>CM050166.1:95632706-97115224 GCA_027410445.1 Discoglossus pictus | reverse complement strand
TCTTCTTCTCTGTCCCCCCTCTCTTTCTCTCTCCCCCTCTCTCCTTCTCTTATCCCCTCTCCTTCTATCTCTTTCCCTCTCCTTCTCTCTTCCCCCCTCTCCTTCTCTCTCTCTCCTTTCCTTCTCCCCTCTCCTCTCTCTCACCCTCTCCTTCTCTCAGCCATCTCCCTCTCCCCCTCTCCTCCCCTTTCTTCTCCATCCTCCTCTTTACTTCTCTCTCCCCCTCTCTCCTTCTCTCTCACCCTCTCTTCCCCCCTCTCCCTTTCTCCTCTTTCCTCCCTCTCTCTCCCCATCACTCCATTTCTCCCCACTCTCCTTCTCTCTCTCCTCCCCAACTTCTCTCGCACCCCTCCCCTTCTTTCTCATCCTCTTCTTCTATCTCCCCCTCTCTCCCCCTATTCTTCTCTGCCCCCTCTCTCCTTCTTTCTCCTTTTCTCTCCTTCTCTCTTCCCCTCTCCTTCTCTCTCTTTCCCCTTCCTTCTCTCATCCATCTCCTTCTCTCCCATTCTCTCCCTGTCTTCTTTTCTCCCCCTCTCCTTCTCTCCCCCTCTTACCTTCTCTCTCCCCATCTCTCCTTCCCTCTCCCCCTCTCCTTCTCTCTCTCCCCACTCCTTCTCTCTCTCTTCCTCTCATTCTCTCTCTCCCCCTCTCATTCTCTCTCTCCCCCTCTCATTCTCTCTCTCCCCCTCTCATTCTCTCTCTCCCTCTCATTCTCTCCCCCTCTCCTCTCTCTCTCCGCCTCTCCTTCTCTCTCCCATCTCTTTCTCTGCCCTCCCCTCTCCACTTCTCCTTCTCTTTCCCCCTCTTTACTTCTCACTCCCCTCTCTCCTTCTCTCTCACCATCTCTTTCCCTTCTCCCCTTCTCTCTCACCTTCTCCTTCTCTTTCCCCCCCCCTCTCCTTCTCTCTCCTTCTCCTCTTCTTGTCCCCCATTTTTCCTTCTTTCTTCCATCTCCTTCTCTCTCCCACTCTCCTTCTCTCTCAAACTCTCTCACCCACTTCTCCTCTTTCTCCCCCTCTCTTTCCCCATGTTCTCTATCCCCTCTCTCTTTCATACACTCTCCTTCTCTCTCCCCCTCTCCTTCTCTCTCTCCCCTCTCCTTCTCTCTCTCTCCCTCTTGTTCTCTCTCTCCCCCTCTCATTCTATCTCTCCCCTTCTCATTCTCTCTCTCCTCTCATTCTCTCCCCCTCTCCTCTCTCTCTCCGCCTCTCCTTCTCTCTCCCATCTCTTGCAATGGTTGGTGATACTTTATTGGTTATTAATCACCTCCATCATCTTCATTCCCATTTTGAACAAAAACAGGTATAAGAGAAGATTGTCTCAGCCATTGACTAACTGGTACCTTGTTGTCATTTTTACTGTTCTATCTTTTCTCTGTTAGGGAAAGACTATTGTACCTATGTTGGTGGACATTCAAATGGACCTTGATAATATCCATGAAATCTAACAATCAATTTGTGTGCTCTCCTCTACCTCCTCTGTTCTTTTCTCATGGTTGAGGGGCGTCTTTATTTTTGTAGCTATATGCATTTGCTTTTGCCTCTTTATTACTCGTTTGAAGACCCTTATTAATCACTGTGTAAATTCACCTGGACCTGTTTTTCTGGACTTTGACTTTTCTCCCCTTAATGAAGAGGATTTGCCACTGCATTGGACAAGAACACTCCATGCTCCCATGTGGTCTTCTCCTCTAGGGATTTGGTTTGAAGGTAAAAACTTCGATTGTTTGTTGACGCCTCTTTGTGTCAACAGTAGGATTATGTAGACAAATATTTTGTATCTCAACTATCAAATATATATTTTTATTGCACTGCTCACTCATTTGTACTCACTCATTTCTATGCATAGCACAGTAGGATTCATTTTTGCACTCAGTTGCTTTTCTATGCCAGACTGGCACATAAAGGGGGGGGGGAGGGTGTATATATATATATATATATATATATATATATATATATATATATATATATCAATCTATCTATATATATATATATATATATATATATATATATATATATTATGATGATATACAAATATAATAGTAATGCAAAGCAACATCCGAGGTATAACACTTAATGGTGCCAGTGAATCCACAACCCCTGATTGACACAGGGTATGCATGAAGAAGTGGCATGGCAATCAGATTCCTGCTTAAAATAACTGATTAACAGCCAGTGGAAGGAGAGAGGGAGACAATATCTCATAGTCTTGCCATTCTAAGACATTCACACATTGGTTAAGATACTTTTATAGTGAAAATGGTCATCTTAAAGATAGACTATTGAAACCCATATTAGTATTTAGGAACATGCAAGTCAAGCTCAAGTCTATCCATTAGCAAGTTTTCTTCTCAGTTTCCAGGAATTAAATAATTTATATACCTACCATATTTCTTATGCTCAATTATATATTCTGCTTACCATATGGCCCAACAATGGGGGCAACATTTGCCCCAACAATGCCAGCCTATTGAGAAGTTGATGAGAGTAATGGAAACATATTTGCTTTTAATATCATGGATTATAGGCAATAATGAAATACAAAAGGAAGGTGATATTGTTTATTTTGTGTAACTATTAGCAAAATATGCTAAGCATAAGTTAAACATTAACTTTATGTGTTCAAAGCAAAACAATTCTTTCTTTTCAAACAGACCTTAATATTGACTCCCTGTGGGATTGCTGTTTACAGAAAATCAACATCAGGAATACTCCATTGAGAGCAGATTTGTGCCGTCCAAAAAACACTATTAATGGCATTTCTACCAGTGAGTTAATTAGATTAAATAGATTGTTTTATGATTATAATTTATCTGACGAAAAATCTATTACACTTAAACTGCCATAGAGAGGCTAAAAAGTAAGAAGTTCTTTTTAAATACCCCTTACAATCTGCAAATATTCCATTGAATGCAAAAACTAACACATATTTGAATGAAAGTCCTTTAAAGTTGCTGATTAAGGATTTAAGGAAAGCCAATTTCTTCACCTCACCTCCTAACATTGGCCCCTATTTAATTGTCAAAATTGCAATTACTGGAGCCCATAATGGAGCCCGTAAGAGTTACTGATATTTAATTGTCTTCTTTTAGCTACCCGTTTTGCGAGTTACAGGCTCAAAATCCCTGCAGTTGTCAAAAACTTAATTCCGTCCTGTCACGATCTGCTTCTTCTTAGGGGCCTGATATGAACCTAGTTCAAACCTACCCCAGCAGAATCATGTAGTTCATGTTCTCTGTGGCACAAAAGATGGCCTCTGAAGAGGGCAAGGCCCAAAAGCTACAGGCAGAGAATACTGGATCCAGGTTACTTAGTAGCCCATAGCAAGACCACTCCCCAAGTCAGGATACAACACACAGAAATAGTCTCACACCTTGCTTATGTGAAAACTATCTCTCAACAACCTTTATTTTGGAAAACACCATCTTTTAAACATGCATACAAAATTACCAGGAGGGGCTACCTTTAGCCAGCCCCTAACTGCCTCTGGCCAATCAGGCAGGGTCCCTACGTGGGAACCATGAGACTCCTCCCAGGTCTGCCCACTAGGTGTGGCTACCTAATTCATTTGGTCTCTGACTTTCAAGGGAGAAACATCTCCCTGCCCTCTGGACTTTGCCCTGATTCTCTGAGTGAGAATCCCTGTAGACCCCCTGGGGTTATGGTGCCTCTATGTCTGTGGAGATCCCTTTGTTCCTGACTACTATCATTTCAAGTGTTTACCTTCAGGGCCATATGGGCAACTCCTGACTGAGAGTTTATACAATGGGGGAGGGTTGACTAATCAAAACATAGCTATCACTCCATAATACAATATACAATATAATACTAACATATTATAACCCATAACATATTTCCCCATTAATATATTATACCTAGGATACATAATAACCATGTACAGGCAACATATAACCACACAATAACACATAATCCCAATGTAACAATGTCATGCTCCCTTGTACATACTCACAAACCACTGACAATATGAGTCCTTAAACAATTAAATCATGACAACTTCTTCCCCTTCCTTTCTAGTATAGCATAGAGGATCATCCTAACGGATAATTCTCTAGCTATACTGCTTTTACTTGTCCTCCTGTCTGGAAAGTCCATCCATGTGATAGCCTCAGTGGCTCTCTGCCTCCCCCTGTCCAGGGTGAATACTCACTCCTTCCCAGTGGCCTAGACACCTTCACAAGCCCTTGGGGAGACTTATAAGACAACTGCCATAGAGAACCCTTCAAGGTAGTCCAGGGGAAACAGTATATCCCAGCCAGTAAGTCCAGCATAAACTTGGGAGGATCCTTACCCAGCAAAGCCCTCTCCTTCCAGTCTAGGGGGACCTCTTGTCCTGTTGATTCTGGATCAGCACTCAGTCCCATGGGTAAAATTGAAGAGTACAATGTTCCCTTTGTCAGGCCTGAGCTTTCTCCTGAATAAACTGGGATACTGGAGTTGCAACATGGGCTAGTGACATTGACTGGTGGCATCCATGCTTGATTAATGGGCAGTTCTGATACAAGCTGTTGTGGCTCAGTAGCCAACCTCTCTCCCACCAAGCCTGGCCAATGGCCCCTTCTTTCCAGGGTTACAGGTACACATCCAGTGTCTTTGGGCAGCTGCAGGTGAGTCATTGTAGGGAGACCAGGAGACAGATCACAATCTGGGGTACCCTCTGGCTCTTTGGTCTCTTGATCCTCAGGTGGAACCTCCTGACTCTCTCCATCTGAGACTGCCTGGTGTGTAGTTACAGGCAGCCCTTGAGAAGCAGCTACTACGGCCTCTTGTTCAGGCTGAAGAACAGGGCTACTTTCTGTTTCTGCTCCAGGGTCTGTGGCTGGCTCCTGGACAATGGTCATCCAAGGAACCTCTCTACAATTTCCACAGTCAAATGGTAGGGCCCAGTGCTCATTAGGTCCTTCTCTTACACTAGGAGCAGAGTAGCTTTTCCTTAGTTCTTCCCCTGGGCCCGGCACTGCTGTGGTTTGCCCCTGTCCCCATTCCTCTAACTGGGTGAGACTTAGCCCCCTAAAGATAGGGACCAGTTCTGCCTCTTCCCAGTCAACCCCATGGATGCCGGCATCCTTGTTATTTTGAGAATCATGGATATCAAAATTCTCCCCCCAGTCCATACATTTATTTTCTGACCCAGCCTCAGCAATATTTAGCTGGGTCTCTGTAGTACCTGCTAGGTGGTTCTTTTCCATGCCTGACTGGCATGAGCCCTCCCAGCTGGCTGGCCAACAACCATCCAGGGATGCTTCATCCAGTAAGTCTATATAATCCACCTCCAGCTGTAGCTCCTGTTGGATCAAAGGCCAAAGTAAGTTAGCTGTATGAGAGCCTGTCTCCAGTCCCAGCATGTGACAGCTCTTGGCAAACAGACACAGCTTTCTTTTCTCTGTCCCCAAGCCACAGTCCGGATCCCCATGTACTATGTCCCAAAGTGCCTTTTCCAGCCCCAATGAAAAATGATGATATATCCCAACAGGTCCAACCCAATAAGCATATTGATCTTCCAGGGCGACCTCCTCATATACCAATTCTTCCAGCCATTCCATTAGCCTGTGACCTGGCCATAGTCCCAGTAATGCCATCCTTTTATTTAGAAGGCCCATTCCTCTACAGTCCTTTCCAGTCATCAGAACATTCTCTATCTCTACTGGGGATAAGCATTTCCCCTCCACAGGAGCTGAGACAGGGCCATTGCTTACCCTTCTCCTGTTCCCCTTTACCTCCTGTGTGATTTGTATCCGGAGTTCCCTCTGCTGATCCTTAGTAAAACCTGCAGGCATTACCTCCATCCATCTTTGATACCGTCTGGACACTTCCTCCTCCTCTGCTGCAGACATCTCTTCATAAGCTGCCATCCTTCTGTGTTTTATACAGAGATCCCACCGCTGCCACCAAATGTCACGATCTGCTTCTTCTTAGGGGCCTGATATGAACCTAGTTCAAACCTACCCCAGCAGAATCATGTAGTTCCTGTTCTCTGTGGCACAAAAGATGGCCTCTGAAGAGGGCAAGGCCCAAAAGCTACAGGCAGAGAATACTGGATCCAGGTTACTTAGTGGCCCATAGCAAGACCACTCCCCAAGTCAGGATACAACACACAGAAATAGTCTCACACCTTGTTTATGTGAAAACTATCTCTCAACAACCTTTATTTTGGAAAACACCATCTTTTAAACATGCATACAAAATTACCAGGAGGGGCTACCTTTAGCCAGCCCCTAACTGCCTCTGGCCAATCAGGCAGGGTCCCTACGTGGGAACCATGAGACTCCTCCCAGGTCTGCCCACTAGGTGTGGCTACCTAATTCATTTGGTCTCTGACTTTCAAGGGAGAAACATCTCCCTGCCCTCTGGACTTTGCCCTGATTCTCTGAGTGAGAATCCCTGTAGACCCCCTGGGGTTATGGTGCCTCTATGTCTGTGGAGATCCCTTTGTTCCTGACTACTATCATTTCAAGTGTTTACCTTCAGGGCCATATGGGCAACTCCTGACTGAGAGTTTATACAATGGGGGAGGGTTGACTAATCAAAACATAGCTATCACTCCATAATACAATATACAATATAATACTAACATATTATAACCCATAACATATTTCCCCATTAATATATTATACCTAGGATACATAATAACCATGTACAGGCAACATATAACCACACAATAACACATAATCCCAATGTAACAATGTCATGCTCCCTTGGACATACTCACAAACCACTGACAATATGAGTCCTTAGACAATTAAATCATGACACGTCCTATCTCCTCCTTTTATGTTTCAAGCCCGTAAATGTTACCATTGCTAAAGACGCAAAATACATATTTAAGTGCAACAATTCAACAAGCCCGCAATTGCCTTCAAACTCGTAAATGGCAAATGTATCAAAAAATCCTACAAGCACTAGAGAGGACTCACAAGTGGGTAAAACACCTGTTCATAACACTGTAGAAGCGAATAAACACACTACAGATAGCAATGAAAGGCATTATAATCAAGCTCACAAATATACAATGCATTTTTTTTATGTTTTATTTCTATGTTAAATTGATCCCAGGAATCAAGAAGTTAATACATATCAGGCCACCCACATGGACTAGAACAGATAATTTATGAATTATTATGGATTTTTACATTTCTGGATTGTGAGTCCGATCGCAAATCGGACTTTTAACACTATTTAATTGTAGTCTAAACTCCACATGTTTTACTGACGTCATGATGATGGTCTCATTTATTATTGGCTCTGTCTAAATTGAAACTTACGGGATTGCTTACATGATCATGCCCTGAAATGCTACTTACGGGTTCATGGTTTGCATGTGGTGCCTGTGAGCCTGTACTTGCGGACATGAGCAATAAAATACATCTGTAACTGTAGTAAATATCTAACCCGCAGACATACGGGCTGCATGAAGGTAATTACGGGCTTGGAATTAAATGGGGGCCATTGTTTTGATATGCGGAGAGACCAAAAAACATGTTTATTAAATTGGATTTATTGCATGCACAAAAAGGGCAATCAAACAGTTGGAGCTCAGTGACTGGCACAAATGTTGAAACCATACAAAGAGTTATTGTGAGTTAAATTGGTGTATAGTAGACTGACCCAGATTGACTGCATAACCAACAGTATTCTGAATGGGAAAGGAAAGATTTTGTAGTTTCTGTTGGTTGTACCATCTGCTGTGGATTTTAAAATTGCTTTCTAAGACTATGAATGGAGAGGCATGCACTGTGATTTTCTATATGACATAGATTTGCCAAATGTTCTTGATCACAGTTATCTAATGCTATACTACCATTGGACAGACCAAACCAGATTTTCAGGATAACAGATCCTCCCCATCAATACTGGAGTGCATGGTGCCTAAAAAAGAGCTAGTTATAACTCAAAATAAAAAGTAGAAAGTGACCTTTTCCCTTTTTATTTTGAGAAATATCCTTAAGCCTTTGTATGTTACTGGACCCCAAGGACTAAAGTTCAAAATTACGGAGACTAACTTCCCATCATCTAAAAACAAATACTATGCTTAAGACATTATTGCGGGAGCAGTACCACATCTTTGCAACTGGGAACATCTTTTATAATTACTCATTAATGATTCATAGAGAATAGACATTTAAAACAACATTTTAATGAAATGCTTTAACAACACTTTTTTAAACATTAAAGTTTACCAAAATAAACATTTAAACTGTTACCCTGAAGTTTGCTGAATTTCTTGCATTAGCAAACTGTTTTCTATCAATGTTGACACCCCCTGAAAATCTCAGCGAAAGCTAGCATTGTATCTTTTTTGTCTCTGTATTGAGCTGCAGCTTTCCTTTAGATTTCTGTAATACCCAGAACAAGGTCTGTGTCCCTTCATTCACTGATTGTTTTATCTACATCCCAGGTGATACTTCCCCCAGCCTCAGTTAATTGCCCCTGTGATCTCCACCAGCCCCAGTTAATTGCCCTTGTAACCTCCCAGCACCAGTGAATTGCCATACAGCCAAAGTGAATTGCCCTGTGACTTCCCCCAGCCCCAGTGAATTGCCCCATCACCTCCCCCAGCCCCAGTGAATTGCCCTCCAGCCCCAGTGAATTGCCCCATGACCTCCCCCAGCCCCAGTGAATTGCCCCTGTAACCACCCCAGCCCCATTGAATTGCCCCATCACCTGCTTCAGCCCCAGTGAATTGCCCTGTGACCTCCTCCAGACCCAGTGCATTGCCCCATCACCTGCTCCAGCCCCAGTGAATTGCCCCGTGACCCCCCCTCAGCACCGGTGAATTGCCCCAACACCTCCCCAGTGAATTGCCCTCCAGACCCAGTGAATTGCCACATGACCTGCCCCAGTGAATTGCCCCATCACCTGTCCCAGTCCCAGTGAATTTCCTTTGACACACTCTCACAAAGACACTCACTCAGACACTCACCCATACACACACTCACATAGACTCACTCACAGACTCACTCTCACTCACACATACTCACTCACAGACTCACACATACACACTCACAAAGACACACCCTCACTCACAGACACACTCAAACAGACATACAGACTCATTCACACAGACACACACACTCACACAGACACTCACACAGACACACACATACTCACTCACTCACACAGACATAAACACTCACTCACACAGACATACACACTCACACAGACACAGTGAATTGCCCCATCACCTGTCCCCGCCCCAGTAAATTTCCTGTGACACACTCTCACAAAGACACTCACTCAGACACTCACCCACACACACACTCACACAGAGTCACTCACAGACTCACTCTCACTCACACATACTCACTCACTCACACAGACACACTCACACTTAGACACCCAGACGCGCACACTCACAAAGACACACTCTCACTCACAGACACAGTGAATTGCCCCATCACCTGTCCCCGCCCCAGTAAATTTCCTGTGACACACTCTCACAAAGACACTCACTCAGACACTCACCCACACACACACTCACACAGAGTCACTCACAGACGCACTCTCACTCACACATACTCACTCACTCACACAGACACACTCACACTTAGACACCCAGACACGCACACTCACACAGACACACTCTCACTCACAGACACACTAACTCACACAGACATACAGACTCATTCACACAGACACACACTCACACAGACACTCACACAGACACACACATACTTACTCACTCACTCACACAGACATACACACTCATTCACACAGACATACACACTCACACAGACACACAGACACTCACACACAGACACTCTCTCACACACACACACAGACACTCACACTCTCACTCACTCAGACAATCACATTCAGACATACACACTCTCAGACACTCACACAGACACTCACACAGACACAGACATACAGACTCACTCACACACACCCACTCACACAGCCACTCAGACAGACTCTCACGCAGTCATACACACTCACACAGACATACACACTCACTCACAGACACACATACACACTCACACAGACACATACACACTCACAGAGACTCACTCACACAGACACACACACTCACTTACACAGACACACACACACTCACACAGACGCTCACACAGACACACACACTCAGACTCAAAAACTCACACAGACACTCACACACAGACAGTCACACACTCAGATGCTCACACAGACACTCTCTCACTCACAGACACTCTCTCATTCACAGACACTCTCTTACTCTCACAGACACACACACTCAATTGCCCTCCAGCCCCAGTGAATTGCCCCATTACCTGCACAAACCCAAGTGAATTGCCCTCCAGCCTCAGTGAATTGCCCGTGACCTCCCCTAGCCCCAGTGAATTGACCCTGTGACCTCTCCTAGTGAATTACCCCATCACCTCCCCAGCCCCAGTGAATTGCCCCGTGACCTTCCCCATCCCCAATGAATTGCCCCATCACCTACACCAGCCCCAGTGAATTGCCCTCCAGTCCCACTTAATTGCCCCATGACCTGCCCCAGTAAATTGCCCCATCACCTGCCCCAGCCCCAGGGAATTTCCCATGACACACTCTCACACAGACACTCACTCAGACACTCACCCTCAGACACTCACTCACACAGACTCACTCACAGACACACACTCACAGACTCACTCTCACACATACTCACCCAGCACACAACATTTTGTTTTGCAGCAATAGTTTGCTTTTTTCATGCAGACATTATTGCTAGGTGGGTTATAATGCTCCTCTACGGGATGCATTCATAACCCACATCACTTGAATATGCCTTTAGCTTTACTTGTTCTTATCACAAGGCTAAAACTGTCTTTTTGGGGGGATTTGACATTAAGCATGATACCCTATGGAACAACTGTTTGCAGAAAACTAACAGCAGGGAATTCTCTGTTGAGAGCAGATTCGTGCTGTCAAAAATCTACTATTAATGGCATTCGACCAGTCAATTAATTAGATTAAAGAGATGTGCTTTGATTATAATGTCTTTGATAAAGAATATCCCACACTCAAGGATATAAAGCAATGTATACAGCTAGTTTGTTAAATCCACTTTTGCACTCTAAGCATTGCAAAAAGTTCAAAGAAGGAGTTTGTCTTACTTTACTTTTAGCCTCGGAAAAAAACTGTAACCTATGTTAAAAACTGGTCTACCCTGAATGTTTCAAAATTGGCACATCAGTTTGTGGAAGTTGCAATGGCGTAGCTTGAGCTTTTGCCACCCAGGGCTTTCCACAAGGTTGCCGCCCCACCAACCCCACTCGGTGCAAATATTATATATATATGTATATATATACAATGGTACCTTGGTTCCTGTGTGCTTCGGTTCACTTTTTTTTGGTTTCGACTCATCTCCCAGGGAGAAAAATTGCTTGTAACTAGACGCTTGCTCGGAACTTGACTTGTTGGACTAATCAAGTTGCTCAGAAGTCAATGCTTCCTCGGAAGTCAACTCGCTCGCGACACCCAACATCCTGTCTCTGCCTGTAAAAGCCCAAGTGTAGCCTTTGTCTGTAAGAGCCAATCGGCAGCCTGTGCCTCTAAGTGCCGATGTGCAGCCTGTGCCTGTAAGAGCCGATGTGCAGCCTATGCCTGTAAGAGCCAATGTGCAGCCTGTGCCTGTAAGAACCAAAGTTCCAAGCATTAAGATGTCTCCTCCTCTACATCTCCACCATCTCAATGGGCCCTCACGTCCTCTCAGTACAGTTAAAGTGAAGCCAAATTCTATATTATGTGATATAATTATTGTGTGTGCGTATATATATATATATATATATATATATATATATATATATATATATCACATATATAGTTGTGAGCATGTGGGTTGTTGCTAACGCTGCGGCCCTCGCAAAGCGAGGGCCGCAGTCGCTGGCAACGCTCCCCAGCGGCCCACATCACCCGAGGCGCCTGCCCGGCTCCCCCTGCCCCTCTTATGCTCCACAGCGGCCCACATCACCCCAGGCTGCAGGGAAGCTCAGACACCCAGCCAGCACTGGCAGGATCCTGCCACTGATGCTGCCATGCTCCCCAGCGGCCCACATCACCCCAGGAGCCTGCACGGGAAGCTCAGGAAAGCTCGGACACCCAGCCAGCACTGCCAGGACCCTGCCACTGATGCTGCCATGCTCCCCAGCGGCCCACATCACCCGAGGCGCCTGCCCAGCTCCCCCTGCCCCTCTGATGCTCCCCAGCGGCCCACATCACCCCAGGCTGCAGGGAAGCTCAGACACCCAGCCAGCACTGGCAGGACCCTGCCACTGATGCTGCCATGCTCCCCAGCGGCCCACATCACCCGAGGCGCCTGCCCGGCTCCCCCTGCCCCTCTGATGCTCCCCAGCGGCCCACATCACCCCAGGCTGCAGGGAAGCTCAGACACCCAGCCAGCACTGGCAGGACCCTGCCACTGATGCTGTCATGCTCCCCAGCGGCCCACATCACCCCAGGCGCCTGCTCGGGAATCTCAGACACCCAGCCAGCACTTCCAGGTATCAGTGCTGCAGGAGGCAGCTCCAGGGAGGCAGGACAGTTGGGGGTACAAGGAGGAGCCTCCGATCCCGGCCTGTGCTGTCTGGCCTGCAGCTGGGTTCTGCAGCTACTTCACATCTTTCCTTGCGCTGGGCTCCGAGGACAGGCCGCAGGGGGCGGGGCCTAAGGCTGCACAGGCCTAAGGCTGCAATATAGAGGGCGAGAGGATGTTTGACGTCTTTATTAAAGGCCCATTGTGTTCAAAAACATTCCATAATATATGTAAAAGAACATTCCTTATAACATTACCACCATTTTGTTTTCCATGTAAAGTAAATTAGATTAATTATATGAAACTACCATGAAAACATCACAGATACAAAAACACATTTTTAGTTCACCATTTATCTTAAAAGTGGGTTTACACCAAGGTATTTGAAAGAGAGATTTATATAGCATATTAATTAAAGAGTAATCTTATTGTTTCTACCATAGCTCATCATTTACTCCAAAGGCAATTTTTCAACAAATTGAAAAATCTCTTTCTTGCCGTAGAGGTGGACATAATCACTCTATCTGTGTTCCTTTGATATAAAGCATTGTGGATCAAAAAAAAAAGCCCTACTCTATGATGAAAAATTCTAAATCTGACAAAGAGAATTGTTTTTGTAGGGAAATGGTTATAAAGCTATATATATTTTTTTTTGTATCTATTGGTTCCTGGAGGTAACCATGATATTTTGATGAAGGTTGGATAAGTGAGATGAGTGTTTAAATCTCTGCAGGAGTCTATTTTGCAATTTGCCTCTCAACTGCCACTTCTGAGCATATATAGGGGAAGGGTGTGGGTGTTAAATACTTTAAGATATAAAGATATAATAGCTCCCCTTTCTCTCCTCCCTCTTCCTTTACCTCTCTGTCCACTGAATAATAGATAAGCACATCACTCAAGCTCCAAGTTAGCAGGGAGTTTAAAACCAGACAAGATGGAACTTTCAATGCAAAACCAACCTCCTAAAATTAAGATTTTCTCTAAAAATGCTCAGGATTACATATTGTTAGTTTGTTCCAGACTTACATTTTCCTATATGTCTGCAGTCATTTAACAATAGGCTAACTATATTTTTTGCAGCCTGGTCCCTCCGCTCCATTTCCCGAACACCAATACCACTGCAACACCCCTTCCATCTTGGGGCATGGAGCTGGGGGGGTCCTGTGTCTAGTCAAGGGAGGATATAGGGGCTGCATCTAGGATTTGACCTTTTCAAAAGGACTCTTCAGTGACAATCTATTAGTTCAAATGTTAACATAATCATAACCTAGATGATTAGGGCCTATGTGATGGTGATATTTTGGTCCATGATCCTCTTCTCTGTGGACACGTTTAGTTATGTTTAACATTTCACCAGCTGAGAAATACAGTTAAGAAGAGATGGTGCTGTCCCTATTTTTTTACTTTTTAAAGACATATTTAAGGGCCTTATTAAATTAGCCCTCTTAGTTCACTCGGTCTTCGCAAAAGGTAGTTTAATGCTGTTTATGAGGACCGAATCCCCAATACGTCCCTCGCAGCCTGCTTTGCGAGATGACTCCGAAAAATGGCTGAGAATAGGTTCCGAGAGAGCTACGGAGTAACACACAGCCTTAAATCTATGAGGTGAATCCCGCACCTCGGAAGAATCTCTATGGGCACAAAAAGTGCTAGCAAGGTATCCTAAAACCTCTACGTGCTGCCCTCGGAGCAGCCCGAGACAGCCGTGTGATGCTCCCTCCTGCTCCCTAAACACATCCCCATGCTGCAGGGGTCCCTATTAGGGACCCCTGCAGCCCCCGCACATTAACCCCTTGCAGCAGGTGTCCCCGATCGGCATAGATCAGGCCCCCGCTGCATTTAAAAGTTTTAAATTCCCCGCCGCGGCTCCAGCAATCCCGGCCGCGGCACCTAAAAGTAACCCCCTCTATGCTGGGGGTCCCCATCGGGATCCCCGAAGTGTCCCCACATTAACTCCATGCAGCGGGGGTCCCCCATCTGCACAATTTAGGCCTCCACTGCAATCCCAGCCGCGGCACCTAAAATTAACCCCCCTCTATTAGGTGTTAATAGACTAGTGTAGAGGGGGGGGGGGGGTAGTTTAGATTTAATGGTTTATTGGGGGGTATAGTGCAGTGTAGTGTTTGTAATTAGTGTTATGATGGTCCTTGAGGACCGTCATGGCTCTTATGTGGTTAAGTTTAGGGTTGTAACTGCCCCATAAGGGTCATAATACAGCCTTATGGGACTGATGGGGTTAAATAGAGGCTTATGGGGGTCTGTATTGACCCCCATGAGTTATAGGTTTAATTAAGTGCTTATGGGGGTCTGTGTTGATCCCCATGAGTTATGGGGTCTGTATTGACCCCCATGAGTTAGAGGGTTAATTAAGTGCTTATGGGGGTCTGTATTGACCCCCATGAGTTATAGGGTTAATTAAGTGCTTATGGGGGTCTGTATTGACCCCCATGAGTTATGGGGTTAATTAAGTGCTTATGGGGGTTTGTATTGACCCCCATGCGTTATGGGGTTAATTAAGTGCTTATGGGGGTCTGTATTGACCCCCATGAGTTATAGGGTTAATTAAGTGCTTATGGGGGTCTGAATTGACCCCCATGAGTTATGGGGTTAATTAAGTGCTTATGGGGGTCTGTATTGACCCCCATGAGTTATGTGGTTAATTAAGTGCTTATGGCGGTCTGTATTAACCCCCATGAGTTATAGGATTAATTAAGGGCTTATGGGGGTCTGTATTGACCCCCATGAGTTATGGGGTTAACTAAGTGCTTATGGGTGTCTGGATTGACCCCCATTAGTTAAATGGGTTAATTAAGGGCTTATGGGGTTCTGTATTGAACCTCATGAGTTATGGGGTTAATTTTAGTTGCCTGGGGTTAATATTTTTTAGCGCAAGGCCCTTCAGCACCTTTACGGTCCTTTAAGGACCCACGAGGCGGGAAATTTGAAAATGTAAATGCAGCGGGGTCACGATCGGTGCTGATCGATGATCCTCGCTGCAAGCGGTTAATGTGGGGGGGCTGCGGGGGTCCTTATGGACCCCCGCAGCAAGGATTTAATGTGGGGCACTTTGGGGGTCCCGATGGGGACCCCCAGCATAGAGGAGGGTTACTTTTAGGTGATGCGGCCGGGATTGCTAATAGTGTGCTGCGGGCCCTTTAAGGAGCTACAGCTGGGAATTTAAAAGTTTTAAATGCAGCGGAGGCCTGATCGGTGCCGATCGGGGACCCCCGCTGCAAGGGGTTAATGTTGGGGGCTGTAGGGGTCCCTATGGACCCCTGCAGCACAGGGTAATGTGTGGACACTTCGGGGGTCCCAATGGGGACCACCGCATAGAGGTGGGTTAATTTTAGGTGTCGGGG
The DNA here is from genome assembly GCA_027410445.1 of Discoglossus pictus. NCBI lineage: Eukaryota > Metazoa > Chordata > Amphibia > Anura > Alytidae > Discoglossus > Discoglossus pictus. The sequence continues at coordinate 97,099,355 of CM050166.1, read as the reverse complement.
GGAGGGTAGTTGGAGTACCCCCCACGGCAGGGCTTATGTGGGGGAATGCCGCGGAGGTCCCCTTTAGGACCCCCACAGCACTTGATGAGGTATGGGAGCCTGCGAGATCATCTCGCAGGCTGTCACTCCTCATGTACACTTTCTCCGTGTTGATACGGACGGCCCTGCTGCGTAGCTCACACGTTGCTCGCAGCAGGGCTAATTTAATATCGTCGTAACTTTGTTAAATTTGAAGCACGTAGGATTTAAGTAGAAGCCTTTTATCAATGAGCCTGTAATTTAATAAGGCTGTAAGTTTCTTGGATTATGAATGCATCTGAGAATCAATAGTGTACGAAAAATGTTTTTACGTGAAAACCCCCCAAAATATACCTAATAAACTTACCATGAAGATTGTAAAATTCCTTTCAAAATCTTTCCTTCTTCTTTTGGCAGTTGAATTTAAAAGTAGACACCCCCTAAAGACCCATGCTAAATTAGCATAAAATGTATTTTTTATAATTCATTTGGGCCAATCAGAGGCAGCGGCACTGTAGTATTGGAATCCTGTTATTTCAGCAAAGCATCATGTGATTTGTAATCTGGCACATATCCATGTAAAAAGGTGCTATATATTTTCATGCAAGAGTCTCTCTCTCTCTCGGCAGCATGTTCCACCTCAAGTCTATGCAGCTCATTTCAACTCTCACATTCACTCTGTAGTTCATTCCACCTCAGTATCCGCAGCACATCCTCACAGTCTCTACAGCACATCCCACCCCAGTCCCTGCAGCAAAGGATAGATGACATGCCATGAGTTCACATATAAAATCATATTGCTATACCAAACACTGGCTGCAATGTGGGTTCAGCCTTGATTATGTCGCTGCACCTTCTACCACCCCTGCTGGAAGGCAATTCTATGTATCCACTACTGCTGTGGGTTTTTCATTTGAATTGCTGATGGCAGGACGGGCTAATTGTGTTTGGCAGAGCTAATGAACCCCCAGCTGAGGTAGCTCTCTGCCACGGCGGCAAAGAAGAACATACAGTTTAAAATACTCTCCTACTTCTATTACAAACACTGGCTGCAGTATGAGTTCAACCTTGGTTAATTCTCTGCACCTTCTACCACCCATGCAGGAAAGCAATTCTATGTATCAACTATTGGCATCTTCTACCATCCCTGGTGGGAGGCAATTATATGTATCAACTACTGCTGCAGTCTCTCCCTTCCATAAACATTTAACCAATTTCAACTCCATGAAGGCATATTCTTCATCTGTAAGAAGAATAATCTCACACATCCTAAATAAAGACATATATCATGTTTTAAAACACACATTATTGTTGTTAAATCTAATTTGTACTAATGCAGAAATGGCGGTGCATAGTCCTACAATATCATGTTACTGAAAGTCAGCTTTAATATATTAATTTGTTTTGCTCTCATCAATATGAGAACAGATACTTTTGTCTGATATAATTTACAGATATTATGGCGACTGCCCTTTGTCTTCTCTCCGTATTAATGGGTACGTATTTAGACATCATGATATCATTGCAATCTGTTATAACCTGATAACACCTGTATACCAGATGAATGTGATGTCAATGTGGCTAAGCAATATCATATAGAGATGGTGATAGTAGTCTTAGTCCACACAATGTGGTCACAGCTATCCATTCATTGTGAGAACACACATCATTACTTGTGGTCATGGCAAATTATTTCTTGTGACAGATACAGAATACACTGCTTGTAGATGAAGATCGGGTAAGTTGGATACAATTACAATATTAAGCACTGTACGGTACATACAGCTATTGATTCTTCTACTCCTCTGCCTTTTTTACGTTATTTTTTCATATTTTCAATTTTCTGAGCATACTGTTTGTGTGCAATTGGATTACCTAATCCAGGAGTTAATGCATCTGTGTAAATGAGCAGATGAAGACATTATCTATGTGCTATGTGCATTACTAGTTACTTCTATTATATGGAGTATTGAGTGATGATATTTTTATTCATCTGTTTATGGTTACTGTAGTGTAATAAACACACGTGACTCTAGTACATGCTATGCATCATTATTATTATTATTATACAGTATTACCTTTATCCCTTTAGTTTTTTTCCCATTTTCTCAATCAGTCTCCTGTCCTCTCTGGAGTCCCTGAATTCCCGCACACCACACCAATGATATTAATGCATGGCTGAATATATTTAAGACTAGGCTCTGTGTATATAATAAACTATTGTATTGTTATACCATAGTCAATGTGTCTGTGTGTGTCTAATGGTTACTGATTTGGGACATCAACATACATAACATTTACATAAGAATAATACAGCCATTACAGTGATGCTGGTGTGCTTTAAGAGTAGTCAAGTGTCTTAATATGTCCAAAGAATGTTCAAGCACCATGTTAGATTTTATTATCAGGTAATTCCATTTCATGCACAAACAAGATTAATAAAGATTTTGGGGGGGTTCTTACTTTGACCTATTTACATTATAACACTGCTGTGGATCAAGAAACCATATCAATTGTAATAGTCATAATGAGTTAAAACAATAACACCAGCTGTAGTTTATTATTGGTATACATGCTGTCACATGCGGAACAGCAATGCTGTAGAACTTTACAGGATGGGTGTACCCAAGATTCCCATTGATGTAAGTATGTGTTTTCTGGGTTTCCTTCTGCATCCCAATCACCTCCTTGTGTGTTTGCTAGCATTCCACAACAGTTATTCCACAATGCTGCACTTGTCATGACTTGTCCCTATATCCCAAAGTTCCTTTACCTATAACACCCCGTTTTTTGCATGCTCCATATGACAATCCAATGCATGGTCTGTGCCATGTTGTGGTATACATGTGGTGGTCACCTTCATAATCTATTAGAGTCCCCCATGTAGTCACTATTTGTGTTTAAGGCCAGAGGCTGCCCATGATGAGATTTCTCGCACAACAGCTGGGTTACATCCAACAGTATTGTGTAGTTGACACGCTATCCCATGGATATTCCGTACATGATCACTCTGAGTACTGTAAGGTGGACATGATCCATGGTGGAAAGGATCCATTTTACGTATATATGTATAGGTGTATGCCCTTTTATATATACAGTAAACCCCCCCGTTATCCGGCACCCACGGGCACTCCCTATTGCCGGATAACTGTAGTTGCCGGTTACTCTAGAGTCCCCGAATTTAATGCCTTTAAAAAGGCATTGGCGCCTAGCATTTTTTTTTTGCCTTCTCGAACTCTGGATAGTGCCGGTTATGCCGGTTTAGTGGGAGTTTTTTGAAAATGGAGAATTGATGCCGGTGCCGGTTGCTTGAGAGTCCCAGTTAGTTGGGTGCCGGATAACCGGGATCCTACTGTACATGCATATGAATAGGAATTAAACAGTCACAGAATGGTAATAATAACAATAACAAACATAACAATAATAATATTAATGTTGATAATACTAATTTTATAATTTTAGAAGTCATTAAAATCGTATAACAACATTATAATAAAGATATATATTATATACATATATATACAGGGAGTGCAGAATTATTAGGCAAATGAGTATTTTGACCACATCATCCTCTTTATGCATGTTGTCTTACTCCAAGCTGTATAGGCTCGAAAGCCTACTACCAATTAAGCATATTAGGTGATGTGCATCTCTGTAATGAGAAGGGGTGTGGTCTAATGACATCAACACCCTATATCAGGTGTACATAATTATTAGGCAACTTCCTTTCCTTTGGCAAAATGGGTCAAAAGAAGGACTTGACAGGCTCAGAAAAGTCAAAAATAGTGAGATATCTTGCAGAGGGATGCAGCACTCTTAAAATTGCAAAGCTTCTGAAGCGTGATCATCGAACAATCAAGCGTTTCATTCAAAATAGTCAACAGGGTCGCAAGAAGCGTGTGGAAAAACCAAGGCGCAAAATAACTGCCCATGAACTGAGAAAAGTCAAGCGTGCAGCTGCCACGATGCCACTTGCCACCAGTTTGGCCATATTTCAGAGCTGCAACATCACTGGAGTGCCCAAAAGCACAAGGTGTGCAATACTCAGAGACATGGCCAAGGTAAGAAACCCTGAAATACGACCACCACTGAACAAGACACACAAGCTGAAACGTCAAGACTGGGCCAAGAAATATCTCAAGACTGATTTTTCTACGGTTTTATGGACTGATGAAATGAGAGTGAGTCTTGATGGGCCAGATGGATGGGCCCGTGGTTGGATTGGTAAAGGGCAGAGAGCTCCAGTCCGACTCAGACGCCAGCAAGGTGGAGGTGGAGTACTGGTTTGGGCTGGTATCATCAAAGATGAGCCTGTGGGGCCTTTTCGGGTTGAGGATGGAGTCAAGCTCAACTCCCAGTCCTACTGCCAGTTCCTGGAAGACACCTTCTTCAAGCAGTGGTACAGGAAGAAGTCGGCATCCTTCAAGAAAAACATGATTTTCATGCAGGACAATGCTCCATCACACACGTCCAAGTACTCCACAGCGTGGCTGGCAAGAAAGGATATAAAAGAAGAAAATCTAATGACATGGCCTCCTTGTTCACCTGATCTGAACCCCATTGAGAACCTGTGGTCCATCATCAAATGTGAGATTTACAAGGAGGGAAAACAGTACACCTCTCTGAACAGTGTCTGGGAGGCTGTGGTTGCTGCTGCACGCAATGTTGATGGTGAACAGATCAAAACACTGACAGAATCCATGGATGGCAGGCTTTTGAGTGTCCTTGCAAAGAAAGGTGGCTATATTGGTCACTGATTTGTTTTTGTTTTGTTTTTGAATGTCAGAAATGTATATTTGTGAATGTTGAGATGTTATATTGGTTTCACTGGTAAAAATAAATAATTGAAATGGGTATATATTTGTTTTTTTGTTAAGTTGCCTAATAATTATGCACAGTAACAGTCACCTGCACACACAGATATCCCCCTTAAATAGCTAAAACTAAAAACAAACTAAAAACTACTTCCAAAAATATTCAGCTTTGATATTAATTAGTTTTTTGGGTTCATTGAGAACATGGTTGTTGTTCAATAATAAAATTAATCCTCAAAAATACAACTTGCCTAATAATTCTGCACTGCCTGTATATATATATATATATATATATATATATATATATATATATATATATATAATACATTATTATTAAATTGTTTTTATAGTCTTACAAATTATTAGTATTAATATATTTATTATTTTATATGTTGTTCCCTCACACCCCTTAAATACTTCCTACCCCACTACATCTCCACACTCGTGTTTGCAGCCCCACCCACCTCGCCCTTCTCTCTATCTTCATTTTACTCTTCCTAGCCCTCTAATCAGGCTAGGATAACATAGATAAACATGCTACACCTCAAGCAACCAACACTAGAGAGAAAGCCCCAACCACAAATACTGCTTTGCATTTAGGCTGGTGTGTTGCCTGTTTTATTGGATGACTTATTCCAGGGCTTATATGTGAATATTTTCTTTTTTGCTAGATCATTTGTTTATATTCAATCAACAACAGGTTTTTCACCCTTCATTTTTCTGTTTGTAAACGTTAGCCTGTTCATTCTTTATTTATAACTATGACATTTGCTGTAGAAGTAATTTCTTGCATTAAAATTATTGGCCTTGATTTCCCATTAGGCACATTAGGCAGCTGCCGAAGGGTGCCTTCTTGTGTGAGAACCCATGTGCCACCAACATGTATTAAAATATGCTGCAAGCATCTGTGACTTATAGAGCAGTGCATCAGGTAGTGCTGAGTGCCTTATAGAAGGGAAAATCCCTCTTTAGTTGACTGCAGCGTACTCTTCGTCAAGCCATATAGTGTTCTGGAAATGTTATGTATGCAATTGTATATTATTATGTAAACTGTAGCTTAAATGACCACAGCTACTGGGATTCCATTGAGTCAGTCATTCAGTAACACATATATTTCAGTCTCCATGAGGGACAGGGAATTCCAGCTGGGCATGAGAAATAACTGGATGGATGACATCTGGAGCATCCTCAGACTTTGCCACCCTTAATATCGTATTTATAAGATACTGATTCCACTATAACTTTAATTCTTTTTGGAAAAAAACATAACAGTTCTGGTTTTGAAAGAGGGTATTTAACAGGCTCTTCTGGTAGATAAAGGTAAAACCGTGAATGGTAACATAATCATTAGATTGTACATTTGCAATTTTGTAAATCTAACAATTTTGTACATTTGATTTTAAGCCCTCCATTCTTTTGCATTGTATTAAAACTGTTTTTGACTTGTATTTAATCCCTGTAGAGTTATACTGGATATGTTGGTGTGTAACAAATAAAGAATAATAAAAATAGTAATGATTATAATCAATTTTACTGCAAATAATGTATTTTAATATTTATTGGCCCACTGCTCTGTTTATGCAGTCCCTATCAATTACTGTGGTGTGTATAAACATTTGAATACTTTGCTAAATAATTTATCCATGTTGATTACAAGAAGATACTTCCCCCCAGAAGCAGTAGGTGTATTGATTTGTGAAATAGGCTATTGCACTAGGATAAACCAGTACTTGCTCTAATATAGTGGCACTTCAAGAGCAATATTACATTCAGATTTCCAGTACTTGCTGACAGAGTTGTCTATAATTTTGCTAAATGGTTTAAAGATTTTTAATGGTCCATATATAGTTCTGAAACATGAAACTACCTTCTGACAGACATACTTTAATCATTTCAAATACTTAATGACATACCATGCAAGCTGGTAGTAAAAGTGAGATTGCATGTGGAAAAGAGAGAGGGCCTCAGATAGAGAGATAGGGAACCCTTATCGAGAAAGAGACAATATGGGAAATAGGCTGATGGACAGAAAGAGTGACGTTTAAGAGAAAGAGAAAAAGAGGAAAGGGTTTTGTTTACAAAGTATAAGAAATGATGAGAAATAGGTGTGGATGAGGGAGATGGATAAAGAGAGAATAAAGAGAGAGAGACAGAGATGACAAGAGAGATAAAGAGTAGATAAAGGGAATACAAGTGGGGGAGATGATAAAAGAGAGAAAGAGGGATGATTGTGTAGTGAGAAAAATGGAAATGGGGCAGCAAAGGGGCATGAAGGGGAGATAAAGATGGTAGTTTAAGAAAGAAAGATAAAGAAAGAAAGAAAGAAAGAAAGAAATGAGAAAAGAAAGAGAAACAAAGGAGGAAAAAAGAAAGAGGAGAGAAAAAAAAGAAAAGAAAGAAAGAAAGGTAGAAAGTGAAAAAGAAAGAAAGGAGGAAAGAAAGATAGAAAGAAAGAAAGAGAAAGAGAAAAAGAAAAAAGAAAGAAAGAAAGAAAGAAAGGAAGGAAGAAAGAAAGAGAAAAAGAAAGTAAGAAAGAGAAAAAGAAAAAGAAAGAAATAGAAAAAGAAAGGAAGAAAGAAAGAAAAAAAAGAAAGATGGGAGGAAAAGAGGAAAGAAAGAAAGAAAGAAGGGAGGAAAGAAAGAAATAAGGAAAGAAAGAAGGGAAGAAAGAAAAGAGAACGACAAAAAACAGGAAGAACTATAAAGAAAATGGTTTAAAAAAAATAGACCGAAAAGAGCACTGATACCAGCTCTTCATTAATGTATACATAGCAGGAACGTACATGGCATACATTTGTGTCTAGCTCTCTCCTATCACCGACAAGAAGCCAAGAGTGGCTTGTGGTTTAGAAAGGTTTCTTTCTTATAATAGTAGTAATGTCTTGGTGTCTAAAAAGAAAATTGCTGTCTCTAGGTACCCCAAAGACAAAGACTGTCAGCGTCAAGATTCATTTAAATTGTCACCATATTTTGACAATCTCAGCCAGAACCACATATACTTGAATATATATTTGTAAAAAAAATATATAAAATGTTATTAGTTTATTATCTGATATATACAGTGGCTAAATACGCTCTGCCTCTAAGTCTACCCACTTCCTTCTTAATCATGGGAGAAACACCCTTAGGCATGTTTAGAAGCTAACACTGGATTATTGCCATAAAGGACAAATGCACAGAAGAAGTCATTCAGTGCATCGCCATTGGACAGCTTCACATACATTTTTTGACATTTGAAATAGTTTTTAGATTTTTTAAACAGTTTATATATTTTTTTCAAAGTGATAATGCAGAATAAATAAATTGATTTGCAATTTCCATTTAATGATGCTTAGAGAAACATTGGATTCTCTAAAAATCACTACTTTACCCTATAATTTTATCTGTGACGAACTGTTATACTGATCATATGAAACACATTCATCAAAGAGCTCAAGGTCGCTTATGCCTTGAAAAAAGCTTGGCTGTAATTGGCAATGCTTTGTAGTTGGCTAAAATAATAGATCTTAACAATAAAAAAAGTCTCCAAGGGTACTAAATATGAAGCCTTCAGGGGTTTTGATAAATGTGTACTTCATCTGCTGAGGACTTTTACATTCTCCTTTAATAGATATAATCAACTATAACCAACCTCGTAAAGGATGTCATAACCTACCATCAACCCACACTTTCCTTTTCTGCCTGATCAAACTGTGTGGATTTATTAACAGTTTTTCTACAAAATATCTACAGCCACCCTTATTGGAAAAATGTGGAAAAGTGATGTGGTCCTTGTTCTTTAAAGATCAATTTAGTCCCATATTTACAATGTGCCCTTTTAAGGAACTACTCTCGATAATGAGAAAAATGTTTCTTATTAGAATTATGAGTTTTATTTTACTATTAAATGCGATTATGTAGTGGGAACTACCATTTGTGATCTTGAATACAGAAAAAAATATTTAGCTGCTTCTACTGAAATATGGCAACCACTAGTTCCAGTGATTTACTTAATCTAAAACTGCTCATTAGTAACTCTATGTAAAGGTACTCTGTGATTTAAAGAGCATTACTAACAAGCTATTCAGTGTACTGGCCATTTGCTTTAAAGTTATTTCATTCCTGTGGTAATCAGCTTTGTCTTCTTATGCAAGTTGAGTGGCTGCTGAAAAATAATTACATGCTTTGATGTACTAATTAGGTTTACAGCCCGTCTGTCTCATTGCCCGTCAGGTTATCATACAGATAGATTCTCAGGTTTGCTTATTGAGCCAAGCATTGATTCTGAATATCTCAGGAACCACTCACTGTAGAGATAAATGGCTAATACAATATACAAACACCTTTAAATGTGCTGTAACATGAAACCAACTTATTGTTGTGGTGATAGTGTCCTTTTACATCTAGTTCATATTGTACAAGTAAGACTAACGTGGTAATAACTACAAAGAACATGGTATATAAAATAAGGTAGGAAAGAAATAAAGAGATTGTGTTAGGACAGCCATTCTATTTCCAGACCAAATCTAATGGAAAAGAAAAGGGAAGAGCAAAAATAATGTTATACTGTAAATCCAATTTGCAGTAAGTGTAGCTGCCCTTGTTGCTATTAAATAACGGTGTGAAAGTAGGATTAGTTGCAAGGTGTTTTCAGATACTTGAAGTGCACTTACACTGCAATTATTGTATTATCCTGCACTAAAGAGCAGCCAATTTAAATCAGTTGTCTACACTACATAGCCACATCATTCCAGTGGGATCTCTTAGTCAAAAGATAGAAACGTTACATCCTACAAGTATTTCTAACATAAAACTCTTGAGGCCATGTTCCGGTTGCAGGTAATTTCTTACTATAAATTGCTCAAGCAAATGAGCACTTCTGTTTTATTCGCCTACTTTCTAGTTACAAAGGAAGCAGGCAAAATGTTCCCTGTTTCAGAATGGCTGTTCATATACAGATGAATAAACTTCAAAGCAAAATTTGCAAACTCTGCAGTCTTTGAATGAAAAGTTATTGCACACGTTAAATCCTTAGTTCATTAAATTATAAATTATTTAAGATTTTTTTCGCTCACCTGTAGACTGTTGTAAAGTAGTGACTAATAAATGTAGCAGCCATACAATATGTTGAATTATGAATGCATTCCACATTTAAAAGCTTTTTTTAACCCCTAAAAACTTTTTTTTGCTATAGTCACATATTACCCAAACATATTTAAAGCAGGATACATTTTTTCTTTTGTAAAGGGTTTTTATGTCAAATTTCTTCTTTTAGTTCCTTTCGATTAAAAAAGCTGGTTATTAATTTGATTTTCAGAAAATACTGCAAAGAAAAACTGTGAAAAATCTATCTAATTTAAATTGAAGGTATTTGCATATTTATGAGCCTTCAGTTGGCTGTTGCACGCAGTGTATAGTTATGGAGATAGGTAGTGCCCCATCAATAAAACTCTAGTAATAATGACAGTTTCCATGGATATAGTAGAGAAGCACCAAGTTAGTCTACATTTTAAAGGAAATGGATATTGGGAGATGAAACGCTCCACAGTCATATAAAAACCTATTCAAATATTTTAACTTGCGGTGTAGGTTTAAATGTTTTGAAGGCTTTTAGAGGATAAAAGAGCACATCTGTGCTTCACTGAATGTTTGTCACTACAGTTTGAAAGATAATGACATCATTGCCTATGGTGGCTTGACATTTGTGTTGTTGTAATAAAATGTTCTCATTGTTTTATCTGCCTACACCAAAAACGTATTATATACCAAAAAAGTGAAGTTCACAAGCTTAAATTCATTTGAATAAGATGAGTTGAAAATGTGTATGAGTGTGTCTACGATGTACAGCTGTGTTGGACTCTCTGTGATCTCATGGACCACAACACACCATGCTGATCCACTTAGTATTCATGGCAGAGATACTGGAGTGGGTTGCCAGTTCCTTCTCCAGTAGGCCACAGCATAAAGCTCTTCATATTCTTAGGTGGTTGCCCATCCAAGTACTGACCAGGCACAACTCTGCTTGGCTTCAGGTTGGTGTGACCTTGTGGTCCCCTGACCGGAATTGAACCCAGGTCACAGTGGTGAAAGCACTAAATCCTAACCACTGGACCACCAGGGAACCTTTAAGTTTACTTCCCTTGAAAAATCTGCATTTTACAGCTCATTACCATTGTCTGGAAGTATAATAAGAACTTATGTTTAGAAAAACAACTCATACCAGCATGCATGTGAATATGAAAACAATTTTACATGACATAATGGGCAAAGCCTATTATGCAGATTCACTAAGAATAATGGTAAAATAAAACAGAAGTCTCAAAACTGCATTTTACATACAGTACATTGATGAAGATGCGCTAAGCCTCAAAGCTGTAATGTTCTTCACGGAAGGCTGTAATGGCAGTGTCCTGCTGGGAATTACCCATTGTAACACTTGCCATTCACTTCCCCTGTTTGTTTTTTATTTCATGCATTTGTTTCTTTTCTCCCTTATCTACCCATGTCACTTCATGACATGGTCACTTTGAAAAACAATAGTAAAAATAATACAAATAGTATAATTTTGTTGTAGGTTGATCTTGTGAAGAAAACCATACCTGTTTTAAAGTTGGAAATTCAATATATACAGCCTTATTAAATTGCAATTTGGCCAATTCTAAAAGGCTCTATATAAGCACAGGGCATATTTTTTTTACAGAAGTTCTTAGTTAGTGAAGACCTTGCTTTTGGATAGAAGTTCACTAACTAACAAACTTCTGTAAAATAAATATACTGTGCTTATATAGAGCCCTATTCAATTGGCCAAATCACAATTTAATAAGGCTGCAAGTATCTTGGATCCCTCAGAGTAGTTGGTGACATATTTGTCCAAACACCAAGCATTGTTCTCTGTGCTACGCATATACCTACTTTTATATTAAAGAACAACTGTAGCTAAAGAAAAAAACACAACTGATTGTGCAGTATATAACAAACTAGCATTAGCAGCTGTCTAAGTCATTGTTATAAAATATTTTTAGAGAATATCTTAATTTTTGCAGACTCTGTTGTCATATATTCTTATTTACTGAATAGTTAAGGGATGGGTGGGGAGGAGGGAGAGGTGTTTTGTTACATAATTGTTAACGTCATGATGAAACATAATTTATTGGTTTGTGAAAGTTGTAGGAAATTTACTTTTGGTAAAACCTGTATGACTTCAAATACTTATAGATCCTTTAGAGTTTTTAATATTGTTATTTTTCGTACTTATTTTGTCAGATCTCATGAAAAAAGGTTTAATTTCCATCCATATATAGCTAGTCACTGGTAACATTTTTCCCAGTAAGCAGCTGCACAGAAATGTTCCAAGTTTCTAAACAGAAAACAGAAACATTTCCCTTATAAGTACTAGTGTTTCTAACCAGTAATTTATGAAGAGTGAGGAAGCCGTGAGTGTCCAGTAATCTAGATGAATAATCAGAGTATTGCAGTATATAGTGATGCCTTTTTTTATTGGACAAACATATGAGTTAGAATGACAAGCTTTCAAGAGTAGCACGTCACTTTATCAGGTCAGAAGCAATACTGAATAAAACATGCAGGCAAGAGAATTGTCTACCACTCTGAATATCTGCTCTGTTTTGCTATGAACTTGCATGTTTTGTTCAGTATTGCTTCTGACTTGATAAACTGAGGTGCTACTCTTGAAAGCTTTTCATTCTAACTCATATGTTTGTCCAATAAAGAGATACCACTATATATTGCAATACTCTAACCAATAACTTGTAATGTGAATAGTTTACAACGTTCACTAGAGGGTGCTGTTACCTTTCTTTCTTTTTGCTTTCTGTAAAAAAGGAGTAGGAGACTCTGAGTTATTATTATTATTATTATTATTATTATTATTATTACTCTTTATTTATAAAGTGTCATCATTTTCCATAGCACTATTTACAGAGTAGAATAAGGTACAGGGGGTAAAAATAGCAAGTTTCAAAGACAAATTCTAAAGTAAGTAGAAATACAAGTACAGATACAATACAAAACCATATCGATACAGACGGTTAAGTAGACAGCTTAGTTCAAGAGAGTTGAGGTCCATACACAAAAGAGATTAAATAACCAATGTAATGCTGATAAAATTGAAGTACATGCATATCTATACTTAGTTTTTAATGTTTAAACAATATAATATTAGTACAATTTTAAGCTCTTACGTTTATAGGCTTCTGGCTATTACTCTGTGCTGTTTTGCTTCACCCATTTTATATAATTAGGGGTTGAGTTACTGTATAAAGACTTCCTGCTGTGTGCTCCTGTGTCTGACTGGTGTAAGATTAGGCCTCAGATCACCAGTCAGTCATTGTAGCTCACATCAGGAAGTCTGCAGCACCAGCCGCTTCCCTAATAATGCAAAAGGGGTGGAGCTAAGTGACACAGAATGACAGGTAGAAACCTATAAAGGTAAGAGATTTAAATTAAAATCTACTAGTATAACAATGTTTAAATATTATAAATCAGATAAGCATGTACTTTTGTACTTTATTTTAACAGTGTTTAGTTTTAAAGTACAGCAGTGATTTTCAACATCTGTGGACCTCTCGGCGCTCATTGCCTAAGTCCTCTGAGCTCGGAAGGCTTCAATGCCTCAACGGCTCACTTCGCGAGGCTCGCAAGTGTGATGACATCTCACAGTTTGACAATTATAATTTGTGATTATTACCCTATTCCTCCACTCTACTATGTTTCTTAATGTTCACATAATTTCCTCTTCTTCAGTGAATGTTTTCTGAACAGTCAATAGAGAGCTGCTTTTTTTATTGTGTGCATGAATACTCATTCCCCTCCCTTGCAGTAACACTTATTAAATTATCTCATTTGCATTTAATTTACAATATGTCCTATATACTTCTTTTTTATATTCAAAATTTTTATTGTTTTATAAAACATCAGAAAAAAGAACAAAGAAGAAAAAACAAAAAAACAAAAACGAAGAGAAAAAGAAAAAAAAAAAACACAACAATACAAACCAGTACTGTACAAATCATAGTATGATCAATACAATGAATGCACTCTTATACATTCATTCAACATAGACAACCAATATAAATAATACATAAGTATTAATATTCATACTAAGGGAGAGCACATATAGAATATAGAGACCTCTTAGTTACTTTTTTGAAATTGTTAGGAGAGATGAGTGTGACCAGCATGAGTATTATTAAACCTTATTCTCATCCCATTTTGACAATTTTTTAACAATTCTTTCTTTATTTCTGTTAAATTGTCTAATGCCTTTTTCCAACTCCCTGTCTCGGTCAATTATCCTCTCAATGTCAAACCAATTAGGGACTTCCATGGATTTCCATACTTTGACTATACACCACTTGCACACTAATAAGATATGATAAATTTACCATCTCTGTTGGAGCAGATTTGATTCTCAAAGATGTGGAATAACATAGGAGCTGGACTTAAAGGTAACCTGATGCTTGTTATACAGATCTTCCAGAACTTTTGTATATATGGACAGCTCCACCAAATGTGTAGGTGTGTCCCACAGCCCCCACATCCCGCCAACACTGTTCTGAATTTGTTAAACTAAATCTTTTCATATTCGTGGGAACAAGATGCCATCTCTGTATTATTTTAAAATGTATCTATATGAAACACATAAAGTAGTTTATTTTACAAATAAGCACGCTCTAAACCAGTTTTCTTTTGTCCAGATACATTCAAGTTCTTGTTCCCAATTAATCATTTTGTTTGTTTTAAAGTTCTTTTCTCTAGCTCTTAATATTTTATTACATTTAGAGATGGAATGCGTTATTTGACCCTTAACCATAAGATGTTCTAGAGGTGAGAGATCTCTAAACTTATTTAAGGGGATATCACGCGGTCTAATTTCTGCTATAATAGTTATATACTCTAACCAATTAATATCGGAGGTCTGACTTTTTTGTAAAGGTTTCGCACGGGATATACATACATTATTTTCGAAAAGGTCACCCAGTTTAAAAACACCCACTCTCTTTAACTTTTGCAGATCTTTATTTATATTGTTATAATATAGGAAGCTTATTGGGGCAGCTGGTGAGGGGTATTTAGCTAGATCGCATTTATTTCATGCCAAATATGCCAACATTTTAATAGGGATCGTATGCCTCCAAATAAGGGCTTGATGTCTTTAGAATCTAATGTAGGGAGCCAGAGAAGTAATTCTGAGGGGCGTTTCTCCAATAGGTCCTCTTCTAATATGAGCCATTTAGACTTTTTAGATGCTAAATTCCTCCCAAGTAAATGGTTCAACATGATGGCGTTATGTATGTCTATTAGAGAGGGGGCAGTTAAACCTCCTTTATCAAAAGATCTATTTGTAAAGTTTAATTTTAAGGGTGATTTCATATTGTTATTAGTGTATTTATTCAGAAAACTTTGCATACAGTTAATTGAATATAAAGGTGCCATTTGGGGGATACAAGATAAATAGTTGGATTTCCATTCTAATATATCCCTAGATTTAATTGAAGTTGTAAAGTGTATACCCAGATGGGTTATACCCTTGCTGTTCCAGTTAAGTTTGAAATTATTTTTTAAGTAATTGATTTCTTCACTTCTTAAACCAAAAAACAGTATATCTGATTTTGCCTCATTAATCTTAAGGTAAGAGAAACAACAACATTTTCCTAACTGGGTGAAAACAGCCGTCAGGGAAGTAACAGGATCTGTTAAAATTAATATCATATTGTCGGCGAACATCAGAATCTTATGCTGATTTTCACAAATCTTTAGACCTCTAATATATTCTGATGTTTGGATTAATTCAGCTAACGATTCTAGAGTTAGTACAAAAATTACCTGAGATAAGGGGCACCCCTGTCTCGTCCCATTGAGTATATAAAATGTTTCTGTTTCAAAATTAATACCAGACACCTTCGCTCTGGAGTTTTTATAGAGTGCCATAAATGCTTTAGTGCCAAAATCTTCTAACTAAAATTTATCTAAGACGCCCTCAATAAATGACCAATTTACCCTGTCGAACGCCTTTTCGGCGTCTAACAAGATGGTTACTAATGGGATACTCCTAGTTTTGGCATAAGACAATAGGTTGATTGGTCTTCTTGTATTTTTCTTCTTGTATTTTCAGGGCCTGTAAGGCATAAATCCAACTTGGTCATAATTGACCAGGCTGGAGATATATCTTTTAAGCTTCTTTGCTAAAATTTTGGCATATAGTTTTTTGTCAATTTTAGAAGGGATATTGGTCTATAGTTTTTATATATTTCACTGTCTTTCCCTTGTTTAAAAATATTGACAATGTTGGCTTCTGTCATTTCTGATGGCATCTGGCCTAATTTCATTAAACATGTTACAGAGGGTGGGGCTAAGTTCTTTTATAAATCCTTTGTAGTATACCCCAATGAAGCCATCTAGTCCTGGAGATTTATTGACTTTAAAGTCCATAATGGTTTGTTCTACTGCCTTGAGGGAGACATCCTTATTTAATTCTATCAGTTCTTTGTTGGTTATTTTCTATCTCTCCTTTTTGACTTCATATTGTATAAGGATTGGTAATAAGTCTCAAAGACCTTACCAATTTCCTTTGGATACTTGTGCTTCATGTTATTTTTATCTCTAATTTTATTCAGGATAAACTTTCCGGCTTTGTTACCCAAGATATGATGATCCTCTTGTGACCTTAGGATTGCATTATCTGTTATTTTCTGCAGAATTTTCTGAATTGGTGCTTTAACTTTCCTAATTTGTAATATAATGCTATTATCTGGGCATTATCTGCCCCTTGTCTTGTCTTGGGATTCTTCCAGGGTCACACTTATCCAAGCGTGATCTGACCACGCTATATCTCCAATTTTATTAGACTTGACCCTTTCCAAAGTTTTAATATCTGTCAGGAAATAATCAATGCGCGTATAGCATTGGTGTCTTCCTGAAAAAAAGGTATAATTTTTGACTTCGACGTTAAAGGATCTCCATACATCGTATAACCCATATTTAAGAATTTCAAAAGAGATTTTTTTTGCAGTCCTTATTATAGTATCTGGGGTTCCCTTTCCTCTATTAAGGGCTATTCTATCTGATAATGGGTCTACAAGCATTTTCAAATCCCCTCCTATAATCAGACTACCCCTTTTAACCTGATTTATTTGGTTCAGGTTTTTTTTCAGGTATTTCAGCTGATTAAAATTAGGG
Organism: Discoglossus pictus; assembly: GCA_027410445.1. Lineage (NCBI taxonomy): Eukaryota > Metazoa > Chordata > Amphibia > Anura > Alytidae > Discoglossus > Discoglossus pictus. The sequence goes on along the minus strand of CM050166.1, from coordinate 97,082,346 downwards.
ATATATAAGTTTGCTATAGTGTAGAATTCATCATTTATTTTCCCCTGACAAATAATAGTTCTACCCTCTTTATCCTGAATGTTATAATGCTTACTAATACTCAATTTAGTACTAAAAAGAATAGCCACTCCCCTGGATTTGGAGATATGAGATGAAATAATGGGTTCATTAAAGTGTCTGCTAAATAATAGAGGGGCTCTGCCTTCACTCCAAAAAAAAAAAAAAGTATAATTGTGAAAGTGTCAAATATTTTTACAAATAATGTACTTGTTTACTGTGTATAAATTGTAAAATTTTTATATAATATATTTATTTGCTAAATGTATGCAAAAGGATACCTTGTAAGTGTGCACTATTTCTCTTATGAACAACTCATGTCCAAACCTTTGTGTTTGTTTAACCCATGATTCACTCCTATTTACTAAATTCATTTTATATAAACTAATCTCTAAAACAACATTTTAATTATAACAAATCCCCAATGTGTTATCTACTTTGTTACTGTTGTGATTAGGTTAGTCTTTCAAATTTATAACATTTAACTACTCTTTGTATATATAATATCTTCTATAGTATATCATGTTTTCTCAATCTTGAAATTCAAAGTCACCAATATTACCCGCTTTACAATATAGCTTTGTAATTAGATGGGAAAACATTTTTACACTAAAGAAAGTTATAGTAATTTTTTTTTCCTTTTCAGAAACAATTGTCCATCTCATTATTTGACCAATTGCCACTCAGGAACTTTTAGTGGTAGATCCATCTTCAATACTGTCTTCTCGGTTCTCTCTATTGTTATGTCCCATTTTCTTATTAGCTTTTCTCCTTTTACTACTGAAGAGATCTTATGCCAGAGTGAGTCTTTAAAGATCAGCAGGCCTTCCGGGAATCTCCATTTATATTTCATTGATTGCCTGATCAGAGCTTGTGTTATGTTACCATGTGTTTTCCTCCTCATTAATGTAGAAGGTGCTATGTCTGAAAATATCTTGATATCCTTATTTGGAGGATTAAAAGTTCTTTGTTTGTAGCTTGTTTTCATAATATCCACTTTATCAGAAATATTGTGACCATAGTGTCTCTTGTTTGTGACCTTGTTAATCTATAAGGGGAAAGTATCCTATGGACAATGTCCAAGATATTTGTTTCTTGAGTAAATCTTGGTATTAAAGTGGCAAAAAAGTCCGTAGTCTACTTTTTAAGATGTTGATCAGGAACGGAATCAGGGATTCCTTTTAGTCTTACATTTTTTCTCCTAGATCTATTTTCTAGATTAGTTATTTTATTTTCAAGATCGACTACTTTTCTTTCTAAATATGTTGTAAATGTTATGACTGAGTTATGATCTTTAGTCAACTTTTCCAGCTTAATTTCAATCTCCTCAATTCTGGAGTGTGTCTCTTTAATAGCTTTATAGTTCTTCCCTATCTGTTCTTTAAGATCAGAAGACATTTTCATTTGATATTCTGTCATAATTTCTCTCAGTTTGAGTGGTGTTAGAAATTCTTCTCCCATTATATTAGAATCATTAAGATCTGATGATTTATTATTACTCGTTATGCTTTGATTAATGTCTTTCAGAAATGAGCGTCTGACTCTCTCATTTCCGGTCACACCCCATCTTGATGTCCTATATACTTCTAATTACGTATAATTTATCTTAATTTAATTTTAGGAAAGAAAGAAAGAAATAAATTAAGAGGGAAATAAATAATGGAGGAGGAGAGATATGAGAGAGGGGGAGAGAAAAAAAATAGAAAATGTGTGAGAGCCTGTAAGGGCAAGTAAAAAAAGGGATGAAAGCAAAAGACAGAAGAAACAGGAAAAACTAAGGGAGAAATGGAAGGATAGATTGAAGGAGGAGAAATTACTTTACATAATTTCTACCTCTATAGATGCATAGTTGTGAGGCATTTTGTGTTTCTGCTAAGTGTGGCCCTAAGTTTAATTTTATCTTAACCATTTTTTTTAAATGTTCTACCCTCTCGGGACAGCAGAAAAAGGGGTACATTTAAGAGAAAAATGAAAGAAGGAATGAGAGGGAGAATGGTGAATGAAATAAAGGAGGAAAGATAAGGAGATGGAAGGAAAGAGAGAAAGAAAGGAGAGAAAGATAGAAAGAAAGAAAGAAAGAAAGAAAGGAAAAAAGGAAGGAAGAAAGAAGAGGGAAATAAAGAATGGAAGAGAGATATGAGAGAAGGGTAGAGAAAAAAATAGAAAATGTGTGAGAACAGTGAAAAAGGAAAGAAAGCAAAAGGAAACAGGAAAAACTAAAGGAGAAATTGAAGGATAGATTGAAGGGCGAGAAATTGGATGGAGAAAGATTAAACAGGCTGGGGAAAAACTAAATAGAAGAGAATAAAAATGAAAAAAGGAGAGCAAAAGAACAGGAATAAAGAGCTATGAATGAAAACTGGAGGATTTGCAGATATATGAGACTAAAGAGTGTAAGGGAAGAGAAAAAAATGGAAGGGCATGTAAGCAGAAACAATATAGATAAGTGCATGCAGGTAGAAGGGAAATGGGAGCATGGTAGTTGGAAGTGACATAAAGAGACCCTTTTGGCAGACTTTTTGTTTTATTTAAACTGATTAAGTATTTATAGTCTTCTCGATGTAACTGTTTTTACAATTCACTTACGGTACTTTTAAAAAGCCGAGAATCTGTTACTCTGGGGGCTCCTAAGTAAGTGAAGTGTATATTTTTATGACAATTACATTGTGGGGGATAAAATGAATTGAGAAACCAAGTTAAATATTGGTATAAAATAAAAAAATAAAAAAGCCAAAGGAGTCCTTGTAATATCTTTAATAGCACACTTGAATCAGTGATGATCACACTGACAGAAGTCACTTTTCATAAGGTATCAAAGTAGTTTCCAGCAAACTAAAAGTATCATTATTCACATACAGCATGTTTCTTTACATAATGAATCCAGTAATTCTATCTCTATTTTTACTGACACATTTGCAGCTTAACAAACTAATAATCCTCAGAACGAAACAAGAACAAGAGACTTGTCAGGATCATATTTATAGTATGCTCTTATGAAGAACATGACATTAGGCAAAATGTTTTTGCAAAGTTTAGATGAAATAAATATATTTAATTTTGCTTAATGGCAGCAATTTGCCTTTATTGCCAACAGGTTTAGAGACCTGTATGGAATATATATAGACATGCTTTTTTGAAAGGCTGCCACTGTAAATTTACACATAAACATAAAACTTAATAGCAGAGTAAGCCCCAGTAGCAGAGCTTCCCCCCTCTCTTGCTGCAGGCAGACTAGAGGTCCAAGATAGAATCTCCATCACAAAAGCTGGGTTGGCTAAAGATTTTCTTTAAATATTGTTTGTATGCTCATGACTAATGTGGTTAATTTGTTGCAAGTGAAATGTTTCTGAAACTAGAGAAGTCATTTAACTTATATGCAGTGGCGGAGTGCATGGGGTGCCCCGGTACCCCTCCTGAACCCTCTCCCTGCACAGTACATATATAAAATGTATAAAAAATGTATGTATGTATTGTAACATTTTGCCCCCTAGAGGATGAGTAAAGTAGTAAAGTAGTGTAAAGAGTTCTTGACAGGAGTGATGGAGTTAAACTTCTAAAGAACTCCTAATTGTTGCAGGTGCAACTTCACTTTAAAGCCTGGAAAGCAGACATGGGGGAGAGGCTGATTAGGCTCTGGCCTGAGTGCTGTTAGGAGTCTGGGTGGAGCTGCAGTCTATGTGAGAACCTGTGTGAGACAGTCAGGAAGACTGGATCCTGGAAGCTGAGCGGAAATAAGCTCTGAAGTGAGACAGTCGGGAAGACTGCTTATAATATAGATTAAAGTACAGAGAGACACTGGCAAGCAAGTTGGATTGCCTGGAGAATACAGCCAGCAGCCTAAGAAGAGACACTGAGTATTTCTGTGTGACCTGAGAGGAGAACGAGACAGAGCTCCTGAACAGGACCTACCAGGACTTACAGAGCAGCAGAGGAAGTTGCCAGTAAGAGGAACAGTCTGTGTTACTGCAACAACACTTAACTGAGAGACTGTTTGCTTTAAAAGTGGAGGACCTAGAAAGGATCCATTGCAGCTGAGAAGCTGAAAGAGGCTGAACTTAAAGGTACCACCCCTCTGTGTGAACAGATGTTTATTTTATGCTGAAGTTAAGCTATTGTTTATTTTTGAAAGCCTTTATTAAAATAAAGCTAAAAGTATATCAGACTCTGTGGTTTATGGGACAATCACAGGAGCAACCAGTAGCCAAAGGCCGTCCCTGTCACACTTGGTGTCAGAAGTGGGATTAAAAATTGTCTGTGTTTAAGACAGCCCGCAGTACAGTAGAATAATGGAGGAACTATTGAAAGCCCTGTTAGATGCCACTACATGCCAGAAAGTGGGCGGAGCTTGTCAGCAAGAAAACCAGCAGAAAGGACTGACAGAAATTGCAGAGGACAGAGCCCATGCTGCAAATGATGCTCAACTAAGAGATGCTGCTGCATGTCTGAGAGAGGCCACAGAGAAATGGCAGAGACAAGCAGAAGAGAATATAATCCGCATGCGTGAGGCTACAGAGAAATGGCAGATACAAGTGGAAATGGACAGAGTCCACATGAGAGAATCTTTGGAAGCACAGAAAGCTCAGCTGCAGCAAATGAGGTCAGAAAAGAACACTGTGGCTTCAAAATCAAGCGGGATTATGAATCCGAACCGCTTCCTAAAGAAGATCACCAGTAAGGATGATGTAGAAACATACCTCCTAAATTTTGAAAAGATTGCCACTAGGGAAGGTTGGCCTAAACAGCACTGGGCCACAGTACTGGGTCCCTATCTGTGTGGAGAAGCTCAGAAAGCATATATGGTTTTGCCTGAAGAAAAGGCAACTACTTATTGTACCCTGAAGAAAGAGATCCTTAACCGAATGGGAGTGAAAGGGGTACAGCGTTTGCACTCCTGGGATTTTTTTCATGAACCTACTTATCGCTATCCAAGGGACATGCTTAACTGCCCAAACTTAAAAAGCAGTTTCCATGTTAAGGGATGGCAAACAGATCATGATAAAAAAGAGACCGCAGGAGCGGCTAGAGAGACCGCAGGAGCAGCTAGAGAGACCGCAGAGGGTGCCGCAGAGATGGCAGAAAGTGCCACAAAGACGGCAGAGAAAGCAAGTGATCCTGCAGGAGCCGCAAATGAAATGGCAGAGAAAGCAAAAGTGACTGCTGAGATGGTGCACGAGACTAGTGAGATAAATGCAGCTACAGACATGAGCAAAGATCCTAAAGGAAATATAAAGTATCCCAGGAGCACTTTGTCTCAGGTCGCAGTAAAACAAAGTGCTCTGGACAAGGAGAGCCAAGACAAGAAACCTATAAAGCAATATGTACAGATGAACCCTATCCCAGGGGGACTGGTAAAGCCTATAATGGAAGGCAGGCAAGTTGCTATGGAAATGAAGGACATCAGGATGATACCGGATTATATTCCTGAATGGAGAAGGAAGACCGCACTTGAGGACAACCGAGTGTCCCATAGGAAAAAGACCCAGGTGTCTAGTTGGGATCCGTGGAAGAATCCTACCGTGCATATACTGAAAGCGGAATATATGCAGACGCTGCCGCAAAAGGACATACAGGAGAAGCAAGAACTCCTCACTATGCGTGCAGTTTAGAAGATGATCGATCGCTCTAATAGGGAGGCACAAGAGGCGGAGGAGCTTCTCAATTGGGAGCCGAATAAACAAACTTGGCACAGCCAAGTAAAAGGTCTATGCTCCCAACTACAAGAGCAGAGGATTAACGCTCCGTCTGATAAGGAGATCCGGTTGGAACAGGGTGATGCATGTCCAGAAGAGACTAACCCTGATCTTCAGGAACCATATACACAAGATGCTGTGTTGAACACAGATCTATGTCCAAAGGAAACTCATATGCATGACATAGTGAAGGAACATGTACCAGAGAGACAGAAGGATGAAGAAAGGGTGGCAGAGCTGCCAAAGATATCCTTGGAGAACCTGGGCAAACAGAGAGAGGAACTTCTTCATTTGCATATACAGTCAGAAATCCAGTGTCAGCAGAGTGAACTGGATTTAGGAGCTAATGAAGAGAAAATACAGCTGAAGCAAGTAAAGAATGAGTCAAAGCAAGCAGAAAAACAGAGAAAAGCTGAAGAACAACGATTAAAAACAAATGTATTATGGGTGAAAGCAGAGGATGCTGAAACTACCAGCTTTTCTAAGAAACCGATTATTCTAAAGGCTTCTAACAAGTGTACTAGCCTATGGGTTGAGTGCAAACCTGAAGTTGCTGTGCCGCTAGAGATGTGCCAGCAAGATCAGAAATTTGAGAAACATGTCCTGGCAGAGTTAGAGAGACGCAGACCTTATACAATTGGAGGCACCATGATATCGAGGATGCCCGGTTCGAACCATGAGACGGTTGAGGTGCAGATCCAAGAGGTAGACACAACCCTGGGAAGGGATATGCTGGTGGAGTCTAGTAAGGAAACCATACCAGAACAGAAACAAGATGGCGATAGGAAGCTGATCGAGTCTGGTGGGAATTTCCAGGCAGTCAATGGGACCACCTGGAACTGCAAAATTAATTGGGAGGAAAAGCTGGAAGCAAAACAGCCTGAACAGTTGCCATCTCATAACAACTATAAGAATGGAGATGGGGAACCTAAGAAGAGAGAGTTGGAGACTCTACCTAAAATACTGAAGAAAGGAGCCCAACCAGCTCAGAATGTCACAGTGCTTGTCCATGGGGTACAGAGACTGGTACTAGAGAGTCAGTTGTTATCCGAGCCAGGCACCGACCCCCATCTAGAGACATTCGAGGAACCACAGAGTAATGTGGATGTGTTGGAGAGAAAAAAAGTCAAACCCCATACGTTATCCAAACTAAAAGCACAGAACGAGAAAGATGTCCGTAGGCAAGATGAGGCGCAGAAGCTTCACAGTTCTCCAGTGAATAAAGAAGTCATGATCCTTAGTGTAAAACAAAACGCTCTAGTCCAAAGCTTCAAAGCGAATCAGAGTGTCTGGAATTGCCCAGAAGTGGTTTGTGAGATGGTCTTGGGACTGGCAGAAGTGGAGAACTCTGAGTTCTTGTGGAGTGCGGAGACACGTGACAGGGATAGGTTGACACCAAAAGAGACCAGTCCAGGCTGGGCCAGGACCTCAGGCCCTGATTCCAAAACAGATGACCTCTCCACAACAATGTTGAAATAGAAGAACCGTCCCAATTGGTTCATTGTAGAGGACGCTATCAGTGAGAATAACAGCATGGTGTTGCCATCTCAGGTCAAGATGGCTGAGCTTCAATTGTTCCAAGCAGACACAGTTCTTCTGAAAGGGAAAAAAGACGAGAGGCTCTATATATTGTTCTTTCAGATGACACCTGCTCAGATGAGAAGATCTGGAAGAACAGAGTTGTAGGAAGCAACCTGAGAGTGCAGCTTGGAAATATTATCAGTATCCAGCTATGTCCTGATGCGAAGGATGGCACAAAAGTCCAGGGGCTACCCATAGAAGACACCTTGGAAGAAATCACTGGAAATCGAATTGAGGTGTGTCTCAAGCCTTGCTTCTTGAAAGCCTACGGCCCAAACAAAACAGGGGACCTCTTCATTGTTCAGGATGAGATGCGTGCCATGGTGTTCCAGGCAGTAGTGACAGACCTTGGGAGCTGCTGTGTAGTAGAATGGGAGGATAGAGTGAAGATGGATTTACAAATGGCCACTCAATCGCAGCCTCATACCTCAATGCAGACGGCACAGAGGAGGAATGTTTTGCATGGCAAAGAGTTCTTGAGTGGTGAATGGCTCTACAGGATGCAGGGGTTACTGCACGAGAGATGGCAGTGTGTCGACCTGGAACTACAGTGCCTTCTACGCCATGTGGTTGCCGTGTACCGAATTTCCGGCCTCTCGGCATGTCGCTCAACACCATGTTGTTGAGCTGAAGGGGAGGGTATGTAACCGTTTTCCCCCTAGACGATGAGTAAAGTAGTAAAGTAGTGTAAAGAGTTCTTGACAGGAGTGATGGAGTTAAACTTCTAAAGAACTCCTAATTGTTGCAGGTGCAACTTCACTTTAAAGCCTGGAAAGCAGACATGAAGGTGGGGGGGGGAGGCTGATTAGGCTCTGGCCTGAGTGCTGTTAGGAGTCTGGGTGGAGCTGCAGTCTATGTGAGAACCTGTGTGAGACAGTCAGGAAGACTGGATCCTGGAAGCTGAGCTGAAATAAGCTCTGAAGATTAAAGTACAGAGAGACACTGGCAAGCAAGTTGGATTGCCCGGAGAATACAGCCAGCAGCCTAATAAGAGACACTGAGTATTTTTGTGTGACCTGAGAGGAGAACGAGACAGAGCTCCTGAACAGGACCTACCAGGACTTACAGAGCAGCAGAGGAAGTTGCCAGTAAGAGGAACAGTCTGTGTGACTGCAACAACACTTAACTGAGAGACTGTTTGCTTTAAAAGTGGAGGACCTAGAAAGGATCCATTGCAGCTGAGAAGCTAAAAGAGACTGAACTTAAAGGTACCACCCCTCTGTGTGAACAGATGTTTATTTTATGCTGAAGTTAAGTTATTGTTTATTTTTGAAAGCCTTTATTAAAACAAAGCTAAAAGTATATCAGACTCTGTGGTTTATGGGACAATCACAGGAGCAACCAGCAGTAGCCAAAGGCCGGCCCTGTCACAGTATGTATGTATGTATATATATATATATAGTGTAAACAGGGTATTGTAGTGTATAGTGATACCTTTTTTATTGGACAGGGACATGCAAATGTGCCCACAAATGCCTTGCTCTTCTCATTTTCAAACATGGCTTTCTTTAAGCTTTCGCATTCTGTATTACACAGCTTTAATGCAAAGCCAAGACTGTATTTTACACAAGCTGAGAATCCTATCCATGTACAGCTGTTTTAAGCTTACTGGCTATCAATGGATAAAGTTTTAATGTGGAAATTAGGAAGATTAGATAAAATCCAGGAAAAAATGCCGGCAATATATTAAAAAGAGATGGTGCATCATTCCTAAAGTTTTAAATAAATGGTAATGGGCATCACTGTCCCATAATATTCTGGGATATCATTAGTGACAACCTAATTTGACAAGTAAATATAATAAACTGATGTTGTTATAATGGTTGGGCCTATTATTAATATAGCAATAGTATCAGAAGTATCTATGATACATTTATGCAGGCCTCATATGCAAAATATTTGCTAATCATCGGTATGCAACAAAAAACATTTATTATTGTATGTATGAATGAGACACACTTTTTTTTTTAAAATAGTGCACTAAATACAAAAATAATTAAAAACAAAAAGACAAAAAAAGGGAAAGGAATGGTGCATATGAATACGCTGTACTGAAGTATACAAGGGAGAAAAATATATATATCTCTAAGGATGCATACATGTCACCTTTAACATCATTAAACCATAACACAATGCTTGGTTTTACTGTTTAGGTGCAGAAAAAAAGATAAAAGAAGCTTCACTTATATCCCTTGCTGGCATTAAATATGCCAAAGTACTTGCGTTTGGTATGGAGAGAGAATCTCTACTAGTACACCTCACATAGACTTAGGTTAAATGCACCATCCTTCCCTTCCTCCTGACGGTCCGTTTCGCCCCTGTATTGGGCTTCCTCATGGGTTAGGGAATAGTAAAGATTGTGGCCTATGTAAGGCTTGAGCACTTCCGGGTCTCTCTTCCTGGTGTGTGCGTCACGTTGATCATGTGACGCGCGTTAGCGTATGACGTCATCGCGTCTATTGAATTGGACCAGCTTTATTTATAAAGTGGAGCAAACAAAAGGTTCTACATTAGAAATGACATATCCTGAACTTTACTGCATACATATATGATAATATTATATTTACTATCAATCTTTGAGACTATATAACAGATAGGGAACATACTTTGTTGTTCCCTGTGAGAAAAATATATATATAGAATTAGTATTTCTCTCTCAGCATATATATGATAATAAAATAGATGTTAATATAGCTGTTTGATATATCGCAGGACATAAAATAAAAATAAAAAACTCTATAAACTATATTAATAAGTAAAACTGGCTATCATCAGCATGGAGCGGGATCTTAGCTTCTGTTGTAGATTTTATGAGTAGGTAGTTCACCACAACAATCATTTAATATATGGTGGGGAAAAGAGCAATAGAAGCCCTCCACCGTACAGTAGTACAGTAAATAAATAGTACATCTAAGTTCACATTTAAATGCCTTAAGCAAGTTAAAAAACCTGCTTCCAGCTCAGAATTCCGAGAAAAACAGTTATTACACTGCATTCTGGGAAGCTGAGCAGGGACATGCAAATGTGCCCACAAATACATATACATGTAAATATATATATATATATATATATATATATATATACTTTCTTACCTGCCAGATGTTGCACTCCACTTCCTGGGGTGAGGAGGGGCCATGGCAGGCCAGAGGGCCAAGGGGAGTCGCAGAGGTCCAAGGGGGCCACAGGGGCCCACAAGGGCCGAGGGGGCCACAAGGGGCAGAAGGAGGGCACCGAGGTCTGCAGGGGGCCACAGGGGCCCGCAAGGGCTGAGGGGGTCACAAAGGGCAGAGGGAGGTCACAGGGGACTGCGGGGGCCACAGGGGGTGGAGGAAGGCTGCCGAGGGCTGCCAAGGGCCACAGGAGGCTGAGGGGGAACACAGGGGCTGATGGAGGCTGCAGAGGTCTGCAAGGGGCCACAGGAGACTGAGGGGGAACAAAGGTGATCCGATAGGGCCATAGAAGACCTGTGAGGGTCACAGGGCACACAGAAGACCTACGGGTTGTGGAGGCCACTGGAGGTCCACAGGGGGCCCTCAGACACATGGGGCCCTGGTGCCTTGCACAGGTTGCACCGGTAGCAGCTCCGCCTTTGGTTATATGCTCGGTATTAATGAATACTCAGAGTTTCTGTGAAACTTTCACTTTTAGGTATGTGATGGGTCTAAGCAGGACTGAAGAGTGTTTATAAATGGGTAATTTTGCAACTGAAGTCTGTATAGCAATCCTCCAGACCTGTTTTGCTCTGATCTCTATATCTATCTATCTATCTATCTATCTATCTATCTAACTCTGCTTTGTCTAGTTTTGATATGTAAACTAAATTGATTAATTAGTAACAAGTTGCATACACACATAATTAAACCTGGATACCAATGTATGTCTGTTAGCATTTGGTTGTTGTCATGGTATCAGTTATTCTACAAGGTGTGACCTAATTATTGGTGACAACCTTGTTCAAACATTGATTTCCTTGCAAGCATGCTATATTAGCATGTATGTGTAGTCTATTAACACTTAATTTGGTGCATTGATTCCATAACCTAACCAATAATGGAAAGCTCTTTGTATGTTGTCTAGGTTTTAGCCTGCAAAGTTGCATGCATATTTTGCTGCCCTATTGATAATTATCTTGCTAGCACATTTATAGGCTATGGAAGCGGGGTAGCATTAAATAAAGCTCTGTATATGTAGAAAAATCATATATGTTTTCCTGTTTGAATATACATAATTATAATTTATCCATTTTGCAAACGAGACTAAACTTTGTGTCTGTGTCTAGCTGCCCCTCATGTTCAGAGACTATATATAGGATATACTGTCCATATTTAGATTAAAAACATCCACAGTATATTTATTCCCTGTCTCCTACACAATGAAATTTATGTAATTAGGTTATGCACTAAAGGACTGAGTAAAACTCATTAATTGGACTCTTCCTAGTCTCTCCATCCCAACATATCCTGGAAAAGAGGAAGGTAAATTACCAAATGATGCCCTGATAACACCCTTTCATTTCCATTTCTGGTTCCACCAATAGTAAATGATGGTGCAAATGGATTTAGTCTATGAGTATGTATGGGTGGTTTTAGTGTAGGTTAGGGTGTCAAAAAACATCTTTGCTAAAGTTAGTCAGTTTTAGTGTTTAGGAATTAATATTTATAACAATAAATAATAATAATAATATTATTTATTTATAATAGTTCTTCATAATAGTAAATAATTTTATTTTATTTAAATAGCTAGTGTAACTAAATCCTTTTTGGTTGAATAGTTTTGGTGATCTTTTCTTTTCGCAAGTGCAAAACGGAGGCAACTTTGCTATTCAATTGCCTCCATTTTACGACCACGACTCGAGTTTCGAGTGAAGGCCCTGCGAAAATGGACGACCTGCAACTCGGAGCTTACACCAGTCTGAACCCTGTGATGTTCCACTTTCGCAGGCCAATTTACGCAAATCTTTATTGAATTGCCCGATCCCTCCCACCCCAAAAAAGTATCCCAGGAGTACTCAGCGTGTACTCCTACATTAGACCCCAATGATGCAGGGGTCCCCACTGGGACCCCTGCAGGGTCCTCTCATTAACCCCATGCAGGGGGTCCCCCACATTAACCCTTGCAGTGGGAGTCACGATTGTGTCCCCCACTGCATTTAAAAAGTTTAAATTCCCCGTAAAGGACCATAAAGGGCCTGGGGCACACAAATAGATAAGGCCGGCAGTAAGTACCCCCACCAGCACCTATAATTTTCCCCCCAATGCTGGCGGTCCCCATCGGGGACCACCGCAATGTACCCACATTAACCCTTGCAGTGGGGGTCCCGATCTTGTCTCCCACTGCATTTAGATTTTTTATATTACCCCCACCAGCACCCCTTAATGCTGGTCCCCACATTAACCCCACATTAACCCTCGCAGTGGGGGTCCCCAATCGCATGCGATCGGGGATCCCTGCTGCATACAAAATTCGTAAAGGTCCTTAAAGGACCAGCGCTTAATAAAAATTAATCCTATCACTCATGGGGCTCTATACAGAGCCCCATGAGCCCCTAATTAACCCTGTCACTCATGGGGGTCAATACAGACCCCCATAAGTCACTAATTAACTCTGTCACTCATGAGGGTCAATACAGACCCCTATAAGCTCCTAATTAACCATGTCACTTATAGGGGGTCAATACAGACGCCCATGAGCACCTAATTAACCCTGCCAGTCATGGGGGTCAATACAGACCCCCATTAGCCCCTAATTAACCCTGTCACACATGGGGGTCAATACAGACCCCCATGAGACCCTAACTAACCCTGTCACTCATGGGGGTCAATACAGACCCCATAAGCTCCTAATTAACCCTGTCACTCATGGAGGTCAATACAGACCCCCATAAGTCCAATAGGGGTCTATATAGACCCCTATAGGACACTAAATAACCCCTATAATAACACTATAAGTGACATGAGGATCATCCAAGACTAGGCCTATTTAACCCTAACAGTATCTATTAAACCCTAACTGGGCCAATTTAACCCTAACTGGGCCTATCTATCCCTAACTGTGCCTATCTAACCCTAACTGGGCCTATTTAACCCTAACTGTACATATTTAACCCTAACAGTACATACCAAACCCTAACTAGGCCAATTAAACCCTAACCATACCTATTTAACCCTATCTGGATGCAGTAACACTATCTAGGCCTATTTAACCCTAACTGCGCCTATTTAACCCTAACTGGGCCTATTATACCCTAACAGTACCTATTTAACCCTAACATTAACAATCTAACCCTAACTGGGCCTATTTAACCCTAACAGTACCTTTTTAACCCTATCTGGACTCAATAACACTATCTAGGCCTCTCTAACCCTAACTGGGCCTATTTAACCCTAACTGGGCCTATTAAACCCCAACAGTACCTATTTAACCCTAACAGTGCCTAACTAACCCTAACTGGGCCTATTTAACCCCATCTCTTATAAACCACTAAATCTATACTAACCCCCCCTCTACCATAACCTTTTAACACCTACACTACCTACCTAACCCCCTATTAACCCCCCCATCCCACTAATTACAAAAAAAAAAACTAAGCCACAGAAAATAAAAATAAAAAGTTACCAAAAAATAAAAAAGAACATTACAACCCCCCACTACAGAGAATAAAAGAAGAATTATGCACCTGAAAAGCAAATACATACACATCACATTACAATACATACAAAATATAATACAGTAATATACACAATAAATACAGTTCAAATATACCCCTATCTACATACAATTTAACCCTATCTACATACATTAACCCCTATCTAAAATAAATGAAACCCTATCTACAATACAATAACCCCTATCTAAAATAGATTAAATCCTATCTACATATATTAACCCCTATCTAAAATACATTAAACCCTATCTACAATACTATAACCCCTATCTAAAATACACAAAACCCTTTCAACAGTACAATAACCCCTATCTAAAATACATTAAACCCTATCTAGAATACAATAACCCCTTTTTTTAAATACATTAAACCCTATCTACATACATTAAAAACCCTAAATCTAACCTAAAATAGAATAAATAAGACCACTTACCTTGCCTAGATATCCCTTCAGTGATGTTGGATTTCACGGTGCAGGTCTCATCCCTAGGAAAAAAGAAACATCAAATTAATACAAAATTCAACACCTCATAGAAAAAATAAACATTCTAAATATTCTAAATATTTAACTTACCTTTCCAGCATATCCTCGTCCTTCTTATTGTCTTAATGTTGGTTGTAATGTTCTGTTTTACTTTTTTGTAATGAATCTTTTTTTTCAGATAGGCCCAGTTAGGGTTAGATAGGCCCAGTTACAGTTAAATATGCCCACTTATGGTTAAATAGGTACTGTTAGGGTTTATAGGCCCAGTTATAGTTAAATAGGTACATTTAGTGTTAGATTGGCCCAGGGTTGAGTTAATGGGGTATAGTTAGGGTTAATAGTGTAGTGCTTAGACTTTGTGTCATGAGGGTCCTGGATGACCCTCATGGCACTTATAGTGTTATTATGGGGGTTAATTAGTGTCCTATAGGGGTCTATATAGAGCGTGTTAAATAGAGTCTTATGGGGGTCTGTATTGACCCCCATGAGTGACAGGGTTAATTAGGGGCTCATGGGGGTCTGTATTGACCCCCATGATGACAGGGTTAATTAGGGGCTTGTGGGGCTCTATATTGACCCACATGAGTGTCAGGGTTAATTAGGGGCTTATGGGGGTCTGTATTGACCCCCATGAGTGTCAGGGTTAATTAGGGACTTATGGTGGTCTGTATTGACCCCCATGAGTGACAGGGTTAATTAGGGGCTTATGGGGATCTGTATAGAGCCCCATGAGTGATAGGCTTAATTTTTTCCCCCCCAATGGGGACCCCCAGTATTGGAGGGTTCATTTTAGGTGCCGGTAGGTGTACTTACAGTACCCCGGCTGCCGGCCTTAACTATTTGTGTGCCACGGGCCCTTTAAGGACCCGATACAGGGAATATAAACATTTTGAAGGCAGTGGGGGACACAATCGTGACCCTCACTGCAAGGGTTAATGTGGGGACATTGTGGGGGTTCCTGGATGTGGATCTCCAGCATGGGGTTAATATGGGGACCCTGCGTTTGGGACCCCTGCATCATGTGGGACATGTGTGGGGACCCACCCGTCATTGGGTTTCATGTGGGGACCCTGCAGTGGTCCGTTCGAGACCCATGCAGCAGGGTTAACATAATGGGAGGCTGCGAGAGCACTCTCAGCTTTGAGAACCTCAGTCATGATGGTCTCAACTTCCATTGGCTGACAGTGAGCAGAAGCTGCGACCTTGCACTCGCAAGCACAGCTCTGCCTATGTGGGAAACCTGGGTTTCTGAAATCGTCGTGACTCGCCCTTGGCTCATTGAATAGTCTTGGAAACGCTGGAGAAAAGCAGCTCGCAGGTCCCTCTGGGCCGCATTTAAATGCAATTTGGCCAATTGAATAGGGCTCTATATAAGCACATAGCTTTTTTTTTCTCCAGAAGTTTTTAGTTAGTGAAGACTTTGCTTTTGAATAGTAGTTCACTAACTTAAAACTTATGGGAAAAAAATATGCCGTGTGCTTATATAGAGCTCTATTCCAGTAGCCAAATTACAATTGAATGAGGCCCTCGGAGACATCCGACCCTCTGCGAGTGAGCTGCGAGCTGGCAATTGAATGAGGCTGTAAAATGGTAGATTCCTCAGCAGCATAATTGCACAAAAAAGTAATGAACTAGAGACTGTATTGTTATTTTTTTTTTTTTTGCATTCTAAAACATGTTACCAATTTTGAAGAGAAGTTCTTTAAAATATTATGTTTACATGTTTTAATCACAGGGATCCTTTAAGAAGACAGATCAACAAAGTCATAGACCAATTTACATACACCAATTTACACCTTAGATGAGAATGCATTTACAACGTAATTTAGTTTGAAATGCTGACGTCTGAGTGTGTACTTGACAACACAAATATATATAGAAGCCTTTAAAATACCTTTTTCACTTTATATAATGTATACATGTGTATATTTCTAATGTTGTAATCACAGTTAAAAGAGATGAACAAAAGTTTAGTTCGCTTAAACTGCTATTTGTATTAGTCATTGGTGGACCAGAGACCTGATTTAAATTGAACTAATCGTGAAAAAAAAAAAAAAAATACTCTGTTAAGCACATTTGTGTTACTTATCACTTAAACCTCTAAATTGGCCTCTGGTGATTTATTGGTCTGATCATGAAATGTAAATTAAGTCTTGCACCTAACAGAGCTATTATTGTACATTACTGATCTTTTCCCTTGTCAGTTTTGCTTTTAACAGAACAATAGAAGAGCATTGAACTACTGGGAAATAAGTATAATGGATAAGAAAAAGAATTGGGAAACTTCATACACATATTCCTTTAGAAGCGGGAAAAATACGTTCTTGTTTTTATTTTTTTTCTTCTGACTTTTTTTATTATGTGTAAGCAGATACATTAATACATGTATTTCCTATAGGTGACTGTCCGATAATAATATGAAAATATACTTGACCTGATTTTATAGGTTTTATTCCATTTAAAGGACCCTTAAATCGTGCTCCTTTCAAGAAACATGCTTTTATGCTAACAAAAAAATCTACATCAGAAAGTAATGCAAATGTTGATTGATTTTATCTAAATTAGAAAAAAGCAATTGGGGTAAAATGATGGGGAGTGTAGACAAGTTTTGCTAGACTATAAGTGATGAGGAGTGTAGTTTCTGGTCTCTAAACAATGACCGCAAACAAATTATCTAAGTTACTGCCAGTCATTTATGCAACTTTGTGGGTATGTAGCGTATTCATCTTTACAGAACAGTTACATTTCATTGACATTTTTAGATATTTGCACAAATAGCTTGCTTCAGCTCATGCCAAAGCATTTAAATAAGGTTAACATCAGATATCTGACGTGGCTATTACAACATGCTAAAAATATCCTGTGTTTAACCATTCTGTTGTAGATTTACTTTTGTGTTTGTTACAATGCTGTATGATCTATTAGGCTCACATCATGGATGCATACCAAAGCATTCCTCTGTAGAACTTGTAATCGGATATTGCAAGCCATCAGGACCTTGAGAAGGCAAAGCAGCCCCAAACCATGATACTTCCCCCATCATGCTTCACATTTTGGAGTATTTTGTACTTGTATGTAATGCAAAACATAAGGTTGCATGGGTATGGCAGAAAGTTCTAATTTTGCTTAATCTGTCCACAACCAGTGGGTTGAGGGGATATCCAGGTACTCTTCAGCACACTTGAGTTGTGTTGTTTCTATTTTGGAGACCAGGGGTTTATATATATACTAGAATATTGCCCGTCAAAAAATGATGGCAATGAAATTGTAAATGAGCTAAGGGTGTTTGGTGTATATCATGTGGCTGATGTAGCGTCGTTCGTTGTCGTGCGAGTTTTTCCGAATATCCGTAGCTGTTTGCTGGGCTTTTTGGGAATATCTGTAGCTGTTTGGTGGTGTTTTGCGTGTTTATGGTAGTGTTTTGTGTGTTTAGGCACCTTTAGCCTTGCTTTCGTTTTGTTCGGCGGCCATTTTTTTCTCTCGCTTAGGTGATTTTCGGGTCTCTAATCTCCGAAATTTGTGGTTAAATGGACATGTAACTTCACTTGCAGAGGTCCTAAGTGCCCCCCCTTGCTGTGAGTAACCTTTTTATGTGTTTGTTGTTTGTATTTGTTGTGTTTGTAATGTTTTTGGGGTTGCCCGGGTTGCGTCCTTGTTTTGTAATCTCGTAGGTGTTTTTGGCAAATACGTAGGTGTTTGGTGGTGTTTTGCGTCTTTAGACTCGTTTTCATCTTTTCTCTCGCTTAGATAATTTTTCAGTGTCTAAACTGTTTTAATTTGAGTTAAATTGAGGTGTAACTTTAGTTTTCGAGGTCTTGGATGCTCCCTCTTCCTGTAACTAAGATTTTTATGTATTTGTTGTGTGTATTTGTTATTTTTTTCATGTTTTGATGTGCGCGTGTTGCGGCCGTTTTTTGCGAGGTCGTAATGGGCCGTAACGTGTCTCGTATTTTGTTTGTAAAGTTGTAAAGTTTGTGAGGGTCGCAGCTGCTGGCAAGGAGCGCTTCGCAAGGGCCGCAGGCTCCCTGCGCGAGCCCACAAGCGTGAGCAACGGCTCCTATGCTCACAACTATTATAGTGATATATATATATATATATATATATAAATATATATATATAGATATATATATATATATATATATATATATATAAAACCAGGTGTACCTGGGATTGTGGGTGGGGCCCTTTCCTATCCCTCCCCTTTCCATGGGAGGGCTCTTTCCTGTCTCTCCTCTTCCTGTGGGAAGGCCTCTCTACCATCCCTCCTCTTCCTCTTAGCCTCCTTAAGCACTTCCAGCCCTACTCTTCCTTGTACTTCTCAGTTCATTTCTGAGTCTGTGACGGGAGGGTGTACCTCCATGCTACCTTGTTTTTGGTTTCTCCGAACCTTTTTTTTTCTATTGTAGCTTTTTGGCCTTTGTGCAGGCCCTACCTAGCCCTTGCCTGGAGATTTTCCTGTTTTTGTTGCAGCTTTCAGCCCCACTTTTGGCGGACTTCCGCAATCCTTTTCACATTGAAACTTTTTCCTTTCTTGCATCTTTTTGGCCTTTATGCAGGCTTCACCAAGCCCTTGCTTGAATCTCTTTACCTTTTTGTATCTGCTTTTGCAGGCTTCACTGAGCCTTCCCCTGGGAGCTTTCCCTTTATTGCTGCTTTTTGGCCTTTTTGCACGCCTCATCTACTAGTCGCTTTGACTTATTCTCTCCAAATCTTACACTCTTTGGCCGCTGCACCTCATTGCTGACTTCACCCCCCATCAGCTGTCCTTGCCCATGCCCAAGGACTCGTCTGGCACTCATATCGGGCCATGGCGTCTGTAGCACCAGCCACATTTCAGCTACCCTTCGCCATTCCCCATAAAGCCTTTGATGCCTTTTGCGCCATATGTTCGTGAGGGCATTTACATTGCTGAAGAGCCATGGTTTAGAATCGGCATCGTTCAATGTCCATGAGGGCATTTACATTGCTGGAGAGGCATAGTTTTAAATCTGCATTGTTGTGCAGCCTTTGCTGCCTTTTGCACCATATGTCCGTAAGGGCATTTTCATTGGTGGAGAGCCATGGTTTTAAATCTGCATCGTTCTTTCCTGTTCTACCCCTCACAGTAGGAGTGGGACTCGACCACAAATATATATATATATATTTATATATATATATATATATATATATATATATATATCTCCAGGACCACACCGTACTAGAAAAACAAAAGTTCAAGCTCAACCCCCAACTGTGTACATAATAAACTGCACTTTATTACACATAAATTTCACTCAAGCTAAGTGATAAAATTAATCATCGAGTGGTTCCGGTCACCTGCCTTGATATGAAAGTACGGACATATCCCAACAAAATTGAATTATCCTCTTACAAAATAAACAACATAAAAGTGTTCACTTGTTGACTATTTATGGGTTAAATATGTGAGCATGTTCTTACCTGGAGTATCATGAATGTCTAGCTTGGCTCTGGCCCTCAAGAACTGTAACTGGGCAAGTCTGGATTTTGGGGAGTTAAGTTTGGTGAGGAATGGAATGTGAGATGATCTATGAGTGAGTGACAAGGAAGAAGGTGTTTGAGGAATTTATCTCAGAGGCTGGTGTAGCTTTGATTATGGTTATTAAAAATGTAGATACTATAAAGAGATTTTATTTTCAACTACTAAGATCCCCATTGTCCACATTGATGATTTAAGATCATATTATTAATCACATCATGAAGTTATTTTAATGTTTTCAACATTTATAACACAACATATTTATGAAATAGCATTAACCAAGAGCTTCAGGTTGTACATAGTATGACAAAATTAGAGTCATAAAGGTCACACAACAAAAATAAATGCTTGAGAATGGTTGCTTTCGAAGGTCCTAAATAAAAAAATAAAAAAACTCTCTGAAAGTCACGCAATAGTTTCATGGCTTTAGGGGATTACATGCATGCTATTAAATGATCATGATTGAAAGAACATTCCAAGAAAATATGTGAAAATGTATAAGGTAGGAAGTATCAGCAGAATATGTTAAGAGCCATTTAATCATAGCATACTAGTAATGAGCACTTACATGCCTCTAAGGCTGAGTATGAAATGATGTCCACCCACACAGTATTCAAATTATATCATGTAATTCTAAATGAAAATGATAGATCAGAGCCTTCTGTAGAGAGAAAATGTTAGTATATGTCTAACATTGCAATTTATGTTAAAGCATCCATGCAGGACTTATGTCCTATAGATACACAGACTTTCAACAGTGGACATTCAATCAAACATGAGGCTCAAATGTGCAAGTCTACCCAATTTTTTTAATTGTAATCCTAAAAAAAAGATAAACTCATTATGTTTCCATGTAAAATGGTTAGCTATCATGTTTTATACTGAAAAAATATTTATATTCTTTTAATGGGATTGGTGTAAATGCTCCAGCAGTGTGAAAATGGCAGTAGTGTATTTAAAATTAAGTCTAAACTAATTTTACATTCACTGTAATAAAAAAAAAAAGATCTTTATTGAGAAAATGTATAAAGCAAAACTTTATCTTCCCCAAGTCTTGGTTGTGCTGCCCCTTACATCTTTTTCAGTGTACTTCTGTCAGTGTTTGTGGCAGAGTGTGAAGCAATCTCTAGCCTATGCTGAATGGACATTTTATAAACAGCTGTGTGGTCACCATGTCTCTGTCTGCGGAATACCATTGCCAGTGCGTAAAGATAATGACATATTAATGGCCGTAGGAGCTGTGTGGCCGCAAGGGTTGGCCGCAAGCTACTTAGCTATTCTATTCCCTTGCAGCCGGCACCATGCTTTCCTTTGCGGCCACCCCCGCCGCAGGGAAAGCCTTTGATCCCACGCGGCCGCAAGAGATTCAGCCGCATGGAAGTCCCGATTCTATTCAAATCCTCCGGCCAGCCCTCTGACAAGCCTGCAAAATGGCCCAAAAGGGCCGCAGCTTACTTGTACCCTGGAGCAGCCGCCAGGGCTGTGATAGTGCTAATTTAATGAGGCCCTAAATATCTAAGATTCAGAATATTCTATATTATGAATGTAAAAATTGCCATATATGTCATATGTGCAAAAAAGCCTATGAAAAATATCTTTGAGCTTACTAGTTTATATCTTGAGATAAATCTAACCTTTCAGTGACCACAGCATCAAGAAATACATACTGCTTCTCAGAGTTCTTAGGAAAACCAGGGATTACCAAGCATCTATAAAGCTTTCCTCACAATATTCAGGTTCTTTGAATAATTTTACAAAATATCAAAGTTTTTTTGATAGCACGATGATTACAATAAACAAATCATGATACACATAATTAATACAAGACATCTAATACATGGTTTATCGCTTAATTTAACACTCAAGAGAAATATAGGTTATACAATGATGAAATTAAGCCTACATCATGATTCCTACATACTTGTGGCTTGCGTAATTATAGTCACTCACTCCTATAAAATCACAATATGTGTTTGGATGTATGTTGAGAATTTACTGTTTCTATCTGAACTTGTTGTAGGGAGAAAAGTATCACTATATATGCAGTAATATTATTTATCATGATAAAATATATTGCATATTGTGACAGACAACAAGGAAAGTACTAACCAATGTTTATTACAATACAGACTTGCTAAGTCTGCTGAATATCTGCCTTTAATTTGCAACAACACTGACTGGAGAGAACAGAAAGACTGTATGGAATGCACACAGTACAATGCACAGTGAACTGTCTTGTGCACACCAAGGACTTGGGTCATCACACACTGTACAAACATAGGGCCCTATACAAATCTTATGGTGTACATTGTATTGCAACTTAATAAGCTCCCAATCAAATTGAGCCTTTTTTTCCGGCTGCGTGAAAGCAACACTGTCATGAACGATTTGGGGCCATGATGGGACCCCTTGCAACCCACAAGTAACTCTGCTATTTGGAATGCTGGCACGCTGGGTGTTAATGTCAAGAACTATTACAACAGACCTGAAACTTGTGAGAACTGACTTGATTGTTTTTGTGTGTAGTATGGACCACAATAATTAATTTGGTGGTTACTAGATCATGTTATATGCACTGTAATAATGCATCTGTGATAGAAGTAGGCACTAGGATGCTAGAATTATGTCAAAAATACTGCAGTCACTTATGTGACAAAGGATTAATCTTCTATAGAATCTTTATGGCCCTGCAATTGGCCACGATTCATTTATTCATGAAAGGCGGAACTAGTTTTATGGCTTTGTAAGAGGGGGAAAAAAAGGTGTAATTAGAAGAAAGCCAGACATGGAAATCATGTGGGTGAGGAGGGATAGCAAGCTATTTGCCTTGTAGGATGGGCTAGAACTGGGGGAAGGTCTGGTGTTTTGTGTAATTTTTCTGTGTTTATAGATATCTCTGTAACAATGAAGAAGGGGCCAGTCTGACTTTGGACACACTAAAGAAAGGTTGTGTCAGAGTCTGCTTGTACTAATCCAAGGTACATGGTGTGTGATTCTTAGATCCTAAGAATAGGGGTCTGTGGTGCATGTCTCTGCAGTAATAATGCTCATCTGAAGTGTCTGCTAGTGTCGAGATCTGAACAAAAAGTTGCGACCGTAGAGAGAGAGAGATTTGGGGTGAGTGTGGTCCCCCAAAGCTGGCGGTCGTGACAAACACTGATAAGGGAAAAATGCTAAATTTTAATAATTTATGCTGCCCGTTACACACAAATTTCCCTACAAGCGATACAAATTACTTTTTACTTGACTATAAACAATTTACTTACAATGCTTTTTTTGTGCTCCCTAAAGTTACACACACTCAGACCACCAGTAGAGGCATTGGGGTTTATATAGACCCCATGGTAAAGGGTTAACTTAAATTACCAGAGGGTTTATTAAGGACTTCCATGGTAGTTAAGGGTTAATAGATGTACCCTTCACCACCGTGTGGGAGGAGGGAATCCCCGACAGTTCCCTGCACCACCGCATTGGAGGAAGGAATCATCGGGGGTACTATGTGATTGTAGGGGGTAATCAGCAGTGGGGTTTAAAACCCCTTGCAGCTCACTTATATTTGTATCCCCTTCCCCGCCATGGAAAGGGGTTTATGTACATGTATGAAGAGGGAGGGTGTTTTTAACTTTTCAGCACACCTACGGATGTGTGTTTGCATAGGGCCAATATCGTTGAATGTACAGAATACACACAATAGACACAAACACACACTGTGGACTTGACTGAGAATAAACACTTGTAGAGGAAGGAGGTATGGCAGGTAACCCCAGAATGGTGTCTGGTCAAATTTAAATCTTTACATATACTCACAATAAACATCCACAAGCTATTATATATTGAAATTTGAAGACATTGCTAGAGACAAATGTTTTGATCAAGGCACTGCCCCCTGATTTAAAAAAAAAAGTACAAAAAAGCACCAGTTTCAAAGGAAAAAAATCCAAGAGGATTAAGCACATCCACTAGTGAAACTTCCTTAAAACCACAGATCTGGACCCTGCACCCACAGCTCCTGAGGTACCTTGTTGTAAACTTCCTTGTATCCACAAAACTGGACCCTGGAACTTATGCTGCAATGAGCGCCAAAGGCGCTCATTGCACTGGGAGCCTCGCAAAGCGATCAGCACGGGGCTCGCGATGAGCGCCGAAGGAACAGCATTCCCAGCCTTAACATTTTATCTCCGTCATTTTTTATGGGCAAGTAGCTAGTATAATATAAAAACATAAAATACAGACACTCCCTAAATATACTTTTAAGGGCCTCTTAATCCAGGACAATTTGGACCAAATCACAGTTAAGATCTACTAAAAGCATGTTCGAATACTTTTAGATTTTTTGAAATACGTGCATTTTTCAATATGAAGTCGGATAAATAAAATCTGTTTACATGTGTCACTGACTGCCCACTGCCAGACCCGCAGCTACTGCTCCGTGTAGTGAGCAGAATAAAAAAATGAATTAACCATTAACAAATACATCTGTGCAGACAATGGAATGCTGGAATCACCTAAACAGGTCAGTTACTGGGTTAACTGATTAGTCCAGGGAAAAACTGCTATCAATCACTGTCTTTGCTGCACTCCTCTGCTGTCTGTTTTACTCATGCTACAGCCAGTAGGCAGGAAAGACCTTGTATATAAACAAACTTTATATTTTTTACCTGTTATTAGTGTAATTAAAAAAAAAATAGATAATTTTGACATACAGTCTTGTGCTCTTTCACCGCAGGAAGAGCACTTTCAGTGATGTAAATGGCCATTTAAAAAACCTGCATGCACTCAACTATGGACATCATTCATTCTAGTCTAGGACAATGTCTATTCTATTTCATTGACATGTGCTACTGTGTGTGAAGAAAAGATGAACAGATAGTGTGTTAGCTTATTGAATACATTGAAGCAAAATACTTTAATAATAACTAGGCACTTAGAAAAAAATATATACAGTGCAGCATTTCATAGCATGTTGGTCCCTTCTTTAGGCTAGAGTTGTGTATACTGTTGTAGCAAATGTGTTAAGGGTTCGCTTAGCCCAATTCTTTTGTATTATGTACAGTATGTCTAATGCACATTTGTACTATATGTAGTTTTTTAAATAAATTTGGTTTCCTGTGTCAGGGTTTTATATTCTTGCAATCTAAATGGTCATCATTATGTATAATGATTTTTTGGTCTTTGTTTAACTACTTTGTGTAATCTGTACATAACAGCTTGTTTACCACAAGGTTTGGACATGTCTCATAAATTTCACTTGATCTCTATAAAGATAACATTTCTAATAGTGCACAGAAAGGCTTTGCACTCAGATTAACTGCTGACATTGTGCTTTTATATTGTCTGTAATAAGAAGTGGTATTAGACACCCACTGTATTCCATCTCTTGAATAATTTGTAAGCTATAAGTAACTATTTGCATATAATTCCCTCATAAAGTGAACAATTCTAGATAACCGTTTAAGTATTTTAACTTTAATAATATGCGGATTACAACTGCTACACTGATAATCCTCCTATGTTTCCCTACATATAGTTACTAATGTATGCACATATCTTCATGACAACAGAAACAGTTATTCTCATTGGATCAAAGAAGGGTGCAAATCAGTTAATTATTTAGGAAATATTTTCAGTCTCCCAAAAAATATCAGGTAATCCATTTGTCGACTCACATTCATTGCACTTAGGAAGAAAATAGGAATTAATTGACGGAAACCAACAGTAACAGAAACATACATCTGGGGATTGCTGTTTATTTTGTGCAGGGAGGACTTGTCCTTGTATTTGAGACTGAACCTGTACTTAGAGGCATGAGTGAGAATGATGTGCTAAAGAATGTCTCCTCTATAATGACAGAAATGAGCTAAAACTTGAGAGATTGTGCCATGTTAATATACTTGTGCCCAATCGCAAATGTTTATGTATCACTCATTATTTTTTTTGCTTATGTAAATTCCTTATGGTCTGCAGACGTGGACCGTTAGCACACTTTGCTTACAGCTATACCTCAGTGATGAAAGCCATATATGGCTAGAACTTATGTGGAAGATGCAGGTTCTCCAATGTGGAAAAGGCTTGCTTGACATTTGGAGTCTGGTCTGTCCTTTGGTGCAGAATCTGATATACAAAAGCAAACTGGAAAACAGCAATTAAGCTAAAACTTAAAACTATGCACTATCCTGTAAGGCACACTAGTAAGCTTTATTCTTTGTCATTTTGTTTTATTCTTTTGATTTGTTATTTTAGACATTTGAGCCTCCATTTGGTCCTCCATGTTGACATGTAGCAGGAGAAAATGCTCCTCTTTAACTTGTCAGGAAGCTTTCTGTTATGAAAACCATATTTTATTGTATTATTATAATCTGATATTATGTTTTATATATCTTTTATATTCTTTTATAGGTATATGTATTTTGGAATATCTCTTAGTTGGAACATATTTTAGACTTGATTTAGACGTTTAGAGTTTTTGTTCTGTAAAAGACATTATATTATGATTATATGATATTTTTATAGTAATTCCCTGTAATGTTTTCCCATGATCCATTGCGGTAGTTGTAACATCAGATTACTTCCAGCTGGATATTAGTATCATGTTGTTGGATTGGAATTTTGATAGGGAAATCAGAATTTTCTATTAAAAAGGAAGTGTATTACATCTCCAGGTCATGGACAAAACACATATTAGCCATATGCCACACATAAAGCAATTGGAAAACGTCCCTTTAATTGAAGAACTAACAAAGGACAGAAGCTCCCAGCATTTTTTACTTTGAGGGTCTTACACTCTGGAAGATCATCTTACATTCTGAGGAACTCTCTTTCAGGCATATTCTTTTTTATTTAAGATTTTAATTACATTTTTCAAATGACAAAAATACACAAAACAAACAAGACTATGCCTGGTAATTTTAAACAAAAATAAAAAACATAATTTTACAATAACAACGATAGAAAAACATGAAAAACAAAAAACAGAAATAGCCTCATTCACACCACAATCGCACCACATTCATAATCTATATTAGTACCCAGGTGAGGGTCAAAAAGAGTCTCATCTGAACTTATTTTGTTAAACGTTCATGATTCTACAATAGAGTCCCAAACCAACCATTTAATTTTATGTTGATTAATAATTTTGCCAGATTCATAGAGATTTTCTAAATCTCTAATATAGTTATTTTTTTGATATACTTCAACCCAACTAGGAGGGTTGGGTTGTTTCCATCTGCGAATAATGATAGATTTGACTGTGGAACAAATCTGAACAATTAACGCAAGTTCTCTAGTTTTAAGAGCGTCCGAAAAAATGTTGAATAGACAACCCTGTGGGGTACAACAGATATTTTTTTTTAATGTCACTGAAATAAATTCAAAGCATTCAACCCATAAAGGATTAATAAAAGGACAATCCCACCAAATGTGGAGTTGATTGCCAATGCCCCCACAATTTCTCCAACACAGTTTATCTTTGATGTCGTTGGAGATTTGGTATACTTTAAGAGGAACTATATACCATCTATTTAAGGTCTTAAAATATAACTCCCTTTGGGAATCATTTTTGATAAATGTATTGGTTACTCTGAAAGCTTTTTCCCAACAAGTTAGGGAAAATTAAATGGTGAAATCTTGCTCCCACAACATCAAAGAGGCAGATTTAATTTTCTCAATGTTAGATCGTATAATATGAAAACATTTAGAAATTATGTGGGAAAAGTCAATTTTTTGAACAAGCAGTTCGACCGCAGTCAACTGCTTGCAAAAAACTTTATAGGTTATATGCTTATCTACCCATATTTTTAATTGTTCATATGTTAACCAACAAAAGTTTGAAATACCAAGTTTTTCTTTAAATTGGGAAAAAGGGAGAAGTTTTCTATCACAAAAAAAAATCACCAAGTATCTGAGATGACTTACTGTATATACTCGAGTATAAACCGAGTTTTTCAGCCCTTTTTTAAGGCTAAAAAGGGCCCCCTCGGCTTATACTCGAGTCACTCCCCTTAGTGTCTCTCTAACCCCCCCCTGTGTCTCTCTACCCCCTGTGTCTCTCTAACCCCCCCGTGTCTCTCTAACCCGCCCCCCCATGTCTCTCTACCCCCCTGTGTCTCTTTCCCTCCCCCTCTTCATCCTCAACCTCCCTCCTCCTCAACCCCCTCCTCACCCCCCTCAACATCAACCCCCCTCCTCCTACTCAACCCCCTCCTCACTTTTTCCCCTCTAAATACCTCCCCCTCACTTACCTGCTTCTTCTCCGGCCTCTGCTCCATCTTGACCCCGGCGCGCATGTGATGTCACATGAGCGCCGTGTCATTAGCATATACCGGGTCCGGCGTATATGTGACGTTACATGCGCGCCGGGGTCAAGATGGAGCAGAGGCTGGAGAAGAAGCAGGTAAGTGAGGGGGAGGTATTTAGAGGGCAGACCATGAGGAGGGGGTTGAGTAGGAGGAGGGGGGTTGATGTTGAGGGGGGGTGAGGAGGGGGTTGATGAGATGAGGAGGAGGGAGGTTGAGGAGGGGGGTTGAGGTTAAGGGGGGGTGAGGAGGGGGATGAGGAGGGTGGATGAGGATGGGGGGATGAGGAGGTGGGTTGAGGATGGGGGTTGAGGATGGGGGGTTGAGGAGGGGATTGATGAGGAGGAAGGAGGTTGAGGTTGAGCAGGGGGTTGAGGGGGGGTGAGGAGGTGGTTGATGAGGAGAGGGAGGTTGAGGAGGGGGGTTGAGGTTGAGGGGGGGTGAGGATGGGGATGAGGATGGGGGGTTGAGGATGGGAGTTGAGGATGGGGGTTGAGGATGGGGGTTGAGGAGGGGGTTGATGAGGAGGAGGGGGCTTACGTTGAGGGGGGTGAGGAGGGGGTTGATGAGGATGGGGGGTTGAGGATGGGGGTTGAGGTATTTAGAGGGGAGACTGTGAGGAGGGGGTTGAGTAGGAGGAGGGGGGTTGATGTTGAGGGGGGTGAGGAGGGGGTTGATGAGATGAGGAGGAGGGAGGTTGAGGAGGGGGGTTGAGGTTAAGGGGGGCGAGGAGGGGGATGAGGAGGGTGGATGAGGATGGGGGGATGAGGAGGTGGGTTGAGGATGGGGGTTGAGGATAGGGGGTTGAGGAGGGGATTGATGAGGAAGAAGGAGCTTGAGGTTGAGGAGGGGGTTGAGGGGGGGTGAGGAGGTGGTTGATGAGGAGGAGGGAGGTTGAGGAGGGGGGTTGAGGTTGAGGGGGGGTGAGGATGGGGATGAGGATGGGGGGTTGAGGATGGGGGGTTGAGGATGGGAGTTGAGGATGGGGGTTGAGGATGGGGGGTTGAGGAGGGGGTTGATGAGGAGGAGGGGGTTGAGGTTGAGGGGGGTGAGGAGGGGGTTGATGAGGAGGAGGGTGGTTGAGGTTGTGGTTGAGGAGGGGGGTTGAGGTTGATGGGGGAGGGTGAGGAGGGGGATGAGGATGGGGGGGTTGAGGATGAGGAGGGGGTTGATGTTGAGGAGGGGGGTTGAGGATGGGGGGTTGAGGCGGGGGTTGATGTTGAGGGGGGGTGAGGAGGGGGTTGAGGAAGGGGGGTTGAGGATGAGGATGGGGGGTTGAGGGGGGAGGATGAGGATGGGGTTGAGGGGGAAGGATGAGGATAGGGGGTTGAGGATTGAGGATGAGGGGTGGTTGAGGAGGGAGGATGAGGAGGGGGTTGAGGATGAGGATGGAGGTTGAGGATGAGGAGGGGGGTTGAGGAGGGGGTTGATGTTGAGGGGGGGTGAGGAGGGGGTTGAGGATGTGGGGGTTGAGGATGAGGATGGGGGGTTGAGGGGGGAGGATGAGGATGGGGTGTTCCGGCACCCGTTATATGCTAATGACGTGGCGCGCATGTGACGTCACATGCGTGCCGGGGTCAAGATGGAGCAGAGCCCGGAGAAGAAGCAGGTAAGTGAGGGGGAGGTATTTAGAGGGGAGACTAGGAGGAGGGGGGTTGATGTTGAGGGGGGGTGAGGAGGGGATTGATGAGGAGGAGGGAATTTGAGGAGGGGGGTTGAGGTTAAGGGGGGGTGAGGAGGGGGATGAGGATGGGGGATGAGGATGGGGGTTGAGGAGGTGGGTTGAGGATGGGGGTTGAGGATGGGGGTTGAGGAGGGGGTTGATGAGGAGGAAGGAGGTTGAGGAGGGGGGTTGAGGTTGAGGGGGGGGTGAGGAGGGGGTTGATGAGGAGGAGGGAGGTTGAGGAGGGGGGTTGAGGTTGAGGGGGGGGTGAGGAGGGGGATGAGGATGGGGGGTTGAGGTTGAGGAGGGGGTTGATGTTGAGGAGGGGGGTTGAGGATGGGGGGTTGAGGAGGAAGTTGATGTTGAGGGGGGGTGAGGAGGGGGTTGAGGATGGGAAGGGGTTGAGGATGAGGATGGGGGGTTGAGGGGGGAGGATGAGGATGGGGTTGAGGGGGGAGGATGAGGATGGGGGGTTGAGGAGTGAGGTTGAGGGGGGTTGAGGAGGGAGGATGAGGAGGGGGTTGAGGATGAGGAGGGAGGTTGAGGATGAGGAGGGGGTTGAGGAGGGGGTTGATGTTGAGGGGGGGTGAGGAGGGGGTTGAGGATGGGGGGTTGAGGATGAGGATGGGGGGTTGAGGGGGGAGGATGAGGATGGGGGTTGAGGGGGGAGGATGAGGATGGGGGTTGAGGAGTGAGGTTGAGGGGGGTTGAGGAGGGAGGATGAGGAGGGGGTTGAGGATGAGGAGGGAGGTTGAGGATCAGGAGGGAAGTTGAGGAGGGGGTTGAGGATGAGGAGGGAGGTTGAGGATGCGGAGGGAGGTTGAGGTTATGGAGGGGGTTGAGGATGAGGGGGTTGAGGATGAGGAGGGAGGTTGAGGATGAGGAGGGAGGTTGGGGATGAGGAGGGAGGTTGAGGATGAGGAGTGGGTTTGAGGAGGGGGGTTGAGGAGGGTGATAAGGGAGGGGGAAGAGACACAGGGAAGGGAGAGGGGAGAAGAGACACGGGAGAGAGAGGGGGGACACAGGGGGCAGCACATTTCCCACCCTCGGCTTATACTCGAGTCACTCATTTTACCCAGTATTTTGTGGTAAAATAGGTGCCTCAGCTTATATTAGGGTTGGCTTATACTCGAGTATATACGGTAATTAAAAGATTAGAATTCATAGTTGTTTGAATTAATTTAATAATACTAGAAATTGAAAATTGTAAACTAGGAAAAGGTGACTGCTTTTTGTTGATACGTTGCCAAAAAATTAGATTTGATTTAACTATAGATGAACCTTTCATTAAATATTTGGCAGGGAATTTTTCATAGAAAAGCAAAGACTTTAAGTCACAATTCATAAAAAGTGAGCTCTCAATTTTTTGCCATGGATATTTATTGTTATGATCCAACCATTTCAAAACTAGCTTCGTAGTAAGATTTAATTACTGGGTAACAAATACCACCATAACAAATTTTTTTGACCATAATTGATCTATTTAACCTAATGTGTTTACCAGAGCGTATACATTTATCAATTAAAGATTGAAAACGTATAAGCAAGACCGTTGGAAAAGAAATAGAAATGGATTGTAAAATATAATTGATTCTTGGCAAGATAACCATTTTAATATTGGCCACTCTGCCTGAAAAGAACAAGCGAATATCACTCTAAGCTTTTATGGATTTTCACATTTGAGAAACGCGTTACGTAGATTGATAGTAGGCATCTTACTGATGTCTTCACAAAATGTGATTCCTAGATGTTTAAAAGAGTTTGAATGCCAGTTATATGAGAATTTTGTCTCCAATTCTTCCCTATTCTTATTCGAGATGTTATTTGTAAGAATCTCAGATTTTGAGGCATTTAGTTTATAGTTAGATATGTAGAAAAGCTAGAAATTAATTGTTCCAAATAATTCAAAGATTGACTGTGCACTCTCTCCCCCACCATCACCCCTTCAATGTTAGATGAATTTCTAATAGCTAAACCTAGTGGGACAAACAGAAGGGTAAAAAGGATGGGAGAGAGAGGGCATCCCTGCCTTGTACCATTAGTGATTTCAAAACTTTGAGAAAGAAAATTGATACCAGCGACTACAGCTGAAGGAGCCGAATAAAGAGCCCCTATTGCATGTGAGCCAAAATTACCGAACCCATTTCAGACAGTGTCAATTTCATGTAGTCCCACGCCACCCTGTCAAAAGCTTTTTCAGCGTCTATAGAAATAAACAGGGTGGGAGCACAAGAGCACTTAGAAATTGATATTAAATTCATAAGTTTTCTGACACTGTCTGAGCCGTGTCCTCCAGGAATAAATCCGACTTGATCCATAGATATCAAAGTATGGATTATATCTCCCAGTCTAGTAGCCAAAATTTTAGAATAAAGTTTCAAATCTGCATTCATTAATGAGATGGGTCTATAACTAGCACATTTTTGAAGATCTTGATCTTTTTTTGGAATAACAATAATTGTGGCTTTTAACATTTCCTGTGGAATTTTGCCTGAACACAAAAATTCATTGAATACATCTTTTAAAAGTGGAGTTAGAACTTAATTAAACTTTTTATAAAATAAGTTAGTATAACCATCTGGACCAGGGGTTGTGTAGTTTTTTAATTGCTCTATGGTACTACTAATTTCTAAGTCAGAGATGGGAGAATTTAATACCTTCAATTGCAAAGGAGTAATTTTTGGGAGATTATATTTCCTTAAGAATTCTTGAATGTCTATCTCTGATGGAGGTTTGGCTTCTGGATATTGTGAAAGATTATATAATTTTGAATAGTATGAAGCAAAGGCTTTAGCAATGTCAAAAGGTTTAGTGACCCATTTTTCTTGGTTGAAAACACCCTCAATTCTGGTATATTGTTTTTGGGCTTTGATTTTATTTGCTAATAATTTGCTACTTTTATTGTCATATTGATAAAGTTTTTGTTGTAAGCGGAATAAGGCCTTGTCAGAAATTAGCTGGTTAATTTTATTAATTTGTTTTTGTAAGTTTTTAATCTCAAAAGAGATTTTTTCTGATGGATTTAATTTATCATCTTTCTCATGATTGTACAACTGGATCAATAAATTGCGTATCGAAGTGCCTCTTTGTTTTATTGGTTTACCTTTCATTTTAATTAAGATACCTCTTATATACGCCTTCTGAGTAGTCCATAACAAACTATTAGATGAAGCAGAGTTTTTATTGTGCTCAGAAAATTCCTTAATTTGAGAAATAAGATATTTCTTATTATTGTCATTAGTAATTAATGAATCATCCAGTTTCCACACCGGCCTTAACTTTTTATCTGAATCTTATTTGATGGTAATGGGAACTATTTCGGCATAAATTATTAGATTCATAGTGGATTTATCAACCAAAAAAAAGTCTAACCTTGAGTACATTTTGTGGACTGGAGAGAAAAACGAAAAATCAAACTGATCAGGAAATAAAATCCTCCAAGCATCGTATAGATTATTATCCGTGATCAACTTGTGAAGTAAGTTTGAGTCATTTTGAATCTTAATATGATTTTTAATAGGTTTGTACGTTTTCCTATCAAGATCAGAGCTAATTGTAAGATTATAATCTCCAGCCATAACTATATGGCCATAATTATATTTATTGATTTAAAAAAAAATTTTTTTATGAAATGCACTTGTTTTAAATTTGGAGATTATAGGTTAACCAATGTGAACCTCTGATTATTTATTTCACCCAGCCAGAAAATAAATCTACCATAAGTGTCTATTTCCACTAGTTCTTCCTTGATAATAAGTTTTTTACTGAATAATATTGAAACACCGCTATTTTTTTAAATGTGAAATTATATTTTAAATGGTATTCATTAAAGCCAAAGTTTGGTGTCTTGTTTCCATCCCAATGTGTTTCTTGAGGAAACAAAATGTCACATCTTTGTTGTTTCATCAGTCTTAATAAAGAACTCCTCATTCAGGCATATTCTGAGACACTCACCAAAGAATACACTCCCAAAGGAATACACCTACTCCCAAATTCTGTATAACTAGATTAAGAGAAATCTGAGGAAAACCACTGCAGAAAGATTGAGAAAGAAGGAGACTAAAGCCTAAATCCAATTGGTAAAGTATATATATATATATATATATATATATATATATTTTATTATTTTTTTTTAAATAGTGTGATGCAATTGAAAAGTATGTGATATAATTTGCATGTTTATTTTTCATCAACAAGATATTAAAATGTCATAGTCATTGAGAGTCATAATCCAGCTATGAGTTTCAATACAAATATTTTTTTTTATCTTTTTGACTAAAACATATAAATTCATTTTGTTTAGTCATTTTTTCTCAATTATATCACAAAATATCCTATTATGATTTACAGATATATCTTAAAAATGACATATTACATTATATAGATATTTTATCATTATAATCTCATTATTTGTGATACTGGTGATTTTTATAATTGGTTTATTTTATTTCTCTGATTGCTATATGGTTTTTACTGAATATATGGTTAGTGGTTATTTTATCAGATGTTATGAATTTTTGCAATATTATTAATATTGGTGTTATACATATGATTATTGGTCATTTATTAGATGCATTGATTCTGCAATTTTACATGTGACATTATTGAGATTTAATGCAATATACTTTTGTTTGGTAAAATGATATTTTAAATAAAACTGAATATTTGTCTATAAATTGATGTTGAAAAAGTTATGTCATAAAATTACTGACAAACTGTGGGACGTTTTTTGTCACTAGCTAGGAAGCCATCTGCAGTCTCCATAGGAATGGAATCTAAGTGAACACACTACACTAGCTCTAACATCCACCCTGACACCTATCAATCTATATAATCCCCTTCCTATTGCAGTGTAAAGATTAAATAACAATAAAAACTGATGCAGGGGGTTATGAGCCTTCTGTATATGACCTGCTACCCACTATGAATACCTGTTATGAACCAGTGGATTCTCAGGGATTCCATGTTATGAAAGTACTGTGATCCTGTATAAAGTATTAGCACTTAAAATTAACCCCTATACCATGGAACCCCATGATTTATATTTATCTATACCCATGAAGATCCATTCTGTACCCTCATGGCACCTAACTTTTTTTGTATTATGAGAAAAAAAATTGCAATGTATCCATGTACACATTGAATAAGGTAAGACATAGCATGGTATAGTGCCATATCACAAACGGTAATAAACATATTTTTGCAACATTTTCTCATTGTTTTTGTTATTTTTTATTTTTAAACTATCTATAAACTCATAAAATATTTCCACTGTAAATTTTAACAGAAATTTCAACAGTAAAAATAGAAATATCATACATATAAAAGAAAAGAAAAAGGGAAAAGATAATCAATCCCTGAAAAACGTTCTCATCAACCTCAGCTGCCAGCTCTCAAAGTCCAGATATGCCAACAGGAGGCCCATTGTCTGTATCTCTCATCCGTCTCAGCCGATAAGAAACTCATGGAATGAATAAATTATTTTTTTCAGAATACTTCCTTGTGTGTTAGAATGGTCAATTTCCAGTGTTTTGCAATTATGCTTCTAGTTGCTAATAATAATTGATTCAATAGAAATTGGTCTGTTTTTGGTAAACCTGGAATTGACAATCTCAATAATGCTTCCTCTATTTTTTGAGGGATATTAATAACCCATAGTGTCTGTAATAAAAAATACGTTGCATTTCAGAGGGCATTCCCATAGCATATGTTTTAGGGTCCCTAAGGTGTCACAGCAGTTTCCATCTAATAAATGATTTATGAGTCGAAGTCTAGCTGGGGTAAGATACTCTCATCTCATGATAGTTTTATATGTATTTTCCTTCAATGTTACATTTAAGGAGGAGTTAGTCACGTTTTTTAAGATTTTACCCCATTGCTCTTCATCTAAGGTGATATTAAGTTCTGTTTCCCAGGATGATCTATAGGACAATTAGTTAGGAGTGGCCTGATCATTTAAGTAGTTGTAAATTACTGTAATGTTTTTCTTACCCTTCAAATTGTGTAGACAACAAGCTTAATTGGTGTCGGGATAGTGCGAAAAAGGTACAATAGTTTAGGGAGGGTGTTCATTTTAATGGCTTGAATTTTGCCAAACCACAAGATATTGAGGGTAGACCAGGTTCGGAGATCTTTATATATTTCTTTAATAATATTGGGATAGTTGACTTTAATAAATTAGCTTAGTAGATCTGGGAATTTTAATTCCCAAGTATGTGCTATGCTTCAAGGACCATTTGAAAGAGTAGTTTAATGCAGCAGGTTTTCCAGTTGTTTGGGCAATGAAACCTTAAGGGCCTCACTTTTATTCGCATTCACTTTATATCCTGATATATGGCCAAATTTGTTTAATATTTGAAGCAAACTAGGAAGACTGATTAATAGATTAGAAACAGTAATTAGGATGTCGTCCGCAAAGAGACTAAGTTTGTACTCTTTGCCATCCAGTTTGATCCTGTTAATATCCGGGGTGTCCCTTATTGCTATCAATAGGGGTTCAAGACATAATGTGAAAAGCAAAGGTAACAGGGGACATTCCTGTCTTTTTTTATTTCTTTTTTTATTTTAGTTTTTAATACAAAAAGAATATATAAATAAGTACATACAATTAGCACAAAAAAAAAAAAAAGAAATACAACTTAACCTAAACATTCATACATTCTAGCATAATATAAGGTTCCATACGTGTTTAAACGGACATCTTGAGGTGATATATAACTGATAGAGATGGTATATTGATCCTATTTTGACCAACTCAAAGGAGATCGTTTCTGTAAAGGATGCAGATTGTTGTTGACTATCATATCCCTATTCAATCCTATAACGTTGATTGTTTCCTTCAGAACTGTGGGTTGATTCCAATGTTTAACAATAAGCCATTTGGCCACTAACAGGGTATGGCATATTCTAAGTCTGTCTGCATAGGGCAACTCCTCCAGAGACATATTAAATAAAACCACTGATGGTAGGCATGGGATTTGTTTCCCCAACATCTTGGTCAGGAGCTGACATACATCTCCCCACCAAACATGGGTTACCGTACCTTGTGGACCACATTGCTTCCAGCATAGGCCCTCATTTTGAGGATCAATTTTCCTCATGTTCACCGGGGCATAATGCCATCTATTAATCAGCTTAAAGAATCTTCTCTCGGTATGCTGCGTTATACGCCGCTTTCTTAACCATTCTTAAACTTTTAATCCATTTTAATCTGGTCCTCTAGATTGACTCCCAAATCAGATTCCCAACATTTCACACCTATACTTTTTATAAAAGATGTATGTTCAGAAACAATCTTACTGCATTTAGATATTATATGGAATTCTGCCCTCTTTATGACCAATTCCTCCCTCTTTATGACCAATTCCTCCATTTTCGTGGTGGCCTTCATATTGGAAGAATTGTATCCCCAAGAAAGTATTGTTTTTTTTATGTACTCATAATTAAACCAGGTAAATTTAGTGGTCTCAAATTTCTTCTGCATTTCCAAGAGGGTTAATAGATGGCCTCCTGTAAATAGTTCAGAGATTGAGATCACCCCTTTCCTTTTTAAGATTGAGATATTTAAATTGGAGCCTTCAGCATTAAGACGCTCTATTGGTGCCGCTAGTGAAGGGAAACTAGACAAATGCATCCTTTTTTTATTTTTGTACCAAAATCTCAAGAGCAAGTTAATGTTATTAGGAAGTCTTTTAAACAAGATTGTTTTATAACTTGGAAGCCACAAAATGGTCTGTATAGAGTCATCTCTCATTAAGGCCTCTTTTAACTCAAACCATCTCGGTCTATCTAATAAGATGTTCAAACTTATCAGTTGTGCAATGGCTATTTGTTGGTGAAGCTCTTCTATACAGGGAGAATTCAAACCGCCTTTATCAAATTTCCTAGAAACATAACTTTTCCTAATTCTCCTTCTTTTCCCTCCATATAAAAAAAATATCCAACTGATCCTGTATTGATTTTGTATAAAATTTGGGAAGAATGGCAGGTATAGATCTGAAGTAGTAAGTTATCTTTGGGATGATACTCATGTTTGTGGCAGCAATTCTTGATGACCAGGATAAATTAAGGGAGCTCCAATTACTTAAAATTAATCTAATTTGCTTCATTATTCCATTTAAATTATCTATAGCCATATTACCAATATGAAAAGAGAATTTATTACCTAGATGGACAATGGAATGGGACTTCCAATTAAGCAGGAAAAGGGTCTCCAGCTTCTTTTTCACGTCCTGCTCTAAACGTCTACACAGAGTGTCAGAGTGTAGATTGATTAATTTGAAAATAGGACAATCTACCAAATTCATTGAGAATTTCAAATAATCTAGGACATGACATCTCCAGGTTATTCATAGTTATGAAAATATCGTCGGCAAATGCCATGAATTTAAATTCTGCCTAACCTATCACCACACCGTTGATTTCAGCTTACTCTCTTATATAAATGGCTAAAGGCTCCATAAAAACAGAATAAATAGTAATGGGGACAGGGGACAACCTTGCCGTGTGCCATTTCCTATTCTAAATTTATTTGTCTCAAAGTCAGGGCTCGCAACAAAGGCACTTGAATTTGTATATAGAGCTTTAACTGACATTGAGGCAAACTCTCCCAAGCCATACTTCAAGAGAACAGCCTCAAGAAACTCCCAATTGACCCTGTCAAAGGCCTTTTCAGGATCATTGTGGGAATATTGTTTGTTTTAATATACAACAAGATATTCATCAGTCGTCTGCAGTTGTCGGAGGCCTGACTTCCTGGAACAAAACCCATTTGGTCTGAATGAATAAGCTTTCTAATTATGGTTTTCAACCTATTCGCTAAGATCTTTGCATAGGTTTTCAAATATATGTTGATGAGAGAGAGTGCGGTAGCTCTTGCATTCTTCTGGGTTCGTCCCAGCTTTTAGGATGTTAATTATTTTGGTCTCCAATATCTCCAGGGGAATACTGCCAGTTTGTTTGATTTCATTGAAGAGGCAACATAGAGTAGAATTTGGTAGAATAGTTGGTTGAATATGTCTACCCCTGGGGCTTTATTGGCCTTTCCACTTTTTATTGCTTCTGTGGTTTCCTCTATGGTTATGTCTCTTTTTTAAATTATGCATTTCAGAATCGGATATCAATGAAAATGTAATTTTGTCTAAGAAACCATTAATATCTTCTTTTACTGGGACTTTAAATTTGGGATCCTGATCCAAATTATACAAATTTACTAAAGAAGTCTGTAAAGACATCACATATTTTATATGGGTGGGAATGTCAAATTTTATCTGAATCTTGTATTCTTATGATCCTATTCTGGTTCTGTTGTCTCTTTAACCTATTGGCTAGAAATTTCCCAGTTTTGTTATTTGTTTTGTTATTGGAGCTGCAAAATTTTCTTTATTTGGTTTTTAGTAATATTACTATTTTCCCATATCTTTACTGGGATTTTTCTATTGCGCTGATGTAAACGTTCTAACTCAATGTACATAAGTTTAAGAGGTTTCCCCTTGTTGCTTATGTAATTCAGAGGTCATTGAAATTAGTAGGCCTCTAATGAAGGCTTTGTAGGTGCACCACAGTGTCTTAGAAGACACTACCAAGTTCTTATTAATTGTGAAAAATTCCAGGGTCTCCCTTTTCATCACATTTACAAAGTCTTTATTTTTAAATAAAATCGGATTCATTTTCCAATTCTTTTTTTTATAAGGGGTTATTGAATCCTCTAAAACTACACAGTTCATCGAGTGATCTGACCAAGGGGAGAGTATAATATCTATTTTTTTTAACTTCTCTATAAGTCAACAGATCTACAAAGATAATATATACAAGAAAGTGATTCAAATCTGTTTGAGATGAATGTAAATTCTTGTTCATTTGGATGTAATACTCTCCATAGATCATACAGCTCCAGGCTATTCATTTGACTTGAGAACTCTGAGGCAATTTTAATGATTGATGATTTGAATGTAATCTCATATTTACCTTGCTTGTCCATGATAGGGTCTAATACCATATTGAAGTCCCCACAGATTATCGTTAACCCGCTCCTAAATCTTTCGGTTTCATATAGTAACTTTTTGAGGTATCTACTCTGTTTTTTATTTGGTAGGTAAACGTTAACCAAGGTTGTCAACCTATTATTGATATCACTTTTCCAAATAATATACCTCCCCATAGAGTCAATTTTGGAAAATTTCTCTAAAATAGTTAATCTTTTATGAAAGAAGATCGAAACCCCTTTAGATTTGTTATTATAGGTGATATCTATTCTGATTGAAAAATGTTTATTGGTCATAAAGTGGACAGTCTCCCTCTTTAAGTGGGTCTCCTGGAGACATAAAATATCAGCTTGTATTTTCAGATAATTTGAGAAAGCTATCTTTCTTTTTGTCTGCAAACTTAAGCCATTAACATTATGTAATATAATTTTTATACACATGGTTGCTTAAATGGAGGTGATGTAGACCGCTCAGCTTTACATTTAATCACACTCAAAATGCCATTACGTACAGCTGGAACCTTAAACATTCTCACCATAAACTAGAACAACATTAAAAAAACAGTGGTGGTATTAACCACAACCTTTTGGTTAAGCAGGACTTAAGCCTGATGTTGAGGAATGGTTACTATTCTTGGTTGGGAGAAGAATCAGTTAAGTCAAGTTAATTAAGCCACAAACAATCTCAAACATATAAACAGCGAGTTGATATTTTGACATGACTTACAGATAAGTGTATCCTATCTAGTAATTATATAGTGTTAATTAAACTACATCCAAAAAATATATTATGTGAAAAAGTAACATTATTAAGATCCCAAATAGGGAATACAGTGAATAAGTAATCTTATTATTTGTGTTAGCTTGGTTATTCATAATCTAACCCTGTTACTGGGAGTTAATTCTAATATAAGCAAATAAAACCCTATACTAATATCCACCTCTAACGTATTGGTGCAGGGAAGAAATCTAACTACCCACTATAATTTATAAATTAACGCAAAATAGTGTTTAGTATCCTACTACCCAACTGATTATTATCTATTATCTAAGGATAGTGTTCATATTTGATTTATCTTTATACCCAGTCTAACGCTATTTAATCATAAACCTGAGCCTGTTTAATGCATTATAACTTAACTCACTACAGGCTTTATTTTAATTGTTTGCCAAGCCAACTTACTGGCCATCAAAATAGGTTTCTTATCTTCTTTGTGTGTTTCTGTTATTTCTATATGGCAGTCATGCATTAATTTTATATCTTGTTGTAATTGTGTACCATTTAGAATCTTTATATATTACAATACCCCTTGGTGACAACCATTTATACTTCATTTCTTTCTATTTTAAGACCGGAGTAATCCCTGTGTATTCTCTTCTTCTAGCTAATGTCTGGACAGAGAGGTCTGTAAAAATCTTGATATTCTCATAGGGGGAGCAAGATTTTTTGTATTGTATACTGCCATAATTATCGTGTCTTTATAAGACAAATAATGTAGCCTCATTATCAGATCCCTCTGAACTGATTTGTCTAAATGTTTAGCCAGAGGTAATCTGTGGATATCATCAATTACGCATTAATTTTTTGAAAAATTTGGAAGTAGAGTTCCTAGAAAGTCCCCCTTGTAGGTTTTTAAATCACTGCCCTGGAGAGTCTCCTTTATGCCTCTCACACAGAGATTATTATTTCTAGAATGATCTTCTAGAGGGGACATTTTAAATGTTAGGCCCTCAATTTTGTTCTTCAAATCAGACGAATACTTAAGTAGGGTATTATTGTCTGTAATTAGACTGTCACAAATATTATCCAAAGATTCAACTCTCTGATTGACTTCCACAATATATTGTGATTCTTCAGAGATTTTCTTTGTCAAATCAGCAAAAATGTTAGTTTGAAAGTCCAGTAAAAGTTGTTTTATTTTAGTGCAAGTAAGAAACTCCTCTTCTTCTAAGAATACATTTCCCCGACTTATGGTTTGAGAGGCTTTTTCCGAGGATGAATTGTCCGTCGAGTTAGGGCTAGAGTCCTCAACCGGTTAATTAGATGTCATATTTTTATTTCTTGGTGAGAACATGTTTGGGGTTTTAGAAGTATATATTTTTTTATCCCTTGGCTTTATTTTAGTTGGCATGCTGAGTGATTAAGTACCACATCTGCCTATTTTATAGTATGCCTGAGCTGAGTCGCCCCTACTATCAGAGCCAGGTGCACAATGTTGTTACCTTAAGCCAATGCTTGATTAGTTGTTTAACCTCACATATATCTCAATCCGATCTCAGGCGATCCTGTATTTGGCATATATCCCAGTTCTAGCCGCCTTGCACTCAGTCTCATTTGATGTGCCTCATACACCCAAGTACTGGTGTGGTCTGAGGTTTTAACAGTATCGTTTACCGGAGCTTAGATGTCTATTAGCTTGTCTTCAATCTCAGCCAGACCTAAAACAATCCTATATCTTGTCCAACTGCCTATCTCTGACCTGATTTCAAAGTGTCTCTCCTGTACTCCACAGGTTCGAAGTACTGGTACAGGCCCTGCTATTGCTCGGATTGAATAACTTGCTAGACTTTAATTACCATCATATACAGTAGGTCTATGATATCTAGCACGTCTGTATCAGGTCAAAAAGATTGCTATATTTGGTAGTCCTTTTAGGCCCATGGAGCTCATCCCCACATAAAAAACAGGGCTAGATAGTGCTTATCCTTTGCCAGTATAACATACCATGCTAAATGAATTAGCTTACGTCACGTCAGGTGAGACTAACCTCTTGTTTAACTTTGTGTTAAAGAGTATATCTTGTGGTATGGCCTAGAAGGAACTTGGATCCAAATCAAAGGATCTGCTTTACATTGATGGTATTGGATAATAAACAGCGTCTCTTCATGTATATAACTTTAAGTTTATGCATGTAAGAGTATAAACAAAGGCTACCTGCCTGTTGCCGACCGCAACAGTTATCTACAAAGTTCTAATATAGGATAGTAGAGATATAAACTTGAAGCTCTGTTGGGCCTCTACAACTTCTTTTATGAGCTGCGGTCGCAAACTGAACGATGTGTCTGTCGCCTGCCGTGTTCCCGCGATCACCTCCACTCAATAGGCACATTCCCATTGTGCTCCATGCAGATCTGTGTCAGATCTATGTCAGTGTAGGTCCAATATGATGAGGCCTCACATCAGGGCTCCCAGCTGGGCAATTGCCGGAAGACTTGTAATCACTGCTGGTCTGTAGGCGGGAATCTCCTAAGGTCTCGCCTCCTCTCACAGAATTGAGCTAGCTCTTGCAAGGAACCTCACAGTAGTCTCTCTGCCCTCATCTCCAGCCACATCCAATGTCTCCACCGTCCACACTGTTTACTCATCAAAGATGGGGACCCGATCTATCTCACCGGCAGGAAGAAGCTGCGGTCTTGCTAACAGCACCCAGCACAGGCTCCAGCAACAGCAGCAGGCACCACAGCTCTCCTCCTCCTCCCAACTCGGCTTTACATGAGCATTAACTTTTTGTGTGGTAGCAATTCACAGCAGCTTCTGGCATGATATTCACTGCCCAAGAACATCTAAGAGCCAGAAAGCGTTATCTCGACCTCCTCCCAACCATCCTAACATCAGCTTCACGCTTCAAGCTGATGCATGTGCCATCCCTGTCTTGTTCCTCTAGCAATATTAAATGGTTGTGATCTAAATCCCTGATATGAAATAAATGCTTTTGGGGTGGAGTACAATGTCATGACACTCTCTAGAAATCTTTCGCTATGGCTAAATCTCAGTAATACCTCTCTCATATAGGTCCAATCAATTATATTGAATGATTTCTCAGCATCTAAAGATAGTAGCATTAGTGGTATGTTTGTATTGGAAGCTATGTCTATAAGGTTAAAAAATGGCCTTGTATTATCAGGTGCATCCCTACCTGAAATAAAGCCTTCCCTCGTCCAGATGGATTACAGATAGCAGTAGTGATGCTAATCTATTCGATAGAATCTTGGAATATAATTTGATGTAATTGTTGATAAATGATATAGGACTATAACTGCTACATTGTGTGGGTTCCTTTCCTTCTTTATGTAATACAATATCTTTTGCTTCCATAAATTCAGCTTTCTTGGTTTTCCCAGAGAAAAAATCATTGAATAGATGCTGAATATGAGGCACGAGAGCTTCTATGAAATATTTGTAAAAGTAGTTAGTGAATCCATCTGGACCAGGAGCCTTGGGGGGTTTAGTGCCCCCTATTACAATTCTAATTTCTTCTATAGAGATAGAGTTTGTGAAAGTATCTGCTTTAGTGTTTTCAAATTGAGGTAGTGTGATCAACGATAAGAAATCATTCATTTGGGATTTATGGTTATGTGTCCCAGAGTAGGCAGGTGGTGAATATAACTTGTGTAGAATTGTTGGAACGTCTTTGTAATTTGGTCTGGTTGATAAATAATGTTGTTTTCTTTTGTTAGTAATTTGGGAATAAACAAGTTTACTCTCTGCTGCTTAAGTCTCCTAGCTAACATTGTGTCTGGTTTATTAGAGTGTCTAAAAAATGTAGATTGTGTGCATTGCAAAATGGTTACCATTTTCTTTCTCATAATTATATTCAAGTCATGTTTACATTTGAGGATTTCCTTGTAGATTTGAGGTGAATTTTGAGCAGAGAACGATTTATGGAGATTCTATATTTTCTTATTCAAATTGTTTATTTGAAATTGATCAGATTTTTTTGCTGCAGAGCCTAGTTGTATGCATATCCCTCGTATGACTGCCTTATGGGCTACCCAGACCCCCATCTATCTCCCCTCCACCATTAAGCGAAAAGTAATCCACTAGTGCTTTGTTGATTTTTCCCTTTATCACAGAATCATTAAGGAGTGCCGGGTTTAATGTCCATGAGGGGGATTGGCCCTTTGGTAATAAATCACAAATTGATACACTAACAAAATCGTGGTCAGACCACGAGATAGAATGTATCTATGCTTCAGGTAGATTTGAAGCCATTTGTTGCTGTAGTAGTATGTAATTGCTATGTGAGTGGGATTTGTGCCTGGC
Organism: Discoglossus pictus; assembly: GCA_027410445.1. NCBI lineage: Eukaryota > Metazoa > Chordata > Amphibia > Anura > Alytidae > Discoglossus > Discoglossus pictus. The sequence goes on along the minus strand of CM050166.1, from coordinate 97,037,393 downwards.
TGAATAAACGGTAAAGTCTCTTACCTTTGGGTTCATCCCCCTCCATGTGTCAAATAAACAGGTATCTTTTATAATTGCTTTAAGCACTTTCGTGGCTGTGGAAACTGGAGATGGGGTAGAGGGTCCAGTTTTATCTCTAATTGGGTCTAGAACTGCATTCATATCTCCTCCTATAATCCAAATAGATTGTTGCCAGCTGGAGATCAAGTTTGAGATTCTGCGAAAGAAAACGGGTTCTTCCGAATTTGGTGGGTAAGCAGTGACATTGTTCTATTAGTATTAGTACCACGTAGTGCAATTTATCTGCCATCATTTTGTTTTTGGGTGGTGGTGTGTTGAAAGTTACGCTGTTTATTAATTAAAATAGAGACACCTCTTTTTTTATCTGAAGCAGAGACATGATATGTTTGTGAGTATATTTTTTCCCAGTATTTGGGCATCGAGGTTTTTTAAAGTGAGTCTCTTGAATCAGTATTTACATCTGCTCCTAGGCAATGATATTCTTTTATTGATATCCCTATCTTAATAGGTTTACATTTAAGCATTGTGCATTATGTGAGACTATTTTGAGGCGTCATATGTCGTATCTCCTGAGATAGTCGAGTAAGATATCCTCCTGTATGGGATGTGAGAAGCATGGGTTTGAGGTCTGAAAGCCTAGTATCGGGATTAAAAACTAAAGAGGGAGAGAAAAAAGGTATTGGAGAGAATTCAACAAAATAAACAATAACACAATTTGTGTTGAAACACTGAGAACAATTGTTGATTTATAGAGTTCACTAGTATACTGACACCTCAATAGAGGTAACTAGTGTTGTTTAGAGTAAATAAATACAACTTGGTGTCTGTGGGACACCTTGAAATAGAATTCTTAATTAAAGTTTTTTAGAAAATAAAAGATCAGTAGATTAAATTACTTAGAGGAGAGCAAGAGCTGTCCTCTCAAATTTAAGCAGTAAGCCAAATTGTATTCTCTTTGAATACTGAAATAGTTAGCCTACTAATTAGAATTTAACTTAGTCACTTTTATTACACATTGCAATATAACAAGTGACTTTTGAAACCTGTACATATTTGTAAACAAGTAAAGTAATCTTAATAAATGCTATTTCTTCACTTCAGAATGGTACTTTAGAATCAGTGTCCCATTGTGTTTAGATTGTGTTTTAAGGGAGTTCCATGTGGGATGGCAAGTATATTGGAGAGGTAATGATATCCATATTCAGGTTGTTGCAGGGGTTTGTACTCTGGGGCCTCCGCGTTGGCTTGAGACTGCTTGGTATGTTGATGTTCTCTGGCAACTGTATGAACCATGAAGAGAGTATGGAAATTCCCTTCTCTATAGTTCTGATGGTATACATTTTTCCTTCTTTGTATATATTTAGCCGGAAGAGAAAACCACAGGTATATTTTCAGCCTCGATCTAGTATGATTTCCAAGATAGATTTTAGTGTTTTCCTTTTGAATAAGGTCATTGAAGACAGGTCAGAAAAGATGCTCAGTTGATGGCCCTCTATTTCTGGGATCCCGTTACTAGCTGCTCTCATAAATTGATCTTTAGTGGAGAAATAATGAAACGGTGCTATGACGTCTCTTGGGCGATCCAAGTTAGATGAGCATCCACCAGGTACTCTGTGTATTCTGTCTATTTTAAAGTCCTCTGCTCCCATATCTGGCAGGAGATGTTCACATTGTTCTATCCGGTATATCGGAAGGTCTCGCACTGATTCAGGGAGATTCCTTATGCAGACATTTTGTCTCCTGAATCTATTCTCTAGATCTCCTTGGGTGGACTGTTGATAATATTGTTCCTCTCTCAATAGAGCTATTTCTTCCTCTAGTCATGTATGTGCTTGTAGAAGGTTGTTGTAGTTATCTTCTAATGCTGTGATTGTGGATTCCACTGCTTGAATTTCCGTATATAAATCTGCTGCAACTTTTTGAATTTCTGATTTTTGTTCTAAAGGAAGATATCAAGTCTTTCAGGTCTTGTATGTCCATGTTTGTACTTGGAGCGGATGTCTCCATATTTAGCTTAGGTGTATGTTTTGTTGGTGTATGAGCTTTTTGAGATGCTTGTAGAGTATTCATCGGCTTGCAATATGATTATTTATCATTGGTGTTACGCCTTGTTGATACACCTGCCATCTCCTATGACAATCATGTACTCAGAATTTCAGTTTTATTTTACCTGCATGTCACTCTAGCTTTTACATGCTATGGTTTGCTGTAAATTCACTCAAGAAGTTTGAGGAGGTTAAGGTATAGTTGTAAATCGCTTGTGATTTTTGTTCCAAGCACTTTGTTGTGTGCCACAAACCTCAGAGCTGAAAGTTTGTAGCGCTTGGGCTTATCTCCAACTGTTTGATTGACTTTGTTGATAAATGTAAGCTCGCTGTGCTTGGTTATCTTTTATTCCTTATTTGGCCAAAAGATGGCGCTATTAAGTCAGAGAAAAATGTGAATCCACTTGTGTAAATAGAATTGCTATAATATGTTGAAATGCCTATTCTGGCCAATAGATGTCACTGTTGGGTCTTGATAGCATGTATTTCCAATATCAGCCAATAGATGGGAGTCTAGGAACTGTTGTTTTTACCTCCAATGGCGAGGTCAATAGATGGCGGTAGTGAGCTTTCTAAGAATAGGCAATTCCTTTCTGTGTAGAGGACAATATTCAGAAAAGTATTTACACAATTTATTGATTGCCTGATTTATCAGGATAATAAAAGTTGTGGTTTTGCAAGGAAAGTCAAACATGCTTTAATTTTGAGAAGCTGTTATTGGGGGTTCTGTTTGGGGTGTTGGTTTTGTAAAGCTTATTCCTGTAAAGGTCTCTATTAACTGAGGCTTGTACAAAGCTTTCTCACATACCCTTGCATTAGAGCAATATAGGAATCCCCCTCCCCTCAATCCCCCCCAGTACCTGTATATAGAGTTTTTGCCTCAATGACTCTTGAAGCAGGTCTCCTATTACTGAATCCTCCAAACAGAAAAACAAGTTGTAACAATGTCCTGCAACAGGGTTTAAAGATGTCGGTCTCTTGCTCCCAAAACTCTTTTTTCTGTTTCAACACATAGATGTCAAATGTGTGTTGTGTTTGGGGTCTGATTCAGATTGTTCCTTCATGTACATCCATCCAGTACCTTTTAGTCCAGTAGATTATTTAGATCTGTGTTAATGTGAAGTCCAAAAGTTGCTACTTAGTTCCAGAACAATCCATACTGTTCAGTCATTGTAACCTGATCTTGTAGATCAAATATGATCCAAATTGCTTGGTATTTTTATGTTTTTAAAGCCTTATTGCTGGGAGCTCTGTTGTTTTGCTTCCTCCCTGTTTGCTGCTAGCCACACCACATTTTCATGGCACCTAACTTTAACCCCTGTGCCATGGAGGTCCCCTTGCTCCAACCACAGGGGTCTATCTAGGATTTCATATAACATAACGCCACGATAAGGGTCCATTGGGACCCTCATAATCTGGAACACTAACTCTACGTATAATAAAAAAGACATTACTAAAAATAAAAAATAAACTAAATTTGTAGGGGAAAAGTACTTACCTTATCTTTGACCCCATACAGCAATGATCACCCAAGCCCTGGTCCTCAAACTTCTTCCCTGGATAAGTAGGTTATCTATGCTGATTGAAGAATCCGTAATTTTCATTCTTGATTGATGCCCATAATGCTCATCGTCTGGACCTCAACCTAATAAACCTGCCTCTCTAAAAAATATAATAGTACTTCTAGTGGAACTCTTTCTGTGAGGAGCTCTCGGTTATATACTAATGGCTTTTGGCTTGCTTTTTGGCCTTTAATAGAGATTTTGAGGATTTTAAATATGTGTCAATCCCCATTGTTATGGAGTTAAATTAAGATACCATGAGGATCTATTAAAGACCTTCATGGCATGGGGTAAATGTTTACATGCCATGATGAGGCCACTGTGGTAAAGGGGGTTAATGTTAGGTGCCACAGGAATTTATAGGGACCCCATAATTATGGATAAATAGATTATGGTGGTACATGGAGACCCCCATGGTTATACTTTAGCTTTGGGACCCGTTGGAGTCATACAAGCTAGCTCCTGGGTATGGAGTATCCCTGGCTCATAGTGGGTCTTGGAGGAGAATCCATGGCTATTAGTAGATACCAGGTATTGAGGGGAGAACCCCTGGGTCATTGGGTGTCATAGCTTATTGATTGCGTCAGATCTGATGCCTCTAGGATTCACAGTAATTTTTTTGCCTCTACGGGTGGGTGAAAGAACATGTAAAAGTTTTTAAAAATGTCAGCACTCAGAGTGCTGATATTTCCCAACTGGAGCAATGTGATGGCTTTGTTGAAATGGAACAGGTACTCAGAACAGATTTACGAAAAAAAGTTTGCTCGTTATTTTCCCAATGTGTGCCATCAGTAACCAGAGTATTCATTTGCCATTAACAGTTCATAATTAGTTGTAACTTTTTATAGGGATAAGTCATCAGAAATACATAATAATTTGTATGAACATTAAAGACCATTGTATTCTAATATTGCTGATCTTTGCATCTGTACATATCTGAAAATGTCTTGTGACTGAACACACAGTAGATTATATTTTGGTAAAAATTCTTATTCATATAGGAAGCACATCTAAGAAGTCTTACCAGACTTGCTATGCTTTTGTACAGTATCTATTGGCAAAACTGATCTGAATTAGCATGTAATAAACTGCTTAGAAGAAAAACAATACAAGCACCAATAATTATAAGTAAATATAACTTTGTTGCAAAATAAAATTTGCTTTATTTTCAGTATTATTAATTATGCTTAAATACTATTGGAAACCATCTATGTCTTTGTTACAGCAGTACATTATTTAATGAATATCTTCATTGAAGCTGATCCGGCTTGTTGCTTTTGAACTAACTGCACGTGAGAAACAACTAGGCCCCAATGGCATATTGATAATTTCAATTGCTTGACATTGGACGTTGTTGCTGGATATCATAATGGAACATTTATGTATTTTCAATGCAAATTAATTCAATACAAGTATGTTTGATTTCAATACAGTAATGTGTGATGAGGCGTACAGTATACATTAATATTGATTAATAATAGAGATTCATAATATGATATGATATAATATATTGTATGCAATAGAAACCACAGTGCATCACACATGTTCCACTGCTATTCCATACATCAGCTTGTCATTTGTGATGAATCTGTAAAAAGCAACTTTATTTACTTGGAGTTTTATCTCTTTCAGTATAAGGAAATGCATAAAGTATCATTCTTAACCTCTCTTAATTTATTTAGCAAATTTAAGATGGATATCAATATATTGTTTCCCAATCACTGGATACATAAAAATCTTTAATAATTTTAATCAGATCCCCAAGTAACAATAATATAATTATCAGAAGAAATAATGAACATTATTAATCAAACCAGCTAAACTGGTGTTATTTAGAGGCATGTAAACATTAATTGGTATATAATATAATACATACACTATGTAAATATATGTTAACATTTTATTGACATTTCAAATAGTAGGATATGCATAATAAGATATTTTTTCTAAAGGATAATCTCAAATGAATGATAAATCTTGTAAATCTATTTTATAATCAGAGATTTCCTTTTGTTGCCAGTGAATAATTGTTTATTTAGCTGTTTGTTTGTAAAATTTATGAATAATAAGCATTTAATGCAAGGACGTTTTACACCATATTTATTCAATAAGTTTAACCAGACATTTACAGCCTTATTAAATTGCGATTCTGTAAATATAAAAGGGCTCTATTTAAGCACACAGCATATATTTTACAGAAGTTTTTAGTTAGTGAAGACCTTGCTTTTGGATAGAAGTTCACTAACTAAAAACTTCTGTAATAAAATATGCTGTGTGCTTAAATAGAGCCCTTTTAAATTTGCCGAATCACAATTTAATAAGGCTGTAAATGTTGAAGAACATGTAAAAGTGGAATCGTTTAGCAACTCCTCATGCTTTAGTACATCTGGTACCCAATGCTTTTGTTTTTGACACCCTTTTGTTAAGGCTAATGCAATAAAGTCTTATAGCATATGAAGAATTTATACTGAGAGAACAGATGGGGGAAGACCACTCAATTATTAGAGCAAAGTAAGAGAAAACCATCACAAGATCTCTAGGCAACCTCTTTCATTCTGCTTTCATGTTTAAAGAATCCTTAGTGATATAGCACATTACATGTCATTAATAAACCAGGAAGGCATGAGCACTAGATATTGCAGGGACCCACATAAAAGGTGGCTCTTGCTAAAACAATGTTTACTTTTGTCAGGCAGAAAGTATTGACTAAAAATTCAGAATATTGACATCTAACAATATATATGGACACACAATATTATTAGGCTCATTCTGTGTATGGAATCATCATTTTATGATTCAAGTAGTGAAAATTGTACATTATGGAAAGGAAACCTGTAATAGCTTTTTTTTATAGCATTCACTCACCTATTTATGAGAAAACAGCTTATATAGGGTATTTAAGGGACCAGTGTTGTACCAATTGAAACGGTTAGCTATATTTAGTAGTCTTTGTGAGATGAAATTAAAGGAGTTGTTTTTGTAATAAAGAGAACAAATGTGGTTATTTTGCTATATGCAGATTTTGTTATTGCAGCAAAAAGTAATTGAAAATTAAAATTTTGAGCACAATTTGTTGCATATCATGATCTACTTGTTTATTTCGCAATATTTCAAATAGTTAGATGGTTTGAAAAATCACCTTGTTCTTCACACTATGAGCCTCAAAAATAATATAATAATTACCATTAGACCAGAGGTAATTCTGCAGTTTTGTCTCCATCAACCAAGTTTGAAGCTATGTATACTAAGACCTCTCCCACAAGAGGAGGCATTTCAATTTTATGTAAGGCCTTAGAGATAAGTAATGATCACAAATCACTTTTTAGTCATGGAGGGCGGGCAAGTAATATGAGCCCTAAAATGTATTCACTATGTATTATTTAAATAGTTACAAGATATTATTTAGATGCTATTGTGCTTCTCTGTTTAAAAGTAAGTGCCTGTCATTATTGATCCATGGTCTTGCCTTCTCTCTATGCCCATTGAACACTTGACAGCTGAGCAGAACATATTATTTTTGCAAGTCATATTTCTGGCTCACGGAACTATTGAACAACAATTAGTATTTTATGATGTTTATTGTTTATGAATTATATTGTTTTATGTTAATAGCAAAAATGTCAATCATGTTGGAATTACTGTATATAGAAGGATAATATTTTTCCACATTAATTTGTATTGTTTATGTTTATAATTATGTAGCATTGTCATCAAATCCTTATAAATATTTTTTAAAATAATGTAATAATAAAGTATAGAATGATGAAGTCAGAATAAAAGGAGAGAATAAAAAAAAGGAGAAAAGAGAAAGAAACAAGAATAAGGACAAATACAATAGGGAAAAAAAATCTTAAATTATCCCACTATCTCTGTTCTTCCCCATTTTTTTTATAACTAATATTGGTTTATTCACCCTATTATAATATTTAAGATATTTAATTGACTTATATAAAAAATTAGGAAAGAGAAAAAAGAGAGAGAAAAAATAGAAAAATATTTTTTTTTGGTTTATCACTGTTAATGTTATGAGAAATTATATAAAAGAACAGAGCCATTTCTATGTTTATGTATATCTACAACATAGATGTTAATTATTTGTATTTATTTTTGATTACAATAAAAATGTTTAAAAAAAAAAAGAATGATGAAGTCAGTCCCAAATTAGTTGCGACTAAAGTTGCAATGCGTTTTTAGGGCTCAGGAGATCTCAAGTACAGTTGTCTGTTCCTAGACTATTATAAAGAAAATCCCAACTTGCGCACTTTATCAATTTGTAAATGATTTGGTGAAAAGGTGTACCTTGGTAAAGGATATTGAGACTCAACAGAATTGAATGAGCAGAAAGCCCTAATCTGAACACTGTCTTATGGAGTTATCTAATGCCTGGTCCATTTTTTCAGAGACTGAAGTAAAGACAAGTTCAGTCCTGGGAATCTGATTATGTTACCCAACTGTACTTGAATCCACATCCGTTGGTTCTGTTTGTCTGTCTTATGGGCATTTCCTTGTTTTTGGTCTAGCTAAGCAAGCAGTTATGTATATTGATCGCAGCACAGAAGTGAAAGTGATTGATATCTATGTATTATGTTTAATTGGTGGTAATTGTCCTTTTATTTTTGACTATATATGCAGTAGTAGAGAGTGGCAATGACAAAGCATTTACACAGACTTCTAAAGTGGTAAAGATGACACAGAGTTTCACCTTGAAATATTTTTTTTATGTTGCTTAGCCACATTATACTACTTATGTGGGAAATTGTTCTTGAAAAGTTATAGAAAGGAGCTAGGAACATAGGAACAGACAACATTGGGGAGATTTCAGAAAAAATGCACAATTGACTAGATCTGTAAAGCAAAAGGAAAGCATGGTGATTGCGGAAGCGAATTTCAAATGAGGGAATTAGCATTTTTAACTCTACAAATTCTGAAAATGTATAGAAGTCCAAACCCTGATTCATTGAACTGAAATTGAACTGTGAATTTGCTGGCAGTCAAAAATTGGAAGAATGTCTTATCTTCCAGAAAACATCTGCGGGACTAAGTCGTTTTCTCTCTGCTCTGCTCGCTTTCAAGTTATCTTTAGGTAGCAAAAAATCTTTGTGCCTGCTGAAGCATACTTGGATGGCCTTGATAGGAGAGATCACATTCTAGAGAAATCTGGTTGATTTTTGCAAAGTATAATCTGGTCATACTGAGGGTCCATGCCTTGTGTGACACATGACAATGCTTTTTCTGTTCTGTTCTAGTCCTATCTTCTTCTTGTCCTTTTAGCTGGTAAGACTTTATACAAGTTGTTCTGACAACATACCAAGATACTGTATATCCAACAAGGAAAAGCAACTAGAGGGTGTTCATAAGATTATTACACAATCTCTGATAATGTGATGTGTTATTCTGAAGTTCAAACATATCTTGCTGAGAATATAGAGTTGAAAAGAAAATAGGCATGGATATTTCTCTTAGATAATCTAGATAAAATTCTAAGTAACATTTGTCATAATAATCAATGAGGAAATCAGCTTATTACAGTCTTCTAGCAAGAGGGAATCCATCAGAACTGAACTGAGCATACAGTACTTTTAGAGAGGTAAACATTCTTGTTAGTGTTTGAATCCTTACCTGATGGTAATATTACATCTATAGCAATGTTTTCCTTTTAGTAAGCAATCATTTGACTAGACTTGAGCCAAGTACCACAGTTAGTATCAGGCATATAGCATACACATTGTCACAAAAGATAATACTTATCCCATGGCAACTGGTCTTCTTATGCACACTATCAGCCTTATTCAATTGCGATTCGGCCAATTGAAAAGGGCTCTATATAAGTACACAGCATATTGTTTTTACAGATGTTTTTAGTTAGTGAAGACCTTGCTTTTGGATAGAAGTTCACTAACTAAAAACTGTAAAAAAAAAAAATTGTGGTTGTTGATAAAGCTATAACCAATATACATATATGCTGCTTCAAAGTGTTTTTTGTATGGGTTTGTACAGAATGGAGTTGGGTGTAATTATAGTAGGCAGTGATTTGTGTGCTTGAAGCTGTTTGATGTTTACAACAAGCATTGTTTAAATATAGATAGCCATCTGGGAAACGTCAACGAAAAGTAACTGTTCATGACACTCTATGAATGGTCCTTTAAGAAGTCAGCTATAGGGTCATCCAAACTAAAACTCACTGATACATACTCATTGAACAGATAGGTCACAACAGTAGGGCAAATTGATATTCATAAAATATTTTTTCTTGCTTCCGTTTTAGTAAATGTTTATGTTCCTACATCCTAGAATTCCCTATCTTTCCCTGTCAACTCTCAGAGCTATAAGTACTTTTTAAGGCCCAACTAGTAAAATAAGCCTATGAATTATAAAGCTCACACCTACAATGCACTAGGTAGGAACTGTCCTGCTGGGTCATTGTTCATCATGACACAGCCACCTCCTTCAATCAGCTCCCCCACTCCTTCTTTATCACTTACTCGGACATCTCCTTTAGAATGTAAGGATCAGAGACCTTTATTCATTCTGTATCAATGTGTTTTTACTGTACTGTTATATGTCACATGCTCACTGTATTCAACACATTTTCCATTGTATATAGCTCTATATATAATGTTGGCATATTACAGATAAAGGTTAATAATAATAATAATTATTATTATCATACTCATAAAACTAAGATTCTAATTACAAAAAAGAGGAATTACAATATGGAATATTTAATTCTGTTATACGGATAAGTATAACTAATTAAATATTTTCATTCCATGATAATCGTATGGAGTGCTTACAAAGGGCAAGATGATCCCCTTGTTAGTTGTGCATCCTTAATTAAGTCATCTATTTGCTGTACATCAGTTATTAATTTATCTACTTATTTACTGGTGTATCCCATGTTTATTAACCATTTGTTAGCTGTGCATCCATTGTTAATTAATTTCTGTGCATTCTCCTTAATTAATCTATTTGATTTGCATATTATTTTATCAGGGTTTTTGTATGTCTTTTTATATGGAACATTGCATGAATATCTACTTAAATATTGTTATTGATTACTCAAATGGTTAGCAAAAAAAAAGTAATTTTTTTAAATAACATAACTTGGAAGTCTCTCTTTCCGTGCCACTAACAGCGGCTGTTGTCATATATAATATGGTATGTAGAATATTGTGTCACACAGGATAAATAATATTTCACGCTATCAGCATAATTTGATATAATTGTATATCCTGTTCATTGTGATGTCGGATTTCATACATCTTACTTTGAATACAAAACAGCTGCAAATGAGACCTTTGTTGAATGCTCTTGACTGTGGATTAATACCGTATCATGGTAGAGCTGTTCTGGCATGTTAATAAATTGTTTTGTGGCATGCATCATTAATCTTTTTATAAGCACATGATTTCACTAACATTTTGCATAAGCATTACTACTTTGACATGTCATTTGTTGGCTGTGACAAATAAGCACCATCATTTATGTTTAGACATTAACACGGAAGTAAATAGCAGTCATTCATTCAGTAGAACTATTTAGTATGCACAAGTATTATGAATGAATGCATTGCCATCAATGTGCATTGCATTATAAATGCATTATTAAATGTAATTCTAAATGTGAAAAAGTAATAAAAATGACAAACCATAAACTGTGCAGATAAGATGAAGAATTTATTTATATACAGTAAGCATTGGTAGATGTGTTCTGTTGAAAAGAAATAGGTTACAGTAACAAAAATATTTTCAGCGGAATAACTACTTTAGAAACATAAGTGTGACGAACAGAAGTTGTTTGTTGACTTAAAAAGAACACAGAGCCCGGTATAACAGATTACAAGTTGCATTGTTAACTAGAACAGTAAAAAACTGTACAGTGCAGGCAACACATTACAATAAAATATGGTCAATGAGGCAGTCTTTTTCAGTTAGGTTGGGGAAAGAGGAAAGGATATTAAAATCTCATAAACCCTCCATATCTTTTATCCATCTCTGGGACTTCTTTGGAATAACTCTCTCCATCTTCATCTGAAGGAAGGAAGGAATCAGCAAAGCGCCTCATAAACCCGCCATATCTTTTCTGGTAGTCTTGCCACCATTCTGGCCTTCCTACTCTTCTCATGAAGCCGCCATATCGCTTATGCTGGTCTCGTGCTTCATCTTCAAGATCTGTGCTCCTTCTATAATTTCTCATGAAGCCTCCATACCTTTTGCTTATCTCTCCTGGTATTTCACTATTGTTGTCACGGTAATTTCCATTTTCAGGGTCTCCACTGGTGCCTAGAAGCTCCCTAAGGAGCTCCGCTGTATCACCATCAAACTCTTTCTTCATGAAACCTCCATACTTCTTAGCAAGAATCTCTCCTCCATTGCCATCTTCTTCTGGTTCAGCCCCATACAGTTCATCCATTTTCTTCATGAAGCCACCATACCTTTTCATAAAACCACCATACTTTTTGGCGACATAGTGGCTATCACTGTTGTCTTGCTCTTTTTCTCCTTCTTGGACATTGTCTCCTTTGGCAACTTGAAGCAATTCTTTGCACATTCCCCAGGCTTTGGCTGATGGCAGTTTCCCCTCACATTCTAATGTACAAGCCTGAAATAACAGAAGCATAGAGATTAAATTCAGTTACAATCACTACATTTTTAGCATAACCAATTAACATGACATCACACAAGGTTTCTTTTTAAATATTTTAATGTTTTATTTAGGTGCATTTTAAAAATTCTAATGAAGGATAGGTTTTTTTTTTTCACAACACTCTATTTATATAATATAGGATTGGTGTGCTGAGAAATGTGAACTTGTTTTCTTTTGTATTCTTCATCCCCCCCCCCCTCAACTACAGTTTGCATTACAAAATAAGTGTCCAGAATATTCATAACCCATATTTTTTTTCTGCGGCCCCTATAGTTTCAATTTGTGTATTAATTTGTTTATGAAATTCCAACATTACTAGACACCTATTTGTGCATTCATAATTGTTTGTGTTGAAGAATATTGTACTCAGATTGTTGTGCCAAATTGAACGTCAGTTTTTTTAAAGTCAGTAGAGATGGGATTCTGGAATAGTTGGATATTTATACACTTTGCAATATCAGCCAATATGTCCTGGTTGATTCACTATTGTGACAGGACTGATGAGTCTATTTTCTAAGAACAACATCAACTCTATTGCTATGTAGCTAATCCTTTACATTTAACATAGAAATGTGGACACATATTGCATTGTAATGGTACCTTTGTTTAATGCTAATTAAGATATCTGTAGCTTTAAAGGGACACTGTAACCAGAAAAGGAATTTGGAACCAGAAAAAACGTACTATACATTGTACTAGACTTTTTCTCTACAGTAAATCATTCTGAAAAATGTCAGTATTGTTTTTGCAGCTGTGTGGCTCAGTATGATAATTTGCAACCCACAGTGCTTGATAAGAGTGAATGATACTGAATGACAACATTAGGGGTCATTGTTTTAGCGACTACAGTGACTGACAAGCAGACTGTGATTATAATTAGTACATGCAAGCAGCTAATTAGTATTCAGAAGCAGCTCATTTGAATAAAAATACAGCACAAATAATACTGAATTTCTCTGAACAATGCACTTAGAAAAAATAGCTAATACAATGTACAGCCAGATTTCCATACTCTTTAAGAATAACCTTAAAACAACACAATTGACCGACCAACGTAGCTAAGCCTGCAATTTTTAGCTTTAGGTAAATCGCTTTGTAAATGGTGGTTCCATGGTGGTTTTACTATGTCGGCCCTGATTTTAATATTTAATAAATGTATTTAGCCTTGTATTTTTTTATAAAACCACAAACCGGACAAAGGAATATGAGAAATGTAGTTTTGTTTCACTGCAGTGTAGCAAGGCAAAAATGGTCATGTTTGATTAAAGATATTAGCTGAGATTTTTTCTTGTATACCAATATATCATAATAAAAAAAAGTGCCTCACACTTTATTGTATTTTTTGTAATTTCTTGACACTGACATTTACAATATGTGCTTAATTTCACAAAGTTACAGTTTGTTTTGATCAAAAATTCATGAGATTATGACGTTTTAATTAAAGATACTGTATGAAATATTCTGCCTAAATAGGCGCTTTTATATGTCAGTCTAAAACTTGTTTTGTTCATGAGATCAATACTTATACAATTGTTTATGAACAGATGAATAAGCCTGAAGCTTAAGCATGTTCTAATTATCCTAATTTGAAATTGAGAGATGAAGCTAGTTTATGAATTAAAGATGCTAAAGCTTTGCTTTGGTACTTTATTTTATTCTATCCATCCAACTATCCATCTATCTATCTATCTATCTATCTATCTATCTATCTATCTATCTATCTATCTATCTATCTATATATCTATCTAAAACAGAGAATAACAGGTAAACAGTAAGAATATGTACATCATTAAGTGTCAGAATAGACAGTCAGATTTAATAATACATTAAACAGTTATATGAAGAATCGATTGCAATATATGTGACAAAAAGTGGTATTGGAAGTATGATTATTCAGATGACTGAGTGTATACTTTCCATACTATTTTTTGTTGCTTAAATATTTGCAAAATATGCAAATATATCAGGAAACAAATCACTTTACTATTTGAAATATAAGGAAAAACAACATTAAATAGTATGTAAGATTTATTAAAGCATATTTTTTTTTAAATGAGCTCACAGGTAAAATACCCATAATTTTCATTAAGTAAGCCAAATTTGCCATACTTTTCATGAGAAACATGGATGATGATGTCTACATAAAGAGTCTCTGGGATTATAGCATATATTTTAGTGTATTACAACTAACATATATCGAAACACTCTATTTCAAGACCATTATAGAGATACAGGTCTTCCGTTTTAAGATATCTTAGGCCTAGACTATATCTACTAATGGGTGATGCATACAAATAAACATTGGAGGGTAGATGTACTAAAATGTGGTGGCTCCAAGGATTTTTCAAGAGTTTTCCAAGCTTCACATTCTCATACATCTAACAATTTACTTTTGATCACTTTATATTAATAATATGTGTTTTGTATTGCAAATTAAATTTAATGTTTTTCTTTTTTATTCAGTTGTAAATCAATATACATTTTAAAGGGGCACTTTGGAGATAAAGCAAGTACTAGACCTATACAAATATTAATTGCATCCAGCATAATGGAAATACTGTTAATCCAATACAATAAATCAAATTAGGTGAAGTTATGATTTAACATTTTTAATTTTCCTCTGCTCAACTCTAAGGGATGACTTGTTGGCCTCTAGCACCTATTGTCACTCAAACTGTGTCACTGCATCATGTGAGTTAGCAGCAAGCTGTGAATCTCCATATTGCATCTTCTAATTTAAGCGCAGAACAGCCAATGGTTCCTCGTAATCTGTCAGAGTGACCCTGGCTCTTGCCCTATAAGCTACACCAGATGACCATGTCGACCAATATAAATCTGCTGGGTATGCTTCTTTTGCATTATAACATGCAATATGTATACTCACAGCTTGCTGTTCACCAAACTTACACAGTGACAGTGATGGGAGGAGTGAGAGAGACCAACATGGCACCACCATATAGATAAGCAGAGGGAAATAAAAAAAATTGCAATGATTCATAATTTATGCTAAAATACGGTACATTCAGATGTGTTGGATGCAACTTACAGTAATAAAGTATCATTACTAATATTTACCACGACATTCTCCCTCTATTATCTTTTTTTCAAATTTTCTCCATAGGTCAGTTACAAATGATTAGCAATAAAAAAGGACATAAACATAAAATATATAATATACTTAATGCAATTTAGCAATATGACACATATAACTAATATAACAAGAAGCATTAAAAGGAACATATTTAATATTATATTCCATACCATAGACATGATATCATTTTGTCAATGTATAAGGATCTTGTATAGTAAACATAAGAAAAATAACAGGTGCACAACTTTCTGTGTAGACTTATTTTGCCATAATATGAATTGGTTACTAACTGTGATGAATTACAGCTAGGTTACCAACAGTTCCAACCAAATAAAAGATGACACATTGTCCTAAAATACCATGTGCCAGTATCTCCAGACCTCCAAAAAAAGGTAAAAGCGGCGCAAACAGAACTCAATAGCTTCCAGCTGTGTCTATTTTGGTGGGACATTCTCTCTTTTAAAGGAAAATCCCTCTTTCGCTCTCGAACCCCCACATTTGTTGACTACCCCCCATATTCTAGTCCTAATACAACCCGCTTTTGCCGGTACATCTCCTGTTATTTTCACCACAATTACATGAGAGAGAAATATTGATTATATGATTGTGTCATAGGCGTGTTTTCAGAGCAGTGTACATATCTAATATATGGATACTGGTCAAGCAGCTGCCATTATTAATGAATACAAAATACATGTCCCTCTTTGGTAACCTATTTAACAAATTAAATCTCTGGTTCTTTCTTTGAAAATCCCATTAATATCTAAATGTGTGTTTTTGTGTATTTTTTAAGTTTGCAGGCATGAAAATAGATATACAATCCCTGTAGGAACCTGTTCTGTTGTACTGTAGTTCCTTGGTCTTGTTAACAAACAACCTTTCCATCCCAACATGTTCTAATTTCAGCCTTCTCACTTTTCCTCAAGTAATGATATTCAATTAATCTTCATTAAGCAGTTTAGTTTTGATGTTTAAAGTATGACATAAGACAGCGGAACAATTTCAGCAGTGTAGCTCTAATAACATTATTCAGAAAAATATTTATTGTGGTATATTCCAACTATGATGTTCTTGTCTACTCAATTCCATAAGTGATTCTTCAATATCCACTTGTGGACTAGTTTTGTGAGATTAATACATTTGGAGAAAAACCTTCAGACAATCTTTCAGAAACAAATATCTCAATGTGCTACAATACATATCTTTCAAGAAGAAGGCTATTTAATATACTCGTTCTTAATAAATTAAAGGCAGGTGTTTCAGTTTCATATAATGAATGCCCTAGCTTTATAGCTGAGAAGCCCCTTTATTTTAATCAACAATAATGGGGTTAAATATGAAAGCCTTCCAGCTCTTACGCCAGTGCAAAAACATTGGATTGGAATTATCAGGAAAAATGGGTCATACGAAAAGATAGGGCTCTTCCAATATAATGCCATATTTTTTCTAGTTCTGACTTCAGTTTAGGAGACTTTATATATCTTTAACATAAAGGCAAGACATTCAAAATTGCATTTTATATTATTGAAATTCTTCCACATTAAGGAAGACATTATAATGGAAATTATGACTGATCTGGTAGGCATTCAAGCATATTGACCTGTATTGATTTTGTTGGCCAGGGACCAAAGTTACAACCTGACAAACCAATAACTTCTATTTTGTTTCAGAAAGGAACAGCTGGATTTATTTGCTGCAAATTGGTGTTATTCAACTGACTACCACATTTACTAGAAATCTATTCATTATTAGTCAGTAACTGCATAACACTTGCATTGTCACTTTTATTTGTTGTATACTGAATCTCTCATTTTCTGTTCTAATAGCTAAATTTAGACCTGCACCTTTAATAAATATGATATATAAATACAAATAAATAGGATAAAATAACATTTAATTTAAGGAACTAAATTAGATAAATATATAAAAAAAATGCAGTAAGCAAATATCAATATATATTCATGTCAGTGAAAATATTGGCTATCTCGCCAGCGCATTATAATAAAGAGGTGCTGGTGATAATACCGGTATAATAGAGAATTATTCTATGTTTCTCAGTCGGGGCATTGCATATGTATTTGGTGTGTGTATAATAACATATGAATGTATATAATTAAACTGCGTCATCAGAATTTCTGTTGGTATGATAGCAGACACAAAATAAGCAAAACATCTCTGTGTATATATGGTATACATATACGATCTGTCTTTCAGAAATTTTAAATCCGAAGTACTTTTTGTACTATTTCTTTAGTTCTATTAAATCTCTGAACTATGTTTCTTAAATTCCCTAACACAATGTCAGAAATAAAGCTCATACATTGAATGAATGCCTTATTTCCCTTCACATACTATTCACATTACTAAATGGATGTAGACATGGGAATGAAGAATATTCTTTCCTTCTTTTTCACAAAACTAAAAAAATAAAGGTTAATTTAACCATGTAAAATCTCAGTTAATGATTAAATATTTTAAAACATAATATGCTCTATACAAATTGATGAAAACCATTGCAGTGCTTTGATACAGTTATAGATCTTCTATAGTACTTCTGGATTAGCCCATAGAAATGCAAACAGAATAATTATGGGAAAATTGTCCGGTCAATAAAACTGGAAAATATTACTTAACATTAACATTTAGATGGCTTTACAAGACAGATGTGCTGGAGATAAAACTGGTATAAATGCACACCATGTTGTGCTATATCTGTGACTACCATGTCAGTGAGCTATTGTGACGTCATATGAAATTGTGCATCGTGTTTGCATATTGACGTGGGGCAACTCTAAATCCATATAATTTGTGTCGCCATCCCCCACTCTTTTGAAGAAAAGGAACACACAACTGGCACTGCTGCTATTATTGTTAATACAAAGAACTTGAAGCAAACAATCTAAAATAGAACATGTCCAAGTGAATAATCAATTACTGTTCTGCCCTAGCAACTTGCCCTTTTAGACAAATAGATGACTTATATGAAAGCGAGAGACGGAACACTGATGCTACTAGATTGTAAATAAATATAATTGTTGTGGATCAGTTACTACTATATAGATGGGTACCAAATTACTCTCTGTGTTTTGTGTTTTTCTTACTAGGTTAATTAAACAACTTCATTCTTCAACTGCATTGCCTATCATATTGATATACAATAATATACATTTATATCTATAGGGGCCATATTCTACTTGCAAATGCCTTGAACTCATAAAATTGGCTTCAGGTGTTTTTTTTAATACATTTTATATGTATTCTAGTGACTTAGTGCCAATAAGTAATATTTGCCAAATATGTAGCAATATTAAGAGTGATTTTAAGTGTGTAAAAAAATTTATGAATTGGGCAATTTAATCGGGCCCATAGTAAGCTATAAGCATCTGTTAGTCAAGTCTGGCAGCATAAAGCTTCTGCAAATGATGTACTAAGCTTAGTTATAAAGTCCATTCTTTGTTACTTTGGGAAATTACGTGTTGCATTTGTAATTATTATTTCCCAACTGACCAAGGGAACATGTTGCAATCAAAAAACTTGCTGGATAAAGTTGGGCTACTGGAAGATTCTCTTGATTGGGACCTTACACCATCTATGTATATGATGGTAATGTATTCATCAGTTTAGGTATGTGAGTCCTGAATCCTGTGAGAGAATCTTTAAATACACTTGAAAAAAACAAAAGGTAAGACGATGGCAGAAATTAATAAAATAAGGTCATAGTGGATATCAGGCAGTTTTACTTATTGACCATCATACGATTTTAATGTGAGATAGTATAAAATCAATCATGTGATATATAATGTATTAATCTTAGTTAATAGCTATCAGCCTTATTAAATTGCAATTCTGCAAATTCTAAAGGGCTCTATATAAGCACATAGCATGTATTTTTACAGACCTTGCTTTTGGATAGAAGTTCACAAACTAAAAACTTCTGTAAAAAAATATGCTCTGTGCTTATATAGAGCCCTTTAGAATTTGCTGAATTGCAATTTAATAAGGCTGTATGTTTGTGCCCTATGCTTTTAGTGTATACAAAATGTACTGCATTATGCAAAGCACAATATAATTTCAAAGACAATGACATGCCATGAGCAATTGCTGTACATGTTAATGGAGAAACTGGATGGTGAAATAGGTAGGGAATTCAGCTGTTACATTGGCATTAACAACCAATTATGCCAATCGACAGGCATCAGACTCAAGAGCATCTCAGTCGTGCTGTTTTAAAGTATATCTATGTCTATTTTCTATCTGTAGGAAAGCAGAATCGTTACCAATTAACTACATTCCATTTATATATTGGAGTATATTTTAATTATGAAAATAATGAATTGACAACCCACGCTACAGTCACATGTAATGTTATGTTAACCTAGTTAATTTTCAAATTCACTTCAGTGAAGGATGAAATTAAAAAACAAGAAAAAATAGACATCATAATAAAACCAAAAAGGTAGACATATATTTTTGTTATTGTTGAACGTATTGGAAATTGTAATGGTTTTGACTCTATTTGTGAGTAGGTTTTTCCCACTCAGTGACACATCACATCATTTGCAGATAACTATATGGTAAAAAGGTGATGAAAAACATGCTATGCTTAGAAATAGATGGACACATAGAAGGTTATTTAACCACATACTGTTAGATGCTTCAAAATGCAATCAGTATGTTCCAATGTACCTGTTGTTATGTATAAAGTATTGCAGGCAACAGTGAGATGGAACAGTATGCTATGCTCCTGACTGGAAGATATTCTATGAGACAGATTGGCTTGTGGTAATGCTTGCACTCTAATTTTATTTAATTTGAGGTAATGGGCAGCAAAATGACAAATACACATGCCTGATTTTCTATTTTTTAATTCTTGCTTCTAAATATTTTCTAGAAGTATTATGTATCTCTATGACTAGGCTCCCGCTGGCTCTTAGAAATATCAGAGAAAATATTGGCTCTTATAAAAACATCATAGTTACAAAGTATTAAATATTTGTATCCACATCTGTGCACAAACATTGGTTTTGTGCACTTTAGCTGAGGCATTACACATTCATCAGGTTCAGAGCCAAAGGGAGGCGATTGTTAAAGTGTGACAATATATGCACCAAATTCTGTTATACATGTTGAAAAGTAATCTTAATTCACTAAATACAAATTGTGTGTTACATTAAATTACTTAATTAAACCAATCTATCAAATTGGTGGTTCAGTTAGTTTCACGTGTTTACCATTAACTGGTTTTCTGAAACCTAAATTATCTTGCACTGAAATTTCAATCCTATAGTCACTCATACTAGTAGCTACTAATAGATTTAGATACATGCTATACATCTAAAATTAGGGATTCATAGCACTGGTAAATAATTAAGTATCTTTCTGGATGATACACCATTCATTAATAATATATGGTATTGCCTGGCTGAAAAAAGTAATTACTGTATCCTGAATTCATAATAGTTATACTTAATGTATCCTTAATTAATTGGACTATGTCAACAGCCAATTTGTAGAAAAACTTTGACATTGTTTTAGTGAATTCACAGGTTTTTCACTGGGTACTGCATATGTATGTGTTATATCCATATTAATATATGAATGCATGTTAATACACTGTCCAACAAATTAATCACTGGAAAGTTTGTTGGTAAGATAGCAGAGAAATAACAATTAATAGCATATATCTGTGTATATATTCATACACTGCATTATACTCTTCCATAAATGAAAATTCTACTGTAGTTTTTGTGCCATTTTTACAGTCCCAGTTAAGTTTTGAGCTATGTCCTTAAATCACCATAAAGAAACAGCTCCTGCCTGGCACAAATGGATTATTACTGTCTGTAACCTATCATTACTGAATTCATATTTAAGCATTGGAGTAGGAACTGGGGGGGACGAGGGGGACAAATCTCCCCCAGATGTTTTAGTGTGTGTAGAGAAGCAGTTGTGTGGTATTTGTATACTATATGCATTATCCCCCCCCCCCCCACAGATGTGTCAGTGTGTGTAGAGAAGCAGTTGTGTGGTATTTTTATACTATATGCAGTATCCCCCCAGATGTTTTAGTGTGTGTAGAGAAGCAGTTGTGTGGTATTTTTATACTATATGCAGTATCCCCCCAGATGTTTTAGTGTGTGTAGAGAAGCAGTTGTGTGGTATTTTTATACTATATGCAGTATCCCCCCCCCCCCTCAGATGTTTCAGTGTGTGTAGAGAAGCAATTGTGTGGTATTTTTATACTATATGCAGTATCCCCCCTCAGATGTTTCAGTGTGTGTAGAGAAGCAGTTGTGTGGTATTTGTATACTATATGCAGTATCCCCCCCCTCAGTTGTTTCAGTGTGTGTAGAGAAGCAATTGTGTGTTATTTTTATACAATATGCAGTATCCCCCCCCCCCCCTCAGATGTTTCAGTGTGTGTAGAGAAGCAGTTGTGTGGTATTTTTATACTATATGCAGTATCCCCCCAGATTTACTTTGGCTTCTACACCCATGTATTTAAGACATGCCAATGAACAATATTCACTTACTTTTTTTCCCAAATGTCTCGACTACCAAGCATTTCTGCTCAAAATGATGGCAAAATGTAGTTTTTCCACCAATACAGGGGAATTGATCAAATTCAACTTTTAATGTGAAATATAAAAAATCGCATTACAGATTCTATGGAAAATACTGCTGTGAGTCAGACTTTTACTTTAGTCATAGGGAAATCATTTGCTTTCCATGAAGCAGCTCTCCAAGGTGCTGAAGTCAAATAACTTCCAGTGCTGGGCTAGCAGACACTAATATGTATTGTGTGCGTATTAACGCATGGATGGAAGTGAGGATCACTTACTGAACACAAATGGAAAATAATACCAACTTACCACAGAGTTGATTTCTGTTTGCTGTCCAATATGATAAGCACAAGAAGCACAGTCCTTGCTACATTCTGCTCGGATAACCACAAAGAGATAAGTGCTGACAGCAAGGACTAAACAGCAATGCCTTAAGACCATTGCCATGAACTGCAAAGAGTCAAAGGAAAAATTAAATGTTAGTTTGCATGGTAGGAAATGTAAACATGGCAATGCAAAGAAAACAACAATTTGTTTTTTAGTCAACAACTACCATTCATTTATATTGTACATTGTTTAAAGATTTCAGTGATATATATTACCTATACAAGTCAAATAAATTAAATACTGTCATATAGTTAAATAATATTATGAGAGTATTTCATTCAACAGCCCCATTCCAACAACATACAACATACTATATACAATAAGTGCAGTATTAAAAGTTACTTACATGCATGGTCCCTTGTTAGTTGTATAAGGGAAGATCCACAGCTGTATATGATACTGCCTGCAAACACTTGGTAAAATTGTAGAGAAGCAAAGTAATTTGCTTTTTTAGAAGAAAAAAAAATGTGTAAAGGGAAAAAAGTAGTACAGGAATAAAGTAATAGCCCACAGAATGTGTCCCCTGGTAGGTGCCTAAGTAAATTCTAAGCAAACTGATGTCAGTTTCCCAGCTAAATAAGAGAGCAAAAGCGAGCAGCAACAGCATCAACAGCTCTGTTTCCTTAAATGGTTGTGTGTGGTTGTGAAGCTCTTATTAAAACCACAGCGCGGGGCTACTTTATAATTAGTCAAAAAAAGAGAAAATATAACTTCCCCCAATAGCCTGTGGGCTCCATATGACGCAGCACCTACGAAATCCCTTGTAGTAACCAGCATTCACATCCAATCCACCCTCTCTACCCTTTTGTTCTCTTAAGGTGGATTGTCGCAATTGCAGATCAATAGTTAATGGACAAACGGAAGACATTAAAAGTGATGTAAAGGAAGACAAGAACTAGTCATCAGTCTTTTAGAATTCCATAACTACTTATAAATAGATTTTATGTTCAATGTTTAGTCAAAGCCACTAAGGAAATGTAATGACCAAATGAACAAAAAAGTAACAAGACATATATTATTTAGGCAAGACATTATCTCTCTCTCTCTATATTTATATATTAAGATAGATCTATCTTTCTATCTATCTATCTATCTATCTATCTAGAGAATATATAAGTTCTTCTAACATATCCTCTTCTAATATTTGCTCTGGCCACACTATGGCATGCACCAGTCCATGGGCAGAAACCCTCTCTTATGCCTTTTCTCCTTCTATATATGAAATTCAGTTATACCCTATCTGATAAATTAGTATTTTGGATATTGTAGTAAAAAAAATTAAAAAAATAAGTTAAAACACTTCTTTTTTACTCAGAATTCCAAGATATACAGCAGTTGCACTGCACTCTGGGAAACGGGCATTCAAATGAGACCACAATGCATTTTCACTCTTTAATTTAAATACCAATTCATACATGGCTCCATTTAAGCATATGTCTGTTTCACTTATTTTTAGACATTCAAATGTCAATACAAATGTACTTTTTATTTACTGTATTCTGTGTGTAGGAGCCAAAGAAAATCTGTGTTTCTGTGTGTGTGTGTGTGTGTGGGGGGGGGGGGGGGGGGGGGGGGGGCGGTACCACATATAGCTTAAAAAATACCACATAACTGATTCTCTACACATAGCACATATATTGAAAACTCTGGGGGGTTGTCCCCATGTGTACAACTGACGGTTTTTATCACTGTTTTGCCCACAATATGCTAATTAAAATGCTGTACAAATACAATTAAAATGATGAAGATGTGGTCTAAAAATATATGGTGGTAACATTACTATATGCAAATATTTAGATTAATTGCAACATATTTTTGAACAGAAAATAGAAAAAATGAAAGGTTCTATGTTCCACTTATGTTCCTGGACTGTATATGAAACCTCTGTGAGTAGTAAACTGTAAATAATCATTTTCTCAGTGTTTTAAGTGGGACTTTTCCTTGTCTTTACTTGCAAACTAACATTGGCACAAATACTGCTTGAGTAACTATACCAAGTATATTCTACCACTAATTGCTTTCTTCAGGTAAGCCATTTGCCATCCTTCCATGTTCAGTCCTCAACCAATGCTTATAAAATGTCACTGTGCCCTTATTTACATGAACATTATGTACTTTGTTTTGCGGCTGCTGCCAGTCAACACATCCCTGCACTCCTCATAATAAGCTATTTTGAATACTTTCCTAAACAGACAAATATTTATTTGGTCCTGCAATTCAGCCTGAGTATCTCCAATATAGCCCCTTCTGTTCATGTCACAGTGTCTTAAACACACGAGAATATTTCTCATTTAAAGCTCTTTTGTTTTAATTACTCTTTTTATCCAATTAGAGAAAGAAGGCAATGCTCACCATACCTGTGCCCTAGCAAACGCTTTATGCCTGATGAGCTTCCAACATTTTAGCATGTGTCCTACCCTACTTTATTATACATCTCTATGTATCATCTTGTCAAATTTGGTTCATACTTTTGCATTAGCCTTCTAGGTTTAAGGAGTCAATGCCATCTTCAGCATTTCTGCCAAACCGTTTTTTTCTAGTTGCAGAAAAAAACAAAAGCTTTCGAAAAATACTCTATCTCTATATTAAATCTAGAAGACTCAAAAATAGAAAAACAATATCTTAATTTAAATCATGTAATTGACATATCTCTGAAAAATGATTATCCATTGAAACGAAAATCAACTAAATAGTTAATCATTGAAAGATCTTTAATTTCACCTTGTATTCAGCCAAACTTAAAACAACGTTTCCAAACCTAATTATTTACAAAGTTTGCAAACAAAAGCACAGACATATGTTAAAAATACACAGGTATAATACAATACTCATCACCATGTACAGGCTGTGAACTGCCTTGGAACAAATACATTCATCTGTATGACATACTGGCCTGGTAGTGCATACAATATGCATTCTGTGGTACAAACTGACTAAGGGGAAAATATATAACACAAAGGGGTCAATGTAAAAATTAATCCCTGCCACCACTTTACAATTGTTATCTTAAAGATAGCTATCATTCAAAGAAAAGCTAGTCAATGCAACCGTTGCCCTACCCATCCATCCATGTGGCCAAACCACTGCTTGACAAATTTCAGGGAAAATAACCAAGTATTTATGCTTTTCTTATATTCCTTTATAATCCTAATCCAATCTAAACTATTAACCATTGATTGACTATTGTATTTGGAAACTGATTATCTAAGGAATGGAAGTTACTTTGCATGTACATTTCACTCTACCCAGTAGGACCTTCTGCAAAAGTACACTCTAACGGTATGCTCACTAGGCCTTACTAGGTTTTGCCACTGTTTTACTGCTGCCACAAAAACATTTCTAAGCATGGACAATGTTTGAACCAGTAATTATTCACATGATTCAGCTCTTATGGACTCAACAAATAATCCACATGGTTTGTCAAAGAATGAATATCCGTACTATTAGTTATGTAGCAGTTCAGGCAAGTACTGTATTCCTTATAGTAAGCACAAGCAAGTAGGGTGATGACATGAGAGATTGTATGACTTCTAAAACTCGTAAACTGGTGTACAAGTTATGATGCCTTATGAGACCTGCAAGTGTATGGTTGTCTAATTATATTTTACACACATATGTAGATAAACAAACAGGTGCACCTTGACAAACAGGGAATTTCTTCCTGAAACCATAATCCTCTGTTTAAATGATTAAAAAACATGGGTTTATAGACCTCACTTGAGTGATATTGATGCAATATAGATCCTTCAATCATTTTTTAATTATTAATAAACCTGCATGGGCGAGCATGCCTTCATATTCACTGAAGTATGTACTAAGTACTCTAGTGTTGGACTATTTGTTGAATAAATAAATAAATATAAACATGTGTCTTATGATGTTGCTTCTCTTTCTCCTGTCTCACTCTACACACACACATATACTAATCATTTATTTCACTTGGCATCCCATTAATTTATTTTTCAGCTGAAATCTTCAACTTCCTTTCAATGCTTAAGGCAATGAGAGAGGTGGGGAGAGATACAGTAGTGGCCAATAATAAAGTAAACTGTGTTTTTAAATTATATTTTATGGCAAAATAATTGATTTAACTTTATTTTTAATGTTAATTAATGGTGAAATAAAACATAGATTTACCATGAAAAGTTTATACTGGATCTTTAACTACTGAGTCCCCACTGAATTAATCCACCTTAAGTGAACACAAGGTAGAGAGTCTGCTGAAGAGGCAGGGTTTGGAGCTGGATGCTGGTGTATGTTACAGTGGGATACAGAATTTGTTATTACACCCACTTCTCATTTCACCACTCATAGCCTTCAGTCCTATATAGCTAAAGATAATCATGAATGCAATCAACCTTTTGATGGGGATGGGCAGAACACAATAAATGGAGATCAATAATCTGGGAATTGAGTACTTGGTCAATAGTCAATAAATAATTCTACCACAATGTGTCCTGTCTGTGAGACTGAATGACAAGGGATATACTGCAACATAGCATCCAAGCACATTATTGTTTTAAACAATTGCACACCTGTCCTTTTCATTTTACTTGGGACATGTTGAGTTCTTGTTTTAAACTTCTTTATCACTTATTACTTTTTAATTACAACTATGATGGCATCAGCAGTGCCCAATTCATACCAACAACTGCTCTTGTTAACGATAAGATAGGATATAAAGTTTTAACATGTAATGTCAAGCTTGGTAAGCGTGAATATACAGAAAGTCTGGAAACGCAATGTTACCCGTAAAGAATACTTATTCTACAGTTCTATGAACAGTATAAAAGATACTGTAATAATGAAAATCTTTTTTTGTATCAGTTTTCTTGTCCCCTAGAGGGCGCTTATCACCTTCCACATAGATGTCTGAACAGTTTCATTAGGAACAAAAAATAATATATATATATATATATATAGTGAATAAATAGTACATTTGCGCTCACATTTGAACATCTACAATAAGTTAAAATAATTATTTCCTGCTGAGAATTACAGTTATTGCACTGCACTCCGGGAACCTGGGCAGGGACATGCAAATGTGCCCATAAAGGTTTTGCTCTTTAATCCAATACCATTTCAAACATGGCTCCTTTTAGGCATATGCCTGCCATATTACACAGCTTTAATCAAAGCCCAGTATGGATTATGTACATGCTAGGAAACCTGCCCATGGGCAGCTGTTTTGAGGTTACTGCTCATCCGTGTGGGGCCTGTTAGTAGCCTGTGTAATAGATTTTGTGGGGAGATAGTTTACCACAACAATCATTTAATTTATGGTGGGCAAAAAAGTGATAGAAGCCCGCCACTGTACAGTAGTACAGTAAATAAATAGTACATTTGTGCTCACCTTTGAACATTTTAAATAAGTATATATATATATATATATATATATATATTTATATATATATATATATATATATATATATTTATATATATATATATATATATATATATTTATATATATATATATATATATATATATATATTTTTATATATATATATATATATATATATATATATATATATATATATATATATATATATATTCACACAGAAAATATTCAATGTACACTACACAAGTGACCCCCAATCTGTTCGATTTGGGAACTGGCTGGTTACCTTGCAATGCTCATGAAAACCGTCTTGGAAATCCTTTTTAACAAGATGATATTGCATTTAATACACAACATTTTCAGTCTATACTTATTTTAATAGAATACATACAACAATAATGTGAGTTTTAAATGAAATACAAAATACCCTATTTTTTAATGATTCTCAAAAATATTTATACATTCCTGTCACAACCTGCTCTTCATTGGGCTTGAAAAGGCCAATGAAACCAATCCTACCTACAGGTTGTACAGATTCTGTATCCCAGCACAGAGGATAGCTTAAAAGGGGGGTTAGGACACGTTGTTTATTTTCAGACCAAGTTATCTGGTTGCAGGAGCACAGGACAAATTGCAAAAAGTAATTTAGAAATAAAAAGAAAAACACAACCTCCCCTCTAAATAAAACACACCATGCATATGGGTCCCAAACAGAGCATCAAATTTATTGTTTTGGTTCACCTTTTTTATACATTTTTTACATGCCAACATCAATCAGGATTTCACACTTCTAAGTACACTAATTGCCTTACTTGGGCTAGGGTTTCCTTCAGGGCCCAGTTCCAGCCTATCTAGGTGTCGAGGAGCCTAAGGCCCCGGCTACCAGCCACCTACGATCATAATCTAGGCACAGCAGAGGTGGATTAGGTTGGGTCCAACCCGTGTGAGGAATCGTGAATCCTAGGTAGAGAGGCTTTGGGGTCGTGGGACGGGGGTCTGCTACAACTGGTTAAACTAGGAGAGAGTGGTAGACTGGCTAGTGGGCCCTGTGAGTGGGGAAAAATTGTTTCTAAGACTAAGTGCTCTTAGGGGAACTGTCAGTCAGGGACAATGGCTGAGGTCAAGTACTTCCTAAAAGGATCAAAGGGGTATTACTTGGAAACTTCTTGAAACCTATTGATCTATATGCCAATTTGATCCACAAAACTATTTTTCTGTCCCAACTTTGTAATTTTACCTCCAGTTTAAAAGTTTACACTTTAAGGATGCTACCGAAAGAAAAGTGGTTCAGGATCATTGGCAACATTTGCAAATATTTGACTTTGGAATTTGTAGGACCTTTCCTTTGCATATTATTTTATTATTAAAGTTATAAAACTAAGATAGTCATGTTCAATAGTGGTATTTGAACCAAAACATTACCTCTGCCATGGTTTTTACAGATTTAATATGTAAAGTTTTAAACATCTTATTAATTCTGTACAGTCAGCGAACACACAACATTGTTAACAGAGAGTTATTATATTATAATCATGTTAGAAACTTTTGTTTTATTATTTCAGAGATAATTTAGTTCCTAACAAAATGTAACAAATAGGTTCTTCTAACTGTAAGCAAACTCTTTATTATCTGTTTAAGAAGTACATTGTAATGGAATTAAAATGCTAATGATGATTGCCAATACAATAAGCATGTTTTCACTAACTTGAAATAATTAAAAAGAGGAAACTTTATATTGGCATGTACCATAGCTCCATTTTTAATTTTGTAGTGAGCCTTGGAATGTATTATAATTTTAAAAATGTTCAATGTATTGGATAATTTGCATTGTAAAGCAAGTCATGGATGTCCAGGTTAAGAGAATACAGACAGAAAGTCGGTATGGTTTGTCCCTCATTTAATATGTTGGAAGCCATGTTTACTCCAGTTCTCTGTCATGTTTAAGACATATAGGTGTGCATTACTCGCTGTATACACAGTGCAGCATGTTTCAATTCACTGAAATTTCCTGAATTTTATTTAGCTTTTATCATTTTAGAGCAAGATATTTTCAGTGGATCATATAGTCTAGCGCATCTGTTGCAAAACCAAAAAGCAACTTTCCAATAACCAGGTACATTTCAAGAACCCCCTCCCACATCTCAATCGTTGAGATGTATGTATTTTGTGTTCTATGGCACTTATTTTTAATCCCAATCCTATCAACAGTAATGATGTGGTCAGAAAATGTTGACATATACTAGGACTAATATGGTGAGGGGTCTGACAAGGAAGAGAAGTCCCATGCTGACAGTTATTATAAATACACTATATAAGTTAGTGGTGCAAGGATGATCTGTAATTTACAAGTCTATGAACTATAGTCATTTAAAAAAGGGAAGCACATGAAGATATTTACAGTACTACTATATCTGCAATTTTCTGATGGGGACCCTGGATATTCCCTTGAAAAAGCTGATACTTTACTAAATAATGTGCCTAGTTTGGAACATACTAAAGATATCAAGAATTCATACTCACAATGATTAATTTTATTGTATGCTTGATTTATATAGTTGTAGTGAGATCGTAGCGCTGTACCTGAAGTTGCAGCATATCAGCCACATATTAAATGGTATCATAGATATTTACATGTTATTAAAAAGTAATGAAATGTTCATATTCTCCCTCCAGAAAGACATTGCACTACTAGTTTTATTTAGTAATTTCTAGGTAAGAAATAGCGAATAGTTAGACTTAGATTTAAATTTAGACCTCCAGTCTGTCTCATAAAATTTACTATTTTTTCATACCTAAATTTTCATATCCTTAGATAAAAATTGGCTTGGTCTCCTTCATAATGTGAACTCATTAATAACCTTTGCACACATTAATTGCCTACTTTCGGTCTACGGGATGCCCTCACTAACACTTTTCTGTATCTTTTGCATGATCATTGAAAAGGGTCTTTAATTTTGATTATGCTCTTGCTTGCAACTTTCAAGCTTGTTTTTTTCAGCCTCTTGAACATTTGTAAAAAATATGCTATTCATCTCTACGACCTTACTTACTATGAAGTACAGGTTGGTAATGTGTTAGCTATGTAACTGAGCCTAGTTACATAGCAAGCTTTCTGTGCAAACAACCAGGCTCATTCAACTGGATAAATTAATCATTAAACCTTAGCCAGACAAAGGAGCCTGGTTATGTGCTCAGAAAGTTTACTACATAACTCTACCCAATTAGCCAATACAAGGGTATCATACCTACTCAACCTGTCTCCAGCACTTGTAAGTTCCATAATAAAGCAATACATCCCTTGCATTTGTTATAATTGTTCTTGATATTTTATACTCATTTAAAATTGCGTTTGTTTATACTAAAAAAGTCTTATAAGTATGTTTGCTCATCATTTTTTATACCTATAATCCCTATCTTAGAAATGTCTCTTAATTTCACCAGGCTCATCTGTTACCCTGACTGAGCCTCTGGCCCTTCCCTTCTGCTAACTTCACCTTCTGTTTCAATTATATGCTTTTAAAGGCTCATGTGCAGAGCCCTCACAAACAATTCAATCTTGTAAGAGCTTTGGATGAAACTGCTATATATACTAAAAGCTCTATATACTCTAGTTGATAAGCTGATAGTCAGTACTATCAAATCCTTTTGTATTAGAATCTGAAATACGTATTTAATGTACCCCTATATAGTGTTGTGATACTGGTGTTTATAAATAAATTATGGTAAGAAATTGTTTGAATTACTAAATTATTTTTGTCTTGATTATAAGGGTCCTTTCCCTCTTCCCTTACGCAAAACATTGCAAAACATTGACAGCTGCAGTACCGGCGCCAACCGTTGGATTGCGATGGCGATTGTCCGACAGTACTGCACAATGTATGTAAGGCGCGCTGACAGAAGAGGCCTTGAGCTATGAGAGGCTCGACCGAGGCCCTCGAGGGCCAAATGCCCACGCCAAACATAGCGATTGGCCTCACTGTCAATTCAGCGCCATCAAGTTGCGCCACGTCGGAGGGGGGAATAATTTTTGCCTTCCCTCAAACTGGACAGCTTGATGGCACTGCAGCTGCCAGTGCTGTGTTTACACAACTGGATAGATCCATTATAGTATAGGCCCTTTGTATTACTGAATTATTTTTGTGTTGCTTATAAGGTGAATAGGCCCTTAAAGGAACACTATGGTCCCATATTCATGTGGTCTTTTGAATAACTAAACATGTGGCATTTTACCCTGTTATGTTCCACTTTCTTTTCAAGGTTACCCTCTCAGTACAATTTGTACTAGTACTGTTAAAAGCATTGGCAGTTTTATCTCCCACATTTCCATAGTAACACACAGAAGATTCCTCTGCATGCAAAGTCTCCTCCTACCTCAGTAGAAACCAAAATTGTAGGGTCCAGTACAACATAGAATACAGCAGTGGATCTCAAACCTCTCCTCAGGACCCACCAGACTGGCCATGATTTAGGTGAAACACTGTGTGAACAAAGGCAACCAGTATTCTTATTTCAATATTTTTTATTGTCAAACAAACCAGTGTTGTTACAAACATTTAGCTTAATAACGTTTTACAATGTTTAAGAAGGAATGTGTTTGCTATGCTGGGTATATTATTTGTTTAACACTGACAGAGAACATTTCAACATTTTCTATTTTCTAAATTGAAAGGTTGTAAGAAGGTCTATAAGACTCCTGATACTATAAGCAATGCTGGTTGAGATCTTATTTGCAAATAAAACATCGAGTTTAGATTTAAAATATCAATGTTTCACATAACATATAAAAATGGAAAGAAAATAAAAAATTATAAAAAAATAAATAAATATCAACTTTGAACAAACAAACAATACAATAACTTAAACTTAAATTGACATGTGTCCTGTGAGCAAATCGGAATATTCATATATAATCCAAATATTATACCTGGTGCGACTAGGAAATGACCGGCAACCCGTCACTCACCCAGCCCGTACTACGAGTTCATCTGGCTCCTGGGGTCGACGAAGGGGGAGCTGGGTTTATTTTTGAGGGGAGTTTAGACAGGCTTATATAGGTAGAGTGTAATTATCTGTTTAAGTAATGTCTATAGCTTGCGTTGAGGAGAGCCATGGGTTCCATATTGATAGAAATTGAGGGTTTGCTAAAGAATGCAACAGTCTGTCATGAATCATTGTGGTATTTAACTTGTTGATTACTTCTTGAATGTTTAAAGTAGAAGACTTCAATTTTTGGGCTATATGGCTTTTCGTTGATATCATTAGGTTTTGTAGCCATTTGTTTTGTTTTCTAGATATCAAGGGATTGATTTTGCCTAGAAGGCATTTTTTGATTGTGGGGGGTATAGTGATTTGCAGGACTCTAGAGGCGAGTTCTAGGATTTCAGTCCATAACAACTGTACTATACTGTACATTCCCCCCATAAGTGGAAAAAATGTACCTAGGGTTAAGCAATGCCTATAACAAAGAGGTGAGGGCATAGTAGGCTCTATGAAGGGTTTTAATAGATGTTTCCTGTAGACTATAATTCCAAGGACCTTTAATTAGGTTTAAACATTTTTTACCAATCCTGGGTGTCCCACTGGGTACCCATGTCTATTCCCCATTGTGCATAAAAGTTGGCTTAATGTTGTCAGGAGGGACATTTAGAATTATATACAAGGAACTTAAAACTCCTTTAGTTAGAGGAGTCTTATTGCATATAAGACGGAACCAAA
The DNA here is from genome assembly GCA_027410445.1 of Discoglossus pictus. Classification (NCBI taxonomy): domain Eukaryota; kingdom Metazoa; phylum Chordata; class Amphibia; order Anura; family Alytidae; genus Discoglossus; species Discoglossus pictus. The sequence continues at coordinate 97,004,024 of CM050166.1, read as the reverse complement.
AGGATTGTGGTGTACCCCATCTCTTGATAATTGTGGAAATTAAGTGTTCGATGTAGCAATATTAAGAGTGAGTTTTGTAGTTAAGTTTGTATACATTTACGAATTGGGCAAATGAATCGAACCCCTAGTTAGCTATTAGTATTCAACAGACAGTGGAGCCTAAAATTGCTACACCTGTGTATTTACCTGAATCATGGCCGGTCTGATGGGTCCTCAGGAGAGGATGGAGAACCACTAGTTTAAAGGACCGTTTTGATCTATATGGACTTCTCTATATGGTCTTGTATAGGCCAGTTTGTTCTGTCCACTTAAATAGTCTGCTGTGGCTCTAATCATGTTAGTGGGGAAGATATTTCCATTAGTCTGCTCCAGTTGCATTGCAGAAGATAAGCTCTTGCTTTGCTTTCAAGGTATCTGTAAGTAGATTAGCAGAAACCAAAATGGTAGCTCTCACTGCAACATAATTTAAAGGACCTGTCAAATGTTATATATAATTGTCTTTTTTATAACTAAAATAAACACAGCCTTTAGATGTTATATATTTTTAATTTTATATACAAATTTTCTTTACTGCAGGCTTCTTTTTGCAACTCTGGTCTCAATGAGGTGTGCACCTTGTAAACTAATGAGCTGTGCATTAGTCTGAATGATATAGATTGGCTGTTGGTGCTGCCACATTCCAATTGTGCAGATTTAAACATTAAAGTATTTTCCCACTTTGGTAGATCACTAGAAACTAAAATGGTATATTCCAAATCAGCATTATTTCATATGAAAGAAAAGTTAGAAGCTGTGTTATTTTTTTAAATTTGTAAAAACATATTGCTCGTTATCAGTCACTTTAAATATAGGACTATGGTGCTCCAGAAATGAAAAAAACATTAAAAATAAATGTCTGAAATATTTGTTTACAAGAAGCATTAAAAATAAGAACATTTTTATATTCAGAATTATAACATGGTGTTTGTTGGGCAAATGCTTAAAGAGATTACCTGTAATGATTATGAGTGGAAAAGTAATGATAGCTGAAGGAAGTGATTATAATACAGGGAACAGACCAGGAGGATTATGTTGTAAACCACAATTAGAAAGATTATGGAAAATAAAGTAAAATGTGAGTTAACTGGAACAACAATCATGGTAAATCAAATGAAAAATGTGCACTGATTTAGCAAGTGCTTATCCGAGTTTCAATTTCACTCAAGCACCAAAAAACAGGCAACTATGATTACATATTGGGAAGCAAGCAGCTATTTCTTCATTTTACATGATTTTGGTTATTATAAATTTATGGTGATTGTCCTGTAAAGAATGTGTTATCATCAAGGAAAGACAAATGGGCGTGCTCTAACAAAAACAACAAATACCAATTTTTCGGAAGCAGGGTTTATTGAAGGTGGCAAATAACCAAAAGGTATAGTAAGTAATGACACAACAACTTATACATATCACTCATACATATTCTAATACATTGTTAGCCAGTGTGGATTCTTACAGGAATATGCTCTAATAGTGAATAAACATAAGGAAAAACGCATGGAATAAGAAAGCCATATATTATATATTTTAGTGAAGAAACATTACATTAAATTAAAAACATCAAATCCAAGATTCTTAAAAAATAACACTAGTGTACAAAGCACAATTTATGTGTAGAGCTGTAAGAATGACATATGATGCCAATAATCTGGCTATATTAGAGGTGTAAGCTAATGGAAGATAAAAAGACAGGAGGCTACATACAGCTCATATATAATGCAACAGAGACACAGACAGCTAGAGGACACATGACCGAGAGCAATAACCATATGTGCAAACATACACACTTAGATTCACTAAGCTTCACATTCAGCCTTATTCTATTAGCTACCTGTAAATGCAAAACTCACAAATTTGGCTTCAGTGTTTTTTTTTTATTATAAATGTTTATATGCATTCTATTGACTTAAGAATTCATAAGTGCCAATAAGTAATATTTACTAAATATATAGCAATATTAAGAGTGATTGTAAGTGTGTATAAATTTACGAATTGGGCAATAGAATAGGGCCCCTTGCCTGGGATGGCAACTTGCATGGGGAAATTATAATCACTACCTTCAATTAAGCACTTAAAGGGCCACTGCAGTCTAAAATGCATTTGAAAGAGTATGTTTAATACATTACTATTTTTGGCATGGAAAATAAATTCTATTAATTTAAGAAAATTAGAAACAGAGAAAAAACAGTGTGTTTGATACACATTTGTCTTACCAGTGAATTGAGAGGGAGTGTAAAGATGAGTTTATTTCTTTCAAGACATTGGAACCTTGATGACTATGCCTACTTACTGCTTATAGTACATACTTATACTCATTCCCTTTTGCTTGGCCTAAAAAGCACTGTGGCCCTCTGAGTTCATATGTTTCCTTAGTTACATATTTTTCTTTGAGCAACATTGTTACTTTTGTCAGGTATCTAGTTGATAGTAGTAATAGTTGACAGCAGCTGTCGGAACGTGAAAATAGTATAAACTTCTGTGTGATTTCGGCAGTTGTAGTGGTGCAGAGCGAGCTATCAGCCTTATTAAATTGCAATTCGGCCAATTGAATAGGGCTCTATTTAAGCACATAGCATATTACATTACAGAAGTTTTTAGTTAGTGAACTTCTATACAAAAGCAAGGTCTCCACTAACTAAAAACCTCTATAAAAAAATATGCTGTGTGCTTAAATAGAGCCCTATTCAATTGGCCGAATCTCAATTTAATAAGGCTGAATATTTTTAATGCCAAAGCAGGAAAGTAGGCACAAATGCAGTAATATTTTAGTCTGGCTGGGTCATTCTATCATTTGCAAGGGCCATTCTTACCTCTAGCCTATATAAAGGCATATTCCAAAGCAAGCTTTTATCAGGGAAAAGCTTTAGTTTCCACAAGTCCTTGATTCCATGTGATGATCCATGTGCCTTCCCAGGACTAACTCCCTGGAGTAGGCATGGGAAAGTTTGGTCTTGGAGGGCCACACACAGGCCTGGATTTGATATCCCTTCTTGCGTACTGGTCAGACTATCACTTCTTCATGGGCCGAAAGCCTAAACCGTAAACCATGCAATCGTCAGTAGCTTTTCAGAGCGTGATCATGATCAATTAAGCAAGGCCGTAACTACCCATTTAGTAAGAGCAAATAGTACATGAGACTGTCATCATGACATCAATAAAACATGGAGGTTAAAAGTCAATCAATTAGCGTTTGGAGGTCATATATGCGATCAGACTTGCAATTTGCCAATGTACAAAATAATAAAAATTAATGGCAATACTGTTTTAGTCCATGTGGGTGGCCTTAAAAGTATTAACTCATTGATTCCTGAGATTGATATGACACCAAAATAAAACATAAAAAAAAATGTTGATTGCAGAATTTGCAAGCTTGAGACTGTTGTGCAATTAATTCTAACATCTTTCATCACTTTCCCCGTCTTTGAAAGAGCAGTATTGATTTTTTATTTGCATTTACAGTGCTACAAACAGGGGATAAACCCCCTTGTAAGTCCTTTCTGGCACCCATATGATTTTCTTCTACATTTGCCATTTACGGATGTGATAACATTTGTAGGCTTGAGAGATTGAAACAATTGAATATCGATTTGTGATTTTATTGATTGTAACTTTTGCGTACTTGAAAGTTCAAAGGCTTAGATGGGTTGTAAGTTATGATGTTAACAACCGCAAGGATTTTTAGCCTGTAACCTGTAGAACGTTTACGGCTCTCTAAAAGATGGCAATTGAATAGCAAATTAGTTTAAGGGCTCCATTATGGGCTCCAGTAACTTACAATTGCTCAATTGAATTGGGGCACAAGACTGTTGTTATCAATCAGATGCCTGTAGATGACCCTTGGGATAACCTGAAGCCAATGGCTAGCATATTCAAGTGCACATCAATTTTTTCTTACAGATTTGCCTCTGTATAGTGATTAGTTTTCTGCAGGGACTCTTAGAAGTTTGGATTGGATACACCAGCCTGTGCACTAACTAGATAGATTTTAGTAACTTTAAGGTACCAATGTTTTTGCAGCTCAGTCATTTGTTCCCCTCAAAAATAGGAACGCAAAAACAGCTTCCAGTCTTGCACGAAATCTACCACTTCACAGTTAGTTTTTTTTATTTAGTTAGGCATTCTTATCAATGTTAGTAGGGGGTTGGTGTAGAAGTAACCACAACTGAACAATAGGTTACAGGACATTTTAGTAACTGACAAGATACAGAAAGGATAAAGCCTCCAAGGTGGAAAACTGCAGTTATAGTGACTTTCTGCTACATTATTCAGTTAGATTATCATACCTACACCACTAAGAGACAGCTCATGCCAGATGGCTAACCTGTAACTTTTCATTATTATAACTAGACATTTTGAAGTATATATTAACATTATCTATATGCTGTCTTTATAAAGGGTCATAGATTTGATGGCCTATAGATAATTCTGAAACATTGATGTCCATAACTGGCACCCCTCTGTATTCATGCATTTTGCACAAAGATAGCAGACAAACTCATAAAAGGATATGTTATTAACATTAAGTGAAATTATAATATGTAGCACTGAACAATAACCCAAAGATATTAAAAGCAATCTCAATAATACAGGAATTGTTCTCTGTCCCTGCCATCTCTTCATTAAGAAGAAAAGAAAGACACAATCCTTTTAAGCTAATTTATCTAACACTCCAATACTCATCTCCATGCTTTTGAAAAATGTATTTCCAATTTTTGATGGATAATTCCTAATTATCTATAAGGATGCATTATGCTATTGCTGTTTCTTTCTTTTATTTTCTCTAAATCTCAATTTCCAGACAGTTTATTAAAATGACATTGAATTTATTGGAACTTATTATCAGACTTTTTATTAATACAATTTACTTTGCAGTTTATGTTATTATTGTATGAATTTTGTTTAATGGATTTTTTATTGCAGGTTTTATCGCATTTTATTATATTAACTTATGCAGTAAATGCTTTTATTCAAGTTTTACAGCTATTATTTAGAATGCGGCCCTTGTATTTTTAAATAAAGAAACAATTATATGCTAATTCAAATACTTGTTTTATAAATCTCATATTATTTTTTTTAGTTTAAAGGCATATCCAAGTTTTATGGATTAATACATTTCTGCACTCCTTAGGCCTATATGTATGTAGCACATCTCATAAAACATTTTATTTTTATTAATATCTAAAAATGCCTCTAATGATTATGTTGACACCTCCAGGGGTGTCTAAATCAGGGGATCAATGTTAACCCACTATTTACTTGCTGTTGCTTGCTCAGTATATATATATATATATATATATATATATATATATATATATATATATATATATATATATATATAAATACAGGGTTGAGTCACATTATTATATCCACTACTTTTGAAACCAGCAGCGAGTAACCAATGAAATGTCATGTATATAAGTTAATGTAGATATTCTGCAAACAAATCAACCATTGTTGACTGACTTTGAAAAGGGGATGGTCTTTGGCAATTGGGCAAAGGGTGGCAGTATTTCTGAAAGCGCAGTTTGTGAACTGTTCGTGTGCTGCTGTGGATAAAGTGTACCATAACTGAACAAACGGCACCATTACAAATAATCGGTGTGAAAACGGAGGTGCACCATGTGCCATTGATGTCAGAGGTGAAGGTTGGCTGCAAAGGTGTGTGAGGGCCAACAGACATGCTACAGATGAGCAAATCACCATCCAAATGAACCAAGGGGCTACCAGGCCTGTTTCTAAAATCACAGTATAGCCAACCCTGTTGCGTATGAGGCTCCGAAGCAAACAGCTGTTCGCTGCCCCGAATGCTGACGAGGGTTCATTATCAGAAACCGCTTCAATTTGCACATTAGTACCAAAATTGGATCTCTTCTGATTGACAAAGGGTTGACCTCTCTGATGAGTCAAGACTGGATGTTGGCTTTGGTGTGTCAGGCACAAAACCTCAGAGTACAAAAACTCTCCAACTATTGTTGGAAGTACACAGGCTGGTGGCTTGGGAATGTATTCTTGGCATTGTCTATGTCCACTCATATACCTGGAATGCACACAAGTTAGAGGGGGGAGAGCCTCTCATTGTGTGGCAAACAGCATTGCCAGTCTTCAAATGTTATTGCCATTATTTTTGACGGGCAAGTCGCTAGTATATATATATATATATATATATATGAATTAAACTAATGCATTCTTTTATTTAAAAATTTCATAAAATAAATTGCCACTGGAAAGCAGATTTTGCATTTTTATTGGATACTTTTGGGGAGCACCTCAAATGCTTATTATCTATGTCACAAACTAGCATTAGCAGTTTGTTAAGCTGTGAAGATAAGGCCAGTTTCCATATTGCCTGACTAGAGCATTTTTCTGGTAGTTTGGAGCCTGAGGAATATGTATAAGAAGGGTAGAGGGTTGAGAGATTTGTTTGATGTTTTGGAATTTGATACCTACCCATACCGTTAACATGCTCAGGAGCAGACAGATTGCACTTAAAACTGCAAATCTGCTTCTGCAGAAATGTAAATACACCTCTCATACTAGAAACCTTTGCCAAAGTGTTATGCATACCTACAGGAACTAGTATATATATTTTTCATGAAATGTAAACATTAGGAAGGTCAATTTACCCATGAGTGTTTTCCACTCTTTTAGTCATAATGCAATCACAAAGTGGGAATATTTACAATTGGCTAACAAATTTTATTATGTTTAAGGGAACAACGGCAAGTAAAAAAATATGTAAAAACACTGGAGAAAATTACTCCTCAGGCAAAGTTGAATTTTATTCTTTCTCTGATATATAGAGGTTCTTTTGCCTCTTATTCATTCAGAGTGATATTTAATGTCGTCCAAATGTTATTTAATTTATTCACAAGATTATTGGACCAATTCTGATATGTACTGTGCCCTCTACAAATTTGTATCAATTTCTTAAAGTCTCCTATAGGGAGTTATTCTGACTTTTGAAACATTATACAAATTTGTAGAAGGCACAGTACATATCAGAATTGGTCCAATAATCTTGTGAATAAATTAAATTACATTTGGACTACATTAAATATCACTCTGAATGAATAAGAGGCAAAATTACCTCTATACTGTATATCAGAGAAATAATAAAATTCCCTTAAACATAATAAAATGTGTTAGCCGATTGTAAATATTCCCACTTTGTGGTTACATTATGAGGCGCTCATTGCGAGGGTCTTGGTTGTTTGTTTGCTATGAGCAGCGTTGTGTTTATTTTTTTCTATGCCAATGAATAATTATTAAAATAAGAAATGAATACACTTTACCTATTGTGAAGTAATATATGCAGGAAGCATTGTGTTGAAGAGCTGGCAATCTGTTTTCATGTTGCTGCATCATCAGTGCTGTCGAGCTGCTGCGTAAGTGTCATGAATATGTGCAGTGTGTAATGTAAATGTGCGTGCGCGAGCCAAATCCGTTAGGGTAGCTGTGTACTTCCGGATTGTGTAAGTTAGTGTTCTAAAATGGCGCCTAACGTGTGGTACGTGGCTGATTTTGCGTCCTTGTTTTCGGATGTCGTCCAACTTTTTCCTAAAACCCGTAGGTGTTTGGTGTTTTTTTGCGTGTTTAGGGTGCATTAGCCTCGTTTTCGTTATGTTCTTGTACGTCTTTTTCAGAAAATCTGTAGGTGTTTGGTGGTGTTTTGCGTCTTTAGAGTCCTGTAGCCTCCTTTTCATTTTTTGAGGGGCCCATTTTTTTTCTCGCTTAGGGGATTTTCGGGTGTCTAAACTCTTTTATTTCAAGTGAAATTGAGGTGTAAGTTCAGTTTTCGAGGTCCTGGCTGCCTCCCCTTGCTGTAGGTAACCGTTTTATGTATTTGTTGTGTGTATTTATTGTGTGTTTAATGTTTTCATGTGCGCGGGTTTCGGGTGTTAAGGTCGTATTTTTGCGAGGTCGTAATGGGTCGTAAGGCGTCTCGTATTTTTTTGTCGTAAGTCCGTAAATTCTGTGAGGTCCGCAGTTGCTGCGAGCCCGCAGCATTAGCAACAACCCGCCGCTCACAACTATATATCTGATTATCACATATAATAGTTGTCAAACTACGAAACGTCGTCATTCTTTGAGAGCTCGCAAAGCAAGCTCGCAAGAACTGCATCCCTTGCGAAGTGAGGGATGCAGTTTGGTCCGCAAATGCGGACCCTCGCGAAGCAAGGGGACGCATTTACGGAAGGTGGAGGCTTTAAGGCGCATGAGTTGCAAACAACACAACCCCACACACCTCTAAACTCGCAGCACTTAGTCCTACGGCGCCCCAAACCACCCCACACAACTGTTAACTCACAGCACTTAGTCCTCTCCTTCCCCTCCTCCTCCCCTGTGTCTAGCAAAATACTGCACTAACCCCCCGAAACGCGCAAGCACAAAAACACTAAAAACACACTAAAAACCCCAATAATTAAAAAAAAAACACCCACCCACAGCACGGGGGGACAGCCAGGACATCTGGAAGTGAGGTTACACTCGAATTTAACCCCAAATTCCACCGTTTCGGCACTCGAAAAACGGCTAATCGAGGAAAAAAATGGCCGCCAAAAAAAATTAAAACGAGGCTCCACAACCCCGGACCGCCCAGCCACGTACAACTTAGCCAAGAAGGGATCCGAGATAAGCTCGGAAACCCGCATTAACTACACATTAACCGTCGCAGTGGGGGTCTCCGATTAACCCCACATTAACCCCCGCTGCAATCAAAATTCAAATTTCCCACCTTACAGGTCTTTCTTCTTTTTTTCTTCTCCGGCGCAGCCCCTGTTAAAAAAAAACATTACATTAGTACAAATACATAAACATAAAACAATATAAAATAAACATAATCTACATTGTATTTACCTCCCCGCGATGTCCCAGGCCTTCTCCTCTTCTGCCCCGCCCAGGAACCGCACTCTAAAAAAAACAAAATAAAAGCACTTGAGGTCCTCCCCAAAGCTAATGAGCCTTCTAGAGCCTTTTCCGGAAGAAAATAGGCAATTGCGCCTACTGATTGGTTGAAAACGCTGTCTATCAAATTCAGCCAATCAGAAGGTGCCAATGTGTGAGCCAATCAGAAAGGGATACACCCGAAAATTACACTCTGGATAATGCACCTGTCAATCTTTATTTAAACCAATCACAAGATGCAGATGCCTTCAGCCAATAGTGGAATACACCCCCACAGGGTGATTGGCTGGAGGCATCTGCACATTCTGATTGGTTGCAGTGACAATAGACAATCACAATGGGATACACCCCCATGTAGTGTTTGGCTGAAGGCATTTAAGCCTTCTGATTGGCTGTTGTCAATGTCAATCAGTATTACAGCCAATGAGAAGGCGCAGATGTCTTCAGCCAATCACCCCATGGGGGTGTATCCCATTGTGATTGGCTGATGACAATAAAGCCTCCTGATTGGTTTAAATAAAGATTGACAGGTGCATTATCCAATCAGAGTGGGATTTTGGGGTGTATCCCTTTCTGATAGGCTCACACAATGGAGTCTTCTGATTGGCTGAATTTGATAGACAGATATGTCAGCCATCAGAAGCCGCCATTGGCAATTCTCTTCTGGAAAACTCTGTAGGAGGCTCATTAGCGTTGGGGAGATCCGCCAGTGCGGATTGTTCGAGGATGGGGCAGAAGAGGAGGAGGACGGGGACATCGCGGGAAGGTAAGTACAATGTATATTATTATTTTACTTTGTTTTTATGTTTATGTATGTTGTACTAATGTAATGTTTTTTTTCAACAGGGGCCATGCCGGAGAAGAAAAGAAGAAGGACGGGGACATGCTGGAAAGGTGAGTAGAATATTTAGAATATTTAGAATGTTTATTTATTTTCTGTAAATGTTTTGTACTAACTGTCTTTTTTTTCCTAGGTTGCTGATCTGAAGGGACATCTGCAAAGATAAGTGGTCTTAATTATTTTATTTTAGCTTAGAATTAGGGTTTGTATATAGGGATAGCATTTATTGTATGTTAGATAGGGGGATGTATTTTAGATAGTTAGGATTTATTGTATATTAGATTGTGAGATGTATTTCATATAGATAGGATGTATTGTATATTATATAGTATTGTATGTTAGATTGGGGGATGTATTTTAGATAGTTAGGATTTATCGTATATTATATTGGGGAATGTATTTTAGATAGATAGGATGTATTGTATATTATATAGTTTTGTATATTAGATTGTTGGATGTATTTAAGATAGATAGGATGTATTGTATATTCTATAGTATTGTATGTATGTTAGGGGTATGTATTTTAGATAGATAGGATGTATTGTATATTATATAGTATTGTATGTATGTTAGGGGAATGTATTTTAGATAGATAGGATGTATTGTATATTATATAGTATTGTATGTATGTTAGGGGAATTTATTTTAGATAGATAGGATGTATTGTATATTATATAGTATTGTATGTGTGTTAGGGGTATGTATTTTAGATAGATAGGATGTATTGTATATTAGATAGATTGGGGGATGTATTTTAGATAGATAGGATGTATTGTATATTAGACAGATTGGGGGATATATTTTAGATAGATAGTATTGATTGTATGTTAGAGAGGGGGTATTGTATTGTATTTTATTTGTATTGTTTTTTATTTATTCTATGTATTTCCTTTTCAGATGTGTATTTTTTTTCTGTAGTGGGGGGGGGGGGGTGGAATGTATTCTTTTATTTTCTATAATGTTACTTTTTTTATTTTTTGTGACTTAGGTTTTTTCTTTTGTGTAATGTAGATTTTTTCTTTTTTGTGAATTAGTTTATATAGTGCAGTGTAGTGTTTATACTTAGTGTCATGAGGGTACTGAAGAACCCTCATAGCACTTACGGGGTAATGTTAGGCTTCTAACTGTCCCATGAGGTTCTTTAAATACCCTTATGGGACTATTGGAATTAAAAAGAGGCTTATGAGGGCCTGTATAGACCCCCAATAAGAGACCAGGTTAAAATGGTGTAGTGCTTACACTTTGGGTCATGAGTGTCTTGGATGACCCTCATGGCACTTATAGTGTTATTACATGCGTTCATTAATGTGTTATAGGGGTCTATATAGTTGAGGCACACAGTACACTCACATTGTGTGGCAAACAGCATTTCAACCCTTTTTTTTATTGCCCCGTCATTTTTAATAATTATATTGGCTATCACTGGTGCGTTTGTTGCTATGCATTTTGTGCTGTGTATAGCTCTGTTGGAAAGGTATAGCAATGAAGCTTAGGAGTCTAAGGTGTGCTTCCTATAACTGCTATGAGCTTCAGATATTTTATTATTATGAGTGCTGTGAAAGTCAGTAAGCCTCAGAAGCACTTTACTATGTTATTGATAAAGAGTTACCTATTTCCCTAATGTAAAATAATTTGAGCTACATAGAGAAATATTACCTTGAGGCTCACTTCTCCACGAACAAAATACATTGCAACCTTTTCCAACCTTGGTTAACCCATTAGGAGGCTACTAACAAATTGAAGAAACAATATATTTTTTTGTATGTACAGAAGGAGCAAAAACCTCTTTGTGCATTTTGATATTACAATATAATCTGCAAACTTTTTGACCTGAATGGAAATGATGAAAAATATTGTTTTTATTTTTAATCCAGAAAACTAATGAACATTAACTTTTGTTCAGTCTGTAATTAGCCAACAGATTAAGTTTTAAATCAACTGACTGTAATAGTGGAAAATAAATAGTAGGAAGAACAAGGGAAGAGCCTTGGGGAATTCTGAAGAAGAACAGAGATGAAAGTCTAGAAATGGAGATGCTGCAAAAACACATAAGAAGACAACTTTAAAAATGTTTTGGCCTCTGTTTTGTAAACCATGAGAGTAGTTTGCAAACTAGAAAAGCTCTGTAAAATGTATATACATATAGGAGGAAAGCTATGTCAGGAAAGCTATGGAAAGTGTGGACAAGATAGTGAAAAGTAAAGATATTAAACTATCAACAAAAATATACATAGTTGGAACTATGGTATTCCCAGTAGTAACATCTATATCTTCAAATCAATTCTTCTGAGTGCAGAAGATTTGATACCTTTGAATTGTGGTGTTGGCGAAAACTGCTTAGAGTCCATTGGATTTCAAGAAGATCCAATCAATCCATACTACACAAAATAAAGACACATTGTTCACTGGAAGGTATGATCATGAGGCTAATTATATCTAATATTTTGGCCATATCATGAGAAGACAGGATTCCCTAGAGAAGACTCTGATGCTGGAAAAGATTGGAGGCACACACACAAGGGGGAGGTAGAGGCAGAGATGTATAGATGAGGTAATTGAAGCTTGAAAATGAGCTTGATGGAGCGCACAGTGGCTGAGAGATGTGGCTGACAGATGTGCCTGGAATACTAAGGTCCATAGGGTCATGGAGAGTCATACAAGACTGAACAACTAAAAACAACAACAAATGAGTATACTACAAACATTTCATGCCTATGGTAGTTTATAGGTAACGACTTGTGTCTTTATACTGTACAAACTGGAGTACTCCATAAACTCTTTTAGATCTTCATCCTACTTTTTCTGGGACTTCTGCAGGATACCTAATGAACATATATATAAAAAAACCTTTGTGAATAAGAACTTTTTATAGAGGACACTGTCAAAAGGATTTACAGCCTTATTAAATTGCGATTTGGCCAATAGGGCTCTATATCAGCACAGAACATATTTTTTCACAGATGTTTTTAGTTAGTGAAGACCTTGCTTTTGGATAGAAGTTCACTAACTAAAAACTTAGGCTGTTAATCTGAGGGCTTCTTTGACTGATAAATCTCTCTTTCTTTTAATTCTCCATCATATTCAATATGGCATAATACATTTACAAGAATACAGACTATAAGCATACCACCTACTAAGCCATGCTTCTAGTAAGTATTTTTACATGTACAATTAATATGAATTCACTTCTGTATTGTTCATATAACTCTTAAGTTTCACATTTTAAAGGTAATGGGAGCACTAGCTTTGTTATACAGTTGTTTAAAATACAGTATTATGCAAAACAGAGATGGTTTACCTTTAAAATACCCATTTCATGGCTACTATGTAATTGGAAGGAGACATAAAATGACTTGCTACTGACTTTCCCACCCCAAAGGCCACACAATGGAGTTTATGATTGTGTATGATTGAAACAAACACCTGCAGCAATACATGTAAAGTTTGATGCATATTGTAGCCACAATATAAGAGTAAAATAGAGATTATATGACAAGCTATTGGTGTATTAATTATATAAAATATTCATGTGCTATGCTACTATTATTATTATTATTAACATATTCCGTAGCACTGTACAAGGGATAAGAACAAAAAAATGCAATATTAACAAATTCAGAAATTTAAGGGCTAGCTACATTATTTGGTAATTATTTATTAGTAATTACACTTTCGGTATAAAACAATTGAATTCTAAACTAGCTCAGCTGCTTTTCTCAATAATACATTGCACACACAATTTCTATAGATGTAATACAAGTAGCTAACATGATTGCACATACCGTAGCATGGAGATTCTGTTAGCCTTGTTTATTATGAGCTTAATGCATTGTTAATGCAGAGAAAACTTCCTGGTGAGTTAACACTTACCAGGGCTAGCAATCATGTTTTCTACATCTTTATATTCATTGGAGCCCAGCTCTCATACATACACTACCATCTGTTCTGGGTTTTAATATTGCAGTAGTTATGCAATGCTATGAGCACAGTTGATTGTCACTGTTTTTCACACCACTGTAATCAGCATAAGTAATAATCCCTGATAGCTTTTCCTGACTGTCAAAGAGGTTATTACTAGTTACTTTCTGTGAGTATTATTTATGCCACGGAAACAAGACCTAGACCTAGGACTGCATATCACCATAATCTGGCAGGGGGCTCAAACTAATGTGTCCACATGAAGAGAAATATCTATAAGCAGATACACACATTCAAAACTAATTAGTCCTACACTACAACACACGGACACATGTCTGCCTATCTATCTATCTATGTATCTGTCTATCTATCTATCTATCTATCTATCTATCTATCTATCTATCTATCTATCTATCTATCTATCTATCTATCTATCTGTCTGTCTGTCTGTCTGTCTGTCTGTCTGTCTATCTATGTATCTATCTGTCTGTCTGTCTATCTATCTATCTATCTATCTATCTATCTATCTATCTATCTATCTATCTATCTATCTATCTATCTATGTATCTATCTATGTGTCTATCTATCTGTCTATCTATCTATCTATCTATCTATCTATCTATCTATCTATCTATCTATCTATCTGTCTATCTATCTATCTGTCTATCTATCTATCTATCTATCTATCTATCTATCTATCTATCTATAATTTAGAGAACATATCAAAATAGACATGGTAAACACATAGTGATGTATATATAAAAAAATATATAAGTATGTATGTGGTTAATTAAACAGGTGTATGTGTGATTAAACTGCGGGGAGAATAAGGGTTGCTATGATTTATTAGATGTTGCATTATTTATTCAATACAATCTACTTGTTTCAATCTACTCTTCACTATAATTACAGCTGACAATCAAAATTATCTAACCTTTCCTAACCAATATACACATTTCTCTTAAATGAGAAAGGATCGCCATCATAGCTGTAATTATCCATATGCTGCTTAAAAAGACATTTCTACCATCTAAAAGAAAATATTGATTCTGTGTCAGTTGCAAGCTCAGCAGTATTTCTGGAAATGTTTCCAATAGATTGCAGTCAGAAAATTGCCCAGGGATGAGGGAAAGTAACAATCACTATAATTACATTTCAGTTATCTTTTTATGCTCACTAAATTGTTCTGAAAATGGTAATTTTTCAATCAGATCAATTAGTTGTAAGTGACATATTATATAGTCCAGAAAACTATTATACAGATCATTATTTTGATTCATGACATAACCTGTAAAATAAATATTGATTCATATTTGTGTAGGTGATAAGCAATGGGAAATATATATGTAAAAAAAATATATGTAAGTAAATTATAATTTCATAACAATTACTTGAATTGGATTATTTAGAATTTGTGAAATATTTACAAGTGGATTACTTAGAACTACCAATATATTTAAGAATGTATAATTTCATATTGATGATACATTTACTAGTGGATTATTTAGAATTGTGATACATTTACTAGTGGATTATTTGGAAAGGATGATACATTTTCTAGTGTATTATACAGAGTTGGCAATACATTTACGAGTGGATGTTATGTAACTCACAAAAAATACTATCTAATGTTATACTTCGGGTGATTAAAAAGTATTTAGCATCAATAGTTTGTTGTCTAAGATCCATAGAATAATATAGGATAGGGATTAACATCATCACAATTTCTTCTCAAACCTCTTGAATTGTGAGATCTCTATCTTTATGATTTGTTATTTAGGTTAATTGGGGTTTGCACACAGTACAACAGCATTCTTATATATTAAATATATATTAAATGATATGTAACCTGTATCTGTGTCCTCTTTCTCTTGCTCCCAAATTTTCCTCTCTATCTACGTTGAGTTTTTGTGTCGTCATCTCTCTCTTCTCTTTATTTCTTCCATGACCTCTCCCCTCTGTGGCCTTCTTCTTTATTTTACAGTTCTCTGTGATTGCTTCTCTCACCCATCCATCCTCTCTCTGGGTCTCTTAATGGCTATACAAAAGAAAGGCAAGAATGATAGGTATTTTCTTCTGTCTCCACTATACACTCATCATAGGATATTGGAATGCTAAAGTAGGGAACCAAAAGATATCTGGAATAACTGACACATTTGGCCTTGGAGTACAGAATGAAGCAGGTCAGAGATTAGTAGAATTGTCAAGATAATTATCTTGTCATAGCAAACACCCTCCCAGCAGCCTCAGCGACGACTCAACACATAGACATCACCATTTGGACAATATAGAAATCAGAGTGCCTATATACAGTCAGCAAAAACAATACCTGGAGCTGACTGACGCTCAGACCATGAGCTTCTTGTTGCAAAGTTCATAATTAAACTAAAGAAAATAGGGAAAATTACCAGACCAAGCAGATACAACATAAATAATATCCCCAGTGAATATGCAGTGGGAATAAAGAATAGATTTAAGATACTAGTCATGGAAGAGAGAATGCCTGAATGATTTTGGACCACAGTTTGCAACATTATCTATAGGAAACACCAACAAAGAATATCCCCAAACTGAAAGAAAACTAAGAAGACAATCTGATGAGGTTTTGAAAGTAGCTGGGAAAGAAGGAAAGCACTATTTACTTTTTATTTTAAGACAGAGGCCTCCATTCTTTTGTTTACTTGTACTTAACCACTGTAGAGCTCTACAGAATATGTTGGCTCATTACAAATAAAGCATAGTAATAATAATAATCACATATATAGTTGTGAGCATGCGAGTTGTTGATAACGCTTGCGGGCTCGCCCAGCGAGCCCGCAAGAACTGCGTCCCTCGCATCCCAACGTCTCCGCAAATGCGGACCCTCGCGAAGCGAGGGTCCGCATTTGCGGAGGTGGAGGCTCCAACGTTGGTTGTGTTACACAAACACACCACACACACGACTTTTTTAACAAAAAAACCCCAACCTCCCAGCCAAAAAAAAACAATGTAACGTCCCCGCAAATGCGGATCCTCGCAAAGCGAGGGTCCGCATCTGCGGAGGTGGAGGCTCCAACGTCAGCTGTGTTAACAAACACACACACGACTTTAAAAAAATAATAATCTCAAAGGCGCCTCACACCCGGTTACACACACACACCGCGGCCGAGGGCCTCAGTTGCTGGCATGGAGAGCCGAGGGGGCTCCATGCCAGCAACTGAGGCCCTCGCTTCAGCAAATGCGGGTCCTCACGAAGCGAGGGGCCGCATTTGCAATGCAGGTCCTCGCAAAGCAGGGAATGAGGCAACCTTAACATAACAGACACCCACACGCACTAAGAATCCCACTATAACTGCCGACCCGCGCGCAACTAAAAACAGTGAAAACACCTGAAATACTCACAGAAACAACATAAAAAGCTTACCCATAGCAAGGGGGGGGGGGGGGGCATCCAAGTTCTCTGAAAGTGAAGTTACACCTCCATTTAAGTCCAAGTTCCCGAGCTCAGACACACGAAAATCCCCTAAGCGAGAGAAAAAATGGCCGCCTAAAAAATGAAAACGAGGCTCACCTCGGAAATCTGCATTAACCTCAGAACCAACCTTAACGTAATAAACACCCACACGCATGAAAAATGGCGGAACTGCGCGCACCGACAAACAGTCAAAACACACCAAATACTCACAAAAACAACCTAAACAACTTACCCATAGCAAGGGGGGGGGGGGCACCCATGACCTCTGAAAGTGAAGTTACACCTCCATTTAAGTACAAATTCCCGAGTTCACACACACGAAAATCCCCTAAGCGAGAGAAAAAATGGGCGCCGAAAAAAATGAAAACGAGGCTCAAAGACCCTGGACCGCTCAGCCACCTACAACTTACCCAAGAAGGGATCCGAGATAAGCTCGGAAACCCGCATTAACCGCAGGGGATCCTGAGATAAGCTCCGAGCCCTGCATTAACCCCACATTAACCATCGCAGTGGGGGTCCCGATTGCACGCCATCTGGTACCCTCGCTGCAATCAAAATTAAAAATTCCCACGTTACAGGTCCTTAAAGGACCGTAAAGGTCCTTAAAGGACCCGTTGTAAAAGAAAAAAACTTTAACACTGTCACCCTGTCAATCATGGGGGTCAATACGGACCCCCATAAAACCCTCATTAACCCTGTCACTCATGGGGGTCAATAGAGACCCCCATAACCCCTTCATTAAGCCTGTTACTCATGGGGGTCAATACAGACCCCCATAAGCCCTTCATTACCCTGTCAGTCATGGGGTTCAATACAGACCCCCATAAGCCTCTATTTAACCCCATCAGTCCCATAAGGGTATATTAACACCATTATGGGCCTGTTACAACACTACATTAACCACATAAGTGCCATGATGGTCCTCAAGGACCATCATGACACTAAGTATAAACACTGTACTGCACTAGACCCCCCCCAATAAAACATTAAATATCAACTAAACACCCTCCACACTAACCTATTAACATCTACACTACCTACCCCCTATTAACCCCCACCACTCTAATTACAGAAAATTAAAAAGCCTAAAGTCACAAAAAAAAATATCTACATTACATGAAATAAAAAACTTAACTCACAAAAAAATAAACTACATTACACAAAATAAAAAAACCTAAGTCACAAAAAATAAAAAAAGGAACATTACAGAAAAAAAATAAACATTACAACCCCCCCCCCCCTCACTACAGAAAAAAAAAATACACACCTGAAAAGGAAATACATAGAATACAAATACATATAATACAAATACATACAATTATAATACAATTACATACAATTACAATACAATACACCCCTATCTAATATACATCACACAATCTATCTAAATAAATAGCATAATCTAATATACATGCTATCTATATAATAATACATTCCCAATCTATCTAAATAAATAACACAATTTAATATAAAATACATCCTATGCTATCTATATAAAACACATACCCCTAGCTAACATACAATAAATGCTATCTATATATTAACTAATCTAAGTCTAAGCTAAAATAAAATAATTAAGACCACTTACCTTTGCAGATGACAATTAGGATCAGCCAGCTACGGAAAAAAAAAAAAAATTAGTGCAACACGTTTACAGTTCTAAAATAAACATTCTATACATTCTATACATTCTATACATTCTAAATATTCTACTCACCTTTCCGGCATGTCCCGTCCGGTATTCTTTAAATCCTTCTCCTGCGCGGCACCTGTTAAAAAAAACCCCAACATTAATAGACATACATCAAAATAAAATAAACATAATCTACACTATACTTACCTCCCCGCGATGTCTCCGGCCTCCTCCGGATCCTCTTATGCCACGCCCTATAAAAAAAAAAAAAAAAAAAAGTATACTTACATCCGCACTCCCGGACATCCCCAACGCTAATGAGGCTCCAGGAGAATTTTCCGGAAGAAAATAAGCAATGGCGCCTTCTGATTGGTTGAAAACGCTGTCTATCAAATTCACCCAATCAGGAGGCGCCAATGTGTGCACCAATCACAAGCGGATACACCTTAAAATCCCACTCTGATTGCATAATGCAGCTGTCAATCTTTATATAAACCAATCACAAGGCGCAGATGCCTTCAGCCAATCACAATGGAATACACCCCCACAGGGTGATTGGTTGGAGCCTCTGCTCATTCTGATTGGTTGCACTGACAATAGCCAATCACAATGTAATACACCCTCACGTACTGATTGGTGAATGATTTGCGCATTCTCATTGGCTATTGTTAATATCAATCAATATTACAGCCAATGGGAAGGCGCAGATGTCTTCACCAATCAGTACGTGGGGGTATATTCCATTGTGATTGGCTGATGGCAAGAAAGCCTTAGGATTGGTTCAAATAAAGATGGATAGGTGTGTTATCCTTTCACCATTGTATTTTGGGGTGTATACTTTTTTCATTGGTTCACAAATGGTGTCTTCTCATTTGCTAAATTTGATAGACAGCCTTTTCAGCCAATCAGAAGCCACCATTGCCAATTTTATTCTGGAACACTCCATAGGAAGGTCATTAGAGTCGGAGACATCCGCCAGGGCAGACGTGTGTCGTTTTTTCTTTTTTTTTCTTCATGCAACGAGGCCGGAGACATTGCGGAAAGGTAAGTATAATGTAGATTGTGTTTATTTAAATTTGGTTTATGTTTACTAATGTAATGTTTTTTTTTACAGGAGTATCGCCGGACAAGCAAAGATGGACGATGGAACATGGAGGACGTGACATGCTGGGACGTGACATGCTGGAACGGGACATTCTGGAAAGGTGAGAATAATATTTAGAATATTTAGAATGTTTAGAATGTTTAGAATATTTACAATGTTTAGAATGTTTAGGTATTTCATGTAAACGTGTTGTCTTCATTTTTTGAATCTTTTTTACCGTAGGTTGCTGATCTGAAGGAACATCTCAAAGGTAAGTAGTCTTAATTATTTTATTGTAGCTTACAATTAGGGTAGCTATTATATATATATATATATATATATATATATATATATATATATATATATAGCATGTATTGTATATTAGATAGATAGATAGGGGGATGTATTATTAGATAGTATTGTATATTAGATAGTGGGATGTAAATTACATTATATAGTGGCATGTATATTAGATAGTGGCATGTATATTAGATAGTTGCATGTATATTAGATAGTGGCATGTATGTTAGATAGTGGATTGTATATTAGATAGTGGCATGTATATTACATAGGGGTGTATTGTATTTTATTTAATTGTGTTGTATTTTATTTAATTGTGTTGTATTGTATTATATGTATGTATTATATGTATTTCATTTTCAGGTGTGTAATTTTTTAAAATTTTTTGTAGTGACGCGAGGTTGTGATGTATTTTTTTATTTTCTGTAATGTTCCTTTTTTATTTTTTGTCACTTAGGTTTTTTTGTTTTGTTCTGTAATGTACATTTTTTTTTGGGTGATTTTAGTTTTTCTTATTTTATGTCATGTAGATTTCTGCTTTTTGAGGAATTTAGTTACTTGAGGCACACAGTACACTCACATTGTGTGACAAACAGCATTTCAACACTTTCTTTTATTGACCGTCTCTTTTTTGACGGGAAAGTCGCTAGTAATAATAATAATAATAAGGTAGTAGAGATAGGAAAAGTTTTGTCCAACTGAATGCAGAATTCCAGAGGATAGCAAGAAGAGACAAGGAGACATTCTATAATAAGAGATGTAAAGAGATAGAAGAACATGAGAATGGGAAAGTCAAGAGATCTCTTCAAGAAAATTGGGGATCTCAAATGAACCTTTCATGGTAAAGTGGGAGTGATAAAATGCAAAAATGGTAGGGACTTAATAGAAGAAGATCAGACAAAGAAGGGGTGGTAGGAATACACTGAAGATCTATACATCAGGGATCTTAACAGCAGTGGTGACCTCAGTCGTTTCTGCAATGAGCTGGAGCCAGACATCTTGGAGAGCAAAGTGGGATGTGCCCTAGGATGTCTTGGTAATAAAAAGGTGATGGAATCCCAGTTGAACTATTCAAAATTCTACAGGATGATGCTGTGAAAGTGTTACTTGCCTTATGCCAACACATTTGGAAAACTCAATAATGGCCAATAATCTGGAAAAGGTCAGTCTGCATCCCAATACCCCCAAAAAGGCAGTGACAAGAGTGCTCCAATTCTCGAACAATTGCACTCATTTCGCATGACAGAAAGGTAATGCTAAAGATCCAACAAGCTCGGATCCAACAATACATGGACTTGGAACTACCAGATGTGCAAGCCGGGTTCCACAGAGGAAGAGGCAAAAATAATTCAATTGCAAATGTCTGATGGATAAAAGAGAAAACAAGTGAGTTCCAGAAGAACCTTGACTTTTGTTTCGTAGACTATTCTAAACATGGTAAAGAAGCAGAGGCAATGACAGATTTTCTTTTTCTGGGATCCAAGATCTCTTCAGATGGTGACTGTAGCCATGAAATTGAATGATGTTTGCTTCTGCGGAGGAAAGCTATGGCAAGCTTGGACAAGCTAGTAAAAAGTAAAGTTATAGTTGGTCGTGTCAAATAAAGGATAATAATTGCACTGTCAACAAAGGTCTGCATTGTTAGAACTATGGTATACCCAGGAGTAATTGTGTATGTGAAAGTTGGACCATAAAGAAATCTGAGCACCATAGAATTGATGCCTTCTGAATTGTGGTGTTGGAGAAAACTGTTGACAGTCCCTTGGACTAAAAGATGATCCAGTAAATTAGTACTTTAGGAAATCAAGATATACTGTTCACTAGAAGGTAAGATCATGAGGCTGAAGGTCAAATATTTTGGCTGTATTATTAAGAGACAGAATTCCCTAGAGAAGACTCTGATGCTAGGAAAGATTGAAGGTATATGAAAAAGGTAACAACAGATGGTGAGATGCATAGATGAGGTCACTGAAGCAATGATCATCAGCTTGATGGAGCTCAGAGGGGCAGTGGCTGACAGACGTGCCTGGTATGCTGCTATACTTAGGATCATGGAAAGTTGGACACAACTGAATGACTAAACAACAACAATATACAGATATTAAATATAATTTAAGTAGCTATGTAGGTCCAGTGGATTTACAGTATGAATATTGCAACATGAAATATATTTTTAATAGAGTAACAGTGTATTTTAACAGACAATCTTTCAAAAGTTACCTCCACCATTTAACAAGTCCTAATCAATACTGACAGTGCAGACTGCATCTTTAATAACAGTTAAACTAAGGAAAAACTCATATACAATCTTTAGTCCTCAGAAACAGAAGCCATAAATAATGTTAATAATAATGATTTACTGCAGAGAAAATCAGTTAGAATAATGAATATGCAGTTTTCATGTTGTTATTGGGATGACAGCATCCCTCTAAAATCTAATGTTATATATTTAGCTTTCTATAAACAAATAAGACAATTAAAAGTATTTTCCCATGATTAAAACGATTTCTTCATGTTGAAAATATGGGACTTCAGATGTACTTTAATGAAGGTTATTGGGTGAATACACATGTGATACATTTGAATAAATCTGTATGCTATCGTTGCAAAATGTAGATGATGTGCTATATTCTAGAGAATTGATGCTTCTCCCAATGTTTCTTTATTTACTGAAAATTAATCTCTGTACTGTGCAGAAATAATAAATTGTAGTTTGCTTAATGTGCTTGTTTTTTTAAAGTAGTACTAATTGGAGATATTACTTAGGCCATATGCAATAGCTGTTGGAAAATAAGTTGTATGCATTGTTATTTTAGACAAATGACTCTACTAGAAAGAAAGTATAATAGATTTGGATGACAAATAAACAGCTCTTATTATGCTTTCTCAAGGGTTGTAATTTTAAATTTAAAGACTCCATTTGTATAATGTATTCTCTGTATATGAGTTTCACACTAAAAGCTACACATGACCAAGAATGCCCAAATGACTTCTGAAACAGTTTGCAGAATATTACATCAATTAATCTACATTGCAGAGTAATAAAGATTCAGATGATCTAGTCTGCAGACTTTTAATAATTTATCTGAGCTTTAACTAACCAAAAACTTTATTTCACAGATGCAGTTTTTACAATGCAATGGCCTGGAATTGCTATAGAGTAATCTAGCACAGATTGAGCAGAGAATGACTGAATGTTTGCTACTATTATTTCGTTATATGCATTGGAGGTATGAGCCAGAAACAGAACCAGCAAACCTCCATACTGCTTTTACTAAAAATAAAGTGATGTGATGTCCCCGGGGGCCTGTGAACTTTTGGGGGACTGAAAAAATTAATGGGCTTTGGGTGACTCTGCTATTCTGGTTCTGGTGGTCCCTTGGTTGGTTTGGTGGTCGAATCCAGGACTAGGGATATTCCTGCTAGCAGGGATATCAACAAGAACCCTCATGATCCGCTGAGTAGGTTAGAATCAGGTTTTGGGCAAGCCCAATTGAAGAAGTTGGTCGTAACAAGTGAGTCTTAGTTGTAGTTAAAGCCTACTCTTGACAAATGTGTATACAGATAGGGGCAATAAGGATAAAATATAGTCTCGGCTGTAGTGATATAAGAAATGAATGTGCATGCAACTCATTGTTGCCTTTTGGGATGTAAATAGATGTGCAGTCAAGGTGTCAAGCAGATTATTATACATGGGATTCCTTTACATGATACATGTTTAAACGGGCTGCCTTCATTGGCTGCAGGAAATCAGGGCTTCCTATAGGGGGAGGAAAAGGGAGAATTTGAATGCTCCAAACCTCCTACTCCTAATTATTCTTAGGCCCTGACAGTGGCAGCTAGTGACTTTCCACGTTGGTGGGGCGGAAGGCAGAGACCTGGCCCCTTCCTTTAAATTGACTCCGCCCAAAAGTAGAAACTCCTCCCCTTCACAACATGTTACCTATGTAGGCCCTGATCACTGACACATACTCCACCCACTTAATTGATTTTTTTTTTCCTGGCGCTGTACGTACGTATTATGGGAAGTGCTTGCATTTTCTTGATGAAAAGTAATGGGGAAAACAATACTATGTTTGAATACATTTTTACAACACTACACGGGCTAAATGCTCCTACAGGTAGACTGATTGAAGTAAAACCTAAAAAGCAGACATCAGTTTTAGTTCTTGTATTGTCAAGTAAAATAACTTGAAGTTAAAACCACCCAACCTCTTGTACTATACTACATCATCTTAAACTGGCAACAAGCCCTGTGTATCATTTCAATTAAAAAAAATGAGAAGTTAACTGTTATACTAAACTGTACTAAAACTGTTGATTTCAAGCTCCACAAGTACATGTATAATGTATATTCCATATATAATAACTATGTGTAATAAATGTTTTTCTTGAAATTCTGAGCTGGAAGCAGGTTTTTTAGCTTGTTTTAGACATTCAAATGTGAACACAGATGTACTATTTATTTACTATATATATACTAGCGTATTGCCCGTCAAAAAATGACGGCAATCAGATGTGTATGTTTTAAAAGTTGTTTAGTTATTAATATACATATGGAATTGTAAGGTAGCTAATGTTGTTTTCTGTGTACTACTGAAATATAGAAATAAAATTAATAAATGAATTTACGTATTTTTATGCATTGTGTTGAAGAGCTGGCAATCTGTGTTGTTGTTGCAGCAGCATTAGTGGTTTTGGAGGTGCTGTGTAAGCGTGATGAACGTGTGCAGTGTAATAGTGTGCGTGCGCGATCCGAAACCGTTAACGTAACTGTGTACTTCCGCATTATCCTAAAATGGCGGATAATGTGTGGTATGCGTCTTAGCGGATTATCGGTATGTGTTTTCCGTGGTTATAGTGCTGTCGCCTGTTTTTCATTTTTTTTTTTGTGCTGCATTTTTTCTGCGGCGCTTATTGCCAAAGTACTACGGTTTAACGGCTCGCCAGGCAATGATCGCCTGCGGCGCTCATCGCTCAGCCCTGCGGCGCTCATTGCCAAAGTACTACGGTTTAACGGCTCGCCTCGCTACGCGAGGCTTGCCGGGCAATGATCGCCTGCGGCGCTCATCGCTCAGCCCTGCGGCGCTCATTGCCAAAGTACTACGGTTTAACGGCTCGCCGGGCAATGATCGCCTGCGGCGCTCATCGCTCAGCCCGCTAAAGTACTACGGTTTAACAGTAAATATGGTCAAACGGTTAAATGACGGTCACTAAAAATTAAATGTAGTGAAATGTGTTTGCCACACAACATGACGCTACATTAGTCCCTTTTTTTTTTTCTTAAAATAAATACAATTTTTTATTTTTTTATTTTTATTTTTCTAACTTACAACTTATATTTCACATCAAATGCGTTGGTTTAGGCAGGAAATCCGATGTTGCGCGAGACAAAGTCGTTAAATCTGTGTTAATGCGTAAATCTGTAATTGTGTTTCGTAAAATGTACTCACTACTGTCTTTTTACTCATTGCGCGGTTAATCCGCATCCTTTATCTCGTTGTTTTTCAAAGACATACGTCTGTGACTGTGTTTTACGCAGTTCGTAGTAGTATAGCCTCGTTTTCATTTTTTTCGGCGGCCATTTTTCTTTCTCACTTAGCCGATTTTCGATCTTTGTAACTCGGCTAAATCGATCTAAATTGCAGTTCCAACTCACTTCCAGATGTCCTGCCTGGTTCCCCATGCTGTAAGTGACCTTTGTTTTATTTTTTTGTGTGTGTATTTAGTGTTTTTTTACTGTTTTTGTTCCGCCGCTTATCTCGTAATTTTTTTCACCTCGTATTTTTTTTCTAAGTGCTACGGTTTAACGGCTCGCTTTACTACGCGAGGCTCGCCTGCGGCGCTCATTGCCAAAGTGCTACGATTTAACGGCTCGCCTCGCTGTGCGAGGCTTGTCTGCAATGAGCGCCTGCGGCGCTCATTGCCAAAGTGCTACGATTTAACGGCTTGCCTCGGTGCGCGAGGGTCGCCGGGCGATGAGCGCCTGCGGCGCTCATCGCTAAGTCGTACGCACTACGCAACGCAGTGTGACGACGAATCGTAGTTAGACAATTATAATATGTGATATATATATATATATATATATATATATACACAC
Organism: Discoglossus pictus; assembly: GCA_027410445.1. Classification (NCBI taxonomy): domain Eukaryota; kingdom Metazoa; phylum Chordata; class Amphibia; order Anura; family Alytidae; genus Discoglossus; species Discoglossus pictus. Next base: position 96,977,751 of record CM050166.1, on the reverse strand, counting down.
ACATGTCATATACATTATATATGTGCTGGTAGACATACTTACACACACATATATACACATACAAAGGGGTGGAGAAGAATATTAAAATATGTAAAACATGGGAACCTGGGAAACATTTGTAGGAGCACAACAGGCTTCTTGGAAGGAAGTCCTTCATAGGGATGCAGATTCCATATTCTGTGTAAATATAGTATACAAGCTGTATTCTAGGAGCCTGGAAGGAGGTCCGTCATAGGGATGCAGATGCCATATTCTGTGTAAATATAGTATACAAGCTGTATTCTAGGAGCCTGGAAGGAGGTCCGTCATAGGGATGCAGATGCCTTATTCTTTGTAAATATATAACACAAGCTGTAATCTAGGAGCCTTCCAGGTGTGTCTGATATATACAGGGTAGTCAGCAACAAGCAGAGTACTGAGATGGCAAAGGCTCTGCACCCAGGACACTGAGCCAGGAGTTGTTCTTTTTTTCCAATAAACTTTATACAAAAAGAGAGATTATAGAGGGACAGAAAGAGAGATTATAGAGGGAACAATAAAGTGTGTATGGGTGGGTGGGGGGGGGAGGGTATTTGTCCTTCAGCACACAGACTGCTTCAGTAAATAAAAATTTGTAAAAAAAAATTGTATATAAACTATATACTCACAAATGTTTTTTGCACTTAATAGAAACCATTTTTTTTGTATCAAATTAAAAGCAAACTGCCATGACAAAACTACTAGTCTTCATTATGAAGCTGCCTATATCTATCTATCTATCTATCTATCTATCTATTTAGATGCAGAGAGAGAGGGAGAATAACATACAGACTGAGACTACTCACCCGGTCCTGAACAGATTTGCAGCCCTCACTGAACTACATCTCCTAGTATGCACTGCATACTGCAATTTAGCAGTCCTAATTGGCTGGAGCAGAATCAGTGATTAGCTGGGGTTTGCCGCAATGGGTCTCCACAGCTTCATCTCCTCACAGTCATTCTGATTGGGTGATCCCTGAAAGGTGTCACAGCTTCATCTCCCTCCTGTTCATTCTGATTCGGTGATGCTGTGTTTGACAGACAGGCTCATTGCTTCAAATCGAGCACAGGCAGCATTGTGCCCCGATCTGTAGTACAAAGCAAGTCACCAGCAGGGGGAGATGTGATAAGGGGATAAGTCATTGTGTTGAACTGCTTGCCAAAGTATTCATCATTTAAAGTGAAAGCAGCAGATATAAAAAAAAATATATATTAAAAAATATTGAATATGATATCATCAATGCTTATATTTAGAGTTATTTAAATTAAACAAGTTAGTGATAGGAGATTAAGTCAGTGCATTCATTCTGGGAAGGCGGTTCCCCATTTGCCCCTATGTACCAGCCGCCCCTAGGCCCTGATTGTTTTTATGATTAGAAGGTTTGCTTTGCATTATGTAGGTATTAATGCCATATTAACATGTATGCAGAAGGAGAGGTTGAGATGTGGACAGAATTGGCAGTTTATAGGTATTAGCACATAGGAATTGGTGTTGGGTAGCCAGTCACTGGCACAAGACATCAAAATTTAATAATTCAGGATTAGGTAAATTAAAACTTCCCTTTGAATTGACTAGCTGCAAGCTTTGAAGCTTATCTTGAGGCATCTTTCCTTCCAGATAAAAGCTTATACTTTTCTGCAGTCTGATAACCACTGAACAAGAGAGAGTGGCTAATAAATCTGTGGGAAGGAAACCTTTTTGAATACATGTATTCTTCCAATCAAATTGAGGAATGTAATACAAATTGTTTAGTTACAATATCTTCATTGTTTTTGGTTATCTTTTGCAGGAAACCGATACACCTTTCAATCAACCATGGCTGCTTTCCGGACCTTAAGGGATATCTAAGTTTCCTGATGGAGGAGAATCAGAAGTGTATGAAATAAAATGTTTGCATGAAAAAATACAAAAATAAACATTTAAACACTTACATTGAAGTTAGCTAAATCCATTGCAATTTCTGACAGTTTAAAATTAAGGTTAACATCCACTCCAATTTGTTTTGTCCAATCCGGTTAGTGAAAGATTTCAGACATAGCACTATGTTAGTTGCTATGGCAACACCACACAGCATAGCCAGGAAGCAGGGATGAGTCATATACCAGCAGTGACAACACTGCTCTCCTATTGGCTCTGGTGCAAAGCAGCATGGGATATGTAGGCAAATGAGCCTGGGAAATGTAGTGTATCACTGACATGTGACAGGGAGCTGCAAGAGGAGGCTGTAAGGAGATTGGCTGAGCAAGCAACAGCAGGTAAATAGTGGGTTAATATTGCTCCCCGGGTGCTGCATGCTGATTGCTGGGCACCAGAAAGTTGTGTAGACACCCCCTGGGGGTGTCAACATAATCATTAGAGAGATTTTTAGATATTAATAAAAATAAAATGTTTTATGAGATGTGCTGCATGCACATAGGATTCTTTTTGCCTACAGAGTGCAAAAAATGTATTAATCCAGCTCACTTAGACATCCCTTTAAGAGAGGCATTACACTGGAAAGGAATACAAAAAAACAACTTGTAACTTGACCAAATGTACTCTATATTAACCTTATGTGACTCTTTGTATGCAAGCTGAAACAACAATGGATACAAAGATCAGAATAGAATTTAATTGGAGCCACCAGCTGCACAACCTAATCCCATCAGATCTTCCTGCCATATTCCCATGATAAGAAGCTCTTAATGTAAACAAAAAAATAATAATCTTAGAAATCATTTAAATTCTTAAATTACATATAAGATGACTCACAAACATCAGAGACACATACCCAAAACAGGTAGAGTAAATTGGGGTGGTGGGTCTTGCCATCAGTGATTCCAGCCCTTCCTGTGATTCTAGGCCTTCCAGTTTCTGAACCAGACTGACTTCTAAGGAGACCTGTAATCACAGTATGTCAGAATGTGATGAGAGACTACAATGTCGCATCACAGTTTTCATTATAGTAAGAAATGCCTGTTAATATAGAAATACTTTCTGCATCACTAGGCTACAATTTAGTGAATATAGACCAATGCTCAATAATATTGAATTATTTTTCATGACTAGATTAGTGTATAGTCATGATAAAAAAATAATAATTATTGGACTGATTTTGTATATCAAAAGGAACAAAATGTATGCATTTGCAGAGTATTAATAAACCAGAAATACTGTATGTGCTTGTATCATCCACCAATGATGCTACAACATTGGTATCCATTTATTATAGATGCAATGTTTCCAGCCTTTTCCATTGTTTCCACTTTGTGTTTCCTCCCTTCAAGGTGCCAACAGCTGTTTTGGTTCCTAAGCACCAATGGCATCTGTTGATATTTGATACGTCACTCTAAAACTTATTTTTCTGGAAGAGTAACAGACAGGAAGAATTAAGTTTGATCCTTTAATTACAGCCCTTATTGATACCCATGTGCCTCTCGTACATAATGGAAGACATTTTTTTTCTTACATCCATTAAGGCAACGTTACAGTAAACTCAATTTACTCTGCTTCACATTTTATTATTTTCAATGAAAACTGAATATTTTTTCTGAAAATTACCCTAAGAAAGATCTAATCCAGGAGTATGCATTTTGTGGCTCAAAAAATTAACACGGAACAAAAATAAATAAGCAAATAATACATTTCTGAGTTAATTTTTATTTTGGGAGGAATGTGCTTGTGCCTGTAGTAGGTTAAATAAAACAGTTTAGCCCAGCTGGACAACAGCATTGGACTACTTACACATCAGCCTAAAGTAATTTAGACAACAGATGTAACTTTATGCCTCAGTTTGCCTAATTTAATTTTCCTTTACAACCCATATCAACCTATTTCATCTAAAATATATTGTTCTTGATTTAATAAAAGGTTAAATAATCCCCCCCAAAATTCATAGTGTGATAAGTTACCAGCCTCTATTGGGTTTGTGTCCAAGCTTTCAGCACTTAGATGGAGGAATGCAATACATGAGTCTTTAATATGGTTACCATCTTTACTATAATATTAGCCAGTTATCTAAAATAATGTAACAAAACAAAACAAATCAAAGAAAATAACAGACCTAGCTTCCACTGAAGCACTACCTTTACTAACAGACAGTTCCCTCACTATCTGCTGGTGGTGAGCAACAAAAATGAAACAAACAGTTTGATATTTAGCTCATAATCATTGGCTTCACTTCTCTCTGTGTATCTTTTTAAACTCTGCACACACTCCTCTCTGTTTATGTCTTTCTTCAGTCCAGACTAACTGTACACTCAGTTCATTAATAGCCTCACACAGACTGCCTACTGCAATCCAAAATGACCCCAACCAAATTCCAGGAGCAGTCCTAAGTCATGTCTGATCAGGTGAATCTGATCAATTGCTTAGGGAAGTTAACTCTTTCAAACCTCCTGGGGGAAGGGAGCTTTGTAAAGTGTGTGGCTTACTCAAATGCCTTGTATCACTCCTTACCACACATCCCCATCCACACCTTGGCTCTATGGGTTGAGTGAACAACGCTGTTAGGCAGTGTATGTGGGAAAATGAATCTGCTGTACCATCTTGACTACTATCCCTGTGAATGCTTCCTTTCTGCTCTCCACTAGTGAGACTCCCTTGTAGCTGTTTAAACTTCTGCTCTACCTTCAACATTGGGGTTAACTTTAGGTGCTACACGGGTCTGATAGGGACCCCTGGAGTTGGGATTAACTTTTAGGTGCCACAATGGCCTTTTAAGGACCCACATTGCAGATGTTAACTTTTAAATTCTATGGGGGTTTCAATGGACCCTTATGTTTATGTAGATGGAATGATCGGTGAAAGAGGATGGGATTTGAGCGAAAAAGGTGGCTATCGTGGAGTCAGCACAGAAGGGGATCCCAGGGGATCCCCTCCATTGCATGCATGGATGGAGGGATTCCCCAAGGATTTCCATTAGTGTCAGTGAGTTTGTGCTCAGTAATATTACGACTGGTGAGCATTAAATGCATGTGTAACATTGCTGCAAAAAGCTCCCACACCCAAAATTACATTTGTCAGCAGTTTACTTGTCTCAAAAAGAATAGGGCTCATGTTTGGTAACTTTGCCAAATGTTCATTCTCCATTCAGGAATTAGCTTTCTTCCTGATCAATTTGGGCGGATTCTCAGGCATTCATCTTTGTGAGACTCTGTGTGTTAGGGAAATATTACCCTGCAGAAGAAAAGAACACAGCACACAAACGGTTAACCTGGTATCAGTATGACAGACACAATAAAACACAGTAAAAACACACGGGTATAGTGATTAAAATGGTCTCTACTTTATTGATTGTTCTTCACTGCTTTATATCCCAAGTGTACGTCCAAGTTTGCCTTTACCATCCTGTTGGCCAGCAGTCAAGGACACAAAAAAGGAAACTGCGGTTGTATGTTGTAGATGTGAGCCAACAGTATATCTTGCAGAAAAACAAGTTATTCTTGCAATCCCAGCACTTACAAGGACAAACTCTTAATTTGTTTCTTTTAACATGTGGATATAATCCAAGAAAGGCAGCTACAGAACAATCTTTAGAATATATAATATAATATATTAGCAGGTGGTTAAACTCTAGGCTTATATGAAAATCACCCTTACACTCTGTGAAGTTCTGGGCTGGAGCATTCTAGTCAGAAGGTTTCCTCTGCTGCTCATGTGTCATGACTAATGATCATGGCTTCCAGATTCACTAGGGCTCTGTAGAGCTTCTGCATCTTGCCTTGTTATTTTGTATCTCTGCTTTCCCTCTCTATTTTCAGCTCTGCCAGCCCCTGCCTCTCATTGCTGTGGACACTCGTATCCTATGAAGTATTGTTTCTCTCTCTCTCGCCAACACTTCCATATCACTCAGTGGCCAAGTGTTATTTCACAATCAATGTTTACTTAGAAATGAAGGTTTCGACTCTGCTCTGTTTATGTTCTGGTCATGCTGCATCTCAAAAAGGTTCATTGTTTCCATGAGAGTGGCAGTGTTCTGAGTTTTTGGAACCAACATTGAAGAGACTTTTTTTGGAGTTTGTTTGTTAACAGTGTGTAATCCGAAACCTGTAGAAGAAAATATTCTGGGATACAATTAAACAGGTGGTACACTCAATGAGGCTGAAGGGGTGAGAGCAAGAGAATAGAATCTCCCCATGGCTCTGAGTTAAGCTGTTCCTATATATTTTATCATTGATGACTAATGATAGATGCTTCTGCTGAACCCTGGAGGCATCCATAATATTTTTGTGGAATATGTGTGTGTGTGTGAGAGGAGATATTACATTTCTGTAGAGCACTGCTTTATCTATTCATCCTGTATTTGGCCATTTGAAGGGAAAGGGGTATCAGTGTCACTGATAAACAAAAAGGACACTCAGGATTTAGATCTCAGGAAGTAACAGAAGAAAGACAAAATTAATTATTTTATTCGGAACCAGAATCTTGAAATATTCAGATTTTTGCTACAAATGTTTTTATCTCCCTGGCCTATACAGCTGCTAACAAACTTCACAAATAAGTGCAATTTTTGTTCACCTACAGTAATCATTTAATATAGATACACACACACAAATACTCTGACTGAATACTGTAGCTTCAGTTTCATAGTTTTATCATTTATTATTTTATATATTTCACAGTTTTTTCTTTTTATTGCTTTGGAATGAAACTAAAAACATACATATTATTTTGCACCATTCACTTTTCCTGCTGATCTAGGCCCTCATTCAATTGCAATTTGGCCAATTGAATAGGGGTCTAAATAAGCACATAACATATTTTTTTAAAGAAGTTTTTACATAGGTCCTCATTCAATTTGAATTTTGGCAATTGAATAGGGCTCTATATAAGCACATAACATATTTTTTTGACATCATTTTTTAGTTGTTGAAAACCTTGGTTTTGGATAGAAGTTCAGTAACTAAAAAGTTCTGTGAATTTTTGTTTGTGCTTATATAGAGCCCTATTCAATTGGGCAACTTGGAATTGAATGAGGCTCTTAGTAAGCATCTATCTAAAAGCAAGGTTTTCACTAACTAAAAACGTATTTCAAAAATATATGTTATGTGCTTATTTAGAGCACTATTCAATTGGCCAAATCACAATTAAATGAGGGCCCTAGTAATTTTGCTGTTAAACACTTACTGGCGTATCAATCACTTCATAGTTGTAAGCAAAAGGTTAAACAAAAAAAATCAAGATTTAACTTTAGTTCAAAACAAATGCTTTTGGTCTCCTGTATGGTCTGTGTTGCAGGTTTTTGTTGTGTCAATGTAACATACACACATAGGGCCTCATTCTATTACCGGCCGTAGGAGATGCGGGGCCGCAAGGACCGGCCGCAAGCTATTCTGCAATTCTATTCCCCTCCGGCCAGGGATTCCGGCAGGCTTGCGGACGGCGCCTTGCTATCCCTTGCGGCCGCACGCGCCGCAGGAAAGCCTTTCATCTAAAACGGCCGCAAGAGTTTCGGCCGCAAGAAAAGCCCGGTTGCTATTCTATTGCTCCGGGAACCCTCTCTGCAAGGCTAAAAGCGAGCCGCAGCTTACTTGCAGGAAAAAGGTCCCGCTAGCACCAATTAAGCACATAAAATAGCCCAAATAAAGCCATCCTGCACTCTGAGGAGACTATAAAGTGATTGTAGGTGTTAGCAAAAATAGCACAACATTCCCCTACACTCAAATCCGTAAAAAACATATTTTTTAATTTATGTCAAAAATCCATGTAAAAAGTCCATAGTGCTTGGAGCACCTCAGACCCGGCCACGCTGCGGCCGGAAAATAAACAGTTAATGTAAACTCGGATTTGGGCTGATGTGCAAGCTAGAGAGTGGGTTACTATTAATCCTCATGTCCCCCAATTTGATCCCTAGCATTTACAGAGCTTTACAGTGCTGTCTTGAATTTATTTTTGACTTTAAAGATTTCTGAGCTTACGGCCGGTTGCAAGATATACGGCCGTCCGTAAGGGGATATCCTTGCGGGCCGTTTAATAGAATTGCAAGATAACGGAACCCCCGCAAGGAATCGCAGCCTTGCGGCCATTTTACGGCCGATAATAGAATGAGGCCCTAAGGGCCTCCTTCAATTGCGATTTGGCTAATTGAATAGGGCTCTATTTAAGCACATAGCATATTTTTTTTACAGAAGTTTTTAGTTAGTGAACTTCTATCCAAAAGCCAGGTCTTCACTAACTAAAAACTTCTGTAAAAAAATATGCTCTGTGCTTATATAGAGCCCTATTCAGTTGTCCAAATCACATTTGAATGAGGCCCTAACAGCCTTATTAAATTGCAATTCGGCCAATTGAATAGGGCTCTATGTAAGCACAGAGCATATTTTTTACAGAAGTTTTAAGTTAGCGAACTTCTATCCAAAAGCAAGGTCTTCACTAACTAAAAATTTCTGTAAAAAAAAAATGCTATGTGCTTAAATAGAGCCATATTCAATTTAATAAGGCTGTATGCTTCTGGTCACCATCTGGATGCAGGTACATTGTGTGTCAACTGGCTTGAATTTATATACCAGTAAAAGCCATTTGGACAGATGCAAATTGCATACTCCAGTTAAATATGACATGTGGTATTAAGAGTTTATGTCTCTCATTCAATACTATGGCCCTCATTCAATTGCTGTTTTGGCCAATTGAATACGGGTCTAAATAAGCACATAACATATTTTTTTAAAGAAGTTTTTACTTAGTAAGCATCTATCTAAAAGCAAGGTTTTCACTAACTAAAAACTTATTTAAAAAATATATGTTATGTGCTTATTTAGAGTACTATTCAATTGGCCAAATCGCAATTGAATGAGGGCCTATGAATTTAGAACTTAATATATAAATCATATCAATCATAAAAAGAATATTACAATGCTTCTTTGAGTAGCTTTGTTGCAGAGTAGCTGGAAATCAGATTAAACATAAATCACAAGCCAGTTAGAGTCAGTTTATATACTTTGAAAGACTCATGCATGCTTGGTGTTTTTAAAGCTTCGCCAGTCAAGGACTCCCTCTTCACCTGTGTTGATGTTTTCCCACTCCATTGATTCTCTCATTATAAGAAATGTTCATTTAAAAACTCTGGTTGAGACAGTTCTTTTAATTATCAAATCCTCCATATGAATTGGATGTGCTCTTGTGGTATACACAGACTCATAGGATAATTAAAACCAAAGCTAAAAAAAGGTGGCTCGCACTTCTTTGTGTACAGAGCCTACTCCTTATTAAACAGCTCCACTGTTCAGCTCCTCTGTTCCTTTGTGTCTCTCGATGTAGTGAATCTACAGCTTCCTTTAATAAATAAACTCCATAGGGATAAAGGAGAAAGCTGTTAACCCCTGTGTTTGACATGCTTTATAAATATACCCAAGGTAGACCTTCATATGGGAGAAAAGATGCAGACTGAGTCACTGAAAAACCTATTTGACTATAGTTTGATAGTAAAGAAGCCCAAATTAAATCAACAAATGTAGAAGCACTCATACTGATATGTCAAATATTGGCACTGCTCTGAAAAAAGACCTGCCTTCTAAGATATTATACTGCATAAGTAATAAACAGGATAATAATACGTATTGTGTAAACAATAATTACAGTATTTTGTAATTATACTTAGTTTATTATTATTTTAAATTATACAGTCTGAAGAAATGACAGATTTTAGAAGGTACGGGGTACAGTTATTGTCTTCTAGTTTTATCAAATAAGACGTATATCAGAAAATTTAGATTCCTAATAAAAAGTGCTGACTTTTTTGATACTGTGACTTTCTATAAACTTTGCAGTTGAACATTTTAAGAATTATTGCAAAGCTTCCAAGGAACGTCATAATCCCCATAGATTTATAAAGCCATGAAATCTTCTGGGTAAATTTTTCTAACAATTTATATCACAATGTGGAAAATATCTTTTCGATTAGAGCCCTTAGGTTCTGATACAAGTCTATCACTATGTAACAAATAGTACTGAACTGGCCATAAAGCATTGGTAGTATTGGTTTGGGGTTTGGTATTTAAATCTAGTACACTGCAGATGTAATACATTCAGAATATTATGATCTACAAACTACTGCATTGGTTCCAGAGATAACAAAATAGCAAATTAATTAATATTACTTATTTATAAAGGGCCAGAATTTTCCAAAGCGCTATTTACATTTTCAACTTCCTAATTTTTATTTGATTTAATACAACAGAGTGGGTACAATAGACAAATCATAAAGTTAAAATAAAAATGTCTACGTATATAGAAATACAAATATAATATAATAAGGAAACAGACAATTTGATGCAACAGAGTTGAGAATCCTGGTCAGAAAAGCTTACAATCTAAAAGATAACATTGGGTATAAGACATGAGGGGGGAAAAATGCACAATGGCAGTGATTGAGATAATAAGCTGCTGCCAGTGAAGGTAGTTGTGTGTATTTGTTGTATTAGTAGGCCGACTATGGGCCCTATGTAAATCTCTGCAAAATCAATAGCGAGTGCTGTAGCAGCAGAGTAAATCCTACATAGCTATGTTAATCCCCCATCCCTAAAACATTGCAAAAGAACTCCTACAAGTCACTGCTATGAGTCAACCTCACGACACAGCCGAAAAGCAATACAAATATCTTGACTGATTTTTGCACTGTCAATAAATTATGAGTTACTGCCTTTGACACCTTTGACAACAAAACCCTATGTTAATAAAATGTTAAAAAGTGCAAATCAGGGCACTGCTGTAACTGCAAAAAGCAGAAAAGACACCACTTTCAAGTAGTTTTCAAACCTTTGCTGAATCTCCCAGAAGCATTTAAAGTGACAGTATAGCAGAAAAAGCACTACAAAATGCTGAAATTTCAACATTATTTGACACCTATTAATCCAATATCAACATATGTGTAACTTAAAAATATTATATGGTAGTATTAAGCCCATTTTATTATACAAAATCCAGGTTAACACAGAACTATATTTTAACACAAAATAAAAACATTTGTACAGATTGAATCTATAAATACAATTGTCACATCTTTTTAATGATCATCTTTAAATGACCAGCAGCATCATAATACAAGTATCCCTGCAGCAGCCACAATTAACAATCACCAATACTGCGGGGCCTTGATCAGGACTAATGCAGTGCCTAAATCGGGGATGGTCTTGATTTAATTTTTTTTATTTCCAACTACCACTAAATTCAATCTCTGCCACTGGAGTATGATAGGTAACTCTGCGGCACCTATGGCACCAAGGGGCTTGGTTCAAGGAGGGCCAACTCATTAATTTTGATCTCCCCCTAAAAGAGCACTTCATCTTTTGTAAGTTTAGTCACTTTATATGGACCCTGAGGAGGACTTTAGGTCAACCCAAGACAAACTTGATGACACGCATGTGCACAGATGCCCTGCTAACTAAAGGCACTCTAGGCCTGATATACGAAAAATTAAATATCTTGCTTAATAATAGTAAATCTAAGCCCTTGACAAAATGGGAAGAGGACCTGGCCCAGACATGGCACCTGGAAAAATGGGGACACATTAGCCAGAGACTAGCGAGAGGTTCCTATAATTACAGCTTAATGGAAACTTCGCTAAAAGTACTTCATAGGACTTACATTACCCAGGCAAGACTCCACAGGATGAACCCTCAAGAGCCTGACACTTGTTTTAGGGGATACCCAGATACGAAGACCTTCATCCACATATGGTGGACCTGCCCTAAGGCTCAGTATATCTGGTCCGAAATAACCCGAAAAGCCTCAAAACTCTGCCTTACTCAAATAACCCCCTCCATCAAAACTTGTCTCATGGGACAAAGACCCCCCTTACTGTTTAGGCCCCAGGATAGGTTACTTCAGTCCATATTCTTGGCGGTAAATATATATAATATATAAACACAAAATAAACACATATTTATCTATTGAAGCTATAAATACAATTATCTTTTTAAAATAAAAATATATTATTAAATAAAAAATAATAATATAGCCTGTTTATAATACAACCTTAGCTTTGCTCAAAGCTGTGTGATGCAGCAGACATATGCTTAAGGGAAGCCATGTTTGAAATGGTTATGGTTTGCAAGAGCGAAGCCTTTGCGGGCACATTTGGATGTCCCTGCCAAGGTTCCCAGAGTGCAGTGTAATAACTATATTTCTTAGAATTCTGGGCATGAAACAAGTTTTTTTATCTTGTTTTAGACATTCAAATGTGTACACAAATGTACTATTTATTTACTCTCTCTCTCCCACTCTCTCACTCTCTCTCTCTCTCTCTCTATATATATATATATATATATAAAGTGTCCATGGATCGGCAGTTACAGCACTTTTTACTGCACCTCTCAGTCATTATAATATTCATGACGTACCCCCCATTTCCTATTGACTCCTGGAGTCCTGTCTCGTCTGTAAAGCTTGGTTTGGGTACTCCCTACAAAGAAATCTGTTGCCCTAACCTAGGTGAGCCAAGGATTTAAATTAGTGAATAACTTTGAGAAAAAAGCTCCCGCAGCCAATTTACAGCAGTACCCTAAGTTAGCGCACTTGATTTACATGGAGGGCAGTATCACTTTCTCACCCAAATATACTGAACTTGGTGACATAAAATAAAGTCTTCCTTTTCAGTAAGTACAGAATATTTAATAAGTATAAGCTGTAGCTAATTATACAAATATTTTAAGTCACTATAATTAGTTTCAATGTTAATTGCTCCAGGTCCAAGATGTAATCACTTTGATAATGATAACCAGAGATAATGAAGATAATCGCCTAGGTCAATATGGTAAATTTGCAGCACTTGAGAGGGGACTGGGATGCATGTTTATGAAACATTATAGCCTGCTCAATATTCACTAAGCTGTATTCTATATTGATTTTGCAATCCTCCTCCATGTGTAAACGTAGAGAATAAAAAAGGAACAGGAAGGCCCTTATCGACATTCATTGAGCATTTTTGCTTCTTAGTACTGACTGAGAACCAGCTATACATCTTTTCATTTGACAGTTATATGTCTGCACCCTTGATAACTCAATGTACACATGCATGTTTGCCATTAATTATAATATAAACTAGCGTATTGCCCGTCAAAAAATGACGGCAATGAGATGTGTATGTTTGGAAAGTTGTTTAGTTATTAATATACATATGGAATTGTAAGGTAGCTAATGTTGTTTTGTGTCTACTACTGAAATATAGAATTTAAATTAATAAATGAATATACGTATTTTTATGCATTGTGTTGAAGAGCTGCCAATCCGTGTTGATGTTGCTGCAGCATTAGTGGTGTGGAGGTGCTGTGTAAGCGTGATGAACGTGTGCAGTGTAATAGTGTGCGTGCACGAGACCAAACCGTTAAGGTAGCTGTGTACTTCCGCATTATCCTAAAATGGCGGGTAATGTGTGGTATGCGTCTTAGCGGATGATCCGTCCGTCGTTTAATGGTGGGTAATGTGTGGTATGCGTCTTAGCGGATTATTGGTACGTGTTTTCCGTGGTTATAGTGCTGTAGCCTCGTTTTCGTTTTGTTCGTCCGCCTTTTTTTCTGCGGCGCTCATTGGCAAAGTACTACGGTTTAACGTCTCGCCCCGCTGTGCGAGGCTCGCCGGGCGATGAACGCCTGCGGCGCTCATCGCTAAGACCGCTAAAGTACTACAGTTTAAGAGTAAATATGGTCAAACGGTCAAATGGCGGACAATAAAAATTTAATGTTGTGAAATTTGTTTGCCACACAACATGACTCAGCTACATTTCTCCCTTTTTTTTTTCTTAAAATAAATACACATTTTTTTTTGGGAACTTTTTATTTGTGTAACTTTCAACTTATATTTCATCAAATGCGTTGGTTTAGGCAGGAAATCCGATGTTGGACGAGACAAAGGCGTAAATCTGAAATTGCGTTTCGTAAAATGTACTCGCTACTGTGTTTTTACTCATTGCGTGGTTAATCCGCATCCTTTATCTCATTGTTTTTCAAACACATACGTCTGTGGCTGTGTTTTACGCAGTTCGTAGTAGTATAGCCTCGTTTTCATTTTTTTTTGGCGCCCATTTTTTTCTCGCTTAGCCGATTTTCGATCTTTGTAACTCGTCTAATTCGATGTAAATTTTAGTTCCAACTCACTCCCAGACGTCCTGCCTGGTTCCCCATGCTGTAAGTGACCTTTTTTTTATATTTTAGTGTGTATTTAGTGTTTTTTTATTGTTTTGGTTCCGCCACTTATCTCGTAATTTTTTTCAGCTCGTATTTTTTGTGCTACGGTTTAACGGCTCGCCTCGCTATGTGAGGCTCGCCTGCATAGACCGCCTGCGGCGCTCATTGCCAAAGTGCTACAACCAAAGTGCTACGGTTTAACGGCTCGCCTCGCTGCGCGAGGCACACCTGCAATGAGCGCCTGCGGCGCTCATTGCCAAAGTGCTACGATTTAACGGCTCGCCTCGCTGTGCGAAGCTCGCTGGGCGATGAGCGCCTGTTACGCTCATCGCAAAGTCGTACGACCTGCGGCGCTCATCTCTAAGTCGTACGCACTACGCAACACAGCGTGACGACGAATCATAGTTAGACAATTATAATATGTGATAATTTGCAAATGCATATTATTTTATTCGATCCGTTATTGGGTGTGTGATTTGCATTATTATAGAAGCTAAGAAGGAAAAAAGACCATAATGGTGCTGCCGGCACTGTGGAGCTACAGTTCATTGAGGGAACCATGAATGCTAACATGTACTGTGACATACTGAAGTAGAGCGTGATCCCCTCCCTTCAGAGACTGTGCCGCAGGGCAGTATTCCAACATGATAACGACCCCAAACTCACCTCCATGACAACCACTGCCTTGCTAAAGAAGCTGAAGGTAAAGGTGATGGACTGGCCAAGCATGTCACCAGACCGAAACCGTATTGAGCATCTGTGGGGCATCCTCAAACGGAAGGTGGGGGAGTGCAAGGTCTCTAACATCCACCAGCTCTGTGATGTCATTATGGAGCAATGGAAGAGGACTACAGTGGCAACCTCTGAAGCTCTGGTGAACTCCATGCCCATGAGTGTTAAGGTAGTGCTATATAGTAATATTGACACTTTGGGCCCAATTTGGACATTTCCACTTAGGGGTGTACTCACTTTTGTTGCCAATGGTTTAGACATTAATGGCAGTGTGTTGAGTTATTTTGAGGTGACAGCAAATGTAAACTGTTATACAGGCTGTACACTTACTACTTTACATTGTAGCAGAGTATCATTTCTTCAGTGTTGTGTCATGGAAACATATAATACAATATTTACAAAAATGTGAGGGGTGTACTCACTTTTGTGAGATACTGTATAAATATATATGTATATATACTAGCGACTTGCCCGTCAAAAATGACCGTACAATACAAGTGTAAGGCAGGTAATGCTGTTTGCCCCAGACAGTAAGAGCTTTGGTGGTCTGAGACCCTTCGGCATTCATTGCGAGCCTCTTGGTTGGTGTATTTTTTGTTATCAAAGGGGCTTTTGCTGTCATTGTAAGGTCCGATCTGATCAGGTTTTTGCACTTATTGCGAGGCTGTCCTTTGGTGTAGTTTGTGTCCTATGAGCACCGTTGCCGATCATTGTGAGGCACGCGGTGAAGGGCTTTGGCGTTTATTGCGATAGTGTTGTTTTTTTTGTTTTTTTTGTGTATATGTAGGTTTTCATGATAATTAATTAATTAATGAAATCATAAATTAATATACTTTACCTATTTGTAATTAATATATGCAGGAAGCATTGTGCTGAAGAGCTAACAATCTGTTTTGATGTTCCTGCAGGATCCAATGTCGATTTGCACTGTTGTTGAGCTGAGGTGTAAGTGCCAGCAATGTGTGCAGTGTGTAGTGTAAATAGGCTGCGTGCGCGAGGGGAAGCCGTTTATGTAGCTGTGTACTTCCGCATTCTGTAAGTTAGTGTTGTAAAATGGAGGCAAATGTGTATGTGGTACGTGGGTGTGGATGATTAAGCGCCCTTAATAGTGTATCTTGTACATTGTACGGCTTTTTGGAAAAGTCGTATGTGCTTGGTGGTGTTTTGCGTCTTTAGGGGTCGCGTAGCCTCGTTTTTGTTTTTTTCGGCAGCTATTTTTCCTCTTGCTTAGGGGAGTTTAAACTCGGTAAATAGTACTTAAATTGAGGTGTAATCTCATTTCCAGACGTCCTGTGTGTCCCCCCTTGCTGTGGGTAAGCTTTTTATTTTATTTTTGTGTGTATTTAGTATTTCTTAATGTATTCCGCTGCTGCGTGGTTCAGCCGCAAATGCGGCCCCTCACAAATGCGGCCCCTCGCTTCGGCTCATTGCAGCCGACGTGGGAGTCTCCACCTCTGGAAATGCGGCCACTCGCTTCGCGAAGGTCTGCATTTGTGGCCTGCAATGAGCCTTCGGCTCACTGCAGCCGACGTTGGAGCCTACACCTTCCGCAAATGAGGCCCTAGCTTCATGTGACAACGTTTCTTAGTTTGACAACTGTTTTATGTGCTATATATGTAGACAAATATATACTATACACGTCTTTTTCTGTAGTGTAGTGGCTCATCCCCATCCCCCCCCCAGCCCCTGCAGGGTCCCCTCACCACACCATTCCCCCTCACCCTTCTCCTGCCAGTCTGCCAGTCCCACTTCTCCTCCTCCTTCCCCAATCCCCCTCTCCCTGCTCTTCTTACAGTGTATCGGTGAGTATCCTTCCCTTGCCGCACTTCATATGGCTGTGGCCGGGAAACGCTAATGACGTGACGTGCATTTGACGTCATTGAGGATTTACTCTAGAGACTTACTCTAAGGACCTTCAGCACTAATTGCGAGCCTCGCGCTGAGCACCTTCGACGCTAATTGCCTGGCCAAAGGAACTCATTGCGAGCCTCTCCTCGTGTGTCTTTTGGCTCCTCTCTATATTTTTTTTAATACTATTTACTGAATTAATTGAATAATAAATGAATATAGTTTACCTTGTTGTAATTAATGTATGTAACAATCAATAGCCTGAAGAGGTAACAATCTCTTTTTATTGTCCTGCAGCATATAATGTCCAGTTGGACTGTTGCTGGCCTGAGGAGATTGTTTTATGAATGTCGCAACTGTGCATTAGAAATACGCTGCGTGCGCGAGGGCAAACTGTTGGCATATTTGTGTAAAGTGCTAGTTTAGATGTGAAATGTTGTTAGTGGCAAGTTAGGATTGTAAAGTAGCGTCATTTGTCTATGGGCTACGTGGTTCGCAAGCATTTGCCATCCTTTGTAATAGTGTATTTTGTACCTCGTACATTCTGGGTGAAAGTAGTAGGAGGTTGCCAGTATTTTGCGCGTTCCAGGCTTGTGTAGCCTTGTTTTCATTTTTTTGGGCCCCCATTTTTTTTCTTGCTTAGCCGATTTTCAAGTGGCGAAACTCTGCAATATTGACTTTAATTCGCGTTGCACCTCACTCCCAGACATCCTGGCTGTTCCCCCATGCTGTGTGTGATGTTTTGTTGTATTTATTTTGTGTGTTTCGTGTTTTTTGTTTTCCGCGGTTCGCCCATTAACTTCATATTTTTCTTATTTCGTATTTTTATTTTCTAAGCCCTGCGTCTTCTAGTATTTTTTTTTCTATGTCCCAAATTCCTCGTGTGCTTGCAGCCTAAGGCGATCCCGCGTTTCCTAAGTGTTTGGAGGCTAAGTCCTGCATGTTTCATTGCCTCCACTGCTCGTCTCATGTTCCGCTTAGCCGGATACACAGAGAGAAAGAGAGATAGGTACATCGAGAGAGACAGGTAAACAGAGATAGAGATACAGGTACACAGAGAGAGAGAGAGAGAGAGAGAGAGAGAGAGAGACAGGTACACACACAGAGAGAGAGAGAGGTCCACAGAGAGAGATACAGGTCCACAGAGAGAGATACAGGTACAGAGAGAGAGAGAGACAGGTACACAGAGAGAGAGACAGGTACAGAGAGAGAGAGAGAGAGAGAGACAGAAGGAGGGGTACAGAGAGAGAGAGAATTACAGCGCAGGAGCACACACAGAAAGAGGGCACACACAGAAAGCACACGCAGAGCGAGAGAGAGCTCAGAGAGAAAGAGAGTTCAGACAGAGAGCGCACAGACAGAGAGCACAGAGAGCACACAAACAGAGCGCCCAGACAGAGTACTCAGACAGAGCGTGCAGAGAGAGAGTGCACAGACAGAGAGAGAGAGAGCACAGAGGGAGAGAGTGCACAGAGAGAGAGCACAGAGAGCGAGAGTGCACAGACCGACAGCGCACAGACAGAGTGCACAGCACAGACAGAGAGCAGGGACAGAGAGACACAGACAAAGAGCCCACAGACAGAGAGAACGCACAGAGATGGACACAGAGAGAGAGTGCACAGAGAGAGCGTGCACAGAAAAAGCACAGAGAGAGAGAGACAATGCAGAGAGCGCACAGAGAGCAAGTGCACAGAAAGAGCTTACAGAGAAAGAGAGTGCACAGACAGAGAGCGCACAGAAAGAGAAACGTACAGAGAGCGTACAGAGAGAGAGAGAGAGTGTGTGTACAGACAGAGAGAGCGCACAAAGAGAGAGAGAAGGCACCAGGAGTGAGGAGAGAGACAGGTCAGAGAGAAAGAAAGGAGCGAGAGAGACACAAGACAGAGAGATACACACGACAGAGAGAGAGAGAGAGAAATACAGGATAGAGCGAGAGACACGCGCACAGACAGAGAGAGAGGTCACAGACAATTCAAGATAACATCCTATGATACTGTAATCTATGATGGGAAAGTTTCTAGTATATATATATATATATATATATATATATATATATATAAATATATATATATATATAGTTCAATACAGCAATTATTTTACATATGGTGGGCCAAGAGTGATAGAAGCCCTCCAGTAGTACAAATAAACAATACTACATTAATGATTCCATTTGAATGTCTAAAAAATAAGTTAATAAAAACTTATTTCCTGCTCAAATTTCTCAGAAATACAGTATATGCACTGCACTCTGGGAAAACGGGGCAGGATATGCAAATGAGACCACATAATACACCCTCACTCTGTCAATCCAAATCATTTTAAACATGGCTCCTTTTAAGCATATGCTTACTATATTTCACAGTTTTAAGCATAGCAATGGATGGATTTTTCACAAACCAGGTCAGTTAACCACATACAGCACTTTTTCACTGTTACTGCTGATCCTCAGTGTGGCGTGAGTGCCTGGTTTGTGCGGTGATTGTTGTAGAGAGTAGTTCAATACAGTAATTATTTTACATATTGTGGTCTAAGACTGATAGTACAGTAGTACAAATAAGGAATAGTACATTAGTGATTCCATTTGAATGTCTAAAAAATAAGTAAATAAAAACTTAGTTCCTGCTCAAATTTCTCAGAAATACAGTATATGCACTGCACTCTGGGAAAACGGGGCGGGATATGCAAATGAGACCACATAATACACCCTCACTCTGTCAATCCAAATCATTTTAAACATGGCTCCTTTTAAGCATATGCTTACTATATTTCACAGTTTTAAGCATAGCAACGGAGGGATTTTTCACAAACCAGGTCAGTTAACCACATACAGCACTGTTTCACGGTTACTGCTGATCCTCAGTGTGGCGTGAGTGCCTGGTTTGTGTGGTGATTGTTGTAGAGAGTAGTTCAATACAGTAATTATTTTACATATTGTGGGCTAAGACTGATAGTACAGTAGTACAAATAAGGAATAATACATTAGTGATTCTATTTGAATATCTAAAAAATAAGTAAATAAAAACTTAGTTCCTGCTCAAATTTCTCAGAAATACAGTATATGCACTGCACTCTGGGAAAACGGGGCGGGATATGCAAATGAGACCACATAATACACCATCACTCTGTCAATCCAAATCATTTTAAACATGGCTCCTTTTAAGCATATGCTTACTATATTTCACAGTTTTAAGCATAGCAACCGATGAATTTTTCACAAACCAGGTCAGTTAACCACATACAGCACTGTTTCACTGTTACTGCTGATCCTCAGTGTGGCGTGAGTGCCTGGTTTGTGTGGTGATTGTTGTAGAGAGTAGTTCAATACAGTAATTATTTTACATATTGTGGTCTAAGACTGATAGTACAGTAGTACAAATAAGGAATAGTACATTAGTGATTCCATTTGAATGTCTAAAAAATAAGTAAATAAAAACTTAGTTCCTGCTCAAATTTCTCAGAAATACAGTATATGCACTGCACTCTGGGAAAACAGGGCAGGATATGCAAATGAGACCACATAATGCACCCTCACTCTGTCAATCTAAACCATTTTTAACATGGCTCCTTTTAAGCATATGCTTACTGTATTTCACAGTTTTAGGCATAGCAACGGATGGATTTTGCACAAACCAGGTCATATATATATATATATATATATATATATATATATATACATACATCAAACACTGAAATTAGTTTAACTTTTATATTTACTATTTAAAGCTGAGTGCGTTGGTGTAGTAGTAAGTGTGTTGTTTCAGAAAATGTTCTTATTTGTAAGTCATTGCCCCATATACCTTCCACATTTCTTTTAAATTGATTAATGTATTACACATATGATTGATACATATAAGTAAATACGTACATTAGATGGCAGGGGAACCAAAGTTATGACTTACCAATGAAAGAAACCTTTAAAATAGAGCATTTACCACTACGCCACCAACCTCTGCTCTCAAATTTAGTGTAAATATATAACAGAATATGTAACAGCTACAGACTCCAGATATTCTATTTATGCAGATTATTGAGGGAGGGCTTCAAGGGTTAAACTAAAATGACAATATCTAAGTCAATCCTTGACGCATTTAAAAAATGTAAACACATTTTCCACATGATTTTCTACAGAGTACATTTAGTGATGTTTTTCAAAAGAGTGTGTTTTCTTTAAATTTATGACCATAAATATACATGAAAACTGGCTATTCTACCTTTACACAACACATTGTAACATTAAAAGAACATTAGGGATGGAAATGATTTATGTTTGTTATTTTGACTATTTATCCCATATTTGACAGGTGCATGGGGCACACATGCCTTAAGTAAATCTCTTGCTGCCTTAAGTGGAATCTATAATCCCATGACTTCTTATTCTACATTATCTCATTTTTTCATTCAGTCTGCTGTGTTTGCTTTGTAATGATTGATCACCTGCATTTCTTCCCAGAGAGAAGCAAAAGGCTTTTTTCTTTATCATTTCTGATCTGCGGAGTTGATATTGGTGATGTAGGAGGCATGAACAATAAGGGACATTCTGTCAAATGCACTGTAATAAAATAAGCACTGCTGACACTATTGATGCCTCTGGTATTGTAATCCTTTTGTTAGCTGAATCAGTTTTGGCAGGTAGTATTTACATTTTACATATTACCACTATAATTTTTTCTAGTATTTCTATGTAACGACATGTATAATAAAAAGATCTGCTTCTAAACTTTTTTACAGTTAAGTTTGACATTTATTTTCCTGCTAAAATGTACTTCTGTTTATCTGCAAAATGTATACATTTATGTTAATTTATCTATTTGTATTATTATCTCTCACTTATAAAGCACCAACATATTCCATAGTGCTGGGGTACAGGAAAACATAGTTGTTTTTCTCCCCCAAACAGTTATATAATACAATACAGAAAAACAAAGATATTAAGACATTACAACACAATATCACACAGGTCCCAGTCAGCGAATACTTTTATATTCAATATTCATTCCCATCAAAATATCTCATAGAGAAAACTTCAATGATTTAAACTGTAATATAAGTAAACGTGATTAGCATATCACCCTTCTTTTAATGCATTTTTCCCTTATCATATTGTCTCCTCTTGTTTAACAATATTCTTTATTTTTACTTTGACAGAATTTGCTAAAGCACTTTGTTTACATATATTATTTTGCCTCTTAGAACCATACACTTACCATATTGATATTCTAAATGTGTGTTTTCTTAATTTAAATGTGGAAATTGCATGTGGCAAATTGAGATCCTGATAGGTAGATTAGGTCTTTTTTGTTCTACCTTGCTATTCTTTCTATAGTGATCATTTAGCCTCTGTTTTTATTTGTTTATTTTTATTTATACTATTATAGTCTAATTCAATCTGTTTATTTCTTTCTACCCCACTCTTAAGTTCTCTCCATGTGGGTAGAGAGATATTTTTCCCTTTTGTTCCTACTAACCATTTAGTCGCTAATAATGTATTAATAGCAATATTTTTTTGCTTATAGTTAATTCGATCTGGGAAAATATGAAATAGCACAATGTCAGGGTTTAGGTCAAGTTGATATTCTATTATTTTAGATATATGTAAAGTACAGTTTGCCCAAAATGCTTGGATATATCGACATGACCACCACATGTGTTCATGTGTACCAATTTGTTCATTTCATCTCCAACAGATACCTGAATTTCTATGTGGTGCAATGTTCTTTAACTTATCTGGAGTCATACTGTATACCATCTTTGTGTGAGTTTGAAATAGGTTTCTCGGAATGAGGAACAGTTTGAGAATCTCTCAATCTCTTGAAAAGCCTTAAACCATTGGTTTGCATCCCCAACTCTTCCTAATTCTTTTTCTAATTTTCCCTCAACTGTTTTCTTTATTACTTTTTGTGAGTTTAAATTTTTATAGAAAGTGGATATTGTATGTTTTACTCTATGATTCTCCATATCTTTTTCAAAACTTGTTATTTTCTCTCTTCCTTTAGGTATGACAATACATAATTTGACAAACTGAGTTGACAACCCTGCCCTCAAACTAATAATCATACAAATGATAATTTAATACAAAGTGTCTTGCTTAACTGAAAGATGTCAAGCATACACACTAAAAGATTAATGAAACAAAAGGTGAAGTAACTAAATGGGAGAAAAAGGGCTTGGGAAGCATTGGAAATGAGAGTAGAGGGTAAATTAGGGATTAAGTCTGTGGGTGTATCAGCTGTAAAAATTGAGGTGACACAAATCATAGGTGAGTAGGTATGGACAAGGTAGTTGGGAAGGCATATTAGATGAGTTAAGAAGCAGAAGAGTGGTAGTGTATGAGGGTCTAGGTGTGGAGACAAAAGAAACTAAGGTGAATGGAACTGGGAAAGATGTCTGTTGTTGAATGCTTTTGGTCAGGTGGATGGCATGAGGCCCAGTTGTCGAGCCTCTGTAGAAGTGAGTGCTTAGTCTTGATGGTTAATGGAACAAATTTATCAGTATTGCATATTTTCATCATACTGGAAAGGGCATGATCATAATAAATTAAGCAAGCCTGTAAGTTACAATTTAGACACAGCCAATAGTAAATGAGACAGTCATCATGATGTCAGTAAAACATGGCGATTAAAGTACAATCAATTAGTGTTTAGAAGTCAGATTTGCAATTAGACTCGCAATCCAGAAATGTAGAAATCAATAAAAATCAATAAAGCAACTTTTTTCGACCATGCGAGTTCCATGATATGTATTAACTCCTTAATTCCTGTGATCGATATAACACGGAAATGGAAAAAAAATATTTTATTGCTTTCCCAGTATTTTTAAGTATAGTATTGTGTGTTTATTTGCTTTTGCAATGTTACAAACCAGTGTTTAACCCACCTGTGAGTCATATCTAGTACTCATATTTTTTTTGCCACATTTGCCATTTATGGGTTTAAAGGCAATTGCGGGCTTGTTGAATTTTTGCAATTGAATATGGATTATGCACTAGCACTGGTAACATTTACTGGCTTGAAACATCAAAGGAGGAGACAGGACGGAGTTACGTTTTTGACAAGATCAGTAATTTTGAGCCTGTAACTCACAACTGGTATGCGAGTAGCTAAAAGTAGCCAATTAAATATCAGTAATATTTACAGGCTCCATTACAAGCTCATGTAATTGAATGTAGAGGAAACATCAACCTACACAATGGAAATGTGGCTGCCAGTGCCAGATCTAATGGCAAGCTCATTAATTTAGAAGGACACACCCTTCTGAGAAAGTAACAGACAGCTCAGAAAATAAAATGGAACCACAACAAATAATAATTGCATTAAAAAAGCATTTACATGTAAAATGTGAATTTATTTGTAGCTTCTAAAACTATTTTTGTCCAATATCAAATTTATATATTCAAACCTCCATGAAACAAAATAAATTACCCCATTGATCTTTTAAGCAGTTATATATTTTTTACAATGATCCCATTTTTACCTATATTTACATGCAAATAAGAACCAAGCATCTACTTTCTGTTGAATTTTATTCTACAAGAAATCATTAATCACCATTTTCAAAAATAATTTGAAAAATCATGGGATTTTTTAATTATGGCAATTACATTGTATTTAGCATTGTATTTGACTTGAGTCAGTTCTGCAACATAAATTAATATATTTTGTGCCCTTATAAGTCACAGATTAGTAATGAACAACAGGTAGTGAGTTTTTTCTACAACTGACGTGCATAACTGTGGAAGTTCTATAAGGAAAGATTGAAGTGTGCCCCATATATGGATTTCTTTGTGCTATTGTGTCTATGCTGTAGAAAAGCTAAATTATATTCAATTTAATGGGCCCAAAGAGTTCATCATAAGACAGCAAACCGCATCATATGCTGAATGAGTATACTGTACAAACATAGAAGCAATAAAAATATTTTAACAGTAATTTGACAAATATTCAATTTGTGAACATTTGCCAAATTTATATTTTTTTCACCCAAAAAAAGACGAATAACTAATTGAAATCAGTTAAATGGGTCACTTATTAAATGTAATAAATACACTTTATATATGTGTATATCTAGTTAATCAATCCCTTGAATTACCTTAGAAGAAAGCAACATTTATCTGACATGGGATCAATACCAACCTTTGATGGGCATGCCTCATTGTGCACTTCCCTAGTGCATTGCTTCTCCAGTGTATTGCCTATTTGGAAGCTTTCATAGACACAAAAGCTGGAAATAATTACCTATTTACATGTGAAAAAATAAAGTTAATAAAGAGTTAGTGCCAGCCTAAGGGTTCTTGGCTGCCTAGCCTCCAACAAACAATTTTTATAAAAAAAAAAACAATGTGAAAATAAAATAAATCTTTATACACTTGTTTCACTTGCCACTGTATTCTCTCTCTGAAAATATTTCTATCAAATATAGATCAATGAAGTATTATGTAATGTAATGCTAAAAGATAATTTACTTACAGTGAGTAGTACGTCTTTTGCAAGCACACTATTTAAAATGTTTTCAAAAGACATAATATATTTTTATAAAAGCAGACTTTATTCATTGGTGCTTAAGGTAATGGCCTAGTTCACCTGAATGTTCAGGCAGTCCTAGAATGCATTGATTTATCTATCTGGTGGCAAAACAAAGACAATTAAGATTATAATGCAGTTAGATTCTCCTCACTCAATCTTATCAAGCAGTCTGCTTTGCACATTAGCATATTAAGACGCACATAAATAGTCATTTTCACCCGCCTTGACTTTTTACCTATTTTGTTACATTACAGCCTTAAGTTCAATGTTTTGTTATTCTGAATTTTATGTGATGGATCAGAACACAATAGTCTAAGTTGGTGAAGTGAAATGAGAAAAATATATACATAAAACTATTTTTTAGAAATAGAAAACAGAAAATTGTCATGTGCTTACAGTATGTATTCACCCCCTTTGTTATGAAGCCCATAAAAAGCTCTGGTGCAACCAATTACCTTCAGAAGTCACATAATTAGTGAAATGATGTCCACCTTTGTGCAATCTAAGTGTCAAATGGTCTGCCATTACATATACACACATTTTTTGAAAGGCCCCAGAGGCTGCAACGCCTAAGCAAGAGGCACCACCAACCAAACACTGCCATGAAGAATAAGGAACTCTCCAAACAAGTAAGGGACAATGTGGTTGAGAAGTACAAGTCAGGGTTAGGTTATAAAAAAAATATTAAAATATTTGATGATCCCCAGGAGCACCTTAAAATCTATCATAACCAAATGGAAAGAACATGGCAAAACAGCATAACCTGCCAAGAGATGGACGCCCACCAAAACTCACGCACCGGGCAAGAAGGGCATTAATCAGATAGGCAGCACAAAGACCTAAGGTAACCCTGGAGGAGCTGCAAAGTTCCACAGCAGAGACTGCAGTATCTGTACATAGGACGACAATAAGCCATACGCTCCCTAGAGTTGGGCTTTATGGCAGAGTGGCCAGAAGAAAGCCATTACTTTCAGCAAAAAACTAAATGGCATGTTTTGAGTTTGCGAAAAGGCATGTGGGAGACTCCCAAAATGTATGGAGGAAGGTGATCTGGTTTGATAAGAGTAAAATTGAACTTTTTGGCCATCAAAGAAAACGCTGTGTCTTGCGCAAACCCAACACATCACATTACCCAAAGAACACCATGCCCACAGTGAAACATGGTGGTGGCAGCTTAATGCTGGGGAGATGTTTTTTTAGCAGCCGGGAATGGGAAACTGGTCAGAGTTGAGGGAAATATGGATGGTGCTAAATACAGGGATATTCTTGAGAAAAAACCTGTACCACTCTGTGCGTGATTTGAGGCTAGGATGGAGGTTTACCTTCCAGTAGGATAATGACCCCAAACACACTGCTAAAGCAACACTTGAGTGGTTTAAGGGGAAACATGTAAATGTATTGGAATGGCCTAGTCAAAGCCCAGACCTCAATCCAATAGAAAATCTGTGGTCAGACTTAAAGATTGCTGTTCACAAGCGCAAACCAACTTGAAGAATCTGGAGCAGTTTTGCAAGAAGGAATGGGCAAAAATCCTAGTGGTAAGATGTGGTAAGCTCATAGAGACTTATCCAAACTGACATGGAGTTGTGATTGCCGCAAAAGGTGGCTCTACAAAGTATTGACTTTAGGGAGTGAATAGTTATTTTGTCCTATTTGTTGTTTGCTTCACACAAAAAAAACATCTTCAAAGTTGTAGGCATGTTTTGTAAGTTAAATGATGCAAACCCTCAAACAATCCATATTAATTCCAGGTTGTGAGGCAACAAAACATGAAAAATGCCAAGGGGGGTGAATACTTTTGCAAGGCACTGTAGTGTTGAGATGAAACCAGCTTGTGGTTGGGATTACAGTGTTCCTTTAATTAGCTTGGAGTAGAGAAAACAGATGTGGGATATACTTAAAAAAAGAGAAATGCTGGAACACAAAGTAGGGCAGCATATAGAATTGTACAATTGACATTTAGCCATCACTTTCAGCAGATTTTGGCTATGTAGAACACAAAACATATAAGTAATCAATTATGGTAAGAAGTTTTGCAACAACTAGGAAAAATCAGAATTGCCATCTAGTTATGTTTTTGCATTTCATGTGGACTTGTAAAGGTAAAGACCCTCAATAGCCTTTTGTTATCCATCAGTAATTGTAACTGACAAGTTGCCTAAAGTAACTATTTCTTTACGGTATCAGGCTACCCCAAGGTGTAGGCACAGTTCAAAAAAGTATTATGTCCACGTGCAGCCACATTTTTATGTATCATACTGATTGTGGTAAGAATCAAAATGTACTAAAAAAATTGAATTATGTTTTTAAGTTTTGTTTGTTTAGTGCCAGTAGATTTCATCATTCATAACAATTAATAATAAAGATATTTGCTTATGAATCAAAAAAATGTTTTTTTGACATATGGTATATCATGCAATATGATTAAAAAACTTGGTGTGCCAATTGTTTTTAAATAATCTATATTAGCCAGGTACTAATTGGGCTTGTTATGTTTGGGAACATCCACCAAGTCCAGTCTCTAATTTGCAGAACTAGAAGACATAGATTAAATACCGCACACGGCAGTCCATGATGGAAGGTGCCATGCATTGTCTTTCCATGTACCCAAAGTTGAGAACCTTTCTTACAAGTGGTGAAGGGACACTGCAACTATAAAAATGTTAAGGGGAAGAAAACTGTGAATCGCTGGACAATGAGGGAGTTGTATGTCACTGTTTCAGACAAAGAAACGCATCCTGAGTTACATTTACCATCATGGCATATGCCCATTCAAATTTGTACAGCCCCCATGCCCTTACAAGACACAAATCCACCATTGCTTACTGTTTTTCAAAAACACATTCTTAGTCAATGACTTATAATTTAAAGGAGATAAGAAGAAAGATTGAGCCATAGCGTCCTTAAGTTAAGAACCAACTCAAAGAAATTCCTTTCAGTTGTTCTTTTTAAAAAAATGCCCAAAATACATAGTTGTGTTACTGGTTTTACCTACCTCTTTTCCAAAGGTCCAAGAAAGAAAAATGTAAGGCCAAATTCTTTAAAACTTTCCAGCCATTTCCCCAAATAATTTTACCACCTTTACTCTTATCTCTGACGACCTAAGGTAGTTCATAACCAATCCATTAGCCTCACCTATGGATGTTTATTGGAAGATTACTTTTAACTAGGGATTGCATATAAATATATTTATTTTCATACTTGGAGAAGACCATTACCATGAGATATCAGTGTAGGATTGCATGAAAGGTCATCATTGTCCTCTGGGTAACATTCATTAAGTGGTAGACTTGCAGCATTATGTGAAAAAGAGAGGCATGATTCATTGTTCACCGGTTCAGAAAATGTTATTGACATCTGACAAATACAATCCAAGTAAGGAATGTCCCTGGAGCTTTAGAACAAGAATAAGGAAATTAAGATTTTCCCCCTGACCTTTGCGTCAGTAAGCATGCACAATTACTGTGCTTTCTTATTGACACTTTTTGTTTAATTATGTTCATAACCCACAATGATTGTTTACCTCAAACTGTTTATATCTATCTATCTATCTATCTATCTATCTATCTATCTATCTATCTATCTATCTATCTATCTATCTATACAAAAATGTTCTCACATTACTAACTGTTATAGCAATACTTTATTCATACAATGTTAACAGCAGCATCATGGCTGATACTTCTAGAATCCAAATTTATTTTTATGTGATAACATAAGAACAGTTTGCAGTTGCTTTGTGAAATCATGCATAACTTCTCAGCTTCTCTCTTATGGAGAATAGTAAACTAAGACATTAGGCAGGATTTCATAGTGATACAAATATTTGTTGTTGCATTTGTTCAATCTTTCTTTGGGTTTTAATGTTGTTTTCTGTGATATTATACTGCTTGACTGAACAGGCAAATATTTTAAGTTACAATGTATTTTTCAGGAGCTTAAATGTGCTATTTGTCTTTTGTAGTGTGAATCAAGAGACCTTTGTGCTACTTTAGGGAGGTGTAGTCGAGCAACTCTTCGTGAACAAAAAAAAAATGGCCATTCTAGTCTGGGAAAGGTGTAAGTCTTTCATGATAAGTGGTATTGGGAGAGTTTGAAATAAGCACAAAATCTGTTAAGCACATTTTTTATTTCTGCATTTTAATGCAGAATCACACATAGTTAGTCCTGTAGTCTTCCTCGGCTTAATACCTGACAATTCAAGAATGTGGAAGTCAAAGTTATTCTTGACTAGTTTAATTGGTTTTGGGGGATTCATTTTGAACCTGGAGAGATGTGACCCCCACAACCAACGGCCCTTCCGGGCTCAAAAATGTATTTGAAGATCAGAGGACTTTTCTTCAGCCACAGTAGGATCTTGTTGAAGTAACCGGCAGCCAGGATGGCATATGGCAACCTATCTCCAGTGGAAATCAAGTTATTTCAATGTCTTGGAGGGGATGCAGAAACCCACCAGAAATTTATCCAGTACTAGTAGGCCAGCTCCCTGAATGCCTGCAGATCGGAGGTGATCCAAGAGAAAAGGAGCCTGATTATGAGGATGATGGAGCGGTGATCACACCAGGTTGCCACAATAGATGATCTGGCAACATCTCCTCTCAATCAAGGCAAGGCAAAACTAATCCTGATGGTTTGGCAGGAAAAAGATTAGACCACAAATACAGAGATTAACCACAGTGAAATCAGTAGAGGGATTAATCCCTGGGACCCTGATGCTGGAGCAAACCCGTGCTTCACCCACAATGCCAGCCACCGTGACAGCCTCACAGATGAATATCTGGGCTAATCCACCCTAGAAGCAAGAGATTAAAGTGTCCAGCCTGGAAGGCAACAGCAGAATAGGTGGACTCCTGCAAGAGCCTTATCACCCTGAAGCTACCACAGAAGCAGGCAAATGTTTTGTCCAGCCTGCTAGCAACCGCTACAGTCAAATAGGCAGCAGAGCAGGCAGACCTCAGCAAGAACCCTTCACCATGGAGCTACTGCAGGGCAAGGCCAAATTAATCCCAATGCCTTGCCATGATGATCCACCAATACAGAGCCACCAGGAGTTCAGGAGAGGGTGCAAACCCTAGGACCCTAACGCTGGATGTAACACATGATCTTCAGTCAAATTTAGAAGTGGTGACCAGTTACCATCATACCTGGGATATCCCCAAAGCCCAACAAACCTGAAATAACGACATGACACCAATCTGGGTATAAAAAACTGGCCACAGCTTCTTCATTAGACTTAACAGGTAAAACCAAACCAAATTTTAATTAAACAATATACCAACTAGTGCTTGCCCACCCTACTTAGCCTAATACCCCTCAGGGGACCCCGTGCCCCTAGAGGCTCCTCCTCCTTCACCAACGTAGGAGGGCAAGCACTACCGCCCCCTGCTGTGACATATAAAACACGTAACATATACCTTACAAAACTTTTATGCATGTTTTTTTTTTCTTTCTTTCTTTATTTTTTTAATAACATTCCAAGATAGCGAAACAAGAGGGAGGGAGGGTGGGAACTAACCTACAGCACCAACTTAGGCTCAAGTGTGCTCAACTGCCACATGCACCCCTTTAAGAAACCTCTGCTGAAACCCCTCCTCTCTCCCCTCTCTACCAATCAGCAACCCTCCTATCCTTTGCTTACTTCTCTGGTCACCACCCACTCCCCTTCCACTTTGCTCTGCCGTGGGTTCATTGACTAGTTACCGTCATACCTGGGATATCCCCAAAGCCCAACAAACCTGAAATAACGACATGACACCAATCTGGGTATAAAAAACTGGCCACAGCTTCTTTATTAGACTTAACAGGTAAAACCAAACCAAATTTTAATTAAACAATATACCAACTAGTGCTTGCCCACCCTACTTAGCCTAATACCCCTCAGGGGACCCCGTGCCCCTAGAGGCTCCTCCACCTTCACCAACGTAGGAGGGCAAGCACTACCGCCACAAACGCACGTCATGTGCGTGCCGCCACCGAAGCTATGGCCCTTGCAATGCTGTCCTTAATTGCATAAATAAACACATTTAACCCAATTGGATTTAAGTGCACCCCATCTTTCATAAAATATCCCTCAACGTCAACTATCTCAAAGTCAACTTGCCTTATGGAGATCCCTCCATGCCTCCTAATGAAACTCGACATTGCCTTGTTGACTCGCTTCCTACACCTGTCCATCGTTGCCCCATCCATGGGAGCCCTCCACTTCCTACGCTGTATTATTTCTGACCATACTATCACCAAACCCGGGAAGAGAGCCAACAAGCGCTCTACATCACGCTTCATTATCCTAATCAACTCCTTGATTGGCATGTTGCCTAAGTCATTTCCCACAGCGTGAACAAAACAACACCTCGGGCCCCTCAAACATTCTGGCATACCCCGCTATATGCTCCACCAGTTTGTGCAACTTAAGCCCTCTAACCCCCAACCACCGGAGTGACACCCGATCTGACGGGAATCCCAGCTGCAAACCTCCATCCTTGATCCCAGCCTCCTTCCTGGTCCAGTAAATATACGAGTGACCCGTGAGCCACACCTGCCAGGTGGAACCTGTCATAAAGAAAGCCTTAATTACCAGTCACTAACTCTGGCCGAATATTTGACCTGAAGCTATTAGACCCCCATCTACCAATTCTCTTAACCCAGTCATCCCCCATACCTGACCCCGCTGCCTCAGTTGCTGCCCCTATCCTAAACGAATGCGACCCAAACTGAGATGGTGTTAGCCCAATTCTACCCAATGTTAACTTGAGAACGGAAATGAACTGGAACTGAGATAAAGGCCTCCCAACTTTGTGCATAAGGAAGGAACCCTGCTTCTTACCTCTAACTACCCTGAAACTAGCTACTAATTTACAAGGGCATACTGCGAATGAAATAGGATGCAAATAAATGGCAGACCCCTTACCATAAATGTCGGTCTTTGACCGCCTAACCCATATAACCAGTGAATGACCCAAATCTTCTACATCCTGATCCTGAAGACCTCCCATAACTGTCTTGTTCCAGCTTACCAGTTCGCTAATCCGAAACGCCCCAAAGAAAGCGAGCGAAAAGGCCGTCCGAAACAATAGCGCCTCGTACACAGATTTGCAAATTCCACCTAGCTCGCCATATAAGGATTGCAAAACTGCAAATGATATAGGCCTCCTCACATCCTTTCGCTTGGTGCCCCGTCTCATTCCCTTTAAAGCCTGCCTCACACAGAAATTTTTTGTGACATCTGGCCTCCCCTGCAGCGTCAACATGAAGGCCAGGGCTGTTATCTTCCTACCTACCAAGGACGGGGATATTCCCCGCTCCTGGCACTGCAGCATGAAAGCGATGAGGGTACTCAGATCATTTACTTCACCACTTTTCCTGGCTAATTCTTCCCCAAAAGCTTCCCACTCCAGCCACACTTTCTTATAACCCCTCCATGTGGTTGGTGCCAGCGAATTCTTTATCAACTCCCCTAGCTCCACGCTCCCAGGTTCCATAAGTGGCGTGGTAACGGGATTCCTGTCTCGGACGCCGCTGGAGCCACCTGCCGGAAACTATCCCACTGTGACCGGGACAACGCATCTGCTATCACATTTTGAACCCAGGTACATGCTTAGCCCTAAAGTTAATGTTACACTGCATGCACCTAAGAACCAACTGTCTGATCAATCTTATCACCGGCAGAGAGGAAGCCGACAGTGAATTGACCGCCTGAACCACCCCCATGTTGTCACAATGAAATATCAGCTGCTGGTCTCTAAGCTGATCCCCCCAAATAAACATTGCGATCACTATAGGAAAGAGTTCTAGGAATGCCAAATTTTTTGTTAGCCCTATTGAAACCCACTCCGGCGGCCACTGCTCAGCGCACCATTGCCCCTTTAAATAGGCCCCCGAATTCGACGCTACCGGCTACATCCGTAAAAAGGTCTATCTCCGAGTTGTTGACGGGAACTGCCGGGATAAGACATCTCCCATTAAAAGAATCCAAGAACCTTAACCACACTTCTAAATCCTCCTTCATATCCATGGTGACCCTAATAAAGTGATGAGGCTGTTTAACCCCAGCAGTCGCCAACGACAAGCACCTAGAAAAAATCCTTCCCATAGGAATTATCCGACAGGCAAAGTTTAACTTTCCTATCAGAGACTGAAGGGCCTTAAGGGTCACTTTCCGGGCTCCCCGTGTTTCTTCCACTCTGGCCCTGAGATCGGTTATTTTATCGTCCGGCAGACGACACTCTAACCTCCCTGAATCAATTGTAATCCCCAGGAAGCTAAGCACTGTACATGGACCCTCTGTCTTTTCTCTCGCAATAGGGATCCCGAAGTCTTTCGCTACGGACATGAACACGTCCATCAGATCCCCACATACCTGAGAACCCCCCTGTCCGACAAAAAGGAAATCATCTAAATAATGGACTAGGGACTTGGATCCTGACTTGACCTGAACCACACATTGAACTAAGGAACTGAAAGCTTCAAAATACGCGCATGATATAGAGCATCCCATAGGCAAACACAAATCGACATAATAGTTGCCTTGAAAGTGGCAACCTAGTAGATGCTGACTCTCCGCGTTTACCGGAAGCAATCTGAAAGCAGACTCAATGTCTACCTTTGCCAATAGGGCGCCCCTGCCTGCTAACCGAACGAGCTTTAAGGCCTAATCAAATGGGGTGTACCTAACCGCTGACAAGTCCTTATCGATCTCATCATTCACCGATCCCCCTTTGGGGTAAGAAAGGTGATGTATCAGCCTGTACTTGCCAGGCTCCTTTTTGGGAACCACGCCTAATGGCGATAACCTCAAGTTTGGGACGGGTGGCTCCCGAAAGGAGCCAGCCATCCGTCCCAAAGCTATTTCTTTTGTAATCTTTTCCTTAACGATGCCGGGAAACTGACCTGCCGATTTTAAATTAGGGGGAACGAACAATAGCTCAGGAAAAGTCTTAAAAGGAATAGAAAAACCGCCGTCAAAACCATCACGGATCAACTCCGCCTTTGTAGCGTACCCTCTACGCCTACCGTACATTTTTAACCAAGGAAGCATCCTTTCTAGCCTGATCGGCGTTCTCGCCTTTGGAAGCGGGCTCAGACTGCCCTGTAGTTCCGCGCAATTTCTTGAGACACCGGAACAATGGGTGTGGATGCCCGCATTCTGAACACTCGTGCCTGAATCTGCAGGCAGATCCCCATTTGCATGAACTTTCGTTGTATAGGAAACAACATCCCTTCCTAACCGAGCTGGCGACCTGCTGCTGCCTATTACCGGACCCACGAAAGGACTGAGCCGCTCTGAGTCGGGTGACTATCTTCATCCATATGCCTACCTCCCTATCATCCCATCTCATTTCCTCCCTAACAGCCATCCTCTGCCTGAACTGTTCGTCGTACGCCCACCAGGCCATCCCCCCGTATGTCCTATGGATGCTGTCTATTTTGTACTGGTAGCAGAATAGAGCACAGCAATATTCTGGCTTCCTTTCCCCGACTATGCTTGCCAAGATTGCGAACGCTTGCGACCAATTCGCAAAGGTTTTTGGGATTCTCCTAAACCTACGCTTCCTCTAATCCTCTTCTTTTTTGCCCTCATCCCGGGATGAGTCCTCCTTGACCTCAAAATACTGATCCAGCGG
Source organism: Discoglossus pictus (assembly GCA_027410445.1). NCBI lineage: Eukaryota > Metazoa > Chordata > Amphibia > Anura > Alytidae > Discoglossus > Discoglossus pictus. The sequence goes on along the minus strand of CM050166.1, from coordinate 96,942,914 downwards.
CAGCAAGGAAAATATTTCTATAAACTCCCGCTTCCATATCCTATCTTTTAAATCCTGAGCTACGTGAACTCCCAGAGGGCCTATCCTGCAGAGGGTGGGGGCTGCTAGCGCCGTATCCGCTACCACGATAGATGCCGAGTCACTCCTACCTGTTTTCTGGCTCTCCCCCGCACTCTCTGCCTGCCCCCTTCCTGCATCTACCAGCGTTGCTGGGGCCCATGCCTGCGCCGCTGACTTCCCACCCTCTAACTTAGACAACACAGTCCTCAGGAGCTCCAATATAGTGTCTGAATGTGTTCCTTGTATTGATTGTGCTGTGTGTGTGCATGAGCCGTGTGCAAGGCACTCACCTCCAGAGTTAGGTGTTGCGGCTTTCCTGCACAACTCCGCCGGGATAGCATCCCACCGTGCGGCAACTGAACTTGATGAGTTGTTGTCGCCACTCCGCCGGCGTGTCGCCGCAGCTGGTGCTGATGACATCTGCGAACCTGTATAAAAAGCCGAGGACCTGTGTGATTGGTACACATGAGACATTCCTTGCCTCCCCCCCAAGGCCCTTTCCAGCCTGCGGGGCTCCTCCCTGCCACTTCTCCTGCAGTGTAACTTCTGTGAGGTCTCCTCTCGCCGCCTTCCACTCCTGATCCTAACCCTAGTTCTACCAGGGGAGTAGCTTCTGCCTTGCCTTCCTCCATCTACTACCCCACTCTCCGACCTCTCGTCTGGGGATGAAGTGTCATACCTCCCACCCTGCTCGTCGCTCTCTGCGTCCTCCCAATACCCTGCAGCTGCCACTCCAGCCCTGGGCTCTATAGAAACTTCTCTCCTTGCCTGCTCTCAGACCCAGCATCAGACCTCACTGCTGCGGCTGACCCAGTGCCTGTGCTGATCACAGACCTCAGATCCCGCGGGACCCGTAACTCACCCTTCCTGTTGTCAGCGCCGTCCCTGCTGGCCTCCGCCGTCCTCCGCCGAGCCGCCGGAAGTGACGCTGACGTCACTTCCGGTCGCGCCATTCCTTGCTGCCGAGCCGCCGGAAGTGACGCTGACGTCACTTCCGGTCGCGCCATTTTCATCCTGCCGGGCTTCCTGGAGCCACGTGCCAGCTCCTGCTGCTGGACCACATGTTGTGCCTTCTCTGGAACTCCCAGCCGGGGCACCTTCGGCCCGCTGGATGCTTCACCGGCGTGCCTGTTCGCCCGCGACTTCCCTCCATGCCCAGCATCATTCAGACCAGCAGGAGGGGCCGGCTGGCTCACTGAAGGGGCTGATGGACCAAGGCACAGTCTTGCCGGAGGCCTGGTTCTTCTGGACGGACGATGACAGGCCTCTTGAGGTAGGATGGCCGAGGTGGATGGGGGGGAGGGAGATAGGTGAAGGAGGGGGGATCCAGGAGGAGGGGAAGGGGGAGAATTGGGGATATCAGGGGATGGTTCCCTACTATAAATAGGAGGAGGGGTAGGTGGAACCATAGAGGGAGAACTATCCCTAGCAGGGGTAACTCTGGGGATGGAGGCCACTAACGCTGACAGCCAATCCTGGCCTTTTTCAGCTGCAGCCTCCCTAATCTGACCTAGCAGAGACTCCATGTCTGCAGATGACATTATGGGTAAATGGGGAATAATAGACTGTCACACTAACCTACAGCACCAACTTAGGCTCAAGTGTGCTCAACTGCCACATGCACCCTTTTAAGAAACCTCTGCTGAAACCCCTCCTCTCTCCCCTCTCTACCAATCAGCAACCCTCCTATCCTTTGCTTCCTTCTCTGGTCACCACCCACTCCCCTTCCACTTCGCTCTGCCGTGGGTTCATTGACAGCTTTAAAAAGGAAGACCATCTTCCCAGCATCAGCTGTGTTAATTCGCTGATCCTGTGTTAATTCGCTGATCCAGCCAAGGATCCAAATCGCTACAGGGTTCACCCTATTCCAGTTCAGAGGCCATGGCCTAAGGCACCTCCATAGTTATACTTTAGGTGGGGGATCCCCTGGCTCTTAGGATTTAATGGGTAGAACCGGGCTAGGTAGCTAGTATTGAGGGAGGATCCAGGGGTTCTCCTGCCTTATGGGGAGAGTAGTATTAACACATTAAGCCTCAATTTCAATGAAATTAAGGTGTTATCTTGTTCATAGTGTCAGATTTGAAGCATCAGTGCTTCTCTGAGACATTTTTTCTGCCTCTAAGTGGGGTTAAAACTTCCACAGATGTTTTTTTTAACAAGATCAGATATCATTGCGGGAGGCAGTTTATAGAGATTTGCAAAATAGTTATGAGACAGGCACTCAGTGTTTTCAATGTTAGGGATATTTAAAGCACTTGGATGGCATTTCTCTGAGGTTAGTTTTATGTTTGTGATATAATAGATCGGTATATTAACTTTATGGGAATGTCTTTAAATGCTTATATATTTTTTCATATTTTCTTTGAGAAAATATTTTCTTGAAGATGTTGTATGATAAGGCAATCTATAGAGACAGATTTGCAAGCACAAAGCTAACATATAGCTCATAGTGCTAGTAAGTCTAAGAGCTAAATACACACAGATCCCGATCAACATCTGTGCACTTCTAAGAAACTGGAGTGAGATCTCTGTATATTTTTTAAACTGGAGTTACATCTTTAGCTGCTACTGTAATCTATGAAGGATTTAACTACCACCATTACATCCAATTTAGAGATGATTTATAAAGGAAATAGTTTGAGCATGTCAATGAGAGTTTAGAGTCCCATATGCGATTGGACTCGCAAAACCGCAAAATACAAAATAATAAAAATGAATGCTGATACTGTCCATTTCGGTGGCCTGATATGTATTAACTCACTGATTCCCAAAATCAATATAACCCCGAATTGAAACATAAAAAATATATTTTTTATTGGCAATTTGCAAGCTTTAGACTGTTGTGCAATTCATTATAATGTCTTTCGCTTTCCCTGTCATTTACAGTGCAGTATAGATTTTTTATTTGCATTTACAGTGCTACGGACATGTCTTTAACCCCTTTGGGGGTCCCATCTGGTACCCGTAGGATTTTCTACATTTGCCTTTTACGGGTGTAAAAACATTTGCGAGCTTGAGGAATTGTAGCAATTGAATAGCAATTTTAGATTTTAGCAATTGTAAATCTTGTGGAGGGGAAAGATCAAAGGTTTAGATGGGGCATAAGTTACGGTTGCAACAACTGCAAGGATTTCAAGCCTGTAACCCGTAGACTATTTGAGGCTCGCAAAAAGACGCCAATTGAATTGCAAATTAGCTTACAGGCTCCATTACGGGAGCCTGTGACTTATAATTACTCAACTGAATGAGGCTCATACTCTGTGGAGATAATGAAATTATTAATTAGGATTACCAATAATCTTATGTTGCACATTTTGGGATGGAAAATACTTTTTACATAAGATTTGTGAGTAGATTATGTTCAACCCCTGAAATTGTATATATTATATTAAAAAATTGTTTCCAAAATGTTTGTATTTATCGACACAACCAAAGCATATGCTTTAGATTTTCCTTGTTTCCACATTTTTCCAGCAATTGTCTTTTGCTATTTTTTTAGTTTATTACGTTTAATGAGTATATAATACAAGTGGAAGATAGATCTATAATAGTTCTCTTTTATAGTATTGCATGTAGAGCTGTTTGCGATGTTAGAAATATTATTCCATTTGTGATAATCCCAAAATATTTCCAATCTTAATTCCAAGGGATCATGACATTTTCTAAATAATTAGTACAGTGGTACCTTGGTTTTCAACTTTAACCCGTTACTGACGGCAGGATGAGTTCAAAACAGGTTGAGTACCAAGGTATGGCCAAAATAAAACTTAAGGTGGCTCAAGGTGTAACAAGGAACTGGGATTTGTTGGGGTGCTACTTAGGATACAAATATTCAATAATAAGTGAGAAGAGAAAGAACTGGTATCCTTTTGTAAATTAGTGCACACCCACTGCCCAAATTACAATATAGAAATAAGTCAAACTTTAAAACTTAATATTTATTATAAAAATTTAAATAGCTGGGATAAAATCCTAATTCTCTTGACAAAAATAGAAAAATTGAAGGAATAGGTGAAAAATGCCATATTAGTATTTCTTCATATTATAGATCCTATAAGTCCAGTTAACAGATCCCAAGTGTCCACAAATGTATTTATATAGGTGCTTATAGTGGTATCTTGTATTGATAAGATACCCACTAATCATGCGGCCTTGTATACTCCAAATGAATAAAGTGCTAAGTGCTAAGTGCTAATAGTGAGCATACAATATGCCCGAAGGTCAAATTGTATTAAAGTGCAAAATTATTACCAGGGAAGGACAAACAGCTCCCCGTGGTGAAATATAAACCAAAGTGCTTGATGTGATATATCAAAGTATTCAATGTACTTCAATATACTTTAAAATAAGTCGATATAAATTTGGAGGGCTTAGGGGTCTGTACTTGGATAAATAAATAACTTATGGGATAGACAAAAACTTAATATTAAGTATTGTTGGATATATGAGTACCAAGGTAGCATTTCCCATAGGAATCAATGTAAATTGAAATAATTTGTTCCGAGCCCCATAAATTTCACGTTTTATTTTGAACTGATAGTGTTGTGTTTCGATACAAAACCTTAAAACTAGACAGACATAATATATATATATATATATACATATATATATATATATATATATATATATATATATCAACATAACATAGAATTTAACTTCACTTTAACTGTATTTAGAGGACTTGAGGGCCCAATGGTATGGTGGCGATGTAGAGGAGATGAAGGAGAAAAAAGGTTATTACTTGAAACTTTGGTTCTTATAGGCACAGGCTGCATGTTCATTCTAACACTCAAGGCTAGAACAAATTGTTTACTGCACATGAATTACAACTATAAATTAATCTGCGCAATCAGTACATGCTTTTGATGCATGCTAGGTACAGGTTTGACTCTTAATTGGCTTATAAATGTAAATAATCTTTAATTGGCTTAGATGGTGGGAGATAATGGGCAGGATGTAGTCTGTATGTAGGACTACTATAAAAAGATATGGGGCCGCATTCATTTCCAAGCCCGTAACTCATTCGCAGACAGCCGCATATCTGCGAGTGAGTTAAGGGCTTCAGTTCCTCTCCGTTTGCGAGGCTATTCAATTGATCAAGCTCGCAAGCTTACAACAATTGTAAACCATGCACTGGTTCGGAGCAGTTGAGGGTGGGAACATGATCAATTAAGCAAGCCCGTAACCTCCCATTTCGAAACAGCCAATAGGAAATTATACTGTCTGAATTACTGTAGTAAAACATGACGTTTACCTGCCATTCAATTAGATTCGGGGGTCTGATATGCGATATGCAAGACATAGAAAATACAGAATTATGCCAATAATGTTCTAGTCCATATGGGTGGCCTGATATGTATTAACTCATTGATACCCAAGATCGTTATGACCCTGAAATTACACATAAAATTCAAATGTATTTCCTGCCAATCTGCTGGCTTGAGACTGTTGTGCAATTAATTCTAATGTCTATCATCGCTTTCCCCGTTATTTACAGTGCAGGATTAATCTTTTATTAGTATTTACAGTGCTAACAATTAGTGTTTAACCCCCTATCGGGTCCTCTCGAGCACATATAGGATTTCCTCCTCCATTTGCGGTTTACAAACTTGGGGAAATTGAGCAATTGAATAGCGATTTGCGATTTTAGCCCTGCGAAAGTGAAAGATCAAAGGCTTCTGAAGGCTTTAAGTTATGAGTTTGACAGACGCAATTTTTTCAAGCCCATAACTCGTAACCCGATTGGAGCCCGCAAAAAGACGCCAATTGAATAGCAACATAGCTTGCAACCTCACTTACGGGCCTCCCGATCTCAAATTCAGCCAATTGAATGTGGCCCATGCTTTTTATGTAATTGTTGCGACCAGCAGTTATTGTGTATACTATTCTGCTGTACATGCTATGATTGTGAATAAAGGGATACTGTGTTTTAGTATCATGACTGGGTTTTGGAGTAGAAGTCAGTGTATATGTTTTTCTACAACAACACAGACTGCTCTTGGGCTCTTGCAGGCACAGACTGCTCTTGGGCTCTTGCAGGCACAGACTGCTCTTGGGCTCTTGCAGGCACTAACATCACTATGCCACATCACTTCCTGAGAGACAGCATGCGGGGTGGTGCAAGCTTGTTGAGTACCGAGGAAGCACTAAGTTCCGAGCCAATTTTTTATTAGTTAGATGCGTGAGTACCAAGCAAGTATTGAGTTCCAAGCCATTTTTTTTGTCAGGCAGTCTCGTTGAATATTGAAAATGTTGGTTTACTATTTTATAAAACTTTGAGATGAGGCCCTTACAGTGATTATCACTAATAACTTCTATACATAAGTGCTCTAAGTCTATATACATTAATTTATTTTTATTAATAAATAAGGTATCTGATTATATTTGAAGCAATCTCCTCTACCTACCTTATATTTCTCTATAAAATCAGAAATATATTTATTTCAGTTTCTTTTATAATGTATAACTGAATCTATTCCTCTTTCCAAGGGCTATGTAATAAGTATTTTTATATAAGTGAGTTTTCTATCTTATGTTTTACAGTATATATACACATTTTGAGTAAAAGTTAAATTCTTATTAAATATTCAGGGTCATTACTAGATAAACTGTCATATATGACAAATCAATTAAGATGCACCCCTGCGTCCCACATGTTTAGAACTCATTAGAGGCAACATACAGAAACACACATTTGCCTTTCCTAAGTAGCAATTTACCTATGTATGCCTAGTTAAATACATACACACATATTGCCCACGGACATACACACACACATATATATATATACTAGCGAATTGCCCGTCAAAAAATGACGGCAATGAAATTGTAAGGTAGCTAATGCTGTTTGAAATATATAATACATTAATAAATGAATATACTTTACCTATTTTAAAGCATTGTGTGGAAGAGCTGTGAATGTGTTTTGATGTTGCTGCAGCATTAGTGGTGTGGATCTGCTGTGTAAGCGTGCTGAATGTGTGCAGTGTAACACTGTGCGTGCGCGAGGCCAAACCGTTAGCGTAGTCGTGTACTTCCGCATTGGCGTAAAATGGCGAGTAATGTGTGGTATACGTCTGTATCGGAATATCCGTAGGTGTTTTGTGGTGTTTTGTGAGTTTCTTGTGGTGTTTTGCGAGTTTAGAGTGCTGTAGCCTCGTTTTCGTTTTGTTCGGCGGCCATTTTTTCTCTCGCTTCGATTTTTTTTTAGTCTCTAAACTGTTTTATTTCGAGTAAAATCGAGGTGTAAGTTGTATTTTTGAGGTGCTGGGTGCTCCCTCTTGGTGTAGGTAAGGTTTTTATGTATGTGCTGTGTGTATGTATTGTGTTTTACATTTTGTAATGTTCGCGAGTTGCGTCCGAGTGTTGCGAGGCCGTAATGTGTGTGAACGTGTGTCGTATGTTGTTTGCGAGTGTCGTAATGTGTGTGTCGTACTGTTTGGGTAGCGACGTGAAGTTTGCGAGGGTCGCAGTTGCTGGCATGGAGCGCCTTCGGAGACACAGAGGAGGGAGAGGGGGAAAATGGAGAGGGGGAATAAGGTATAGGAGAGGAGGGAAAGGAGATACAGGGGAGGGAGAGGGGGAAAAGGAGACACAGGAGAGGGAGAGGGTGGAAAGGGAGAGGGGGAAGGAGGCACAGGAGAGGGAGAGCAGGAAAGGAGAAATGGTGGAGAGAGGGGAGGGGAAGGAGACACAGGGGAGGGGGAGAAGGAGACACAGGGGAGGGAGAAGTGGGAAAAAGACACAGGGCGGGTTGGCCAAGACAAGTGACAAGTGGCGGGTTGGCCAAGGCTAGCAATGAGCGGCAAAGGCACTCATCGAGAGGCCCGTAAAATAGACGCTTGGAGGGGCTGGCGAGGAGCCAAGCATTGTCTGGCAAACAGCAAACAGCATTGCCAGCTTTCAAAATTTTTCCCCGTAATTTTTGACGGGCAATTTCCTAGTATATATATATATATATATATATATATATATATACATGTATATAACAATAGGTATATTAATGGGTACACAAGCCTTCATGCCCACCTTAGCAGTGAAGAGATTAAGCAATATCCTAAACTTTCATCTCATTTGTACACAACTCTGTTCTCTTATCCACTGATGCATTCAGTAGAAGCCTCTGAGATTTAACACTTTTGCTTGGCAGAAGTTTATTTTATACAAACAAATATCTGTTGGTAACCCAGTGAGTAGTAAACAACTGGCTTTTAAAGTCATTGCAAAGTTCACCTTCTGAATATACTTACCCCATTCAATTGCCATATTTGCACCAACCTTAGAATAGGACTTATAAGAGTACCTATGATAACAGTACTGAAAACCTCGGTTGCACCATCACTGAATCTTTGAGTCCTAATATTGTTCCCTCCCCTCAATTTATTTAGAGGAGTAGATATCACAAAGCCTCCTGTTTAATATAAGATACTTGTGTTATAGTACCTGTTATGTTATTATCACAGTTCATATAAAAGTAGTCTCAAAAGCAATTGTGGCCTCTTTTAAGTTTGATTACTCTCACTAACGTTTGTCACTTTTTCCTTACTTTGTATGTAAGCTGGATGTAAAAGGAGTACTATTTTTCAGGAAACGTGATTCTTTTTAAATACATGGAATTCCATTTCTTTACCTAATTATGCATTGGTGAATCTTAGTAGCTCACTATTCTGGCTCTTCTTGCAATCTGCTCTCACTGTTTCAGGTGGGCACTGAGACTAACTGCTTTAGTGTATTGATGAAGAGACACAGTGGCCATTAAATTGTTTCAAATGCAAATTTGTGTATCCTATCTATACAAACAAATTACTTGACAATGTCATTATAAAATTACATGTATGGAATTTTTTTTACCATTTTATCAGGAATTGACAAAACTGAGATATCTTCATTTGACACCCCAAACTGTACTTAGGTACACATAATTTCCATTTGCAATGAAACTGAATGAAGTCTATCTCCTAAATGTGGGTGCCATGATGTCAGATGAAATACAACAGCCAGTATGAGGTTCCACAGTTGTCAGTACCTGTTAGAACAGAACAGTTTTTACTGTTTTCCTTGTAGTGGTAGTTGTGAATCTCATCACAGGGTCTACTAATCTTCTATGTAAGCACCCAGGTGGTTCATTTAACTGTGGATGGAAGATACCAAGTCTTGGCATGCTCAACCTTTTGGTTAAAAAAATTCTATGATGAACTTAAATGTTACCTTAATGTGAATAAATAGCATTTATAATGTTATTAATTCTGCTTTGGAATGCTGAGCACCCACAGACATTTAAAGCCTGGGTATCAAATGTATAATGCAGCCCACTTGGAAAATATATTAGAACAGAAACAGTACCATAAAGACTCTTGAGACCATGGATAATTTGTGGAAGAAGTTAATGGACCACTGTACAATGAAGATAAATATATATGCTTGAAACCTTTGAGTAAACCTCTGACTACAATCTAAATTCAGCAGAAAAAACATCATACAGCTAGTTTTGTATTAGAAAAAAAATCTTAATGACGCTGCTGAAACCATGGATGTGCGAGAGGGGTGTTTACAGATCTGGAGAGCTGTGGTTGCATCTATTGATGTAACTTCCTACTTCTGTGACAATGAGGTTTAAGGGGTGTCAATTTCGATCTTATTTAATTATCTTAACAAAGCGTCTCTTTTCCATCTTTTCCCATCCCCCTCCACACCTGTATGATCCTGTTCTAAGGAAGTGATATAACAAACACAAAATAAATTCCAGAGTCTTCAAAATAGACATTTAAAAAAAAAGAAAATGTTTTGTGTTCTTTCCTTACACATGTTGTTAATTTGCTATATACTTTACAGAAAAGTTTCTGTGTTCCTGAACAGACACTCCAAGTTCACTGACCTTGAGCAATTGCAATGGCTGAAATTACCCAAATACATATGTGCAAACCTGTTACATACATACTCAAAAATGCTTAAAGAAGCAGTTACTGCCAAAGGTTGTCTTACACAAAAAAAACATTTTTGGACCCTTTCAATTGTTGAGTGTGTTGTTGTGAAGCAAGGGGAAACCATTTCAGAGCAACAAAGCTAAAGTAGCAACACAATAAAATATGCAATTTTTAGTGGACACTGGGAACATTTATTAAGGCACATGAAAACCTTCCAAAAATTGCATTCACAGGTTTGAATTTTATGTTTATAATTGAGCTATTCAAGAAAATTTATGTGTACATTTGCATGACTAAAAAATAACTTAATAAACATATTTCCTGCTCAGAATTCCTTTTATTATAATTACTATCCTTTTTTTTGTAACTCACCAACATACTGTATTTTGTAGTGCTAAATAAGGGTTATGTAGAAGTGCAAAAACTATTTTAACACATTGCAAAAGGATGGAGAGCCCTGTCTCTGAGCTATAAATCAAATGTAAATAGTGTTTTTCCCAAAGCACCTTACAAGAGTGAAAACACTCAAACCTACAATCACAATCTAAACAGTTTGGGTATGGTACAGGTGAGTGATAGATGTGTTGTGCATACAAAGCTGAAGGTGATACGCTTTTTTAAACATATGCATTTTTTGTGAGTTTTTGAAGGTTTTAAGACAGATAGATAGTCTAGCGGATCGAGGCAAGGAGTTCTAAAGAATAGGGCAGTGCAGGAAAAGCCCAGAAGGCACAAGTGTGAGGAGGTGATAAGAGAGGAGAAAAGGAAAGGGCATAAGCAGATCAAAGATGTTGGTTGGAGAGTGTGTTGAGTTGATAGCAGAGATATAAGAGGGTGCACTGTTGAGGGTCATGATTTTACATTTTATTCTGGAGGGTAGTGGAGTGATTGACAGAGAGGTGCTGCAGTCACTGAGAGTTGAGTATGGTAGATGAGTGTAGCGGAGGCATTTATTATGCATTTTAGTGGAGACAGATGGGTGGTAGGGAGGTCAGCAAGGACAGAGTTTCTGTCGTTGAGGAGAGATATAATGAGAGCATAATTTGAAACAAAGGAAAGAATCTGAAGAAATATAATGTTTGCACTGAGCTATGAAAATCTGTGCAAGGACATGCAAATTACACCAAAATGCATTTTCACACTTTAATCCCAAACCATTTTAAAAATGTCTTCTTTCCAGGATATGACTGCAGTTATAACACCACTTTTTGAGCCAGCTGATATACACAAAGTGCTTAAAGGAACATTATCTCAGAGAAACAGAGGAGCAATGTAAAACTGAAATAAGTTAATCTTCTAAGTATATTAGTTGTTCCTTGGAGGCATCGTTGGAGCTGTTACAAACATTTGATATATATACACATACAATGTTTTCCTAAAGAAACAGTTTGTAAATACATGACAGGTTATGCATGACAAGCTTTTTCCTGCCTTTTCTTAGAGGACTGTTAACGACCTTATATTGAAATTCTTTATTATCCTGTGATACATCAGTAATTACTGACTTAGATCAATTTTAAATCAAATATTCAGCCTTTGGAGTGACATGACAATGTTTGGTTTCATTTTGGAAGCGTTTTTAGTAATTAGAGATGTAATACAGTCTTTCCCACGAAAGTGCTTGAAGGCAGTTACAATGGATTAAATCTTTTTTAAGAATTGATGTTCATTGATACAATTTAATTTTACTTTACTCCTTGAGGCTATGTAAATTGAAAATCCAGTATGGGTGAATATGAAACAAATATAATTTTGCTCGCATAAAGTTAGAAAATCCTTTGTTTCATACAAATTGGCCATGATCATTACTTGTTTACATGGGTACACAATATATTTTTCACCATTAATAGTATTTTTCTGTAGTATTTGGTGACAGTGAAATTTTCAGATGATTTCTATAGCAGCTTATATATATATATATATATATATATCACATATATAGTTGTGAGCATGCGAGTTGTTGCAACGCAAAGCGAGGGCACTGGGCGGGGGCCTCAGTTACTGGCATGGAGTGCCAAAGGTGCTCCATGCCAGCAACTGCGACCCTCGCAAACTTCACGTCGCAACGCAAATAACACGACACACAAATTACGACACTCGCTAAATTTTATGAGCAACGCAAACAACATACGACACACGTTCACACACATTATGGCCTCGCAACACTCGGACGCAACTCGCGAACATTACAAAATTCAAAACACAATACATACACACAGCACATACATAAAAAGCTTACCTACAGCAAGAGGTAGCATCCAGGACCTCAAAAATGCAACTTACACCTTCATTTCACTCAAAATAAAAGAGTTTAGACATTAAAAATTTGCTAAGCGAGAGAAAAAATGTCCGCCGAACAAAACGAAAACGAGGCTACACACGCAAACACCATACGAGACACGTTACCAGACATTACGACCTCGCAAACATCGGACGCAACACGCCGACATACAAACATTTAAAACACAATAAATACACACAACACACACATAAAAAGCTTACCTACAGCAAGAGGAACCATCCAGCACCTCAAAAAACCAAGTTACATCTTTATTTAAATAAAAATAAAACACTTTAGACACTAATAAAATCGTTAAGCGAGAGAAAAAATGGCAGACGAAAAAAACAAAAACGAGCCTACAGCACTCTCAACACGTAAAACACCACAACACACTCGCAAAACACCACACGAAACTCGAAAAAACACCACGAAGCACCGACGGATAATCCGCAAAGACGCATACCACAGATAACCGGCCATTTTACGCCAATGCAGAAGTACACAGCTATGCTAACGGTTTGGTCTCGCGCACGCACAGTATTACACTGCACACATTCATCACGCTTACACAGCAGCTCCACACCACTAATGCTGCAGCAACATCAAAACACATTGACAGCTCTTCAACAATGCTTCAAAATAGGTAAAGTATATTCATTTATTAATGTATTATATATTTCATTATTACACACCAAACAGCATTACAGATTCATTTATTAATGTATTACATCTTTCATTATTATACACCAAACAGCATTAGCTACCTTACAATTTCATTACCGTCATTTTTTGACGGGCAATTCTCTAGTATATATATATATACACTAGTGACTTGCCCATCATAAATGACAGCATCATATAATGTTATCTGGAATTATCTGTGCTCTCTCTCTGTGCACTATCTTTCTTTGCACACTCTGTGTGTGCACTCTCTCTCTCTCTCTCTGTGTGCTCTCTGTCTGTGCACTTTCTCTCTGTGTGTTCTCTGTCTGTGTACTCTCTCTGCTTTTTCCGTCTGTGCACTCCCTCTCTGTCTATGCGTTCTCTCTCTCTCACCTTGTGCTGTCTATGTGCACTCTATCTGTGTGCTCTCTCTTACTCTCTGTGTGTGCTGTCTGTGTGCACTCTCTCTCTGTACCTCTCTCTCTGTAATCCTTCCTCTCTGTCACTCTCTCTCTGTACCTCTCTCCCTACCTCTCTCTCATTCACTTTCCTGTCTGTCTCTCTGTGCTGTCTCTGTCTCTGAACTGCATAATGGCTGCTGGCTGCTTTTATTACCGACTTTTAGGCCCCATGCTTGATGATGTCACAGCCACCCCCCCTCAATGACATCAGCGTGACTCACAACTGTCAACTATTATAGTGGATACACATGAAGGAGATGTTTCTATTCCTTTACTACTTTTACTTCAGATACTTTCATTTGAAATAGGTTGGTAGCCTAATATGGTAAAAGCTTGTAAATATGATTAAAATATAAGTGTTTTGTTAATCACCATACTGTATAGCCTAAATAAGGTTGTACTTGGGCTCCATGTTTAACAACACTTAAAACTGGGATAGAAGTAAATAATTGTCTAATTAATCTTACAAGCCGTAACTGTCCTCAAACTTTGCAGGCTGTAACAAACCTCTCTAAGAAATACATTTCCCTGGGCTGCCTTTGCTGGACTGTACATATAGACTATAGACGGTACCTCTGAGAAAGTTGCTTATAATAGCAGTGAAATGGCCATCAGGCTTTATTGAGATCTTTATTGAGTGATTTAGCAACACTTAGAACTTTATTTAGTGTATGTCCTAACACTATGAGCTTTCCACAAGGGCAGCCAAGGGGAAATTTATTTCTTGGAGAGGTCTGTTACAGCTTGCAATGACCTAAAATTATTTATTGAATAGACAATTATTTACCTCTATCCCAGGGAGCACTATTTTGGTTTTAAGTGTTTTTAAACATGGGGCCAGAGTACAGCCTTGTTTAGGCTATATGGTGATTAACACAACACTTATATTTTAACCATATTTACAAGCTTTCACCACATTAGGCTACCACCCTATTTCAAATAACAGTGTCTGAAGTAAATTCAGTGAAGGAATAGAATTATGTGTAAGTGATGTCACTGTGACAGCAGAGAAGAAATATAAATATTCCCCTCATATTTATGGCCAGAAGTGAAGTAACTCTGGTAGCAGTGGACGAATAGAAATACCAACCCCCATGTTTATGGCTAGAAGTGAAACTATTGTGGTAGCTATTTGTTGTGTTCCATATTCGGCCAAGGATTGGTAGAAGTACGTTTGAACTCTTGTATGTGTTTTTAATTCAGTGTTGTTTTTTCTAATACCCATATTGTATCAAAAGGACCTCCAACATTTTGTTACCAATTGCAAACATCTAACACTATTTTCTCAAGTGTTCCATTTAGGTGAACAATATAATGTAAGAAAATGCTGGACTGTTTGGTGGCCGGGGGAAGCTTCTTGAAGGGCATGAAGTGGACCTGCTGACAATGACAGTGCTACTATGAAATCCATGATAAGTGGAAGAGGAAGACCACAAGGTAATTTATCAGGGTATTTATTCCATGTACATGTGTTGCAGTCCGCCACAAATTATTGGATCAGGAGCCTAAGCATCTGACAGTGCTGATGACATGAAGCTGTACAAGGTAATTAAATCAGAAAATTATGTACTTTCCCTCCAAATGGATTTGCATAAATTAGAGAAATGGGCAACTAAATAGCAGATGAGATTTAATACAAATAAATGTAAAGTTATGCAATTGGAAAGTAAAAATAGCAATGCAATGTATAATGTTAATAGAGCAAGTCTAGAGGTATCAGATATTGAAAGAGATTTGGGAGTGCTTGTGAACAACAACTTAGGTAACAGTGCTCAATGCCAAGCAAGCAGCTGCAAAGGCAAGCAAAATATTAGCATGTATTAAGAAGGGTATAGAAGCAAGGGAAGCAAATATAATTCTGCCACTAAACAAATCCCTAGTATGCCCTCATTTAGAATATGGAGTACAAGTGTGAGCACTACTTCCTAAAAAAGACATTAAATAGCTGGAAAAAGTACAGATAAGGGATACTAAAAATATTAAGGGGAATGGAGGGGCTAAGTTATGTACATAGACTAACTAAATTAAACTTATTTTCTCTAGAAAAAGATGGGATATGATTACCTTATATAAATATATCCAGGGTCAGTATAAAGCTTTGCCAACTGAACATTTTCATTTTAAAAGAGGACATTATTTCACAGTAAGGGTGGTTAAACTGTGGAGTTCTCTACCAACAGAGGTGGTAACAGCTGATTCGATCGATAACTTAAAAAATGGATTTGATATATTTTTAAATAGAAAGGGCAGTTAGGGTTAACCTGGATAACTAGAGAGAGAGTATTGATTCAGGGAGGAGTCCCGATTGCCAGGATCTGGGGTCAGGAAGGAATTTTATATTTTTCCCTTTTGAGACAATTGGCAAGATTCACTTGTTTTTTTTCTTTTTGCTTTTTTCTGGATCAATTAACAATTAACAATTAATCTGCATATTGTAGATCAGAGGAGATCTAAAAAGGTTGAACTTGATGGACTAAAAGTCTTTTTTTAAACCTTAATTACTATGGGCCTCATTCAATTGCGATATGGCCAATTGAATAGGGCTCTAAATAAGCACATAGCATATTTTTTTAAAATACGTTTTTAGCTAGTGTAAACCTTGCTTGTGGATAGATGTTTACTAACTAAAAACTTCTTTAAAAAATATATGTTATATGCTTATTTAGAGCCTTATTCAATTGGCCAAATTGCAATTGAATGAGGCCCAGTGTAATGCAATTTAATTCCAAGCCCGTTATTACCTTCATATTAACGTTTGTCTGAGGGTTAGAAATGTGTAACATATATAGATTTATTTGACTCAAGCCTGTAATTACAGGATCACAACCACAACATGCAAACCATGAACCCATATTTAGCTTTCAGGGCATGATCCTGATCAATTAAGCAAGGTCATAATTTACAATTTAGACAGAGCCAATAGTAAACAATACCATCATGACATCAGTAAAATATGAAGTTTAAACTACAATCAATTCGTTTTTTAGAAATGCAATTGGACTTGCAATCCAGAAATGTAAAAATCAATAAAACAACTATTCTAGTTCATGTGGGTTCCATGATATGTATTAACCCATTGAATCCCAGGGCCGATATAAGACAGAAATAAAACATAAAAAAAATATTTTTCATTGCTATCTCTGTATTTTAAAGTATAGTAGTGTGTTTTTATTTGCTTTTGCAGTGTTACGAACAGGTATTTAACCCACCTGCGAGTCCTATCTAGTACTCGTATAATTTTTTCATACATTTGCCATTTACGGGTTTAAAGGCAATTGCGGGCTTGTTGAATTGTAATTAAATATGGATTTTGCATCTTTAGCACTTGTAACATTTAGGGGCTTGAATGGAGGAGATAGGAAGGAGTTACGTTTTTAACAACCACAGTGCTTTTGAGCCTGTAACTCGCAATTGTAATGCGAGTAGCAAAATTTAGCCAATTAAATATCAGTAACATTTACGGACTCTATTATGGGCTCAAGTAAATGCGATTTGGACAGTGAAATAGGGACCACAGTAACTAAGTACCTCTCCAAAAATGTTCAGGTTTTCCAAATGCCTGGGCATCCAAACATGGGTAACTCATGAGCCCACTTTATATGTTTCTATTGGAGGAAGTCTTGAAACAGTATTTTTCCTGGCAGGATTGAAGGGTCACTGGGAGCTGTTTGATATTGTAGATTTAAAAAAAAATCCCAGTCATTTTTATGTGATCAGAAAGAATTATGATTTTCTTGGAGGTAGTCTTAGAATACTAGGGTGTTTGCTTTACTGTTCTTGCTACCAGGTTACCACTTGATCACAAAATTTAACCTGTGATCATTAATGAGTATGATGGGAAATCTTCAAAAGCTTCTCTAGTTTCAGCTGACCATTTTTTTGCAGACTAGTTCTTCCTGGTTAGAGTTGTGATGGGAGCTTTTGGAGTATGCAAAGAAAGAGCTCACCATTATTCTTATGCACAAATAAAAACCCTACTCCAGCAAGAGAGGTGGATTTTCAAATGAAGCCTGACTTTAGGTTTTGATGGATGTATTTCCCCATTGCCCGACTTTCCAGAAGTGACAGTGTTAATACTTGACCTTTGGCCTTCTTTTTATTGAACACGTCTAGAAACTGGTGATAGCAAGTTGGGGGATGCGACAAAGAGGTAGAGGGGTTTGAGGAACCAAAAAACATGGGAATAAGAGCTTCTTTGTGACAATGGGAGACTCCAGTTTTTAATTGTAGTTGCTGACAATTGATGATGGGATTATGAAGAACTAGACATGGATACACCAGAATGATAAAAGTCATGGTTAGCTTTATCGGTTCCAATGTGTGGGTAATGTGCCTGATCCTACCTGTTGATTGTCATGGATGGTTATTCAGAGCTTCTTGGAGTTTTTTGGGTACATATCTACTGTTTCCTTTCCTTCAGAAAAAGTGTGGAAGATTTGCATGGCGCTGTCAGAACTTTTGTACGAATAAAATACAATCTTATATGGGTATTATAAGCTAATGTGATATCGCAATTATTAACCTTTTTCTTTTATATCCAATGTATTAATATTCTTTATGCTCTATACATACATGTGAATATATATATATATATATTTATGCATTTCCATTTTGGATAATATCTATGTAAAGATGTGTTTTTTAGTTTGAAGTAGAATTCTTAATGCTTCTTTATTCTGTAACATACATTACCTAAGAAATTCTTCAAATAATTGGAAAGATAAGGTTTACAATAATAGAATACTCCTAAGTAGATAAGGATGTCTACAGTGATACTTTCTCAGAACATATTTTTTTTCCTTGGTATATATAACTGACACTCCTTATCCCTAGAATATTAGCCATGCCTTGTTTATTGTCTTATTTACAATTCAATGTCAAGGGTCATTATTTTATTTTATTGTAATTCTTTGCTGTAATTTGAAGGTTCAAGAGCACCCTATTGTGTTCTAAGAAATTAATTGACACTTAATAGAGCTCTAAAAAAAATACATCCTATTAAGAGTTAAATGTTTTGTGTCATCATTAGGATTTTACGATTGGTTGCCAAATACATAGCCTGATTGGAATTTCTGATAAGCAAATTAAGTTGTGGGTATAATTGAGGGAAGAAAAGAGAAGAAAGGAGAAGAACACTGAACCAAGAAGACCTAGAGAAGGACACACATTCACATACCTCTCAACAAACACAGCCTCCTGGACAGACATGCCCCAGGGAGAAACTTTGGTAAATTCTTAAGAAAAACATACTAAAATATATTATTGTGATTTTTCACAAAACACATAAATAATTAAAAATGCATTCTACAAAAAATTTTCCACAGCTCATTAACAAAATAATTTATACATTTACATACCAAGAACTTCTAAAATCTAGGTCTCCATTGAGCTGAGTCATATGATGAAATCAAGAACAAAAACCAGGTATGATATAAAGTCTAATATTTCTTTAAATATTACTTCTTTTTCATTACAATCATGGAAATATTTTATTAATTTAATATAAAATAGATTGCTATATTAATATTTATCTGATATATACAATACTACTATAATTTGTGAATTATAAGTCGACATGTAATTTGCAGATTCATTTTATTAATAACAAATTTCAGCTTTTATAGCAATTTAATATAGCCGATAATTAATTGTAATGAAACACATTTTCTCTTTTGAATTAGAGGCAACATCTTAATTAGAAAACATACTATAATTTGACTATACAATCATATAATATTAATATGGTTTGATATCTTAATAAATAGATATTTGTAAACATACCAAAATAATCAAAACTATCTCCAATGTAAAATTAATATAAATCAAAATTTTAATTATTAATTAAGCATATTGTGCATGTCTTATATATAATTATGTGGACAATGTAATAATAACTGATACTTAATAATTGACTTACCTTGATATATATCTGTTACAATTGTTTATACCAACTTGTTATATTAAAATATACTTATTATCTATATTCATTTATAATAAATATATTCTCACATAATACAGTTCTGTTTATTTCATGAGGCCAATGCTCTTAATATATTGTGTAGTAAAAATTCGGAATTAGTCGAAATTGGCAAATATGTTAAATATGTAATAAAAAAAAATTATATTAATAAAGATGATTGATATTAATAATATCCCCATATTAATTGCCAAAACCCACGACAGTGCCTCCGATGCTTCAGGACTTTCTGATTTAGATGCTGGTTTACAGTTTTATGTGAGGGAGTCTTCCTGGTACAATCCCAACCTTGATGCCTAACTCTCTACCTTTCCCAGGTGACCTAACAAGTTTAGGTCAACTCTAATAGAAAGGGAAATCAATTTGAGAATGGAGGTAGGTCATGGTAGGTAAGTTCAGCCTCGAGCTTTATGAATAATCCCTACATGAAAGAGAGAGCAGTATAATTCTAGTGTCTCTGCAGCGAGAGTCCTGAATTCAATACAGAGAAATTACCTTGTATGATGTGCATAAGGGAAATTCCCTCAGAAGTTAGGCATGCTGAAAACCTCCTTGAACTCCATGAGGAAGGACTAGAGGTTGCTGGTCAGTGGTTCCTGTTTCTTCCAAATGAGGGAGAGCAAGGCTAAGGTTTTGATCATTAACAAAGAGATGATGTTTCGTCATCATGAAAAGCAGATGGTTTGGATACAATTGGAAGTGTATGGAGCAGTTATTAAGAAATCATCTGCAACCTCCAGGCTCTCCTCCACAATACAGAGGTTTAGGCAGCCTGGGTTTAGATGGGAAAACGGAAATAGGACCAGCTGTGGGAACACACAAAGCAGATGTGGTAGTTAGGACTTCACCAAGTTGCCTCATAAGGGATTGGATGGTGTCAGTAAGAGCAGTCACAACCTTCTCCTGATGGTCTGATGAGTGTGCTTGGTACTTCAGCTGGATCTGTGACCTGTTATTCTATCACAGTTAGCAATACTTACATGTTTGAGAAATAGTGATCTTAATGATTGAATGCCATGAGCCACACCTAAGGGAACCAATGGTAAACTAGCAGGTAACCAGAGGGGTAAGCGGTCAATGGGAGTAGCAGTAGAAGAGAAGTTGATTATGCTGGAAGCTGCAAAAGCCAGTATATATGGGAGATGCATAAGTCAGTAAGGTAAGAGCGGCAGCAGGCAATGTAGCTTGGGGTTGAAGCAGTCAGAATAGTTTGGTGTTGAAGCAGTCCGGTTACCTGCGGCTCCTAATTAGCAGCTGTAGTCTCTTAGTAAAGATTGTCACTATTCACATCAACTGTCATAATGAAGTAACAACTAATGTATGACATGTTGAATTAAATTAATTGCTGCTCCACAGTGTATCAATTATTTATACTGTATAATAAAGCAAATGTTGCAAAAGAACTGTCAGCTTTGTCTTTTGGAACAACAGATTTATTGTGTGATATTGATATTTATTTGGCTTACTGTTGAATGGAAATTAATTTACAGCCTTATTAAATTCCAGCCTCGTAAATAAGAAGCTTCTTCTTAAATCCTATGTACTGCAAAATTTCTCAAAGTTCCGACACTATTAAATTAGCCCTGCTGCGAGTACCGTGTGAGCTATGCAGCAGGGCTGTCTGTATGAACACTGCGAAAACGTACATGAGGAGTGACAGCCTGCGAGATGATCTCGCAGGCTCCCACACCTCATCAATTAGTGCAGGGGTCCTAAACGGGACCTCCACGGCAGTCCCCCACATAAGCCCTGCCATGGGGGGTACTACAACAACCCCTCCGGCACCTAAAACTAACCCCCCTCTATGCGCGGGTCCCCATTGGGACCACTGAAGTGTACCCACATTAACACCTTGCTGCTGGGGTCCATAGGGACCCCTGCAACCCCCACACACTAACCCTTGCAGCAGGGGTCCCCGATCGGCACCGATCAGGCCCCCGCTGCATTTAAAACTTTAAAATTCTCCGCCGCGGCTCCTTAAAGGGCCCGCGGCAAACTATTAACAATCCCAGCCGCGGCATCTAAAATGAACCCCCCTCTATGCTGGGGGTCCCCATCGGGACCCCCGAAAGTGTCCCCACGTTAACCCCTTGCTGCAGGGGTCCATAGGGACCCCCGCAGCCCCCCCACATTAACCGTTTGCAGCGGAGGTCCCCGATCGGCACCGATAATGACCCCGCTGCATCTACATTTTTAAATTTACCGCCTTGTGGGTCCTTAAAGGACTGTAAAGGTCCTGAAAGGACTTGCTCTAAAAAATATTAACCCCGGCCAATGAAAATTAACCCCATAACTCATGGGGGTCAATACAGACTCCCATAATCACTTAATTAACCCTGTCACTCATGGGGGTCAATACAGACCCCCATAAGCCAATAATTAACCCCATAACTCATGGGGGTCAATACAGACCCCCATAAGCCAATAATTAACCCTGTCACTCATGGGGGTCAATACAGACTCCAATAAGCCTCTATTAACCCCATAACTCATGGGGGTCAATACAGACCCCCATAAGCCAATAATTAACCTTATCACTCATGGGGGTCAATACAGACCCCAATAAGCAAATAATTAACCCCATAACTCATGGGGGTCAATACAGACCCCCATAAGCCAATAATTAACCCTGTCACTCATGGGGGTCAATACAGACCCCCATATACCAATAATTAACCCCATAACTCAGGGTTGTCACTACAGACCCCCATAAGCCAATAATTAAACCTGTTACTCATGGGGGTCAATAGACTCCCATAAGCCAATACTTTACCCCATAACTCATTGGGGTAAATACAGACCCCCATAAGGCCAATAATGAACCCTATAACTCATGGGGGTCAATACAGACCCCCATAAGCACTTAACCATATAACTCATGGGGGTCAATACAGACCCCATAAGGCCAATAATTAACCCTGTAACTCATGGGGGTCAATACAGACCCCCATAAGCACTTAAGCCTATAACTCATGTGGGTCAATACAGACCCCCATAAGCCTCTATTAACCCCATCAGTCCCATATTATGACCCTTATGGGGCTGGTAAAACCCTAACATTAACCACATAAGTGCAAAGATGGTCCTCAAGGACCATCATGACACTAACTACAAACACTACACTATAACCCCCAATAAACCATTAAATCTAAACTAACCCCCCTCTACACTAATCTATTAACACTTACACTACCTACCAACACTACCTACCCCCTAATAAACACCCCCACCACTCTAATGACAAAAAAATAAAAAAAACTACCTTACAGAAAATAAAAAAACCTACCTTACAGAAAATAAAAAAACAAAGTCACCAAAAATAAAAAAAAACGACATTACAGAAAATAAAAAACCTAAGTTACCAAAAATAAAAATAAACTACATTACAGAAAATAAAAATATACATTACAACCCCCCCACTACAGAAAAAAAATTACACACCTGAAAAGGAAAGACATACATACAATACAATACATTACATACAATACATTACAATACATACAATACAAATAAAATACAATACAATACCCCCTATCTATCTAACTTACAATCTATTTAATGTACAATAAATTCTAACTATATAAAATACGTCCCCCTATCTATCTAATATACAATACATCCTAACTACATCCAGAAACCCTAATTCTAAGCTAAAATTAAATAATTAAGACCACTTACCTTTGTAGATGTCCCTTCAGATCACCAACCTAGGGGTAAAACAAAAAATAAATAAATAGTGCAACACATTAACATAAAATAAATACACATTATACACATTCTAAATATTCTACTCACCTTTACTGCATGTCCCCGTCCTTCTTCTTTTCTTCTCCGGCGCGGCCCCTGTTAAAAAAAACACAATACAATAATACAACATACAGACACAAAATAAAATAAACATATAAACATATAAATATACATTCAACTTACCTCCGGCGATGTCCCCGGCCTCCTGCTCTTCAGCCCCGGCTGGGCCCTGGAACCATCCATGCTCTAAAAAGTAAAAATAAAAAAGTGACGTCGGGGCGTGACAGGAAATGGATTCATGCTAGTCTGTAGCTAGCTTCAGGATGGCGGGGAGACAGCAACTCAGCTGAGCTGTACAGCTGTAAGGGGATGACCGCACACACCTGAACGGACTGGGACTGTTCACCGCGCCACTCGCAATTGAAGGTCCGTAAAGGCAGTGTTGCCTGTGCTGCTAGTGGAGATGGCGCTACACATGGTGTAGGGGCAGCGTCTATACCGGCTTACGGGGGCGGACAGGCCCATCCCACCGCTCCTAGTGTGAGGTTATTAAGAAGCTCGGAGAAGGAAGGAGGAGACTCCGAGAGAGGCGAGGAGGTGCGCAGAGATCCGGAGCTCCGAAAAACCACGCTACTACTACCCCGTGAGTTAGAGAACCACAGAGTTGTGACCCAGGACCACACAGATGCCCAGAGATTCTGCAGTGAACGCTAAAAGCTTCCAGATAGTCCAAGACCCTAAGGGACGTCTGGGCGCGCTTACTGGTGTGTATAAAAGATAGCGAGAGAAGGCAAGCTGAAGGGATGCCTTACGACAAGCCTTCCTAGCACTGCAATATTGACAACAGGAATAAGGAGGGGGCGAGTGAAACTATATCAACTGCCCTATCTGAAGCCTGAGCTTATCAGGGAAAACTTCAGTTTGGGCTGCTGGAGGGTAAGGTGAAGATATTGGAAAAAAGATGTACAAAAGGTATGTAACATATGCATAAAGTACTATCAAGACTTCCTGAGACACTGCAGGGGCCGGCAGCAGCAAGTTTTTTTTTTTCTCAAGTTCATAAGTCCTTAAACCTCCAGCGATAGCCTTAACTCACGGACATTATCATTAAGGCAATAAGTATTTAAAAAATATAAAGAATCAAAAGGGTGAGACATTATAAACAAATAAAGCGTTACCAGATATATATTGGTAATAACAAATAATCTTTCTTCTGGCAGCTCTGAAGGAGACTCGCAGTGCTCATATGACGCAGCTCCAAAGGGAATAACAAGGCACTGTATGTTATTTAAGTAGACCACTGCAAGCAAATAAAACAGAGAGGGCTAGCAGAGTTTGTCCAGATACCAGAAAATTTACCAGGAAAGCTGCTACAGTTTTAGTTAAACTTTATTTATCTGAATTTTTGGCAGGAGCTCATTCTGATATAAAAGTTTTGGAATAATAAGAGTTTCTATATACCATCTCTAGGTGAGAAAAATAACCCAGGTCTCCTATATCTCAAGCAAGTCTTGAGATAATCATAAAAATGCTGACTAAAACGAAAGCAAGAGATAAAAAAGGGGATAATTTGAAAACTCCGAATATATTTTCTCCCAGGAGCAAGTGTGTTAATACTGCTAATCCTGTTGAAGAAACTCATCTAAATACAGAGACTAATCTGTCTCCAGACAAGGCATCCCAAACCGTGAGTGCGGGAGCTCCTTCTCTGATGAAGAAAATACCTTGACCTGCTCCAAGATGAGAGAACTATTCCAGAACTTCCAAACTAGCCTAATGGCAGACTTGACAAAAAAAAATCCGGAAAATACACAACTCATCAATGAAGTAAAGGAAAGAGTGAACTCCGTAGAAAAAGTCTGTGACAAATTAATTTCTGATAATAATAGCTTACTAAAATATACCTTGACTCTGGAAAATAAAATAGAGGACTTGCAGTTTAAAGTCTCTTCACTTGAAGATCGCAGCAGGATAAATAATTTGCGTCTGAGAGGCATACCAGAGAGGATACAAGACAGCAACTTAAAGACCTATGTAGAGGACTTATTGGGGACTCTGGTCCCAATCAGTTTAAAAAATGAAAATACTATTGATATTATACATATGCTGCCCTTAGCCAGACACTTAGTTAAGACCTTGCATAGGGATGTTATTTTGAGAGTGCATTTTAGATCTTACAAAGAAGCAATATTAAGGGCCTCAAATGAAAAGAAAGGTTTACCTTCCCCATATGATCACATCAAAATATTTACCGATCTTTCAGCTCAGACACTAGCAAGGAGGAGAGAATATTCAGAAATAACCCAGATATTAAGACAAAAAGAAATCAAATATAAATGGATCTCTCCAATCGGTATTTCAGTTTATAAGGATTTAAATTGGTATAGGATTAAAACAGTTCAGGAAGGTATAAAATTGTTGAAAGAGTGGCAGATTGCCACATTCAAGGAAGTTAAAGAGGTGGAAAAAGTGACACTGTCGGTCAGTAACTTCACCTGGCAGATAAGGTAGAGTTATAATAATCACTGGTGGTAGGCACCTATGTATATGACGAGGTTGCTGACTTTAAATCTACAGCCTAAGGACCCCTAGTATCCCCACTTGATGAGGGAGAAGATTTTTTTTTATGTTGTAACATGGAGGACGGTGATCTCCTCCCTTATGTAGTCCCTCTGCTTCCGCCTCCCCCTCCCCCGTTTCTCTTCTCTCTACAGGTGTGAGTCTGGGAAAGGGAGTAATAGATACAGCTAGCCCCGAGGGGGGAGAGCCGAAGATAGAGCATTCAACCAAAGGTCCAAAACTATTTACACCAGACTAAATAGAGATACAAAGGGGTGTTTACCCCATTATTTAACTTTCCAGTTTCTTTGATCTTTCACCTCATCCTTCTCTTGTACCTTTCTTTTCATTTTTCTCTTACGTTTTCTTTTTCTCCTTTTTCTCCTTCCTTCTCTCCTAGTTTTAGGTATCCCCAACCAAAGGTGGATAGCCACCCCTGACATTTCCCAATATCGGGCTGCCGCCCTGTTAAAACCAAATAATAGAATTGCACTTAGATATGAATAAAAAGTAAAAATAAAATAACTAACGGAGGTTTGCACTCGAAGACCTCCCCGACGCTAATGAGCCTCCCGGAGCCTTTTCCGGAAGGAAATTGGCAATGGCAGCTTCTGAGGCAGCACGTAGAGGTTTCAGGATCCGAGGCAGCACATAGAGGTTTTAGGATCCCTTGCTGGCACTTTTTGTGCCCGTAGGGATTCTTCCAAGGTGCGAGATTCACCTCATATATTTAAGGCTGCGTGTGACTCCGTAGCTCTCTTGGAGCTTATTCTCTGCCATTTTTTGGAATCATCTCGCAAAGCAGGCTACGAGGGATTCGGTCCTCGCAAACAGCAAAAAAACTGCCTTTTGCGAGGACCGAGAGAACTACGAGGGATAATTTAATGAGGCCCTAAATTCCCAACTTAGTTTTTATCTGTTAAGTACTACTACTTAATCTAAAAGTGATGTGACCCTCTAGATACTAATAAACAGTGGCTGTTACTAATGTACAACCCCTATTTTCCTGTGTTAATAGAAACTGAAATCAATGTAAATTTTACACAATGTTCCAGAAACTGCTATATATTAATTTCTAAGTTGGTCAGAAGACACCAAGTAGAAAATCTGGAACAAGTAATCAGTCAGGCTGAATAGTCATATGAGCCTAAAATGTACCATTGTTATTTTTTATTCTAATTTTTAAATCTTTTTTATCAAATAGGAATGGATTAAATATTAATCTATCTATCTATCTATTTATCTATCTATCTGTCATAATTGTATTGCAGCCAAACATTTTGAAAAACAGATTATGGCCTCTAATCTTAAGTGCCAACTGGCTGTCCCATAACTTTTTTCAAAATCTCTCTCACATGCCTCCCGGAATAATATCTGAGCCTCTGAAGTTTATCCAGAGTTTGTTTAAGTGCTTGAAACATTAAAGAAGCCTCCAGGTACCTTCAACCCACTGTTAAGGCAGAAAATGGCTCAATTAAGCCTGTATCTCTACATTCTGACAATATGAAGTTGTTAATACCTTAACTGTGCCTTATTTGCACTTTATTGCTTAAATACAACACAATTATGGAGCTACTACCACCTATGACCTCTACCTCCTAAAAGCCTGAGTATCCTCCAAACCCCTTCTCAACACCCAGGAGGGCCAGTTGGACCCATTTTCCTCACCACTTGTGCAGCAGGGTAAAGAGTCCATTAACCCCATGGGGGTACCTATGAACCACCATGGGGCCTCTAACAATAACCATGGTGATCCCTATGGCCCCTCATAGCACCTACATTATACCTGAAAATTAACCCACTATCATGGGCATCCAGCACATTTCCATAGTATGCTATTCTGAATCTATAGCGATCATATGTTCAAGAAAAATTGCACCCAATAAACATTAGGAGCTGTGTAAACCATGGACATAACATTTTTTTTATTGATCAGAATTTTTGAAGACTCTGTTTATGAATATATGAATCTATTTTGTGTTTGTTAAATACATTCCTCAGAGCTTGATTATGAGGGTGGGTTTAAGTATTTATTAATGAAAGGAAGGGTGGGGAAGTAGGGAACATGGAGAGGTCAATAGTCTTTGTTAGATAATTGGATCAGATTAAAATTGTTACCTCTTCCCTCTTATAGTCTCAGATGCAGGAAGTTTGCATCAATTGATACAACCACAAATGTAAATGAATCTAGTACACACACTTTGAGTCAGAGGCATGACATTTACTTTGTTCTAATTATAAATAATCAAACTCAAAGTATTGAAAGTATACAGTAGACTCCCGGTTACCCGGTACTCAAGCAACCGGAACTCTCAAGCAACATGCACCCGGCAGTATTCCCCACCCAACTGTAAACTCTCAAGCAACCAGCATATTTCCTGCGGAACCGGAATACTCTGCATCCGGAATGTATTCTGCGACACCAGAATCTCAGAGAACCGGACAGACCACTGAAGATCAGGACACCAATTGACCTTGCATTGTGAGGTGAGTCAGTATTTTAATCAATTAAAGTGGCAATGTGCTCGTGGACACAGTTTGGGCATTGTACAATACACATAATAATCAGAAGGTAGATTCTTTGCTTTTAATTTTATTAATTACCAGTTCAGTTTTGGACAATTTATTTTCTAGTAGTTCATAATTGTCAATTTGTTGATAGGTGCACATTGTATTATCCTGATAGCTTACTTATACAGTATACATCTCTTCATTGGTTCTGCTTGTCTATGACATTTTGATCTGTTAAGGCCAAATTGGTAACTCTTCTTATTTTTATTTTTTTTGCAGATTTTTTGTGAATCAACCAGGAACTGTCTTGCAGCCCCAAAAATGCTGAAACAATGCCCAGGGAAGCGTAAATGTGTTGTGCTTAACCTCAAGCAGAAGATGGAAATATACAAGAGGCTTGAAAAAGGTTTGTCAATGATCTATGACATTAAGGCTCAGTCTGAGAAGATAAAGGAGTTTTATGTTACGGCAGAGCGTGACAAGAGTGTGGAGAACCGTCATACTCTCAATGCACAGAAAATGGAAAAGCTTGACCAGGCTCTGTATGAATGGTTTTCTCTAAAAAGGTCTGAGGGTGATTGTATAGCTGGACCCATGTTGCAGGAAAAAGCAAGAGAATTTCATGAGAAAATGAATATTGAAGGTCAGTGTTCATTTTCAAGTGGCTGGCTCACCAGATTCAAGGTTCGTCATGGTATCTGAAAGCTGGTGAACAGAAATCAGCTGATTTTGACGCTGCAACTTCATTTTGTGACGTGTTTAGTCAATTAGTTACAGAAAATCACTTGACCCCAGAGCAGATTTATAATGCCGATGAGACTGGATTCATGTGGAAGTATCTGCCCAATTCTACTTTGGCTGGTGGTAGTGAGAAGGTAGCTCACGGGTTCAAGCTAAATAAAGAGCATATGTTACGCCCGCCAGATTTGGGTGATTGCGCTCACCCCAATTCTCTCTCTCTTTATGGGTCACAACTGTTTGTTCAGATCTCGGCACCAGCAGACACTTCAGATGACAGCATAATTTCCGAAGAGACGGGCACCATCAGACCCCTTTTCTTAGGATCTAAGACACACTGTGTACCTTTGATTAGAACAAGCAGACTCTGACACTACCTTTGTTTATTGTGTCCAAAATCAGACTGGCACTTTTACATTTTTAAAACACATTTTCAGATGACCAAAACTCCCCCCCCCAGTTCTAGCTTATCCTCCTAGGCAAATAGCTTGCTATCCCCCCTCACCCACATGATTTCCAGATGTATAGAGGGGTCTGGCTTTCTTGATCTCATTACACATTTTCTCTCCCATAAAACTGGCTCCCCCTGTCATGACTAAAGCCAGAGCCTTCACACGTGGCCGATCGCAGGGCCCTATAAATTCTTTACATTTTGTAACCCTTTGTCACATAAGTGACTGCATTAACTTTATTATCTACGCATAGCCTACTATCCTACTTCTAATACAGATACATTATTTTAATGTTAATCAATGACAGTACTATATGCTCTTATTACATCCATAATATAACTACATGTATGCATTACACCCATGATATAACTGTTAAGCAAGTTGTTAGTACCTTCTAACCACACATATAATAACAGATTAACCCCAAACAGTTCAGTGGGCCCTTCTGTTCATAACAGCATATAACTGTCCTTGTTTGTGCAAATGCATCAGGAAATCATAAGCTTAAGTTTTGTGTGTGATTGGCAAATTTGCTAAACCAAGGTGCTTTAAAGGAATGACTCACCTCCCTGTAGATTACCATGCACAGAGTAACAGTTAGATGGACGCAGACATTTTTAACAAGTGGTTTCATCATTCGTTTGTTCTCAATGTAAACAAAAAATACTTAAGAAAGGAATACTAGAGAATAGTAAAGTTCTGTTGCTCCTAAATAACTGTTGCGCACATCCTCCTGCTGAAGAGCTCATTCATGGAAACATTTACGTACGTTATCTTCCAGCAAACGTCACAAGTCTGATCCAACCAATGGATCAAGGAGTGATACAGAATGTAAAAATGTTCTACAGGCATGAGGAAAATGACAAATTTTGATGGGACAATTCTAGAGTTACAGAAGAAATATAATCTCAAAGATGCTATCTACACTGTCAGGTGTGCTTGGGATTATGTGTCAAGTGAAACATTACAGAAATGTTGGAGAAAGTTGTGGCATCTGTCATGCCTGCGGTATCCTCCTCCTCCGTCGACTTTGAGGAGGTTCAAATCAATTGTTCAGCTGTCAATATCAGAGTTTATGATGAAATATATGAGTTAGTTGATTCTGATAACGCCAAAATGAATTTGTCTGGAGATGAACTCGACAACTGGTTTGCTGTGGATGAAGCTATTTCAGTCACTTATGAAAGAGCTTTAGCAGAGGATGAAGCTGCTTGAGATCCTGATGATCCAAATATGATGTCTATGCAGTAAACTCTCTTTTTTAGTTAATCGCAGGTAACTGAAGTGAAACATTTTTTATGTTAGTGATGTTCACTAGTTTAATGTCTGCCATTTAATATGCACACTGCATTCAAAAAAAGCTATTTTTTACAGTGTAATAAAACTGGACGTAATTTTTTTTTTTTATGTTAGTGATGTTCACTAAGTTTGGCAGACTGTCATTTAAGAAATATGCACACTGCATTAAAAAAAAGCTATTATTTGAAGTTATAAAACTGTGTTGAAGTGAAGTCTGCCTTTATTTGCTTTCATTTGCTTTCATTTACTGTATTTCCATATTAATAGCAATAGCAATTAAATACATTGTGAATGGGTTTCTAGGAGGTATAGTCTTAGTTAGTCCTATTTTAATATTGACTCTCAAGCAACCGTAAACTACACTTATCTGTCATATTGCAATCCCAGTGGGTGCCGGATAACCAAGAGTCTACTATATATATATATATATATATATATATACGGTATATATATATATATATATATCAATAAATAAGTAAGTGACCTAAGGTTCCCTAGTGCTTAACACTTACATTAAATAGACAAATTTATTATTAGTGAAACCCAGAAAAACAGTTAGTGAGGTTTAAAAAAACTGTGCTATTCTTAATACAAGGAATAATGTAATATATAGCCATATAATTATACACATTTTTAAAGGAAAAACAATGTTTGTTTCCATGTATGATCCTACATAGAGTTTCAATTCAATAAATCAGATCTATAAAAATAATCTGATATTGTAAAAACACAATAGTGGCTAATCAAATAAATACAATAACCAAACAAAGATCCTAAGTCAGGTGGATCACAAGTAATTCTCATATGTAATATAATTGCTAATCCTAGGATTACTGATATGAAATAGCACTGATAAAAAACAAGGCTAAAAACAAGGAAAAATGGGCAGGCATTAATTAACCCAGATATATAAATAGGAGGAGACAATTTAAATGTAGAATGGACCAAGTAAGAATAAAATGATAAGTGAGGGAGGAAAAAATCTGCTTATAAATATGCATTGGTGCCCATGGGTAAGTCTACGAAACGGACCATCGGAAACCCTTTTTTTTTTGTCTATGTGCAGTAATTTTCCTTATGAAGGAGAGGATGCATCCGATTCCTTGACACAAATCTGTTATACTACACTCGGAGGCTGCTATAAGGAAATCACAAGTATTGCGTTTAATGATGGCATATTACAAGCAGATCTGTAGACAGACAATATTTTCTTAATGATATTGATTAGATTTGAATAATAGCTTTATGTTCTCGACTTACTCAGATGTTAATCTTGGTTTATTTTTTACATACTGAACAAACGTGATATTTTTCCTAAACTGCAGTTTTCTCTCAACCCATCTATACATTATAATATTACTAGCGACTTGCCTATCAAAAAATGACGGCAATTGAATTGTAAGGCAGGTAATACTGATTTTTTGTACACAAAGTAAGTATTTTGGTTGTGTGAGTAACTTCGTTGCTCATTGCGAGTCTCGCGCTGAGCACCTTCGGCTCTCATCGCATGACTCGCAATGAGCACCTTCGGCACTCATTGCGAGCCTCTTGGTTGGTGTATGTTTGATTATGAGAGCTCCTTTGGCGCTTATTGCAAGTTTTGAGCTGATGGGCTTTTGGCTCGCATTGTTAGTTTCTCCCCTGGTGTAGTTGTGGTCCTGTAAACACAGTTGGCGCTCCTTGTGAGGCGCGCACTGAGCCCCTTTAGCGTTTATTGTTAATATTTTTTTTATGTGTATGTATTTTGTAATGTTAATTAATTAATTTTTAAATTTATAAAGTAATATACTTTACCTATTTGTAATTAATATATGCAGTAAGCAATATGCTGAAGAGCTAACAATCTGTTTCAATGCTCCTGCAGCATACAATGTAGATTTGCACTGTTGGCGAGCTGAGGTGTAAGTGTCAGCAATGTGTGCAGTGTGTAGTGTAAATAGACTGTGTGCGCAAGGGGAAACCATTTGTTTAGCTGTGTACTTCCGCATGTTGTAATGGTAATGTTTTTAGGTTTGAGCGATTGTGGTTAAATGGCTGTGATTGTGTATGTGTTACATGGGTGTTGAGCATCTAGTGTCCCTTCTAATAGTGTATGTATTAGGTTGTACAGGTCTGTGTAAAAGGCTTATGTGTTTGGCGTTGTTTTGCGTGCTTAGGGGTCGTGTAGCCTTGTTTTCGTTTTCGTCGGCGGTCATTTTTTCTCTTGCTTAGGGGATTTTCAAGTGGCGAAAATCTTTAAATTGGTTTTAAATTGGAGTGCAACCTCATGCCTAGACGTCCTGGCTGTCCCACCTTGCTGTGTGTGTTTTTTATTTATTTTGTATTTAGTGTGTTTTTCGCTGTGCGTGTTGTGGTCGTTAAGTTCGTATTTTTTGCGGCTTCGCGAGCCCGCAGTTTTAACATTGCGTCACCAACGGATTTTGGCAAGGCTGCGCTGCTGAGAACTATATATGTGATGCTATTAACTCTTTGATTCTTCAGAAGTCTGTTATATTGCTTTATGTTAATCCTGATATTGTACTTTTCAACAAAGAATTAAGCAAATTCATTGCAAACTTCTATTTCCTTAGAAAGTTTTTTTTTGTCGAGGCAGGTTAATGCTTTAATGTTTAACATTTTTAAATAACATCAAGCTAATCATATTCTATTAGAAAAACATTATTTGTGCATATGATTATCCCATTTCTTTTAAAACTTAATGACATTTTCAGTGGCATACACATATGTGGGTGTTTACACAAACTGAACATCATAACATCTGTTACAATATGATGTAGCATAGGGAATACTTTGTAGGTCAAAATGCTGAAATGAAATTCATTCAAAAATAACGTTATGTTTATAATATCCTATATCACAGATTGGTTCTAATATTGTTCTATATCAACTACTTAATGAAGCTTCTATCTATGATAATGAAGATTGGCAAGCAATATTTCTTATAGATTACTTTTATTACTGAAGATGTGTTCCCTCTCTAGATAGATTAGCATAAGAGTTAATTAAACTTATAATTACTACTGGATGTGAATAGCATTGTTCAATCCAATCTTAACCCTGGTGGGGGGAAACTATGGTTTCAGCACTACTGAGAAAACTGTTTTGTGAACTGAGCAACATTAATGAATCAACAGAAGTTTCCGCCTAACACTCAATATTTAATAAATTAAGAGCTGTAGTTTTTTTTTTTTTACTACCAAATTCTATGTAACCATTGTAGTAAGTTGGTCTTTTGCTTTTGCAAATGCTTTGGTAAAAAAGGTAGTAATCTTGGATACTGATAAGGTTTGAATTGCTGCTACTGAAGTGTTTTGGCTGTTTTGGTTTGGCCCTGCCATTTGATATTTTCACAAGCTCAGACTTTTCTTGATTCACATTTACTGTACTGAAGAATTGTCTCTCCCTGGAACAAAACTCTTTTTCAACAACAAATAAATAACAGTAATGCAAAAAAAAAACTGAAAAACAGGAAACAGCTTATAAAGTTTAACGATATAACCCATGCCAACACATACATAGTTTCCACAGGACATGGAACAAATTCTGTGCAAAATTTCAAATAAGTTGAAGCTGTAGGCCACTGCCCGCTTCTCCCATAGGGTAGAGTGTGCCCTGATGATGGTTGTCCCTCCTCTTTGAAGATAGCAATTCTTTATGTAAATGAATAACTACTTACCATAGTATTGGGGAAAAAAATCTCTTATCGATGTCTGTCTCACAACTAACACTCAACCATAGGAGGGAAACCTGGAGTCTTTATCTGGTTTGTTTAATTACAAGCTTGTTGCAATGATGGTGTCTCTCTGTGTCACACACACAGATGAACAGCCAAAATGGACTGAATTACAATGAAAACTTACTGGGTATATGGGCTTACAGAAGGAAACGGAAACAAACCCAAATATGGCCATTAACCTTTTATTGTAATTAGCACACACATATTTACCATTACCAAATGTCAAAGTGACATTCTTATTATTGGTCAGTTCGCAAATTGTCTGGTGAACATGCAATTATTTGTGTGAATGGTCAAAACAAGTTGCCTACTAACGTCAAAAATAGCTAAATTTATTTTATTATTGAGTCATCTTTGCATATGCCAAGGTCTTTTAATTAGTAATTTCATGCAAGCAAAAATATAGCAGTTTACAAAATGGAGGTTGCAGTTAAAAAATGACAGCCAAGCATTTTACAATTTCTCCCACAATAGATATAAAGGTGATATGGGAGGGAGAGGTACAGTGCCTTGCAAAAGTATTCACTCCCCTTGGCATTTTTTATATTTTGTTGCCTTACAATCTGGAATTAACATGGATTGTTTGAGGATTTGCATCATTTAATTTACAGATCATGCCCACAACTTGTAGATGTATTTTATTTTATTTTTTTATTGTGAAGCAAACAACAAATAGGACAAAATAACAGAAAAAGTCAATTTGCATAACTATTCACCCCCCTAAAGTCAATACTCTGTAGAGCCACCTTTTGCCGCAATCACAGCTCCAAGTTGGTTTGGATAAGTCTCTATGAGCTTGCCACATCTTACCACTGGAATTTTTGCCCATTCCTCCTGGCAAAACTGCTCCACCTCCTTCAAGTTGGTTGTTTTGCGCTTGTGAACAGCAATCTTTAAGTCTGACCACATTTTTTCTATTGGATTGAGGTCTGGGCTTTGACTCGGCCGTAACAACACATTTACATGTTTCCCCTTAAACCAGTTAAGTGTTGCTTTAGCAGTGTGTTTGGGGTCATTATCTTGCTGGAAGGTGAACCTCCGTCCTAGCCTCAAATCACGCACAGAGTGGTACAAGAATATCCCTGTATTTAGCACCATCCATCTTTCCCTCAACTCTGACCAGTTTCCCAGTCCCGGCTGCTGGCGTTCTTTGGGTGATGTGATGTGTTTGGTTTGCGCCAGACATAGCAATTTCTTTGATGGCCGAAAAGTTTAATTTTAGTCGCTTCAGACCAGAGCACCTTCCTCCATACATTTTGGGAGTCTCCCAAATGTGCTATTTTGTTTTTTGCTGAAAGTAATGGTTTTCTTCTGCCCACTCTGCCATAAAGCCCAACTCTATGGAGCGTATGGCTTATTGTTGTCCTATGTACAGATACTCCACTCTCTGCTGTGAAACTCTGCAGCTCCTCCAGGGTTACCTTAGGTCTCTGTGCTGCCTCTCTGATTAATGCCCTCCTTGCCCGCCTGTGTGTTTTGGTGGGCGGCCGTCTCTTGGCAGGTTTGCTGTTGTGCCATGTTCTTTCCATTTGGGTATGATAGATTTGATGGTGCTCCTGGGGATCATCAAAGCTATGGATATTTTTTTATAACCTAACCCTGACTTGTACTTCTCCACAACATTGTCCCTTACTTGTTTGGAGAGTCCCTTGGTCTTCATGACAGTGTTTGGTTAGTGGTGCCTCTTGCTTAGGTGTTGCAGCCTCTGGGGCCTTTCAAAAAAGTTGTGTATATGTAATGACAGATCTTGTGACACTTAGATTGCACACAGGTGGACATCATTTCACTAATAATGTGACTTCTGAAGGTAATTGGTTGCACCAGAGCTTTTTATGGGCTTCATAACAAAGGGGGTAAATACATACGCACATGCCAATTTACTGTTTTCTATTTCTAAAAAATAGTTTTATATATATATATTATTCTCATTTCACTTCACCAACTTAGACTATTGTGTTCTGATCCATCACATAAAATTTAGATTAACAAAACATTGAACTTAAGGCAGTAATATAACAAAATAGGTAAAAAGTCAAGGGGGTGAATACTTTTGCAAAGCACTGTATGTGATAATGTCCACCTTTGTTTTACATTTGAATTTCAGTAAGTGTAACCTTACTTGTATATCCTTGCTATGTGTTGAATGCCTCTATATTAGAATTGTCACTTTTCAGATATTATAGAGTTACTAGCGACTTGCCCGTCAAAAAATGACGGTCAATAGAATTTTCAATCTGGAAATGCTGTTTGTGACACATTGTGATTCAACACTCTAAATCTTTTTCTTATCTACAAAGAAGTACTACAATTTTTTTTTAATGTTTTTATTTTTTTAACAATGTAGTATTAAACCATATCAAACTTTGTAATGATCATGTAGGGAATACTAATATAGCAATCCATCAAATTTCTCTGAAAACGTATTTTAAACCATTACATGAAGTTTTCTAATATTCAAGTAATATTGTAAACAGTGTGTAAGGTTGTTTTTTTTAACAATACTAACATGAAATTGTTGAACTTTTTATAAATGAGTCTCTTCAACCATGACAGAATGCTTTTTTACATAGAAACTTTAATTTAAACTCCTGTTAAAACACATAGGTATTGAATCCAGAGGAAGGCAAACAGTAAAAAAAAAAAACATTGCAACTTAGCAAATTGTCTCAAAAGGGGAAAAAATGAATTCCTTCCTGACCCCATTAAATGGCGATGGGATTACTCCCTGGATGAATACTTTCTATTTAATTATACATTGAATTTTGTTAACAAATGTTTCTGCTGCAAATGACATACATTTTTTTTAACATTTACTAAATGAATTTCGCCAACTTTTTAACATACAATGCTAACAATGCAAACATTAACATAAGATACTAACATTTAACCTTAATTTATTTTAAACTATATTGAGCTTGAATATTGAATCCAGAGGAAGGCAAATTTCAATAAATTTAATTTAACTTTGTAAATGTTTTGAAAGTGTTGTCCAAAAATAATTCCTTCCTGACTCCATTAACTAGATCAATAATCTATATATCATGCACCATTGTAATTTTTTAATAAATGATGATGTTGCTACTAACATTAAACCTTAATTACAAAGAACGCATCAACTTATCAGTCCTTTTCAAACATATTTTTAAGCTTACAAACCTGTATGAAACATATCACATTTTAAACACTTTCTACAATGCAAACTTATTGTTTTGTGGAGCCAATCATGTCTAAACTGACTTCCAAGACATTCCATTTTTTGAATATTCTTTGAAACTGTTTTCCTTTCAAAGAGCAGCAGCCTTTTATTTCTGTATATGTGATGTAAGTCCTTTTTTTGTTTTTTGTTTTTTCTCCTTTCTTCCTTTTGTGTTGGTTATTACTGTAATTTTCTGAAATTGTTGACATATTTTTGTAACTGAAATAGTGTTCCACTAAGAAGAGGGAAATTGACCTTTAATTTCTTCCTTCAAATGAAACCACTATTATCTGGGATTACAAAACCTTGTAGTACACAATATTTTTTGTAAAAATATGGCCATCGTGTAGTAGATCACCCTGACTTGGGTTGTCTTCAACTGAAACTTTATATCTATCTAGATTTGTGCACCTTCAAGAAGCAACATAGAGTTGTCCATGTGCAAAAACAGGTTCTTTTAAAAAAATACCCACAGACTTAAAAATTTGTCTTTGGGATTTATTGATGGTCATGGCAAATGCCATGCTAACTGGAAATGACTGGAAATTGTCTCCTTTGAAGGACAAAAGGCAAACCACTCTCACTTGGAGCTAAATCAATTCTTAAGAAAAAAACTCGATCACCTTTATGGGTCCCAGTCATAATTTCTGCATCTATAAAATTATCTTTTAACTCATGCACAATTAATCTGGTCCCATTACAAAGTCCTTTTTTTGGATTCATATTCCTCAATAACATGACAATTGCGCCTTTTTTCAATTGCAAAACATGTGGTGGCATTCCAGATGGGGTTAAAGAATTAATAAATTCAATACTAAAATTCGTTTTAACTGTCTTTATCATCAGCCAGAACTGAATCTGCACTGTAATAATTATTTTGTGGTGCGTTGATGAATTTTAAAATTTCGTTATTTAGATTCAAGGCATCTATATTTTTTGATGTTAATATCACTTTGTTTGCAATGTCTGAGTAATCGTCGTTATTCAGAGTGTTTAGAAAGATTGCTGATATGAGTGATTCCTTGCAAACCATTTGTGATGGAATTTCAATGGTATCATTGGGTAAATCATGTATTTGTTGATGTTTTCCTTCTCCAATTTGAATGAGCCAATGATTGAATTCATTTTTGCCTTTGGATCTCATATTTAATTCTAATGTGAGATGTGTAAATGTTTTCCACAGTTTACTTGTCTTGATATATGTTTCAATGATCTCAGTTCTATTTCCATGTGGCACAAAAGGTAATGTTTGCCTAAAATCTCCTCCTAACAGCATCACCTTTCTACCAAATGGCAAATTATTATCCATGACTTCTTTTAAGAATCTATCAATACATTGCAAAGCATGACATGACATCATTGTTGCCTCGTCTATGATAATTGATTGACTTTTTTAAATTTTTTTGCTTGTAAAGAATTCAGTCGAATATCTGACACTGATGTTTCCAAAATGGGAACTGGCAGCTTAAATCCACTATGCACAGTTCTACCACCGTCTAACAAAAGAGCTGCAATTCCAGTTGTTGCAAATGGCATAGCTATCTGACCCTGTGCTCGAAAGTAACTCATCAAACAATTGTACAGATAAGTTTTTCCTGATCCACCCGGGCCGTCTAGATAGAAATACCGGTCTTTGACCATTTCATCATCTGTAGCATTTGTGATTGCATTAAATGCTTGTAACTGTAAAGTAATTCAAGTTGCCAGTTTTTCTTCAGTTTTTTATTTTTGTAGCTCAGTGTCATAATCATCAAAGTTGATGTCACCTATAAGTCCTGGATCAGGCAAATTAAAACGTGCACAATTTAATCCATGAACAAACAATATTACTTGAATTTCCATTAAAGTTTTTAACAGTGCTATTGGCTCATTGTAACGTTTCAAGAAGTCTTCAGACATATTTAATTTAAATGTTTCCCACAAAGTAAATGCATCAGATACATTGCAAAAGATGCAAATGAATGCAAATTGTTGTCTCATTTGCTTTGGCATTTGACATAGTGCTGCTTCTTCCAGACACCTCTCCCATTCTGTATCATCAGCTATGAAGTTTTGATGTCTTGCAGCTAATAGGAAAGTATCATAAACTATGTCATTCACTGTGTGTAAATGTTCAAAACTTTGTGCACAGGGAACATGTAAAAGAAGTAATTTTAAACTGAAACGTTCAATGTCCCTTGGACTGACGGAATACATTTGTGGCATCATTTTATGTGCATCTCCTCTTCGTTGTCGCCATTGACCATTTACAAATACATAGTGATATGGAATCTCAATGTATTAAAATTGTCTGGCCTGTGTATCCTGGCAGTTTCATTTAAACCATACAGTAAGTGTTGTATCTCGGTGTTCACTTTGAGCTAAGGCACTTCTTTCATTGCCTGTAGTAAAGCAAACAAACTGACTTTGAGGCAAATGTACAGCTAAACAACAGCATGTGACTGATCATGCATCTCAAATTTCAGAAGCCGCCACATTGCTTCAGGAGCACTGACATAGCGAGCATCTAAATAATTTGAAAGTTTGTCATGCAAAAGTTGCTGCATCTTCTCCTTTGTATATATATTTATACACATATTTGATTGATTTAAAAGAAGTGCAAGCTTCCACATTTATGTGTGCATTGTACTTGATGAGCAAATGTGGATTGTATGGAACGACAAATCTATTATCAACCTTTTGTCCACGGATAATAGCTGTTTGTCCTTGTCTTCTTTTATACAAAGGGTATCCATCACAATTCGCATAAGTTTGCATTTGAAATTGTTTAGGAAATTCTTTAGTACATTTTTTATTTTCCATACATGGTGAATTGGGATTAATATCTCCACATGGCCTATGAATCATTCTGTGCGTAACAATCTCCCAACGTTTGGAATATTTTTCTGGCTCTGGCAATTCAGTAGTTATGACTGAATCCACTCTCTCTGAGGTATTCAACTTATCTTTTTCCTGCAGTACTAAAAGTATGTGAGCATGTGGCAGTTCTCTTTTTTGAAATTCAAATTTTCCTTGATCTCTGGCCATTGAGGATTACATGTGAATGTAATGAATAAATCTGGTTTTCCAAATTTTGTGACAATAGCCATGGCATCATTATATCTTTCTCGCATATTGCGAGGAGATCCTTGTAAAGTGGACGGCAAAATAATTGCTCTTCCAGCTGGAATGTCTCTGTTGTTAGCCAACTCAGCAACATAATCCATCAATCCACAATACTGTTCTACTCGTAGCTTATTTTGCTGAAATTTTATGAAATTTAGATTATTTGCTTCAACCTGTAAATAGGAATCAATAATACATTGTTGAGTGAGTTTGCCCCCACTTAAAATTGGATTAAAATAATTCCGATTAGCAGTTTGTACCACTTTATATTCCAGCATAGAAATATTGCATCTAACACGAACTTTACTATTGGGATAACTTTGCAATTATAATTTTGGTTCCCATCCAGGTTTACCATTTGGAAAGAAAATGGGATATGTCATTGGATCTAAATTACAACTTAATATATTTATGTTTATAAAAGGTTGTTCTTCATTGCGTGGATATATTTTAATATGCCGCTGAAAAGGTGGTTCACCATCTTCATTTTTAAAAACCATGGCAACCTCATTGACTGTTGGTAAATTATACCATCTTTGATCAGTGTTGCGATCTCTTTTTAACACCATATTTACTCTTGGCGTTGTCAATTGATGTCTTTGAGCATGTTCCTGTTGTTCTTTTTCAAGCTGTGCTAATTGTTTGTATGATTGACTGTATGGGTTGTTGGCCATAATTTTATCCAGCTGTTCAAAGACTATGCACAAACACTGTTTATTTTCTGGAAGCGTCATTCTTTGTTCAACAGCTTCCATTGTATCTAAGACATATAACTGTGCAAATTTCCTTTGCTCTCCTTCTTGTAAATGTGAAGTTCTGTGGTAAATTTGTCCCTGAACTCTAAAACAGTTAGGACCATGTCCTGGAAAATTTTCATGTGGCACCCATTGAAGCAAATGAAATTGCACTGTTATAAGACCTTATGTTTTTTTTTTTTATTTGTATAATTTGGAAATGTTGGATCGCTCATGATACTTTGTAAGAAATCTGGAAATTGGTGTCTTCGTGGAAGTCTTACCTTTCCTTTCTTACAGCAACTAATGAAATCTCTGTCAGTTGGTCTTTCCTTTAGAAAATGATAATAATCAATA
Organism: Discoglossus pictus; assembly: GCA_027410445.1. Classification (NCBI taxonomy): domain Eukaryota; kingdom Metazoa; phylum Chordata; class Amphibia; order Anura; family Alytidae; genus Discoglossus; species Discoglossus pictus. The sequence goes on along the minus strand of CM050166.1, from coordinate 96,901,115 downwards.
ACAATAAAGAGTGTCTACTTTTAGTGCTCTACTAAACACATTCTCATGCACTTCCTCAACATAGATATCACTACAACTTTCTCTATCTACATTGGTGTCATGTGTCTGAACATTGGTGTCAGTAGGCAATATAGTATCATTGGGCAATGGTTCACAGACATGTTTTAGTTTACTTTTTTGTTTCTTCGAAGGCCCAGCACACTCACTTTGTGCTTTCTTGCTCATTTTTTTTTTATTTAAAAGTCTCTGTCGGTTTTCTTCTCTTAACCGTTGGTAAGTTTCAGGTGACTGTGCATCTTTCTTTCCCTTGCTAATCTTCTTTTGCGTTCAATGTTTTCTTCTCCATTATCCGGCATTGTAATCTGTAATTGTAAATAGAGATGTAATTTGTTTTTTGTTTTGTTTTCTGTACATATTGTTTGTAGCTGGTTTCAATCTAAAAGTAAATCGGATTAATTAAACAATGCAAACATTTTAAAATCTTTTTCTTTTTTTTCGATGCAATAAATGAAACCATTTTTGTAGTTTTTTATTGATATACATTAAATAGCAAAGGACTGCACGTATATACATTTTTTGACTACTGAATTATCAATTCATTAGTAAATGAATATACGCTAGTGAATTAATCCAAAAATGAGATCAATGTAAGACCTAAATAGTTACTTATATTGTCATAAAGAAGCTCAAACATAAACAGCTATTATCAAAGTATAGATGTTTTGTAAAAGAATGTTCAATTTTCTTAAAGATGCAATGAATGTATATATGATGTCTTATTGATGTTCTTTAAAATGTAATTACTTAAGCATATATATATCTTTCTCTTTTTTATTTTTTTTCTTGTAATGACCAATTAAAATCTCCAAACCTCCTTTATCTTCCTTTTTGGTTTATTTGTGCAAAATGACATCCTAAAAACCTAATTTATTAGCAAATTGTTGCTATCAATCTGGCACTATATAAACATATTTTTTTTAAACATTTTATTCAAACTTTATTTTTTGATAGATGTTTATTCCCTAAAATGTTCATTGTAACTAAAATGCTATGTGGTTATATCGCTCCCTATGAATCACTAATATACTTTTCTTAATTAATCATTAAGTGTCATCAATACCAAACCATAAGGGCATGGTAAAATCATATACCTGTGAACTTGGTGTTCTTTGTGTCCAAATCCTTGCAAATTCACTCTCTGTCTTGAGTCCGGTCCAGAGATGATTAATCTGTCAAATAACATTAAAATAAATTTTATTCATTGAATTTCATTCCTTCTTGATTGAATGAACTCCATATATTAAAGTGCTTTGTAAAATGTACATTTTTTTCTAAATTCTTCTAACCTCATCTTGTTTTTCATCTTATTATTAATTAATATTTCCCAAACAAATGTACATAAATCAGCTGTAAGACAGATATATAAGCGCATAGTAAAAATTATTCTTACTTTTATTTTTATTTTTTTAAATGATGACTAATTATTAATTAATTAAAATATTATTATACGTTAATTAATCAATAACTGTTATCCATTTTAGCAACATTTAATGTAGCCTTTTTTGTTCCCCAACTCCATAATAAAATGATATACCTGTCAAGGTGATCTTTATGGTGTTCAAAGGCTGCAAACGTCACTCTCTGTGTTGAGTCAGCTGCAGATCCGATGAAACTGTGAAATAAGATTGTAATCCTTTTTAATATTTTGCTTCATCCCTATCAGTCAATCACCAGCAACACACATATATTGGCATAGATGCAAAACATAAAAGCATATTCCTCAATGTATTGTTAAATCAAACCATTTTTTTGGGGAAAGATTACTAATTATTACTTAATTAATATATTAATATACAGTAATTAATCAATAAGTGTTATCAATTCATATAAAAAAAATGTCCTTTTTTTTCTGTAAGAATATAATTTAATTCTATACCTGGCAAGATTATCCTTATGCTGTTGAATGCCTGCAAACGTCACTCTCTGTGTTCAGTCAGCTGCAGGTACTCTGAAACTGTCCAAGAAGATAAAAATAATTTGTAATATGTTGCTTCATCCGTCAATCAGCAGCAACACAGATATATTAGCATAGATTGAAAACATAAAAGTAATACTCATCAATGTATTGTTAAAGAAAAAAAAATTTGGTCCTGATTACAAATTAATAATTAATTAATATATTAATATACATTAATTAATCAATAGCTGTCATCAATTCCAAATAAGAAGACTTAAATCCTTATTTTCCTTCCAAGAACATAATTTAATGATATACCTGTAAAGGTGCTGTTTATTTGAAAGGCTACAAACGTCACTCTCTGTGTTGATTCAGCTGCAGCGTCACTGAAAGTGTAAAAAAAAATGGAAATCATTTGTAATATTTGAATTAATCCCTATTAGTCAATCCTCATCATCACAGATATGTCAGTGCATCTTAAAATATAATTTTTTTTACCTTTTTTTAATCTTAGTCTTTACACATTAATAAAAATAATGTACATTAATAATAAATTAATCACTGACTAAATATAATCTAAAGATGTAAGCATTAATATATTCCTAAACTAAAGGCATTGTATACATTTTTTGGGGGGTTTATAATGATTACTAATAATTAAGTAATTAATTAAATAATGTACATTAATAATTAATATATCAATTTGTAAATGTCTTTGCAATTTTTTGGCATTAATCATGTATTAATAAACGTTAACCTTTTTTTTCTTAATTATTACTAATTACTAATTAATTAAAGTACATTATTAATTAATTATTCAATTAATTAATATCTTACAAACAGGTAAGCATGAAATTATTGCTAAACTAAATCAGGCGTCAATTCTTGTTCCCTCACTTATTTTTGTATTTTTATTTTGATTATTAATATATTATATTATTAATATAATGTACCTTTTTGAATTTAATATTCATCAAGCAGTATCCTGAAGAGCTAACAATCTGTTCTGTGTCAAGTGTGCCCTATATATAGGCTGTGTGCGCGAGACAAAACCGTTGTTTTAGGCAGGAAATCCGCCATTTCACAATGTTAATGTGTAAATGTGTAAGTTAGTGTTGTAAAATGGTGCCGTTAGTCTACGTTTTACGCATTCCGCCGTTATTTTCCGTCCTTCCTATTAGTATTTTTCTACCACATACGTGTCTGGCTGTGTTTTATGCGCTTCGTGGTCGTGTAGCCTCGTTTTCATTTTTTTCGGCGCCCATTTTTTTTCTCGCTTAGGCGATTTTTGATTTGCGAAAATCGTCTAAATCGAGTTTAATTTGCGTTGCCCCATGCTGTCTGTGATGTTTCTGTAATTTTTTTAAGTGTAGTTAGTGTTTTTTTTCAGGTTTTTGGTTCGGCCGCTAATCTCGTATATTTTTGAGTCTCGTTTCTTTTTTTTTCTAAGTGCTGCATCTCGTATCTTTTTTTTTCGAAGTCCTGCATTTCGTATTTTTATCGTCTCATATTTTGTTTTGCTAAGTCCCGCTAAAAGGGCTCCGGGTTTAATGGCTCGCCTCGCTACGCTGAAAGTGCTTCTGGTTTAACAGCTCGCCTCGCTACGCGATGCTCACCAGCAATGAGCACCTTTGGCGCTCATCGCGCTCCGAGTTTAACGGCTCTCCTTGCTACGTGAGTCTCGCCGGCATTGAGCGCCTTCGGCGCTCATTGGCTAAGTGCTCCGGGTTTAACGGTTCTCCTCGCAAACAGCGTGCCGACATCTATAATATGTGATTTAAAATTCTTTCAGTATTGCATTATTTTTTACTTTAACACTTGTGTTTTGATTTTGATTGTGTGACTATGTAAGTGGAAATCATATTGTGTTTCTTCAACTAATAACTGGCAAATATCATGGGCTTCCTTGTGCTCTACTGATTCCTTTGTTGGCCTCCTGTGTATTTTTAACATGGAAGAATAAATGCTATGCTTTTTATGAAGGACTAATTATTTATACCCATGAAACCAGTGAAGTGGTGCTTTGTGCAGACTTGTACTAGGGAATTGAAACTTTTACATGAAGCAGCTCAAAATATATTAGTATCCAATATCCTGTACCTCTTCGTTTACAAATATAAATTAAACTACAATGGTGGATACCTATCCAGTTTAACTGCATTTATTAGTTATGAAATGAAATAGAGGTTGCTTTTTTGTACTTTTTTACTTTCTAAAAATATTTTACTGTTATGAAGTCTAGTTCTTCAAAATAGCAGATTAAAAGGGATATTAGTGGACCTACTAAGATGGCCTGTATAGCTGGGGAGGGGGTATATTGTGTAAAATCCAAAAAGCAAGATTAGTGCTCTGAAAATCAGTGATACATGTTCCTTTGAACCGTGGCTCAGCCCTTTCTTTGATATGAAATACAAACCCACAGCTTCATGGTTGGAAGTTAATGCCATATCAAGATGTGTCCTTTCCAGTGTGACTATTTGATGTCATACAGTAATTCCAGAAGAGCATAATTCAAAGGATAAGGGAGTGTTATCCTGGGTTGTATAAAACTAATTTTATCCTGCTGTTTGATCTACAATAACTTCTTAAAGAAATTACTGTTGCACCACTCAGGTCTGCTATGATATCAAACATACGTCTACTGAGAAAATGCCATATACAGTCATTGGTAAAATAAATGAGTACATGAAGGGATCTGGTAAGTATTCTCTTCCATGTAGTATTATATATGATTTTTACATAATCACATTTTGTCAATTATATTCAGGCATTTCATATTACATGCTATATATCATTGGCAAAACTGCATGTAACGTTATATAGTATTAAATGAATGCTGCATTTCAGTTTTTCTTTGATGCATTAAGCCATCATTTGTGAAACATTACAAAGTATTTTTATTATCAAAAAAATAAGTGGCGATATAGTATAGAGAGGTTGAGAGGGCTGTATTTTCCTCAACTTACCCAAACCTGTTACATGATACAGAGTATTAGGTACAATTGATCTGTTGTACATTCACAAGCATATATTTAATTACCATTATTTTCAATGTTAAACTAATGAAGCAAATATACATAAGTGACTTACTGGGAACACTGGATAACACTTCTTCCAGAGACTGTCCCAATTGAAAAGTCAGGCTAAGTTGGATCAAACAAATCCATTTCAATCTTGCTTTATATTATCTTTAGTTAATATGTATATTTAATGCAAAATCAACATTTGTTATAGCAAGCTTTGTGTCTGGTACAGATTCCAGTCAGATAAAGAAATACATTTTAGGAATACAAGTAAAATGTTACTTTTTATTTATACACACTAGTGATGTCCCGAACAGTTCGCCGGAGAACTATTTGCGGCGATTTTGGCATGTTCGCGTTCGCAAAGAAGGGCGAACATATGCGCTTTTCGGTCCGCCCCCTATTCTTTATTATTGAGGAAACTTTGACCCTGCACCTTACAGTCAGCAGACACATTCCAGCCAATCAGCAGCATACATTCCCTTCCAGAGCCTTCCATCTGTATGACAGCCTCCATTTTAGAATCATTCTGTAGCTGCATTCGTTGAGAGAGGAGATATATTCTACCTGCTCTTGATTTAATAGGGAAATAGATAGCCAGGCTGTGTATTTAGCTTTAACTACACACCTGAAGGACTCCTTTGATATCTGCTGGAAGGACAGCAACCCCAAAAGCCCTTTTTAGGACTAGAACATCATTTATTTTATTTTATTATTTTTTCTGCTGATATAATAGGGAAATAGATAGCCAGGCTTTGTATTTAGCTTTAACTACACACCTGAAGGACTCCTGTGATATCTGTTGCAAGGACAGCAACCCAAAAAGCCCTTTTTAGTGCTAGAACATAATTAATTTTTTTTTTTTTTTTTTCTGCTGATTTAATAGGGAAATAGATAGCCAAGCTGTGTATTTAGCTTTAACTACACACCTGAAGGACTCCTTTGATATCTGCTGCAAGGACAGCAATCCAAAAAGCCCTTTTTATTTTATTTTATTATTTTAATCTGTGTAATCTAATTGCATATGCCTGCCTGCTAGCATGTGTGTGAGGCCTATTGCATCTAGTCTGCCAACTTTTGCCAGTGCACAGTGACACTCATATCTGGTGTCACTGTAGTGTGCAGTGAAATGAAACAATGCTTTTTTTACTGTAATCGATTGAATATCAGTAGCCTGCCTACAGGCGTGTGAGGCCTATTGCATCTAGTCTGCCAACTTTTGCCAGTGCGCAGTTACACTCATAGCTAGTGCCACCGTAGTGTGCAGTGAAATAAAACAACCCTTTTTTTACTGTAATCGATTGAATATCAGTAGCCTGCCTAAAGGCGTGTGTGTGAGGCCTATTGCATCTAGTCTGACAACTTTTGCCAGTGCGCAGTGACACTCATATCTAGTGCAACCGTAGTGTGCAGTGAAATAAAAGAACCCTTTTTTTACTGTAATCGATTGAATATCAGTAGCCTGCCTAAAGGCGTGTGTGTGAGGCCTATTGCATCTAGTCTGCCAACTTTTGCCAGTGCGCAGTTACACTCATATCTAGTGCCACCGTAGTGTGCAGTGAAATAAAACAACCCTTTTTTTACTGTAATCGATTGAATATCAGTAGCCTGCCTAAAGGCGTGTGTGTGAGGCCTATTGCATCTAGTCTGACAACTTTTGCCAGTGCGCAGTGACACTCGTATCTAGTGCCACCGTAGTGTGCAGTGAAATAAAACAACCCTTTTTTTACTGTAATCAATTGAATATCAGTAGCCTGCCTAAAGGCGTGTGTGTGAGGCCTATTGCATCTAGTCTGCCAACTTTTGCCAGTGCGCAGTGACACTCATATCTAGTGCCACCGTAGTGTGCAGTGAAATAAAACAACCCTTTTTTTACTGTAATCGATTGAATATCAGTAGCCTGCCTAAAGGCGTGTGTGTGAGGCCTATTGCATCTAGTCTGACAACTTTTGCCAGTGCGCAGTGACACTCGTATCTAGTGCCACCGTAGTGTGCAGTGAAATAAAACAACCCTTTTTTTACTGTAATCGATTGAATATCAGTAGCCTGCCTAAAGGCGTGTGTGTGAGGCCTATTGCATCTAGTCTGCCAACTATTGCCAGTGCACAGTGACACTCATATCTAGTGCAACTGTAGTGTGCAGTGAAATAAAACAACCCTTTTTTTACTATAATCGATTGAATATCAGTAGCCTGCCTAAAGGCGTGTGTGTGAGGCCTATTGCATCTAGTCTGCCAACTTTTGCTAGTGCACAGTGACACTCATATCTAGTGCAACCGTAGTGTGCAGTGAAATAAAACAACCCTTTTTTACTGTAATCGATTGAATATCAGTAGCCTGCCTAAAGGCGTGTGTGTGAGGCCTATTGCATCTAGTCTGCCAACTTTTGCCAGTGCACAGTGACACTCATATGTAGTGCAACCGTAGTGTGCAGTGAAATAAAACAACCCTTTTTTTACAGTAATCGATTGAATATCAGTAGCCTGCCTACAGGCGTGTGTGTGAGGCCTACAGCGCCTACTCTGCCAACTTTTGCCAGTGCACAGTGACACTCATTTCTGGTGCAACCTAGTGTACAGTGAAATAAAAGAACCCTTTTTTTCTGTAATCGATTGAATATCAGTTGCCTGCCTACAGGCGTGTGTGTGAGGCCTACAGTGCCTACTATGCCAACTTTTGCTAGTGCACAGTGACACTCATATCTGGTGTCACAGTAGCTTGCATGCAAGGTACCACTAATCGTAAAAAAAATGACAGGCAGAGGCAGGCCACCCCGCAGGGGCCGTCGTGGTCGTGGTGCTGTGATTCCCTTTGGCCCTAGAATAATGCCCAGTTTTCAGAGGCAACGTACCCTGAACTTGAAAAGTTCTGAGGACATGGTTGACTGGCTAACACAGGACACCCAATCTTCTACAGCTTCCGCTCAGAACCTAGACGCACCATCCTCCACCAGCTTAGTTTCGGGCACCTTTCCAGTTACCACTCGCCCGCCTGCCGCCACCACCAACACTAGCACCACAGCCGCTTCACTTGATCCGTCAGCAGAGTTATTTACAGATCCGTTGGAAGAAATGAGTGATGCACAAACATTAGTGCCAGAGGATGTAGATAACAGGGATATGCCCCAGTCAGGCAGCATTACACACATGGACGTACAGTCTGATGATGATGATGATGATGATGTTGTACCCGGTGCTGCTTCCTTTGTTGAGTTGTCAGATACAAGTGAAGCGGTTGATGATGATGATGCGTCCGTGGATGTCACGTGGGTGCCCGCTATAAGAGAAGAAGAACAGGAGGAAAGTTCAGATGGGGAGACAGAGAGGAGGAGGAGACGATTTTGGAAGCAGCGGGAGGTCGTCGAAAGTAGCTAGTGGCACAGTCAGACAGCATGCATCGGCACCCGGGGTCAGCCAGACAGCACGCCAGTCAACACATGCTTTTGCCACCACCAGAATGCCATCATTGCAGAGCTCAGCAGTGTGGCAATTTTTTTCGTGTGTCTGCCTGTGACAACAGTGATGCCATTTGCAACCTGTGCGAAAAGAAACTGAGTCGTGGGAAGTCCAACACCCACCTAGGTACATCTTCTTTGCGAAGGCACATGATGTCACATCACAAACGCCTATGGGATCAACACATGAGTACAAGCAGCACACAAAGTCAAAGCCGCCATCATCCTCCTGGTCCAGCATCTTCAGCCACGTCAACCACTGCTTGCCCCCTCTCAACCATCCGCCACTCCGTGTCTCGCCCTGAGCAGTCCCTGCTCATCTGCCCACAGTCAGGTGTCTGTCAAGGACATGTTTGAGCGTAAGAAGCCAATGTCACAAAGTCACCCATTTGCCTGGCAACTGAAAGCTGGCTTGTCTGAACTCTTAGCCCGCCAGTTTTTACCATACAAGCTGGTGGAGTCTGAGGCGTTCAAAAAATGTGTAGCTATTGGGACACCGCAGTGGAAGGTACCCGGCCGAAATTTCTTTGCACAAAAGGCAATCCCCAACCTGTACTCGATTGTGCAAAAGGAAGTAATGGCATCTCTGGCACACAGTGTTGGGGCAAGGGTCCATCTGACCACTGATACCTGGTCTGCAAAGCATGGTAAGGGCAGGTATATCACCTACACTGCGCATTGGGTAAACCTGGTGACGGCTGCCAAGCATGGAATAGTGGCTCTGCAGAGGAGTTGGTGACACTGCCACGACTAGCAGGCAGGCCTGCTGCCACCTCCTCTACTCCTCCTACTCCATCCTCTTCCATAACCTCCTCGGCTGAGTCCTCGTCTGCTGCTGCTATGTCTTGCTCTACATCAACGGCACCCCCCCAGCTCCACAGGTACTATTCCACATCCCGAATACGGCAGTGTCACGCCGTCTTGGGGTTGACTTCCCTGAAAGCAGAGAGTCACACCGGACCAGCACTCCTGTCCACCCTGACCGCACAGGTGGATCAGTGGCTGACTCCGCACCAACTGGAGATCGGCAAAGTGGTTTGTGACGTAAGAAATTTGTTGGCGGCATTGAATTTGGGCAAGTTGACACATGTGCCGTGCATGGCACATGTGTGTAATCTGATTGTACAACGCTTTGTGCATAAGCACCCAGGCTTACAGGACGTCCTGAAGCAGGCCAGGAAGGTGTGTGCCCATTTCAGGCGTTCCTACATGGCCATGGCGCACTTTACAGATATCCAGCGGCGAAACAACATGCCAGCAAGGCGCTTGATTTTAGACAGCCCGACACGTTGGAATTCAACACTCCTAATGTTTGACCGCCTGCTCCAACAAGAAAAGGCCGTTAATGAGTATTCGTATGACCGGGGTGCTAGTACAGCCTCTGCGGAGCTGGGGATTTTTTTGCCACCTGACTGGACGCTCATGCGCAATGCCTGTAGGCTTATGTGTCCTTTTGAGGAGGTGACAAACCTGGTCAGTAGCACCCAGGGCACCATCAGCGACATCATACCATTTGTTTTCTTCCTGGAGCGTGCCCTGCGAAGACTGCTGGATCAGGCCGTAGATGAGCTTGAAGAGGAAGAGTTGTGGTCACCATCACCGCCAGAAACAGCCTTATCAGCATCGCTTGCTGGACCTGCGGCAATGCTGGAAGAGGATTGTGAGGAAGAGGAGTCAGAGGAGGAATGTGGCTTTGAGGAGGAGGAGGAAGACCAACCACAACAGGCATCCCAGGGTGCTCGTAGTCACCTATCTGGTACCAGTGGTGTTGTACGTGGCTGGGGGGAAGAACATAGCTTCAGTGAGATCACTGAGGACGAGGAACGGGACATGACTAGCTCGGCATCCAACCTTGTGCAAATGGGGTCTTTTACGCTGTTGTGCCTGTTGAGGGACCCTCGTATAAAAAGGACGAAGGAGAACGACCTGTACTGGGTGTCCACGCTACTAGATCCCCGGAATAAGCAGAAAGTGCCTGAAATGTTACCGAATTACCACAAGTCGAAAAGGATGCAGCACTACCAAAATAAATTAAAAAGTATGCTTTACACAGCGTTTAAGGGTGATGTCACAGCACAAAGGCAATCTAACAGCGGAAGAGGTGAACACAATCCTCCTCCTCCCACGACCACGCCGGCAAGGAGAGGACGCTTTACAGACGTGTTGTTGATGGAGGACATGCAGAGCTTTTTAAGTCCTATGCATCGCCACAGCCCTTTGGGGTCCACCCGCAGAGAACGACTTGACCGTCAGGTAACAGACTACCTCGCCATAACTACAGATATCGACACTATGAGGAGCAATGAACCCCTTGACTACTGGGTGCGCACGCTTGCCCTGTGGCCTGAGCTATCCCAATTTGCCATAGAACTTCTGTCCTGCCCCGCTTCAAGTGTCCTGTCAGAAAGGACCTTCAGTGCAGCAGGAGGTTTTGTCACTGATAAGAGAAGTTGCCTAGGTCAAAAAAATCTAGATTACCTCACCTTTATTAAGATGAATGAGGGATGGATCCCGAAGGGACTGGCAGTGGGCGATACATTTGATTAAAAAAGGTCTGACAGATGAGCTGCCTTGAGCTAATAATGGTCGACACGCTGCTGTATTTTATCCCTGAATGCCGGATGACTTGCGTGACTTATCCGCCACCAACTAGGGTTCAAGACACAATGTTTTAGGGCACTTTCTGCCTGGCAAACTAACATCAAGTTTTCTGGTTGCTGCAACAATACCTAATTTTTGCATTTAAATTATTTTATTTTAGAATGCGTACAGCATGTAATGAAAAATAAAGCAATTTTGAACAGTCTTGCATAACAGTTGTGCAAAAATACATATTTACAATAGAGACATTTTGTGAAAGTTAGCATGCTATTCCTTCCTATTTTTACTTTTTAGGTTAATAATTTTTCTTATTTTTTACTGTGATTGCAATTTAAGAGATACCTAAAACATGGTAAAACAGACAATAGTAAAGATTTTATCTGCAGGAAACACCAAAGTCCTATTAGCTATCATCCCTCCAGCAGTATTAGCTTATTATTTACAATATCTAACCTGGGCAATCACCCTTGGGTTACACTAGGGCAGGCTTCAGTAAGCGACGTTTCCTTTCCTGGTATGATTTTGCCGCCGGTTGCTTCTGAAGGGTCTCCAGGGTTCCCCCACTCCGGTCCTTCCCCCAGTGTCGCTTCAACCAGTAACAAATGTTTTATATTTGTAAAGCGACCCAATGATCCCCCTTGATAGAGGTTTATCTTTACAAATTTTGGAGAACCAATTTAAGACTGGTGTCTCCTGTTTCTGGGTCAGGGAGTGTGTGAAATGCCTCAGCCTACAGTAATTGTAATGTTCTGACAGCGGTAGCTCATGCTTGTCCCACAGTTCCTCATAGGTGAGCATATGGCTTTTTACTAACCAGTCTCCCAGTCTATCTAGTTTCCTTGACCTCCACCAGTGTTGTGATGTTGTGCTCATGTGTTTCGGGGCCTGATGGTGGTCAAGAATTGGGGTCATTTGGGTGGATCCAGGGAACAAACCTGTGTGTTTCTTGGCCCATTTCCAGTATGATAGTGAGTGTCTGATTAGGGGGTTTGGCATTTTTTTAAGGCTCTGAGGCAATTCTGATAGCCAAGCCACTTTGTCCCAGGTTAAGGGCCTTAAAGTGTGGTTCTCTAAATACACACAGGCCGGTTGATGACATATAGAATGTGCTATTGGGAGGAAAGATAGGTGACAGAACAGGTATTAAACTGATAGGACTGAATAGTACAACTTTATACACCACTCCTATCTGGTGGCACCTTAGATTGTACGTGCAGTGCCCCAAATTCGAAGTAGGAGGTCCGACCAAGCATCTTTTTCCATCTCCCTGTTCCAAAAATCCATGCCATATACACGTCCCCTGATAGGTAACGTAACAGGTATTAAACTGGTAGGAATGAGTAGTATAACTTAATACACCTCTCCTATCTGGTGGCACCTTAGATTGCACGTGCCGTGCCCCAAATTCGAAGTAGGAGGTCCGACCAAGCATCTTTTTCCATCTCCCTGTTCCAAAAATCCATGCCATATACACGTTCCCTAATAGTGGACGAAACAGGGATTAAACCGATAGGAATAGTACTACTTAACAGTACACACCTTATAATAACGCAGACAGAGGCAACGCGTATAATCTTCCATGCTGTGCAGTGGAAGCCCCCAGACTCTGACCTGTGTATAATATTCCATGCTGGGCAGTGGAAGCCCCCAAACTCTGACCTGTGTATAATATTCCATGCTGGGCAGTGGAAGCCCCCAGACTCTGACCTGCGTATAATATTCCATGCTGGGCAGTGGAAGCCCCCAGACTCTGACCAGTGTATAATCTTCCATGCTGGGCAGTGGAAGCCCCCAGACTCTGACCTGTGTATAATCTTCCATGCTGGGCAGTGGAAGCCCCCAGACTCTGGGAGTCTGAAGGAGTCAGAGGAGGAAGGTGGCTTTGAGGAGGTGGAAGACCAAACACAGCAGGCGTCCCGGGGGCTTGTTGTCCCCTTTCGGGGACCCTTGGTGGCTGGGTGGAGGAAGAGACCTTCAATGACATCAGTGAGGACAAGGAAAGGGACATGGCTAGCTTGGTATCCAACCTTGTGCAAATGGGGAGTTTGCGGTTGTTTGCGGTGCATTAAACGGGGAGATTGGTGTGTTACTGTGAAGCGGGTGTAACCCTTACACTACCTGATCGATACAACATCATACCTGATGTTTTAAAGCATGTTATTCCAAACAATTTAGGAATGTTAGGTGATTTATGCCCTTTATGGCTTAAAACCAGACTCTGCATCAACTATGTAATTGTCCGTGGGAGTGTTGCCATGCATCCCCCTCCGGCATGCCACAGTCCAGGTGTTAGTCCCGTTGAAACAACTTTCCCATCACTATTTTGGCCAGAAATTCGCCTGCCCATTGAAGTCTATGGCGGTTCGCCGATGTTCGTCCGTTCGCGAACATTTGATGGAATTCGCGTCCGCGGTTCGCGAACCGAAAATTTGATGTTCGCGACATCACTAATACACACTTAAAAAATCTCATTGTCAAAATATAAACAATTAATATCAGTTTCTTAAAAGTAATTCTGATGGCAAATATATTCCACCTAATTTTAAAATATTTACTGACTTTGATTTGTCCATTTCTTTGTGTAGTGACTTAGGTCCCTATTCAATTGCAAATTTGATACATTTACAGAGCGATTCCATTGAACAAGCCTGCAATTTAAGGGCCAAAAGCAAAAACTGTAAACCATGCAATCGTATTTAGTATTTCAGAGTGTGATCATGATCAGTTAAGCTAGGCCGTAACTACTGTTTTAGAAACAGCCAATAGTAAATGAGACCATCATCAGGACATCATTAAAACATGGAGGCTAAACGTCAATTAATTAGCATTTAGAAGTCTGATATGCAATCAGACTCTGGAAATGTACAAAATAATAAAAATTAATGAAGGAAATGTTCTAGTTCATGTGGGTGCCCTGATATGTATTAACTCCTTGATTCCTGGGATCAATATAACATGAAAATAAAACGTAAACAAATATTTTTTTATTGCAGATTCACGAGCTTGAGACCGTTGTGCAATTAATTCTAATGTCTTTCATTGCTTTTCCCTTCATTTAAAGTGCAGTTTCGATTTTTTATTTGCTTTTACTGTGCTACGAACAGGTGTTTAACCCCCTTGCGAGTCCTAACTGGTACTCGTAGGAATTTCTTCTACATTTGCCATTTACGGGTGTGAAAACATTTGTAGGCTTGAGGAATTGTAGCAAATGAATATAACATTTACGGGCTTGAAAGATTGGCTGGAGCTACGATTTTAATGACTGCAGGGATTTTCAGCCTGTAACCAGCAAATGGATTGCGGGTAGCTAAAAGACGCCAATTGAATAGCAAATTAGTTTATGGGCTACATTGCAGGCTTCAGTAACCAACAATTGCTCAATTGAATAGGGGCCTTACTATTGAAAATATTTACACAAAGCAAAAATGTCAAGTTTACAATTATGACTAAATAAAAATATAAATAATATAGGTAACTTCAAAAAGTTGCTACCAATGGAATGTATTCTATTGTTGCCATATTTTATTACAGTTTTAAAGGATACTTTACTATTACATTTATAGAAACTTGATCCAATTGTTAGTAGAAGTCAAACTGATTATGAATCGCTAACTTGTTATTTTGTACTATGATATTCAATTATATAGAGTGCAGAGTAATTTTTTAATTGCAATATTATGAATATGTATACTTCTTCACATATTGTGATTAAACCCAGTTACAATATATCAGCCATATAACTGTAGATTTTCCTCTCAATTTCTTCACTGTAATTGCTACTTATTGCCTTACATTGAGCCTAACTAATGGTATCTTCTGTTAATTTAAAGCCTATTGGGTCAAGAAATTAGCAGGGTTTATCTCGCAATCATTTCGTTTGATCCCGATTTGTTACTAATTTGCTTTATTTTAATAATGTGTAGCTATTTTGGTAATACAGTATAATTTTTGACACATTCTGCTATATCTGATATACAGTATTTGCCATTATACTTCTGCTAGTCCATATCGATCTCAGCATTGTATTTTATTTACTTCTTTTGCTTGTTTTTCTCAGGTTATGTTTGCCATTTTAGTCATAAAGCCATTAACATTTATTATGGTTCATCTGCTGACCTCTCAGTGTTTACTATACTACAATGTGCTTAGTTCTATTGCGCCATACACCCAGGCTATATTTGACACTTTATTTGTAATAGTTATCTAATGACCATTCAGCTGTTTTCGCAAACACTATCAGTGCTCCATTAGAGTTCATGTGATACCATTGAATTTTAACACAGGCTTAGGTGTGTTATTTCTCTGCTACTTTCATTAAATTTTAAGATGCTATTATGCTTCTTATTAATTGTACTAGCGAATTGCCCGTCAAAACATGATGGCAATGAAATTGTAAGGTAGCTAATGCTGTTTGGTGTATAATAATGAAAGATCTAATACATTAATAAATTAATATACTTTACCTATTTTGAAGCATTGTGTTGAAGAGCTGGCAATCTGTTTTGAGGTTGCTGCAGCATTAGTGGTGTGGAGCTGCTGTGTAAGCGTGCTGAATGTGTGCAGTGTAATACTGTGCGTGTGCGAGACGAAACCGTTAGCATAGTGTTGTACTTCCGATATGGCGTAAAATGGCGGGTTATCTGTGGTATGCGTCTTTGCGGATTATCCGTCGGTGCTTCGTGGTGGTTTTCGAGTTTCGTGTGGTGTTTTGCAAATGTGTGTGGTGGTGTTTTACGTGTTGAGAGTGCTGTAGCCTCGTTTTCGTTTTTTTCGGCGGCCATTTTTTCTCTCGCTTAGCGATTTTATTAGTGTGTAAAGTGTTTTATTTTTATTTAAATGAAGGTGTAACTTGGTTTTTTGAGGTGCTGGATGGTTCCTCTTGCTGTAGGTAAGCTTTTTATGTGTGTGTTGTGTGTATTTATTGTGTTTTAAATGTTTGTATGTCGGCGAGTTGCGTCTGATGTTTGCGAGTTCGTAATGTGTGGTAACGTGTCTCGTATGGTGTTTGCGTGTGTAGCCTCGTTTTCGTTTTGTTCGTCGTCCATTTTTTGTGTCGCTTTGCAAATTGTTTAGTGTCTAAACTATTTTATTTTGTGTAAAATGAAGGTGTAAGGTGCATTTTTGAGGTCCTGGATGCTTCCTGTTGCTGTAGGTAAGGTTTTTATGTATGTGCTGTGTGTATGTATTGTGTATTTAATTTTGTAATGTTCGCGAGTTGCGTCCGAGTGTTGCTAGTCCGTAATGTGTGTGAACGTGTGGCGTATGTTGTTTGCGAGTGTCGTAATGTGTGTGTCGTGCTCTTTGGGTTGCGACGAGAACTTTGCGAGGGTAGCAGTTGCTGGCATGGAGCGCCTTTGGCGCTCCATGCCAGCAACTGAGACCCTCGCCCAGTGCCCTCGCTTCGCGAGTGCCGCGGGCTTGCTATGCGAGCCCGCAGCGTTAGCAACAATTCGTACGCTCACAACTATATATGTGATAGAGTTCATGATTCTTTGCTTTTATCCTTTATAGAATGTACCTCACAATCATATTAATGTTTGCTACAATTTCTTTAGTTATAAAGTTACTAAACTTCAAAAATTTTAATGGGCAACTTATTTCTCAAGATTGACCAAAATATAGTTAATAAATTACTATATAAGACATATTGGGAAAAGGATCTTAATACATCTCCTAATGGAAAACAATGGGATAAAATCCTTAGAAATGCAAATAATTCTTCACTTAATATAAATTTAAGAGAAAAAGCATATAAAACATTAATGAGATGGGATCTTACTCCAGTAAGATTATAAAAATGAAACCCATCATTTTTTTTTTGGGGGGGGGGGGGGGGGGGTCATTAATGTCTAAACCATTGGCAACAAAAGTGAAGGGGGATGGACTGGCCAAGCATGTCACCAGACATAATCCCTATTGAGCATCTGTGGTGCATCTTCAAACGGAAGGTGGGGGAGTGCAAGGTCTCTAACATCCACCAGCTCCTTGATGTTATCATGGAGGAGTGGAAGAGGACTTCAGTGGCAACCTGTGAAGCTCTGGTGAACTTCATGCCCATGAGGGTTAAGGCAGTGCTAAAAAATAATGCCACACAAAATATTGACACTTTGGGCCCAAATTGGACATTTCTACTTAGGGGTGTATTCACTTTTGTTGCCAACGATTTAGACATTAATGGCTGTGTTGTTGAGTTATTTTGAGGGGACAGCAAATTTACACTGTTATACAGGCTGTACATTTACTACTTTACATTGTAGCAGAGTGTAATTGCTTCAGTGTTGTCACATCAAAATATATCACATATAATAGTTGTCAAACTGCAAGACGTCGTCACGCTTTGCAAGCTTGCAAAGCGAGCTCACAAGAAAGGCGTCCCTTGCATAGCGAGAAATGCAGTTCTGGCCGCAAATGCGGACCTACGCTAAATGAGGGGTCGCATTTGTGGAGGTGGAGGCTCGAACGTCGGCTGCAATAAGCCAAATGCATTTGTGAAAGTGGAGGCTCTATGGCACCTCACTCCTCTAACACAACCCCCCACAAAAGTGTTAACTCGAAGCACTTAGTCCTCTCCTTACCCTTTGTCACTCTTCCCCTCCTCCTCTCGATACCCTATATCTCTCTTCCTCTTCTTACCCAGTGACTCTCTTCCCCTCCTCCTCTGTTTACCCTGTGTCTCTCTTCCCCAACTCCTCTCCCTCCCCTGTGTCTCTCTACCCCTCCTCCTCTCCCTCATTGCCTGCGAGCAAACATTACGAGCCGCGGGACTTAGAAAAAAAAATACCTGAGGTCGCAAGACAACGCAGTAACTCCCTGAACCGTGCAAATAAAAAATAAAATAAAAAACACTCTGATAAATACAATAATAAAAAATAAACACTCACCCACAGTACGGGGGGACAGCCAGGACATCTGGAAGGGAGGTTACATGCAAATTTAAGCCGAAATTCTTAAGTTTCGACACTCGAAAATCGTCTAAACTAAAAAAAAAATGTTGGCCGAGAAAATTAAAACTAGGCTCCACCCCGGACCGCGCAAAACACTACCAGCCACGTACAACTTTGCCCAAAGACATCTGAGATAAGCTCCGGACCTTTACATTAACCCCTTGGTCCGATCAGGCCCTCAATATGTGCACACATTAACCCCATGCTGGGCGTCCCCACACATTAACCCCATGCTGGAAGTCCCCATGAGGGACCCCCGGCATTGTCCCGACATTACCCTTGCAGGGGGGGTCACAATAGTGTCCCCCACTGCATTTCAAAGGTGTCAAGTCCCTGCCGTGGGTCCTTAAAGGGTCCGCGGCACACAAACAGTTAAGACTGGCAGCGGGGGTACTTCAAGGACCCCCACTGGCACCTAAAATTAACCGCCCAATGCTGCGGGTCCCCACATTAACCCCTTTGCAGTGGTTGCCCCATGAGACCCTTAATAACCCTGTCAATCATGAGGACAATACAGACCCCATAATCCCTTAATTAACCCTGGAAATCATTGGGGTCAATACAGACCACGATAATCCCTTCATTTACCTTCTAACTCATGGGGGTCAATACAAACCCCATAATTAACCCTGTCACTCATGGGAGTCAATACAGAACCCCCTAATCTATTAATTAACCCTGTCACTCATAGGGGGTTAATACCTTAAACAATCCTGACACTCATGGGGATTAATACAGACCCCTATTAGCCTTTAATAACTCTGTCACTCATGGGGGTGAATACAGACCCCCATGATCCATTAATTAACACTGTCACTCATAGGGGTCAATACAGACCCCCATAAGCCCTTCATTAACCCTGTCACTCATGTGGGTCAATACAGACTCCCCATAAACCCTTAATTAACCCTGTCACTCATGGGGGTCAATACAGACCCCCTTAAGCCCTTAATGAATTCCTTTCACTCATGGGGGTCAATGAAGACCCCCAAAACCCCTTCATTAACCCTTTCACTCATGGGGTGAATAAACGCATAAAAACCCTTATTAAACCCTGTCACTCATAGGGGTCAATACAGTCCCAGTCAGCTCTTAATTAACCCTGTCGCTCATGGGGGTCAATATAGACCCCCATCATCCATCACTATCACTTATAGGGGTCAATACAGACCCCCATAAGACCTTCATTAACCCTATTACTCATGGCGGTTAATACCGACCCCTATAAGCCCTTCATTAACCCTGTCACTCATAGGGGTCAATACAGACCCCCATAAACCCTTAATTATCCCTGTTACTCATGGGGGTCAATACAGATCCCCATAATCCCTTAATTAGCCCTGGAACTGATGCGGACAATAGAGACCCCATACTCCCTTAATTAACCCTGGAACTCATGGAGGTCAATATATACCCCCATAATCCCTTCATTAATCCTGTCACTCATGGGGGTCAATAAAGACCCCCAAAATCCCTTAATTAACCCTGACACTCATGGGGGTCAATACTGACCCCCATAATCCATTAATTAACCCTGTCACTCATAGGGGTCAATACAGACTTCCATAACCCATTAATTAACCGTCACTCATGGGGGTCAATACAGATCCCCATAATCCATTAATTAACCCTGACACTCATGGGGGTCAATACAGACCTCCATCAGCCCTTATTTAACCCTGTCACTCATGGGGGTCAATACAGACCCCATAACACATTAATTAACACTGTCACTCATAGGGGTCAATACAGACCCTCATAATTCCTTAATTAACCCTGAGACTCATGGGGGTCAATACAGACCACCATCAGCCCTTAATTACCCCTGTCATGCATCGGGGTCAATACAGACCCCCCTAATCCATGAATTAACACTGTCAATCAAAGGGGTCAATACAGAGCCCCATAACCCCTTCATTAACCCTGTCATTCATGGGGATCAATACAGACCCCCATAAGCCCTTAATTAACCCTTTTCACTCATGGGGGTCAATGAAGACCCCCATAACTCCTTAATTAACTGTGTCACTCATGGGGGTGAATACACCCCCCAAAAACCCTTAATTAACCCTGTCACTCATGGGGGTCAATACACACCCCCATAATCCCTTAAGTAACCCTGACACTCATGGGGGTCAATACAGACCCCTATAATCCATCACTGTCACTCATAGGGGTCAATACAGACCCCCATAAGCCCTTAATTAATTATGTCACTCATGGTGGTCAATACAGACCCTATAAGCCCTTCATTAATCCTGTCACTCATGGGGGTCAATACAGACCCCCATAATCCATTAATTAACCTTGTCAATCATAGGGGTCAATACAGACCCCCATAAACCCTTAATTAACCTTGTCACTCAAAGGGGTCAATACAGACCCCAATAATCCCTTTATTAACCCTGGAACTCATGGGGACAGTACAGACCCCATAATCCCTTAATTAACCCTGGAACTCATGGGGGTCAATATAGACCCCCAAAATCCCTTCATTAACCCTGTCACTCAAGGGGATTAATACAGACCCCCATCAGCCCTTAATTAACCCTGACATGCATGGGGGTCAATACAGACCCCCATAATCCCTCAGTTAACACTGTCACTCATAGGGGTCTATACAGACCCCCATAATCCATCACTGTCTCTCATAGGGGTCAATACAGACCCCCATGAGCCCTTCATTAACCTTATCAATTATGGGGGTCAATACAGACCCTATAATCCCTTAAATAGCCCTGACACTCATGGGGGTTAATACAGAGCCCTATAATCCATCACTGTCACTCATAGGGGTCAACACAGACCCCCATAAGCCCTTAATTAACCATGTCACTCATGGTGGTCAATACAGACCCTATAAGCCCTTCATTAACCCTGTCACTCATGGAGGTCAATACAGACCCCCATAATCCATTAATTAACCTTGTCAATCATAGGGGTCAATACAGACCCCCATAAACCCTTAATTAACCTTGTCACTCAAAGGGGTCAATACAGACCCCAATAATCCCTTAATTAACCCTGGAACTCATGGAGACAGTACAGACCCCATAATCCCTTAATTAACCCTGGAACTCATGGGGGTTATTATAGACCTCCATAATCCCTTCATTAACCCTGTCACTCAAGGGGGTTAATACAGACCCGAATCAGCCCTTAATTAACCCTGTCATGCATGGGGGTCAAAACAGACCCCCATAATCCATCAGTTAACACTGTCACTCATAGGGGTCTATACAGACCCCCATAATCCATCACTGTCACTCATAGGGGTCAATACAGCCCCCCATAAGCCCTTCATCAACCTTGTCATTCATGTGGGTCAGTACAGACCCCTATAAGCCCTTCATTAACCCTGCCACTCATGGGGGTCAATACAGCCCCCCATAATCCATTAATTAACTCTGTCACCCAAAGGGGTCAATACAGACCCCCCATAAACTTTTAACAAACACTGTGACTCATGGGGGTCAATACAGACTCCCATAATTCCTTCATTAACGCTCTCACTCATGCTAATGTGTGTCTCTTTAAATCATATTAACATGTAAAATATATTTACATATTATAATATTTGAATGATATATAACAGATATTAGCACCAAAGATAACACACTTTATGCAGTATATTTTATATAATGCTTTACATAGCTGCAACTGTGAAAGGATGAACACTGAAATATTCAGTACACATTTTGCTCTCTCAGAAATACTGAATGCTTATTGTTTTACTGGGTAGTAAGTGGACATTTACAAACAAAAATAAACATCATTAAAACTTTATCTGTCAGTTGTATGTAAGATATTTCTAAATAGAATAATAAAAAAATATGAGTAACTAAATTTCATCTTTTATTTACAATGTGTTATCAAAAAGTATTCCAGCATGGCTCTTCTGTATCTACTGGGCGCTGAAGTGGCAATTATATTACAGCATTTATCAAAACACAACAGCTGTGCTATCGGACTGTTTGTTCTTCCAAGTGGGAATGTGCAGTAGCAGTTAGTAAATGATCAGATGTATTCCTTTTTAGTAGCAAACAGTTAAGAGATAATGCAAGCTACATTAATCAGAAATTGTCTGCTCATTAATTCCCATAAGTGTGACTACACAATGACTAAAACAGGGATAGTCAACACTTCTATTTTGTTTTTCTGCAAAATATTTTTAATAATTCAGTTTTGGAATTGTCTTTAGTGGGTTAAAACTATACTGGAACAGATTGTCGAGAATTAAAACCAACAAAAATAAAAATCTACAAGCTTCCAGAGTAACATAATGATAAAAGCAACATAAAGATAAAATGTGTAATGGAAATAAATTTCCACCTGAACTTCATTTTATTTTATATTAATTTTAAATGAATTATACAAAACTTGGAATTTGCCTATAACTGCTCTATGTCTGAGGAAAGCAGGAGCCATCATTGTAAGAAAAATTGTGTCACTGGATTCTGAGGTGTGATCTGATTGAATCAAAAGTGCAACCAGACAACAGCTGTATTTCTAAATGGAGACATTCAGGTTCATTTTGTACTCTCATATAAGTGTACTATTTCATATAAAAGTCAGAACTTGGCCTTTTAAAGCCAAATGCTTATTATACATGTAAATTACAGGCATGCCCCTTTTAAAGCTGAAGACCAAGTGCTAAACGAAACAGTGTTAAACTGGGTAAATTTTAACATAGGATAAATCACAGGTCAACTCGACGTTAAAATTCTTTTCACGGCTCTTGGTATTTTAGAATGATACACAAGCATCTAATCAGTGCTAATCATGTGTCGGACAAAAACTGTTATATCGAATCGGGGATGTGTCAGGGAAAAACAGCTTTATAGCGAATCAGTGTTAAATAAGGTCTATCTGTAATTCTAAACAATGGTATAAAATAATTACAATATGTTGACTACTTTTATTAGATGATCAAAAGAGGTTACAGGACAATTAAGGGCTTTAATTACTATTTCGCCCATAGTAAATAGATGTTACAGCCATTTCATAGTGCTTCTATCCCATAGTCCTTTACTAAATTATAAAATGTGCAGGTGTGATTGCTGAAGGTAATCCACAAGCATAACCTCCAAATGGTTCCACGGGCCTGTTACAATCTAATGGCTAAAATTCTCAAGTCTCCCTTTACCTGCATACTTTTTATGAATATTTTCTGCTTGCCTTTTAGTGTCGCCAGCTAATGTTGTGTTTTGCCCCTCACCCAATCATGAATATTCATGAGCCGTGGGCATTCTTCCCAATAGGCACCTGAAGCTGCCAGTATGCTTTCTATAATGAATGTGAGCAGATCTCAGCGACTGTTAGTACTTCCTTGTCAGTGGGGCTACTGTATTTCTAGGATCCATTTAGGCACAATGTAAAGTTTTAAAGAAATATCTGGGGATTAGATATATTAAATAGAGTTTAAAGGCATATGTAAGTGAGCTGGGTTATTAATGCATCTGATAGAGGAGGATTTATAGTGTCTGAAAATAAATGTTTGCATGAAAAAATTCCAAAGGAAACAGTTACACCGTTAGCCTGAAGTTTGCTGATTTTCTTGCTTTTGCAAAGAGTTTTCTCTCAATGTTGACACCCCCTGAAATTCCCTGGGATTATTAGCATATTTTATACAATGTTTCTTTTTTGCCTGGGGATTGTGCAGACATGCTCAGTTAGCACCTGGAGTCTGCTCTACTGTGGGAAGTCACATGATGTCAGACACTTTCCTTTCCTTTAGTGTAATTTCCTTCCTTTACTGAATATGTAAAGCTGTGATATAATGTATTGAGCTCTGTAGTGAGCACTGTCTAATGCAGTGTTATTTCTTGTGTTCTGTCTGAGCTCTGTGCAATCCTATGATAGCATTTCTATAGTTCTATCTGAGTATTGTGTAATACATGCTGTGTTATAATTTCAATAGCTGTCTGTGAGACTATTGTATAATTTATATTTTTAGAGTCTGTGACCATCTCAGCTTATAAAACGGTTTGTGATATACTTTGACTGTCACATCAAATCAAAATATATTTATTTGTATTCAACTTTTCTTGCTTTATCATTGTTTTGTCTAAGCATGAGCTTATTTAGAGATTTATGTGTGTTTATTCAGGTCAGACCTAACTACACTGCTTATCAACCCCTCACCCAACTCTCTTTGAGAATGCAGCCATGCACATGTTCTGTGTGTGAGGGTACACATGAGAGATTGGTGTACCCGTCATGGCAGCTTACAGCAGCCACTGAAGCAACTGCAGAAGCTGTTGTGGGTGTAAACATCACCCCTAGAATTTTTTTAATTTTAATGCAAAAACGGTTTGCATGTTTTCATGCAAACATTTTTGCTAGGTGGGTTATGATGCATTCTAAAATATGCATTCATAACCCACCTCACTTTAATATACCTTTAATAACACCTGTCAAGCATTTATTCATTCTATATTTTTTCATTTTTTGATTTTCTGAGGGATTGTAAATTCAATTTTCTGTGTTTATGATATGCTTATATTTGCTGGCTATCATAAAAAAACATACTCAAAGTCTCATTGGTATAACTTAATATATAATAACATGGTATGCATAGTAACTACTAGTCTGTTTTGTGTGGTTGTCTAATTTAGTAAACCATACCCTGCTGTCATCAAGAAGCAAATCTACCTCTATGACATTACAGGATATGGAGAAGATTTGCAAACTGATCTTCCATTAAGTCCATATCCTCAATCCTTTTTTGGGTCACATGCTTTCCTTTCTACATTCAGGCCTCAACATGGGGCTAAACTAGAGCACGTTAAAAGTGCAAATATTAGCCTTGCCTTTACTGACATTCAATGGGCCTCCAATTATATTGTGATGCGATTTATGAAAGCGATAAAAATAATACCACCTAGGAAATATTAAACTGCTCCTTGTTGCCCTCCTACTGTTTTGAAGGGCATCTCAAGAACACCCTTTGAACCCATAAACCCATAGAGGAATCTTCAGATTGTTGGCTAACAATCAGAACGATTTCCATAGTGTCCATAATATTGGTTAGAAGGGGATCAATATTTGGTCTGACAGTTTTGAAACCTGTAAAATTGAATTAACGGTACTAAACATCTTGCATCTTTTGTTCTTAATAATTTTCTCCCTCTCTATTACTTAACTTTGGGTTTTTACCCACAAGTCATTGCTACCACAACTTAATTTAAAAAAACAAATACAAGTCGACTGATTAGGTCCAGAGAGGCCACAATGTTTTAGAACCCAATGCCATCCCCACACTACTACCCTGTATTTCACAGGGAGCTTTCATATTGAAAAAGAGCAGTTTGCCCATAACCACGATTGCCATCTCTGTGACATGCTCACCGTGATGTTATTGTACATGTGTCCCTCATCCCTGTGTCTTCTACAAGCATGGAGCTGATCAGAGGTGCAGGAGTTTGCAGGAAAAGGATAAATATTTTAAGGAGGTTGAAGCAGGTTTACACAATAGATACAGAAAAGCAGGTCCAAGGAGCATGCAATCACATAATTATGAGCTCAAAAAGGATAACAGAAATGAAGTTTATATATCATATACAAGTTACTTGCACATATGAGTAAGGAGATCAGCCATGATCTTGGTGCTTGTGCATCAGCTATGATCTTGGTGCTCATATGCGATGTCATGAAATATGTCAAGTAACTTTGAATGATATCATCAGAAAAATCTTTGGAGAGGGAAGAAGGGACGTCAACATTGTGTGCAACAATTTCCTGTGTATTTACAATCTAAAATTAGCCCATTCTGCTCTGCAAACTTGTTGTTTGCAACATTTAGTCGTGTCCGACTCTCCGTGATCATTGACTACAACACACCATGCTGATCCACTTGGTATACATGGCAGAGATACTGGAGTGGGTTGCTAGTTCTTTCTCCAGTGGTCCACAGCATACAGCTTCTGGTATTCCTAGCTGGTCTCCCATCCAAGTACTAACCACGCCCAACCCTGCATGGATTCAGGGTGGTGTGACCTTTTTATTCCCTGACTGGAATCAAACCCAGGTCACAGCAGTGAAGGAACTGAATCTTAACCACTGGACCACCAGGGAACCCTTCTGCGACCTTAACAGAGTTTTTTTTCTGCCAAGAAATAGTCACTGAAGTCTGAAAAATTGAAGTTTAATTAATCTTCCACATTATAACCTATTGTATGGATTTAATAAATGATTTTGGCTTTCAATCTCCCACTATGTATGCATCCATTTAGTTACTAAATGCTGCACTTGAAAATTAATATGCACTAAAGTTTGATGTCACTGGTGGCTGTGTTTTCATCTGTGACACTGCATGGCCAAGTGATGTGCAATATAGGCTTGGGCATGCGCTCTCATATGTATATTAAATTGCAACTGTATTAGGGAGTCTTGCTTTCAGGGGATGGCTGTTAATAGCAAAATAGAGATGCACATAGCCCAAAATAGAAAGCCTAAATGGTAGTAAGTATTGTTATGCCTTTATTTTGGTGTTATCCCTTTATTGATTGAATTTTATTTTTTCCCATAGATACATTTGCTCACTTTGTATAAAAAATTGTCTGAATGGATTTGAAAGTCAGCAATGTAATAGTGACCTTGTAAAGCGTACATGCGTTTCTTGGATTTTTTGATATCGTAAATCGTTTTAAGTCGTATTGTTATATTTACTTTTAATTCATGAGTTATAAAATAATGAAAATGTTGATATTTAACACTAGTTACAATGTACATACGTGGAAATAAAATTTCCATCTAAAAATTAATGCATTTTGACATAGAAAAGCCATCAGGCAGTTTGATGGAGATGATATAAAAAGTTAATATTTGCTGCAATCCTGTTGCTGTCTTTTGACAATAACCTTTAATTATAACCCTATAATGATCAGTTCAAAAGCTGAAAAAATAAAAAATAAAACATGATGTTAACCTTCATACTACAGAGCAGTGGTTCACAACCCTCTCCTCAAGGCCAAAAAGACAAACCATGATTTAGGTTTCACACAGTGTGAACACAAACAAGTATAATACCAAGATAAATATATAGAGGCCTTATTTAATTTAATGAAGTGTGATATTAAAGTACTGAATATTTACTGAAATTAGCAATATGTCACAGCCTGTTACATATAAATTGCCTTACCTGTGTTGAAACAATGTTAAACTTAAATCACGGGCTGTATGGATGCACTATATGTATCTCATAAAAAATAATAATTTTACATCTACATTTTAGTCTCTGATAAAATAACATTAGCTCTTTCTGCACTTGATTTTATATATAAAACTAGTATAAACAACAGATTATAGTGCATATCACATACATACAAACACATTAAGACTGATTATCATATAATGCTAAGATACAGCAACTGTATTTAGTTAAGTGGGCATGGAATTCCCTGTTTTTAATATTAACAATAAACAAGTGTTTGTATCTCTAATAATCATTTTATTGACAAGTGCTTAAAAGCTCTATTTTTACTCACTGGCACCTTCAAAATAGTCTCAAGAAAGGCCCGCCCCTGTTACTAATGCACATGGAGTGTAAGTGGCTAGTAAATCAATTACCCATAAAAACCTGTATATGTGAGCTACTGGGGCAGACCGTTGTAGGGATTGTTTGGAAGGTGTCAGTGAGTAAAGCAGAGCTTTTAAGTACTTGCTAATACAATGATGTTTAGATATGCAAACAAACATCTAGGTAGTTCATGTTAATATTAAAAACAAAGGTCCAGATTCAATTGCAAGCCCGCAACTCATTCGTAGGAGGCCGTATGTCTGCGGGTGTGTTGCAGGCTTCCGTTGGTCTACGATTATGATGATATTCAATTGCTCACGACCGCAAGTTACTGTCCCAAAGCTGAAACCATAAACCATGCACTGGTTCGTTGCAGTTCACGGCGGGAACATGATCAATTAAGCAAGTGCATAACCTCCCATTTTGAATCAACCAATAAAAAATGAAACTGTCATGGAGGTTACATGTCAATCAATTAGGTTCTGGGGTCCGATATGCGATCAGACTTGCAAACCCGCAAAATAATGTATTATGAAAATGAATGCCAATACTGTTCTAGTTCATATGGATGGCTTGATAAGTATTAACTCATTGATACCCGAGATCATTATAACCCTGAAATTAAACATAAAAGTAAATTGAAATTTCCTGCCGATTTGCGAGCTTGTCATCGCTTTCTCGTTATTTACAGTGTAGTATTGATTTTTAATTTTCATATACAGGGCTAGGAATAGGTGTTTATTGCAGGTTCTCTCTAGCTTTTGTAAGATTTTCTCCTACATTTGCAGGCTTGGGGAAATTGAGCAATTGAATAGAGATTTGTAATTTGAGCCATTGTAACTCTTGCGAAAGATCAAAGGCTTCAGGAGGCTGTAATTCCGGGTTTAACCATCTAAATTTTTTCAAGGCCATAACTCGTAACCCGTTTGGAGCCAGCAAAAAGACTCCAATTGAATAGCGACCTCACTTACGAGCTACCGAATCGAGCAAGAGCTCAACTGAATGGGGCTCAAAGCGTTTTTCCATAACCAAAAGTCCCAAAATTCCCTATTAATACTGCAAACCTAAGAAGAGTGCTACAGTTGAAAACACAAAGTAAAAATGGTATCTTTAAGCAAAATATTTTTAGCCATATATTATTTTCATAATCTATTTTTAAACTTTCAAAGTCAACAGTTTAATAAGCGTTCATTTGTAAATGCATTAAGTGACATTTTAGGGGTCTATAGTTATGTCATCAGTGATATTATGGACGATGTAATTTTTCATATTATATGTGATATCAATGACATCATAACTCATGCCATTAGCTATGCGATAGTTTCATGTCATGAATGATGTCTTATTGCCTTAGCCTTAACTTGACAATTTCCTGTGTTTTTCCAGCCTTGAGTTTTCCCATCCTGCACTGCAACCTTAACTAAAGTTTAATGCAGTTTTTGCCAAAAAATAAACACACAAACTCAAAAACCTCCACTATATTAGTAGCATGTGAGTAACGCCTGGAGGTGCGTTATGCTCAGGAGTTACTCACATGCTGACTGCGGGTAAACGGCGGGTAATTGTGCAACTGCACATGTGCGACTTCGCTACTGCACCTTCACGGGCCGGCCGCGCTACTGCGCCTTTGCAGGGCAGCTGCGATAAGGCGCCTATGCAGTGCAGAGAGGTAGGGAGAGAAAGAGATGGGGGAAGGGAGAGAGGGAGAGAGAGGGAGGGAGGTGTAGAGAGAGGAAGGGAGAGAGAGAGAGGAAGGTAGAAGAAGGGTGTGAGAGGGAGGGAGAGAGAGGGAGGGAAGTGGAATGAGGGAGATAAGGGGAGAGGGATGGAGGGAGGGGGAAAGGAGGGAGAAAGAGAGGGAGGGGGAGATCAGGGGAGCGGGAGCCAGAAAGAGAGGGATGGAGAGCACACATAGTGAAGAGAGAGCTTACAGAGAGAGCGAGGAGTCACAAAAGAAGAGGGCGCACAAAGAGAGAGGAGGGTACAAAGAGAGAGGGGGCAGAGAGAGAAAGGGCAGAGAGAGATAGGGTGCAGAGAGAGAGAGGGCGCACAGAGAGAGAGAGAGGGTGCACATGTTATGGATGATAATTAGGAAAATGTCTTTTTATGTTATTATCTTTGTCTGCATTCCTTACTCACTTATATATTTATTAATGAGAAGAAGATTACCTAAAATGGAGGATGAAACTACAAAAACAACATGGCTTCAGAACTACAAATGGGAGTGGCCTGATGATGCATACATCCGTGACCAAATAAGGACAAATGAACGGTTCCTCCCTAAACTGACCAGTATGATGACGACACACTGCAGCAATTTTGAACCAATCAATAAAGCTATTAATTCCTAGACAAAGGAATCATGTGACGCTTGATCAGATAACGTTTTCTACATATAAACGTGTAAACTGCCATTTTAATACAGAGCGCTTTGAGAACTACTATACAGAAACACAGTGTCTGTGTCTTATTTCTCTGGAATGTGCACATTCCACACTAATTGGAGCAGCAACAGATATTTAATACAGACTTTGAAGTCTTATCTAATACAGTTGGCGCCTCAACGTGGGGCCTTGAGTTTATGACCTGACAATAGCCGAGAAGGAGCGAAGTGGTGACTTTCAACAGCAGAAGGAACCTTCAGAAAATATGTCTGGTAAGGTCGACATTTAGTACTGTGCTAGTCGCTATTTCTTTCTCGGCTATTGGCAGGCATTCAAAGCACAGGTTGTTTAGCTTGCTCAAGGTCCGTTTTAAAAAACCTGTGATAATAGATATCTGTTGCCGGTGTGTGTGTGTGTGTGTGGTCTGTTGGTGTTGTGAGTAGAGATTCTTTAGACATATGGTTCAGGACCCACACACATGTGTATTTGTGACTATCTGGAAGACGGATGATTTGTACCCAGTGTCGTACAGATACATATAAACCAGAGGTCGCAAATACGAACTTGCATATGTGTGCCCTGGGGAAATATATATATATTTTTCCCTGGGAAATGTCTATGCATGTTGGATAGACGATATCCCTTGAGGGTCATGATGTTCGGGCCGGAAGAAGTAGCTTGAAAACTTTAAGGGACGTCTGTCATTCACTACGGGTGGTTAAAAAAAACGTGTGTGTGACGTATAATGACCATGGTCTTGAAATCATATGTCTTTTGAATCTAAAGGTTTCTGCAGAAAAGGTTTGATGATTATAATGTTATATGCTATGTCACTGCTGGTTGTTATGCATGTTTTGATAAGAAATGCAGTTTAGAACTTCTCTCCCTAAAGAAAAAAACTACAAGCTGATCTCTCTCTGTGTGTTTTTTTGACCTTGGTCACAGCTGTAGAGAGAGAGAGAAATTCCTCATCCACCCCCTCCCATCTGGTTTAACTATTTGAAGGACGAATCTTAGAATTCTTCCTACGCCAATGCTAGGTTGTATTTGAAGGTGTTAACATATTTTACTGTATTGCTATGCTGTTTAAGGTATGAACACAGAAACATTAAGGAACTTTTCCTTACATACATTTATATAATATTCTGATTGCTTTTGTTTATAAAGTAGATGGATTATCTTGTGTTTTGCTGCAAATAAATGTGTGAGTATTTGCTGTAATTCCTTTTCTTTGCAATACAATTGAGGAATGCAGGTTAGAGAATTTGTGTCCATCACTGAAATCAGTGGAGGATTTATAGTTTATCTTGTTTGTAAGTGTAAGACAGGTGTGTTTGTGAAGTACATACATATGCGTGTATTCTTTTGAAATATTTTGTCTGAAGTTTCTGTGTGTTCGATACTGTACTCTTTGAAGAGGGAGGTGATCGGTTTGCATTGTATGAGAGGGATTGGCCACCCCATCTTATGACAAAGCAAAGCAAACCACTCCCTTCTCTCCTCCCACCTACTCTGTGTGCGTATTAGAGTTTTATGTGAAAATATGTCTGTCTGTATTATTGAGAGAAGAATGGTGTTTGCTACATTTTAGTGGTTTGTGGAACAAAGACACCATGAAATTCTTAACACACAGCCACCGCCCCATCATGCCTACTTAGGAAAATGGGAGTTGACTAACTTTAGGACCAACCCCTTATAAAACTTATGACGAAGCATTTACTATGCGACCTCTGCTGGAGTCAGTGCACTGTATCCACTACTCCTTGGGAATATTAATCTTTCTTAAAAGGAAGGTATAGGAGACATTCAATGTTTTATTAAGCTTCTTAAGCTTTTATTAGCAATCTCTGCTCATGTAAATCAACTCCTACACTCCTGTCTGCAACGCTGATACAGAATTCTGTGAGTTATTAATAGAATGCGCTCCGGATGAAACAGTAAATCAGGCTATTAATTTGTCAAATACTATACAGGATAAAACAGCCAGGGGTAATATATCATTCCTGCTGGGAGCAGCCTTTGTGGAAGGATTGAAGAGAAGGGAAGTTTTTTTCTCTGTCCCCTCAGGAGATCCTTATTATCCTCAGCAATTGAAGTTTAAATCTGATGTATTTGTTGATTATGTGATTGTTTTATCTCAAGCACTGACTAAAATACATGCACAAGTGTTTTCTCCTATTCCAGATCCAGAAGTAGACACTGGTACTCATCAACTACTTCCTGGAGCTTGGGTCCTGGTTAAGAGATTTGTGAAAAAGAATCCTCTGAAATCCAGATATGATGATCCCTTTCAAGTTCTTCAGTTAAACTTGAAGGACGGCCTACTTGGATCCATGCATCTTATTGCAAGCAGCACCAGACCCACAGCAGCCAACATCATGATGATCATAACACATATCCTTTTCTGTCTGTTCTTAACTAAAGTAGAACCTTCTGCATTCATTAGTGAGAAGAAAGATGGTATTACATTTTGGTACAATCCATCTAAACCACATATGATCACATTGTCCTTTGATTATTGTCATGTTGTATGTTGCCAACAGCTAAGCGTGACTCAACAATGTAACTTGTACAAAGACACTCACAGCACATGTATACACATATGTGTTACAGATCAGACTTGGGGAAAAGATTGTAGTCATTGGGAAGCTGTAGGATGGAACACTGGGACAGCTGGGGGCTACAGACCACAGAGTGCCTCAGATAGAACAGATTTGAGTGGAAGCCCTTTACTTGAACGTATGACTCTAATAAAGCCAGGCAAATGCTCGCCAAATGGCAAGACTGGAGCTAACATGCGACTCACCCCCAGACCCACAGACGCAGGTACATACCTAATAGGTGGCTGGGTTAGAGGAGAAGCAAAAGGACGGATTGGTAAATTTATGCTCAGAGATCTAAATGCACCACTCATATCAGAAGGACTAATGCAAGTACAACACACTCAGGCATTACCCCAGATGACTGATATCAGTGAACCTAGGCACTGTTCCACTTATGATAACTATGAAGGAAGAAGTGGAGTGTTAGTTGGGAATTATTGTAAGTTAAGTACGGGACTGAAGCGAATAGTTCCTAGAATGTTATAGCAAGTGATTTGGAAGAAAGATTTTGCATGTGAATTTGATCCAAAATGAAGTTTGTATTTGAATAGTTTGCAAATATTAAATACAGAAAAAGAAAACAGACAGCCCTTAACCCCCGAATTAATCCTTCTACACATATGATGTATATAGTCTGTGGCTATCCTCTGACAGTTCTGGCACCACATAATATTGCAGCCATCATACAGCAGACTACCTAAGCACATGACTACATCCAGACACCTCTGTCTGCAATGTTCCCTCCTTCTACCAGACAATGTTACTTTACAGAGATGCTATGTTCTCAATCCAGCCACTCTCTTACCATTTCCAGAGGGGGGAGAAAGGAAGATGGGTACTTTTGTACAGCCTGATTGTACAACCTGATTTTGAACCCAAACTCAGGAATAACCAATCTATATGTAAAAATACGTCTACTGGAAGGTGGTGGAAACGGCCAGACGCTCACAGATGAGACACAAGACCCTCTATATTGCACGCTGTGGAATAAACATTTCCAGGCCGAGATTTCCAATATGAAGCAAATCTCACTAAATTGCTTGGTGCCGAAACCCGGGTCCAGGCCGAGATTTCCAATATGAAGCAAATCTCACTAAATTGAAGCAGGTCACCTTAAACCTAAAGACATTGTACAACAATGCAGCAGGAGATAGTGCACTTACGGTGGAGCTCCCACAAGAAGCAGAAGTGCTCTACAAGCATTGGGATACAGAAATTCCACATGTTGCAATATCCAAGTTCGCACCGGATGGATGGAAGACATTGGGAGCTGCATTAAAATGGTGGGAATCTGCAGAGGAAGAGGAAGGAGTGGAAAAGAAAACTCTCCACTGGCGAGCAGACAGCACTCCCAGTATACAAGCCAGAGACCCATATGCAGTCCCAGGACTCACAAATCCACCCCATGACTGCCTTCAACAAATGGAAATGGAGACCTCACACCTTGCGAATGTAAAAGAACTTGCCCTGACAGACCCAGACATCACTCTGTATGTGGATGGATCAAGGTATGCTGATGAGAATGGAAAATATCACACAGGATATGCTGTGACTACAGAAAAAGATGTGATGCGAGCCTTCTCACTACCTCCCTCCATGTCAGCACAAGAAGCAGAGTTGATTGCATTGACCAAGGCCTGTGAGGTTGCGACAGGAGTCCGAGCTAACATCTATACAGACTCAAGATATGCTCTGGGAGTGACTCAAGACTTTGGAGTAATCTGGAGAGCTAGAGGATTCATGACAGCCGCAGGTACTCCAATGAAGCATGACAAAGCCATCCGTGAACTACTAGATGCTTTAGCACTCCCGAAGGAAGTAGCCATACTGAAAGTAAAGGCACATGGGAAGCTAAATTCAGACGAAGCACGAGGAAACCATCTAGCAGACCAGATGGCTAAGAAGGCAGCAATGGTATCACAGGAAATGGAAAGGAGAGAGGTGGATGGAGAAATAAACATTTATACAATGCAGACTCTGCCAACAGATTCAGGATTGCTCAAAGAATTGCAAAAGACGGCAGGTCCAGAAGAAGTGAACAATGGAGGAAAACGTACCCTGTGATGACTAGTAATCCCCACCCAGGGAGAGGTATAACTGAGTACCCTGGAAATTATACGTGTTACAGGACAAACGTTTCTCAGGGGTTCAACTTACAGAGGTTCCCAAGTGGGTTTTGTCACTTCAGCCACCATGCTAGTCAATCAGACACAATCTTTGGGGGACATATATGGGTTGTGTGGAGATATGAAACTCAGGGTAAGACTGTCAGGAGTATGGCGTGGGGAACGTACCATGACTAAAGCCATAATGCCGTTACACATTGTTCCAACCTATTATGGTGATCTAGATAGTGTTCCTCAGACACAGTCCAGAAGGAAGAGACATACATCATCATCTGAACCTAAAGAAAGTTTTAATTCCCATGTGTACATAGATTCTAGTGGAGTCCCAAGGGGGGTGCTTGATGAGTTCAAGGGCCGAAACCAGATAGCCGCAGGATTTGAATCACTGATACCAATGATTGGTGTAAATAAAATGTTGCTTGAATCAATTATATATATATATATATATATATATATTATAACCAACAAAGGTTTGTGGATTATACAAGAGACGCTCTGCAAGGAGTTGCAGAACAATTGAAGGCTACATCACACATGGCCTTCCAGAATAGAATGGCACTAGACATGCTAGAAAGGGGGGGGGGGTGTAAAATGCTCCCCGACACTGACACTGGCAACTGTTGCACCTACATACCTGATAATATGGGTCCAAACGGTAAGATTACTTTAGCCATTAAAGAACTAAACAACTTGGCACAAGAATTGAAGGAGAATTCTGGAAACACAGACTATTGGGATAAATGGTTTGGGTGGATGAACAACTGGCAGAGGGTATTGTCACAGGTTGACATTGTCTTTCTTTCAATACTGATAATTCTTGCATTTGTTACCTGCTGTATTACCCCATGTGTCCGAACATATTTTTATGAAGTCAGTTACTGGAGTCACATCAACCTTTGTGCACCGAGAATTTTGTGATGATGACAACTGTGAGGAGTCACATAGAGTGTTACGGTCTATTGTATCTAGGAGTAAGGTTTCCACATAAACCCCTTGTCCCACATGTTCCTGATACAAGGGGCTAGGGAAAGGCATCTGACTTGTCTGTGACAGTGGCAGGAGGGGCCGTGGGTAAGCCATGGCTACTCCAATGTACAAAGAAGAACGGGCGTTCACAGCACAGATGTTTAGGGCTTTCTTGCAGTCATGCACCTCATCCTCAGGGACAGATATACACCTAGTGTTTAGGGGGGAGTTTACCCCTCATCACGCATTAACATAAGTACAGCTGCTTTTCTTAGGTTGCACGCTCATTAATAACATAAAAACAGTACATTTTAGGGGGGACTGTTATGGATGATAATTAGGAAAATGTCTTTTTATGTTATTATCTTTGTCTGCATTCCTTACTCACTTATATATTTATTAATGAGAAGAAGAATACCTAAAATGGAGGATGAAACTACAAAAACAACATGGCTTCAGAACTACAAATGGGAGTGGCCTGATGATGCATACATCCGTGACCAAATAAGGACAAATGAACGGTTCCTCCCTAAACTGACCAGTATGATGACGACACACTGCAGCAATTTTGAACCAATCAATAAAGCTATTAATTCCTAGACAAAGGAATCATGTGACGCTTGATCAGATAACGTTTTCTACATATAAACGTGTAAACTGCCATTTTAATACAGAGCGCTTTGAGAACTACTATACAGAAACACCGTGTCTGTGTCTTATTTCTCTGGAATGTGCACATTCCACACTAATTGGAGCAGCAACAGATATTTAATACAGACTTTGAAGTCTTATCTAATACACACACAGAGGGAGCACAACATTGTTATTTTTTATTCAGACTCACTGAGAATCTTAGAGAATTTGGTCCATTTTCAATAAATACAATTTTGTTGTGTTTTTGCTTTTCAACTGAAGTGTCTTAGGAGATACAAATAAATTGAATTGCTGATGCTTTGTAATTTTATGCTTACGCATATTAATATTGTCATTACATTATGGTTTAAAATGATATTCACATCCTACTTGTGATATTCTGAGAATGTATTAATATCAGCTAATTTTCCTGTGCAACAAGATCCAATTACAGTTTAATTGGATTACAGTCTTATTTTATTTAGGTATGAGCAATAAATAATTTAATGTTGCCTTATGTTTGATACCAATAATTTAAACATATACTTCTCTAAACAGAATTATGTTTTGTAAATTGGATCCTCAAATTTCTTACACTTATGCTAAATATAATTTCAATTACTAATTAGGCTTTATAAATACAAACTGTATATAAAATGAAAAAGACACTAAGGGGATATGCTTAGAAAGCAATGATAAATAACTATATTGTGATTGATATTGAAAGACACTGTATGGTATGTGCTATTTTCTTGAATGAGGCAAAAGATTGTGCTCAAGAAAAGTATTTTTTTAAACCATGCCAACAATATACATATTGTTGATTTATCAAAATAATGTTAGGAAGTTATCTACATTTTACATTACTAGATAGAGATAATTTCATGTTTGTATGTTGTATTATATCACTATTTATTTGGTGCTAAGGCAAAATTACAACTTACATTTGGTGCTAGTATATATACAATGCATTAGTATGAAATAACTAATGGTATTTCATTACAAGGCCATATAATGATTTACAAAACAAGGACCATTGGGGTATATTTATCAAAATGGTAATATGTGGAATTAAGAATTTCTGTTTATCATATTTTCTTTCAGGGCTATTTATCAAACAGTGTTAAAAGACCACTGAACTCTGGAAGGATATATTTAAACAGAATCACAATCTCTTCTATACTTTATATAAATACAAGCGACTTGCAAATCAAAAAAAGACGGTCAATAAAATTGTAAGGCTGGGAATGCTATTTGGCACGAAATGTAAGGCTTTTGGTCCTCTGAGTACCTTCTGCACTCATTGCTAACATAAACTCCTACACTAACTACCTACACTACCTACCTACCCACTAATAAACCCCCCACCCAACTAATTACATAAAATAAAAAAGCCTAATTCACTGAAATAAAAAAGCTACATCACAGAAAAGAAAAAATCTACATTACACAAAATAAGAAAAACCTACCGTATGTACTCGAGTATAAGCCGACCACAGTATAAGCCGAGGCACCTATTTTACCACAAAATACTGGGGGAAATGAGTGACTCGAGTATAAGCCGAGGGTGGGAAATGTGCTGGCCCCTGTGTCCCTCTTGTGCCCTCTGTGTCCCCCTCTTGTGTACCCTTTTCTTGTGTCCCCCTCTCTCTCCCCTGTGTCTCTTCTCCCCTCTCCCTCCCCTGTGTCTCTTCCATCCTCTCCTTTCCCTGTGTCTCTTCCCCCTCCCTTATCACCCTCCTCAACGCCCTCCTCATCCTCCCTCCTCAACCCCCCTCCTCATCCTCAACCCCCTACTCATCCTCACCCCCTCCTCATCCCCTTCTCCTCAACACCCCATCCTCAACCCCCTATCCTCATCCTCAACCCACCAGCCTCATCCTAATCCACCCTCCTCATCCCCCTCCTCAAACTCCCTCCTCAAACTCAACCCCCCTCCTCATCCCCCCCTCCTCAACCCCCATCCTCAAAACCCCAATCCTCATCCCACCCTCCTCATCCTAAACCACCCTCCTTATAATAAACCACCCTCCTCAGCCCCCCTCAACCCCCCTCCTCATCCTCAACCTCCCTCCTCATCCTCCCTCCTCATCCTCATCCTCCCTCCTCATCCTCAACCTCCCTCCTCATCCTCGACCTCCCTCCTCATCCTCAACCCCTCACTTTACCCCTCTAAATACCTCCCCCTCTCCCTCTTCCTTTCCCCTCACTTACCTCCATCTGCTCCTCCGCTCCTCCGTGCTCCTTCCTGCGTCTTGACCCGGTCAATGCTGATGACGTGGCGCGCATGTGACGTCACGTCATTAGCATATGCCGGGTCCCGACGCAGGAAGGAGCGTGTAGGAGCAGAGGAGCAGATGGAGGTAAGAAGGGGAAAGGGAGAGGGGGAGGTATTTAGAGGGGTAAAGTGAGGAGGCGGGCTTAGAATGAGGAGGGGGGTTTAGAATGAGGAGGGGGGTTGAGGATGAGGAGGGGGGAGGGAAAGAGACATGGGGGGTTAGAGAGACACAGGGGGTTAGAGAGACTCGGGGCGGTTAGAGAGACACGGGGGGTTAGAGAGACAAGGGGGGGTTAGAGAGACACAGGGGGGTTAGAGAGACACAGAGGGAGAGTGACTCGAGTATAAGCCGAGGGGGCTATTTTCAGCCTTAAAAAAAGGGCTGAAAAACTCGGTTATAATCGAGTCACAATAAAGTCACAATAAATAAAAAAAGGTACATTACAGAAAATTAAAAAAAGAAAATTAAACCCACTACAGAAAATAAAAACAAATTACACACCTGAAAAGGAAATACATACAGTATATTACAATACAATACAAATAAAATACAATACCCCCTATCTAAAATATATTAAATATGATCTAAAATACACACATACCCCACTATCTAAAATACATTAAATCCTTTCTAAAATACACACATACCCCACTATCTAAAATACATTAAATCCTATCTAACATACATACATGCCCCACTATCTAAAATACAATAAATCCTAACTAAAATACACACAAACCCTCTATCTATCTAAAATACATCCCCCTATTGAACATACAATAAATCCTATCTCCATATACAAACCCTAATTCTAACCTAAAATAAAATATTTAAGACCACTTACCTTTGCAGATGTCCCTTCAGATCACCAACCTATGAAAAAAAAAAAAAATTAGTACAACACATTTACATACAATAAAGAAATATTCTAAATTCTGTAAATATTCTACTCACCTTTCCAGCATGTTCCCGTCCTTCCTATTTTTGTCTCCAGGGCAGCCCCTGTTAAAAATAAACATTACATTACTACAACATATACAAACAAGATGGTCAATCTAATTAGTTTCTATGAGGAGGTTAGTAGGAACCTGGATCAAGGCAACTCAGTTGATGTAGTTTTTTGGATTTTGCAAAGGCTTTTGATACAGTGCCAGACTATTGTGCAAACTAAGAGATACAGGAGTTGCAGTAAATATCTGCTCATGGATTGAGAGCTAGCTAAAAGACAAGAAGCAAAGTGCTGTTGTAAATGGAACATAATCCGATTGGACTAATGTGGTAAGTGGGGTTCCTCAGGGTTCAGTATTAGGTCCTCTCCTTTTTAACATATTTATTAATGATTTAGAGGTAGGATTTGAGTGTGGTGTCTCCATTTTCGCTGATGACACGAAGTTGTGCAAGGTAATTAAATCAGATAGTGATGTGCTTTCCCTCCAAAGGGATTTACATAAAATTGAGGAATGGGCATCTAAATGGCAGATGAGATTTAATACGAATAAATGTAAAGTTATGCATCTGGGAAGGAAAAATAGCCATGCAATTTATAATCTTAATGGAGCAAATCTGGGTGTATCGGAATATTGAAAGGGATTTGGGAGTGCTTGTGGACAACCACCTAGGTAACAGTGCTCAAAGCCAAGCAGCAGCTGCAAAGGCAAATAAAATATTAGCATGTATTAAGCAGGGTATAGAAGCCAGGGAAGCAAATATAATTCTGCCACTATACAAATCGCTAGTACGCCCTCATTTGGAATATGGAGTACAATTTTGGGCACCACTTCATAAAAAGGACATTTTAGAGCTGGAAAAGGTACAGAGGAGGGCAACAAAACTAATAAGGGGAATGGAGGGGCTAAGTTATGAAGAAAGACTAACCAAATTAAACTTATTTTCTCTAGAAAAAAGGCGTCTAAGAGGAGATATGATTACTTTATATAAATACATCCAGGGTCAGTATAAAGATTTGTCAAGGGAGCTTTTTGTGCCAAGAGGTTTTCAACTGACAAGAGGATATCCCTTGAGGTTAGAAGTAAAAAGATTCCACCTTAAAGAAAGAAAAGGGTTCTTCACAGTAAGGGTGATTAATCTGTGGAATTCTCTACCAGAGAAGGTGGTGACAGCGGATTCGATAGATAACATTAAAAGGGGACTGGATTTATTTCTAATTAAAAAGGGAATTTAGGGTTATCATGGATAATTAGAGAGGCAGTATTGATCCAGGGAGAAGTCCGGTCGCCAGTGTCTGGGATCAGAAGGGAATTTATTTATTTATTTATTATATACAACTAATTAATTAATAGTTAATCCGCATATTGCATATCAGAGGAGATCTTAAAAGGTTGGTTGGTTTTCACCTTGGCACCTTCTGATTGGCTGAAATTTAACTGACAGCGTTTTCAGCTAATCAGAAGACGCCATTGCCAATTTTCTTCTGGA
The DNA here is from genome assembly GCA_027410445.1 of Discoglossus pictus. Taxonomy (NCBI): domain Eukaryota; kingdom Metazoa; phylum Chordata; class Amphibia; order Anura; family Alytidae; genus Discoglossus; species Discoglossus pictus. Next base: position 96,860,189 of record CM050166.1, on the reverse strand, counting down.
AAAGTTTCTAGGAGGCTCATTAGAGAGTGGATTCATCCAGGGCCCAGACTGGGCAGAAGAGGAGGAGCACGGGGACATTGCGGGGAGATACGTTTAATGTATATTATTTTTATTTTATTTTGTGTGTATATGTTGTAGTAAAGTAATGTTTATTTTTAACAGGGGCCGCGTCAGAGAAGAAAATAAGAAGGATGGGGAGTACATGCTGGAAAGGTGAGTAGAATATTTAGAATATTTGAATATTTAGAATGTTTATTTATTGTATGTAAACGTGTTGTACTAATTTCTTTTTGTTTTTTTCCCTAGGTTGGTGATCTGAAGGGACATCTGCAAAGGTAAGTGGTCTTAGTTATATAGATAGATAGATAGATAGATAGATAGGGGGGCTATGTGTGTATTTTAGATAGTATTTCATATATTTTAGATAGGTGGTATTGTATTTTATTTGTATTGTATTGTAATGTACTGTATATATTCTGTATGTATTTCCTTTTTAGGTGTGTAATTTTTTTTTTCTGTAGGGGTTAGGGGTTGTAATGTAGTTTTTTTTTATTTCCTGTAATGTTCCTTTTTTTTAATTTCTGAGACTGAGGTTTTTTATTTTTTTTAATGTAGATTTTTTTATTTTTTGTGACTTAGGTTTTTTTATTTTCTGTAATGTAGATTTTGTATTTTTCGGTGACAGGTTTCTTATTTTTGTTAGGTTTTATTATTTTCTGTAATTAGTGTGGTGGGGGGTTTATTAGGGGTTAGGTTTGTAGTGTAGGTTTTAATAGGTTAGTATAGAGGGGGGTTAGTTTAGATTTCATGGTTTATTGGGGGGTATAGTGCTGTGTCGTGTAGTTGGTTTCATGAGGGTCCTTGTGGCACTTATGTGGTTAATGTTAGGGTTGTAGCTGCCCCAAAGGCTGATGGGGTTAAATAGAGGCTTATGAGGGTCTGTTATTGACCCCCATGAGTAACAAGGCTAATTAAGGGCTCATGGTGGCCTGTAATGTCCCCTATGAGTGACAGGGTTAATTAGGGGCCTATGGGGGTCTGTATTGACCCCTATGAGTGAAAGGGTTAATTAAGGGATTTTGGGGGTCTGTATTGACCCCTATGAGTGATAGTGTTTATTAAGAGCTTATGGTGGTCTGTATTGACCCCCATGAGTGACAGGGTTAATAAAGCGCTTATGGGGTTCTGTATTGACCCCCATGAGTGACAGGGTTAATTAAGGGGTTATGAGGGTCTTCATTGACCCCCATGAGTGACAGGGTTAATTAAGGGCTTATGGGGTCTGTATTGACCCCCATGAGTGACAAGGTTAATTCATAGATTATGGGGGTCTGTATTAACCCCCATGAGTGACAGGGTTAATGAATGGCTTATGGGGGTCTGTCTCGACCCCCATGAGTGACAGGGTGAATTATTGGCTTATGTGGGTCTGTATTGACACCCATGAGTGACAGGGTTAATTAAGGGTTTATGGGAGTCTGTATTGACCCATATGAGTGACAAGGTTAATGAAGGGGTTATGGGGGTATGTATTGACCCCCATGAGTGCCAGGGTTAATAAAGGGCTTATGGGGTTCTGTATTGACCCCCATGAGTGACAGGGTTAATAATGGATTACGGGGGCCTGTATTGACCCCCATGAGTGACAGGGTTAATGAAGGGCTTATAGGGTTCTGTATTGACCCCTATGAGTGACAGGATTAATTCATGGATTATGGAATCTATATTGACTCCCATGAGTGAGAGGGTTAATTATTGGCTTATGGGGGTCTGTATTGACCCACATGAGAGACAGGGTTAATTAAGGGCTTTTGGGGGTCTGTATTGACCCCCATGAGTGATGAGTGACAGGGTTAATTAAGGCTTATGGGGGTCTGTATTGACCCCCATGAGTGACAGGGTTAATAAAGCACTTATGGGCTTCTGTATTGACCCCCATGAGTGACAGGGTTAATTAAGGGGTTATGGGGGTCATCATTGACCCCCATGAGTGACAGGGTTAATTATGGGCTTATTGGTTTATGTATTGACCCCCATGAGTGACAAGGTTAATTAATAGATTAGGGGGGTCTGTATTGACCCCCATGAGTGACATGGTTATTTAGGGGCTCATGGGGCTCTGTATAGATTTTCACGATCGTGACCCCCACTGCAAGGGAGATTGCAAGGGTCCTCCATGGGGACCCCCAGCATGGGCTTAATGTGGGCACAGTTCGGGGGTCCGGTCAGACCCCACTGCAAGGGGTTAATGTGGGGTCTCGAGCTTATCTCGGATTGGGAAACTTGTACGTGTTTAGCAGTGTTTTTTCCGGTCCTGGGTCGTGGAGCCTCATTGAATTTTTTTCTGCCTTTTCGAGTGGCGAAACTGGGGACATTGGGGTTAAATTTGCGTTCTAGCTAACTTCCAGACATCCTGGCTGTCCCCCCGTGCTGTAGGCTAGTGTTTTTTTTATTATTATTGTGTTTTTGTGTGTGTTTTCATGTTTTTTGGTTTGCGTGGTTACGTGTTTGTTTTACGACCTTGTGTATTATAAATCCTGCGGGTCCTAATTTTGGGTCGCAGGGTATTTTTCTTTTCTAAGGGAAGGACCGGAGGAGGGGAAGAGAGACACAGGGGAAAGAGAGGAGGAGGGGAAGAGACACAGGGTAAGGAGAGGGGAGAGGAAGAGGTTGTGCGGGGTCATAGGGATGAGCGCCTACGGTGCTCATCTCCACCAGCGCAAGGAGCACCTTTGGCGCTCCTTGCCAGCAACTGCGTCCTCGCTTCACAAGGTCTGCAGTTGCGGCAGGTTCGCTATACGAGTCCGCAAGCGTTAGCAACAACCCGTATTGCTCACAACTATATATGTGGCTAGCGACTTGCCCGTCAAAAAATGACGGTCAATAAAAGAAAGTGTTGAAATACTGTTTGTCACACAATGTGAGTGTACTGTGTGCCTCAAGTAACTAAATTCCTCAAAAAGGAAGAAATCTACATTACATAAAATAAGAAAAACTAAAATCACCAAAAATAAAAAATTTACATTACAGAATGAAAAAAATAACCTGTCACAAAAAATAAAAAAAGGAACATTACAGAAAATAAAAAAATACATTACAACCCCCCCACTACAATTTTTTAAAAAAAATTACACACCTGAAAATGAAATACATATAATACATACATATAATACAATACAATTAAATAAAATAAAATACAATTAAATAAAATAAAATACAATAGAATTAAATAAAATACAATACAATTAAATAAAATAAAATACACCCCTATCTAATATACATGCCACTATCTAATATACATGCCACTATGTAATATACATGACACTATCTAATATACATGCCACTATATAATGTAATATACATCCCACTATCTAATATCCAATACTATGTAATAATACATACCCCTATCTATCTACTATACAATACATGCTATCTATATATATATAGCTCCCCTAATTGTAAGCTACAATAAAATAATTAAGACCACTTACCTTTGAGATGTTTCTTGAGATCACAACCTACGGTAAAAAAGATTCAAAAAATTAATACAACACGTTTACATGAAATACCTAAACATTCTAAACATTCTAAATATTATTCTCACCTTTCCAGCATGTCCCTTTCCAGAATGTCACGTGCCAGCATGTCACGTCCTCCATGTTCCGTCGTCCATCTTTGCAAATTCTCCGGCGATACTCCTGTAAAAAAAACCATTACATTAGTAAACATAAACCAAATTTAAATAAACACAATCTACATTATACTTACCTTTCCGCAATGTCTCCGGTCTCCTCGCATGAAGGGAAAAAAAGAAAAAGAAAACGACACACATCTGCCGTGGCGGATGTCTCCGACGCTAATGACCTTCCTATGGAGTGTTCCAGAATAAAATTGGCAATGCCGGCTTCTGATTGGCTGAAAAGGCTGTCTATCAAATTCAGCCAATAAGAAGACCCCATTTGTGAACCAATGAAAAAAGTATACACCCCAAAATACAACGGTGATTGGATAACACACCTGTCCATCTTTATTTGAACCAATCCTAAGGCTTTATTGCCATCAGCCAATCACAATGGAATATACCCCCACGTACTAATTGGTGAAGGCATCTGCGCCTTCCCATTGGCTGTAATATTGATTGATATTAACAGTAGCCAATGAGAATGTGCAAATCCTTCACCAATCAGTATGTGAGGGTGTATTCCATTGTGATTGGCTATTGTCAGTGCAACCAATCAGAATGCGCTGAGGCTCCAACCAATCACCCTGTGGGGGTGTATTCCATTGTGATTGGCTGAAGGCATCTGCGCCTTGTGATTGGTTTAAATAAAGATTGATAGGTGCATTATCCAATCAGAGTGGTATTTTAAGGTGTATCCGTTTGTGATTGGTTCACACATTGGCGCCTCCAGATTGGGTGAATTTGATAGACATATTTTTCAACCAATCAGAAGGCGCCATTGCTTGTTTTCTTCCGGAAAAGTCTCCTGGAGCCTCATTAGCGTCGGGGATGTCCGGGAGTGCGGATGTAAGTATATATATATATATATTTTTTTTTTTTAACAGGGCGTGGCAGAAGAGGATCCGGAGGAGGCCGGAGACATCGCGGGGAGGTAAGTAGAATGTAGATTATGTTTATTTTATTTTGATGTATGTCTATTAATGTTGTGTTGTGTCTATCAGGTGCCGCGCCGGAAAAGGATTTAAAGAATGCCGGACGGGACATGCCGTAAAGGTGAGTAGAATATTTAGAATGTATAGAATGTATAGAATGTTTATTTTAGACCTGTAAACGTGTTGTACTAATTTTTTTTTATTTTTTTTTTGTAGGTGGCTGATCCCAATGGACATCTGCAAAGGTAAGTGGTCTTAATTATTTTATTTTAGCTTAGACTTAGATTAGTTAATATATACATAGCATTTATTGTATGTTAGCTAGGCGTATCCGTTTTATATAGATAGCATAGGATGTATTGTATATTAAATGGTGTTATTTATTTAGATAGATTGGGAATGTATTATTATATAGATAGCATGTATATTAGATTATGCTATTTATTTAGATAGATTGGGAATGTATTATTAGATAGATAGCATGTATATTAGATTATGCTATTTATTTAGATAGATTGTGTGATGTATATTAGATAGGGGTGCATTGTATTGTAATTGTATGTAATTGTATTGTAATTGTATGTATTTGTATTGTATGTATTTGTATTGTATGTATTTGTATTATATGTATTTCCTTTTCAGGTGTGTATTTTTGTTTTTTTCTGTAGTAAAGGGGGGGGGGGGTTGTAATGTTTTTTTTTTCTGTAATGTTCCTTTTTTTATTTTTTGTGACTTAGGTTTTTTATTTTGTGTAATGTAGTTTATTTTTTTTGTGAGTTAGTTTTTTTTATTTTATGTAATATAGATTTTTTTTGTGACTTTAGGCTTTTTATTTTCTGTAATTAGAGTGGTGGGGGTTAATAGGGGGTAGGTAGTGTAGATGTTAATAGGTTAGTGTAGAGGGTGTTTAGTTGATATTTAATGTTTAATGGGGGGGTATAGTGCAGTATAGTGTTTATACTTAGTGTCATGATGGTCCTTGAGGACCATCATGGCACTTATGTGGTTAATGTAGTGTTGTAACAGGCCCATAATGGTGTTAATATACCCTTATGGGACTGATGGGGTTAAATAGAGTCTTATGGGGGTCTGTATTGACCCCCATTAGAGTGGTGGGAGTTAATAGGGTGTAGGTAGTGTAGATGTTAATAGGTTAGTGTATAGGGTGTTTAGTTGATCTGTAATGTTTTATTGGGGGTGGTATAGTGCAGTATAGTTTTTATACTTAGTGTCATGATGTTCCTTGAGGACAATCATGGCACTTATGTGGTTAATGTAGTGTTGTAACAGGCCCATAATGGTGTTAATATACCCTTATGGGACTGATAGGGTGAATTATTGGCTTATGGGGGTCTGTATTGACCCCCATGAGTGACAGGGTTAATGAAGGGCTTATGGGGGTCTGTATTGACCCCCATGAGTGACAGGGTTAATGAAGGGCTTATGGGGGTCTATATTGACCCCCATAAGTGACAGGGTTAATGAGGGTTTTATGGGGGTCTGTATTGACCCCCATGATTGACAGGCTTAATGAAGGGCTTATGGGGGTCTGTATTGACCCCCATGATTGACAGGCTGACAGTGTATATTTTTTTTCTTTTACAACGGGTCCTTTAAGGACCTTTACGGTCCTATAAGGACCTGTAATGCAGGAATTTTGAATTTTGATTGCAGCGAGGGTCACCGATCGCGTGCAATCGGGACCCCCACTGGGATGGTTAATGTGGGGTTAATGCAGGGCTCGGAGCTTATCTCGGATCCCCTGCGGGAAATACGGGTTTCCAAGCTTATCTCGGATCCCTTCTTGGGTAAGTTGTAGGTGGCTGAGCGGTCCTGGGTCTTTGAGCCTCGTTTTCACTTTTTTCGGCGGCTTTTTTTCTCTCGCTTAGGGGCTTTTCGTGTGTGTGAACTCTGGAATTTGGACTTCAATGGAGGTGTAAATTCACTTTCAGAGGTCCTGGGTGCCCTCCCTTGCTATGGGTAAGATTTTTATGTCGTTTTCGTGAGTATTTGGTGTGTTTTGACTGTTTTTAGGTGCGCGCAGTTCTGCCATTTTTCGTGCGTGTGGGTGTTTGTTACGTTAAGGTTGGTTTTAAAGTTAATGCAGGTTTCCGAGGTGAGCCTCGTTTTCGTTTTTTCGGTGGCCATTTTTTCTCTCGCTTAGGGGATTTTTGTGTGTGGTTGTTTCCGAGGTGGCGCTCCATGCCAGCAACTGAGGCCCTCGGCCGCGGTGTGTGTGTGTAACTGGGTGTGAGGCGCCTTTGAGATTTTTTTTTTGTTAAAAACTCGTGTGTGTGTGTTAACACAGCCGACGTTGGAGCCTCCACCTCCGCAAATGCGGACCCTCGCTTCGTGAGGATCCGCATTTGCGGGGACGTTGGGATGCTCCACCACCGCAAATGCGGCCCCTTGCTTCGCGAGGACCCGCATTTGCGGGGAACTGCGTCCCTCGCTTTGCAAGGGACGCAGTTCTTGCGGGCTCGCGCGTTAGCAACAACTCGCATGCTCACAACTATATATGTAATTGCATAGGAATATATGAAATCATTTTGTCTTGCTTGCATTCTTTTCCCCCTTACATTGCTTAGTATACGGGCAGCTATTGTGTCATTCACATTCTGCTTCACTGAGATCCTCCTCCAGCTTGTGTATCTGATGTCTTCAACAGCATATAAATTAAGATAACATAATAAACTGTTACATCCCGTTGTTTAAAAAGAATTCATAACACCAGACACTCCTGAAGTTGTGTCCCAGGCAACAATTTTTTTAGCTCTGGATTCTTGAACCTTTGCACCTCAATCTTTTATTGTTACATTTTGCACTATGATAACTGAAAGACACTTTCAACACAATTGCACTCCCATAAAATAAATGTTAGATTTACAGCATTAAGTGTCTGAATACCAAATAACTAAAAATATAAAAAGACCAAAATGGATATTCATTGTATTATAGTATAGTTTATCTTCTTGTTGTTCCTTTTTTTTTTTTACTTACGGTATTTTTCTTTCTGTGGTAGCATCTATTGCAAATACAACATGACCATCGAGAAGAAGATGTTTGCTTAGATGGGTCTCATTTTAATGAGCTTTATCCATGTGATTTTTCTCTTTCTTTCATATGATATATAGTTAAGTCTTACTAAAGCTTTGTTTTAGATAAAAAGCTGATATCGCCACTTTAACATCAATAATTTTTCTACTGAAGTATTAAAAAAGTTATTTTGTTTTGAAAGATTATATGAATTTTGATTATAAAACTATAATACCTCAGACTCTACTTGTTTCTTGTGATATGTTCAATTTAACATTATGACTAGCAAAATTCTCCTGATTGTTTTCAGACTATTAGATCTTTTGAAAAACTGTTTCTGATATTACCCATTCTGTAAACTACTTTTTTCTCTTATCTTTCTCATTCTTTCAGACTTTCATCCTCTAATTTCATTGCACAACCACCTGCTCTACCATTTATCTTTCTCTGAATTCCTCCTGTATTCAACTCCCATTATAAATATTATAAGAAACCTTAAGAAGTACTATAAATTCAATGTCAAAAATGATAATAATATTCATGTCTGCAGCTGAATACATATTTGAAGCTAAGCAGTAAGCCACACTGCAAATATAAATAACCATATTGATTAGGAATGAGTGTGCTATGACTTCATATATATGAATACAAATACCAAAACACAAGTGATTAATTAATTAATTATCTGATTAATTTGTCATAGTTATTACACCAAATACTAACACAACAAACATAAGCTCCTTCAGTGGCAATTAAGACTGGCTTGTAGTGGAAGGTTAAACACTAGTGTACAGGTCATATACTGATCTCTTCACATATTACATATTCATAACTAACTGGTCCATTTCATACCCCTTAGCCCTTATAGCTCACATGGTGAAATCATCCCACATTACATATTTGTCAGCACTGATTCATTCAATCTTACATACTTGTTATGGCTCTTATTAATAACATATATAAATACCAGCGACTTGCCCATCAAAAATGACGGCAATAAAATGTGATGCCTGACAATGCTGTTTGCCACACAATGCAAGGCTATGGCCCATCTGAGCACCTTTGGTGCTCATTGCGAGTCACAACTTTCCTGCTTTGGAATGATCACCTTCGGCACTCATCGCGAGCCCCACGATGAGCGCCTTCGGGGGTCATCTCATGGGTTGCAATGACGCCCTAGACGCTCATTGCAAGCCTCTCCCCCTGTGTACATTATAGGCCTCGCGCTTGAGCACCTGCCTTGGGTTAAGTGTTACTGCCTTGGGTTAAGTGTTACTGCCTTAGGTTAAATGTTACTGGCTTGTATTAAGTGTTACTGGTTTGCTTTAAGTCTTACTGCTTAGGGCTCGTATTTACTTCCTTTGGCCATTTTTTTTCTCGCTTAGGCAATTTTCAATCGTGAATATACAAATATAGAAAATATACCTCAAATTAACTTGCAACCTCACTTACAGGCTCCCTGGCTCTCCAAATGTGCTGTGAGTGTGTAAGTTAATTTGAGGCATATTTGTGTGTTTTTGCAGGTCTTTCCAGTTTGGTGGTTCGGCCGGTAAAGTCTTAATTTTGAGAGCCTAGTAGTTCATCTACATGCTTCAGGTCCAAAGTCCTACGGTCCGTAATTTTGCGGCTGTGGCTAAGTCCATGGGCCCCGTGTGTTTCGGGATGAGCGCCTGTGGCGCTCATCACTCCTGCAATGAGCGCCTTTGTTACTCATTGCAGCTATGTCTCGCGTGTCTCGGGATGAGGGGCTGCGGCTTTCATCTCCACCCCTGTAATGAGTGCCTACGGCGCTCATTGCAGCTAAGTCCCACTAAGTCCTGCGGTGCTCATCTTGAGCCCTGCAATGAGCACCTTCGGTGCTCATTGCAGCCTAAGTCCCGCGGGCCTTGCAGTTGCGGCCCGTAACGGCTCGTCTAGCTTTGCGAGGCTTGCAGTTGCGGGGCTTGCCACTTGCAACATGATAGAACAGAAGAAAAAAAACAACCTTATGAAGGGATCTTACCCTCAAAGTGGCAGTCATTTATCTGTCCTCTTACACAGGATATTATTTTCTTTGAGCTTACCAGAGCACTTTTTCTGAGAGCAAATTCCTTTTCCTGGTACCCCTATACATTTATACCACGCTGAATAATACTAAGGGTCTCCGTTATGTGACCAGGGAAGAAAATATAAACACACATATTTGTTTAATTTGGGCAGGGAGATACTCTATATTGTCTGGTTTTCCTGTTATTGTTGTTTTGTATGCATGCTATTTGTGTATTGTTTAATACTTATGTTTACTTTATTTATTCTATTTACTTTTTATTTTCAATTTCTCAACCTGCATTTTTTGCTCTTTTATTTGTACACTTTTCTCCTTTTTATTGATATTCTTTCTTATTTTTTTCCTTTTACCTTCCTTCTGCATTTTTATCTGCCATCTCTTGTTGTCAAGCATCATTTAGGTACAGAGCCGGTTGCCAGTGTTGCAGGTAGGACGCTTGTGAGCTTGCTTTAACTTCTTGTGCCTAGCAACAAACATTAAACATTTTGTGTTATTTAAGAGCCTTTTGTTGCAAGCTTTTTGCATTGTTATGCCGCCCGATGTTTGCTTCCTATTCTCATCTATGTATTTTTTTTCTATTTCACATTGTTTTCTATGGAAATCTTTTCATTGGAAAAGTCACAACCCATGGGAGGGAGGTCTTCATCAACCCCAAAACTCCTGCCTTTGAGCTATAGTACCTCTCCCTCAGGATCATTACGGGAGGGGCTTTTCAATGCCTGGCGGTCATACGAGGATCATCAGCAGGAGTATCAGGAACACAGGATCATAGAATCACCATAACAAGTGCAATGTGCTCATCATTGGGCTTGATAAGGTCATGGCGACCAATCCTACCCACAGATCTCATTCGGTTCATCTACTTCTTCTATGATAGCAACATCAGTTAATGATATATAGTGATTATAGCCCTTTCTCTCAAAGAATCACACCATTTATTTGTGTCCCAGAGAGAGCATAATCTTTATTCATTAAGTCTCCTTTTTATGCATTTCTCCCATACAATAAAACAATATTACATTTACATAGGCAAGTCCTGCATTAATTACCAATGGGGCACTTCTCTCTGTAAACATAAGTTTGAAATATTTTGTCCCCTTTTAACCACCCAACGTGGGTCAGGTCTAACTCAAAGGGGTCAGGTCTATCTCAAAGGACCTGGTGCCAGCCTGTCTTTCTACAACTACCAGCTACCTCCAGGCAGATTCTCGATAGCAAGGATTGATCAGGTGTATGACTGCTAGACAGAGTGTCTGGGTGGGAGGGTTTGGGTCCAATCTGAGAAGAAGAATATTTGTGTTAACTTAATGACAGGTGGATAATGAAGCCAGTGGCCTACTAAGGCACAAACACCTGTCTGGTACCCTTTGAGAGGTGCTGTAGGTAAGAGGGGAGTTGCACAACCCCCATTTTCTTCTTTCACCATTTAAATCATTGCATTGTATATATTCTATTATATTTAAATCCATTAAGAATATACTTAGGAATCCCTTTCTTAAGGAATCCTTAAATATCCATACCCAAGTGACTACTGTGATTTGTTCATTTTTTTAATAGCATTTATATGCATTTTTATTAATTGTGTTACTTAAAGCATATCCGATGATTTGCACGTGCATAGATGAGGATTGCTTTTATACATAATTCCCCTTGTATTTTCACATATATATTTTCTTTACCTGCCTGGAGATATTCTGTCTCTCTTCATGTACTAGGTGGTTCATTATTATTATTATAGGTTAATACAGTTAATTTGTGTAAATCTTCTTTTCCTATATGATGAACGTCCAAACTAGAAATTAGCAATCATTGGCCACCATTTCTAGGTACATAGATGTGCAGGATTAGATCAGAACAATATCAAATGCTCTGATAGGGGTGAAGTACACAAGTACTTTTTAATTTCAAATTATTTTTCTTATTTTTGCATCGTGGTCTGTCTAATTAAAGGAATACTGTTAAATAATTATTATCAATTTCGGTGCTTTAATGCACCTAGTAAAGTCCTTTTTTGTGACGTAAGAACTTAGTGCAATAGTCACACCCTAAAACACCCTATACACAAAAAATATTGGCCCTAAAAATGGAAAAAAGACCCAGAGCACTCTAGGCTCAAATGATTTCGTGGAAAGGAACTTGGGGGTCCAGGGCATATAACCAGAGCTTGTTGAAAAACATCACACAACATAACAATCAACAAGTGGTAAAGTATTTTACCAGGTCCTTATGCCCTTTATAATACCAATTTGATTCAACTGGCTAAATGGCTAATGTCTATCAGGGTCCAGTGGCCAGACCAAAAAGTCCAAGTGTCCTGTGTTCCTGACTTGGTCAGATTTGTCCCACCTTGCCCCCAAAAAGTGGATTGTGACAGGAAAAAATGCATTGTAATATAGTATAGTAGTAGATAACGTTCAATTTCTACCCATCTAGGAGGTGTTTCTTTGATGAACCATTTAGACAGTTGTGCAAGTTTGGTTGCTTTGTAGTATGTTAGCAGTTCCGGTTTGCTAGACTGTCTCTATTTTTGCTCTAGTTAACCTTTTTGGGGGGGGGGGGGGGGGGGGGTGGCGGGCAAGTTGCACTATAGACTAGATTGGTATATTATATAACATATTTAAAGTTTTAGCTTTAAGGCCAACTAGACAACCAAGTGCTCTGAATAACTGTTTTTCTATGTTATAAAGCAAGAGGTCAGTGAGCTAATGCACCAGTAGTTAATGCCAACATGTATGCCCATGAATTATATTTTGACTGTTTTGGATGTTGGCAGTTTGTCATTTGTCGAAGTCAGATTAGCAGGTTACCTGTTTAATCTCAGAAGATGTCTGCAATGTTTTGACTGGGTCAGTTATATAGCAGAGGGTACAATAAGTCAATTTTATTTATCTAATAATCATGGCATTTGTTACCAATGGCATATGTGATTTATTTGAAGAGATGTAATAGATTGTCAAGGTTAACCTCCTAAACATTTTAAACAACACTGAAGAGAACTATGTGATGGAAAATAGTTTTCCTCCAGACAAATGCAAACTGCTACATTTGAACCCTGGAAGACATTCCAAACTAATAATTATGTGTGAAGCAAGGCACAGAATGCCAAATATTTGTGATGAAGTTTCACCCATTATTGTTCCATAAGCATCAGCAAATGGATAGGGAGGTGGCATAAACTGACAAGGACACTAAAAGTCTGGAAGCTTGATACTAAACCACATAAAGAAGAGGTATATCATCATTTGATAAGTTCCCCTAAACCCTAGGAAAACACTAAATTATATTCTTCATGGTAAAATCTTCACTTTACAAAAATAGTAATTGTTCTATTCTCTTCATTAATCTTTTAGCATTAGAGAACATTTTTACAACCATTTGTACAGAGGAATCATTAAAAATATTTGCTATATAATCCAAGTAAACCGTAAAATGATCAAGCCAAAATGTATTATCCTTGCAAGGTAAGGTAGGAGTTAACGACATAGGGAAATAATCCTGTAATCGATGCAGGGAAAGATGGCAGCTCCGGCATCTTTGTTGGAAACATCAACTAGTATGGTTAACAATTTCTCTAGGCCTTCATGTGAACCTGTAACTACAGGATTGCTTATTTGTTTGCGTTTGAGCATGCAAGTCCGACGGCCGAGAACTGATTTACGAAATAGCGTCTCTTGCTCGTAGCCCTTATAATGTAATAGCGACGTAAAACTGCGAAATTTCAAGCATGCATCGCTTACTTTGATATCTATTTACATTTCTTCTATATGGTTCTTTAAATAACTTCACTTGATAATGATCAAATATTTTAAAAATACATATCCTTTAACATTTTTACTATTATATGTGATCATTCTTTACTGCAAGGTTCATTTTCTTTACTTGGGTGCTTCTTGTATCTTCAGTTTCAAGTGGGTCCTTGTAAAATAATTACCTTTCCATTAGCTCTTGTGAAAGCACTGACAGCACTGCAGGAAGTAGATCCATGAAAAATAAAATGGCGCCACTTCAATTCACTACATAGCTGCGCAAAAAGGCTCACCCATAACTGTGGGAGCTTTTTGTGAGCAAGCTATGTATCCATTCTAATCTCAACTAGTCATGATTATTGCAGTATTTCCCTTATATGTAAACCCATGTACAGTGTTGCGTAATCTACATAGGAACAGGGTTGCTTGACTTGTTGCAAATTGTCCAATCTGCATTATTTTGAGCTGCTCAGTAGCCATAGGAACCAATGGGAAAACTGAAAGTCACGTAAATTGACAAGTACAGCTTATAAAAGAGAATATTTCCTGCCCAAGCTCTGACTGCTGTAGCATTTGCAACTCATCAATCAGGTCTATGAGTTAGTAGGTTATCAAAGTGCATAGCAGAGATTGGTGAGTTGTTCAGAGTAAAAAGGTTTTGTTTCTTACTGTTATATCTTACTAGCGACTTGCCCGTCAAAAAATGACGGCAATGTTATGTATATGTTTGTCAAGTTGTTTAGTTATTAACATATATTTTTGACACTTGTAAGTATTTTAATATGAACGTGTATTTTTGTAAAATGTTGATGTAATGGTTTTTTAAAATGTAATTAGTATCTGAAGAATTGTTAACTTGAATATACATTGAATGAATAGGAAAGCCAAAAGTAAAAACCCTTTTTTAAACGTTGCAAATTTTAACATGAAGTTTAAAATATATGTAAGCAATAACCATCAAAGTATATATTTTTAAACTTGAACTTTATTTTTTATGTAAGTTTAGAAGTTGACAAAACATTGGTATAATTTTGAACATTATAAACAGGAACATAGTGAATACATTTTGTAAAGTAATTTTTTATTAAAAGTATTAACATTTGAATGTAAAAACAATTGACATTTAAATTAATCAGTATTAAAATTCAATTTCTATCACAATAATTGTTAACTTGAATATACATTGAATGTAGAGGAAGGCATACAGTCAAACTCTTCTTAAAACGTACGTAATTAAACTAATTTATTACTGAGCACATAAATTGGCGATAAACATTAATGTAGGTAGTAATCTTAAGATAACAGACAATATTTACATTGTGACTTAAAAGGTGCTTGACCTCTTAACATCCACTTTGTAATATGTTGAATGAAATAACTTCAAAATATATTTTTTAAACTTTTAACATTAGAAACATTAACATAGTGACTTAACATTTTAACATAATTTTTACTAACAATGCAAGGCAAGTATTTTGTGAGGCGAATCATTCATAAACATGACTTCCATTAATTATGACTGAATTAAACAACCAATTGTTATGTATTTTGCAATGCTTTTAAAAAATCTTGGCACCTTTAATTAGTATCCTTCAAAGTTATAGTACTTCATAGTAGACAATGTTTTTAGTAAAAATACGTCCATCTTCTAATAAATCACCTTGACTTTCATTGTTTTCAATGTAAACTTTAATTGCCTGTGGATTTTTGCACCTTGACAACGCAACGTACAATTGACCATGTGCAAAAACTGGTTCTTCCAAGAAAATACCCACAGATTTGAAAGTTTGACCTTGTGATTTATTAATGGTCATGGCAAATGCCATAATAATGGGAAATTGTCTTCTTTGAAGTATAAAAGGGAGACTACTTTCACTTGGTGCTAAATCTATTCTTGGTATGAAAACTCTCTCTCCTCTATGGGTCCCAGTTAAAATTTCAGCATCTATAAAATGGTCCTTTAATTGTTGAACAATTAATCTTGTGCCATTGCATAGGCCTTTTTTGGGATTCATATTTCGCAGTAACATGATAATTGCACCTTTCTTTAGCTGCAAAATATGTGGTGGCATTCCAGAAGGAGTTAAAGAGTTTATGAATTCAGTGGAAAAGTTAGCCTGACTTTCATTGTCATCAGCAAGTACAGAATCAGCACTGTGATAATTTCTTTGTGGTGCATAAATTTTTTTTAAGATTTTATTATTGAGGATTAATGCATCTTTATTTTTACACGTCAGTATGACTTGGTTGGCAAGCTCGGAATATTCTTCGTTATTTATGCTCCCTTCAAATATAGCTGATATAATATCTTGTTGACAAATCATATGAGGTGGGATCTCTACAGTGTCGTCAGGTAAATTTAGTATTTTTTCTGTTCTGCCTTCTCCAATTTTAATAAGCCAATCATTGAAATCAGTTTGGCCTTCTGATCTCATATTTTGTTGCAGTTGAAGATGGGTAAAATGTTTCCATACTGTACTTGACTTTATACATGTTTCGATAATGTCAGTTCGATTTCCATGTACAACAACAGGTAATGTTTGTCTAAAATCGCCACCCAACAACATTACCTTTCCACCAAATGGAAAAATATTATCCATGACTTCACGAAGCAAACGGTCAATACATTGGAGGGCATAGCATGACATCATTGTGGCCTCATCTATTATAATTAATTTACATTTCTTCAATTTCTTTGCTTGTAAGGATGTCATGCGAATATCTGACACAGAATTTTCTAAAATAGGCACTGGCAGTTTAAATCCACTATGAACAGTTCTTCCACCTTCTAATAAAAGTGCAGCAATTCCAGTAGTGGCAAACGCCATTGCTATTTTTCCTTGTGCTCGTACTGAACTCATTAATAAATTGTACAAATATGTTTTTCCTGATCCGCCAGGTCCATCAAGATAGAAATAACGCTCTGTCACCATGTCATCATCTATAGCATTTTTAATGGCATGAAATGCTTGCAATTGTAGTGTATTTAAAGTTGCAAGTCTTTCTTCTGTTCTTTCTGCTTGTAGTTGAATGTCATAGTCTTCAAAGTTAATGTCATCTATAAGACCTGGATCAGGCAAATTAAAACTTGCACAACTTAATCCATGAGTTAAAAAGACTTCTTGGATTTCCATTAACGCTTTTAAGTGTGCAATGGGTTCATTGTATCGTCGCATAAAGTCTTCAGCCATATTACTTTTAAAAGTCTCCCACAAAGCTAATGCATTTGGAGCATTTGAGAAGATACAAATAAAAGCAAATTGTTCTCTCATCTGTCGTGGCATATGACATTGTGCTGCTTCTTCTAAGCATCTTTCCCACTCTGTATCATCAGCGAGTAAGTTTCTATGTCTTGCAGCTAAATGGAAGGATTCATATACAATGTCATTAACAGTTCTTAATTGTTCAAAACTTTGTGCTCCAGGAACATTTAAAAGTAATATCCGTAAGCAAAAACGTTCAACATCTCTTGGACTGACTGTGTAAATTCTTGGAATAATTTTATTGCCTCTGGTTTTTCTTGGTCTCCATAATCCATTCACAAAAACATAGTGATATGGAATTTCAATATATAAGTATTG
This sequence comes from Discoglossus pictus, assembly GCA_027410445.1. Lineage (NCBI taxonomy): Eukaryota > Metazoa > Chordata > Amphibia > Anura > Alytidae > Discoglossus > Discoglossus pictus. The sequence goes on along the minus strand of CM050166.1, from coordinate 96,843,165 downwards.
TGTTGCTTGAGCATCAGTGGAATTTAATGCAAACCATGCAGTTAGTGTAGTGTGACGATCTTCACTTTGGGCCAATGCATTCATTTCATTTCCAGCATGGAAATAGACTAAATGTCGTTGTGGCAAATGTACTGCTAACCTATATACTGCATGTGATCTATCATGCATTTCAAATTTTAAAAGCCGCCACATAGCTTCTGGCGCACTGACATAGCGAGCATCTACATGAGATGCAAGTTCATCATGTACTAACTCACTACTTTCAGGGTTGTCTGCACTTTTGACGACTACAGTAGCTGCATCGTAACCTTTGTAAATATATTTGTAGACATATTTAATGGATTTGATGGAAGTGCAGGCTTCTACGTTGATGTGGGCGTTGTACTTCATGAGTAAATGTGGATTGTAGGGTACTACATATCTATTGTCCACTTTTTTCCCACGAATAATGGCACTATCTCCTTCTCTTCTTTTATAAAGTGGATATCCATCACAATTGGCATAGGTTTTGTCTCTATAATCTTTGGGAAATTCTTTGGAACATTTATTATTTTCCATACATGGTGATTGTGGATTAAGGTCACCACAGGGTCCATGAATCATGCGATGAGTAACAATCTCATATAGTCTACCATATAGTTCTGGATCTGGTAGTTCAGCAACAATGACTGCATCCACTTTGTCTGAAGTATCTAATTTATCTTTTTCTTGAAGTATTATTAGAAGATGTGCATGTGGAAGGCCTCTTTTTTGAAATTCAATGGTATATACATAAGCAAGACATTTGCCAAATAACTGATTTATAGTGAAGTCACGTATTAATTCATTTAATTTAATCTTAAAAACTCTGGCTACTAAATCTGGTCGATCTGAAGCAGTTTGTCCAAGAAGTAGATTTAGTGTAATTTCTGGCCATTGTGGATTACATGTAAATGTCACAAATAAATCGGGTTTGCCAAATTTTGTCACAATAGCCATAGCATCATTGTATCTTTCTCTCATATTCCGAGGAGATCCTTGAAAGGAAGATGGTAAAATGATGGCTTTGCCAGCTGTCATGTCTCTGCTTGTAGCCACGTCAGCAACATAGTCCATGAGTCCAGAATATTGTTCTACACGGAGTTTATCTTGTTGATATTTGATAAAGTTTAAATTATTTGCCTCAACTTGCAAATATGAATCAATAATCCATTGTTGTGTTAGTTTCCCACCACATAAAATTGGATTAAATACATTTCGAATGGCAATTTGAGCTACTTTAAATTCAAGCATAGAAACATTATTTCGGATTCTGGCTTTAGCATTTGGGTAGCTGGGAAGAGTTAATTTTGGTTGCCAACCTGCTTCTCCGTGTGGGAAAAAGATGGGATATGTCATTGGATCTAAATTTGGACTTAAGATACTCATATTAATAAACGGTTGGTCCTCATTTCTAGGATATATTCGTATGTCTCTTTGAAATGGTGGTTCTCCTTCATCATTGTGAAACACCATTGCAACCTCATTTGTTGTTGGCAAGTTATAACGACGTTTATCAGTATGTCTGTCTCTTTTAAGCACCATATTAACCTTCGGCATTGGTAATTGATGTGTTTGTGAATGAAGTAGTTGTTCATTTTCTACTTCTGCCAATTTTTTATAAGCTTTACTGTAGGGATTGTTGTCCATAATGTTATTTAGCTCTATGAAAACAGTGGGTAAGCATTTTTTATTTTCTTCCATCTGCATACGTTGGTCAACAGCTTCCATTGTATCTAGGACATATAGTTGAGCGAATTTTCTTTTATTTCCTTCCTCTGGATGTAAATGGGAAGTGCGATGATAAATTTGTCCTTGGACTTTAAAACAGTAAGGACCATGTCCTGGTACATTAGCAGCTAATGTTGCCCCCATGGATGCAAAGGATATGGCACTATTGTAGGATCTTATGTTTGTCTTAAAATTTTTGTAGTTTGGAAAAGTAGGTTCAGTCATAATATTTTGTAAATAAATAGGAAATTCTTTCCTTTCTGGAAGTTTGAACTTGCCTTTTTGACAACAACTAATAAATTGTCCATCTCTGGGTCTCTCCTGTTTAAAATAATAAGCCTCACAAAACTGACATTGAGTAGTCATGTCCCCACAACTATGAACCTCTACTGCTAAAGACTTGAGTAGAGGACAATTTGCAAAGCATATAGGATTTTGCCTTTCATATTCATCAGGTGAAATGTCATATAATGTTTCAACAACAGGTTCTAAATGTTTTGTTTTTTTCGTTGCTTTTCTTGGTATATGTTGTATTGTTTGAGGTAAAATGTCATCTAATGTTTCATGAAACGGTTCTAAATGCTTTGTTTTCTTTGTTGCTTTTTTTGGTATCTCTTGTCTTTTTTCTGGCAAAATGTCATCTGATGTTTGAGCAACAGGTTGTAAATGCTTTATTTTCTTTGTAGTTTTTTTTGACATATCTTTAATTTCTGCAAGTGACAGTCTTTTGCTTGCAATTCTTTTGCGTTCTTTTTCTCGTCGAATTTCCTTCTTCTCCGGTGTCTGCTGGCTGTCTGCTCTCTGTCGTCGTTCTCTAGCTTGGCGTCTTTTCTTTTCTTGTTTACTCTCATTATCAGCCATGTTAATCTGTAAAAAGAAAATAATGTACCATTAGTTTATTTTGAGATGTTAAGTTGTTTTTCATGACATATAGTTATCAATAGTGTGTTAACATTTTATAGTTAATCAATTTCAATGCGTTCAATTGAATAAAAGTCTAAATAAGGGCATGAGATAATTATTTAAAGACATTTTTATTTATTAAACATGTATCCAAAAGCAAGTGTTTCAGTAACTAAAAAGGTATTTAAAAAAGGTGTTATTTACTTATTTACAGCACTATTCAATTTGTCAAATGGCAATTAAATTAGGGTTTAGGACTGGAATGTTACAATGACAAATTGTATAGATTCTGTGTTTTTAGACTTTTTTGGACTATGCCAATTTATTTTTTAAGTTTACATTGAAGTTTGTTTTTATTGTTAAAGATTATTGGCCCTAAAAGACAAATAAGAGATAGATGATAGATATTACTTTTTATACTGTACCTTGGTTGAAGTTTGATTTCAAGCAAAATTCTTTGTTGGTCCTGTGTTGAAAGCCTTCGTCCGATGGTCTGGTCCTGTGTTGAAAGTCCTCGTCCGATGGTGTAGTCCTCTGTTGAAAGTCCTCGTCCTCTGGTGTGGTCCTCAGTTCCAACTCCTGTTCCGATGTTCTTGACGCAGTATCTGTTATAAAATAAAAATGAAAATGTTATGTTATTTGAATGTCTTTGTATGAATGAAAAAATGGCATTATTTCTGTGTTTTTCTACAATCCTTTTTGGTGCGCCACAATTTTGGTATGCTTCTGTAGGCTATTTTCTAAGGCTTATAGGTGGTTAAACATTAAAGAAGAATATTAATTAATTTTTCTCTTTTTTTACTTGTTATACTGTACCTTGGTTGAAGTTTGATTTGAAGCAGAATCTTTGTTGGTCCTGTGTTGAAAGCCTTCGTCTGATGGTCTGGTCCTGTGTTGAAAGTCCTCGTCCAATCGTCTGGTCCTCTGTTGAAAGTCCTCGTCCGATGGTGTAGTCCTCTGTTGAAAGTCCTCGTCCAATGGTCTGGTCCTCTGTTGAAAGTCCTCGTCCGCTGGTGTGGTCCTCAGTTGAAACTCCTGGTCCGATGTTCTTGACGCAGTATCTGATATAAAATAAAAATGAAAATGTAATATTATTTTAATGTATTTGTATGAAGTAAAAAATGACATAATTTTTTTGTTTTTCTACAATCCCGTTTGGTGTCCACCACTTTTGGTATGCTTATTTAGGCCTTTTTCTAAGGCTTATAGATTGTTAAACATAAAATAAGTATCTAAATGTACTTTGGTATGTGTTTGTGTGAGTTTTCATACAATCCTGTTTGGTGCGCACCACTGTTGGTATGCTTATTTAGGCTTCTTTCTAAGGCTTATAGGTTGTTAAACATAAAATAAGAATGTAAATGTAGTTTGCTATGTGTTTGTGTGAGTTTTCATACAATCCTGTTTGGTGCGCACCACTGTTGGTATACTTATTTAGGCTTCTTTCTAAGGCTTATAGGTTGTTAAACATTAAATAAGAATCTAAATGTAGTTTGCTATGTGTTTGTGTGAGTTTTCATACAATCCTGTTTGGTGCGCACCACTGTTGGTATGCTTATTTAGGCTTCTTTCTAAGGCTTATAGGTTGTTAAACATAAAATAAGAATGTAAATGTAGTTTGCTATGTGTTTGTGTGAGTTTTCATACAATCCTGTTTGGTGCGCACCACTGTTGGTATGCTTATTTAGGCTTCTTTGTAAGGCTTATAGGTTGTTAAACATTAAATAAGAATCTAAATGTAGTTTGCTATGTGTTTGTGTGAGTTTTCATACAATCCTGTTTGGTGCGCACCACTGTTGGTATGCTTATTTAGGCTTCTTTCTAAGGCTTATAGGTTGTTAAACATTAAATAAGAATGTAAATGTAGTTTGCTATGTGTTTGTGTGAGTTTTCATACAATCCTGTTTGGTGCGCACCACTGCTGGTATGCTTATTTAGGCTTCTTTGTAAGGCTTATAGGTTGTTAAACATTAAATAAGAATCTAAATGTAGTTTGCTATGTGTTTGTGTGAGTTTTCATACAATCCTGTTTGGTGCGCACCACTGTTGGTATGCTTATTTAGGCTTCTTTCTAAGGCTTATAGGTTGTTAAACATAAAATAAGAATGTAAATGTAGTTTGCTATGTGTTTGTGTGAGTTTTCATACAATCCTGTTTGGTGCGCACCACTGTTGTTATACTTATTTAGGCTTCTTTCTAAAGCTTATAGGTTGTTAAACATAAAATAAGAATGTAAATGTAGATTGCTATGTGTTTGTGTGAGTTTTCATACAATCCTGTTTGGTGGGCACCAATGTTGGTATGCTTATTTAGGCTTCTTTCTAAGGCTTATAGGTTGTTAAACATTAAATAAGAATCTAAATGTAGTTTGCTATGTGTTTGTGTGAGTTTTCATACAATCCTGTTTGTTGGGCACCAATGTTGGTATGCTTATTTAGGCTTCTTTCTAAGGCTTATAGGTTGTTAAACATTAAATAAGAATGTAAATGTAGTTTGCTATGTGTTTGTGTGAGTTTTCATACAATCCTGTTTGATGCGCACCACTGTTGGTATGCTTATTAATGTAGTTTTGTAATGCTAATAGTTTGTTAAACATAAAATAAGAATGTAAATGTAGTTTGTTATGTGTTTGTGTGAGTTTTCATACAATCCTGTTTGGTGGGCACCAATGTTGGTATGCTTATTTAGGCTTCTTTCTAAGGCTTATAGGTTGTTAAACATTAAAATAAGAATGTAAATGTAAATCCTGTTTGATGGGCACCACTTTTGTTATACTTATGTAGTGTTTTTTCTAATGGTTATACATTGTTAAACAATCACATTTGAATGAGGCCCTCGGCCATTAAACATATTTAGGTCCTGAATCAATTGCGTTTTGACCAATTGAATAGGGCTCTATATAAGCACATAAAATATTTTTTGACAGAAGTTTTTAGTTAGTGAAGACCTGGGCCCTCATTCAATTGAGATTTGTCCAATTGAATAGGACTCTAAATAAGCACATAGCATATTTTTTTTAAAGAAGTTTTTAGTTAGTGAAAACCTTGCTTTTGGATAGATGTTCACTAACTAAAAACTTCTTTAAAAAAAATATGTTATGTGCTTATTTAGACCCCTATTCAATTGGCCAAATTGCAATTGAATGAGGGCCCTATTATGTGCTTATATAAAGCCCTATTCAATTAGCCAACTCACAATTGAATAAGGCTCATGGTTCGGTTCTTTTTTATACTTAAATACTTTACCTTGATTGAAGTGTGGAATGACAGAGGGTCCCCTCCTGCCAATCTTAATCCGCCGGTCTTCTTGTAGTGTCTGTTTGAAAAATAAAGTGAAATAGTGAATTATAGAATTTTTTATTTGTATTTAACAAACCATGGCCTTTTCAGCATTTAAAGTATTTTTGTATCTTACCTCTTGTTCTTTGTTGGTGTTCTTTAAAAGGGATTGTTCTTCACAGTGCACAGTGCAAATTGTTGAAAGACGCTGTTGATGCAGAGTCTGTTTGAATATTTAAAAAAGTAGAAAGATTGAGTTTTAGGTGATCTATTGAATTGCAGTAAATTAATTTCATTGAATTATACTTCTGTAATTAATTTGAATTAACATTATTTTTTGGTGGGTGCTACACACATATGTCACATACATGAAGCACATTTCCATAGTTGAAAGTAATTTTTTTGTGTGCGTGTGACATATCAGTATACATGAATCATATTTTAATTGTTAAATTAACCTTATTTTTATTTTTGGCCAACATACATAAATGTGTGTGACATGTGACTATAGATGATACACATATATGTGCGTGTCACATATCAGTATACATGACTCATATTTTAATAGTATTTTAATAGTCCCGACTTATTTTTTTGTAATGTAATTTAAATGTAGTTGTTTAATTAGTTTGTTGCAGGGGCAATACACATAAATGTGCATGTAACATGTCACTATACATTATACACATAAATGTGCGTGTCACATGTCACTATACATTATACACATAAATGTGCATGTCACATGTCACTATACATTATACACATAAATGTGCGTGTCACTTGTCAGTATACATTATACGGCTAAATGTGCGTGTCACTTGTCAGTATACATTATACGCATAAATGTGCGTGTCACTTGTCACTATACATTATACACATAAATGTGCGTGTCACTTGTCACTATACATTATACACATAAATGTGCGTGTCACTTGTCAGTATACATTATACGCATAAATGTGCGTGTCACATGTCAGTATACATTATACGCCTAAATGTGCGTGTCACATGTCACTATACATTATACACATAAATGTGCGTGTCACTTGTCAGTATACATTATACGGCTAAATGTGCGTGTCACTTGTCAGTATACATTATACGCATAAATGTGCGTGTCACTTGTCACTATACATTATACACATAAATGTGCGTGTCACTTGTCACTATACATTATACACATAAATGTGCGTGTCACTTGTCAGTATACATTATACGCATAAATGTGCGTGTCACATGTCAGTATACATTATACGCCTAAATGTGCGTGTCACTTGTCAGTATACATTATACGCATAAATGTGCGTGTCACATGTCAGTATACATTATACGCATATATGTGCGTGTCACTTGTCAGTATACATAAACCTCTTTGTCTTCTTTAATTTTTTTTTTTGATGTCCTGTCTTGAAAATAAGTAATATATTATAGCTTACCTCTCAGTTGTAATTTGCACAATGTAAAGTAGTAAATTAGGAAAGAATTATCTTCTAAAGTTTTAGCAGCAGTTATCTCAGAAGTCACTCTGTTCATCACCTGAGGAGAAATGTATTTTTCTCTGTCAAATAGACAGTATTTATAAACTTGTAGAACATTCTGGAAAGTTAGACCGTTAGAACGTAATACGCATGCGCTATTTGCGTTCCAGCTTACAATTTGCGTTCCATCCGCCATTTTGTGCGTAGTAGTGTTTAAAATGGTGTTTAATATGAGTGTGATCCGTTCCGCATAGTATGTGTTTCATTATTGCGAGTAAGTGTAGTGTAGTTACGTCTGGAGCCTCGTTTTCGTTTTGTTCGGCGGCCATTTTTTCTCTCGCTTAGCCGATTTTCGGTCGTTTAAACTGTTTGTTTTCACTTAAATGGACGTGTAAATGAACTTTTGGAGGTGCCGGATGCCCCCCCGTGCTGTAAGTAAGCTTTTTATGTGTTTGTTGTGTTTCTTTCTTGTGTTTGTGATGTTTTGATGCGCGGCGGTTGGAATGGGTCTTTCGCGGCCGTATTTTTTTCCGATGCGGCCGTATTTTGTTGCGAGTAAGTGTAGTGTAGTTACGTCTGGAGCCTCGTTTTCGTTTTGTTCGGCGGCCATTTTTTCTCTCGCTTAGCCGATTTTCGGTCGTTTAAACTGTTTGTTTTCACTTAAATGGACGTGTAAATGAACTTTTGGAGGTGCCGGATGCCCCCCCGTGCTGTAAGTAAGCTTTTTATGTGTTTGTTGTGTTTCTTTCTTGTGTTTGTGATGTTTTGATGCGCGGCGGTTGGAATGGGTCTTTCGCGGCCGTATTTTTTTCCGATGCGGCCGTATTTTGTTGCGATATACGCAGTTAGCTTTTACGTGTACGACGCAGTGTATTTGTTTCTAAGTCGTGCGTATGTGTGTTAAGAGCGTGTGAGGGGCCTTTTTTACTGTTTTTTTGTTAAGTCTTGCGTCTGTGTGTCTGGGTGTAAGCGGGTGTGAGGCGACTTTGATTTTTTTTTTGTTATGAAGTTATGTGTGTGTGTATGTGTGTGTTAACACAGCCGATGTTGGGATGCTCCCACCACCGCAAATGCGGACCCTCGCTTCGCGAGGATCCGCATTTGCGGGGACGTTGTTTGTTTTTTGTTGGCTGGGCGGTTGGGTTTATTCTGTTAAAAAAGTCGTGTGTGTGTATGTGTGTGTTAACACAGCCGACGTTGAGCCTCCACAACCGCAAATGCGGGCCCTCGCTTCGCGAGGACCCGCATTTGCGGCGAACTGCGTCCCTCGCTTCGCGAGGGACGCAGTTTCTTCAAGCGTGAGCAACGACTTGGGTTTTTGTTGGCTGGGCGGTTGGGTTTATTCTGTTACAAAAGTCGTGTGTGTGTATGTGTGTGTTAACACAGCCGACGTTGAGCCTCGACAACCGCAAATGCGGGCCCTCGCTTCGCGAGGACCCGCATTTGCGGCGAACTGCGTCCCTCGCTTCGCGAGGGACGCAGTTCTTGCGGGCTCGCTACGCGAGCCCGCAAGCGTGAGCCGACGTTGAGCCTCGACAACCGCAAATGCGGGCCCTCGCTTCGCGAGGACCCGCATTTGCGGCGAACTGCGTCCCTCGCTTCGCGAGGGACGCAGTTCTTGCGGGCTCGCTACGCGAGCCCGCAAGCGTGAGCAACGACTCGTACGCTCACAACTATATATGTGATATTACTGTGCACATGAATTACACATATAGTTTACTGATCGCACATATTTTTATTTATTATGTATTATATATATATATATATATTATATATATATATATATAGTGATGTTGCGTACATCAAATTTTCGGTTTGCGAACATCGGATGCGAACTTCAATCAAATGTTCGCGAACGGGAGAACCGGGCGAACCGCCAAAGACTTCAATGGGCAGGCGAATTTCAAAACCCACAGATACTCTTTCTGGCCACAATAGTGATGGGAAAGTTGTTTCAAGGGGTACCAACACCTGGACTGTGGCATGCCGGAGGGGGATCCATGGCAAAACTCTCACAGAAAATTACATAGATGATGCAGAGTCTGGTTTTAAGCCATAAAGGGCATAAATCACCTAACATTCCTAAATTGTTTGGAATAACATGCTTTAAAACATCAGGTATGATGTTGTATCAATCAGGTAGTGTAAGGGTTACACCCGCTTCACAGTAACAGACCAATATCCCCGTGTATTGTACCGCAAACAACCGCAATCAGTCCCTTTGCAAAACCGCAAACTCCCCATTTGCACAAGGTTGGATACCAAGCTAGCCAAGTCCCGTTCCTTGTCCTCACTTATATCATTGAAGGTCTCTTCCTCCACTAAGCCACCAAGGGTCCCCGAAAGGTGACAACAAGCCCCTTGGGACGCCTGCTGTGTTTGGTCTTCCACCTCCTCAAAGCCACCTTCCTCCTCTGACTCCTCTTCTTCAGACTCCTCTCTCTGCGTTGCCTCTGTCTGCGTTATTATAAGGTGTGTACTGTTAAGTAGTACTATTCCTATCGGTTTAATCCCTGTTACATCCACTATTAGGGGACGTGTATATGGCATTGATTTTTGGAACAGGGAGATGGAAAAAGATGCTTGGTCGGACCTCCTACTTCAAATTTGGGGCACTGTGAGTGCAATCTAAGGTGCCACCAGATATGAGTGTCTCTGTGCACTGGCAAAAGTTGGCAGAGTAGGCGCTGTAGGCCTCACACACACGCCTGTAGGCAGGCAACTGATATTCAATCGATTACAGTCAAAAAAGTGTTGTTTTATGTCACTGTACACTACGGTTGCATTAGATATAAGTGTCACTGTGCACTGGCAAAAGATGGCAGAGTAGATGCAATAGGCCTCACACACACGCCTGTAGGCAGGCAACTGATATTCAATCGATTACAGAAAAAAAAGGGTTGTTTTATGTCACTGTACACTACGGTTGCACCAGATATGAGTGTCACTGTGCACTGGCAAAAGTTGGCAGAGTAGATGCAATAGGCCTCACACACACGCCTGTAGGCAGGCAACTGATATTCAATCGATTACAGAAAAAAAGTGTTGTTTTATGTCACTGTACACTACGGTTGCACCAGATATGACGTATCACTGTGCACTGGCAAAAGTTGGCAGAGTAGATGCAATAGGCCTCACACACACGCCTGTAGGCAGGCAACTGATATTCAATCGATTACAGTCAAAAAAGGGTTGTTTTATGTCACTGTACACTACGGTTGCACCAGATATGAGTGTCACTGTGCACTGGCAAAAGTTGGCAGAGTAGATGCAATAGGCCTCACACACATGCCTGTAGGCAGGCAACTGATATTCAATCAATTACAGTCAAAAAAGGGTTGTTTTATGTCACTGTACACTACGGTTGCACCAGATATGAGTGTCACTGTGCACTGGCAAAAGTTGGCAGAGTAGATGCAATAGGCCTCACACACACGCCTGTAGGCAGGCAACTGATATTCAATCGATTACAGAAAAACAAGGGTTGTTTTATGTCACTGTACACTATGGTTGCACCAGATATGAGTGTCACTGTGCACTGGCAAAAGTTGGCAGAGTAGATGCAATAGGCCTCACACACACGCCTGTAGGCAGGCAACTGATATTCAATCGATTACAGAAAAAAAAGGGTTGTTTTATGTCACTGTACACTATGGTTGCACCAGATATGAGTGTCACTGTGCACTGGCAAAAGTTGGCAGAGTAGATGCAATAGGCTTCACACACACGCCTGTAGGCAGGCAACTGATATTCAATCGATTACAGTCAAAAAAGGGTTGTTTTATGTCACTGTACACTACGGTTGCACCAGATATGAGTGTCACTGTGCACTGGCAAAAGTTGGCAGAGTAGATGCAATAGGCCTCACACACACGCCTGTAGGCAGGCAACTGATATTCAATCGATTACAGAAAAACAAGGGTTGTTTTATGTCACTGTACACTATGGTTGCACCAGATATGAGTGTCACTGTGCACTGGCAAAAGTTGGCAGAGTAGATGCAATAGGCCTCACACACACGCCTGTAGGCAGGCAACTGATATTCAATCGATTACAGAAAAAAAAGGGTTGTTTTATGTCACTGTACACTATGGTTGCACCAGATATGAGTGTCACTGTGCACTGGCAAAAGTTGGCAGAGTAGATGCAATAGGCTTCACACACACGCCTGTAGGCAGGCAACTGATATTCAATCGATTACAGTCAAAAAAGGGTTGTTTTATGTCACTGTACACTACGGTTGCACCAGATATGAGTGTCACTGTGCACTGGCAAAAGTTGGCAGAGTAGATGCAATAGGCCTCACACACACGCCTGAATCTGCTCTAAGTCAGTGCAGAGTTTGTCTGCATTAATCAGTGTACAGGTGAGAGTGGGTGTGGCTTGGTCTGTGTAGTTATATCTGGGTGAATTTGTGTGAGTTTCTGTTTGAATCTGCTCTAAGTCAGTGCACAGTTTGTCTGCATTAATCAGTGTACAGGTGAGAGTGGGTGTGGCTTGGCCTGTGTAGTTATATCTGGGTGAATTTGTGTGAGTTTCTGTTTGAATCTGCTCTAAGTCAGTGCAGAGTTTGTCTGCATTAATCAGTGTACAGGTGAGAGTGGGTGTGGCTTGGTCTGTGTAGTTATATCTGGGTGCATTTGTGTGAGTTTCTGTTTGAATCTGCTCTAAGTCAGTGCAGAGTTTGTCTGCATTAATCAGTGTACAGGTGAGAGTGGGTGTGGCTTGGCCTGTGTAGTTATATCTGGGTGAATTTGTGTGAGTTTCTGTTTGAATCTGCTCTAAGTCAGTGCAGAGTTTGTCTGCATTAATCAGTGTACAGGTGAGAGTGGGTGTGGCTTGGCCTGTGTAGTTATATCTGGGTGAATTTGTGTGAGTTTCTGTTTGAATCTGCTCTAAGTCAGTGCACAGTTTGTCTGCATTAATCAGTGTACAGGTGAGAGTGGGTGTGGCTTGGTCTGTGTAGTTATATCTGGGTGCATTTGTGTGAGGTCTGGTTTGAATCCGCTTTGTAAGTCCGTGCACAGTTTTTTGTCTGTTGCATTAATCAAAGTACAGGTGATAGTGGGTGTGGCTTGGCCTGTGTAGTTATATCTGGGTGAATTTGTGTGAGTTCTGTTTGAATCTGCTCTAAGTCAGTGCAGAGTTTTTCTGTCTGTTGCATTAATCAGAGTACAGGTGAGTGTGGGTGTGGCTTGGGCTGTGTAAGTTATATCTGTGTGTATTTTGTTGTTTTCTGTTGAATCGGTTCTGTGGGGCAGGACCGTGTTTTCTATCCTGTGCTCTTTTATCATTGTACAGGCAAGTAGGCGGGGTCTATTTTAACAAGGGAAGGGAGAGCTTGGGAGCTTGCAATCTTTTCTAGTATAAGTGTAGTTGGTGTGTAGGAGATTAAATAAAAGGAGGAAATCCAAATAAGGGGTATTATAAGAAAAAACAGAAAACAAACGTACATATTGTTTCTGTTTTGTTTGGTTTAAGGTGTGGAAAATAAATCTTTATACAAATACATTGATTTGTTTTCTCACTGTATTTTTGTAACTGATAATCATGAGTCAGTCCAGTGGAAACCTCACTCAGTGTACATCCTGCCAAATGTATGCACTACTGGAACAGATGATCCAGGGTCCATACCTCTGTGACAGGTGTGAGCATGTTGCCTCTTTGGAAGCTCAAATTGAAGATCTGGAGAGGAGAATTGCAGCACTTAGTGATATTGCTCCACTGGAAAGGGAGTTGGTGCTCACGGAGCACAGTTTAGCTGGGCCTAGTATGGAGGGAGGAGCTGGGGCTAGTGAGGATGGCCAGGGAGGTAGCTGGGTTACAGTTAGAAGGGGAATCAGGGGGTACAGGAGGAGGCAGGCCAGTTCTGAGTTGGCAAATACCAACAGATTTGCGAGATTGAGTGAAACTGTTGGGGATGTCCATTCAGGAATGGCAATGCCAGATAGAGCTGTTCCCTCTAACAGCCGGGAGAACAGTTCTACTGGAGGAGAGGGAGGGCAGAATAGGCAGAGCAACAGACATGTTTTGGTGGTAGGGGACTCTATTATTAGGAAGGTAGACAGGGTAATTTGTCACCCAGATCCCAGCAATCGAACAGTTTGCTGTCTCCCGGGTGCTCGGGTTCGGCATGTTGTGGATCGGGTGGATAAATTATTGGGAGGGGCTGGTAATGAACCGGCGGTCTTGGTACACATTGGTACCAATGACAAAGTTAGTGGAAGATGGAGCGTCCTAAAGAATGATTTTAGAGAATTAGGGAATAAGCTTAAAGCAAGGACCTCCAAGGTAGTATTTTCTGAGATACTACCAGTTCCACGTGCTAGCCCAGGGAGGCAGAAGGAGCTTAGGGAGGTTAATGCGTGGCTAAAAAAGTGGTGCAGTGCAGAGGGTTTTGGGTTTTTAGAGCACTGGGCTGACTTCTCACTTGGGTACAATCTCTATAGCAGGGATGGATTGCACCTTAATGATGAGGGCTCTTTTGTGCTAGGGGATAGGATGGTAGAACGGCTGGGGGAGTTTTTAAACTTGTAGGTGGGGGGGAGGGACTATATAGAAGTATTGGGGTAAATAGGGTAGAGAGGGAAAGGGATGAATTATTTACCCATGGGGGAGGAGAAGGGGGGAGGGTTACAATAGAAAGTAGGGAGGTAGTAATAGGGGCCTCAAATACAGTGGCAGGCACTTCACAACAGCAGAGCCATAGCAACATAAAGTGTATGATTGCAAACGCAAGAAGTTTGCCTGGGAAAATGGATGAGCTAGAAATATTAGCAGTACAAGAAAAATGGGGCTTAATAGGCATTACGGAAACATGGTGGGATGAATCTCATGACTGGACTGTTAATCTGGATGGTTATAACCTGTTTAGGAAAGATAGGGGAAATGGTAAAAGAGGAGGAGGGATCTGTCTTTATGTTAAGCCTGAATTTAAGCCTATAGTTAGAGAAGATATTTATGCTGGCACTAACGGCATCATTGAATCCTTGTGGGTTGAGCTAAATAGTGGAGGAGCTAATTCTAAACGCATATTGGTGGGAGTATGCTATAAACACCCAAATATAGCTGAAAGTGAGGAAATACAATTATTGTTACAGATTGGAAATGCAGCTAAGCATGGGCAAGTTCTAATAATGGGAGACTTTAATTACCCTGATATAAACTGGATAAACGAGACCAGCAGCTCAGCTAAGGGGAGCAGGTTCTTGAGTACACTCAGGGATCATTATCTAGCCCAGGTAATACAAGAACCTACTAGAAATGGGACCATCTTGGATTTAGTCATCACAAGTAATATTGATATAATATCAAATGTAAAAATAGGGGAACCCTTGGGGAACAGTGATCACAACACAGTCTCATTTGAGATTGAATACAAAAAACAGAGCTGTAAGGGGCCAACAAAAACTCTAAATTTTAAAAGGGCTAACTTTAATGGGCTACGGGCAGCAATACAACATATAGACTGGGACAAAGAACTTACAGGGAAGAATACTGAAAATAAATGGACAACATTCAAATCCTTACTAAATAAACATACTCATCAGCATGTACCGTGTGGAAATAAAATGAATAGGAGTAAATCACATCCCATGTGGCTTAACAATGACTTAAAGATCATGATGAGGAAAAAGAAATATGCATTTAAATTATACAAGAAGGAGGGAACAGAGGCAGCTTTATGTGACTATAAGGAAATCAACAAGGCTTGCAAAAGGGCTATTAGACTGGCTAAAATAGAAAATGAGAAGTCAGTTGCAATGGAAAGTAAGACTAACCCTAAAATATTTTATAAATATATTAATGGGAAGAAGGCCAGGAAGGAATCGATAGGACCATTACAATGTGACACAGGCCATCTGATAATTAGTGACCAGGAAAAGGCAGATGAGCTAAATAGGTTCTTTTCGTCGGTTTACACAAGGGAGGTACCAGTGGTTGGGACACTGCAACATAATGGGGCTACACTACCTTTACTAAATAATTGGTTAACGCAGGAAGAAATGCAAAAGAGGTTGGAGAAAATAAATGTTAATAAAGCCCCAGGTCCTGATGGAATACATCCAAGGGTACTGAGGGAGCTGGGTTCTGTAATAGCCAAACCATTATATCTAATCTTTAAAGACTCGCTCACTACAGGGTCTCTACCAGATGACTGGAGAAAAGCAGAGGTGATACCTATATTTAAGAAGGGATCTAGAGCAAATCCGGGGAATTATAGACCAGTGAGCCTCACTTCTGTAGTTGGGAAGCTTTTAGAAGGGTTAATAAGGGACAGAATACAAGAATATGTCTATTTGAACAGGATCATAGGTAGCAGTCAACATGGATTTATGAAGGAAAGGTCGTGTCAGACCAATCTAATTAGTTTTTATGAGGAGGTTAGTAGGAACTTGGATCAGGGCAACTCAGTGGATGTAGTCTTTTTAGATTTTTCAAAGGCATTTGATACAGTGCCACATGGAAGACTAGTGAGCAAATTAAGGGATACAGGAATTGCAGTAAATATCTGCTCATGGATCGAGAGCTGGCTAAAAGACAGGAAGCAAAGGGTTGTTGTAAATGGAACATACTCCGATTGGTCTAAGGTGATAAGTGGGGTTCCTCAGGGCTCAGTATTGGGTCCTCTCCTTTTTAACATATTTATTAATGACATTGAAGTAGGACTCGAATGTAGTGTCTCCATTTTTGCTGATGACACTAAGTTGTGCAAGGTAATAAAATCAGATAATGATGTACTTTCCCTACAAAAGGATTTGCATAAATTAGAGAAATGGGCGGCTAAATGGCAGATGAGATTTAATACAAATAAATGTAAGGTTATGCATTTGGGAAGGAACAATAGCCAAGCAATCTATAATCTTAATGGAGCAAATCTAGGGGTATCAGATATTGAAAGGGATTTGGGAGTGCTTGTGGACAACCACCTAGGTAACAGCGCTCAAAGCCAAGCAGCGGCTGCAAAGGCAAATAAAATATTAGCATGTATTAGGAAGGGTATAGAAGCCAGGGAAGCAAATATAATTCTGCCACTATACAAATCTCTAGTACGCCCTCATTTGGAATATGGAGTACAATTTTGGGCACCACCTCATAAAAAAGACATTTTAGAGCTGGAAAAAGTACAGAGAAGGGCTACAAAACTAATAAGGGGAATGGAGGGGCTAAGTTATGAAGAAAGACTAGCAAAATTAAACTTATTTTCGCTAGAAAAAAGGCGTCTAAGAGGAGATATGATTACGTTATATAAATACATCCAGGGTCAATATAAGGCTTTGTCAAGTGAACTTTTTGTAGCAAGAGATTTTCAACTGACAAGAGGACATCCGTTGAGGTTAGAGGAAAAAAGATTTCACCTTAAACAAAGAAAAGAGTTCTTCACAGTTAGGGTGGTTAAACTGTGGAATTCTCTACCAAAGGAGGTGGTGACAGCGAATTCGATAGACAACTTCAAAAAGGGGTTAGATATATTTCTGAATAAAGAGGGCATTCAAGGCTATCCTAGATAACTAGCAAGGAATATTGATCCAGGAAGAAATTTGATCGCCAGTTTCTGGGGTCAGGAAGGAATTTTGCTTTTTTTCCCCCTTATGAGACAATTGGCAAAGTTTCAATGGGGTTTTTTTTTATGTTTGCCTTCCTCTGGATCAATTAACAATAATAATAAATAGTCCAAATTAAAAAAATCAATAGAGATCTAAAAAGATTGAACTTGATGGACTAACTCTATTCATCCTCCAATACTATACTATTAATAATTATTTAATCAATAATTTAATTAATAACTAATCCGCATATTGCAAATCAGAGGAGATCTTAACAGGTTGAACTTGATGGACTGAAAGTCTTTTTTCAACCTTAATTACTATGTAACTATGTAACTGATATTCAATCGATTACAGAAAAACAAGGGTTGTTTTATGTCACTGTACACTATGGTTGCACCAGATATGAGTGTCACTGTGCACTGGCAAAAGTTGGCAGAGTAGATGCAATAGGCCTCACACACACGCCTGTAGGCAGGCAACTGATATTCAATCGTTTTCAGAAAAAAAAGTGTTGTTTTATGTCACTGTACACTACGGTTGCACCAGATATGGTGTATCACTGTGCACTGGCAAAAGTTGGCAGAGTAGGCGCTGTAGGCCTCACACACACGCCTGTAGGCAGGCAACTGATATTCAATCGATTACAGTCAAAAAAGTGTTGTTTTATGTCACTGTACACTACGGTTGCACCAGATATGAGTGTCACTGTGCACTGGCAAAAGTTGGCGGAGTAGATGCAATAGGCTTCACACACACGCCTGTAGGCAGGCAACTGATATTCAATCGATTACAGTCAAAAAAGGGTTGTTTTATGCCACCGTACACTACGGTTGCACCAGATATGAGTGTCACTGTGCACTGGCAAAAGTTGGCAGACTAGATGCAATAGGCCACATACACACGCCTTTAGGCAGGCTACTGATATTCAATCGATTACAGTCAAAAAAGGGTTGTTTTATGTCATTGTACACTACGGTTGCACCAGGTATGAGTGTCACTGTGCACTGGCAAAAGCTGTCAGAGTAGATGCAATAGGCTTCACACACACGCCTGTAGGCAGGCAACTGATGTTCAATCAATTACAGAAAAAAAAGGGTTGTTTTATGTCACTGTACACTACGGTTGCACCAGATATGAGTTGGCAGAGTAGATGCAATAGGCCTCACACACAATCTAGCAGGCAGGCATATGCAATTAGATTACAAAGAAAAAAATAATAAAATAAAATAAATGATGTTCTAGCCCTAAAAAGGGCTTTTTGGGTTGCTGTCCTTGCAGCAGATATCAAATCGGGCCTTCAGGTGTGTAGTGAAAGCTAAATACACAGCCTGGCTATCTATTTCCCTATTAAATCAGCAGCAGGTAGAATATATGTCCTCTCTCAACGAATGTAGCTTCAGAATGATTCTAAAATGGAGGCTGTCCTTCAGATGGAAGGCCCTGGAAGGGAGTGTATGCTGCTGATTGGCTGGAATGTGTCTGCTGACTGTAAGGTGCAGGGTCAAAGTTTCCTCAATGATAAAGAATAGGGGGCGGACCGAAAAGTGCATATGTTCGCCGTTCGTTGCGAATGCGAAAATCGCTGCGAATAGTTCTCCAGCGCACTGTTCGGGACATCACTAGTTTTGTGCTGTAATGACCACATGTTACTCTAGTTGATGCAATGCATCATTATTAGAATATAGTATTACCCTTATAGGACCACAAAAGGCACCATATATGCTCTACACCATCGGTTAAAAATTGACCAAGAACTGACTTATTGTCATTGAAGAATTGACTTATTGTCAATTGAGATATTGTCATTTAATTTATCCCCTGAAGCCATCACACGGGAGCCTGCATAAATAAAAAGGCTGAAGCTCTGTAACTGTTACACATTGTATCATAGATGTACACTACATTTAGGAGTAGAATGTGGTAGTGCAGTGGTAAGTAGATTGCTATAAAGATTTTTTTTTTCATGGGTTTGATTCCCCTGCCTTCCACTTTATTTTTTAAAAACGAATGTATTTATTTATTTATAGATATCAATCATATGTGTGTTGAATAATATACTAGTTTTTTTTCTCCCCATCTCTTTCTGTTTGCTGTTTTTAGCTCATACTTGTATCAGTATCACTTTTTGACTTGATAAAGAGAGGCATTATCTCTCGAAAGCTCGTTGCTTTATTATGAATATGTTTGTCCAATAAAAAAAGGTATCACTATTCACTGCAATACTCTTATTATTCAACTATATATATATATGGGTAGGATTCCTAGCTTGTGTATAATCCATCCTGGGCTTTGCTCAAAGCTGTGTAATACAGCAGGCATCATTTGCTTAAAGGAAGCCATGTTTGAAATGCTACAAGAGTGAATCCTTTGTAGGCACATTTTCATTTCCCTTCGCAGGTTCCCAGAATGCAGTGTGATAACTTTATATCTCAGAATTCTGATCAGGAATCAAGTTTTTTAACTTGTTTTAGACATTCAAATGTAAATAAAATAAATAAAAAAATAACCTAAAAGACATACTGTATCTCTGATTTTTAAACAGTAAAGAAAAAAAGTGCCTTTATTGGGAACTGAACCCAAGACTCAGAGCCAGCAACATCACAGACATCAACATTAGCTATGTGTCACAGACTCCTGCTCCTCTTGTTTGCTAGAACAGTTACAAGTAGTTTCTAATCACTTAACACTGCCTAATTGAAAGCTTCTATACCTGATTGTTATTATTATTCATTATGTTCTGTGTCAGGCATAGGCAACCCATTGAAATAGTGTTAAATAGCCTGACTTCTATTGATCATAACTCCAGGAATTCTGCAAGAATTTTAAGAATGAAAACACTTGTTCATTGTAATCCTGTCCTCTTGGGTATCATTTGCACCACAGAAATTATTTTAATGCATGATCTGCTACATTTAAGTCTGCACTCTGTGGATATAATAAACGTATATATTTTTATACCGTAGTCCACATGCCCATGTGTTTTAAATGGTTATTGATATGTAAAATTAACATACCTTACCTTTAGTTAGTGATCTAATATGTGTTTACATATCATATTTCAGTGTACCTATTGTTTATTGAGGTATAGTGGATGTGTATAAATCAGTATTAAGAAACCATATGCATGAAGAGTTTAATAAAATATGGATAACAGCAAAATCATATTTATATGTCAATTATGGATGATGGTAAATATATATCTGGACAACTCTATGTCTTCATGCATTTGATTACTGTAATCTTGTGTTTCCATGTCAATTATGTTTCCTTAATTAGTAAAATATGTTGTTATGGACACGTGCTTACACTTTCCATGTTAAATATGATAATTTAACATCAAATAACATATTGGTTCAAAAACACCTGAAATATGAATTAAGTGTGACATCATGATCAAATATTTATCCTTCTTTTCAATAATAAATATGTTCATGTGAACAGTATAAGCTAGAACAGGTGTGGTTGTTGAGATGTCACCTGAATAAAATGTGACCAAAGTGTGTTCATGCAGTATTTCTACATTATGCATGAACAGCAGTAATATTTTTGTGTGAATATAATACTATTAAATCATTACATCATCACAATGTTCTGGATTAATATTCCACTGAAAAGATCCTTAACAAATCACATGTTATTTTCATAATACACAATCACTAGATATAATGTAACATATTTAATATATCTATAGATATTCTCACTTGCACAACTAAACAGGACAGGTGTACAATCCTCTCCTTTCCATAGCATTCTCCCACAAACTCCCTCAGCCTCCCCTTTCCACATGAATCTTCTCAGTATTCCCTTCACAAACTCTCCTTTCCACAGCTTTGTCCTCAAGTATAACACTTTCCACATAATTCTCCCCTTTATAACCCTTTAAACAGAATTATCCCAAAGCATTTTTCTATACCTGTGTGCCCCAGCTTTTTCCTCCCATCCAACATTCACCTCAGTTGTACGAAGACCCTGTTTCTGTCCATTTATTGCTAGACAAAGGCTAAACCTTGACCTGAGCATTTGTGACAATGGTCTGAGTGAACCTAACCATATACCCTGTACCCCCCCCCCCCCAATAATGACACAAACACCTGTATGGGTAAAAACCAGACCACAGCTTTATTAACGACATAACATGATAACCAGAGGTAGCTGCACACCCAGAAGGAGCTCACCACCCAGCCAGAGGGCCAATGGAACCCGTGCCCAATGGACCTCTGGCAATGACCAACACTGTATACATCACAGCTACTGAGCTCCCTCCTAGGGTGATGCCGCACCCCCTCCAAGCTGTGACAAATTAAGATTAAAACATCCCAATAACCAATTTACAGGGTGGGAGGGAGGGAAACTTTCATCCCCTTGTGTCACTGTCAAGTGGCACAATGGCAGGAAACACCCCTTTAAATAACCTCCCCCTAAGCTCCCCCCCCCCCCCCCAGAACCTTATTTTCTACCCTAGAAGTCACCCGGTCAAAACCTCCCTCACTTATTTGCTTTCCCCGGGGGCTCCCTTGACCTGAGCATAAGTGAAAATGGTCCGAGTCAACCTAACCATATACCCTGTACCACCCCAATAATGACAGAAACATCTGTATGGGTAAAAACCAGGCCAAAGCTTTATTAACAACATAGCATGATAACCAGAGGTAGCTGCACACCCCTACCACCCAGCCACGACTACTCACTGTATACCTCACCAGCTACTGAGCTCCCTCCTAGGGTGATGCAGCACCCCCACCACCCGCAAGCCCACTGGGCTCAGCCTTACCAAACCTCGCCATGACCTGGACAATACCCGCTTTAAGCGAATAATTAAACAAAGACAGCCCAATCTCATTTAGGTGCACCCCGTCCTTTAAAAAAAATGTATGTTGTTGTCTGCAATTGTTATCTGCAATTTCCAGATCCTTATGTCTAATTAAGAAGCCTCACATCTTCCTTACGAATGGTGACATTATTTCTGAATTCGCCTACCTCCTTCTTGGGGACCAAGCCTAACTGAGAAATCCCCAGCGGAACCAGGTCAAAGGGACCCGCCATTCTTCCTTTGGAAACCTCCCTCATCAGCTTCTCCCATACCAAATCTGGCCTATCCCTGGAGGACTTTAAATTGGGAGGCCTCTCCAAGTGGTCAATATCTGCAGCTGGAATTACAAATCCATCTGAAAAAACCCTTTCTAACAACTGTATCCTCCATTTTCCCTGGGATTCTAGTGTATAGTATTTACCACACCTCCATCTATTTTAGCTGCACCGGACTCGTCCCCTTTAACAACCTTATCTCCTCCCTTCTGACTTCTTACCTTTCTGAAACACCGAAAAATAGGATGCCCCCCACCACATTCAGAACATTCATGCCAAAACTTACATGAACAAGAACAAGTACATTCACCAAAAGCAAAACAAAACCCTTTCTTACTTACACTCATCTGCCTAACCTTAGGGACTGTACTCGCCACTGGACTTAATGGGGTAACAATCTTCAGCCAGCTACCCATGTCCCCATCATACTAGGCCTAACCGCAATTCGCTGCCTAAACTTATCATCATACTGCCACCACTCCAATACCCCATACGTCCGATGTATCCCCTCAATCTCATCTAAGTAGCATTACAAGGACGAGAAATTTCTCGGCCACTATGCTGGCAAAGATTACATACGCCTGCAGCCTGTTACTAAAAGTTTTTGGTATCTTTCTATATCTCCTCTTTCTCTCCTCTTCTTCATTCTTTTAATCATCTTTCTTCTCATCATGTTTAAATTCTATGAAACTATCCAGCGGGAGCAACGAGAATATCTCTATGAACTTCTGTTTCCATATTCTCTCCCTATCCTCTTTTGATACATGCTTCCCGATAGGGCCTATTGAGCATATAGCAATGCAGTATCAGCTACCTTTAACACAAATACTGAGTCGCTCCCTACCGAAGGGGGCCTTAACCACCTCTGGGTCCTTGACTGCCAAGTCTATATTATTGTCCCCCCATTCACCTCTATAGGAACCCCCCTCTACTAATGGCTGACTACCTGAGTGTTGTTCCTCCTCAATTCTTGACCCACCCATACTCTACCTGGGCCCAAATCCTTACCACTTGTAAAATGTGACAATAAAACTGTTAAACCTGCCACTAACTCATTAACATTACCAACATTGTCAATTGTACTGTGTGTCTTTACAGTATACTCACTAGTGTACCTCCTGTCAGTAGATAACGAAGGGGCAGTAACACCTGCAGGCGGTGTCATCTTGCTGTTATCCTGTCTTCCAACTGAGGATGGATGCGTTCCGCTCCTGCTGAGCGCATCCAGTGGCAACCTTATTCAGTGTACCTCCTGTCATATCTATGCAATACTGGAACAGATGATCCAGGGTCCATACCTCTGTGAGAGGTGTGAGCATGTTGCCTCTCTGGAAGCTCAAATTGGAGATCTGGAGAGGAGAATTGCAGCACTTCATGATATTGCTCCACTGGAAAGGGGGTTGGTGCTCACTGAGCACAGTTTAGCTGGGCCTAGCATGGAGGGTGGAGCTGGGGCTAGTGAGGATGTCCAGGGAGGTAGCTGGGTTACAGTTACAAGGGGAAGCAGGGTGAACAGGAGGAGGCAGGCCAGTTCTGAGTTGGCAAACACCAACAGATTTGCCAGATTGAGTGAAACTGTTGGGGATGTCCATTCAGAAATGGCAATGCCAGATAGTGCTGTTCCCTCTAACAGCCGGGAGAACAGCTCTACAGGAGGAGAGGGAGGGCAGAATAGGCAGAGCAACAGACAGGTTTTGGTTGTGGGGTACTTTATTATTGGGAAGATAGACAGGGTGATTTGTCACCCAGATCCCAGCAATTGCAAGTGAGGAAATACAATTATTGTTACAGATTGGAAATGCAGCTAAGCACGGGCAAGTTCTAATAATGGGAGATTTTAATTACCCTGAAATAAACTGGATAAATGAGACCAGCAGTTCATCTAAGGGGAGCAGGTTCTTGAGTACACTCAGGGATCATTATCTGGCCCAGGTTATACAAGAGCCTACTAGAAATTAAGCTATCTTAGATTTACTCATCACAAATAATATTGATATAGTATCAAATGTTGGAATAGGGCAAACTTTGGGAAACAGTGATCACAACAAAAAAAAAATATTTTAAGGGGCCAACGAAAACTCTTAATTTTAAAAGGGCAGATTTTAACGGTCTAAGGGCAGCAATACAAAGTATAGACTGGGACAGAGAACTAATAGGTAAAAACACTGAACATAAATAGACAACATTTAAATCCTTACTAAATATACATACACATCGGCATATACCGTGTCGGAATAAAAGTAAAAGGAGTAAATCGCATCCAATGTGGCTTAACAATTATTTAAAGATCAAGATACGGAGTAAAAAACAGGCATTTAAATTATACAAACAAGAGGGGAATTGCAAAAGAGAGTAAGACTAACCCTAAAATATTTTTTAAGTATATTAATGGGAAGAAGGCGAGGAAGGAAGCTATAGGAACATTACAATGTGACACAGGCCATCTGAAAATTTGTGACCAGAAAAAGACAGATGAGCTAAATAGGTTCTTTTCTTCGTTATACACAAGGGAGGTACCAGTGTTTGGGACACGGCAACATAATGGGGCTACATTACCTTTGCCAAATAATTGGTTAACACAGGAAGTAATCCAAAAGAGGTTGGAAAAAATAAATGTTAATAAAGCCCCGGGTCCTGATGCAATACGGGAACTGGGTTCTGTAATAGCCAAACCATTATATTTATTTTTTTCAAGATTCACTCAACACAGGGTTTCTACCAGATGACTGGAGAAAAGCTGATGTGATACCTATATTTAAAAAGGGAGCAAGAGCAAATCCAGGGAATTATAGACCAGTGAGCCTCACTGTAGTGGGGAAGCTTTTAGTAGGGTTAATAAGGGATAACATACAAGAATCTATTGTCTACTGTCTATTTGAACAGGATTATAAGTAGGAGTCAACATGGATTTATGAGGGATAGATCATGTCAAACAAATCTAATTAGTTTCTATGAGGAGGTTAGTAGGAACCTGAATCAAGGCAACTCAGTGGATGTAGTCTTTTTGAATTTTGCAAAGGCTTTTGATACAGTGCCACATGGGAGACTATTGTGCAAACTAAGAGGTACAGGAATTGCAGTAAATATCTGCTCATGGATTGAGAGCTGGCTAAAAGACAGGAAGCAAAGGGTTGTTGTAAATGGAACATACTCCGATTGGACTAATGTGGTAAGTGGGGTTCCTCAGGGTTCAGTATTAGGTCCTCTCCTTTTTAACATATTTATTAAAGACTTAGAGGTAGGATTGGAGTGTCGTGTCTCCATTTTCGCTGATGACACGAAGTTGTGCAAGGTAATTACATCAGATAATGATGTGCTTTCCCTCCCAAGGGGTTTTACATAAAATTGAGGAATGGGCATCTAAATGGCAGATGAGATTTAATACGAATAAATGTAAAGTTATGCATCTGGGAAGGAAAAATAGCCATGCAATTTATAATCTTAATGGAGCAAATCTAGGTGTATCAGATATTGAAAGGGATTTGGGAGTGCTTGTGGACAACCACCTAGGTAACAGTTCTCCAAGCCAAGCAGCAGCTGCAAAGGCAAATAAAATATTAGCATGTATTAAGAAGGGAATAGAAGCCAGGGAAGCAAATATAATTCTGCCACTATAGAAATCTTTAGTACACCCTCATTTGGAATATGGAGTACAATTTTGGGCACTACTTCATAAAAAGGACATTTTAGAGCTGGAACGGGTACAGATGAGGGCAACAACACTAATAAGGAGAATGAAGAGGCTAAGTTATGAAGAAAGACTAACCAAATTAAACTTATTTTCTCTAGAAAAAAGGCATCTAAGAGGAGATATGATTACCTTATATAAATACATCCAGGGTCAGTATAAAGATTTGTCAAGGGAGCTTTTTGTGCCAAGAGGTTTTCAACTGACAAGAGGACATCCCTTGAGGTTAGAAGTAAAACGATTCCACCTTAAAGAAAGAAAAGCGTTCTTCACAGTAAGGGTGGTTAATCTGTGGAATTCTCTACCAGAGGAGGTGGTGACAGTGGATTTGATAGATAACTTTAAAAGGGGACTAGATTTATTTCTAATTAAAAAGGGAATTCAGGGTTATCATGTATAACAACAAATTAATTTATAGTTAATCCACATATTAAAGATCAGAGGAGATCTTAAAAGGTTGAACTTGATAGACTGAAAGTCTTTTTTCAACTTTAAATACTATGTAACTATGCTGTTAATCTCTCGGTTATCCTTTCCACCGACTGAGGATGGACGCATTCCGCTCCTGCCATCATCCTTTTCACCTCTCACTCTACTGGACGATCCTTGTACCCTCCTTTCCTCACCGGAAGGCAGTACCTGGTCCCTCTGACTTCTCTCTCCATGTTGGTATCTATAATGATGAGCACATCTTTCCCTGCTCCTATCTCTATGGTCATGCTCACTATACTCCCTTCTATGACTCTGAGACCACCTCCTTGACCTTGACCTCCGTACTGGGGAGGCCATACGTCTGCTCCTGCTGTCGATCGAAGAAGAATGCCTACCAGGAAGTCTGTCCCTTCTTGCTAATCTACGGTATCTGTTATCAGAAAGCCTAGCAGTCTGCATTTTTCTGGCCACTCTGTTTCCACCGAAAAGCGAGCTTTCTGCTGCAGCGGCAGCTGCCTCACTTCTAGTTGTCCTGCCGACCACTCCTTTGGCGTTGACCAGTCCCAGCAGACGTCCCTTCTCCTGGATAACAATAAGAAGACACAGGGCAACACAACAAAATCCTCCTCACTGCTTTCCCTGCTGCCTTACCGCTCATCTAATCCACTTCCTCTCCACTTTAAAGGCTCGCTGAACCTTGCCCATCTTCTTGCTCCACCACTGCCTCTACCCCCTCCACTCTGTCCTGCTCGCTGCCTGGTTGTCCTTTGCCCTCCTCTTTTTGCAGAGCTCCCCGCTCTTCCTGCTGCATCACACTGCCTCCTCTTCCCCTAAAGTTCTTCTTTCTTCCCCTTTTCACTGCCTGTACTTTCTTCTTTCCTTTAGTGCCTTTAATTTGCTCCCTTGCTGCCTGGTTGGCCCTTGTCACCACGCTCCTTAATGTCCTCAATCTTCCTCTCTGCTGCCCTTCTGCTGCTTAAATATCATTCCCCTCCTCACTTGCCTTCCTTCCCTTCCTCCCTATCCCCTTCACACTCTTCTTCCCAGCATCTGTCTCTTCCTCCTGCCCCTTGCACCTCCTTCAGACCTCAGCTCCGCTACCCTCTGCAGCTTATCTATTGCTGCTTCCCCTCCATCAGACCTGCCTGTCAGCATCGTGGCAACCAGCTCCACACCTTGCAAACTCCCGGCTCTACTCCGAAACGCCGGCTCTTATTTCCTGCATGCCTGGATCCCTCCGCCTGCTCCTTGCTGCGCACCTCCGCTCCTGCCGATTCGGACATCTCCGCCAGCACACGTCGGCTGGTAGCTGCCCCTGCTGCATCTCCTCCCGACTCTCCTCACAGACACCTGTAAGTGCTCCTCAGGCATCCGTCTCTTCCCGCCGACTACCCGTCACGTCTTCCTCCGCTGAACTTCTTTCTGCTCCCATGAGTCTTTTCCTTGGTGTGCAGCTCTGCCTCCTCTTCTTGGGGGTAGCAACCACAGGGCTCAGTTTTTTCTGGAGGCCTTGTCCTCTTAGCCGTGCGGCCTCTCTCCATCCGTCTGGTGGCATGCAAAACCTTGTGCTACCTGCTCCTTTGATCTGCGCCGCTGTCCACTGCTCTAATCGCTGCCACCACTAATTGCAGCCATCCAGGGCCATTTATAGCCACTTGAGCTTTTAATTGCTGGATCAATGAGTCCACAATTGGGGATGCCATGACTGGAAACTCTTGACAGGGTGGGAAGGAAGGAAACTTTCATCACCTTGTGTCACTGCCAAGTGGCCCAATTGTCAGGAAACACCCCCCTTAAATAACCTCCCCCTAAGCTACACCCCCCAGAAACTTAACCTCTACCCTAGCACTCAGCCTGGTCAAAAGCCCCCTCCCTTATTTGCTTTTCCTGGGGGCTCCCTATCATATTGTCATCTAACTGTTACTGCTATAACCCTATGGGGGCCCATCATTTGACATAACGTTTGAAGTTAGTTTATTGCCCCTCTGGGGCTGTAGAACAAACGAGATCTTGAGACCAAGATAAATCTAACCTCCTCTAACCTATTGATAACAGAAACATATCAGATCAGTTATATCTCAAAGGTTAGAAATGTCAAGGGAGGAAGGCGGGGGAGGTGGATCTTTGGTGCTGTTTTAAAATGTCTGTGTAAGCAAGAATAAAGGCAGTTTGGCATACTAGGCAAATGTGTGTGCTTCTATTTCTTATATTCTTATAATCCTAAACAAAGGGCTGGAAAAGAGTTTTATTTTTTTCAATCAGACAGTAATGAAAGGGCTGAGCTTGCAACCTGGGTTTTCCTGAGTTCTCAGAGGTGAAAGTTGGCTGCAAAGATGTGTCAGGGCCAACCGACATGCTACAGTTAAGCAACTCGCCATCCAAACAAAGCAGGCGGCTACCATATGTGTGTCTAAAACAACAGTACAGTGATCCCTGGTACATATGGGGCTCAGAAGCAAATGGTTGGTCACTGCAGCAATGCTGATGAGGGATGAAAACCATGGCAAGTCTGGACAAGCTAGTAAATAGCAAAGATATTACATGATCAACAAACATCTGCATAGTTAGAACTATGGTGTTACCAATAGTAACATACGGATGTGAGGGCTGGACCATAAAGAAGGCTGAGCATCATAGTATTGATTGCTTTGAATTGTGGTATTGGAGAAAACTGCTTAGAGTTCATTGGACTGTAAGACGATCCTAATAAATCAACACTTCAGAAAATCAAGCCAAACTGTTCACTGGAAGGTATGATCATGAGGGTGAAGCTCAAATATTTTGACCATATCATGAAAAGACAGTATTCTTTTGAGAAGACTCTGATGCTGAGAAATATTGATGACACATGAAGAAGGGGGCGGCAGAGATGGATAGATGAAGTAATTAAAGCAATGAACATGAGATTGGTGGAGCTTACCATACCTGTTTTATCAGAAGCCGTGATGCAAAATCAATACCGAGCTTTGTGGCATAGATAATTGCCCCTGCCCATAACATAAATCCCAACTGTTCCATCTTATTCTATATATGACTGTGTCCTACACAACTTTATCTGGATGTCTGAGTACAGTATAACTAGCCTTTACCTATGAAGGTCCTCAGATACATAGTGCTATGTAAATACACATACAAGTAATACATTTCACTTACTGTGTAGGACACAGGCAGTGAAATATACAGCAAGGTTTGTCTGTCTGTAAGAAGGACACAACAGCTAAAGCATTATGCTTCCTCCATTCAGTATCTAGGTAACAAGAGGCCAGGACAGCCTTTAGCAGTGACATCACCACTGTTTTGAATATAAATCGGCAGTGACGTCACAACTGCTTTGAACTGACAAGACTAGCCTTTCCAGCTTCATAGACCCATAACCATGTAGTACACAATCCATTGGCTACAGCTCCAACAGATCCCTGCTTATTACTAATGAATTGCTATAGGGGACATCAGAAGCCAATAACAAAAAGATATATGTGTGAGAGAGGCATCATTTTAAAAATTGTGTTTTTTTACACTACTATATCTGTATCTGATGATCAGTTTGGATTATTTCAGTGGCCCGTTAATCCTCATTAACCCTATATTAAATTAGTAATACAATTAGGCACCTTAAAATGTGTTAGCTTTTAAAAAGGGTAATGCCCACTCATGATTTAAAGTAGTAGCAGCCTTTAATGATTTTTAAGAAACGGTTTACATAACTATAGTAATAATCTGAATTGAGAGCTCTGCACCCCCTTCCAGTGTGGGCTCCTCACTGTAGGTGGCATGTTCAGGAGTGACACCTTGCATAGTTGATACAGCATTTACCTACCACAATTTACATTACTCCCTCCTATTTACACCTAACTCAGCTACATTTTATTTAAGCTTCATCCTAACACTTCTGCTTTCCTCATACATTTTACACACCATACCAGTTATTACATTTTAGTAATACTTCTATATAGTTTTTTTTTCTTCATTTTTTTATAATCTATTTATTTTTCTTTGAAATCACATAACCTGACTAATTTTGTTAGTGACTGGGCAAACCAGTCTTGATAGATACTAAACAAAGTAATTGAGAAGTGCACAGAATGGGTGATGCAATACAAATAAATGAGCTCTAATTTAAAAACAGATTTGTAAAAAGGTGTAAGCATGGTTTATAGTACTCTACAGCTACAGAATCTGCTGACCCACTGTAAATAAATAAAATATAATAATAATAATATTCTACCAATGGGTATTTTATATAATACACAGGAATCCAGTATCTTTTAATCTATCAAAATCATATAAAATTTAACAATGTTGTATAGTCTTAATGTACAAAAGTGTGCATGTGATTTTAGGCAACGTATATATTAAATGTTACATGTTGAAATGAAATACAAACAGTGCTGTATGACTATTTCAACATACAATGGGCCTCATTCTATTAACGGCCGTAGGAGATGCGGGGCCGCAAGGACCGGCCACAAGCTATTCGGCTATTCTTTTCCCTTCCGGCCGGGAGCTCCGGCAGGCTTGCGGCCGGCGCCTTGCTATCCCTTGCGGCCGCTCGCGCCGGAGGAAAGCCTTTGATCTTAAACGGCCGCAAGAGTTTCGGCCGCAAGCAAATCCCGGTTGCTATTCAATTGCTCCGGGAACCCTCTCTGCAAGGCTAAAACCGAGCCGCAGCTTACTTGCAGAAAAAAGGTCCCGCAGACACACAATTAAGCACATTATAAAGCCGAAATAAAGCCATCCTGCACTTTGAGGAGACTATAAAGTGATTGTAGGTGTTAGCAAAAATAGCACAACATTCCCCTATACTCAAATCCGTAAAAAACATTTTTTAAATATATGTCAAATATCCATGGACAAAGTCCTGAGGGCTTGGAGCACCTCAGACCCGGCCACGCTGCGGCCGGAAAATAAACAGTTAATGTAAACTCGGATTTGGGCTGATGTGCAAGCTTGAGAGGGGGTTACTATTAATCCTCATGTCCCCCAATATGATCCCTAGCATTTACAGAGCTTTACAGTGCTGTCTTGAATTTATTTTTGACTTTAAAGATTTCTGAGCTTACGGCCGGTTGCAAGATATACGGCCGGCCGTAAGAGGAGATCCTTGCGGGGCCGTTTAATAGAATTGCGAGGTAACGGAAGCCCCGCAAGGAATCGCAGCCTTGCGGTCGTTTTACGGCCGATAATAGAATGAGGCCCAAAGTAAATAAGCAAAAGTTTATTTCACAATTAATTGCATTTTGATAAATGTATTTTATTATTATTATTATTATTATTATTATTATTATTATTATTATTATCCTTCCTTTGCAAAATGTTAATCTGTATTTATCTTTGTCTGAACCTAATTTATGTACATCGCTATGGAATATGTCGGCGCGTTATAAACAAACCATAATAATAATAATAATAATAATAATAATAATAATATTGTAATTATCTGTCCCTTCGCTGTTACAAAAAAAAGTTTTGTTTGAAACACTAAAAGCAATGTAAAGTTGTATTATCATACATGTTTGAATTATGCAACTCAGTTAATACACCAGCCAAATTTAAATTCAACCATGTAATTTACTCAAAAGCTGTAATTAAGTTAGGAAAAAAATGTTGCTTCCTCCAAGAAATATTAAAACATATTTAGATCTTTAAAGTGATTTTATAAGCATTCTGAAACAGCACATAATTTCCTGTTCTGAATCTGAAGTAAGTTATTAACAACCCAGTAATTACCCCAAAATTAATTACAAGGTCAAATTATCATGGTCAGAACATGAGCCATGACCTATCTCCTTGTCAGTTTTGCTGTAATTGCTGCAAATTATAGGATTATTTTGGATGCTTTGACAGTCTTATGTATTATGTGCTTAATTAATGCAGACATCTGCATATGGCTACAAAGTGATGCTTTTCTTCTTATTACATACAATGCTCCGCCATTATCTTGGTGCATTCTTGTACATAAGTGGATGATCTGTGGAAACAGTAATTACATGAATAAAATATCAAAGGCTAAATAGTTCTAAAATTACTTTGTGTGTAAACCAGTGTAGTGGAATCAAGGACATTATGTATCAGTCAATTAAACAAAAAGTTTTAAGCAACTTCTTTAAAAATGTACATGTTAGATCACTAATATGTATAATTGAATTTAAACTGGTAAAAGTATAAAACATAGCTTTTTTAATATTGTTTCGAATGGGTACAGTAGATGTTTTAAATACTATATCAAGTCAATGTTAATAAAAATGCATTTTCTAACAGTAAACCTACATTGAGGTTTTACATTAGTATGCGTCACTAAGCAATTCTGCCACTGGATAGAGCTCCTGATATTCCTCCCGTCTCCATCAAAGTACTAACCAGTCCAAACCCTGCATAGTTCCCTGACTGGAATCAAACCCAGGTCGCAGAGGTAAAAACACAGAATCTTAACCACTGAACCCCCAGGGAACCCAATCAAATGTTTAATCCTTGGTACATTTTCATGTGGAAGAAAGAGGTCTTCAATTCTGCTGCCATATGATGTTTAATTGCTAACCCATAATCAAGTTTCACACTTGTTCTGAATGGTTTATCAGTAATCCTCAATATTCCAGGCCAGACACCTGATCCTACTTTAGTTTTGATTTATATAAGATGACATACTCCCACCAAGAGTACCTCTACCTTTCTTTACCTTGTCAGGGTTTAACTTTAGCCAGTTGGTTCCCATCCACTCTAGAAGACAATCCTTAATCACTGGATCATTTGTGTTTAGTTTAAATTATAGAATATGTGTGTCATCACAATAGCAATGATAGCTTAGATCATTTTGTATTTTATGTAATGCATTGGAAGCATATGCATAGCAAACATTTTTGGAAATAAAATGGGTCCCTGTGGAACTTCACATGCCAGTGGCATAGATGCAAATAAATTTACCATGAGGATACTCTCTGAGATTTGTAGATAGGAAGGATTTGAATCAGTTCAGTGTGATAACATCAAGTTACCAGTATACCTTGAGATGGCATGGTCCACTGTGTCAAATGCTGCAGAGAGGTCAAGGAGGACTAGTCATATATATAGTTGTCGTAATTGCGATTTGTCAGTAATGCTCACAAAGTTGTGGGCTTGCACATGCGCAATGAGTGTCGAAGGCACTCATCGCGAGGTCCGAAGTTGCGGGTTTGCTGAGGCCTGCAATGAGCGATGTAGGTGTTCATCTCAAGGCCCGCAAAGGTGGAGGGGGGAAAGGCTTGCAATAAGTGTCGAACACGCTCATCACAAGACCCACAATAGGCCCAGGGGGATAGACGAGGGCCGCAATGTGTGCAGGGGGAGGCAGGGAGCCCATAAGTGAGTTGAAAACAAATTTGCTATTCAATTGGAGTATTTTCGAGGCTTCCATGTTACAGGCTTGAAAAAAAAAGTCTGCCAATTCTTTTTTCAAGCCTGTAACTCGGATTTAACTGGCGCAATTTTTTTTCAAGCCCGTAACTCGGAAGCTAAAGTCGCCAATTGAATAGGAAATTAGCTTGAATTCTGACCTATGGGCTCCCTGCCTCCCCCTGAGGCAGGGAGTCTATAAATGAGGTTGAAAGCTAATTTGCTATTCAATTGGCGTCTTTTGGTGACCTCCCGACGGCTTCCGAGTTACAGGCTTGAAAGAAAATGGCGGCCATTAAAAACGTTACTTTTTTTTAAGGCTGTAACTCGGAAGCACTTTGCTGTCTTGGGGAAATTGATCAATTTCCCAGAGCACGCAAATGTTTCACACCCGTAAATGGCATTAAGGAGCACATGGAAGTAGAGGGGGAGAAAGACACAGGGGAGTGAGGGAATAGGAGATGCCAGGCTTGGGGTGCCAGGAGGGGTTGGGGGGTCCAGGCAGGGCCGGTATCACGAGTGGCCTTGCTGAGGGGCCAAAATGGGCAAGGTGGGGGGCCCAAAGGCATTTAAAAAAATAAATTATTAAACATGATAAATAAATAATAATAGCTCTAGCCCCCCAGCAGTGGAAGTTCCACCACTGGTCTTGGGTGAACCAAAGCTATGTACCCTTAAAGAACTACTGTAGTTTTGGAAACACATCACATGTTTGTGAAGCATGTAACAAACTAACAACAATAGTAGCTTCATAAACCATCTTCATCTAACCTCTTAGCTTAGAACAGATTCTACTGGGAGCTGAATTTAATACTGTTAACTTCAGCTTCGATGTGGCAGCCTTTTAAAAGAACTCAATAGAAATGTTATCTAATTCAAAGATATCTCACAGGGGATTGATCCTATTAGGAACTAAATCAAATGTCAGCTACAGTGAAGTAAAATTGAATACAATAAAAGTGCATTTTTCAACCTTTTATTAATATGCTGTGGATTATAAAATTAAGTTCTTGCAAAGAGCATGCTATTGGTTTGAACATCTTAGTGGTTATCCGCAGAAGTTGTTCATTATGATTGCTGATCATTTTGTTATGACATTAATTTTACAAAATATGTTCTGTTAAAATATTAATTCTGAAAGTAAATATAGAAAATCATTTTACATACAGCCACTTTCATACAAGCATATTTTACATTATAGTTGCTTGTTATATTTATAGAATAGGAAGAGGTGTAAAATGTCTCCAGCCAATTTATGCATAATGTTTGTGTTTGTATTTTTATCAGTAGTAGTAGTAGCAATCTATACAGCATCACATCATAAAAGCATGAAATTATAAACTCAATTCAGGTAATTTGCATAATGAGTGAGAAGTTACATAAAAAAATATTTAGTAACAAAAAAGACCAACATTAATAAATCAAATTTGTCTGAAAAGAATGTGGGTGGAAAATTGTACTTCTCCTACCAAAAGAATGTAAAAAACGTAAACTTTAGACAGACTAAGTCCCCAATATAGTTACCTTCACACTGCCCGTATATGTCTGCGGGTTAGAAAATTGTTACATTTGTTGTTGTTTAGGCATTCAGTCGTGACCGACTCTCCGTAACTCTATGGACCACAGCACGCCAGGTGCATCTCTCTGTCACTGCCCCTCTGAGCTCCATCAAGTGTTCATGTTCATTGCTTCAGTGACCTCATCTATCCATCTCCGCCTCTGTCTTCCCCTTTTTCTTGTGCCTTCAATCTTTCCCAGCATCAGAGTATTTTCTAAGGAATCCTGCCGTCTCATGATATGGCCAAAAATTTTTGAGCTTCTCTTGATTTCCTGAAGTATTGATTTATTGGATCTTCTTGAAAACAAAGGGACTCAAAGCAGTCTTCTCCAGCACCACAATTCAAAGGCGTCAATTCTACGTCGCTCAGACTTCTTTACAGTCCAGCTCTCACATCCGTATGTTACAACTGGAAATACCATAGTTCTTACTATGCGAACCTTTGTTGATAGTTTAATATCTTTTTACTAGCTTATCCAAGTTTGCCATAGCCTTCCTCCCCAGAAGCAAGCGTCTTTTAATTTCATGACTACAGTCACCATCTGCAGAGATATTGGATCCAAGGAAAATAAAATCTGTCACTGCCTCTACTTCTTCCCCGTCTAATTGCCATGAAGTGAGATTGCCTTTTGCATGATCTTCGTCTATTTAATGTTGAGCAGCAGGCCAGCATTTGCACTCTCTTCTTTTACCCTCATCAATAGGTCCTTTAGTTCCCGCTCACTTTTAGCCATCAAAGTAGTATCATTGGCGTATCTGAGGTTGTTGATATATCTTCCAACAATATTGATTCCGGATTTGGATTCATCCAGTTCACCCTTACGCATGATGTACTCTGCATATAAGTTGAATAAATAAAGTGACAATATACAACCTTGTCGCACTCCTTTCCCGATCTTGAACCATTCTGTTGGCCCATGTTCGGGGCGATTTGGACAATTGCTATTTGGACAATTAAATAGGGGCCCAGGTTGGTCTTTCTGTGCTGTCCTACCTGTTTATGTAAAAGAACATGGCCCATTAGCAGTTATCCACCAGTTCAAACAAAGAGAACCAAACATGTATCAATGCAGTTAAACCCAGTACTGATTTTTGTTTGACAATAAAAATAATATGTGACACGCTTTTCACACATGCTATTTAGACAAACTTACATTTACAGGACCACTGTAATGTGTTTCAAAGTAAAGCTTATATGTTTATTTGTTGCACATAGACTATTAAACACAGAATTGCAGTTTAAAACAAATAAAAGTTAATAGATTTTCATCTCTCTACCTACCTGTGCCTTTAAGGGTGGCATATCCAGCTGTGACATACAAATGTCACAGAAGCGCTTCTAACCCCTGTGGTAATTGTGTATATACATTGTAGTGGCAGTGACACAATAGTTTTCATATTTTCCAATTTTCTCTTAATACTGAATACGTGCTTCACACGGCAATACTATATATTTCAATCTGATTCTGCTAATTTTTGCTTTTGGGATGTAAAGTGGCACATAACTTTGTAAGACATACAGGTAGAGTGGGAATTACATATAGTTGTCAGTTTCCGGATTGCTTACGGTGTTGGACACACTTTGCGAGCCACACAAAGCGAGGCGAGCCGTCAACCATGCGGGACTTAGGCTGCAATGAGCTCCAAAAGTGCTCATTGCCCTGCTCGCCATGCTAAGCAAGGCGAGCAGTTAAGGCACGTGGGACTTAGGCGGCGAGCAGTTTCACGCGACTGCGAGACTCGCAAAGCAAGGCGAGCAGTCGAGGCATGCGACTGCGAGAGTTGAAACTGCGACCCAATCGCGTATCTCTAAAAACACGAAAAACAAAAAAAATAATTAAACAAAAATAATAACACGCACAGCACAGGGGGAGAGCAACGGAGTGAGGTTGCAAGAGAATTTGAGCTATATTTGGGGGTTTTCGTCAATACTAAATTGGCTAAGCGAGCAAAAAACTTAACATTTCTGAAACTGGATGAAAATGAGGCTAAGCAAAGCCAGGCATGCAGGACTTAGAAAATGCATGACGGCAAAGACAGTAACACACACCAACAACGACAGGCATGCAGGACTTTGAAAATAAAACCAACGGCAGTCAGCGCGCACCACGCAAACATTCAGCAGACACACAGAGGAGAAAGACACAGGGAAGACACAGGGGGGAGATGGTGGAAAGACGCACATGCCATTCCCAAGCACTAAACTTGCAGGTTAACGGAACCTGCAATGAGTGGACCGTATACAGTGGGGCTCGCGATGAGCGCCGTAGGTGATCAGGGCAAAGCAGGAAAGTTGAAGTACACGGGGGCAGAGGCTCTCAATGAGCGCCAAAGGCGCTCAGAGGAGCAAAATCCACACATTGTGTGGCAAACAGCATTGCCAGCCTTATTATTTTAATCACGTCATCTTTGACGGGTACTTTCCTAGTAATAAAATATGCTTCTGCTTTCATTGCCTGTAAATATGTGCTTTATTAAAAATCTGATAGTCTGACCAATCTCTATTTCTGGAGACGTGTGGTTTCATTGAATGCTGCAAAGTGTCTGATTCTGCACCAATGAAGGGGAAGGGGGTAGGATGTCATTTTCAGTCTTATGCTGTTATTAAAGGCTCTGGACTTCTGCTTTATTCCTTCATCACACCACTGATAACTACAAACACATCCCTACCATCCATTAAGTTAATTTATTATTGACAAAAAAATACATTTCTGAGGAATTTTTAAAAGAAAATAAAAATCATATATTTTATCCATTAAATGTAATGTGTACATTTGTTATTTTCAGTTCATTGTTTTATTCTAATTTTATTTTACAGTTCCTTTTTTCATTTTAAATGTACTAGTGATATGGTTTTATACTTTATTAAGTGAATTATATGTGTGCATGCATTCTTCTGCTATAGAATAATAAATAAAAGTTAGTATGAAGGAGTCTGTAATAAACAGATGTGCCCTGTGCTATGTCCTTACTTATTATGAAGACAAATGTTACATGGTGATACTGAGCCCTGTAATGACACATACATGGGATACATATGAATGATCTATTAGATGCCTGCACATGAGCTGACATTTATTTGTGGCTCTGTTTCTTTTTCAAGTGTTGTAAATGCATTTTAAAATGATTTAGGTTTGTTGCAATACAAATAGACCATTCAAAACAAAGGTTTAAATTAAACATCAGAAATCAGTAACAAAGACAGTGAATTGAGTTCAGTAGATCGGTTCACAGTACACAGTTGTAGAAATGTACCAAGTTGACTAGACAAATAAAATGCATAAATAACAGAGGATGTGGATTACAGAATATTGTAATCCCATGATTTAATTCCCTTGTGTAATCTCTGTAATATTCAGAAAGCTTTTGGATAGCAGTAATGCAGGGCCAAATGGTTTCATAGTAATAAGTGAAATGGCCATTCAAAAATATGTCAAAACAATAAGGTGAAAGCATCCTGACAGTTTAATTAATGTTTTGCATTCAGGAATAGAAGTTCAGCAAAAATGTTACTAGGTCAAGTCAGGGTTCTGTTGTTAAATATATCTGTTCTGGTATTATGTTGTACTGCATATGCCAGTGGTGTATTTCTTCCAAATTCAACAAAGTCTAGGACAACACATTTTAAGTAGCACCCGGAAGGCTGCCTCAAGTTGATTGGGGCAATACCATGATATATTGTGTGAATAAGCACAGAAATGTTTATACACCGTGACATAGGGCCACAAACAAACTAAATATGCATCTGGCAGATGCACTGGATATATAAATCGGTATACCCTAGGAGTTACCATATGTTTACCCTATGTATTTTGTATAACTTTTTAAATTTGTTCCTCTATTTTTTATGTATTTTTGCAATATTCCGGCAATGTTTTACAATGTTTAACATACAGTACCACTCAACAAAAGGTGGTATATCTCCAGAGGGGTGCAAATGTTCATGCTATTAATATTTTTGTCCCTGCAGATACATACCCATGCATACATTGAAGCAAGATCTATACACACACTTACATACCTAATGAGGGTCTATATTTCCATTTGCAGATACTGAAGAAAGGAAACTCACACGTAGTATTAACCTGGGCCCAAGGAGGCATATTTGACTGAGACTTTTAAAATGTGCATAAAAAGCAAGAGAGCAAGTGACAAAAAGTTCAAAAAGTGGTGGAGCATAAGAGAGAAACACAAGGAAGAGAATTAAAAAAATATCATCCCCCACCAAACCACAAATTAGAAAATCACTTATTTTATATGACTTTCTTGCAGTAGAAAAACTGTAGATAACCCAGTTTATAAGAAACCTATCAGATTCATCTCTACAATCCACCAGATACCCAGTACCCCAATGTGTAAAGCTGCTTTCATCTCTGCATTCCACCCACTTAGTAAATCCTATATTATTGTCCCTACTATATCTACAATACCCCTGATTCTTCATCTCCTTGTACAAGATGTACACGATTAATAATTCTCCTTGAAGGCTTCCTTTAGTTTCTATGTGTCGGACACACAATGTTCCAACTGCTCATCCAGTAAGCTTCTGTCTGTGAATGGCTTTGCCCTCCCAGCACAGATAGCTATATAGTCACTGTACTCTGTGACATCATCTATTATGACAGATCTGTGATAGAAGATGTGGATTCTAGAATGTTTTATAAGCTGGATGGTTCAACTCAGCTTTTCTAATTTATCACACAGTGCCATATCCATATTTCAAAAACAGGGCCCTCCATTCTTTGTCATTTGTTATTATTGTATTTTGTTTTGTACTTAACCCCTGTATAGCGCTATGGAATATGTTGAAGTATTATATATAAAGGTTTATAATTCTAAAAAAAATTCCCCTACTTACTTTCTGGGGAATTTTCTGGGTTTGTACAGATATGACTATAATAATTTATTTATTATACGAAACATACAGTGTGGATCTTCATTTTCTATTATGGAAGATTCCTTCCCATATTTTGTCCCTCTGTTTAAACCTATAAGTTTCAAGTACTTGCCCATGTCAAAGTTACATTGTACATATCCAGGAAACAGAAAATCTTTATTGACATTTCCCTGCTAAATTAGAAATGAAGATGACAATTAACTAAATGCCACAAAGATCTCATTACAGGAAAAGTCTAGCAACTTTGTAGCATTTATAGCACCCTTATGAGTAAACTCTTTAGTCACACTGTCTTGTAAAATATTGAAAGTTATTACCATGTGAATACATTATTGAGATTTTTGTAACAGAAAATTAGTTATCGTGAGATGTCAGGGGAAGCTAGCATAGAGAAAATGGAGAATCAGTTAGGTACATAACAAGCTGTTGACACACACCTGAAATTTTGTTATATAATTCACAAATGTGAAGTTTTTCCTAAACTGCAATGGTCCTTTAATTCTATAATTGGACGGGACATATACATTTGGGTATATTCTTAGTTTTCCCATGTACTGCCTGTGACTAGTGTCTGGCATTCCAGCCTTCTTCAGCTTTGTCCTAATAGCCATTATTCTGCTCCAAGTAGCCATTATCTTGATACCCAGAATTGATATACATTGGACCTCATCAAATTCCAAGCTCCTAATTACAATGCCTGAGACTCTAAGTCTGCGGGCTTGAAAATTGCAGCATTTACAGAGCGATTAAATTGTCTCAACCCGCAAGTACATGGCAGGAAGCCAAAATCGTAAATCATGCTTCTATATGGAGCATTTCAGGGCCTTATCATGATCAATTAAGCAAGACCCGTAACTTACTGCTTCGACAGAGCCAAACCCTTCATTTGCTGCTTTGACAAAACCAATAGTAAATTAGACCATCAGCATGATGTCAATAAAACATGGAGTTTACACCACAAATCATTAATGTTTAGAAGTCCGATTTGCGATCGGACTCTCAATCCAGAAATATTGCAATATAAAAAAATAATTAAATCTACTATTCAATTATTCAATTATATGTAGTAATCCATTGATTGTCGGGATCGATATAACACGGAAATTACACATGAAAAAAAAAATATTGCAGATTTGCGAGCTTGAGACAGTTGTGCAATTAATTCAAGCACAAAATAGACTCCTTCAATTTTTATATTTAGCTTCAAAATCTCATATAGCTAAACAGTGGAAACAGAGGGGTCTGAATTTTCAATCCTTCATGGATAAATTGGATTATATTGCTATAAATGAACAAATTTCCCTGTTGGAAGTTACAATGAATATATTTAATGAAGTGTTGGGTGTGTGCTTAAAATTTAGGGAGCAACCAACTAGATAGATACTGGTGTTATACCCCAAGATGGTGTAGAGGGGAAAGGGGGGAGCGGCTACTTCAGAAAGGCCTTTAATACGGTAAAGGAGAAAGGATCAGCGGGAATGTCTAATCTTGTAAAGTAGGTCACTATGGTGACCAATTTTGTTTTATAGCTATATGATTAAAATGCTGGAAGAGGATAAAATAAAATATGAACGGAGGTGGTTCCCATGCGGACTACATAATACCTTAAAGCACTAAAAATGCTGTCTCCAATAGGGGATAATAACACCAGATAATGGGGATAGTCTGTAGGGAATCATATCTGTTTATAGATGGAACAGATGTATATACTTTAATGAAGCTAATGTTTTATTGTGCGCAGAAGTATATTTATACTCAATGAATGTATATATATTCTAGATGTAAATAAGACTTATGGTATATATTATCTGTAACTTTATGTAATTTCCATCTAATAAAAATTCAATAAATAAAAAAACAGAAATCAGATTTGCAATTGGACTCGCAATCCAGAAATGTTGCAATTTAAAAAAAAATCAATAAATCTACTATTCTAGTGAGTGCGAGTTCAATGATATGTATTAACCCATTGATTATCGGGATCAATATATAAAAAGGAAATCATACATTAAAAACAAATACTGCAGATTTGCGAGCTTGAGACTGTTGTGCAATTAATTCTAATGTCTTTCATCACTTTACCAGTATTTTAAAGTCCAGTATTGTGTTTTTGTTGGCTTTTATAGTGTTAAGAACAGGTGTTTAACCCCCTTGAGAGTTCTCTCTAGTACTCTGAGAAATTTTTGCTACTTTTGCCATTTACGGGTTTGAAGGCAATTGCGGGTAACACTTGAAAGATCAAATGCCTAACTGAGTCGGAGTTCCGATTTTGACAGCCAGCAGGGATTTTCAACCTGTAGCTCGCAAATTGATTGCGGGTAGCTAAAAGAGGCCAATTTAATAGCAGTAACTTTTGCAGGCTACATTACGAACTACAGTAACTACAATTTGGACAATTTAATAGGCCCCATTCATGTTATCCTTCTCCCCTTTGCTAAATACTCTCATGCAATTTAATGTAGTGTAGTTGCCATCAACCTTTTTGATGTGGAGACTGACTAGTTATCTTTAAACGTTTATAGGGGCATCTATGAATACAGAACATTTTTAACAGAGTGATACGTTACGTGACACACTACATTTGAACTGCAGACATATTCCTCAACAATCTAGAAGTGTGTAAGTTTTAGATTATCAGGGACAGGCTCTCTACTATTTAGGGGATCCACCAGAGTGGGGCTGGTTAGCAGGCTTGAGCGATGAGAGAATAGTAGTAAGGCCTGGTGAGTTCAGGGAAACTTGGCGGTTGGGTTTATCCATTCCCTAGCAGACTGCTTCTTGGTTAGCAATACCTTTATTGAGTTGGAGGGGAGTCGGGTTGGAGTTGGAGCAGCTCAAGGGTGTATCCATTTGTTAGGGCTGACTTCGGCTTCAATTACAATTTTACAACATAACAATTTCAGCATTTTGGGCTCCCTATTAGATTGGGGGGGGGGGGGGGGGGGGGGGACATCACATCATAAAACAAGCCAGCAAGTGACATAGTCTTTTCAAATGTTCTTATAACCATTATAATAGCCGTTGGATCAGGGAGCCACCTGGCTAGTGCCCATCAAAGTCTAGTTGCTGATGCCAAAAGTCCATGAGTCCTGGGGGGTCATGACATGAGGCATGGTCCCTTTATATCTCACATATGGTAAGTTGGGTTCCGAAGGGTCCACTGTTAGGTCCCTTTTAATATATGTATTAATGATTTAGATGTAGGATTGGAAAATTCTGTCTACATTTTTGCTGAGGTAGTTTAATCAGAAATTACCGTATTTATCGGCATATAACAAACACTTTTTCTCCCTGAAAATAGGGAGCAAATTATAGGTGCATGTTATACGCCGATATTCCCTCCCCCTCCTCGTCCTCAACCTCCCTCCTCATTCTAACCCCCCCTCCTCAACCTAAACCACGTCATTAGCATATACCGGGTGCACCGGGAGCGGAGCGGAGGCCGGAACAGAAGCAGGTAAGTGAAGGGGAGTTATTTAGGGGGGTTTAGGTTGAGGAGGGGGTTTAGGTTAAGGAGGGGGGTTGAGGAGGGGGTTGAGGAAGGAGGATGAGGATGGGGGGGTTTGAGGATGGTGGGTTTGAGGAGGGGGTTTGAGGATGGTGGGTTTGAGGAGGGGGTTGAGGATAGGGAGGTTGAGGAAGGAGGATGAGGATGGGGGGGTTGAGGAGGGAAGTTTGAGGACGGGGGGTTGAGGAGGGGGGTTTGAGGATGGGGGGTTGAGGAGTGGGTTTGAGGAGGGGGTTGAGGATAGGGGGGTTGAGGAAGGAGGATGAGGTGGGTTAAGGGGGGTTGAGGAGGGGGTTTCAGGATGGGGGGGTTGAGGAGGGGGTTGAGGATGGGTGGGTTGAGGAGGGAGGATGAGGAGGGAGGTTGAGGAGGGGGTTGAGGTTGAGGAGGGAGGTTGAGGATGAGGAGGGGGGTTGATGAAGGGGGCTGAGGTTGAGGAAGGAGGATGAGGATGGGGGGGTTGAGGAGGGAGGATGAGGAGGGAGGTTGAGGTTGAGAATTTTGCTTCAAAGTTCTTTATTTTAATTTTTTTTTTTCCTGAAATTTCTTTCTTAAAATGAGGTACGTGTTATATGCCGGTGCGTGTTATATGCTGAGAAATACGGTATATACTTTCCCTCCAAAATAACTTACATAAATTAGAAGAATGGGCAACTAAATGGCAGGTGAGATTTAACACAAATAAATGTAATGCTATGGATTTTGGAAGGAAAAATAAGCATTCAATTCATAACTTTAATAGAGTAAATCAAGGGGTATCAGGGATAGAAAGGGATTTAGGCATTCTTGTGGACAACCACCTACATAACAGTGCTCAATGCCAAGCAGCAGCTTCAAAGGCAGGTAAAATATTGCCATGGATTAAGAAGAATATAGAAGCAATGGAAGCAAATGTTCTGCCACTGTATAAATCCCTTATATGCCTGCATTTGCAATATGGAGTACACATTTGGGCACCGCTTCATAAAAAGATTTAGAGCTGGAAAGGGGTATGGAGAGACTAAGCTATGAATGAAACATATGTATTTTCAATAGAAAAAAAGGCGCTTACAAGGGGGTATGATTACCTTACATAGATACATCCAGGATCAATATAAGTCTTTTTGTGGGTAGCATTTTGTGTTAAGAGGTTTTCAACTGGCAAGGGATCTTCCTTTGAGATTGGAAGAAAAAAGATTCCACCTTAAAGAAGAAGAAACATGGGTCCCTATTACATTTGCCAAATTGTAGTTACTGAAGCCTGTAAAGGAGCCTGCAAAAGTTACTGCTATTAAATTAGCCTATTTTAGCTACTTGCAAATGATCTGCGGGTTACAGGCTGAAAAACAACTGTGGTTGCCAAAATCGTAACTCCGACCCAGCTA
This sequence comes from Discoglossus pictus, assembly GCA_027410445.1. Classification (NCBI taxonomy): domain Eukaryota; kingdom Metazoa; phylum Chordata; class Amphibia; order Anura; family Alytidae; genus Discoglossus; species Discoglossus pictus. The sequence continues at coordinate 96,798,309 of CM050166.1, read as the reverse complement.
AGCCTTTGATCTTTCAAGACCACAAATCACTACAAATTGCTACAATTCCTCAAGCCTGCAATTGTTTTCACACCCATAAATGGCAAATGTAGCCAAAAATCCTATGGATACTAGAGAGGACCTGCAAGAGATTTAAACACCTAATCATTGCACTGTAAATGCAAATAAAAAAGCACTTTAAAAGATTGGGAAAGCTATGAAAGACATTAGAATTAATTGAACAACAGTCTTAAGCTTGAAAATCTGCAATCAAATTTTTTTTTTTTCGGTTTAATTTTCATGTTATATCATTCTCGGGAATCAAGGGGTTAATGCATATCAGGCCACCCACATGAACTCTACATTAATTTCTATCGATGTTCACATTTCTGGATTACAAGTCTGATTGCAACACTAGTTGATTGATTTTTAAATTGCACCTTTAACTGACATCATGATGACGGTCTCATTTACTATTGGCTGTTTCTTCATCGGTAGTTCCGGCTTGTGAATTTGATCAAGATCTTGCCCTGAAATGCTACATATGAAAGCATGGTTTGTGGTTTTGGTTTTCTGCTATGTAGTTGCAGGCTTTTCTAAGTTAATCGCTCTGTAACCACAGCAAATTTCAAGCCCGCAGACTTACGGGCTGTATAAAGGTACCTGCAGGCTTTAAATTTAATAGGGCCCATGTTCTTCACAGTAAGGGTAGTTGGGTTGTGTAACTCTCTGTCCAAGTAGGCTGTGGAAGCAGAATCAACATATAAAGTTACAAAGGGGTTCTATATATTTTTAATAAAAAGGACATTCAGGGTTATCTTGCATAAATAGAGAAGTAGGAGTATTGATCCAGGGAGCAATCCAGGGAGCAATCTGATTTCCCGCATTTGGGGTCAGGAGAGATCCCCCCCCCCCCCCCATGAGACAATTGGCAATATTTCAATGAGGTCTTTTTTGTCTGCCTTCCTCTGATTCAATTAAGAATTAATCCACATATTACAAGAATCAGAGAAAATCTAAAATAGTTGTACCTGGTGGGCTAAAAGTCTTTTTTCAACCTTCCTTACTGTTACTTTGTTACTATGTTAATAATGTAGTAGATCTCAGCTGCATAGACTCTTCATGGTCATTGGGGCTAGCAGATCTGGAGAAATGTGAATGTAAGCAGGATTTCAGAAACATTTTCTTTCAAGATAATTTGCATTTCTTATCTCTAACTTGTTGTCTTTCTCAATTCGAATACAGAGAGACATTAACTCATGCAAAGAGGAATATAAGTAACAGTAGCTTAGTCATCACGTAATCAGTCAGATAGTCCTATCAGAAGTGCAGATGAGAGTGCGGCTTGATTCCAGTGAATCACAATGGCCAAGTTCTGGAATTCTATAGTTTATTCTCCCACAGAACAATTACCATGCTTGAAATGTTGTAGGGTGGCACCTACTAAAACAGGATGGTCCGATACATTAGAAAAGTCTTTGAATTCACGGAGAAAGGCTTGGAAGTAATTTGTTATAGAATCTTGGCATTCACAGGCCAAGGGCTTATCCACAAGCAGAGAGAATATATAGCAAATTTTAGGCTTGTTATTAAGGAGCAAAGGAGCATGGAGGGTTGGAAATGGATGGAACAATGGTTAAGAACATCTTAACATAATTGTATAAGTATCTAGGTTTAGTCCTGATTGTAGAGATTCAGCTTGCAGATGGAACAGAAAAAAAAAACGGTTCAGGGAGATTTGGGACCATATATCCTAAATGATTATCTAGGATCTGTACAGTCTCTGTTAAAATATTCAGGGCTTTCCTGTACACATTTAGGTAAGTTTGATGATTTTCTAAAAGATGTCCATTTTTTGTATGAAGGGACCACACCACCATTTATCACATAGATATGTTCATTATTTAATATATTTGCATTTATTTACATTATACAGACAAAATCACCTGGAAATTTGGAATAAAATAAAAAAAAATGTTAGCACAAAATAAGCAAATTCATTATTTAGAAGCTAGTGAATAACTTAATCACTGTACTATTTACTTTCCACATAATTTACAGTACGTCTGAATGAATTATGTGAATATCCTGGATTTTCTCATTTTTGCTATAGTAGCTAAAAGCCTCAATGCTTCAGTTACTAATGTCTGGATATCTGACTGTAATCAGGGATATCTGTTGGGTGCTTATTGACTTGAGTAAGTCCTGCTGCACCCGCTGTTACTGACATGACTTGTACACCATAAAAGAGTAATAGCAATTTAACAAACACGCTGATCCAAGGGAATTATCTGAAGATATTATCCTTTTTTATGAATCAGAAAGCAAAACACAGCAAGGTATTTTCAAACTTTATTTTTAGACAAGGATTTGATGTCATAGTGACATTCATAAAGACATCCTAAAATATTTAGCGTCCATGTGTAAGAAGAAACAGATACTCTGATTTATACATAAATGAAAAGCATCAAAAGTAACAAAATAATTTAATGTCTAGCTGAGGATAAATTATTGTAAATTTTCTGGATGTCTCAGATAAAGACAGAAAATGTTGTTCTTGAATATAACAGCTACAAAAAGATTATAACTTAGTAATATGAGAACAATAAAAAACAAATCTGAATACAATTTTTGTTTCTTTTGTACATGTGTTATCAGCAATCACTTTTTCACCTGTCAGATTGTCATGAAGTAGGCTCAAGGCACCAAAAAAAGACACTGCAAATGACACACTAGGGGCCTCATTCTATTAGCGGCCGGCAGCCGTTGCGGGGCCGCAAGGACCGGCCGCAAGCTATACGGCTATTCTATTCCCTTCCGGCCGGGGGCTCCGGCAGGCTTGCGGACGGCGCCTTGCTATCCCTTGCGGCCGCTCGCGCCGGAGGAAAGCCTTTGATCTAAAACGGCCGCAAGAGTTTCGGCCATAAGAAATTCCTATTTGCAATTCAATTGCTCCGGGAACCCTCTCTGCAAGGCTAAAAACGAGCCGCAGCTTACTTGCAGGAAAGAGGTCCCGCTAGCACTAATTAAGCACATAAAATAGCTCAAATAAAGCCATCCTGCACTTTGAGAAGACTATAAAGGGATTTTAGGTGTTCGAAAAAATAGCACATAATTATCCTATACTCAAATCCGTAAAATATTTTATTTTTAATATACGTAAAATATACATGTAAAAGGTCCAGAGTGCTTGGAGCACTTCAGACCCGCCCACGCCGCAGCCGGAAAATAAACAGTTAATTTGAACTCGGGTTTGGGCTGATGTGCAAGCTTGAGAGGGGGTTACTTTTAATCCTCATGTCCCCCAATATGATCCCTATCATTTACAGAGCTGTACAGTGCAGGCTTGAATTTATTTTTGCGTTTTTAGATTTCAAAGCTTACGGCCGGTTTCAAGATATGCGGCCGGCCGTAAGGGGAGATCCTTGCGGGGCCGTATTATTGAATCGCGAGTTAACTGAACCCCTGCAAGGAATCGCAGCCTTACGGCCGATTTACGGCCGGTAATTGAATGAGGGCCTAGGTGAGTAAACTCTCTCTCCTTCCCTGATAATAAATACAACAGTTCACAGTTTCTCACTAGGTTTCCAAAGATGACGAAACAGAACAGATTGCAGTTGAGTATGAGTGACTAACTTGGCTTATCCATTGCACCTATGGTACATCATGCCTGGGTATTAGAATGCGCAATGCACGTTCCTATAATTGTAAAGCAAATAAAATGTCCAATTTGCACCACTCCAAGCTTGACATCAGGTAACTTTGGTACAAGATTATTTTTTACTAAACTATGTTGCCTCTGCAGTTACATTCTGAAATGTTTCTTGCCTCCTAGGATGGTCATGCTCAATGTGACTTTTATTTTTCAGAAGCCATCTTACACTTATCAAAAAAAACATATTCTTAATCATAATCATATTTATTAGTGACACATGTTCTAGAGCCATCCGCTGAAAGCCTATCTTGGAGTAACATTTCTGAAACCTAGCCAGGCTTGCTCTTGTTAGTCTACTTTGCTAGCCTTTGCGGATTAACTGAACAACCTCCTCTCTGTCTCTCTCGAGAACCTGTTGAGCGTAGTCATATTGCTACACTCATGCAGCTAGGACAATTGCCTCCTGAATTTTGTTTCAGCCGATGATCTAAATGTTAATTTTCTCTAGTCTTCTCCTAGCCTGGGTCACAGGATGTAATATCTTACAGAAAGCAAATTCAGTACCTATACTCCTTAGCACTATTCATTCAACAGATCAATCTCTCTCCCTGAGGGATATCTAAGAAACAATCTCTGCATTCCCTCTCTCTGGAGAAACCTCAACAAATAAATGTAATCTGTTGAATAAATAACAGATCAATGCTAGGATAGAGTGTGGAATATGGCAATGGTTTCTTATATTATTAATATATAATAATAACAATAATATTATATAAACTGTTTATGTGTTTGTATCTACCTAATACAATATATTTCGGAAATGATCTGTTGTATCCAAAAAGGTTCTGTGTCACCCCCAAATCAAGTTTTTAGGTTATTCTTAAAGAGCATGAAGAACTGGATATACAGTATGTTAAAAATCCAGTGGTGTTTATGCAGCATGTTTATGTGGTTGAGTAGCTATCAAACACTAATTAGCTACTTTGGTGGGCTTATTAGAATTTCTGTCTGCATGCCCATCTCTGGTGTGGCCAAAACAATAACCCTCAATGTTGTCATTCAGTTAAATTATCTTCTTTACCCTTATCAAGCACTCTGAGCTGCAAATTAGCACCCTGAATTGCAATTAGCTGCAAAAACAATGCTATATATCCCAATATTACTTTAGAGTACAATGTATAGCCAACGTCTCTTTGATATTGCAGTATAGTCACACGCTATTATAACGTGTAAAGCCATAAACATATAAAGCTAATAGAGAACCACACTAAACTGTTTTGAAAGTCATCAATTCCAGTGTCTTCCATGAGAAATATGAGATTTATACATTGGTTATACCACCCAAGCAAGACAGCTGCTTTTGTGATTACAGAATTTAGCACAGTTGTTACACACATACATTTAAGAAGTCAAGGACATTGGCAGATCATATGAACTGTCAAATGCTTATTAAGTGGACTATGTGTACAAGTCTTGTATTAATTGTTCCTACATATGGACAGTGTTCCCAGTGTGCTGCCAGGTTGGGGAGTTTGGCAGAACACATTCTGTAACAGGAACAGTGGAGAAAGATCAAGACAAATAATTATCAAAGTTGTGTATATCTAAAATATTAAATATACCAATACAATACTAAAAGTATAATACAGAGTATCACTGTAGAGATAAACAGGTTTAGACAATAAATAAAAGCCCCAGTCTATACTAAAATAATATAACAACAATGATCATAGGAAATCAGATAAAAAAGGTTAACATTTTTAATATCCAACTTTTCACATATATATGTCAACAATTAGAAATAGTAGTCAGAAATACCTGTTAATTGTATCCGTTCTGTGAATTCTCCTGAACAGTAAGTGTGTTCTGTACTTGTGCATTGATTAGTGGCAGCTGAGAGGGGCTGTGTTGTTTCCTGTGTAAAGCTATGCCAGTGTGTGGCTTTTTGTGGTCTGCTTGCATCTGTTCAGTTTTTTCTCCTGAACAGTAAATGTGTTGTGTACTTGTGCATTAATTAGTGGCAGCTGAGAGGGGATGTGGTTTTGCTCATGTGAAGCTATATCAGTGTGTGGCTTTTTGTGGTCTGCTTGTATCTGTTCTGTTATTTCTCCTGAACAGTGAAGTGTGTTTGTGTACTTGTGCAGTGAGTAGTGGACAGGTGAGTAGTAATAACCTAATTTAAATAGGGGAAGGAGCAAACTTTTGAGCTTGTGAACACTTCTAGTAAAAGTGCAGTTCTATTATAAGTATAGGAGTTTAAACAAGAGCAGTAAACGCAAAGAAAAGGGGAGCACATTGTAGTGCTTTATACAATTTTCCCCCCACTGTAATTATCAGTCAGTCCAGTGACAACCTCACTCAGTGTACATCCTGTCACATGTATGACAGGTTCCATGCCTCTGTGAGAGGTATGAGCATGTTGCCTATCTTGAAACTTAAATTGGAGAACTGGAGAGGAGAATTGCAGCACTTAGTAATATTACTCCACTGGAAAGGGGGTTGGTGCTCACGGAGCACAGTTTAGCTGGGCCTAGCATGGAGGGTGGAGATGAGGCTAGTGAGGATGTCCAGGGAGGTAGCTGGGTCACAGTTACAAGAGGAAGCAGGGGGAACAGGAGGAGGAGGCAGGCCAGTTCTAAGTTGGCACACACCAACAGATTTGCCAGATTGAGTGAAACTGTTGGGGATGTCCATTCAGGAATGGCAATGCCAGATAGAGCTGTTCCCTCTAACAGCTGGGAGAACAGTTCTACTGGAGGAGAGGGAGGGCAGCATAGGCAGAGCAAGAGAAAGGTTTTGGTGGTAGGGGACTCTATTATTAGGAAGGTAGAAAGGGTGATTTGTCACCCAGATCCCAGCAATCAGTTTGCTGTCTCCCGGGAGCTCGGGTTTGCATGTTGTGAATAGGGTAGTGAAATTATTGGGAGGGCTGGAAATGAACTGGCGGTCTTGGTACATTGTGAGGAATTGACTCTGCTGGGATTCGAACCCTGGTTTGCATGTTGCTAAACCTCTTCCTTACCGGTACACCAGCCTGCCTCTTGCAGATTTGCTTTAGATCTGATACCTTGACTCCAAAAGCAATGCAATCAGTGACAACTTTCTTTAGCTGTGTCTGGTCAGCTGTCTGGTTCTTGGCCTATATAAGGCACTTCCTGTCTCTGTATCCTTGCCAGATTATTGTGTGGTTCCTGATCACTTCAATAAACCTTGTTCCTGTTTCACCTACAAGTTGCTGAATTGGATCATTACTGACCTAGGCTGCTGGTCTCCACAACCTTGTGATTCCTATATCATTACAGAATAATCTGGCCCTACAGCAGAAGCCACTCTCCTTCATTTGCATCAAGGGAGGCGCTCGGTGGCTGAATATGCTGCTGAATTCAGACAGTGGGTTGCTGATACTACCTGGAACCAATCAGCCCAGAGGTTCCACTTCAGAAAAAGTCTCTCAGAAGCTATAAAAGATGAGCTAGCTCGTGTTGATCTTCCTGCTGACTTTGATGCATTTGTGCGTTTGGCTATCCGTATTGATCGGAGACTTTCTGAAAGAAGATTGGAAAGACAGGGCTCTTTTAGACCAAGTACTACTCCAATTTCCTATTCAAGAACTTCTACTCCGATCCCACAAACACCTACAGACTCTGAGCCAGAGGCTATGCAGGTAAATCTAATAAGAGGACCATTATCCAACGAAGAAAAACAGTGGCGACTCACTCATAATTTATGCCTGTATTGTGGTAGTGCAGGGCACTATGCCATCAATTGCCCTAGCAAATCCAAGAGAACAATAGCTATGGCGGCTGAGGGTGCACAGATTCAACACCAATCCCAGATTTCAGATCAACTGGATTCTGTCACACAACCCTTGTTTTCTCTGGCTCATGGTGAAGAGGGTATGTTGACTCAACATCCTCATTTTGTGGTGCCTATCACGTTGCAATGTGGTGATCGTAAAATTTCAACTACAGCTATGATAGATTCTGGAGCAGGCGGAAACTTTATGGACATTAAATTTGCAGCAGGAAATAGAATTCAGTCTATCCCTAACTCTTCACCTATGTTAATGGAGACAGTAGACGGTTCTCCACTTACGTCAGGCCCGGTTACACATGAGACTGTGCCCTTAAAATTGACTCTGGAAGTGAATTACCATGAGGCTATCTCTTTCCACCTAATTTCCTCAACACAGTTTCCAGTGATTTTGGGGGTACCTTGGCTTGCTCTGCATAACCCACAGATTGATTGAAGGACCAGAACTTTGTCCTTTCCTTCAGAACACTGCTTAATGAATTGTCAACCCTCTAAAGTAACACCTGTTGCCACAACAATTAATGAAATGGTTGCTACAAACTTGACTAAGCTTCCTCTACAATATCGGGATTTTGCAGATGTCTGTGATAAGAAGAATGCTGATCAGCTTCCACCCCACAGGCCTTATGATTGCCCAATAGAGCTGTTGCCTGGGGCTGCTATCCCATTTGGCCGTATATATTCCCTTTCTGAGCCTGAATTGAAAGCTCTTCGTGAATACCTACAAGAAAATCTTGCCAAAGGCTTTATTCGACCATCTACTTCTCCAGCAGGAGCTCCTATTTTCTTTGTAGAAAAGAAAGATGGCAGCCTACGGCCATGCGTTGATTAAAGGGACTCCATTTCAGTGGTCCGATAAGGCGGATACCGCATTTTCCCGATTAAAGACTATGTTTACATCTGCCCCTGTCCTGGTACATCCTCAGCCGGAATTACCATTTATTGTGGAAGTTGATGCTTCTGATTCAGCTGTTGGTGCTATACTGTCTCAAAGGACTGGACCTAAGATGCTGTTTTATCCGTGTGCCTTCTATTCCAGCCAGATGGTGCCAGCAGAGAGAAACTATGACATAGGAAATAAAAAACTATTGGCTATAAAAGCTGCCTTCACCGAATGGAGACATCTCTTGGAGGGAGCTACCCATCCAATTACTGTCCTCACAGATCACAAAAATCTGGAATGTATTCGATCAGCAAAGAGACTGTCAGCCAGACAAGCACGCTGGTCACTATTCTTCTCGAGGTTTAATTTTTTGGTTACATACCGTCCCGGCTCCAAGAATGGTAAGGCGGATGCCTTGTCTAGAATAGCTGACCCCCTCCATACTACCGTAACCAAGACCACCATCTTGCCGGAGGAAGACCCAGTTCTTCGTGATTCTCCTCGTGATCTCCATATGACGATGCTTAATGGGTTTTGGATTTTTCAACAACATCTGTTTGCTCCGGAGTCAGTGCGACTGAAACTTTTACGTCTTTACCATGACTCAAAACCAGCAGGTCATCCAGGAATCCGAAAGACACAAGAGCTACTTGCCCTATCCTTTTGGTGGCCGAAGTATCATGAGGATGTTAAGAAGTATGTGTCCTCTTGTGATGTATGTGCCAGACATAAGACTCCTCGCTCATCCCCTGTTGGCTTGCTTCAGCCTCTTCCGATTCCTCATCGGCCCTGGGGATCTATATCCATGGACTTTATTGTGGAACTACCTCCCTCTAAGGAACACACTACCATTCTTGTTGTTGTGGACCGGTTTACCAAGATGAGTCATTTTATACCAGCTCGTGGTCTCCCTTCAGCTAAACAGACGGCTGACCTGGTTGTTCGGGAAATATTTCGCTTACATGGAGTGCCTGATGAAGTAGTTTCTGACAGGGGAGTGCAGTTTACATCTCGTTTTTGGAAACATTTTTGTTCTAATCTAGGTATTAATGTAAATCTGTCATCAGCTTTTCATCCGCAAAGTAATGGACAGACTGAGTGAACCAACCAGACTTTGGAGCAATATTTGCGGTGCTATATTAGTTACCTGTAGGATGACTGGCTGGATTTTCTACCCACGGCGGAGTTTGCCTATAACAATGCCCAACACTGCTCCACTTCTTTGAGCCCATTTTTTGCCAACTATGGTTACCATCCGACCTTTCTAGTCAGTCTCCCAATTACTACTTCCATTCCTGCTGTCACTGACCGGCTAACCGCCTTACGTGATTCCCAAGCACTGTTGAAAGAGACTCTTTTGGAGGCTCAGGAATGTTACAAAAGAGCTGCTGATAGGCATAGAAAGGAGGCCCCAGTCTATCATGTTGGTGACAAGGTGTGGCTGTCAACAAAGAATCTTAAGCTTCGGATACCTTCTCATAAATTGGGTCAAAGGTTCATGGGACCTTTTGAGATCATTGCTCAGATCAATGCTGTCACTTTCCGTTTGCAACTTCCAAATTCCATGAAAATACATCCAGTGTTTCACGTTGCACTGCTTAAACCTTTTCATGAAAATACTTTCCGTGGCCGAGCCCTGCCTGCCCCACCTCCAGTCCTCGTGGATGGTAAGGATGAGTACGAAGTGGAAAAAATTCTTGACTCCAGGATCTTCCGTAACAAGCTTCAATATTTGGTTCAGTGGAAAGGCTATGGTGAGGAGGATAGATCGTGGGAACCAGTGGACAATATTCATGCTCCTGATCTTCTTCGGTCTTTCCATGCACAGTCCCCTGCTAAACCGTGTAATAGGGCATCCAGAGGCTGCACCTATAGAGGTGGGGGTATTGTGAGGAATTGACTCTGCTGGGATTCGAACCCTGCTTTGCATGTTGCTAAACCTCTTCCCTACCGGTACACCAGCGTGCCTCTTGCAGATTTGCCTTAGATCTGATACCTTGACTCTAAAAGCAATGCAATCAGTGACAACTCTCTTTAGCTGTGTCTGGTCAGCTGTCTGGTTCTTGGCCTATATAAGGCACTTCCTGTCTCTGTATCCTTGCCAGATTATTGTGTGGTTCCTGATCACTTCAATAAACCTTGTTCCTGTTTCACCTACTTGCTGAATTGGATCATTACTGACCTAGGCTGCTGGTCTCCACAACCTTGTGATTCCTATACCATTACATACATATCGGTACCAATGACAAAGTTAGTGGAAGATGGAGTGTCCTAAATAATTATTTTTATAGAACTAGGTAATAAGCTGAAGGCAAGTACCTCCAAGGTAGTATTTTCTGAGATGATACTGCTAGCCCAGGGAGACAGAAGAAGCTTAGGGAGGTTAATGTGTGGCTAAACATGTGGTGCATTAAGGAGGGGTTTGGGTTTTTAGAGCACTGGGCTGACTTCTCACTTGGGTACAATTTCTATAGCAGGGATGCATTACACCGTAAAGATTAGGGAGCTTTTGTGCTAGGTCATAGGATGGTAGAATGGCTGGGGGAGTTTTTAAACTAGTAGGTGGGGGGAGAGATGAGGTAGAAGTAATAGGGTAGAAAATGTAGAGGGGGTAAGGAACAAATTAACCAGTCAAGGTGGAGGGTTAATATAGTCAATTGGGAGGTATTGCTAGGTAACTCAAGTACATTGACAGGCACTTCAGAACTACAGACTCATAACATAAGGTGTATGCTCTCTAATGCCAGAAGCTTGCCAGGAAAAAATGAGAGATTTAGAATTTTTAGCAATTAATGAGAAATTGGATTTAATAGGCATTACTGAAACGTGGTGGGATGAATCTCATGACTGGACTGTTAATCTGGATGGTTATAACCTATTTAGGAAAGATAGGGGCAATGGTAAAAGAGGAGGAGGGATTTGTCTGTATGTTAAGACTGAATTTAAGCCTATAGTCATAGAATATATTTATGCTGGAAGTAGTGGTAATATTGAATTTTTGTGGCTAGAGTTCAATAGCGGAGCAGCACATCCTAAAATAATATTAGTACGAGTATGCTATAAACCCCCAAATATAATTGTAAGTGAGGAACTGCAATTATTGTTACAGATTGGAAATGCAGCTAAACATGGTCAAGTTTTAATAATGGGAGATTTGAACTACCCTAAAAATGGAGCATACTCGGATTGGACTAATGTGGTCAGTGGGATTTCACTTGGTTCGGTATTAGGTCCCCTCCTTTTTAACATATTTATTTATGACTTGGAAGTGGGATTGGAGTGTAGTGTCTCCATTTTTGCTGATGACACAAAGTTGTGCAAGGTAATTAAATCAGAAAATGATGTACTTTCACTACAAAGAGATTTGCATAAAATAGAGGAATGGGCAACTTAATAGCAGATGAGATTTAATACGAATAATAAATGTAAAGTTATGCATCTGGGAAGGAAAAATAGCCACGCTATTGAAAGGGATTTGGGAGTACTTGTGGAGAACCACCTATGTAACAGTGCTCAATGACAAGCAGCAGCTGCAAAGGCAAGTAAAATATTAGCATGTACGAAGAAGGGTATAGAAGCAAGTGAAGCAAATATAATTCTGCCACTATGCAAATCCCTAGTACGCCCTCATTTGGAATATGTAGTGCAATTTTGGGCACCACTACATAAAAAGGGCATTTTAAAGCTGGAAAAAGTACAGAGAATGGCAACAAAACTAATAAGGTGAATGGAAGGGCTACGTTATGAAGAAAGACTAACCAAATTAAAGTTACTTTCTCTAGAAAAAGGCATCCAAGAGGGGATATGATTAACTTATATAAACATATCCAGGGTGAGTACAAGGCTTTTTCAAGTGAACTTTTTGTGCCAAGAGGTTTTTACTGACAAGGGGACATCCTTTGAGATTAGAAGTAAAATGATTTCCCCTTGAAGAAAGAAAAGGGTTCTTCACAGTAAGGGTGGTTAATTTGTGGAATTCTCTACCAAAGGAGGTGGAGCGGATCCGATAGATAACTTTAAAAAGGGACTGTATATATATTTTTTTTATAAAAAGGGCATTTCAGCTATCCTGGATAATTAGAGAGGAAGTATTGATCCAGGGAGGAAATCGATCGCCAGTATCTGGGGTCAGGAAGGAATTTTATATTGCTTTCTCTTTTTGTTTGCCTTCCTCTGGATCAATTAACAATTAACAATTAATCAGCAGATTGCAGAACAGAGGAGATCTAAAGTATTTTTTCAACCTAAATTACTATGGGCCTCATTCAATTGCGATTTGGTCAATTGAATAGGGAGCTAAATAAGCACAGAGCATATTTTTTTTAAAGATGTTTTAAGTTAGTGAAAACCTTGCTTTTGGATAGATGCTTACTAACGAAAAACTTCTTTAAAAAAAATATGCTCTGTGCTTATTTAGAGCCCTATTCAATTGGCCAAATTGCAATTGAATGAGGGCCTATGATGACAGCACAATCTAAGATTCTAGTACTTTAACAGTCTAACTTGGTTATTTAAGCTCTGGACAGACAAAGAATCAGATTAAAGAAGCACTAACATTTGGTCCACCCAAACTTTGCATAGCTGCCTGAGAGACATTCTCGGAAGGCCCCTGTGCCTCCCAGACTGGGCTTCTGTTTGTATTGGTGCATGGATTCTAGACTTTTCATAATGCCATTCACCAATCTCTTCAATTAATCTCTTGTGATAACCTTAATTCTTTGCTTTGAGTAAATTTAGCTTACCTATATAAACTTACTCCCTCTACTCTGTCGGCATATAATGCATGTCTCAGAGGTCCAGTGAATATGTTTGCTACACATACTGACACACGCTTTTTAACTTGTTTATGACAATTCTTGTATTTTTCTTTGTGTATCGAAGAGGCTCATTGAGCCCAAAACAAATATCTAACAAGCTAAACTAGAGGCAGTAACATAAATCAAGATTTGTGTTAATAACGTACATAGCACATTAAATGGACATTATACATGCAATAAAAATAATATATAACAATAGCGCAAAAAAGTCAATGATTACTAAAAAATAAAATTGGGTGCAGATGATATTGTCATGTCCATGGGTAGTAAATATTACAAATAAACCTTTGTGCCATTTGGAATTGTATAATAAATGCTCTAGTTAATTGGAGAAAAGGCCAAAGAGAGATAACAGTAAAAATATATATTCACATAAATATTTGCTTCATTTATTATACAAAATGTTGAACAAGGCTGATTATACAGATGTGATCAGCTTGAAAAGTAATAGAGATGCATTGGCTTATTTTTATTTTGCTATTGAAGTCAAAACATGGCCACAAAAATTTGATCAGCATGAGTGTTTACTGGCATTGTATGAAGTAGCAGCAGTTATTACATTTGAGCCAATGTGTTACTGTGAATGAATAATGAGCAATTGAGGTCTGGAGATGAATTGCCAACACAAGTATCTTTTTAGGCATGTGTTACAACTAGAGACTGCATAAGTGACTTAGTTAATCCTTAAATGATGAGTATGGTTTAATTTGCTGCCAAAACAATAATTATTTTATCTTGCTTGCAGCTGTGGCAGTAGTGGACATAATTTTATGGTAACAATTAATATTCATATTAGTGACTATACTATAATAAATTCTCTCCTCTAAAAGTCTTACAATGTATAGTAGTGAGAAAAATATTAGAATCAAATGGTTGACAGCATGTTTGATGGGTGTTAGAGGTGCAAGTATTCCAAAGATTATAAGTAGAGTTGACCACATCAGATTTTGGAAATATTCTTTTTATAGGTATTGTGTGGATCACTAATCTACCAAAAAGTTGGTTGATGAGCCAAAAAAGCAAATTAAACTTAAAAGGACAAATGTTCTATGAGTTTAAAAAAAGAGAACATCTCTGTCTTCATAGTTGAGATTTTTAAAGATATGAAGTTATTGATCCCGTAATGGAGAATCAGAAGAAACTTCAACTAATGTGAAATTGAAAAAGAAGTGGCAGGGAAAAGGAAGATTGTCTAGTAACTGAAAGGCTGATTTACAGGAGTGCAAAATCATGGCAACTCAAGAAGTGAAAGAGAACTTTATGAACTATAAAATATAAATTGGATTAGAGAAATGTGTTGAACACGAATGATGAGGAGGTGGCAGTGATGAAATTATAAGAGCCTGATTCAATTGAGCTATCGTTTATTACTGTAAGTGAGGCCGGAAGGTAATTTGCTAATCAATTGGTTTTTTTTGCAGACTCCGAACGGGTTACAGGTTACGGCCTTGAAAACGTTGTGATGGTTAAACCAGGAACTTACAGAATCCCGAAGCCTTTGATCTTTCACTTTTGCAAAAGTTACCATAGTTAAAATCGCAAATCGCTATTCAGTTGCTCCAATTCCCCAAGGCTGCAAATGGTTTCACATCGTAAATGGCAAATGTAGGAGAAAATCATACAAGTACTAGAGAGGACCCACAAGGGGGTTTAACCGCTGTCCGTATCACTGTAAATGCAAATAAAAAATCACAACAACATTGGAAATGATGGGGAAAGCGATGAAATACATTATAATTAATTACACAACAGTCTCAAGCTCGCAAATCAGCTGTCAAAATACATTTATTTTTCATTTCAGGGTTATAGCGATCTCGGGAATCAATGAGTTAATACATATCAGGCGACCCTCTTAGACCAGAACAGTATTGGCATTCATTTTCATAATACAGTATTTTGAGAGTTTGAGAGTCCCATTGCATATCGGACCCCAGAGCCTAAATGATTGACATGTAACCTCCATGTTTTTCTGCCGTAATGATGATGGTCTAATTTTCTACGCTGTTTCGAAATGGGAGGTAACAATCTTGTTTAATTGATCATATTTCCGCTCCCTGAACTGCTAAGACAGAGTGTATGGTTTATGGAGTCGGCTTTGTTCCTGTAACTTTTGGGCTCCTGTAATTGAATAGCTCCTGATTCAGAAAAGAACGGGAACCCGCAGACATGCGGCCTACATCCCGCGAGATACAGGCTTGCAATTGAATCGGGCTCTAAGTTTCCCTAGTAAGGAATGGTCATTTCCTAGTCTAGTACTGGGGGAGATGACCATCATGAGAATATCATAGTCTCTACCTCATTCTGTAAAACTCTCCTCTAGTCTTCAAAGTTCTCTGAAAAAACACCTGTTTAGAGGAACTTATCACCTTCCTCCTTAACTAGATCATTCATGACTTTATAATAGGTTACTCTGTATGTTTTGCATCCTTCTCCCTCAGAATTAATCCATCCAGCATTCCCCTTACCTCATGCTTCTATCCCCTTTCACCGCTTAGATTATAATCTCTCACAAGAGTAGGGCCCTTATTGGCTCATGTTACTCTGTGTATGTACAAATGGGCTGTCTTGTTTTACCTTCCTTCTAATATATGTACGTATATATCACTGTTTATTGTTCTCCTAGTGCTACAAAATCTGATGGTGCTCTAAAAATAAAACACAATAACAATAATACTATGGCAGTTGCCTATGAAGTTCTAGACAACACTGCATCTTCCTATAAATCAGATCTAATCTCCAGATAATCCCATAACTATACCCTCAGTTCAACCTACTATATATGTCACTATTTAGATGTCATCATCTTCTCAAACTTTCATCTCCAATACTTATTTTGTGCTGCCCCTATCCTGTGGTATTCTCCACCTAAATCAGATTCTCCCTTACTCCCCCCAGTCTGACACAAACCAAAGGGATAGTCCACCACTGAAATTGATGGCAAGTTTCTGTAAGAACAAATACAACTAGGTTTTGGTCTCTTGGTCCTCATCAGTGAGGTATATAGTAATGATTTTGGCACAGGGAGCAAAACTTATACATCTGGAGGTCACTGTACCCTTAGGATATGCAAAAAAAAAAACAAGGGTCTTTTGGAGGAGCAGGTTTTTGGTCGTTATGCCATTTACTTGGGAGCAGGTTTTTGTCCATTTATGCCATTTCAGCAGAAAATAAATATACATTCTATTTATTAATTACTATGGAGAATCAAGTTGATGCGTGTATAACAGACAAGCAATATCCTATTTTGCCAATTTTCTCATATAAAAGATGGCCAAAGTAGTTTAAGAATTTAGGGCTTGGTTTATAAACATGTTTTTGAGTAAAAAGTAATCTGAATATACTGTTTCTAGCATTTGCTTTCCATTTTTCAATTGTGTTATCTTTAATCCTAGCCACAAAATAGATGACAAGGTTAAAATGGTCCCAAAATCCCCATCCATAAAACAATCATTTCATTTATAAAAAAAAGTACAGGGTTGTATGACCCTGTAATACTCTGTACCTCTCCTTAGGTGATCTAGTTCTTAGGGGATTAGTTATGAATCCAATCTTTGAATTACTCTCATTGGTCTCTGAATTAAGTTGGTTTATTCTCAAGTCCAATGTGATGGTTATAGCTAGATGTGCTGCTGCTCTCTGAACACAGTTTACTGGTGTGTCTGTATGGTATGCAACCAAGAGAAGAGGGGTGGGAAGAGATAGTGTACCAATTACTCATAAGGGGATATGTTAAACCCGGCCCAAATATTTATATTTGTATACTACTATGTATTGATAGTGTTGTAATATTCCCCATGCTCTGAAAAGTACACATATACATTACCCTAATACCCACACTCTGTTGGAAGAATATGAGATAAGACATTCACAGAGGAAATAAGTACCAACCTACAAGCCAACAAGTGTTGGAAAATCTATAATATACCTCATAGACTGAGGTTAGAAAAGGTGAGAGCTTTACCTACTGATCTCGGTGAACAAGGGTTTGGAATTACAATATATCGGTTATTTTGCACTAGGAATTGGTGCGCTATCTCTCCCCACCCTTCTTCTCTTTGAATCATTTCATTTAGTCAAATATATTTAAGCGACAGAAGTGTGAAATCAATTTTCTGCTATATGAATACATATTTTATTAGGAACAAATCCTTAACATTAAGTTCTTAAAAGTATTAATATGATCTACAACACCTGTAGAAATAATTTATGTCATTTATAACTGTGAATATAGTCAGAATAAAAATAAATAAGTAATTAGTAAAGACAAATATGTGTTATGCAAATCATCCCAACCATTCCTTCAAAAACATTGTCAAAGGTGAATAACTGCTTGAGTGACATGACCAAATGATACACTAATGTTAAAGTGTAAAGACTTGTATACAAGGTTCATTGGAAATGACTAAATCAACTGGTAATAACATTTTGCATTGTTTTGGCAACTTCTAAAAGTTAATACAACTTGTTATTCAACTCAGTTCCAGAAGTCTACTTATATTATGTAGATGGTAAAATTATATAATGTATTTATTTCTTTAGAATTTTAAGGATTTGGGTTTGCCCTATCAAAAAAAAAGAAAAATAGTTTGCATATTTATTTTTTCTTTATACTTATGTTTCTTTTAAATTGGATTTGATTTAAAAAGAAAACACCAAAAATCAAAAATGTACAGAACTTACATTTATTCTTTCTACAAATTAAGCAAATTTGTAAGTTCTACTAATTTTTGTATGCCATGAGGAAGTGCAAGCTCCCATATTGGTAACTCATTTTATAGCAAGGTTCGAAATATGTTTATTGCTCTGTTTTATTCTCCATTTGTAAGATGATTCATTCAGTAATACAACCCACAAGGTAAAACATGGGAGTCAGTTATAGTATGGAGAACAATACATTTTGAAAAA
Organism: Discoglossus pictus; assembly: GCA_027410445.1. Lineage (NCBI taxonomy): Eukaryota > Metazoa > Chordata > Amphibia > Anura > Alytidae > Discoglossus > Discoglossus pictus. The sequence goes on along the minus strand of CM050166.1, from coordinate 96,780,257 downwards.
TTTGCAATGTATAGAGGGGAAATGTATGTTGGACTATTAGTAGGGTAGTCTCAACGTCATACTTCAAGGGAAAGTTTGAAAGTGGTCAGAAATGGTCAAACCATTGGCAGGACTAGTGTTTTTACGTGCGTACAGAGCAATCTTGACTATGATATGAGTATAGAGTTAAACGAAGCTACAGCAAACTCACATATATCACAGCCTAAAGAATACCAGATTTTTCTCTTTGTCATGACCTCCTGGACTTAAGGAATTTTTGAGATGGCAACCAGACCTTGATGGACACTAGCTCATATAGTTACCAAGGGCTATTCTAATGGCTACCAAGGCCTTTTCTAATGGCCATAAGAGATTTTTAAAGGGCTATGTGTCACGACCGGCCAATTTGGGGGACCACGCTTACCCCAAATCTCTCTCTCTCAACGGTCGCAACTTTTTGTTCAGATCTCGACACCAGCAGACACTTCAGATGACAGCATCATTACTGCAGAGACATGCACCTCAGACCCCTATTCTTAGGATCTAAGAATCACACCCATGTACCTTGGATTAGTACAAGCAGACTCTGACACCACCTGTGTTTAGTGTGTCCAAAGTCAGACTGGCCACTTTTTTATTGTTACAAAGATATATAAAAAAAAAACCAGAAAGATGACACAAAACACCAAAGACTGCCCCCAGTTCTAGCCCACCCTCCTAGGCAAATAGCTTGCTATTCCCCCTCACCCACATGATTTCCTGATGTAGAGAGGCATCTAACTTTTTTCTAATTACACCTTTTGTTTCTCCTCTTACAGAGCCATAAAACTAGTTACCCCTTTCATGAATAAAGCCAGAGCCTTCACACGTGGCCGATCGCAGGGCCATATAAATTCCACTATCCTATTTCTAACACAGATACAGTTTTGCAATGTGAGTCAATTACAGCACCACATGCACTTATTACATCCATGATATAAATGTTAAGCAAATTGTTAGTACCTTCTAACCACACATATAATAACAGATAAACCCCAAATAGTCCAGTGGGCCCTTCTGTTCATAACACTATGTCAGTTGTCTGACACAATTGAATGACTAAACACACACAATGTCATTTGTGCATTTATGTTGTTATATGATATTGGATCCCAAAAATTACATAAAAACCTTACCCACAGCAAGGGAGGAGCACCGAGGAGCTCTGCAAGTGAAGTTACACCTCAATTTAAGCCCAATTTACTGAGTTTTTACACACCAAAATCCACTAAGTGAGAAAAAAATGGCCGCCGAAAAAAACAAAAACGAGGCTACATGACCCTGAAGCCGCAAAACACCACCAAGCACATACAGTTTTTCAAAAAAGCTGTTTGAGGTACTAGATACATTTTTAGCAAGGAGCTAAATCATCCACACCTGCGTACCACATACACATTCGCCGCCATTTTACAACACTAACTTACAGAATGCGGAAGTACACAGCAACCCTAATGGCTTCCCCTCGCTCACGCAGCCTATTTACACTACACACTGCACACATTGCTGACACTTACACCTCAGCTCCACAACACTGCAAACCTACATTTTATGCTGCAGAACATCAAAATAGATTGTCAGCTCTTCAGCACAATGCTTCCTGCATATATTACTTTCAAATAGGTAAAGTATATTAATTTATTAATTTATTACTTATTTAATTAGCATACAAAAATACATATACACAAAAAAACAAAAAAAACACTATCGCAATAAACACAAAAGCCATTCATGGCACACCTCACAACGAGCGCCAACCCTGCTCATAGCACACAAACTACACCAGGGGACAGCCTTGCAATAAGCACAAAAAGCAGATCAGCGCTGACCTTACAATGACAGCAAAAGTGCCTCTGATAAAAAAAACAAAACAACAACTAGGAGGCTCGCAATGAGTGCCAAAGGCGCTCAGCGCGAGGCTCGCAATTAGCGCTGAAGGATCTCAGACCACCAACAAAAATTTATGTCTGTGGCAAACAGCATTACCTGCCTTAAAATTGTATTGCCCCGTCATTTTTGACGGGCAAGTCGCTAGTATGATTATAAAGCCCAGACTCATTGATCCTGAAATAAAGTTTTTGTGTCCAGATGTCCATATATCTTTATTTTCACACGACAATAGTAAATTTGTTTTTCACTTTCCTTAATATTTCCTTATGTAAAAATTCTAAAAAAATGCCCAAATTTGAGCTGAGGATGCAAAAATGAGACTTGCTATGCGTAGTGAGGGAGGAATTAGAGCAAAATATAGGAGTCTCTTGTCCATGTATTTTATAAAATATTATTCTGCTGACACTGTTCACAGCATGGCTAAAAATATTTAAAATTCTGAGCAAAAAAGAGTGGATATGCATTGTTTATTCATATTTAGAAGGTCTTTTTCAGAGGTAGATGCCTTAAAGAGATTAAAGGGAGAGTGTAACATTTTAGAGAACTTGAGAATCTTACATGAACTAAGTTTTTTTCTTTTTTTGGGGGGTGAATAATAGTGATCTATACTTTATCCTATTTTATTACAGTTGTAGACTTTTATCTGTATAGGTCATTATTAGCTGGACAAAATTCAAACTTGCACCACCATGCTATTCCATGACCATTCATAGTAAACCAAGGCTAGGGATGGGTAGCAAATTTTAAATAACAGCATAAAATAAAAAGTAGGTGAAATAAAGGTGCTTGTTATTCCTTTTTTAAACCAATTTGTTTTCCATTAAGGAAAACAGTATTTTAAGAAGGTAACTTCAGACACTTGGCTCACTGCTCTCAGAGTTACTGATCTCTCTTACTTTCATTTATGTACGTGGAAAGTCATTACACTGCATTTCTCACAGCCAGTACAATTTGTCAATGAATTTCCATAACCAGCACCTTATTTCATTGAGCATGAACACATTGGTATTATTATTAATTTATTGTGTGAACAGAAAACAGCTACAAGGTATGTTTATAGTTATTTTTCATGAATTAGTCATTGGCATTTATAGCCTTTACCTTTTGTATGCACATTACTATGTATAATACATAACTATGCTTTTGCTGTAAAAGCAAAAAGAAACTTTTAGGAGTGATTACTTTTTTCTTTGTACTTGTTACTTCCTTAATGCAGCCAACCTACTATTTTAGAACAGAGTTGTTTTACCTGTATGGTTAATGAAAATATATTAGTATTGTATCCTTAATGTGTACATTTCCATAACTATATATTAGGCAGCAATTTGGTTACATGTATTTACACATTTGGGAGCACCAACAAAATATATCAATAATTACAACTACCTTGCGTTTCTGCAGTGTGAATATGGCAACCATAAATTGCAGCACAATTATACAGCTCCTATGAGTATGCAGCACTTTGGTTTATTGAGATTAAACACTGTTTTAACACAAACATTTGTTTGTGTTATAAAACAGCAAATAAAAAGGAACACATAAGAGAGCATGGCAAATAATACTTTGATGGAAGACTGAATCTTAAAGTATGTGTTTATTTTATTACTTGAATACATACAGTAGTAAACAAACTTTGCTTTATTTTTTTATTTTAACCTGAATTGTATTTTTTTTTCTTCAGAAATCATCCAGGTAATTGGTAGCATTGATAAAAAATGTTTAGATGATTCTAGAATTCATTGGGAGTTATATCATATGTTTGCAATCTTCAATAATTAAAAAGCCAAATTATGTGAAGCTTCATATTAATACATCAATAAACTGCTCAAGTTGAAGAGAAGTAAAGTAAAATAAGAGCAGAGAAGAAATAAAGCAAACTCACACTGATTTGAATTTAAAGTCACATTCAGACTGGCTAATGATTACTGTCTGGCCACATGAAAACTGCTCATTATTCAGCCTAAAGAACTACAATATGATAAAAATATGTTTGAAAAATGTCTAAGAGCATAATTAAGCAAATAAAATGTCATAAAGCTATTTTTTAATTAGAAAAAAAAAACAGTATTTTAGTAATCACCATATCTAAACATCACATAAAGTATCTTGTTTCCTTATATATATCACATATTATAGTTGTCAAACTTTGAGTCGTCATCATCGCAAAGTGAGCTCGCAAGAACTGCGTCCCTATTTCACGCCATAAATGCGAACCTTCGTGAAGCGAGGGGCCGCATCTGCAGATGGTGGAGGCTCCAATGTCGGCTGCAATGAGCCGAAGGAGGTCGCATTTTTGCGGAGGTGAAGGCTCTACAGCGCCTCACTCGCAGAAAAAAACAACCACAATGTAGGACTTACAAAAAAACAATAACGCGCAATGAAGAAATACGGACTTACACAAAAAAATACGAGCGCAGGACTTACAAAAATAATAATTTAAGACCTTGCAAAATTATGAAATTAACGGGCGAAACGCAGACATCCACAAACAACAAAAACACTTCAAAATAACAACAAAAAAATAAAATAAACACACACACAGCATGGGGGGACAGCCACGACATCTGCCAGTGAGGTTGCCCCCGAACTAAAGTCGAATTTAAGGAGTTTTGGAACTTGAAAATAGGCTAAGCGAGAAAAAAAATGTCGGACGTAAAAAATGAAAACAATGCTACACGACCCAAAACCCGCAAACAGCCAGGCACGTACGACTTTTGCCAGGGATGTATGAGGTACAAAAATGCAAAACTACGGGGTCGCAAAAATACAAACTTAACACCCGAACCGCGCACAGCGAAAAACATGAAAAACACACAAAATACAAACACAAATAAAAAAACATTACACACAGCAAGGGGGGACAGCCAGGATGTCTGGGAGTCAGGTTGCACGCACATTTAAGTCCAATTTACAGAGTATAGCCACTCGAAAATCCCCTAAGCGACAAACGAAAACGAGGCTACACGACATTTTTTTTGTTGCATTTTCTATAAACAAGTGCTAGTAGTAGGCACACACATACATTTAAACATTTGGCATATTTTACCTTATGATTTATTATTATTTATTATTATTATTATTATTATTATTATTATTGTTTATACAGTTAAGTACCCATTTGCTCAATTTCAACCACTACATCAGCTAACTGGTGAAGAGAGTAGAGTGTGTGAAAGTGCATTGTGCATTTTGTTCTATTACAGAGCCCATGAAGAGGTACCATACAGTGAAGAGCTGCAAATGGCAGATATTTCTCAGGCATTCACAATTAACCATAGTAAATTAAGATGTTCTTGCCCAAAAAATTTTTTGAATCTATTGTATGAAGTTGATGTGGTGAAATTATGAAAATTTGGTTTTGTTGTTTGCTTGCTCTTTTATACAAAATTGCTTTTCATATTTATGTGTAAGATAAAAAGTCCATCTACAAGTGCCAAGCAGTCATAACGTATTTTAAACAGAGTCGCTCAGTGCACTGTATTTGTAAAATAGCTAAAGATTCTGGGTATTGACATGGCACCATTTTGGGCCCTATTTATTATAATTATAATTATTATTATCATTTATCTGTAACTCGCCAACATATTCTGTAGCGCTATACATGGGTTAGAATCAAAGCAGTGTTAACAATAGCAGTATTAACAAATTTCAAAGGATGGAAGGCTCTGTCTCTGAGCTGAGGACCCAGTGTCCAAAGTGCTATCTCCAAAGCACCTTGCAAGATTGAAAACTCGCAAACTAACAGTCTAAAGCAGACCTGGGCATTTTACGGCCCGCAGGCCACCTTCAGTTCGTGGGCTGTCCCTGTCCGGCCCACTACAATGGCAGCATGGCACCCGATGCACAGCCTGGGAGGAGTTGACTGAGCAGAGCTCCCAGGGTTGAAAAATGCTCCTGAGGGGGGGGGGAGGCTGTTTTTTTTTTTGGGGGGGGGGCGGGGAATAAATGGTGCTGTTGAGGGAACCCTGTGTTTTTTTTTGGGGGGGGGGATGAATGATGCTTCTGAAGGGGCTTTGCGGGGTAGGGGAGTAAATATTGCACCTGAGGTGTCCCTAGTTTTTTTTCTGGGTGAACATGGCATCTCAAGGGGTTTGAATGGTGCTGCTGAGGGGGGCCTGGGGGTGAATATGGCTGCTTAGGTGCTTGGGGCGGGGTGAATGGTGCAACAGGGGGCACTGTTTCTTTTGGGGGTAAATGATGCTGCTTAGGGGGCACTGGGGGTTTCGGGGGGGGGGGGTGAATGGTGCTCCTGAGGGGCCCTGGGGGTTGAGTAGAGAATATTGCTGCTAAGGGGGCCCTGGGGGGGGGGGGGTGAATATGGCTGCTGAGGGGGCATGCAGGGTGGTGAATATTGCTGTTAAGGGGGCCCTGGGGGAGAATATGGCTGCTGATGGGATTGGGGGGGTGAATGGGGCTGCTGAGGGGGGCCTGGGGGTGTTGGGATGAATGGTGCTTTTGAGGGGGGCCTGGGGGTGTTGGGGTGAATGGTGCTGCTGAGGTGGCTGGGGGGTGTTGGCGTAAAAGGTGCTGCTGAGGGGGCCTGGGGGGGGAATATTGCTGCTGAGAGGAGCCTGGGGGTGTTGTGGTGAATGTTGCTGCTGAGGGGGCATGCGGGGTGGTGAATATTGCTGTTAAGGGGGCCCTGGGGGAGAATATGGCTGCTGATGGGATTGGGGGGGTGAATGGGGCTGCTGAGGGGGGCCTGGGGGTGTTGGGATGAATGGTGCTTTTGAGGGGGGCCTGGGGGTGTTGGGGTAAATGGTGCTGCTGAGGTGGCTGGGGGTGTTGGCGTAAAAGGTGCTGCTGAGGGGGCCTGGGGGGGGGGGAATATTGCTGCTGAGAGGAGCCTGGGGGTGTTGCGGTGAATTTTGCTGCTGAGGGGGCCTGGGGTGATTATTGCTGCTAAGGGGGCCCTAGGGGGGAAATGTGGCTGCTGAGGGAGGTGAGGGGTGAATGGCGCTGCTGAGGGGGGCCTGGGTGTGTTGGGGGTGAATGGTGCTGCTGAGGGGCCTGGGGATGTTGGGGTAAATGGTGCTGCTGAGGGGGTGACTATTGCTGCCAAAGGGGACCTGGGGGTTGAATATTGCTGCTGAGGGGGCCTGGGGAGTAAATTTAGCTACTGAGGTGGCCTGGGGGTGGGGGGGGGGGGGATATTGCTGCTTTGATATTCAAGCTGTGCTAAAACCAGTGGAGTTCTAAGGCCAGTTTTGTGGGTTTGGTTGGCTTGTTGTGATTGTGTGTGGGTAACTTGTATTCGGAGTGGTTTTAGGTGTTTGTAACTTTGAGAATTGACCAATAGAATAGGCTCTAGGTTTCTACTCACTGAACATTGATATATAAGCATAAGTACACTGACTTTGGGCAGATTTTGAGAAAACGCCTATGCTTCTAGAGTTACAATATTAAATCGAGGTATGTAAAAATTGGTTAATTTAGTGCAATGCATTTGGGTATTATTTGTCACTGTGCTGTTACTGTATCAATGATATTATCTCATATTAGGAGCTATGTTTTTTTCTAGTTGCTCCACTTAAATATATTTTAACTTTCTCATTCCAGTCACACTTCCCTGTTTCAGATTCACACTGAGAAATGATGGTCACACTGATTGCAATGCTGGTCTGTAGTTTGCATATATTATTATTCATATCGTGTCAATGGCTTCTGTGCTCACCTTATGTCAACTGCGATATTGACGCTTTAACCAGTGACACAAGTGACGCAAGGCTAAATGCATATCAGATTTATGTATTTCATTGCTCTTCCAATTCTTTCCATCTTGGTAAACATGTCTATTTTCATCAGATAGGGTTACAGCTTAATGAAGAACACAATAATGTATAAAGGAACACTGAAAAAATTCTAAGATTGCTATAATTGAAAATAACATTTAAAAACAAAAGTCCCTCTGCAACTGAATAGCTTTAAAGGAACATGAAGAAAAGAAAAAAAAAATATTTCCATGTCCCTTCAAAACTAATTTAAAAGGTTACGACTCAAATTGAACTTGGTAGGTTACGATTCACACCCTCTGAGTTGGCTATATATTTTATCTATTTCTTATACAATTTATTACTACCTAAGAGACTTACTTTTCTACTAATTTAAATTAGTGTGTTCTAACTTTGTGACACTCAAACTCTTAAGAGAAATAAAAAATAATTCAGTGTGTGTGTGTGTGTGTGGGGGGTGGGGGGGCGGTGATCAGCATGGCTGACGCGTTACTGAATACAAAATACTGAAACTTTAAGGTTCACCATGTTGACTTGAAATGCTGAGTCTTCTTAATAAATTATTGACATTTTGCATTTTGTGAGTTCCTTTTTATACAATACCTGTGAGTACTGAGAGTGGGGGTATTTTCTAAGAGGACGCTTAATGAGCCGTGATCTATCACAGCTCATAACTCATCAGCTCTACTCAGGTCTCAATGAAATTTACTAAATTGTTGATATTTTAATTAGGCTTGTGATGACCCATGGTAAAGCCTGATATAGCGCTGTTTACATACCCCTATCCACCCCTTTACACATGGCGATCAGAGCAGCACATGCAATTGATAGGGGCCAGGCATGCAGAGCAATGTCTGTTGATGCAGACACCATGGGCCAAATTAAATTTGAAGCCCGCAACTCGATTGCAGACAGCCGAATGTCTGTGAGTGATTTGCAGGCTCCCGTTGGTCTCTGATTGTGATGCTATTCAATTGCTCAAGGCTGCAAGTTAGGGGCCCCAAGCCAAAACCATAAACCATGCACTGGTTCGGAGCACTTGAGGGCAGGAACATGATCAATTCCGCAAGCCCATAACCGCCCATTTCGAATCAGCCAAGAGAGAATGAGAGTCATTATTACTGCAGTAAAACATGGAGGTTACATGTCAATCAATTAGGTTCGGGGGTCCGATATGCTATCAGACTCGCAAACCCGCAAAATAATAAATTATGAAAATGAATGCCAATACTGTTCAAGTCCATGTGGGTGGCCTGATATGTATTAACTCATTGACACCCGAGATCGATTTAATCCCAAAATTACACGTAAAAATACATTTCATTTCCTGCCAATTTGCGGGCTTGAGACTGTTGTGCAATTTATTCTAATGTCTATCATCGCTTTCCCCGTTATTTACAGTGCAGTAGTGATTTTTTATTTGCAGTTACAGTGCTACGCATAGGTGTTTAACCCCCTTGCATGTCCTCTCTAGCACTCGTATTGTCTCCTTCATTTGCCCTTTATGGGTGTGAAAACATTTGCGGGCTTGGGGAAATTGAGCAATTGAATAGCGATTTGCGATTTTAGCCTTGCAAAAGTGAAAGATCAAAATCTTCTGGAGGCTGTAAGTTGCAAGGTTAACCATCGCCATTCTGTCAAGCCTGTAACCTATTTCGAGCCCACAAGAAGCCATTTCGAGCCCACAAAAAGATGCCAATTGAATAGCAAAATAGCTTGAGACCTCACTTACGGGCTACCGGATCTCCCGAAAGCTCAATTTAATGGGGCTCCATATTGTTTGGGAAACCTGCAATAGTTGGCAATAATCAGTAATAATACATAACAACAACAAACAATGATATCACCAGAGGCGGAGCTACCGCCGCTGCAAGACGCCTGGGCCCTGCCTTGGAAGGGCCCAGTGCTGTCCCCCTAGCCCAACCTGCCATGGCCTGCAACCCTCTCATGGCCCACCCGATGACATCTTGCAGGCCCCTGGAGCTTCTGCGGCCCCCTGTGGCCTCCCTCAGCCCCCTGTTGCTCCCCTTAGATCTTTGTGCCCCCACATGGGAGACTATTGGGCAAACTAAGGGATACAGGAATTGCAGTAAATATCTGCTCATGGATTGAGAGCTGGCTAAAAGACAGGAAGCAAAGGGTTGTTGTAAATGGAACATACTCCGATTGGACTAATGTGGTAAGTGGGGTTCCTCAGGGTTCAGTATTAGGTCCTCTCCTTTTTAACATATTTATTAATGACTTAGAGGTGGGATAGGAGTGTGGTGTCTCCATTTTTGCTGATGACACAAAGTTGTGCAAGGTAATTAAAGCAGATAATGATGTGCTTTCCTTCCAAAGGGATTTACATAAAATTGAGGAATGGGCATCTAAATGGCAGATGAGATTTAATACGAATAAATGTAAAGTTATGCAACTGTGAAGGAAAAATAGCCATGCAATTTATAATCTTAATGGAGCAAATCTAGGTGTATCAGATATTGAAAGGGATTTGGGAGTGCTTGTGGACAACCACCTAGGTAACAATGCTCAAAGCCAAGCAGCAGCTGCAAAGGCAAATAAAATATTAGCATGTATGAAGAAGAGTATAAAAGCAAGGGAAGCAAATATAATTCTGCCACTATACAAATCTCTAGTACGCCCTCATTTGGAATATGGAGTACAATTTTGGGCACCACTTCATAAAAAGGACATTTTAGAGCTGGAAAAGGTACAGAGGAGGGCAACAAAACTAATAAGGGGAATGGAGGGGCTAAGTTACAAAGAAAGACTACCCAAATTAAACTTATTTTCTCTAGAAAAAAGGCGTCTAAGAGGAGATATGATTACCTTATATAAATACATGCAGGGTCAGTATAAAGATTTGTTAAGGGAGCTTTTTGTGCCAAGAGGTCTTCAACTGACAAGAGGACATCCCTTGAGGTTAGAAGTAAAAAGATTCCACCTTAAAGAAAGAAAAAGGTTCTTCACAGTAAGGGTGCTTAATCTGTGGAATTCCCTACCAGAGGAGGGGGTGACAGCGGATTCGATAAATAACTTTAAAAGGGGACTGGATTTATTTCTAATTAAAAAGGGAATTCAGGGTTATCACGGATAATTAGAGAGGCAGTATTGATCCAGGGAGAAGTCCGGTCGCCGGTGTCTGGGATCAGGAGGGATTTTTTTTTTTTTTATATACAACTAAATAATAGTTAATCCCCAACACTCTATTGAGACAGCTCTCACTAGTCACCAATGACCTGCTTACCGCCAAGTCAAAAGGTCACTTTTCAATTCTTCTTCTTCTAGATCTCTCTGCTGCCTATTGACACAGTCGACCATCCATTTCCACTCCATATCCTTTCTCCCTCAGTATTCGAGACACTGCTCTCTCATGGTTCTCATCATACCTACAAAATCGATCATTTAGTGTCTCCTTCTCCCACACCTCTTCTTCTCCTAAACCCCTGTCTGTTGGCATACCCAAAGGATCAGTCCCAGGCCCCCTCCTCTTCTCCATCTACACATCCTCACTTGGTACCCTAATAAACTATTTTGGGCTTCATTATCATCTCTATGCAGATGACACCCAAATCTACCTCTCAGAACCAGATCTATCCCCCTCTCTTCTAACTCACGTCTCTAACTGCCTGTCTAGTATATCATCTTGGATGTCCACCCACCATCTCAAACTCAACATCTTCCCTCCCTCTCCCACAGCGTCAATTCCTCATATCTCTTTCACTGTCAACAACATCATCATCACCCCCACCTCCAAAGTTCATTGACTTGGAGTTCTCCTGGACCCCGCTCTGTCTTTAATCCCTCACATACAATCACTAACTAAATCTTGTCTTCTCCAGCTAAAAAACATCTACAGAATTTGCCACTATCTTACACAAGACACAACTACAATCCTAATATACTCTCTCATCATCTCTCGACTAGACTACTGCAACTCGCTTCATGTTGGCCTACTCACCACCCGACTATCTCCATTTCAATCCATCATGAATGCCTCTGCTAGACTCATCTTCCGTACTCAACGTTCAGTGTCGGCATCACCTCTCTGTCAATCACTCCACTGGCTTCCATTAGCCTCAAGAATAACATTTAAAATTGTGACCCTAACTTACAAAGCCTTCAACAATAGCGCTCCCCCGTACATCTCAGCTCTCATCCCCAAATACTCCCCCACCCGCCCTCTTTGTTCTGCTAATGACCTCCTTCTTTCTACAACTCTTGTCACCTTTTCTCACTCTCGCCTTTAGGACTTTTCTTGTGCTGTCCCTAATCTCTGGAACTCCTTGCCTCACTCCACCAGATTATCCTCTTGCCTCAAAACATTCAAAACCTCACTTAAAATGCATCTCTTTAAAGAAAAGTATCACCTTCCACCCTAACACACTCATCACTCTCTCTTCCTCCTTTACTATTCATAATACCTTTTAGGTTGTAAGTCTGTGAGTTTGAATCATGCAATGTACTTTGAGAATGCACCATGGCCATTGGATTCTGAGCTCAAAGACAGTGCCCTCCTTTCTTTGCTATATGTTAATTTGTTTTATCTTTGTCTGAACTTAACTTATGTACAGCAGAATATGTTGGCGCGATATAAACAATAATAATAATAATAATAATAATAATAATAATAATAATAATCTAGTCCTCACTGGTGCTGTTCAGAACTTTATCTTAACTTGTTTTAGGAGCTCCATGGTCTTCATGATGCCATTTGTTTAGGTATGCTCTCTAACCTATCATGGACCTTTCTAAAGCAAGTGCATTATATCTCAGAATAAATACACCTAATTGCCCACAGGCGGCTTCGTTGGTTACAGCAGATCTTATATGGGAGTTTCACAAGTTTTAAACATTTGTATTTTTGTTTTTCTTCAATATTATGGACTATTTTGTATAGATCATGACATAAAATCCTAATTAAATACATTTTAATACCAGGTTGTAACACTACAAAAGGTGGAAAAATATTAAAAGTACTACCATTTTTGCAGCGCAGTGCCACTATTTCCTGTCCTCTTTAAGTTTTTGTAACTTGTTTGCATTAATTTTTTTCATATCCACTGTGTAGCCCAATGCCCTATTTAATCCAAATAATTTCCCATTTGGTGTATTCTCTCTGGTTACAGAGTTTTATTTCATCAGCAAAAAGTAATACCTACATTACCAAACTTTTTGTAATATCACTAATTAAAATGTTGAACCAAATGGGTCTCACTAGAGATGACCATACATTTCTGTTGTATCAGTTCTTTAAATAATGTCCATATGGGGACAAAGTGCACAACTGATTGAATATTTGCTTTCGGGTACACAGACGTTTTTGCATACAGGAGGCAGTACTAACTTTCTTGTTAGTAGACTTAAGGGGATTTTTATATGAGATTAAATAATTATAGGTACTTATCCATAAAATAAAAGTATTGTGAATTTGACCTTTGAAAAACACTTTGCTTCATTGTGTAGCAAGCAAACATTGTAGCTTTTAAAACATACAGTAGAGCCATATATAATATATAGTGAAGTGCTGAAAAATTAAATTTGTCAAATATGAGTATATTGGCCCCATAAGAGAACAAAAAAATGGATATTTTATTTAAGAGTTGCCCAAAACATGTTTTGCATTTTTTATAACATTTTAAAATGTTAAGTTTTTAAAAATGTTTATGACCCTCACTCTTAACACGTGCAATCTACACACAATATTGATGACTCGATCATTGTCTGAGGACATATTATTCTCCTGTCTTACACTTGCAACCAATGAAATGCCAACTTATTTGTTGTCTTATTGTCTTTCTGTATAGTTGATTATTTGTTTTATGTTTGTAATTTGTGTTATCATACCATTGGGAAAGAGCACGGTGGGAAATGTTGTTGCTTTAAAGATAGAACCTTGAGAGAATCAATTTGCAGCCCCTTCTTTAAATTTGTGAATTTAGATAATAGAATGTAATTTTTTTTTTGTTTTGTTTTAGATTTTATCTTTAAAAGGAGAAGTTTCACCTAAGTACACATTGGTGTTATATGAAGGGCTATATTTATAGAAGTTTGACTATATGGGTATGTTAGGTCATGTAAGCTGCGTAAAAAAAATTAAAAATAAATCAATGTACCTGCCAAAATAATGTTGGAATTAGAGGTGTAACCTGACTGAGAGTTGACTCTTGAACCAGGATCAGATCCCACTGTTCAGTGTCAGTGACAGAAATGGAATACAATTTTGCTTTTGTAACTTCTACATATCTTCACTAGCTGGGCTCTTTCATATAAAAATAATCTTCCATTAAAGTGAAACTTGCCCTTTAAATGGGAAGTTTTACCCAAACCTAGGGCCCTATTAAATTCTCCCTCGTAGTTCTCTCGGTGCTCGCAAAAGGCAGTTTTCCTGCTGTTTGCGAGTACCGAATCTCTCGCAGCCTGCTTTACGATATGACTGCGAGAAAATGGCCGAGAATAGGCTCCGAGAGAGCTACGTAGCCTTAAATCTATGCACGAGTCTCGCATATCGTAAGAATCCCTACGTGGACAAAAAGTCCACGCAAGGGATCCGAAAGCCTCTACGTGCTGCCTCGGAACAGCCCGAGACAGCAGTGTGAGGCTCCCCCCTGCACCCTATACACATCCCCATGCTGCAGGGGTCTCTATCAGGACCCCTGCTGCACCCCCACATTAACCCCTTGCAGCGGGGGTCCCCGATCTGCATAGATCAGGCCCCCCGCTGCATTTAAAACTTTTAAATTCCCCGCCGCGGCTACTTAAAGGGACCGCGGCACACTATTACCCAATCCCGGCCGCGGCACTTAAAATTAACCCCCCTCTATGCTGGGGGTCCCCATCGGGACCCCCGAAGTGTCCCCACATAAACCCATTGCAGGGGGGGTCCCCGATCTGCATAGATCAGGCCCCCCGCTGCATTTAAAACTTTTAAATTCCCCGCCGCGGCTCCTTAAAGGGACCGCGGCACACTATTACCCAATCCCGGCCGCGGCACTTAAAATTAACCCCCCTCTATGCTGGGGGTCCCCATTGGGACCCCCGAAGTGTCCCCATATAAACCCCTTGCAGCGGGGGGCCCCGATCGGCACCGATCGTGACCCTGCTGCAATTCAATTTTAAATTTCCCGCCTCGCGGGTCCTCAAAGAACCGTAAAGCTCCTGAAAGGACTCGCACTAAAAATATTAACCCCAGGCAACTATAATTACCCCATTAACTCATGATGGTCAATCCAGACCACCATAAGGCCTAAATTAACCCATTAACTCATGGTGGTCAATCCAGACCACCATAAGGCCTAAATTAACCCATTAACTCATGGTGGTCAATCCAGACCACCATAAGGCCTAAATTAACCCATTAACTCATGGTGGTCAATACAGACCACCATAAGGCCTAAATTAACCCATTAACTCATGGTGGTCAATCCAGACCACCATAAGGCCTAAATTAACCCATTAACTCATGGTGGTCAATCCAGACCACCATAAGGCCTAAATTAACCCATTAACTCATGGTGGTCAATACAGACCACCATAAGGCCTAAATTAACCCATTAACTCATGGTGGTCAATCCAGACCACCATAAGGCCTAAATTAACCCATTAACTCATGGTGGTCAATCCAGACCACCATAAGGCCTAAATTAACCCATTAACTCATGGTGGTCAATACAGACCACCATAAGGCCTAAATTAACCCATTAACTCATGGTGGTCAATCCAGACCACCATAAGGCCTAAATTAACCCATTAACTCATGGTGGTCAATCCAGACCACCATAAGGCTCTATTTAACCCCATCAGTCCCATAAGGGTATATTATTACCATTATGGGCCTGTTACAACCCAACATTAACCACATAAGTGCCATAATGGTCCTCAAGGACCATCATGACACTAACTACAAACACTACACTATAACCCCCAATAAACCATTTAATCTAAACTAACCCCCCTCTACACTAATCTATTAACACTTACACTACCTACCTACACTACCTACCCCTAATAAACCTCCCCAACACTCTAATTACAAAAAACAAAAAACCTACAGCACAAAAAACAAAAAAACCTACAGTACAAAAAACAAAAAAACCTACAGTACAGAAAAAAAAAACAATTACAACCCCACCCCCCACTACAGAAAATAAAAAAAATTACACACCTGAAAAGGAAAGACAGATAAACACAATACAATACATACATATAATACATTACATACATTGCATACAATACATGACATTACATATAATATATTACATATAATATATTACATATAATACATTACATACATTACATACAATACATGACATTACATACATTACATATAATATATTACATATAATATATTACATATAATACATTACATACATTACATACAATACATGACATTACATACATTACATATAATATATTACATATAATATATTACATATAGTCCTAATCAAATACCCCCTATCTATCTAACATACAATCTATTTAATTTAAAATAAATCCTAACTATATCAAATACATCCCCCTATCTATCTAATATACAAAAAATCCTAACTACCGTACATACACAGACCCTAATTCTAAAATAAAATAAAATAATTACAGTCCTAACTACACAGACCCTAATTCTAAGCTAAAATCAATAAATTAAGACCACTTACCTTTAAGATGTTGCTTCAGATCACTAACCTATGGGTCAAACAAAAAGAAAAATTAGTACAAAACATTAACATCAAATAAATAAACATTCTATACATTCTAAATATTCAACTCACCTTTACAGCATGTCCAGTCACTGTTTAGCTCTTCCGGCGCGGCCCTGTTAAAAAAAAAAAACACAATACATGAATACATGAATACAATATATAAACAATAAATAAAATACACAAATAAACATCTAAATATACATTTAACTTACCTCCCCGCGATGTCCCCGGCCTTCTCTCCTTCAGCCCCGGCTGGGCCGCGGAACCATCCGCGCTCTAAAAAAAAAAAAGAAAAAAAACTAACGGAGGTCTGCACTGGCAGACCTCCCCGATGCTGCTGAACCTCCCGGAGTCGTTTCCGGGAGGAAATTGGCATTGGCGGCTTGTGATTGGCTGAAAAAGCTGTCTATCAATTTCAGCCAATCAAAAGTCGTCAATGTGTGAGCCAATCAGGATGGGATACACCCCAATATCCCACCCTGATTGGCTTAAACACTTGTCTATCTTTCTGGGAACCAATCACAACGCTCAGATGCCTTCAGCCAATCACTATGGGATACACCCCCACGGAGTGATTGGAAGAAGACATCTGCGCATCCTGATTGGCTCCTACATTGACGACTTTTGATTGGCTGACAGCTTTTTCAGCCAATCACAAGCCGCCAATGCCAATTTCCTCCCGGAAACGACTCCGGGAGGTTCAGTAGCGTCGGGGAGGTCTGCCAGTGCAGACCTCCGTTAGTTTTTTTTCTTTTTTTTTTTTAGAGCGCGGATGGTTCCGCGGCCCAGCCGGGGCTGAAGGAGAGAAGGCCGGGGACATCGCGGGGAGGTAAGTTAAATGTATATTTAGATGTTTATTTGTGTATTTTATTTATTGTTTATATATTGTAATCATGTATTCATGTATTGTGTTTTTTTTTTAACAGGGCCGCGCCGGAAGAGCTAAACAGTGACTGGACATGCTGTAAAGGTGAGTTGAATATTTAGAATGTATAGAATGTTTATTTATTGGATGTTAATGTTTTGTACTAATTTTTATTTTTTGTTTGACCCATAGGTTAGTGATCTGAAGCAACATCTTAAAGGTAAGTGGTCTTAATTTATTGATTTTAGCTTAGAATTAGGGTCTGTGTATGTAGTTAGGACTGTAATTATTTTATTTTATTTTAGAATAAGGGTCTGTGTATGTAGTTAGGATTTTTTGTATATAAGATAGATAGGGGGATGTATTTGATATAGTTAGGATTTATTTTAAATTAAATAGATTGTATGTTAGATAGATAGGGGGTATTTGATTAGGACTATATGTAATATATTATATGTAATATATTATATGTAATATATTATATTTAATATATTATATGTAATGTCATGTATTGTATGTAATGTATGTAATGTATTATATGTAATATATTATATGTAATATATTATATGTAATGTCATGTATTGTATGTAATGTATGTAATGTATTATATGTAATATATTATATGTAATATATTATATGTAATGTCATGTATTGTATGTAATGTATGTAATGTATTATATGTAATATATTATATGTAATATATTATATGTAATATATTATATGTAATGTCATGTATTGTATGTAATGTATGTAATGTATTATATGTAATATATTATATGTAATATATTATATGTAATGTCATGTATTGTATGTAATGTATGTAATGTATTATATGTAATATATTATATGTAATATATTATATGTAATGTCATGTATTGTATGTAATGTATGTAATGTATTATATGTATGTATTGTATTGTGTTTATCTGTCTTTCCTTTTCAGGTGTGTAATTTTTTTATTTTCTGTAGTGGGGGGTGGGGTTGTAATGTATTTTTTTGTTTTCTGTAGTGGGGGGTGGGGTTGTAATTGTTTTTTTTTTCTGTACTGTAGGTTTTTTTGTTTTTTGTGCTGTAGGTTTTTTTGTTTTCTGTGCTGTAGGTTTTTTGTTTTTTGTAATTAGAGTGTTGGGGAGGTTTATTAGGGGGTAGGTAGTGTAGGTAGGTAGTGTAAGTGTTAATAGATTAGTGTAGAGGGGGGTTAGTTTAGATTAAATGGTTTATTGGGGGTTATAGTGTAGTGTTTTATAGTTAGTGTCATGATGGTCCTTGAGGACCATCATGGCACTTATGTGGTTAATGTTGGGTTGTAACAGGCCCATAATGGTAATAATATACCCTTATGGGACTGATGGGGTTAAATAGAGCCTTATGGTGGTCTGTATTGACCACCATGAGTTAATGGGTTAATTTAGGCCTTATGGTGGTCTGGATTGACCACCATGAGTTAATGGGTTAATTTAGGCCTTATGGTGGTCTGGATTGACCACCATGAGTTAATGGGTTAATTTAGGCCTTATGGTGGTCTGGATTGACCACCATGAGTTAATGGGTTAATTTAGGCCTTATGGTGGTCTGGATTGACCACCATGAGTTAATGGGTTAATTTAGGCCTTATGGTGGTCTGTATTGACCACCATGAGTTAATGGGTTAATTTAGGCCTTATGGTGGTCTGGATTGACCACCATGAGTTAATGGGTTAATTTAGGCCTTATGGTGGTCTGGATTGACCACCATGAGTTAATGGGTTAATTTAGGCCTTATGGTGGTCTGGATTGACCATCATGAGTTAATGGGGTAATTATAGTTGCCTGGGGTTAATATTTTTAGTGCGAGTCCTTTCAGGACCTTTACGGTCCTTTGAGGACCCGCGAGGCGGGAAATTTAAAATTGAATTGCAGCAGGGTCACGATCGGTGCCGATCGGGGCCCCCCGCTGCAGGGGGTTTATATGGGGACACTTCGGGGGTCCCGATGGGGACCCCCAGCATAGAGGGGGGTTAATTTTAAGTGCCGCGGCCGGGATTGGCTAATAGTGTGCCGCGGTCCCTTTAAGGAGCCGCGGCGGGGAATTTAAAAGTTTTAAATGCAGCGGGGGGCCTGATCTATGCAGATCGGGGACCCCCGCTGCAAGGGGTTAATGTGTGGGGGCTGCGGGGGTTCCTATGGACCCCTGCAGCAAGGTGTTCATGTGAGGACACTTCGGGGGTCCCGACGGGGACCCCCGCATTGAGGGGGGGTTAATTTTAGGTGCCGGGGGGGGGTATTCGGAGTACCCCCACGGCAGGGCTTATGTGGGGGACTGCCGCGGAGGTCCCTTTTAGGACCCCCGCAGCAATTGATGAGGAGTGGGAGCCTGCGATATCATCTCGCAGGCTGTCACTCCTCATGTACATTTACGCAGTGTAGATACGTACGGCCCTGCTGCGTAGCTCATACGTTGCTCGCAGCAGGGCTAATTTAATAGCATTGGAACTTAGAGAAACTTTGCAGTACGTAGGGCTTAAGTAGAAGCCTCTTATTTACGAGGCTGGAATTTAATAGGGCCCCTAGGTTTTTTTATATGTAAAAGCATAACAGAAAACCCTGTATATAAAAATAGTTGAACTGTTGTTGTTTGCAAGTTACTCCTTCATGTTTGATGAGAAAAGGTGATGCACCAGTAGAAAAAGGTTGAGTTCTGGATGGGCAATCTATAATTTAGAGTTATGTAATCTGATTAACTCAAAAAATCAAGATTCAAAATATAGCTACAATTCTAATCTTTTAGCAACTAGGTTAATTCTTATGCAATTGTCTGCAAGCAGTATGTAGGACAATCCCTGCTTGGTGTGTGTTTTGGCAGAGGGCAGGACAACCTAATTGGGCTTCTGTTGCTTCATTAATTACAACAATTAAAACAGTTGTATTCATAGGTATGACTGTTTACAGCTGTAGAGGGAGATGCAGCTAGAGGCAAATAATGTGCTGGAGAGAAAAGTTATGGCAAGCTTGGACAAGCTAGTAAAAAGTAAAGATATTAAACTAACAACAAAGTTAGAACTGCATAGTTAGAACTATGGAATTCCCAGTAGTAACATACGGATGTGAGAGCTGGACAATAAAGAAGGCTGAGCGCCGTAGAATTGACGCCTTTGAATTGTAGTGTTGGCAAAAACTACTTAGAGTCCCTTGAATTGCAAGAAGATCCAATAAATCAGTACTACAGGAACTCACGACAAACTGTTCACTGGAAGGTATGATCATGAGATTGATGCTCAAATATTTTGGCCATATCATGAGACGGCAGGATTCGCTAGAAAATACTCTGATGCTGGGAAAGATTGAAGGCACAAGAAGAATGGGATGACAAAGACAGAGATGGATAGATGCGGTCACTGAAGCAATAAACACGAACTTGATAGAGCTCAGAGGGGCAGTGACTGAGAGATGTACCTGGTGTGCTGCAGTCCATAGGGTTGCAGAGAGTCAGAAGTGACTGAACAACTAAACAACAACAAATGTTATGTTACGATATAGGTTTATTTTATGCAGACTTAAAGGTATATGCAAGTGAGGTGGGTTACAATTGCATTCTGTAGAATGCAATCATAAACCACCATGCAAAAATGTTTGCATGTAAAAATGTATGCCATTTTTGCAATAAACAAATAAAAGTGTTGGGGGTGATGTAAAGACCCCCAGAAACAGGGAGAAGGGGTTGGGGGAGCAGCAGAGGATGAGGCGCACTGTTTGTGTGCTGTGTGAGTTAGTGTCTGTGTGTGAGTGCATGTCTGTGTTAGTGCATGTCTGTGTGGGTGTGTGTAAGTGCATGTCTGTGTGAGTGCATGTCTGTGTGAGTGAGTGTCTGTGTGAGTGAGTGTCTGCATGTGAATGCATGTCTGTGTGAGTGAGTGCTGTGTGTGAGTGTATGTCTGTGTGTGAGTGCATGTCTGTGTGTATTTCTGTGTGAGTAAGCATGTATGAGTGTGTGACCATCTGTGATAGTGTGTGAGTGTCTGTGTCTGTTTGTATGAGTGAGAGTAAGTCTGAGTAAGTGTGTATGTCTGTGTGAGTATACATGTCTGTGTGAGTGAGTATGTATGTCTGCGTGTGTGCATATCTGAGTGTGTGAATGAGTGTCTGACTGTGAGTGTGTGAGTGTATCTATGTGAATTATTGTCTATTATAGTGTCTGTGTGAGTGAGTGCATTTATGTGAGTGTGTGAGTATGTGTGTCTGAATGTGAGTGAGTGTGTGTGTCTGGGTGAGTCAGTGTGTCTGTGTGAGTTTATGTCTGTGTGAGTGTGTCTCGGTGTGTGTGTTTGTGTGAGTGAGTCTGTGTGAGTGACTTTGTATGTCTGTGTGAGTGTGTCTGTGAGAGAGTGAGTCTGAGTGAGTGTGTCTGTGTGAGTGAGTGTATGTCTGTGTGAGTGAGTGAGTGTGTATGTCTGTTTGTGTAAGTGAGTCTCTGTGAGTATGTCTATGTGAGTGTGTATGTCTGTGTGAGTGACAGTGTGTCTGTGAGTGAGATTGAGTTTTAGTGAGTGTGTGGGTGAGTGAGTGTCTGAGGGTGAGGAGCTGGGGGAGCTCACCAGGCAATTCATTTGGGCTGGAGGGCAATTTACTGGGGCTGAGGCAGGTGATTGGACAATTGGGAGGTCACCGGGCAATTCACTGGAGCTAGGGGAGGTGATGGGGCCTGTCACTGGGGCTGGGGCTGGGGCAGGTGATGGGGCAATTCACTGGGGCTGGGGGAGGTCATGGGGCAATTCACTGGGGCAGGTGATGGGTCAATTCACTGGGGCTGGGGAAGGTCACAGGAGCAATTCACTGGGGCTGTGGGAGGTCACGGGTCAATTTACTGGGGCTGGGGCAGTTGAAGGGGCAATTCACTGGTGCTGGGGCAGGTGATGGGGCAATTCACTGTGGCTGGGGGAGGTCACAGGGCAATACACTGAGGCTGGGGGAGGTCACAGGGGCGATTCACTGGGGCTTGGGGATGTCACAGGGGCAATTCACTGGGGCTGAGGGGGGTTACAGGGGAAAATCACTGGGGCTGGGGGATGTATCACCTGGGATGTAGATAAAACAGTGAATCAGTAAACTAGTAGGTTGGGGGAGAGACTAGATGAATGTAATGGGGTGGAAAGTGTAGAGGGGATAAGGGATGAATTAAATACTCATGGGGGAGGATGTACTACTAAGTAACTCAAGTACAGAGGCAGGCACCTCAAAACTACAAACTCATAACATAAGATGTATGCTTACTAATGCCAGAAGTTTGCCAGGGAAATGGGAGAGCTAGAATTATTGGCAATTAACAAAAAATGGGATTTAATAGGCATTACCGAAACATGGTGGGATGAATCTCATGACTGGACTGTTAATCTGGATAGTTATAACCTATTTAGGAAAGATAGGGGTAATTGTAAAAGAGGAGGAGGGATTTGTCTGTATGTTAAGCCTGAATTTAAGCCTATAGTCAGAGAAGATATGTATGGTGGAACTAGCAGTAATGTTGAATGTTTGTGGGTAGAGGTAAATAGCGGTGCAGCAAATTCAAAAAGAATATTAGTAGGTGTATGCTATAAACCCCCAAATATAACTGAAAGCGAGGAAATACAATTATTGTTACAGATTGGAAATGCAGCTAAGCATGGGCAAGTTCTAATAATGGGAGATTTTAATTACCCTGAAATAAACTGGATAAATGAGACCAGCAGTTCAGCTAAGGGGAGCAGGTTCTTGAGTACACTCAGGGATCATTATCTGGCCCAGGTTATAGAAGAGACTACTAGAAATGAAGCTATCTTGGAATTAGTCATCATAAATAATATTGATATAGTATCAAATGTTGGAATAGGGCAACCGTTGGGAAAGAGTGAGTCTTATTTGAGATTGAACTAAAAAAACAAAGCTGTAAGGGGCCAAACTCTTAATTTTAAAAGAGCAGAGTTTAATGGTCTAATTGCAGCAATACAATGTATAGACTGGGACAAATAAATGACGGGTAAAATACTGAACATAAATGGACAACATTTAAATCATTACTAAATATAAATAGACATCGACATATACCATGTGGCAATAAAAGTAAAAGGAGTAAATCACATCCAATGTGGCTTAATAATAATTTAAAGATCAAGATACACAGTAAAAAACAGGCATTTAAATTATACAAACAAGAGGGGACAGAGACTGCTTTACATGAGTACAAGGAAATCAACAAGGCTTGCAAAAGGGCTATTAGACTGACTAAAATCGAAAATGAAAAATTAGTTGCAAAAGAAAGTAAGACTAACCCTAAAATATTTTTTATATATATTAATGGAAAGAAGGCCAGGAAGGAAGCTATAGGAACATTACAATGTGACACAGGCCGTCTGATAATTAGTGACCAGGAAAAGGCCGATGAGCTAAATATTTTTTCTTTGATATACACAAGGAAGGTACCAGTGGTTGGGACACCGCAACATAATGGGGCTACACTACCTTCACCAAATAACTGGTTAACGCAGGAAGAATTCCAAAAGAGGTTGGAAAAAATAAATGTTAATAAAGCCCCAGGTTCTGATGGAATACATTCACAGGTACTGAGGGAACTGGGTTCTGTAATAGCCAAACCATTATATCTAATTTTTCAAGATTCACTCAACACTGGGTCACTACCAGATGACTGGCGAAAAGCAGAGGTGATCCCTATATTTTAGAAGGGAGCAAGATCCAGGGAAATATAGCCCTGTAAGCCTGACTTCTGTAGTGGGAAAGCTTTTAGAAGGGTTAATAAGGAACAATATACAAGGATATGTCTATTTGAACAGGATTATAAGTAGGAGTCGACATGGATTTATGCAGGATAGGTCATGTCAAACAAATATAATTAGTTTGTATGAGGAGGTAAGTAGGAACCTGGATCAAGGCAACTCAGTGGATGTAGTCTTTTGGGATTTTGCAATGGCTTTTGATATAGTGCCACATGGAAGACCATTGTGCAAACTAAGGGATACAGGAATTGCAGTAATTATCTGCTCATGGATCGAGAGCTGGGTAAAGGACAGGAAGCGAAGGGTTGTGGTAAATGGAACATACTTGGATTGGACTACTGTGGTAAGTGGGGTTCCTCAGGGTTCAGTATTATGACCTCTCCTTTATAACATATTTATTAATGACTTAGAAGTTGGATTGGAAAGTAGTGTCTGATGACACAAAGTTTGCAAGGTCATTAAATCAGATAATGATGTACTTTCCCTCCAAAGGGATTTACATAAAATAGAGGAATGGGCATCTAAATGGCAGATGAGATTTAATATGAATAAATGTAAACTTATACATCTAGGAAGGAAAAAGAGACATGCAATTTATTATCATAATGGGGCAAATATAGAGGTATCATATATTGAAGGGATTTGGGAGTGCTTGTGGACAACCACCTAGGTAACTACAGCTGCTGCTTGGCATTGAGAACTAAGGCAAATAAACTATTAGCATGTATTAAGAAGGGTATAGAAGCAAGGGAAGCAAATATAATTCTACCACTATACAAATCCCTAGTACGCCCTCATTTGGAATATGGAGTACAATTTTGGGCACCACTTCATAAAAAGAACATTTTAGAGCTGGAAAGGGTACAGACAAGGGCTACAAAACTAATAAGGGGAATGGAGGGGCTAAGTTGTGATGAAAGACTAACCAAATTAAGCTTATTTTCTCTAGAAAAAGGTGTCTAAGAGGAGATATGATTACCTTATATAAATACATTCAGGGTCAGTATAACGCTTTGTAAAGTGAGCTTTTTGTGCCAAGAGATTTCCAACCGACACCAGGACATCTTTTGAGACTAGAAGTAAAAGAAAGAAAAGGGTTATTCACAGTAAGGGTGGTTATTCTGTGGAATTCTCTACCTAGGAGGTGGTGACACCGGATTTGATAGATAACGTAAAAAAGGGGGACTGGATTTATTTCTAATCAATAAGGGCATTCAGGGTTATCCTTGATAATTAGCGAGAGAGTATTGATCCAGGGAGGAGTCCGATCGCCAGTATCTGGGGTCAGGAAGGAATTATTTTTTTTTCCCTTTGAGACGATTGGCACGGTTTTACTTGGGTTTTTTATGTTTGCCTTCCTCTGAATTCAATTAATTAACAACTAATCCGCATTTTGCAGATCAGAGGAGATCTTGAAAGGTTGAACTTGATGGACTGAAAGTCTTTTTTCAACCTCAATTACTATGTAACTATGTAACTGTGAATGATGGGACACAGACCTTGTTCTGGGTATTACAGAAATATAAAGGAGAGGAGAGCTGCTAGCACAATTCCCAGGTCAAAAAGATACAATGTATTATGTATGCTAATTATCCCTGAGAATTTCAGGGGTTGTCAACATTGATAGAAAAACTTTTGCAAAATCAAGAAAATCAGCAAACTTCAGGTTAACGGTTTACCTGTTTATTTTGGAATTTTTTCATGCAAACAATTTTTTTCAGACACTATAAATTCTCCTCTATCTGATGCATTAATAACCCAGCTCACTTGCATATACCTTTAAAGAAGTGTTGCAGCTGTTTCAATATTATGTTGTTTGGCCTGTATCAGGAGCCCTATCACTCTGTGCCATCTCATGGGAATGAGATGAAGCTGTGTGGCTCAATTACAGTACAATAAAATACGGGAACACACTGCACGAGCCTTAACAGCAACCCTTGTCCCTATCTATCTATATAAACACCTTCCCAACGACAGGGAAGGGGTTAAATAATGATAAACCCACATTGCACCTAAAACTTACCTCCCTGCCACAGAGATTCTTTAAATTCTTGTAAGGACTTCCGTGGCATATATAATTAAACCATGTGCCATGGATGTTTTTCTAAGGACCCCTGTGGCACTTATAATTAACACATTAGCCGTAAGGACCTCCATGGCATTTAACATTAACCCAAATGCCTGTAATGAGATATAATGGAGTGTAGTGGTATGTACAGTTAAACCTTGCAACAAGGGTCCTTAACAGACCCCCGTGGCACCTAAAGATAATCCCCCCAAAAACGGAACTCCTTCCCCACTCTGACTATTGTCTTTTGGAGCACTTTCCTGCATTCAATTATTTGATTCTTCTGATTGGCTGAAATATGTGTCAATCATATTTCAGCCAATCAGAATCGAGTATATGATGTCACCCTGCTCAACATTTCCAAGGTATAATTTTTAACCGAAGAGAAATCCTGTATATCACACATAATAGTTGTCAAACTGTGATTCGTTGTCACGCTTGTGAGCCATTGAAGCACAGAAGTCTTCTGACCTCGGAGAACTTAGCCGATGAGTGCTGAAGGCGCTCATTGGCAGCGAGACTCGGATAGCGAGGCGAGCAGTTAAAGCATTGAAACTCACCTGCGAGCCATTGAAACACGTGGGACTTAGGCAGAAATGAGCGCCAAAAGCGATCTTGCGAGCCTCGCAAAGCGAGGCAAGCAGTTAAGGCATTGAAAAACACGGGACTTAGCCTCCAAGCACTTAGGAAAATCGGGATTGCCTTAGGCTGCAAGCAGTTGAGGAATGTGGTACTTAGAAAGAAAAAATTACGAGGTCGGAAAAATACAAAGTTAAGGTCTGAACCGCACAAAAAAACATGAAAAATACAAAAAAAATCACACACAACACGGGTTGCATGTGTATTTAAGACGAATTTGCTGAGTTTCAGCATTCGAAAATCGGCCAAGTGAGAAAAAAATGGCGGTCGAAAAAAATTAAAACGAGGCTACACTACCCCAAACCACGCAAAACACTGTCAGACACTTACACAGGAACGTACGGGGTAAAAAATACACCAATAGAAAGGATGGAAAATGCTCACAGGCCGCGTTACCCCTAGACAATCGCCGCCGATTTTACAACACTAAATTGCAACTAATAGCATTACGAATCTAAAATGGCGCTTTACCCGACTAAACAAATGGTTTGGCCTCGTGCACGCACCCTATTTACACTGCACACTTGGCACATTGCTGACACTTTCTCCTCAGGGCAGCAACAGTCCAACTGTACATTGTATGCTGCAGCAAAATAAAAAGAGATTGTTAGCTCTTCAGGATATTGATTGCTGGATATATTCATTAGAACTAGGTAAAGTATATTAATTTATTAAGTAATTAATTAATTATTATAAAATATATATATATATATATATATAAAAAATATAAAAAAAGCTAAATAGCATATTTTACACTGTCGTTACTTTATGAATACATTAATGCTTTGCACTTCCTAATACATTTATTTATTAATTAATTATTAACATACATTAATTTAATAAGTATTAATTAGTAATGGAAGATAAAAGTTTATACTTTCCACAAACCAAAAAGCAAGTATACACCATCTCTCAGTATAAGTCCCAATATAGAGCTATTTGTTAACAATGTGGTTCGAGATATGACAAAAATTTCCAGTAAAAATAATGTCAACTATAATTTGACTAAAATTGAAAGGTTGGCATTAAAACAATTACAACAAGACAACAACATCATTATTAGAAACTTAGATAAAGGAGGGAATATTGTCATACTTGATAAAACTGACTACATCTTAGAATGTGAAAGACTCCTTAAAGATAAGAAGAGTTATAAGAAATTAGATAAAGATCCAACAGACAATTTTATAGAGGAACTCAAAGATATCATAACTAGGGGTTTAAACACCAAAGTCATATGCAAAAATGAATTTGACTTCCTCTTAAATCCGAACCCAAAAATAGCCACCTTCTATACCATTCCAAAAATACACAAGAATCCTAAAAAAACTCTGGGTAGACCAATTGTGTCAGGCATTGAGAGCATAACAGAGAACCCTAGTAAATATGTAGACTCCATGTTACAAGAATTTGTGATTACATTAGCCTCACATGTGAAAGACACAAAAGATGTCCTACTGAAATTGAATGATATTTCAGTCAGTAAGGGAGCACTTTTAGTGTCCCTAGACGTTGAATCTCTCTATACAAACATACAACACCAAAGAGGTATAGAAGCAGTAAACTACTTTCTATCAAAGAGAGGCATTCAATATTCCAATCACAACAAATTCATATTAGAACTACTGGAGTTTGCATTAACACACAACTACTTTGTTTTTCTCAACAAGTTCTTTCAACAAATATGTGGCACAGCCATGGGCACAGCATGTGCCCCCACATACGCCAACTTATATTTAGGTTGGTGGGAAGAGCAAAAAGTATTTACTGACCAATTGGATCAATATACTCAATACGTCGAATTATGGATAAGATTTATCGACGATATCTTGGTAGTATGGAATGGGAATCAAAAAGATTTAAAAACTTTTATAGAAATACTTAACACCAACAATATGGGACTGTACTTAACCTCAGAAATGAGTGAAAATGAAATTACCTTTTTGGATTTGAAAATTGCAAAGTCAGACAATGGAAAACTCCAAACAACTACATATAGAAAGCCAACAGCGACTAATAGTTTGCTACAAGCAGACAGCAGTCACCCTAAATCATTGATTGAAGGGATACCAGTGGGGCAATATTTAAGAATAAAAAGAAATTGCTCCAGTCAAAGTAATTTTGAGATAGAAGCCAGAGAGTTACAGCACCGTTTTAAAGAGAGAGGGTATAAAAATAAACCCCTCAAAAGAGCATATCAAAGAGCACAAGCAGTAGACAGAGAACTACTGTTGTCTAATAAAAATAAAGATCAAGATGAAGTGGTTAGATGCATAGGAACCTACAACAGAAAATGGCATGAAATTAGGAAAATATTTAGTGACCATTGGAAGATCCTACTAGATGATGATGATTTAAGGCCATTTTTAAGTAACCAGGCCCAAATCACTAGTAGAAGATCAACTAACCTGAGAGATATGCTAACTAGAAGACATCTAGAAGGTGCTAGAAACAACACCTGGCTTAACAGAACAAAGGGCTGCTTTAAATGCTTATCTTGCAAAACATGTAAATATGTAAATACTACTAAAACATTCCCCTCAAAAGATGGAAAAGATAATTTTAAGATCCAACAGCTAATGACATGTAAAACTGTGGGGGTTATATATCTCATGCTTGGTAAATGTGGTATGAATTATGTAGGGAAAACCTGTAGAGAACTGAGACGCAGAATCTTAGAACATGTATACAGCATTACTAAAGAATATGACACACCAGTGGCCAATCATGTCAACTCTTACCATAATGGAGATCTCAGATATATATCTTTTATAGCCATTGACGGTGTCAAACACAATATTAGAAGAGGCAACATTGATAGGGAATTACTAAAAAAGGAGGCCTATTGGATCTTTACACTTAAGACCAAAAAACCGTGGGGCCTCAATGATGGATTCACTTTTACACCATTTATTTAGGGCCTCTATTTAATCTCTAGGATACCCACCAATTTTTGATATACCACTACATTTGATGAATGTGAAAAGATATGCTACAATGGCAATATAAATCTCTCCCTCCATGTTCCCTGTACAATAACCATAAAGGTAATAAGGTAAAGAAACTATGGGGCAACCATTGCAGAGAAGTGTCCTTCTATTTATTTATATGTATCACATATAATTTAATAATATAATGTATAGAAGAACACAGCATATTCAATATATTCTATATCAGCAAAAGGCTAATATAAAGTTGGTATATGTGGTTGAATATTACCTAATAATGTAATAGTGAATAACAATTCATAGTTTTTAATAATTACTGCCCTATTCATATGTTAGACTAATTGTGGAGCCATATAACACTCCACTTTTAGGGCATCAACATCAATATATGAATGCCTATATATAATATATATCTGTTAGATACCTAGCATAATGTTAAGCTGTATTACATGAAGGACATAGTCCTATTTCTATTTTCTGCCATGAACATTATTTAGCTTTTTATAACATTGCAATAGTAATAATATTATATTGGTTTTGCTCATATCTCATCATATTATCAGCAAGATTTTAACCCTGTATATTTTTCTCAACTAATGTGATTTTACTCGTCTTTGTGGTTGCTATGACAACCATTGAGCATAAATAGCTCCTCAAGAGACTCCTACGGTAACCCCTGATGAAATATTCAGAAACGTGCGTCGGGTTGCACGTTCTACGCCGCGTCGTTGCGCTATGACGTCACACGCAGACACCTAAGCCACGCGCGGATAGTTTAGGGACTCAGGAGCTGTGCAGACTATACAGATATATTATCTAAAGCGCAATGATCGTATAATATTATCCCCACTTGCTTTAAATTAATAATCTATATTTTATATACAATCACTAAGCAAATGTGGAATGAGACAGACCATCATCCAGCTCCTCAGTTCGTGTAGTGATACTGATTATCTCAAAGACATAATAATAGTGGACTTTCTCCTATCAATTTGTACTGTGTCATTCAACCATATCCTCAGCAAGCACTAGCACTTTATTTATATTGTATCCAACATTATATTTATATTTATTAAATTATATTGGCACTTGGCACTTTAGAATATGCAATTTATAAGCTTCATGAAGGTGCAATATTTATAAGTGATACCACTGTCACTACTATTACTAGAACTAGTCACTTTGGGCCTCATTCTATTACCGGCCGTAAATCGGCCGTAAGGCTGCGATTCCTTGCGGGGGTTCAGTTAACTCGCGATTCTATTATACGGCCCCGCAAGGATCTCCCCTTACGGCCGGCCGCATATCTTGGAACCGGCCGTAAGCTCTGAAATATAAAAACGCAAAAATAAATTCAAGCCTGCACTGTACAGCTCTGTAAATGCTAGGGATCATATTGGGGGACATGAGGATTAATAGTAACCCACTCTCAAGCTTGCACATCAGCCCAAACCCGAGTTCAAATTAACTGTTTATTTTCCGGCTGCGGCGTGGGCGTGTCTGAGGTGCTCCAAGCACTCTGGACTTTTTACATGGATATTTTACGTATATTCAAAATAAAATATTTTACGGAGTGAGTATAGGGTAATTATGTGCTATTTTTTCTAACACCGAATATCACTTTATAGTCTTCTCAAAGTGCCGGATGGCTTTATTTGAGCTATTTTATGTGCTTAATTGGTGCTAGCGGGACCTGTTTGCTGCAAGTAAGCTGCGGCTCGTTTTTAGCTTTGCAGACAGGGTTCCCGGTGCAATAGAATCGCAACCAGGCTTTTCTTACGGCCGATTTCCTTGCAGCCGTTTTAGATCAAAGGCTTTCCTCCGGCGCGATCGGCCGCAAGAGATGGCAAGGCGCCGGCCGCAAGCCTGCCGGAGTCCCCGGCGGAGGGGAATAGAATAGCCGTAAAGCTTGCGGCCGGTCCTTGCGGCCCCGCAGCGGCTGCGGCCGGTAATAGAATGAGGCCCTTTGTATATATGGAATACGCATTAAGCAAACATATAGGTCTCTTAGTTTAGACCTATGTTTCTGCTCTTTATTATTATTCCATCAATTATTATTATTTTGCACTGTGTAGTCACTAATCACTTTTTTAGGAGGATTCAGTGTTCCTGTCCATAATTTATTAATTCTATTTATAACCATAGAAAGTCCAAATAATTATTTCAGATTCCACTACCCATAGGATCTCGTCAGTATTTCAGGATTTTAATAATACATTTTATTATCTAATCAATAAACGTTAAGTTTTAACATATTTGCTGTTCTATATTGTCATTAGGGCAGAGGGTGTGCACTTCAATTCTAAAGGATACTTTTTCTCTCCCTTTTCTTACTTTGTTATTAAGTTACCTATATCCTCAAGGAGCACCCCTTGTTCATATCCCAGATTTTTCTTATACCTAGAGCCACCTATCTTCACTATTTTGTATCTATACTTTCCACTGCACTAAAAAATTTACATTTTACACTGCACTTATATTTCTGGATTACTGCTCATTGGCTGCCAGTGATACCACTCTCAAAACAGTTACATATTTAAATCACTATATTATGCTCTGAGACCTGAAAACATTTTCTAATTTACACTGCACTAAACTATTGTATATTTAACACTGTACTTATATATCTGTCTTTGCGATGAGTGCTGAAGATGATCATTGCAAAGCACGAAACTTGAAGGACACGAGGGGGAGAGGCTCGCAATGAGCGCCAAAGGCGCCCTGAGGAGCAAAAGAATCGAGGGGAGAGGCTTGCAATGAATGCCAAAGGTACTCAGAGGAGAAAAGGTACATGAGGGGAGAGGCTCGCAATGAGCTCCGAAGGTGCTCAGAGGAGCAAAAGTACACAAGGGAAGAGGCTCACATTGAGTGCTGAAGGTGCTCATTGCGAGCCACGCGATGAGCGCTGAAAGTGTTCAGCGCGATGCTCGCGATGAGCGCCGAAGGTCCTCAAAGGAGCAAAAGCTTTACATTGTGTGGCAAACAGCATTGCCATGGCTTCAAATTTTATTGCCCTGTCATTTTTGATGAGCATGTCGTTAGTATATTATAACTAGCGACTTGCCCGTCAAAAAATGACGGCAATGTGATGTATATGTTTGTCAAGTTGTTTAGTTATTAACATATATTTTTGACACTTGTAAATATTTTAATATGAACGTGTATTTTTGTAAAATGTTGATGTAATGGTTTTTTAAAATGTAATTTGTATCTGAAGAATTGTTAACTTTAATATACATTGAATGAATAGGAAAGCAAAAAGTAAAAAGCCTTCTTGAAACGTTACGAATTTTAACATGAAGTTTAAAATATATGTAAGCAATAACCTTCAAAGTATATATTTTGAAACTTTAACTTTATTTTTTATGTAAGTTTAGAAGTTGACAAAACATTTGTATAATTTTGAACATTATAAACAGGAACATAGCGAAAACATTTTGTAACCTAATTTTTTATTAAAAGTATTAACATTTGAATGTAAAAACAATTGACCTTTAAATTAATCAGTATTAACATGCAATTTCTATCACAATAATTGTTAACTTGAATATACATTGAATATAGAGGAAGGCATACAGTAAAACTCCGCTTAAAACGTACGTAATTAAAGTAATTCATTACTGAGCACATAAACTGGCGATAAACATTAATGTAGTTAGTAATCTTAAGATAACAGACAATATTTACATTGTGACTTAAAAGGTGCTTGACCTCTTAACATCCACTTTGTAATCTGTTGAATGAAATAACTTGCAAATATATTTTTTAAACTTGTAACATTAGAAACATTAACATAGTGACTTAACATTTTAACATAATTTTGACTAACAATGCAAGGCAAGTATTTTGTGAGGCGAATCATTCCTAAACAGTACTTTCATTAATTATGACTGAATTAAACAACCAATTGTTATGTATTTTGCAATGCTTTTAAAAAATGTTGGCATCTTGAATTTGTATCCTGCAAAGTTATAGTACTTCATAGTAGACAATGTTTTTAGTAAAAATACGTCCATCTTCTAATAAATCACCTTGACTTTCATTGTTTTCAATGTAAACTTTAATAGCCTGTGGATTTTTGCACCGTGACAACGCAACGTACAATTGACCATGTGCAAAAACTGTTTCTTCCAAGTAAATACCCACAGATTTGAAAGTCTGACCTTGTGATTTATTAATGGTCATGGCAAATGCCATAATAATGGGAAATTGTCTTCTTTGAAGTATAAAAGGGAGACTACTTTCACTTGGTGCTAAATCTATTCTTGGTATGAAAACTCTCTCTCCTTTATGGGTCCCAGTTAAAATTTCAGCATCTATAAAATGGTCCTTTAATTGTTGAACAATTAATCTTGTGCCATTGCATAGGCCTTTTTTAGGGTTCATATTTCGCAGTAACATGATAATTGCACCTTTCTTTAGCTGCAAAATATGTGGTGGCATTCCAGAAGGAGTTAAAGAGTTAATGAATTCAGTAGAAAAGTTTGCCTGACTTTCATTGTCATCAGCAAGTACAGAATCAGCACTGTGATAATTTCTTTGTGGTGCATTAATTTTTTTTAAGATTTCATTATTGAGTATTAATGCATCTTTATTTTTACACGTCAGTATGACTTGGTTGGCAAGCTCAGAATATTCTTCGTTATTTATGCTCCCTTCAAATATTGCCGATATAATATCTTGTTGACAAATCATCTGAGGTGGGATCTCTACAGTGTCGTCAGGTAAATGTAGTATTTTTTCTGTTCTTCCTTCTCCAATTTTAATAAGCCAATCATTGAAATCAGTTTGGCCTTCTGATCTCATATTTTGTTGCAGTTGAAGATGGGTAAAATGTTTCCATACTGTACTTGACTTTATACATGTTTCAATAATGTCTGTTCGATTTCCATGTACAACGACAGGTAATGTTTGTCTAAAATCGCCACCCAACAAAATTACCTTTCCACCAAATGGAAAAATATTATCCATGACTTCACGAAGCAAACGGTCAATACATTGGAGGGCATAGCATGACATCATTGTGGCCTCATCTATTATAATTAATTTACATTTCTTCAATTTCTTTGCTTGTAAGGATGTCATGCGAATATCTGACACTGAATTTTCCAAAATAGGCACTGGCAGTTTGAATCCACTATGAACAGTTCTTCCACCTTCTAATAAAAGTGCAGCAATTCCAGTAGTGGCAAACGCCATTGCTATTTGTCCTTGTGCTCGTACTGAACTCATTAATAAATTGTACAAATATGTTTTCCCTGATCCGCCAGGTCCATCAAGATAGAAATAACGCTCTGTCACCATGTCATCATCTATAGCATTTTTAATGGCATGAAATGCTTGCAATTGTAGTGTATTTAAAGTTGCAAGTCTTTCTTGTGTTCTTTCTGCTTGTAGTTGAATGTCATAGTCTTCAAAGTTAATGTCATCTATTAGACCTGGATCAGGCAAATTAAAACTTGCACAACTTAATCCATGAGTTAAAAAGACTTCTTGAATTTCCATTAAGGCTTTTAAGTGTGCAATGGGTTCATTGTATCGTCGCATAAAGTCTTCAGCCATATTACTTTTAAAAGTCTCCCACAAAGCTAATGCATTTGGAGCATTTGAGAAGATACAAATAAAAGCAAATTGTTCTCTCATCTGTCGTGGCATTTGACATTGTGCTGCTTCTTCTAAACATCTTTCCCACTCTGTATCATCAGCGAGTAAGTTTCTATTTCTTGCAGCTAAATGGAAGGATTCATATACAATGTCATTAACAGTTCTTAATTGTTCAAAACTTTGTGCTCCTGGAACATTTAAAAGTAATATCCGTAAGCAAAATCGTTCAACATCTCTTGGACTGACTGTGTAAATTCGTGGAATTATTTTATTGCCTCTGGTTTTTCTTGCTCTCCATAATCCATTCACAAAAACATAGTGATATGGAATTTCAATATATAAGTATTGTGTTGCTTGAACATCAGTGGAATTTAATGCAAACCATGCAGTTAGTGTAGTGTGACGATCTTCACTTTGGGCCAATGCATTCATTTCATTTCCAGAATGGAAATAGACTAAATGTCGTTGTGGCAAATGTACTGCTAACCTATATACTGCATGTGATCTATCATGCATTTCAAATTTTAAAAGCCGCCACATAGCTTCTGGCGCACTGACATAGCGAGCATCTACATGAGATGCAAGTTCATCATGTACTAACTCACTACTTTCAGGGTTGTCTGCACTTTTGACGACTACAGTAGCTGCATCGTAACCTTTGTAAATATATTTGTAGACATATTTAATGGATTTGATGGAAGTGCAGGCTTCTACGTTGATGTGGGCGTTGTACTTCATGAGTAAATGTGGATTGTAGGGTACTACATATCTATTGTCCACTTTTTTTCCACGAATAATGGCACTATCTCCTTCTCTTCTTTTATAAAGTGGATATCCATCACAATTGGCATATGTTTTGTCTCTATAATCTTTTGGAAAATCTTTTGAACATTGATTATTTTCCATACATGGTGATTTTGGATTAAGGTCTCCACAGGGTCCATGAATCATGCGATGAGTAACAATCTCATATAGTCTACCATATAGTTCTGGATCCGGTAGTTCAGCAACTATGACTGCATCCACTTTGTCCGAAGTATCTAATTTATCTTTCTCTTGAAGTATTATGAGAAGATGTGCATGTGGAAGGCCTCTTTTTTGAAATTCAATGGTATATACATAAGCAAGACATTTGCCAAATAACTGATTTATAGTAAAGTCACGTATCAATTCATTTAATTTTATCTTAAAAACTCTGGCTACTAAATCTGGTCGATCTGAAGCACTTTGTCCAAGAAGTAGATTTTGATTAATTTCTGGCCATTGTGGATTACATGTAAATGTCACAAATAAATCTGGTTTTCCAAATTTTGTCACAATAGCCATAGCATCATTGTATCTTTCTCTCATATTTCGAGGAGATCCTTGAAAGGAAGATGGTAAAATGATGGCTTTGCCAGCTGTCATGTCTCTGCTTGTAGCCACGTCAGCAACATAGTCCATGAGTCCACAATATTGTTCTACACGTAGTTTATCTTGTTGATATTTTATAAAGTTTAAATTATTTGCCTCAACTTGCAAATATGAATCAATAATCCATTGTTGTGTTAGTTTTCCACCACATAAAATGGGATTAAATTCATCTCTAATGGCAATTTGAGCAACTTTAAATTCAAGCATAGAAACATTATT
Source organism: Discoglossus pictus (assembly GCA_027410445.1). NCBI lineage: Eukaryota > Metazoa > Chordata > Amphibia > Anura > Alytidae > Discoglossus > Discoglossus pictus. The sequence continues at coordinate 96,743,422 of CM050166.1, read as the reverse complement.
TCGGATTCTGGCTTTAGCATTTGGGTAACTGGGAAGGGTTAATTTTGGTTGCCAACCTGCTTCTCCGTGTGGGAAAAAGATGGGATATGTCATTGGATCTAAATTTGGACTTAAGATATTAATATTAATAAATGGTTGGTCCTCATTTCTGGGATATACTCTAATGTCTCTTTGAAATGGTGGTTCTCCTTCATCATTGTGAAAGACCATTGCAACCTCATTTGATGTTGGCAAGTTATAACGACGTTTATCAGTATGTCTGTCTCTTTTAAGCACCATATTAACCTTTGGCATGGGTAATTGATGTCTTTGTGCATGAAGTAGTTGTTCATTTTCTACTTCTGCCAATTTTTTGTAAGCTTTACTGTAGGGATTGTTGTCCATAATGTTATTTAGCTCTATAAAAACACTGGGTAAGCATTTTTTATTTTCTTCCATCTGCATACGTTGGTCAACAGCTTCCATTGTATCTAGGACATATAGTTGAGCGAATTTTCTTTGCTCTCCTTCCTCTGGATGTAAATGTGAAGTCCGATGATAAATTTGTCCTTGGACTTTAAAACAGTAAGGACCATGTCCTGGTACATTAGCAGCCAATGTTGCCCCCATAGATGCAAATGATATGGCACTATTGTAGGATCTTATGTTTGTCTTAAAATTTTTGTAATTTGGAAAAGTAGGTTCAGTCATAATATTTAGTAAATAGGTTGGAAATTGTTTCCTTTGTGGAAGTTTGAACTTTCCTTTTTGACAACAACTAATAAATTGTCCATCTCGGGGTCTCTCCTGTTTAAAATAATAAGCCTCACAAAATTGACATTGAGTAGTCATGTCCCCACAACTATGAACCTCTACTGCTAAAGACTTCATTAAAGGACAATTTGCAATGCATATTGGATGTTGACTTTGATATTCATCAGAAGAAAAGTCATGAAATGTTTCAACAACAGGTTCTAAATGTTTAGTTTTTTTCTTAGATTTTCTTGGTATATGTTGGACTTGTTCGGTTGAAATTTCCTGTAAGTTTTTAGTAAGAGTTTCTAAATGGTTTTTTTTTGTAGTTTTTTTTTTTGGTCTGTCTTGACTGGTATGTTGTAAAATGTCATCTGATGTTTTAGGAACAGTTTGTAAATGCTTTATTATTTTTTTATTTATTTGTGTTGTATCTTTCATTTTTGCAGCTGATATTCTTTTATTTGCAAGTCTTTTGCGTTCTTTTTCTCTTCGAATTTCTTTCTCCTCCGGTGTCTGCTGGGCGGCCCATCTCTCTTGTCTTTCTCTAGTTTGACGTCTTTTCTTCTCTTCTTTGGTCTCGTTATCAGCCATATTAATCTGTAAACGGAAACAAATAAATGTAATTGTGTATATTTAAATTTGTAATTCCTGTTAAAGATTATTGTGCACAATTGTTGAAATAAAAGGCAAATCATGAATGTATCATTGATATTTAGTTAAATTTATAATTCCTGTCTTCAGTGGCTCAGAATTTGTCCAATGGAATACTGCTGTAAATAAGCATGTAACATATTTATTTAAAATAATGGTTTTATTTATTAAAAACTTTGTTTGTGGATAGATATTTACCACTGCAAAACTTCTTTGCTGAAAATAAAAGTGATGTGGTTATTGAGCTATGTATTGCATAGTAGCAATTTAAATAAAATAAGGGAGATAGTAAATGAATTAATTTATTTTTCTGTTGAGACGGATGCAACTGAAAGCAGTTTCTTTAGTGTTATACTTTAGTAGTTATTATAGTTTACCTTGGTTGAAGTGTGATTTAAATCCGAATGTTTGTTGGTCCTCATTTCAAAATCGTTGTCCAATGGTGTGGTCCTCTGTCGGAAGTCCTCGTCCGATGGTGTGGTCCTGTGGCGATAGCCCCTGTCCGATGTTCCTGTGTTGAAATTCCTCGTCTGCTGGTCTGGTCCGAGTCCTCGTCCGATGGTCCGGTCCTCTGGAAAAAGTCCTCGTCCGATTGTCTTCACGCAGTATCTGTTGTAATGTAAAATAGAAAATGTTGTTTGAGTGAAATGTCTTTTAAATAAGTAAAAAATGTATTAATTTTGCTGTATTGTATCAGTTATGGTTATTTTTTTCAAATATTTTTTTTTTAACTTTCTGTACAATCCCAAGACTTTTGTTATTCTTATTTAAGGTTCTTAGTAAGGCTTGTGGGTTGTGATATATTAAATAAGAATATGAATTTATTTTGGTATGTGTTTATGTTATTTTTTGTACAATCCTGTTTTGTGCGCACCACTTGTGGTATACTTATTTAACCTTTATTTGGATGGTTATAGCTAGTGAAACATGAAATAATATAATTAATGTAGTTTGCTATGTGTTTGTGTTAGTTTTTGACAATCCTGTTTGGTGCGCATCACTTGTGCAAAACTAATTTCTTCTTGATTGTACAGGTTATAGGTTGTTAAACATTAAAGAAGAATGTTAATATAGTTTGCTATGAGTTTGTGTGCTTTTTTATACAATGCTATTAGGTGCACAACACTTTTGTTATTCTTATTTTTGGTTATTTGTAAGGCTTATAGGTTGTTAAACATTTAATAAGAAATTCTGTTTTGTGTGTAGCAGTTTGTGTGTCATTGAATTGCGATTTGGCTAATTGAATTGTGCCCTAAATAAGCACATAGCATATTAGTTAAAATAATTTTGTAGTCATAGAAAAACTGTATTTTTGATATTTTTTTATTAACTAAAACCTTAGTTTTAAGCAATTGTTATGTTGTTATTTAGAGCCCTATTCAATTGGGCAAATTGCAATTGAATGAGGGCCTTTGTGTGTACCATATGTTGCATAGTTTGGCCCTCATTCAATTGCATTTTTTACAATGTAATAGTACTGTAAGGCCGTAATTGAATTGCAATGTAGAAATTTGAATAGGGTTGTAAATAAGCACATCACATATATTTGTTAAAATAGAGTAAGGGCCTAAAAGTACTTATTTATAGCCATATTTAATTTTCCAAAATAGCAATTGAATAAGGGCCTTTGGTTACTGCATTTGTTATATTGTGAGCTCCTCATTCAATTGTGTTCTGGCCAATGGAATAGAGCTCAATATCAGCACAGAGCATATGTTTTTACGGAATTTTGTATTTAGTGAACTTGTATCCAAAAGGAACGTGTTCACAAAAGAAAAATTTCCTTTAAAAAATATGCTCTGTGCTTATATAGAGCGCTATTGAAATGGGCAAATCACATTTGAGTGAGGCCCTTGGCCATTAAAGACATATAGGTCCTCATTGAATTGCAATTTTGCCAATTGAAGAGGGCTCTATATAATCACATAACATATTTATTGAGCAAAGTTTTTAGTTATTGAAAACCTTGATTGTGGTTAGAAGTTCAGTAACTAAAAAGTTCTGTTTCAAAAATATGTTATGTGCTTATATAGAGCCCTATTGAAATGGGCAAATCACATTTCAGTGAGGCCCTTGGCCATTAAAGACATATAGGTCCTCATTGAATTGCAATTTTGCCAATTGAAGAGGGCTCTATATAATCACATAACATATTTATTGAGCAAAGTTTTTAGTTATTGAAAACCTTGATTGTGGTTAGAAATTCAGTAACTAAAAAGTTCTGTATAAAAAAAATGTTATGTGCTTATATAGAGCCCTATTCAAATGAGGAAGTTGCAATTGAATAAGGCTCATGGTTATTTCTTGTTTATACTTAATACTTTACCTTGATTGAAGTTTTGAATGACAGACGGTCCCCTCCTGCCAATCTTAATCCGCCGGTCTTCTTTTAGTGTCTGTTTGAAAAAGAAAGTGAAATAGTTATTTGTATATTTATAATTTGTCATCTAGCAAAGCATGGCCTTTTGAGCATGTAATGTCTTGTTGTATCTTACCTCTTCAAATTTGTTGGTGTTCTTTAAAAGGGATTGTGCTTCACAGTGCACGGTGCAAATTGTTGAGAGACGCTGTTGATGCAGAGTCTGTTTGAATATTAAACGAAATAGAAAGATTCAGCTTTATCTGATGTATTGAATTGTAGTAAATTAATTCAATTAACCTTATTTTTTGTTGGGGGCTACACACATATGTCACATACATGAAGCACATTACATAGTTTAATGTAATTATTTTGTGTACGTGTGACATATCAGTATACATGAGTCAAATTGAAATGGTTAAATTAACCTTATATTTTTTTTTCCAACACACATAAATGTGTGTGTGTGAGATGTAACTATAGATGATACACATATATGTGCGTGTGACATATCAGTATACATGAGATATAATGTCATTAAAATGTAGTTGTTTACTGATTTTGTTGTAAGCTAATTTTGTTGCATTGGCAATACACATAAATGTGCGTGTCACATGTCACTATACATTATAGACATATATGTCGGTGTCAGATGTCACTATAAAGGGGCAATACACAGAAATGTGCGTGTCAGATGTCACTATACATTATAGACATATATGTGCGTGTCACATGTCACTATACATTATACACATATACGTGCGTGTCACATGTCACTATGAAGGGGCAATACACAGAAATGTGTGTGTCAAATGTCACTATACATTATAGACATATATGTGCGTGTCACATGTAACTATACATTATAGACATATATGTGCGTGTCAGATGTCACTATACATAAAGCTCTGTTTAATTTTTTTTGGGAGCCTATACACATAAATGTGCCATACATGATGACTACATAAATCCTAGTTTATTTTTTTATTTGTTTGACCTGACCTGATAATAAAATGTAATATATTATAGCTTACCTGTCAGTTGTAATTTGCACAATGTAAAGTAGTAAATTAGTAAAGAATTGTCTTCTCAAGTAAAAGCAGCAGTTATCTCAGAAGTCACTCCGTTGATCACCTGAGGAGAAATGTATTTTTTAGTTGGAAATAGCCAGTATTTATAAACTTGTAGAAAGTTCTGGAAAGTGAGACCGTTAGAACGCAATACGCATGCGCTATTTGCGTTCCAGCTTACAATTTGCGTTCCATCCGCCATTTTAGGCGTATTACTGTTCAAAATGGTGTTTAATATGATTGTGATACGTTCCGCATAGTATGTGTTTCATTATTGCGAGTAAGTGTAGTGTAGTTACGTCTGGAGCCTCGTTTTCGTTTTGTTCGTCGGCCATTTTTTCTCTCGCTTAGCGATGGTATTAGTGTCTAAAGTGTTTATTTTGATTTAAATGTAGGTGTAACTTGTTTTTTTGAGGTGCTGGCTGGTTCCTCTTGCTGTAGGTAAGCTTTTTATGTGTTTGTTGTGTGTCTTTGTTAAGTTTTAAATGTTTGTATGTCGGCGTGTTGCGTCCGATGTTTGCGAAGTCGTAATGTGTGGTAACGTGTCTCGTATGGTGTTTGCGTGTGTAGCCTCGTTTTCGTTTTATTCGTCGGCCATTTTTTTTGTCGCTTAACAAACTATTTAGTGTCGAAACTCTTTTATTTTGAGTGCAATTAAGTTGTAAGTTGCATTTTTGAGGTCCTGGGTGCTTCCTGTTTGTGTAGGTAAAGTTTTTATGTATGTGCTGTGTGTATGTATTGTGTTTGTAATTTTGTAATGTTCGCGAGTTGCGTCCGAGTGTTGCGAGGCCGTAATGTGTGTGAACGTGTGTCGTATGTTGTTTGCGAGTGTCGTAATGTGTTTGAACGTGTGTCGTATGTTGTTTGCGAGTGTCGTAATGTGTTTGGACGTAAACTTTTTTTGTTCAAGGGTCGCAGTTGCTGCAACTGAAGACCTCGCTTTGCGAGGTCCTCAGGTGCTGGCATGGAGCGCCTGCGGCGCTCCAAGCCAGCAACTGAGGCCCTCGCTTCGCGAGGGTCCTCAGTTGCTGGCAAGGAGCGCCTGCGGCGCTCCATGCCAGCAACTGAGAACCTGGCACAGTGCCCTCGCTACGCGAGGCCCGCGACTCGCTGCGCGAGCCGCGGCCCTCGCTACGCGAGAACCGCGACTCGCTACGCGAGGCCCGCGACTCGCTGCGCGAGTCGCGGCCCACGCGTTTCGAGGCCCGCGTCTCGCTGCGCGAGCCCCGGCCCTCGCTTCGCGAGGGCCGCGGGCTCGCTACGCGAGCCCGCAGCGTTAGCAACAACTCGTACGCTCACAACTATATATGTGATTAGCGCAGAACAATTTGATTTGTTAGACGTGCTGCTGCTGGAGCAACATGGTGGTATAAGACCAGATGCACATGTGCTTGTGTACCCAGAGGGCACCTAAGGAGTTACAAGATATGTAACTCTGGACCCGGGTTGCAAAATAAATAAAATATAACCCATAAGCAAAGTAAATAATGTATGCATGTTAAGGTGTTTCTGTCAACTATGAAAGATCACAAAAGAACAATCAAGAAAAGACTAGAGCAGGTGCTCATGTGTTGTAAATACAACATTAACAATTATACATTCTTATTATAGAAAAGATAAAATTAGATCAGGCCTTAATTAGGCCATTTAGAAAACATAAAATGTTAGCATCCTGTGGAAATGGCAAGACATGCATACTAAATACTGATAACTCTAATTGACACATAAATACAATAATGTATCCTGAATCATGGCAAGCCGCTAATGCATGAAACAAAAACAGAAACAGCACAGTTGTAATGTCCAATTATAATACAATATGATTGACTCATGGGGTAATTTATAGTAACATGTTTCAAACAGTTTATATAATAATGTAAATAAAGTCAATCATAATAAGAATAATGATGATAATAATAATATATAACATAATAAGGAATGATCCAATATTACAGTACAACATCAATTATGCAGCATCTGATAATCCAGTACCTCTTTTAATCCGGACATATTTTAATTAGCACAAGTTTTCTAAAAAAAAATAGCCAGCTTTGTAAATAGATGAGGCTTTTATTAAACATGCCAAAAGAACTGGTTCAAAGTAACACTTACAGTTAACTTAATTCTCTGCATTATCAATCCCTTAAATAAACAGATAGAACTGCAGTATTCATTTAAAAAATTGAAACCACCGCTGGTCCGGCAAGAACGGTTTTCCAGCAAAGCCCCGGAATGGACAATGCCGAATAATTGGTGTCAGACCTGTATTTTTATACTTTAGATTACTGCATTTCATCAGTCATGTGACACCCTTAAAATGTATTGTGGCTATAAAGAAACGTAATAAGTTGCCAGCATAATGATTTTGTCAAGTATAATAGTACCCTTCAGCCATCAAGGACAGTTAAAGAGCCTAGCAATATTTGAGAACAGGAAAAAAATCACCAGTGCCGACATCACATCCATCAGCTATATAGCTGATAGCACATGTTAAAGGATAACCATGAGATCAGCAATAGGGGAAAGTACCCATTAATAGGGAGAGGACGCAAAGGTCAGCAGCCAGATTGACTGTTACTTACATCAGACAATGCTTACAGATGCAGAAGATGCCTTTATAGACATGAAAGGTGGGGGTGGTGGAGGCATGGGGGACGAGAGGAGGGGCCAGGCTGTGGGTGGATGAGGGATGCCTCTGGGGTGAAGGATTTGGGGCTGGGGACCAGAGCGCGTTGCATGGCGTCTGCAGTCACTTATTGGAATGCTTTCTGGTCCTTCCCACCCTGAACAGCCCGGCCAGTTACGATTTAGTAATTGGATGGTGCCTCCTCTCCCTATTGCACCTGGTCAGGCTGCACATGATCTCGACGTGATTGGCGCAGATGCTAGCCTGGATCCCCCGGAGACACTCCATCGGCTGCCGCTTGAGGGCCAGCATCTCCGCCCTTAGCCTCTTGCCTCCTGACGGTGGATGGGTTTCCTTGCCTCCCTGACCTTAAAGAGTGACCTAGCTCTATGTGTATCTATGTGTGTTCTTTAATTTATGTGTATTGCTATTATGTGTAATCTGTAAATATGTGTAATCAAGGATTAAGTCTAAAATCGTAATTAGATGAATAGAAATAAAAAAAAATTAATATACTGCTCTGATAACTTGCCTACTCTCTCACTTAAAAACCTCCAACTCCGGGACCTGCGTGTTACTCTGGAAGAAAATACAACACAGTCAACACATGGGTTTGGAGATCGCAACTTTATAATCTACCTCTGTCAATCATCTGTGGCTAGACCGATTTCTATTTACTGAGAGGCCTGTGTCGCACTACGTTATACCATGATTGGATCGTAACAGTTTGCGTCCGCAGAAGGGGTTTACGGGCTTGAGGCCTCGGCCCGTAACCTGCGCTCAATTGAATAGCTCTGGAGCCAGAGACAAACAGGAGCCCACAGCATGCCCGCAGACATACAGCCAGGATTCCGCAAGTCGGGCTCCATATCTCTGATGAGGAACTGAACATTAGCGTGGGACATGTTAGTAGACTCATAGTAATGCCCTGACTATTTTTATGGCTTTGGGTCTAATGGAAAGATCATTAGTTTTCAAGGAGACACCCTCCTGAAAAAGTAACAGCATGAATGACTAGCCAACCCCATAGTAAGGAATAATTGCATAAAAACGTTTAAAAAAATGTATACGGTTGTGAAGGTTTTTTTTGCCTTCTAAAAAAATATTTTCGATTATCAATTTTTGTTGTTCAAAAGACCAAATATACACAACCAGACTACAGTGCTCCAATATTCATCTTCATTGGGAATTCCCTCAACTTAATTTTATATGTTCTCAATATCACCAGCTTTATATGTACACAGGTTTATGCATCATGTTTCTATGCTCTCACTACGCTTGTATACTTTCAGACTTCTCTGTCTTACTGTCCCAATCTATCTGCCTCTGCTTTTGTTTAACTGCTGTGTCACTCATGCTCCCTCTCTCTCTGTTTACAGGCTTCACATAACAAGCAAAACAACAGGCAAACACAAAAAAAGCAAATGAAAGGATCAGGCCATTTGCAACAGCAGGTAAAGAAGTAATATAAGGGCACTGAAATCAGCACTAGAGCACAGGTTCAGGCAGTTGACTTTACTGCTTTCCACCCCAGCACTAAGATTTTCTCATTATACTGAGGTCAGCCAGGCTCACCTGCACTTTATATATATATATATATATATATATATATATATATATATATATATATATATAGTAAATAAATAGTACATCTGTGTTCACATTTGAATGTCTAAAGAAAGTAAAAAAAAAAAAAACTTGCTTCCAGCTCAGAATTCCAAGGAAAACAGTTATTACACTGCACTCTGGGACGCTGAGCTGGGACATGCAAATGTGCCCACAAATGCCTTGCTCTTTAATCCATAGCCATTTTCAAACATGGCTTCCTTTAAGCTTATGCCTGCTGCATTACAAAGCTTTAATGCAAAGCCAAGACTGGATTTTACACAAGCTGGGTATCCTATCCATGTTTCAAGCTTACTGGCTATCATCAACATGGAGCAGGATCTCAGCCTGTGTTATGGAACTTATGAGTAGGTAGTTCACCACAATAATCATTTATAATATGGTGGGCAAAAGAGCGACAGAAGCCCTCCACCGTACAGTAGTACAGTAAATAAATAGTACATCTGTGATCACATTTGAATGTCTAAAGCAAGTTAAAAAAAACCTGCTTCCAGCTCAGAATTCCAAGAAAAACAGTTATTACACTGCATATATTAGCGAACAGCAGATTCCTTTAGTGATACATAATATTGGATCTATATTTACACAACACTCTCTTATCCATCTTTAGTCATACCAACAAAAGCCAACATGGTCAGAAAAGTCAAACAAATCACCAATCCACAAAAGAATATACTAGTCACGGCTCATGTGTTTAAGCACTGAGTCACACAATTATTATAGCTGCTATTTTTTCCTGCCCACGTGTTTGTATCCAATATTCTTCTTATTTAATTTATTCCTGATCTTTTCTCTCTAGTTAATCTTGTAGTGTTTATTATCATCATTACCCTATAAAAACTCAGATTCCCTTAATGACTGAATCATACATTCCTCAATATTATTTAATTTCCCCCACAAGCACAGTATCAGATTAAAATTAAATAGTAAAAGAAAACAATAGAAAACAATCTTAGGGTTGGATCATCTTTCCCTGGATTCATTTATCTTCAGTTTTACATAAAAGCAATATCAAATGAACCCTATAAATATTAATGGTAGGCAAAATTGCTGTAAAATGTATCCTGAGCAATGTAATCTGACCCAGTGTCTGCCAGCTGTTTGAGATCTACGGGACCAGTGGTACTTATGGTAGTATGAGTGTAGGAACATATGCAAAAGAGATAAACTGTTAGAGCTAACAAAGGAGATGTGAGTCATACAGGTCTGTGCATGTGGCAATGCTCACGGTGTTGCAGGTGAATGACAGAAATGCCAAAACAGTCAGCTCAGTACAAATGAGCTCAGCTCCCATTATTGTTAATCAAGGTTGAGTAACACAATATATTAATAGAGTAAAATGTAGATGCTGGCCCTGTGAATGGCTTTTCCAACCGATCATTTAGTGGAGAATGCATAGAGTTTAAAATTAAAATCCATCAGCAGAAGCAGGGGCGTAGGAACAAAAATAAAAGTTCCTACACCCATGCTCAGAAAGGAGTTCACCAGAATCTTCCATTTATACTTAACAGATTCAAGCATCTGAAATCTAATCAGGGTAATAAGAACTACTAAACCATTACTTAAATATTGTTCTTTATATACTTCAATATCTGGACATTAAGAGATCTGTACCCAGTGTCCTGAATTGACTACAACCATTTTGAGTTTCTCTGCCCCACACTGGGCCCGAGAAGCATGGGATTTTGCATGGAGATCCACACTCTGATCTGAAAAGTCGTGGTTACATATTACAAACACAGCCTACCATCTCAATAGGATTTAAAGATCCCTAATACAATGAAATGGCCAGAATACCTCTCTGCATCTCCTGTCCTTAACGATTCTCTGTGATACAATGAGATACAATACCAATAACTTCATGCAGATTTATGGAAAAGCACTTGTGATAATAATAATACCATGCACTCCCACAGCACAAAGCCACATAATGCACAATATCAATAACCTTGAAGAGACAGCAAAAGTAAATACTTGGCACAAACATCCCCTTTTCAGGGCATTGGATAAACACACATAGGATCTTATTAATAATAATACATTTATATATCTCTTTTCTCCCAGAAGGGCCTAAGAAACTGATCATTTTTGCTGCTTTTCGCCAGTAAGCATGGTTGCACAATTATGTGGCATGTATGCTAGACCCAGATGGGAAGTTGACATGAGAACAACCGGTAGACTTTGCCATTTTCATAAGTTATGATCTTTGCAATACTCTCTGTTGTTTGCATTTTAGTCTCCTATCATTATGTCATGAGCCCCTGGACTCTTTTGCAATGGCAATCGGACATTGATGGACACTAGACCATGTGACTACCTAACTCAAGGGCTATTCTCATGGCCATCAGGGCATTTTAAAAGGACTATATCACTTGTGGATTTATGTTTTTGTGTAATGTTGGGGCCAAAGGCCAGGTTGTATACCCTGGGCCTTTAAAGAGCCAATTTCACTTAGTCATTTGAGCCTCTAGGGCTCTGTCTTGTTTATTTTTTTATTCCATAAGCAGAATGTGTTTCAGGGTGTATCTATTACATTTGGCTGCTAAAAATATTTTTGGGGAGTACCACTTTAAGGGGTAGTAGGTGCCTCTAGGAGCCAAACACCATACCCAGTTCACTCCTAGCCCCAGGGCCAGGCTCTGGTCCTGCTTGGATTCAAACTTGTGTCAAGCTGCAAATCAGGCTCTATAGACTTCTATGGGAGATTCAAGAATATGATTAAGCCATCAAGTATAGTTACAAAGGTTATCAAAACAGTAATTGTAACACTGGTTTCAATAGACAAAGGTTAAGTGGTGTCAAGTGCTCTCCAAGTGATGCCAGTTTGATCCTTTGGCTTGCGGTTAACCACAAATTAGGAAATGCTGGGTGACCCCCCATTCAATCTAATAGCTTAAATGTCTAAAATTATTGTGGAAGTCCTTTTTGGCCCCGTATAGTGAGTACACCCATAGACACCTCAAACTCCTTAACTGAGTCCTCACCGACTCAATAAAGATATCTCTATCTGAGGGAAGTCGGTTAGGAAGCGGGTAGACCCAACTGCACAATCCCCTGAATTCACTGGGCCTTATCACTATTCCCTTTTTACACAGGAGGCACCCTGAGCCAGCTGGCCCATCAACACTACCATCTGCTGTCCCCGATAAATAGCAGAAAGCCTGTTCCCGATAATTTAAGATTCTCATATCCCAGGTGGTATGGTTCAACAAGTGGCGTAAGATCCAGACCCCTCACCCTAACTCTGTCTCCAGCCACTACACTATCTAAACAATCCCTGCAGTGCCCAGATCCTGCCTGGAGGTTGCTGGTACCTGGGACTATAGACCCCTTGGCACATAGGTGGGGAAGGAGATAGGCTGGTACTAAGACCTTGGAGATAGACTTGACCCATATGGGATTTTTCAAAGGGGGCATAAGGTGTCAAATTTGTGTTTGCCTAAGGAAGTGGCGGATTGATGATTGGTTGAAGAAATGTATAAAAATTTGCGTACTGAAAAATAAACTGATGCTCTGTTTGGGATCCATATGCATGGTGTATTTCATTTAGAAGGAAGACATTTATTATTTTTTAACCAGAAATTCATTTCTGCAACTTTTCCTGGTACCCAGTACCTTGTTCTGAAATTCTGCAGCTTGGCCCTGCAACCTCAACTTGGTCTAGAGAGTTAGCAATTTGTCCTCCGGTTAGGCCATACCCGTGCTTACACAGCAGCTCCACACCACTAATGCTGCAGCAACATCAAAACAGATTGCCAGCTCTTCAACACAATGCTTCAAAATAGGTAAAGTATATTAATTTATTAATGTATTATATATTTCATTATTATACACCAAACAGCATTAGCTACCTTACAATTTCATTGCCGTAATTTTTTGACGGGCAATTCTCTAGTCACATATATAATTGTCATCAGTGCGGGTTGTCAAAAGTTGTTGCTAACGCTGCGCCCCTCGCGAGGCCTGCAACGGTGGACTTCAGGCCCGCAAATGCGGACCTTCGCAAAGCGAGGGGCTGCATTTGCGGAGGTGGAGGCTCCCACCGCGACAGTAAAATTTACGGAATTAGTATCCGCAAATATGACCCGCGGAACTTAGAAAAACATATATTACGACCTCGCAAAAATACAACATTAGCGCCCAAAACCCACGCACATGAAAACATTCAAACCACACAAAATACACACAACAAACACATAAAAAGCTTACCCACAGCAAGGGGGGGCACCCAGCACCTCTAAAAGAGAAGTTACACCTGAATTTAACTTGAAATTCAAGAGTTTAGACGCCTGAAAATTCCCTAAGCAAGAGAAAAAATGGCCACCAAAAAAAGGAAGACGAGGCTACAGGACCCTAAACACGCAAAACACCACAAAGCACAGACAGATTTTCCGAAAAAGACGTACGAGGTGCAAGAACAAGGACGCAAAATCAGCCACAGCCACGTACCACACACATTAGGCGCCAATTTACAACACTAACCTACAAAATGCAGAAGTACACAGCTACCCTAATGGCTTTTCCTCGCACACGCATACTATTTACACTACACACTGCACACATTGCTGACACTTACACAGCAGCTCCACACCAGTCAAAACACACATTATATGCTGCAGCAACATCAAAACAGATTGCCAGCTCTTCAACACAATGCTTCCTGCATATATTACTTCAAAATAGGTAAAGTATATTCATTTATTAATGTATTATTTATTTCATTACCATACACCAAACAGCATAGCTCACTTACAATTTCATTGCCGTAATTTTTTGACAGGCATTATTCTAATTGAGATATAGTTTATGACGGAATAACCAACATTAAAACATTAAAATCATGATGAAATGAATGTAAAGCTTTTCTCTGAAGTGCTGCAATCAGTGGTTAATATTGTCAGGTGAAAGCAACCTGAGCAGCCTCTTCAGAATTTATAAGATCCGGTAGCAAGACTTTTCCCAATAATATGACAAGCCTGGCTGAATGAATGACATACATTCTTGCTATTTCAGTTCTTAAACTCTATTGTATAACAATACATTTCTAACTCTAGAGACCCCATCTGGCTGAAACATAAACATATGTTTATTTGTAAAATCCCATATGAGCTACAGTATGTCCCGTCTGTCCTTCCCCTAGACTATTCATTTTCATTTGGTAACATAACAATATAAATGTTTAATTGGTTTAGTATATGTTTTTATACATAGAAGAAATAAAACAGAATCAGCTTCTTGATATGCAAAAAAGAACAGCTAATTTAGCAATAAAATATATATTTGTTTCAAAATGTCTTATACTAAATAATAACATATTTTAATACATTATGGGTATTGAAGAGTGTTGAAGTCAATCCATCAACTGTATTTCTTCTTGACAAAATATATCAGACTAGTATTTTATTGTTTCTGTTATTCTAACCATGTTGAATGTGTGTTTTCCATTGTGACCACACTAACAAGATTGGTTATTGTACATCACTGTGTATTAATATATTGTACAATATACTGTAGAGATATTAAGCACTTGTCGCTTATATTGACCAATATCAATCAATTTAGTGTACATTATAGTGATATTTAGCACTTATAGCTTACATTGACCCAAATCAATCAGGACATGAAAAGTGGTTACATTTAAAAATACAAGTTGAGATAGTCCAGTTCTCGAAGGGTGTCAGTGAGAAACACATCAGGTGAAGATCAGACTGAGAAATAGAAGCATGAAGTGTGTCAAGGTATTATTGGTCATTGATAATTTTGGGTGGTGTATATCTGAAATATACCATTTTTAACTTAGAGTGTGACCTGATCATTTTTATGTGAATTTGTTTTTAATAAAGTTTTATGCCACAAACCATTATATGTTTAAACGAAGATCAACTCTGCAGTGAAAAGAGAAATTATATATAGATATAGAACAAAGGGAAGTTTTAGGTGTGAAAGTTAAAATAATGGCCCTTTTATCAACAGGCATGGTAATCAAATTGCCTAATATATTTTGCACACCGCCCTCTAATATTGCAATTTAGTATGTTAATTAAAATAACGCATTTATATAAAAATGTAAAACACGCTCAGATTCTTCCACTTTACAATATGAGGTATAGACACAGCATGGTATGACTACTTTCGAAGTCTCTGTGGGAATTTCAGTAGATGTTTCTTTAAGTGTATAAAATAATTTTAGAGTTAGAGTACTTGTTCTCAACCCTACTAATCCCAGAACTTGTGATGGCTGTTAAGCCAATTCCTTGTTTTACAAGTGAAGTTGAGAACAAATATGTAAAAACGTATATATTTAAATTTAAGTTTAATGCCAAAAAATAAATAGCAGCTATTCATGTATGGATGGAGCGCGTAAAACCAGCAATGGGGATCCATCTATTAATGAACACTATTAAAGAAAATACAACTGACTATTCTTATATCATGGGTAATAAATTGCTTGGATTAAAATCTTAACATTTACATTTACCTACCTATCTTAAAAAAAGAAATCTATTCATCAAGAATACGCAACTGTCATGTAGGTGTAGAATTTATTTATTGAATGTTCTTATATATATATTGCATGAGATAAATAGGACACCTTCCCAGAGCTTGTTAATCAGTGTGTCTCCAGTATCACACGTTTTGATGAATAACCTCCACTGGATAACTTGGAAAGTTGTCTTATAAGATTTGTGCATTTGTTGAACTGAGGTGTATTAACATTTACACGGTTTCCTAACAGGATTCCTACTTTCTCTCACACAAAGAAAATGATTATGTATTAATGCCTGGAATTACAGATGATACCCAAATGTTGTTGATATATGTTATGTTGTCGTGTTGTATCTGCAACCAGATGAAAAGCCATGGGAACTCCCAATTCCCAGGACACCATAACGTTCCAAATGAAAACTGAGCTGAACAGCGCAAGATAATGCATTAACAAAATTTACAAAGATGCATTCAATTAATACATTTACATAAAAAGATAAGAACATTATGAGAGTATGAACCAGTTACTACAAATGCATTAATTATAACTTGAAAAAAATAAATAAATCTACTCTCTCTGAAAGGTGTAGTGTGAAACAATGAGATCGATATTATTCTGCTATGTGTTACTGTGATTAGAAATAAACACATCTTGTAAAATTGGTTTGAAAAAAACATTTGAAGATTTTTTTTTATATGTACAGTATTCAAGAACTGTATAATGAAACAAAAACTAATTTAAAATAAAATGTAATAATCTGATTTCATCATTGGCATTCATTGCATGATATCTAACTACGTGTATGTAATTTATAATTGGGAGGAAGAGCTTCCACAAAAAGGTTATTTACGGTTAAATACTCAGTAATATGGAAAATATAGGATTCAATCAAAAGAGGATTTCCATAACGAATCTTATCAAGAAGAAATAGAATGTAATGTTTAGAAAAAGAATAATGTGATTTATCACGAAAATAAGGAATCACATATATAGTTGTGAGCAGGTGGGTTGTTGCTAACGCTACGGGCTCGCAAAGCGAGGGCCTCAGTTGCTGGCATGAGGGGCCGATGGTGCTCCTTGGCAGCAACTGCGGACCTCGCAAAATTTATGGACTTACGACAAACAAATACGAGACGCGTTACGACCCATTACGACCTCGCAAAAATACGACCTTACCGCCCGAAACCTGCGCACATGAAAACATGAAAAACACAAGAAATACACACCACAAATACATTCAAAGGTTACCTACAGCAAGGGGAGGCAGCCAGGACCTCGAAAACTGAAGTTACACCTCAATTTCACTCTAAATAAAAGAGTTCAGACACCCGAAAATACCCTAAGCAAAAGAAAAAATGGCCGCCGAAAAAAACGAAAACGAAGCTACAGGACTCTAAAGACGCAACACACCACTAAACACCTATGGATTTTTCGAAAAAGACGTATGAGATCCGAAAACAAGGACGCAACCCGCGCGACCCAAAAAACATTAGAAACACAATAAATACACACAACAAACACATAAAAAGCTTACCCACAGCCAGGAGGGCCACCCAGGACCTCTGCAAGTGACGTTAAACCTCAATTTAAGTCCAAATTACACAGTTTAGACACCAGAAAATCACCTAAGCGAGAGAAAAAATGGCAGCCGAACAAAACAAAAACGAGGCTAAAGGACCCTAAACATGCAAAACACCACCAAACACCTATGAATTTTCCAAAAAAGTCAGACGACATCCGAAAACAAGGACGCAAAATCAGCCACAGCCGCGTACCACACATTAGGTGCCATTTTAGAACACTAAATTACACAATCCGGAAGTACACAGCTACCCTAACGGATTTGGCTCGCGCACGCACACTATTTACACTACACACTGCACAAATTCATGACACTTACACAGCAGCTCCACAGCACTGATGCTGCAGTAACATGAAAACAGATTGCCAGCTCTTCAACACAATGCTTCCTGCATATATTACTTCACAATAGGTAAAGCATATTAATTTCTTATTTTATTAATTATTCTTTGGCATACAAAAAAAAACCACAACGCTTTTCATAGCACACAAACAACCAAGAACCTCGCAATGAGCGCTGAAGGATCTTGGAACACCAACAAAATGAATGTCGCACACAAACAACATTACCTGCCTTACAATCTTATTGCCGTCATTTTTTGACGGGCAAGTCGCTAGTGGTAAATAAATGGAAGCAGCGGTGGAGCTAGTGAATGCAGGGCCCTGGTGAAAATTTTTGTTGTTGTTTTGGGGCCTTCCATTCACCAGCTCTGCCACTGACATTGGGCTTTTCTCATTATATATTATTACATTTATATATAATATATACCGTATATACTCGAGTATAAGCCAAGTTTTTCAGCCCTTCTTTTTAGGCTAAAAAGGGCCCCCTCGGCTTATACTCGAGTCACTCTCCCCCCTGTGTCTCTCTAATCCCATCGTGTCTCTCTAACTCCCCCGTGTCTCTCTAACCCCCGTGTCTCTCTAACCCCCCCCGTGTCTCTCTAACCCTCCCGTGTCTCTTTCCCTTCCCCCATCCTCAACCCCCCCTCCTCATTCTAAACCCCCCTCCTCACTTTACCCCTCTAAATACCTCCCCCTCTCCCCTCACTTACCTCCATCTGCAGCTGTTCCTCCGCTCCTTCCTGCGTCGGGACCCGGCATTTGCTAATGACGTGACGTCACATGCACGCCACGTCATTAGCATTGGCCGGGTCAAGACGCAGGAAGGAGCGTGGAGGAGCGGAGGAACAGGTGCAGATGGAGGTAAGTGAGGGGAAAGGGAGAGGGGGAGGTATTTAGAGGGGTAAAGTGAGGAGGAGGGTTTAGGATGAGGAGGGGTAAAGGGAGGAGAGGGGTTTAGGATGAGGAGGGGTAAAGTGAGGAGGGGGTTTTAGGATGAGGATGAGGATGGGGGGGTTTAGGATGAGAATGGGGAGGGTTTAGGATGAGGATGGGGGGGTTTAGGATGAGGATGGGGGGTTGAGGATGAGGATGGGGGGTTGAGGATGAGGAGGGGTGATTGAGGAGTGGGGGTTGAGGAGGGGGGATTGAGGATGGGGGGTTGAGGATGGGGGGTTGTGGATGAGGATGGGGGGTTGAGGAGGGCGAATTGAGGAGTGGGGATTGAGGAGGGGAGATTGAGAATGGGGGGGTTGAGGATGAGGATGTGGGGTTGATGTTGAGGAGGGGGGTTGAGGAGGGAGGTTGAGAAGGGGGTTTAGAATGAGGAGGGGGATGGAGAATGGGGTTGAGGATGAGCATGGGGGGGTTGAGGTTGAGGAGGGGGGTTGAGGAGGGAGGTTGAGGAGGAGGGTTGAGGATGAGGAGGGGGGTTGAGGAGGGAGGTTAAGGATGAGGAGGGAGGATGAGGAGGGGGCTGAGGAGGGTGGTTTGGGATGAGGATGGGGGGTTGAGGATGGGGGGTTGAGGATGGGGTTTGAGGATGGAGGGTTGAGGATGAGGAGGGGGGTTGAGGTTGAGGAGGGAGGTTGAGGAGGGGGTTGAGGATGAGGAGGGGGATGAGGAGGGGGTTGAGGATGAAGAGGGAGGTTGAGGATGGGGTTGAGGATGAGGAGGGGGGTTGAGGAGGAGGTTGAGGATGAGGAGGGGGGTTGAGGTTGAGGAGGGGGTTGAGGAGGGGGGTTGAGGAGGGGGTTGAGGATGAGGGGGTTGAGGATGAGGAGGGAGGTTGAGGATGAGGAGTGGGGTTGAGGAGGGAGGTTGAGAATGAGGAGGGTGATAAGGGAAGGGGAAGAGACACAGGGAAGGGAGAGGGGGCTAGAGACACAGGGAAGGGAGAGGGGAGAAGAGACAAAGGGGAGAGAGAGGGGGGACACAAGAAAAGGGCACACAAGAGGGGGACACAGAGGGCACAAGAGGGACACAGGGGGCAGCACATTTCCCCCCCTCGGCTTATACTCGAGTCACTCATTTTTCCCAGTATTTTGTGGTAAATAGGTGTCTCGGCTTATACTCGGGTCGGCATAAATAGAATGTATATTTATTATAATATAGAAAATTATATATTTATATCTATATATATATATATATATATATATATATACAGTATATATATATATATATACAGTATATATATATATATGTATATATGTAATATAAAACATACAAAACTTATATATTTACATTAATATATGTATACCTGGCTCCCTGCATCCCTCGCCTTGCTTGGAGCTGTAGGAAGTCCGGAGCTGTCCCAGGGGCAGTGAGACAGTAAAGCGGGGGTGCGGCCTCCCATTTCCTGCACAGGAAGTGCAAGTGGTGTGTTGTGCTTGGCCCTCTGAGCTGAGTGGGCCCTGGTGCAACACACCACTTGCACCACTGATATCTCCACAACTGAAAGGAAGAGCTACAGGAATTCCATAAAGTTGCCTAATCTGTATGTAAGTGCAGAGAGATGAGCAATCTCTTTAAAGAGCAATTGGACTTTTCTTCAGTCCAAAGTGTTTTTACGATTAAGTGACATGCACGAATGTTAACTCAATCCATGTTGTATGTTTTGTTGAGTATCAGTGTGACTTTGTATTATTAAGGGTTACACTTGTTTGTGTTAATTTATTATGTTGATTAGCATATCACTGCAGGTGTTTGATTGCATTGATTGTTTTAATATATGTCTGGCAATGTGAATGTATTACTGTGAATGCATTACTGTTATGATTTTCTCAATAACTGCATATAAAAGAAATTTGCAATTGTGCCGTGCTGAAGGGCCCGTAGGCCCATCCATAGTGTCCATAGTGCTTTCCCTAAAGCACCTTGTGGGATTGAAACTCGCAGACTTAAAACCTAAAGGTATTGTGTGAGGAAAAAGAGGGAGAGAGAGGTGAGAGTGTGTTAGGGTGGAAGGTGATATGCTTCTTTAAAGAGATGTGTTTTTAGAGAGGTTTTGAATGTTTTGAGGCAGGAGGATAATCTGGTGGAGCGAGGCAAGAAGTTCCAGAGAATAGGGGCAATGGGGAAAAGTCATGAAGGGGAAACGTCCTGACGGTGAGAGTGAGAGGAGGTGACAAGAGTTGTGGAAAGAAGATGGTCATTAGCAGAACGAAGAGGGCGGGTGGGGGAGTATTTGGAGATGAGACCAGAAATGTATGGGGGTGCGCTATTGTTGAGGGCTTTGAAAGTTAGGTTCATGATTTAAAATGTTATTCTGGAGGCTATGGGAAGCCACTGGAGTGATTGACAGAGAGGTGATGCTGACACTGAACGTTGTGTACGGAAGATGAGTTTAGCAGAGGCATTTATAATAGATTGAAGTGGAGATAGTCGGGTGGTGGGTAGGCCAGGATAACCCTGAATTCCTTTTACCATTATAAATATATCCACTCCCCTTTTAAAGTTATCTATTGAATCCGCTGGTAGAGAATTCCACAGATTAACCACCCTTACAGTGAAGAACCCTTTTTTTTTCTTTAAGGTGGAATCTTTTTACTTCTAACCTCAAGGGATGTCCTCTTGTCAGTTTAAAACCTCTTGGCACAAAAAGCTCCCCTGACAAATCTTTATACTGACCCTGGATGTATTTATATAAGGTAATCATATCTCCTCTTTTTCTAGAGAAAATACATTTAATTTGGTTAGTCTTTCTTCATAACTTAGCCCCTCTGTTCCCCTTATTAGTTTTGTTGCCCTCCTCTGTACCTTTTCCAGCTCTAAAATGTCCTTTTTATGAAGTGATGCCCAACATTGTACTCCATATTCCAAATGAGGGTGTACTAGGGATTTGTATAGTGGGAGAATTATATTTGCTTCCCTTGCTTTTATACCCTTCTTAATACATTCTAATATTTTATTTGCCTTTGCAGTTGCTGCTTGGCTTTGAGCACTGTTACCTAGGTGGTTGTCCACAAGCACTCCCAAATCCCTTTCAATATCTGATACACCTAAATTTGCTCCATCACATATAATAGTTGTCAAACTAAGAATCGTTGTCACGCTTTGCGAGCTCGCAACTGCATCCCTTGCAAAGCGAGGGGCCGCATTTGCGGAAGGTAGAGGCTCCTACGTCGGCTCAAAGGCACCTCACACGCGGTTAAAAACACACACACACGCAAGACTTAGAAAAAAAAATGACCTCGGAACCAACCTTAACGGCACAAACACCCACACGCACGAAAAATACGACCATAACGGCCGAACCGCGCGCACCTAAAAGCAGTCAAAACACACCAAATACTGACAAAAAATACATAAAAAGCTTACCCATAGCAAGGGGGGGGGGGGGCATCCAGGACCTCTGAAAGTGAAATTACACCTCCATTTAAGTCCAAATTCCTGAGTTCAGACACACGAAAATCCCCTAAGCGAGAGAAAAAATGGCAGCCGAAAAAAATGAAAACGAGGCTCAAAGCCCAGGTCTGCCCAGCCACATACAACTTAGCCAAGAAGGGATCCGAGATAAGCTTGGAAACCCGTATTAACCCCATGGGATCCGAGATAAGCTCGGAGACCTGCATTAACCCCGCATTAACCATCGCAGTGTGAGTCCCGATCGCACGCGATCGGGGGCCCCAGCTGTAATGAAAATGCAAAATTCCCGCGTTACGGGTCCTTAAAGGACCCGTTATAAAAAAAAATATATATACACTATCACGCATGGGGCTCTATACAGATTGGTTCAAATAAAGATTGACAGGTGCGTTATCCAATCAGCGTGGGATTTTGGGGTGTATCCCTTTCTCATTGGTTCACAATTGGCGACTTCTCATTGGCTGAATTTGATAGACAGCGTTTTCAGCCAATCAGAAGCAGCCATTGCCAATTTTATTCTGGAACACTCCATAGGAAGCTCGATTTTTTATTTTTGATGACTTAGTTTTTTTTTATTTCTGTAATTAAAGTGGGGGGGAGGGGGTTATTAGGGGGTAGGTAGGTAGGTAGGTAGTGTAGGTGTTAATAGGTTAGTGTAGAGGGTGTTTAGTTGATATTTCATGTTTTATTGGGGGGGTATAGTGCAGTGTAATGTTTACACTTAGTGTCATGATGGTCCTTGAGGACCGTCATGGCACTTATGTGGTTAATGTTGGGTTGTAATAGGCCCATAATGGTCATAATATACCCTTATGGGACTGATGGGGTTAAATAGAGGCTTATCAGGGTCTGGATAGACCCCATAAGTGACCGGGTTAAAATGGTGTAGTGCTTACACTTTGGGTCATGAGGGTCCTTAATGACCCTCATGGCACTTATTATGTTATCACATGCGTTCATTAGTGTGTTAGAGGGGTCTATACAGTTGAGGCACACAGTACACTCACATTGTGTGACAAACAGCATTTCAACACTTTCTTTTACTGACCGTCATTTTTTAGGTGGGCAAGTCGCTAGTTAAGATTATAAATATCATGGCTATTTTTCCTTCCCAGATGCATAACTTTACATTTATTCGTATTAAATCTCATCTGCCATTTAGATGCCCATTTCATAATTGTATGTAAATCCCTTTGGAGGGAAAGCACATCATTATCTGATTTAATTACCTTGCACAACTTTGTGTCATCAGCAGAAAGGGAGACTCTACTTTCCAGTCCCACCTCTAAGTCATTAATAAATATGTTAAAAAGGAGAGGACCTAATACTGAACCCTGAGGAACCCAATTTACCACATAAGTCCAATCGGAGTATGTTCCATTTACAACAACAATCTGCTTCCTGTCTTTTAGCCAGCTCTCAATCCATGAGCAGATATTTACTGCAATTCCTGTATCTCCCCTTGTTTGCACAATAGTCTCCCATGTGGCACTGTATCAAAAGCCTTTGCAAAATCCAAAAAGACTACATCCACCAAATTGCCTTGATCCAGGTTCCTACTAACCTCTTCATAGAAACTAATTAGATTTGACATGACCTACCCCTCATAAATCCATGTTGACTATTATTACAGAACCCCGTTCCCTCAGTACCTGTGGATGTGTTTATTTTTGTTTCACTTAACACTGTTCTTAAAGTTGCTCATCAGACCTTCAAGTGAGAATGTTTACAATGTGGTCCCTTGTGCAAAAAGGTTGGACATGTTGTGCTAGTAGAGGCCAGGGACCTTAAGTGAATTGATTTTTCTTTCAAACCCTACGTGTACTAAAGGCTAAAAAAAATCCTTGCTGAGAGCTTTGAAAAATAGTTAAAAAGCTTTTTAAAAAAATTACAAAAAAGTGCAAAATAAATGAGTATGATTTTTGAGTCTGCAAATACCTGTGAACATCAACTACGGTTAACAATACATGTCAACATAACATATATCAACTGAATAGTAACACTGACCTAAATCAGGAAAGCCACATGGACTACAACAGGTGATGCTATGCACTTCATATAACTGAGCTAGTTTCACCCCAAACACTAGTCATTACAAGAATGGATCCATAGCACATCAGAGTGGTTATGTATGTCACATTCAAGGGAAGGTATGACAAGACTGTTGTGTGTTAGATGCCAGAGTGTGTGAACTGTAATAATGGATAGCCTGAGACCTTAAAGAGAGGAGTGATTGGCACTGATTTTGGGTGAATGTGGGACTGTAATCCATGCTCAAGGTGATCCTCTACAGGTAAATTACAGGCCTTGCAGATAATTATGTTAGAGGAGCAGGTAATGGACAGAGGTTTAGTGGCACATGGACATGATGATAAAGGGTCAAATGCTAACAATGAAGATTGCAGTGATGTGGATGGCCAGCAAGGTTCAAGGATGCTGTAGAGAAGAAGTCCAAGAAAACTTAGCTCAATCAACAATAATCCTCTGTACACCAGTCTTGGTAAATAACCCCATTGCTGTTGTGCATGTGAGAATATGTATAGATATAATAAATATATTAAATGAATCTAGTGTTTGTGTAATAATATATTATGAAAATAACATTTGATGTGCTTAAAACATCTTCGGCTGAATGGTGATCCAGGACAGCGTTCTGATGTAAAGATTTAGTGGTATCACCTTCACAAATATGTATTACTGCTGTTCATACATCTTGTAGAAATCTGTGCTAAAAAAGTCTAAAATACTGCATGAACACATTGGTCACACCAATTCATGCAACATCTTAATAACCACACCTGTGTCATTGTTATGGCCTGTACCAATCATATAAATACGTTGCTGATAGAAAAAATATTTTTATTTGAAGTCACAGTTAATGGATATTTTAGGTGTTGTTTACAGGAATATGTGAATTTATGTTAAATGATGTTGATGTTAAAATCATATGTAAGATGTAAAGTGTAAACACTTGGCCATAACAACATTAATTTTTTAAGTAATTAGACACACAGGTAAATTATATACCTAGTCAACTCCAGGAACTTTGCATATCCCTTAAAGTGATACCCAGCATTTACTTTAGATGTGTATTATCTATGTTTTTAGTGTACATTTTTGAGTATGTGGCAGAACGATAAGCATTTATGATATTGATCTGGAAGGGTTGGCTGCTGAGTGTCCACCAGAACCGGGAGTCTGACCACCGTTGCTGGGTGATCCAACCCTTGGCATCCTCTCCCACTCATTGAAGTGGACTATTGCTGGGGGACAACCGCCAGTTGCTCTATCACTTGCTTCCTCCTCTGACATCTTCCTCCTTACCTGGCAATGACAGTCCTCATACCAGTACTTCACAGACCTGACATCCCTCACATACCTGCCAAGGGCACTGACTTCCCTAGCTTCCTCCTTCTGCCCTTTGGCCTGGCCTCACATCCTTGCCCTAATGGAGTATACTGGCATGAGCATTGATGGCACAGAGGAGCACCATGAACTCCTTGTTGGTATAATTAGGGGCATTGTGTTTAGGTACAGCCTCCTTTCCTCCTAACAGTGTCTGATATGGCTAACTTCTCTGCTCTTCCCCTGAGCCCTGCCCCCTCCCAGCCCTCTGTCCCTTATCTATATGTGCCTAGCACTGGGGCATCCCTCCCTCCCTCCACCTCTCCTACACTGCGTTATACACACTTCTCTCCCACTCGCTGACCCTCCACTGTTCACACTTTTTATCCTCTTTGACTCTACACTGCTCCCACTTCTCCTCATCTCCTCTATCCCTTATTCCCTTCCACTCACTGTTCCTCTCCCTCACTCCACAGCTCTCAATCTAACCACACCTCTTCTACTGTCTGCTCCTCTCCCTCTTTGCACACTTCTCCCTTTCTCCACTCTTCTCCCAGCTCCTCTCTCTAGGAAACCCTATCTCCTCTCCTGTGACCATTGTCTCATTTCCTAACTCCTCCTTTGATACTTTCTCCAAAAAATAAATATATAATGAAAAATCAATATAATGTATTAATATTATATAAGTGTAATAAAGAAAAGATGTATGTACTATGCGTACAATTATAAAGTGAGGGTATAGGGTGGGGGTTTTGTGGTGCATGTGTAGATGTGAAAATGTATTCAAATATTTGTCATTAAATTGGGTGTAATAAGTGAGTTATGTTTACAACAATAATAATAATCTCCTACATACTCTCTGAAAAAAAACTTGTATTTGCTGGGAAAGCAATGACACTGTCAGTGTATGTACAGCCTTTTTTTCTTACAGACATAACATCCAAGACTCATTGGGCTGGATACATAGCTTGCTCAAAAAGCTTCCATATATATGAAAGAGCCTTTTTGCACATCTAAAGTATGTATCCGATTAGCAAAGGACTCATTGTTTACCTGTTGGTTGGGCTGGTTCCAAAATGAATTGGGCAGTTTGTAAAGGTGGCCAGCTTCCATGTTATGCTCTACTCTATAGCTGTATGTAAATGAGAGCAGTCTGAATGGTATACTGACATGTTTGCATCCTTCACTGACAGTTGGTTCAGATAAAATCTTTTACTATATCAGTCAAATTGCCCCTTAATTATTTTGTCACTTTGCTGTTTCAAATTATAGTGATTAACATATACTAAAGTTAAATTATACTGTACTTAACTAGATCATAAGTTACATATCATTATGTACCACTATGGGAACACCATTTGAATAGCAGAAATATCACTAATCATTTGCATATTCCCAGATTTTTGTTTTCTTTTCATAATTAGTCATGAACTTAATTAAATGTTAACTATTCTGCTATCTATAATTTAAACACACAGAAATAGCAATTATTTGTGACAATTTATAATTCTATATCAGAGAAATCTTTAAGAAATGAGCAGAAAATGTAACATGGTGGTCATTTTTTTACATTATGAAATTATTGAACAATTTAAATTCAATAAATGAATTTCATTAAATTTTTATTTTATTTTAATTGGATAACTATTATATGAATTGTCGTGACATCTTTCTGAGGATTCAGATTTGGCCAGAAAGACATAAATAATGATACTGAATGTTAGGGTTTAGTACAGGTAGGAAAATTGCCAGAAAACCGTATGTGCGCTAAGCAATTTTTTATCTACCATTAAACTGCATGACTGTTATACACCACACCAGAAACCCATTTGATTCCATTTTCTTGATATGAAGAGAGTCAAACAATGAAATGATGATCACCGTGGGGGAAAAGATGGCTTAAGAGGAAGCCAGTGCTAGAGCCTTAGGTGGGGTCCACCAGCTCTGGTGCACTAGAACGAGTTGAGGTAACTCCACATTACATTACATTTATGTTATAATCTTATATGTGAATAGTGATCCTGCCTTTGTATACCTCTAATGTGTTAAGGCATATTGAATGTGGATGCATCACGGATTGAGTAATCGTCTGAATTTAAAATGAAAATTGAGGTCTATTGAAATAATATTACATATTGTTAAGCTATTTTATTCAAACTGTTTGTTTTTAATTTTGTAATTTGTGTTCCTTAATACAAAAGTTGTTGACCATCTATTATTTCTAAAAAATCAGATACTATCCTTTAGATATTTCTCTTAAGCTATCTAGCATGATATCAGAGACTCCCATCAAGTTATTCTATTTATCCCATCTCTTTGAGAATTAACCTAAATTACCCTTTATTAATGCCGTAAATGTTTCAATTTCACCATTTTCGTTAATCTTTTTTAAAACTTTAATTTGTGGAGGGAAATGTTGTTTCCAGATCTCAGCCAAAACTAATCTCATAGCCAGTGTTATTTGGAATACTAGTTGTCAATTTTGTGTAACATTTTCAGAGGGTTTGATAACATAAAATATATATGGATCTAATGGTATATCTGTATGTATACAACCTATAATTCAATTCCTTTTATATTCCAGAATCTTTGCACGTTGTGGCATGTCTACCATTTGGTTAGTATGTATCTATTTGTCCATACCATCTCTAGCACATTTGGTTTGGTATTTTACCCATTCTGTATAATTTATCTGGAGTGATTTACCACCTCGGACAGCTTGTTCTGTATTTGTAAGATATCGTGCCAGTCTTCATTCATTTCACTTCCAATATCATCATATAGGGGAAGCTGAGCGGTTGTGCATTTTTATATAATAAATTATAGCATGTAGAGATTAAGGCTTTCATTCCACTGACTTGCAACTACAGGATTTGCATGTATCTGAAAAAAATCATGTGTTTAGCTGATTTCTTTGCTGCAAGTCTTGGAATTCTACTGTTAGCTCCTCCTTAAATAAATCTTTCCAGACCAGCTTGCTCTATATTTTTAAAGTGTTGTGGGTGTAGTGCTGGTGGAAACGCATTGTTTTGGAGAATTGGTGTCAAATGGGAACTTAGCTTATAATTGTCCCCTGTTCAATTCCAGAGTGTAAAATAGTAGTACACTGTGTGAGGATGCTAGGTCTAATCTTTTTTGGTAGCCAGATATAATTAGAAAGGCAATTGGTTTTTAATAGGATGTTTTTTTATGTCCACCCATCTTTTTTTGTCCTGTAGGAAAGTGCCAAGCTTGAATTTATGATAGAGCTGTTAAGATATTTTAGCAACATACTGTATATTTACTGATAGTTCAATGTTGCAACACATATGATTATTTAAAAATCACATCAACATTATGTTATTTCAGACATTTACAGTATGTTAATACTAGTAACTTGCCCGTCATAAATGATGGTATCATATTTTATGTTCAATTGTCTGTTCTGTCTCTCTATATGCTGTCTCTCCGTGTGCCCTCTGTCTCTCCATGCTCCGTTTGTCTCCTTGTGCACCCTCTGTCTATCGCTGTACTGTCTTTCTCTCTGTGCATCCTATCTCTCTTTCTGTGCACCCTCTCTCTCTGCGCTCTCTATGTGCTCTGTGTGCTGTCCATGTCTCTCCCTCCCCCTTCCTCTCTCCCTCTCTCCATCCCCTCTCCCTCCCTCCCTATTTTCCTCCCTCCCTCCCTCTCTATTTTCCTCCCTCCCTCTCTATCCCCCCTCTCCTTCCATCTCTCTCTGCCTCACACCTTCTATCTCTGCATCCTCCCTCTTCATGTCCCTCTCACTCTCCCCCCACCCTCTCTTTCTTTCTCCCTGCCTCCTCTCTCCCTCCATCCATCTCTTTCTCCCTCCCTCTCTCTCTGCCTCCTCTCTCTCTCTCCCTCCCATCTCTCTCCCTCTCTGCCTCCTCTCTCTATCTCTCCCCCTCTCTCTGCCTCCCTTTCTCTCTCTGCCTCCTTCCCTCTCTCTGTCCCCCTCCCTCTTTCCCCCTCCTCCCCTTTCTCTCTGCCACTGCTCTCTCTTCCTCCCTCCCTCCCTCCCCCTCTCTCTCCTTCCCTCTCCCTTCCCTCTCCCTTCTTCTCTATGCTTTCCTGCAATCAGCTTGGGAGTAATGCCTGCACAAAAAGCATCTCGCAGCTGTTACTCACATCTGATAAATATATTATAGATGATAGCAAAGATTAACTTTTATGGTAAAAGCACTATTTTTTAAAGAACTCTCATGTAAGTGTTAATAACACATAAGGTAAAATAAAATAAAATACTTTTATTACAGACTTCCTTTTTTTATGTTAACTACCTTGTTAGTTTTGTCACTACTGATCATGACAATAACACATGCATTGTTGTTAAGATCATACAGAATACATTTTGAAAATATTGTGAATTTTGTGTATTTAGATTAATATGCTTTTTTTGCACTAATTTGTATTTTAGTGATGTAGGGCAACAAAATGTAAAGAACTCACATCACAACACGTATCTTGTATAAATATTAATCTTTAAAAGTTCTTAATACTTCACATGCTAATTTATGTAAAATAGAAATAGTCTCTAAATTATATGTAAACTAGCGAATTACCCGTCAAAAAATTACGGCAATAAAATGTAAAGCCATGGTAATGCTATTTTCCACAGAATGTGAGGTTATGACCCCTCTGAGCAGCTTTGGCGCTCATTGCGAGCCCCGAGCAGAGTGCCTTTGGAGTTCTACGCGTGGCTCACATTGCGAGCCACAACTTGTTAAACGTTGGCGCTCATTGAAGCCCCACTATGAGAGCCTTCGGGGCTCATCTCGTGACTTGCAATGAATGCTTTCAGTGCTCCTTGTAAGCCTCTCTCCCTGTGCACTCTATAGGCCTCGCACTTGAGCACTCTTGGCGCTCATTGCAAGCCTCTCTCCCTGTGTTACTACCTTGGGTTTAGTGTCACTGGCTTTGATTAAGTGTTAGAGGCTTGAGTTAAATGTTACTGCCTTGTATTAAGTGTTACTGTTTAGTGTTAAGTCAGTGTTTAGGGCTGGTATTTATGTCCCTCGGCCGCCTTTTATGTCCTTCGACCTCGTTTTCGGTTTGTTTAATTGTTTTAGGCCACCATTTTTTTTTTCTCGCTTCTGGGATTTTCACTAAAAAAAAGTCAAAATATGCTGCAAATTAACTTCCAACCTCACTCACAGGCTCACAGGCTCCACCTATATTTATATACATTTTTAAACAAAATTATAAGTTGGAGGCTACACAGATTTGTGAGGGATAGGTCGTACCTAATTAGTTTCTATGAAGAGGTTAGAAAGAACTTGGATCAAGGCAACTCACTGGATGTAGTATTTTTGTAATTTGCAAAGGCTTTTTATATAGTGTTACATGGGAGACTATTTGGCAAACTAAGGGATACAGGAATTGAAGTAACTATCTGCTCATGGATTGAGAGCTGGCTAAAAGACTGAAAGCAAAGGGTAGTTGTAATGACTTAGAAGTAGGATTGCAAAGTATTGTCTCCATTTTTGCTGATAACACTATGTTGTGCAAGGTAATTAAATCAGATAATAATTTACTTTCCCTCCAAAGGGATTTGCATAAATTAGAGAAATGGATGACTAAATGACAGCTGAAATTTATTATGAATAAATGTAAAGTTATGCATCTGAGAAGGAAAAATATACTTTCAATTTATATTCTTAATGGAGCAAATGTAGGTGTATCAGATATTGAAAGGGATTTGGGAGTGCTTGTGGGCAACCACCTAGGTAGCAGTGCTCAATGCCAAGCAGCATCTGCAAAGGCAAGTAAATTATTATCATTTATTAGGAAGGGTATAGAAGCAAGGGAAGCAAATATAATTCTACCACTACACAAATCCCTAGTACGCCCTAATTTGGAATATGGAGTACAATTTTGGGCACCACTTCATAAAAAGGACATTTTAGAGCTGGAAAATGTTCAGAGAAGGGCAACAAAACTAATAAAGGGAATGGAGGGGCTAAGTTATGAAGAAAGACTAACCAAATGAAACTTATTTTCTCTAGAAAAAAGGACTGTAAGATGGGATATGATTACCTTATTTTAATATATCCAGGGTCAATAGAAGGCTTTGCCAAGTGAACCTTTTGGGCCAAGAGTTTTTCAACTGACAAGAGGGCATCCTTTGAGGTTAGAAGTAAAAAGATTCCACCTTAAAGAAAGAAAAGGGTTCTTCACAGTAAGGGTGGTTAATGTGTGGAATTCTCTACCAAAGGAGTTGGATATCTTTTTGAGTAAAAAGGACATTGATTGGAATTTAATTTTTTCTCCTTTTGAGACAATTGGTTTCAATGCTTTTGTTTGCCTTCCTCTGGATCAATTAATAACTAATCCGCATATTGCAGATTAGAGGAGATCTGAAAATATTGAACTTGATGAACTAAAGTCATAGTAATTTTTCAACCTAAATTACTATGGCCCTCATTCAATTGCACTTTGGCCAATTGAATAGGGCCCTAAATAAGCACATAACATATATTTTTTTAAAGAAGTTTTTAGTTAGTAAGCATCTATCCAAAAGCAAGGTTTTCACTAACTAAAAAGTTCTTTAAAAAAAATATGCTATGTGCCAAAGTGCAATTGAATGAGGGCCTATGTAACTATGTAACTATAGGTATGCCAGTAATAATTTTGACTAGAAAACATACACGTTACAGGTAATTAGAATATGCCATTGTTTCACATTCCTTAATTTATGTAACACAGATTTATATCATGTAAGTTGTGTACGTTGTATACATATGAATATCATGCAGTTTTAGCTTCATTGTTATGTATACATCATCTTTTTGCGTCAGAGTTGTGGAACATATGTAAGAATTACACCTTAATGCTTACTTTACACCCAGAATATATATTTCATAACTTTTATGTAATTTTGTTATACGTTGAGCATTCATTTCTGTGAAGAAATAATGTATGCATAGTTGTATATGATCAAGCATTGATATTAACTGAGGTTTGTTAGCTGTATATATTGCACTGTTCACATTGCCATTTGGTGAATGATGGATTATATGAAATTTACAACATGATGATTTCATTATTTACAGTGGAAAAGCCCTTCATAAGAAAGGAAATCACTATGTTGTGCCCATGTGCTGTGTGCTTCACTGCAGCAAGTAACAATAATTGTAATACGGGGACATACATGATGCTTCAATTGTTCAGCACATGATTATTTTGTAGGTTAGGCTAACTTGTTCATGACAATTTATGTACTGATTTTGATAAAACAAAGATGCCTATGACAGACTGTTATGACTTTCTCGTACTGATCAAAATATACAGCAGTCGACAGTGATGATTGACACAATGGTTTAGATGGAGTAATGTAACAAAAGTTGGATATGTTCACTTACTAGCCAACCAGATGAAAATTCACCTAACTGGAATTTCTGGTATAGGTCTGACTGATGCAGAATATTGGCATTGTGAGCATTTTTAGGGATGCTTGCATCCACAGTCTGTATATACATGTTAGCATCACAAACCACTTGCACATTCATAGAATAATAGTGTTTGCCATTTCTGACCTGGGTCTCGTCCATCTTAAAGGTCTTATTGCCACACAGTGGCGGCTCGTCCATAGGGGCATTGGGGCAAGCTCCCCCCCAAATATTTTTGTGACATGCAATAAAAAAAACACAATATTTTATTAGTAAAACGTCATAAATAACAATTAAATATAATGTGTACATCAGCATTCAAGTGTTTTAAAGTAAGGAATGAAGCAAACTATTCCCTGGGACACTGTCACTTTAAGATAACCCCTTGTGTGTATGCATTAACTGCTGTGTGTGCTACACTATCTATTGTAGCTTAGCTTTCCCCTGCATGCTGTGTGATCAGATTACACTGCACTTACACTAACCTTTAGACTCTATGAATGAGTCATGACCGTTAATGGATTCTGCCCACCAACCAGGGAGAAGCTATGCATGGGCAGTGAAAATGTATCCATTTCAATGACTGACAGTCTTCCATCATTGACCAATCAATGATGGAAGGCTGTACAGTTGTCAGGAGAACCACCTAAGCCCACCCAGACCGCTAGCCTAGGGCGCCCACCAGCTAATAGAGCCTCAAGTTTAATTTTGATTGACAGCTTCCCTGTTAATATAAACCTTACGGCTTACACCATAAGCCAGTCCTCTTTTCGTTTCCTGCTACCGCTGAGACCTCCCTGGCTGAAACGACTCAGACTGACCCAACCTACTACAGTAAGTCCTAACTGCCCTGGCCAAACCCCTAGTCCCCCTAATAAACTTAGGGCTACCCTAGTAGTACCCCACTATGCCTGCCTGCCACACAATTACCCATGTGGCCTCGTGCCAAGCCCGGTGATGACCCGGTCACCCCGGTCACCCCCCCCCCCCAGAGGCCCATCTGGCCACGTCAGTCGCCGACGGACCATGTGGTCACCCACCCAGCATAAGCCTGACGGACCCGGTCACTCCTACCCCCCCCAAGGACAGGAGGCCCATAGTGCCCCGTGCCAACCCTGATGTGACCCCACTAACCACCCTGACCTAAGTCTCACCCAGCTACTACCAGCTGAGGTCACTTGGTCTTGGGGGTAGGTAGGTGGCTTGGTAGTACCAAGCAAATCCACCTACCTACAACCCTGACCCAGTGACTCCACCCCACCATGGCCCAACTAGCAACCCATCTACCAGCCTGACCTAATGACCCCCACCCTGACCTAACTACCAGCTTGGTAGTTGGGCCAGGGTGTGGTGTGTGGTCACTGTGCCAGGGTGATAGGTAGGTGGCTTGGTAGTACCAAGCCAAGCCACCGACCTACAACCCTGACCCAGTGACCCACACCCCACCCTGGCCCAACTAGCAACCAACCTACCTTACAACCTACCTTTTATAGGCCCTGCATTACAACACCTACAGCCTTATTAAATTGCGATTCGGTAAATATAAAAGGGCTCTATTTAAGCACACAGCATATTTTTTTACAGAAGTTTTGAGTTAGTGAAGACCTTGCTTTTGGATAGAAGTTCACTAACTAAAAAACTAAAAACTTCTGTAAAAAAAATATGCTGTGTGCTTAAATAGAGCCCTTTTAAATTTGCCGAATCACAATTTAATAAGGCTGCTAAATTCCATTTGACTTTAATCATTTTGAAGTCAGGGTTTAATGAAATGGAGTCATTGCAGTATATATATGTGATGATGACATGTATTATTCACAACAGATTTTCAAACATGTATGCAGATTTCACACATCATGTTAGCCTACACATGTGTTATAATGCCACATTTATATCTAAGATGATCTTCTACATGTTAACCATACTTTACTTTTTTCCTCTTTAACAGCTATTTTTTGGTAGGTGTAACTCCTTTACTGAGTCTGATTAAGGCAATCAAGGCTTCACTGAAGTATTTTTATGAACTACCTGTTGTTCTTATCACAAATTAAGAGCACTCTGAGAGACTTCCAAGAGTTTGAATATCAATTTTGGAGACATACTATTGTGAGTATCTATGGGAAAGCCACTTGGAAATTACGAAGATTACATGCTCTCAGATGACTTTTCTCTGAGGTTATATGTGTGATGTGACTGATCAGCAATGCTTTTTGGTATAACATTTTAGTAGACATAGTACCGATTTGCGTAAAATAAAATAAAATAAAATGTTAGTACAATATACAAAATTAATAAATACATGTTCCATGATTACATTAATATTGCACATAATTCAAATAAGACTTACACATCAAAATAATCTACAGTATATCGTGGATGAGTCCTTCTTCAAGGCTAAGGTATTGTTGAGTTTCTAAATAACCTTAAATGTTTACAAGTATTTGTTAAATGTCCTATTGTTGGGCCACAACTGAATTTCCTTGAACTGCAATGCCATGACCTAAGGTGCAGTGCTTAGAAAAGAGAAAATGTTATGTTATACATTTTTTACGTGATTGCATTATAAATAAAACATTGACTGTTTTCAATCTGAAGTTTCATTCTTTTATTCAGATGTGTCTGTTCAGATCTTCCATTATGTTTTTTCAACACCATTTGCAACGACTATCTGCAAATACTTGCTATGTCGTATTCTGACATATAAATGCCATATGTGTGCTAGCATATCTAAGAAATGTGACTTTGTTTTAGATGTCAAATTAAACAAAACAATTGTTAAAATCTGTGAATGATAAAAAATACTGCTAATGCTGAACTTGCTGATTGGGATTCCTTGCCCTTACCTGGCCTTGTATCTCAAGGTTATTTGTGACAATTGGGATGAGATTGCTTGCTGGTGGCTTGGAGTGAACAGGAGGTGCTCAGCTGGTAGGCAGCTCTGAATTGATTGGCTTTCAAAGAAAGTTTGAAGCTATGAAAGTAGTATGCAGTCTGATAGAGTGTGGTAGAGAGCTAGAAAAGCACAAAAAAAGGTCTGAAATGAGAGTGTAAGAAGAAGATGGAGGATGAAGAGAGACATGCATTATGAAAGAGCAGAGGGGACAAATTGAGGAGTATCTGGAGATTAGATCTTTTATTTTAGATGCTGTGGTGTTTTTAAGGACTTTGTAAGTGTGTGTCAGGATTTTGAACATAATACTAGCGGATATGGCATATGCAGTAGATAAGAAATGACTGGTAAGATACTTGAGTCTGACAGATACATTTCAGATGGACTGTAGTGGGGAGTGTCTCATAAA
Source organism: Discoglossus pictus (assembly GCA_027410445.1). Classification (NCBI taxonomy): domain Eukaryota; kingdom Metazoa; phylum Chordata; class Amphibia; order Anura; family Alytidae; genus Discoglossus; species Discoglossus pictus. The sequence goes on along the minus strand of CM050166.1, from coordinate 96,707,545 downwards.
GAAATGCTAAGATAGGAGTTACAGTACTGCATCTTAGTGAATTAGAAAAGGATGGAATTTGGATATTTTTTTAAGTATAGTCTGCAGGTTTTGATAAGTGATTGGATAAACAGAGTGCTCAATCAAAAGTTGAGTGTACCCATATTGTAGGTATGATGGAACAAGGCATTGGAGCTGGAGTGTAGGTATGATGGAACAGTTGTCAACTGTGAGGAAGATGTCTGGAGTTGGAGATGTGATGGGGGGTTGGAATATTAAGATCCCACTATTTGAAATGCTTATTTTTAGGTTTTGGGAGGACATCCAGGAAGAGATGTTAGATAGACAAGTGATGGTATAGGTTAGTATGGAAGGAAACATATATGATAAAATGGAGGTGCTCAATCAGAGAACGAACTAACCTTAATAGGTTACCGTATATACTCGAGTATAAGCAGAGTTTTTCAGCCCTTTTTAAGGCTGAAAAAGCCCCCCTTGGCTTATACTCGAGTCACCCTATGTCTCTTTCCCTCCTGTGTCTCCCACCCCCGTGTCTCTCCCCCCCGTGTATCTACCCCCCCTCCCCTGTGTCTCTTTCCCTCCCCCTCCCTTATCATCCTCCTCAGCTTCCCTCCTCAACCCCCCTCCTCATCCTCAACTCCCCTCCTCAACCCTCCTCCTCAACCCCCCTCCTCAACCCCCCTCCTCATCCTCCCCTCTCCTCATCACTTTACCCCTCTCTGACTGAGGCTTTGGAACTGGAGACTGAATGATGTGGATAGTTTGCAGCATGGGGTAAAGAGAAATCTAGTTGTATCAATTTGGGTTTTGAAACTTTCAACTATGACTTTGGCTTCTGAAAAGGTGGTGATGGGAGGTAGTGAAAGTGGATAGGGAAGAGAGTTAAATGGTACAAACAGGCATTTTAGGTTAGATGATAGAGTGGATTTGATGGATGCAAAATACAGCATGTTTGTTTGAAGAGGTGCGGAGCAGCATTGTATGATTGAAGAATGAATTTGAAGTGAAGAAAAAAAATATTAATTTCTTCAGTGTCACAATCAAGTTTAAAGATAAATTGTTTTGAGTGGCATGGTTGTAACTGATCGCATTTAGGATGGAGTAATGTGATAGGGCCAGTTACAACAAATCCAGAGGATCGTGTGTGGTTGTATTGTCACAAGAATTGTAGGGTATGAGAGTTTGCAGAGGAGCAGTTGTTGTGAGTTGGAAAGTTCCTGAGTAAGTAAAAGTTAATATCTATACGTTAGTAGAGGCTGGGTGATAGGGATGGTGTGGGTGTAGTGGTGAGACTGCAGTGATAGTCAGAGAGAAGGAAAGGAAAACTGGAGAATTGACAGTCTAAAGAATAGAGAACATAATTGTATGATCATAACAATGTGTTTGTAGAAGCAGCCCACTATAATAATCCAAGTGAGGAAAGCAATAGGCTAACATTTATATATTTCATAAAGCATTCTTAACGTTTCCTGGGTTATTACATTTCCGCACTCCTTAAGGAAAAAACTTGCTTCTTATATACATTTTTTAAAAACAAAACAAAATAGAGGTGCTCAATCAGAGAACGAACTAACATTAATAGGTTAGTTCTATTGACATGATAACCCACTCTGAGAGCAACCTCTTTTAGCTCACCTTCCCTTCACTGGGAGAAATATCCTTTAGCATATCAATCTGGTCCCACTCACTAGAGTGGTCTAGCCCCGAAATACCAGGCAATTGTACCCTGAACAGGAGAAACTGCAAACCTCAGACGTACAATCAACCTCTTTTAGCTCACTTGTGCCCTTCACAGGGAGAAATATCTTGTAGCATGTCAGTCTGGTCCCACTCACTAGAGTGGTCTAGTCCTTGAAATACCAGGCAATTCTACCCCGAACAGGAGAAACAGCAAACCCCAGATGTATGTTTCGGCCTTCATTGGGCCTCGTCAGTGAGGTGTAGCTGATATCTCCCTAAGGCACAGTGAGCAAGGGGTCCATGTCTGGAGTACCCTATCACCCTTAGGGAGACTATTCCCCAAGGGTCATTTGAATAAAATTTTGAGGTTAATTTTATATATTTTTAAACAATGTTTTCTTTTTTTCTCTGGGTTATTAGGACTGTAAAAAATGATATTATATGAACACTATTTATTGATGAAACACTCATTAATGAAACACTCACAAAACACTTTATTATATAAATAATTATATGAACAAAATATAATTATTTATATAAATATATATTATTAGATAAATATATGACATAGAGATATGGTTAAATTAGCAAATTGTAAAAAAGTGTAGTATTTAATAACGTCTATGAGAAGAAATGCATTTTGTCATAAAGCACTTTATTAGATAGATTATTCACATATGTTAATATGTTATATTTGTAAACATTGTTTTTATTTTATTTATTTATTTTATTTTATTTATTTATATTTTTTGAGTCAACATGATTGCAAAAGAAACAATGTTATATGAACACTATTGATTGAAGGAAATGTAACAATCACGAGGCACTTTATTATATAAATAAAATATAAACACATTTCTTAGTAAATAGTGATGTCGCGAACCTAAAATTTTCCTCCGCAAATGTTCGCGAACCGGCGAACATCGGCGAACCGCCATAGACTTCAATGGGCAGGCGAATTTTAAAGCCCACAGGGACTCTTTCTGGCCACAATAGTGATGGGAAAGTTGTTTCAAGGGGTCTAACAACTGGACTGTGGCATGCCGGAGGGGGATCCATGGCAAAACTCCCACGGAAAATTACATAGTTGATACAGAGTCTGGTTTTAAGCCATAAAGGGCATAAATTACCTAACATTCCTAAATTGTTTGGAATAACATGCTTTAAAACATGAGGCATGATGTTGTATCGATCAGGTAGTGTAAGGGTTACACCTTACATGACTGCGGGTCTATAGGTGACATTAGTACTGACCTTTATCTGACTGGGTGTCTATAGAGGGACATTAGTAATGACCTTTATATGTCTGGGGGTCTATAGGTGACATTAGTACTGACCTTTATCTGACTGGGTGTCTATAGAGGGACATTAGTAATGACCTTTATATGACTGGGGGTCTATAGAGGTCTATAGAGGGACATTAGTACTGACCTTTATCTGACTGGGTGTCTATAGAGGGACATTAGTAATGACCTTTATCTGACTGGGTGTCTATAGAGGGACATTAGTACTGACCTTTAGCTGACTGGGTGTCTATAGAGTGACATTAGTACTGACCTTTATATGACTGGGGGTCTATAGGTGACATTAGTGCTGACCTTTATCTGACTGGGTGTCTATAGAGGGACATTAGTAATGACCTTTATATGACTGGGGGTCTATAGAGGGACATTAGTACTGACCTTTATCTGACTGGGTGTCTATAGAGGGACATTAGTAATGACCTTTATCTGACTGGGTGTCTATAGAGGGACATTAGTACTGACCTTTATATGACTGGGGGTCTATAGGTGACATTAGTACTGACCTTTATATGACTGGGGGTCTATAGGTGACATTAGTACTGACCTTTATCTGACTGGGTGTCTATAGAGGGACATTAGTAATGACCTTTATCTGACTGGGTGTCTATAGAGGGACATTAGTACTGACCTTTAGCTGACTGGGTGTCTATAGAGGGACATTAGTACTGACCTTTATCTGACTGGGTGTCTATAGAGTGACATTAGTACTGACCTTTATATGACTGGGGGTCTATAGGTGACATTAGTACTGACCTTTATCTGACTGGGTGTCTATAGAGGGACATTAGTAATGACCTTTATATGACTGGGGGTCTATAGAGGGACATTAGTACTGACCTTTATCTGACTGGGTGTCTATAGAGTGACATTAGTCCTGACCTCCTGCTGCAGTATTATTACTCCCAGTACTCCCAGGCTTGCTACTATTAGATATAATAACCTCAGTTTCGTTTCCTTATCTGTTGGTAACATCAAAATATGATTATTAAATATTTCATATTTGTTTGTTTTTTTCTCCCAAAGTGAACCCCTTTGTGTGTGTCCCACAGATGTGGCGTTTCCGCTCTGCGTATGTTGGATTTGCACCGCTCAAAAAGTATGAAAAGAGATCCCCCCTCCTTGAAGCCCATTAATGACATCATCAGTAAATTGTATGTAACAGATTCCAGTGTTTAGGGTTTATGACCCAATACTGCGATCATATCACTTATGACAAAAATCCATATTTGTCGTATTATTCAGACGCGCGTGCATCTTTGTGTTACATTTCCTGATACTTTTATTATCTTGATCTTTATATATTTACTAGCGACTTGCCCATCAAAAAATGGCGGCAATAAGATTGTAAGGCAGGTAATGGTTTGGACGAGACATTCATTTTGTTGGCGGTCGGAGATCCTTCGGCGCTCATTGCGAGGCTGTTGGTTGTATTTTTTTTCTGATAGGCGCTTTTGCTGTTATTCTTTGGTCGGCGGTGATGTGTTTTTTGCGCTTATTGCAAGGCTTTGTATGCTATGAGCAGCGTTGGCGCTCGTTGTGAGGCGAGCAGTGAATGGCTTTTATGTTTAATGTGATAATGTTTTTTTTGTGTATATGTATTTTTGTATGCTAATGAAATAATTACTAAATGAATATACTTTACCTATTTGTAAGTAATATATGCAGGAAGCATTGTGCTGAAGAGCTGACAATCTGTTTTCATGTTCCTGCAGCATACAATGTAGGTTTTCAGTGCTGTGGAGCTGCTGTGTAAGTGTCAGCCATGTGTGCAGTGTGTAGTGTAAATAGGCTGCATGCGCGAGGGGAAGCCGTTAGGGTAGCTGGGTACTTCCGCATTGTGTAAGTTAGTGTTGTAAAATGGCGGGGAATATGTATGTGGTACGCGGGTGTGGATGATTTAGCGTCCTTGTTAATAGTGTATCTTTACCTCGTACGGCTTTTTAGGAAAATCCGTATGTGTTTTGCGTGTTTAGGGTCCTGTAGCCTCGTTTTCTTTTTTTCAAGGGCCATTTTGTCTCTCACTTAGGTGATTTTCGGGTGTCTAAACTCATGAATTTGGACTTAAATGGAGGTGTAACTTCACTTGCAGAGGTCCTCGGTGCCCGCCTTGCTGTGGGTAAGCTTTTTATGTGTTTGTTGTGTGTATTTATTGTGTTTTTAATGTTTTTAAGTGCGTGCGGTTCAGGCGTTAAAGCCGTATTTTTGTGAGCTCGTAATGTTTTTTTTTTAAGTCCTGTATTTTTGGATGGTAAGTCCGTAAATTTGATGGTGTAAGTCCCGCCTGCGTCTCATTGCAGCTGACGTGGGAGCCTTCGGCGCTCCTTGCCAGCAACTCTGGCCCTCGCTTCGCAAGCCCGCAGCGTTAGCAACAACCCGCCTGCTCACAACTATATATGTGATATCTGTAACGTCTTCCCCAGTTGGCACTTGTAAATCGGCTAAGCGACAAAAAAAATGGCGTCCGGAAAAAATGAAAACGAGGCTACACGACCCCAAACCGTGCAAAACATCGCCAGCCATGTACGACTTTTATCTAGGAACGGACGAGGTACAAAATACACTATTATAAATAATGGAAACTGCTGGCGAGCCGCCTAACACATACACAATCGCCGCCATTTTACAACACTAACTTGCAACTAATAACATTACAAATCTAAAATGGCGCGTTACACCACTATACAAGCGGTTTCCCCTCGTGCACTGCGCACATTGCTGACACTTACACCTCGGGTCACCAACAGTCCAAATGTACACTGTAAGCTGCAGGAAAATCAAAAATGATTGTTAGCTCTTCAGGTTATTGATCACTGGATATATTAATTACAAATAGGTAAAGTATTTTAGTAATTAATTAATTCATTATTATTAAAAAAAAAATATATAAAAAAAATACGCTTAATAGCATATTTTACACTGCGGTTACTTTACATACATTAACGCTTCGCACTTCCCAATACATTTGTTCATTCACAATAGTTATTATCGTGCATTCATTTAATAAGTATTAATTAGTAATGGAAAATAAAAATTTAGACTTTACACTACACTAAAATGTTTTACTTTTTACTCTGCAGTTATATATCTGGATTACTGCTCATTGGCTGCCAGCGATAGCACTCTCAAAGCAGTTACAAATCTAAATCACTTTATTATGCTCTGAGACCTGAATACATTTTTTAATTTACACTGCACAAAAAAAATTATATATTTAACACTGTACTTATATATCTGTCTTTGCGATGAGCGCCGAAGATTGATCGTTGCAAAGCACGAAACATGAAGGACACGAGGGAAGAGACTCACAATGAGCGCCAAAGGTCCTCAGAGTACAAAAAGCATCACATTGTGTGGCAAACAGCATTGCCATGGCTTCAAACTTTATTGCCCCATCATTTGTGCCAGGCAAGTCGCTAGTGATATAATATAACATAATGCAATACAATATTATACAGTACACATGGGTGTTGGAACTGGGGGGGGGGGGTAAGGGGTAGATTTCTTATCGTATGTATGTATGCGTATAGAAGCTAACAGGGGAGGAGAGAGGGGGAGGAAACACAGGGGAGAGGGAGAGGAAGACACAGGAGAGGGGAGAGGGGGAGGAAGACACAGTGGAGAGGGGGAGGAAGACACAGGGCACAGGGGGGAAGAGAAACAGGGTAAGGGAGAGGTGAGGGGAAGAGACACATGGGAGGGGGGAGAGACACAGGAGAGAGTGGGGGGTAGAGACACAGGGGAGAGGGGGGAGAGACTAATGGGAGGGAGTGGTGAGGAGACACCGGGGAGAGAAAAGGGGGAAAGACACAGAGGAAGGGGGGAAGAAACACAGGGGAAGGGAGATGGGGTAGAGACACAGGGGAGAGGGGGTAGAGACACAGGGGAGAAGGGGCAAGAGACACAGATGAGGGGGGAGAGACACAGGGGAGAGGGAAGGGGGGAAAGACACAGGGGAGGGGGGAAAGAAACACGGGAAGGGAGAGGGGGGTAGAGACACAGGGGAGGGGGGAGTGACACAGGGAAGAGGGAAGGGGGAAAAGACACAGGAGAGGGGGGAAAGAAACACTGGGGAAGGGAGAGGGGGGTAGAGACACAGGCAAGGGTGGGAGAGACACAGGGGAGAGGGGGGGGAGAGAGACACATGGGAGGGAGTGGGGGGGAGACACAGGGGAGAGGGGGGGAGAGAGACACATGGGAGGGAGTGGGGGGGGGAGACACAGGGGAGGTCTTCTGCTTTATTATTATTCTTATTATTATTACTATATAATGTGTAGATGTACCGGCTGGGCATGCTCTTGTGCATTAATATTATTATTATTATTATTACTATATAATGTGTAGATGTACCGGCTGGGCATGCTCTTCTATATTATTATTATTATTATTATTATTATTATTATTACTACTATATAATGTGTAGATGTACCGGCTGGGCATGCTCTTGAGCATTATTATTATTATTGTTATTATTATTATTATTATTAGTATATAATGTGTAGATGTACTTGCTGGTCATGCTCTTCTACATTATTATTATTATTACTATATAATGTGTAGATGTACCGGCTGGGCATGCTCTTGTGTATTATTATTATTATTATTATTATTACTATATAATGTGTAGATGTACTGGCTGGGCATGCTCTTGTGCATTATTATTATTAGTAGTAGTAGTATTTTACTAATAATAATAATAATAATGCACAAGAGCATGCCCAGCTGGTACATCTACACATTATATAATAATAATAATAATAATAATTATAATAATAATAATAATAATAATAATAATAATAATAATGCATGCCCAGCTGGTACATCTACACATTAAATAGTAGTAATAATAATAATAATAATGCACAAGAGTCCTTCAGCACTGCACTGGACACTGAATAAACTTGCCTAGCTATGGTTTTCCCTATTGATGCAGTATCATCCAAACTGTCCCTCCTCTCAGTAAGACTGCAAGTTACTTATGATTCCAAAATGGCTGCGGTCCATGAGGTGAAAGGGTGTGGAAGGGAGTGTATGCTGCTGATTGGCTGGAATGTGTCTGCTGACTGTGACATGCAGGGTCAAAGTTTGCTCAATGATAAAGTATTGGGGGCGGGTCGAATCTCGCATATGTTCGCAGTTCGCCGCGAATGCGAACATGCTATGTTCGCCGAAAAAAGTCCGCCGGCGAACTATTCGCGACATTTCTATTAGTAAATAAATACATGATATAAACACATTGTTAAATTAGCAAATAGTAAAATTTGTATAGTATTTATGAGAAGTAATGTATTTTTTACGAGGCACTTTATTAGATAGGTCAATTGAATGTATATGACATGAAAATACTTTATAAAAGGGGGTTATAGATACTAAGATACTTTGCAATTTAATCTATGGGTGGTATTACCAAGAGTAAAATTAGAATTAGATAATATTTTGTAAATTATTTTATGTTTTACAGTTAAAACACAATTTAAAAAGGGAAATAAATAAGTGAAATTCTATTAAAAGTAAATAAACATAAAGAAGGTTTAGAGGTTAAAGCACTAGAGCACCTTTTTGAATTAAAAAGTCAATTTATGAATTGAGGGGGAAAAGGGGAAAAAAGAAAAGAAACAAGAATGAAAAAGAAAAAGAGGGATTGTAAGAGAAGTGGGAAGGAAGGGGTAAGAAAGTAGATAGATATATATATATATATAAAAGAGGAGGGAAATACAATTAGATAGAGATAATGGTAAAAGATATATTGAAAGAAAAGAAAGAGCAATTGCAGAAAGGTGGGGAAAAGTTCATATTCCATCTGTAGAATAAGATTAAGAAGGACAGAAGCATAAGAAAGCAGATTTGAAATATCTCAGTTAAAAGGCCGCACAAGTTAATTGGTTTAAAGGCAAATAATTATTATACATAGATTGATAAAAGCTACAGGAATGACCAACGCCAAGTCATTCAAACTTTTGTTTAAGTTTGCCCATTGCCGATTAGATCCTCTTCCTATCCCCATTGCTTATTAGTCAGGAGGCAGAAGTGGATCAAGGTGTCAATCGGAACATATTGAGGAATATCTGTGTACGATGATAGATTATGTTGTTTGTTTTTGTTGTTGCTTCTATCCCCACCACCACCCTTTTTTTTTTTGTACTTTTGAGATGGCGTTTCTGGAGTGGGAGAGAGCAGGATTCAAAATTCTGTATAATGTTAAATGGTTTCTTAACATCATGACCCTTTAACTGTCAAGGCTTGAACCAACCGGTCAAAAGAAATCATATAGGCAATTTAGTAAGAAACATATTGGCAAAAGGATAATATTCAAAAGTTTGCTATTAATGGGTTTGACACTGTACATAATGCAACTTTTAAGAAAAAAGCTAGAGGGGTGTCCATTTTGTTCAATGAGGATCTATTGTTGAATGAAGAACTTGTCATATGTGATTCCAATGGAAGATACATACTCTGGGTTGGAAAAAAAGTCCAGGAAAAATCTCATTGTTAAATATTTATGCACCAAATAATAAACAGAATTCATTTTTTAACTATGCATTGGCCAGTTGGAATAGATATGCACAAGGAACTTCTATAATTGGAGGAGATTGTAATATAACAATGAATTGTCTATTGGACAGGAAATCCCCCAAACATTCAGAGTGTGATGTTAATACTAAAATAAAAAATAAACAATTTGTAAAGAGCATATTGAAATATAATCTTTCTGATACATTGAGGGTGTTATATCCAAATCAAAGGAACTATTCCTTCTTTTCAGGTAGACATCATACTTATACAAGAATTGACTGTGTCTTTACAGACAGTAACTCAATTTCAAAAGTTGGGGAAGTTAAAATAAGCCCAATTGATATCTCAGATCATGCCTTTGTTTTGGTCAAGCTTAATCTGGGAACAGAAAAACCTATAATTCCTTGTTGGAAAATGGATAATTCTCGATTCGAAGATGAGGATAAAAAAGAAAAATTAAAAGAAGTTAAAGGTTTTTCTTTTTTTTATTAATATAAGATTGGTTGACCATAAATCCACTAAGTGGAATGCACAAAAAGCCTTTATAAGGGGGATTATGATTAACTGAAAGAGCATAAGAAAGAAATAAAGAGGAACCACTCTAAGAGAGCTGTATATTGATTTATATAAGTGGGAAATGTTAAAAAAACAAAATCCAGATTTAGCTCTTTCAAATAAAATAAGAGTGTCAGGCTCAAATTAAAAAAATAAATCAAATTATATCAGATAGATCTGTATGGAAGATTCAACAAAGGCTGCATCATTATGGAAATAAAATTAGTAAACTACTAGCTATTAAAATTAAAAATAAATTAACTAGGAACAGAATAGAAACTATGCCCAGTAAAGGTAAAAGCATTAGTAACCCAGCAGATATCGCTTTGACATTTGCAAATTACTATCGGGAATTATATAATTTAGAAGCAAACCCACAATTTATAAAACCGACAACAGAACAAATTCAGGAATTTCTGGATAAAATACCTCTTCCGAGTATTTCAGAGTCCCAATTAGAATATCTTAATAGTCGTATTACAGTGGTTGAGGTTGAAGAGGCCATTAAAGACCTTAAATTATATACGTCGCCGGGCCCAGATGGCTTCACCAACCTCTTTTATAAGATATGTACATCTCTATAATGAAATAAAAGATACCGGTAATACTACAGGTGAATTTCTACTTTCAACTATTGTTCCAATTCCCAATAAGAAACAGGATAACCTAGATTGTAGTGAATATAGACCCATTTCCCTTTCAAAAAAAGACTTTAAACTCTATTCAAAGATTTTAGTAAAAATTCAAGACTTAATTGCGAAAGACCAAAACGGTTTTGTTCCAGGTAGGCAGGGAAGTGATAATTCACGTAAATTAATGAATCTTATTGAGTATGTTGGTAGAAACAATACTCCCAACCTGTTTGTTTCTTTAGATGCAGAGAAAGCATTGGATAGAATCGGGTGGGAGTATATGAAACTTACATTAGATAAATTTGTTTTGGGGGCATTTGGACGTTTAGCTATGGGGGCTTTATATACAAACCGCGAGGCAATGGTGGCTAGTTTGGGATTTAGATCTTGCAGATTCCTTATAAGAAACGGGACGAGACAGGGCTGTCCTTTATCCCCTGTCTTATTTACTTTACTAATAAAGCCAATGGCTGAATTAATAAGGTCCTCAAAGAATATAAAGGGGATTGAAATTAATTAAATGGAACAGAAAATAGTTTTATTCGCAGACAATGTAGTATTAATGTTGACTAGACCTAAACATTTGTTGAAATATCTACAAGAAATATTAAATTAAAAACAGGAAAGTTTATCAATGGAAGTATATCATACCCAGATCTCAAGCTTTACCAAGATGCGATAATTATTTTCCAAATAGTTAAAGGGATAGATCCAATGTCAACATATTCCTGGACACAAATTGAAGAGGCTAGTCTAAAAGACTGTAAACTAAGAGACTTTATTTTTCTTGAAGAGTCGGCAAAAAAGAAAAACCTCAGATTCCTGGATCGTTAAAAAAGCTATAACGTTTTGGTATAAAATGAATAAAAAATTTGAGCTAGTTCAATATCCAAGTTTAATTATGTCAATGAAAGAATTAGAGAGAATATTACAGATTTCAATTTCAAATAAATGGATTACTAAAGGTATTGACACACTACAAAAACTTTATTTAGGGACAGAATTTGCACCATTTGATTGGTTGGAATATTTAAGACTATAAATAGCACTGAAAAATTATAATTTGTAATACACAAAATGAGAAGAATTAACTGATTTTGTAAAATTGCTAGTTTAAAACAATAGAAAACATTTAATATCTAAATGGTTTGAAATTATTAGAGAACCATCTCAAAAAGGTAAAACAATAAATATGAAAATTTTGGAAAAAGAGTTAAAACTAGATTTTCCTATAGAAATATGGAAGAAAGCTCTCTCTATAACCGACAAATATGTTAAAAATGCAACTTTAAGAGAAGTCCAGTTTAAAATCTTAAATAGATGGTATCTCGTCCCAAAGAAAATTAGTCAACTCTCAGGCTTCCCAGGCTCTTTCTTGCATATATGGTGGGAATGCCTACGGATTCATACCTTTTGGACGAATAGTTTTTACAATATATCATAAATATTAGGTACAACTATTATTTCATCACAACAAATGGTAATTTTACATATAATGCCGCTTGGACTGAGCTATCCAACACAAGCCTTCATTTTGCAAGTTCTTTCAATTGCAAAATAGAAGTTAGCTTGTCATTGGAAACAACAAAATACTCAGTCCTGGAATGAGATCTTAATTATACTTAAAAGGAACAGAGCACTAGAGAAAGATTTCAACATGGCAGAGTTAATAATATAACCAAATGGAAAATTTGGGACAATTATTGTAGCGCTGAAAATAATTAGATTAAAAGTGACAGTTTGAATTTTCTTTTTGAAAAGAGATAAGGAGGTTTAGTGTGAAGTGGTTCAGCCTTATTGTAAGTGAAACGAGTCTTGATGTTTTATCGAGCTCCAGAAGCGCCATCGCCATTTTAATTATGCCTATATGTAAGAATAAATCTTTTGTATGTATGTCTGTATCTGTTTTTGTATTTTTACGTTGATCGATTCTGTCTTTGTATGTTTTAAGTAAAAGAAAAGAATTATTTAAAAAAAAGAAAAGAAAAAAAGATATCTATCACAATCATAGTTACTACTCACAATCTTAATTAGAAAATAATGAAGGTCCGGTGAGGCTCTAGGGCAACATACCATGAGACTGGTAGTTTGAGAAGAGGCACAGGATCTTCTGGAGTGCAGGCGAGGTTTTATGGCAACATGCCATGAAAACATATTTGACCATTTTATCACAAATATGGTTCTTTATTTATGATAATATATCCACATATGTGCAATTGAATGCCTATTTGTCCAGCAACAAAATAACACTTTATCTACAGAGGTCCTTTAATAGTTCAATGACCACTGAAGTCTGGGAAAAGTATCACATGTTTGTGAAATATGTAACATACTAACATTAGTAACTTTGTAGACCATAAGCAGCAAAGCATTATTAGAGAAACCTTAAAACTAGCAGACTTCCAGTTTGGACGGTTCATCCACCATTAGCATGTGGGGGAGGGTTATCACCTTTTCTGTTGCTAAGGGACACTTGAAAATTGAAATTAGAAGTCTTTAGAGAGGACTGTAAATGCATGCAATCTCTATCTATGGTACGTCACATTCTTTACAGATGTGTAATCGTGTTAGGAACAAAAAGCAAATGTCTCATTAAAAGCAAAATAGAATATTGTAGTTACAAATTAAAACTTGTATTTAATAATTTATTTTAAACTTTTTACAAATGTTTTGCCCATTTCCAAGTCACGTTCTCCATTCAAAAAAATATGATGTTTTGATAACTTTCTTATAATAATTCTTTCATATAAACAAACTTTCTTGAAACTGCATAAATACACAAAAAATATTTTAGTTCTGGCATCTCACACAACTGAAATGTACATATTGCAGCAATGTTCTGGTAAATAATTATATACTTTGAATAGTTTATCTGAATTATCATATTTTGTATGATATGTATAGGTGAAGATAAAAGGAAAGTAAAAGTATAGGGAAATTACTTGTTTTCTTTTAAAGAAATGTCAGTCTTAACACTGTGTTTGAAGTTAAAATGAATGTAACAAACATGTCATCTGACTAAGCAAAATCATTATAGCATGTACTATGCTATTACAGCCTTTATGCTGTCATCTAATTGAGACTTCAGTCATTACAGCAAAATAGCATAAGTAATGTACATCTATCACATAAAAGTGTAACATTTGTTATAATTAATATTATCCCTAGTAAGTTAATTATTGGCACCAATGTCTTATTATTAAATACATTACACCATTAGGTATTGTGTTTTATGTAATAAGATTTATTGTAAAATGGCAGCTGTTTAAAATGGTATATTCTTTTATTGTATTGTATTCTTCTAAAAATAGAAGATCACTAAAACTCCATATTTTCTTGGCTTTACATAAAGTACTGATAAAGAAAATGAATAATGCATATATATTTTTGTATTTTTGGAAGCATATATGCTTAATTAAAGCTCACTTAAAAATGTGCAGCAAACACACTAGGGGCTTGATTCCATGACTCCAGCAGGGAGTCCTGCAAGGTTCATGTGTATCTATGACAGTTCTTACAAACAAATATGCAGAGCTATTACATTATATATATTTATTTATATATATATATATATATATATATATATATATATATATATATATATATATATATATATAGCAAACAGTGGACTGGAAACGGTCAGTCTACATCCCAATTAGCTCCAAAAATAATGGACCAAGAACTACCTGATGCACAAATAGAGTCACAAGAGGTCAAAATTGCCAACAGAGAAGATCTGTTTCAGAGACAATTCTAAAACCATCGACAACCAAATGTGGCAAGTTCTTAAAGAGATGGGGGTATCAGATAATCTTATCTGCCTCCTGGTGAATCTTTATGTGGACCAAGAAGCCATGATCAGAACTTAATATCGAACAACGGAGTGATTCAGTGTTGTATATTGACACCTAATTGTGAAGGTGACAATATTTATTTTCGTATACAAAGAATACATTATGCATAAGACCCGGCTGGATGAATCCAAAGCCAGCATTAGTATTCCCCAGAGAGATATGAACAACCTCAGATACACAGATGATACTACTATGATGGCTGTAAGTGAGGAGGCCTGTTGGTGAGGGTGAAAGAAGAGAGTGTTAAAGCAGACCTACTGCTCAAGAATAACAAAATGAAGATCATGGCAAACAGCAATCTCTGTTCCTGGCAAATAGATGAGGAAAAATTAAATGCAGTGACAGATTTTATTTTCCAGGGTTCCAAGTTCTCTGCAGATGGTGAATATAGACATGATAATAATTAAAGAATATTTGTTTCTGGGGAGGAATGCTATGGTAAGTCTGGACAAGTGACTAAAAAAGTACAAATATTACACTATCGGCTCCCCACTTCATCCTAAGGAAATGGCCATTCAGAAATGAAGTGGTAACCTTCACTGATTGCTGAGTTTATCAGAAGCCAATAAAAGTAGTTTATAAGGCGAGGAGGCTGTCATAAAGCACTTATTGGGTGGGGGAGATCCTCATGGTCAATTTTTTTATAAGGCAGCAAAAGGCAGTTTAGGTAGAGGCCCTTTCCCAGTACTTAAAAGAGGTGCCAAGTGTCTTCAATCAAGTCAGAAGCTGATGGAAGTCTTCAATCAACAAGAATGTGGCATTTATGTAGGGCCAAAGAATGAGGACAAGGGTGTTTCAGATCATCGCGGACAAGGGTGTTTCAGATCATCGCTGTAAAGTAAAATTAAACCCCTTACCCCCCCCCCCCCACAGCTGTAGTTTTTTATTTTCTGAGAATATTTTTTATTTTATTAGTAATATTATTTTATTTCAATAGTATTTTTTATTTTTCTGTAATTCTTTAATTTTTTTTAATTTAGGAAACTTTTTTCCTTATATTTCTTGTTTTTTATTTTCTACATTTAGTTTAGTGTAGGTAGTTTTGGGGGGTTAGTGTTAGAGACTGTGGGGGGTCCTTATCGACCTCATTGCGAGATATGGTCCATGGAGGTTCATAAAGTCCACATAGTAGTAGCAAGGGTGCAATGTTAGTCCCCCATGATTCAAGGTTAGCTTATCATGTAAAACCGAAGGGACCAACATTGTAAGGAGGTTAATGTTATGTGCCGTGGGGGTCTATAAGGATCTTCATACTTATACAGTAGGTAGTGGCCCAGATTGGTACATGGTGTTAATAGATACAGATGCATATTTGGGGTTAATGGGGACAGGGGGTGATGGTCCCTCGAGTGATGAGGAGGTCCAGGCTCATAGGGGTTGCTTGACAAAGAGAGAGGGGTTATTAACCCCTGTATTCATTTGCATTACTACTTATAATGCTTCCATGAAGCTATGATGGCAAGGAAGGGTATATCTTTAAAGTGAGAGTTGTTATCATAAGAATTGTTACTTACCACATAACAGCTTTCGGTAGGGATTTAGAGATTGAGTGGGAAAGCAAGGATTTGTCTCACTGCGAGTACTCACAGAGCCTTACAAAAACATGTATGAGGTTTAGTACCTATTAAAGGAGCCATGTATTAGCTATAGTAATGGCTTACTCATAAGGGTTTGCTGCTTGCGGAATGTAATAGCTACACTGAAGTGGAAAGTTCACTTGCAAGATTCCTTACAGGAACATAGTATTTGAGTCCTACCATGAGCCTAATGCTTTCAGGGCTTCATTTCATTGATTAAACTGGTGACGAATGACCTTCATGTGTAATGAATTGTCTATTTACATGTATGCATGTTATTCTATTAAGAAGAGCTTAAAATCTCTGCTTTTGCTGCCTAGAATCATACAATTTTTAAGTGTTTGGGTCTGCCCTCTGTAGTTCATGCAACACATGAAAACACAGAGTGTGAAGTACAGTGGTTCAAATTAGCCTGTCAGCAGTGGAGGACCTACCGCCAGAACACCTGGGGTAATTACAGGGGCCCTGTTCCTGGAGAGTGCCCCCAGAGCTCTCACCATGTAATAATGAATAACATATTCTTCCCATGCCCCCCCAGATGGGACCTTCCTACCCCCCTTGGCACCTCATGATCCCCCCTTGGCCCCTCTTGAGCCCTACCTCCCAATGCCCAAGTTTGCCCCTCTTGATCCCCCCTCCTTATCCCCTCCAGCACCTCCTGATCAACAACTGATCTTCCCTTGGCCTCTCTTGATCCCTCCCTATCAATTCCATTCTCCACTGCCCCTCTTCATAAACCCTTCTCTCGGATATATAAACAAAGATGAGAAGTAGAAAAATGAAAATAAAAATCTACATATACGTATCCAATTTTACTTCCAACAGAAGTCTCTATGAGAGATAGTGCCACCTTGTGGCCAGGATACAAATAGTCTCTTATAGTTGGTGTAGTGCCACCTTGTGGCCGGGATACAAACAGTCTCTTATAGTGCCACCTTGTGGCCAGGATACAAACAGTCTCTTATAGTGCCACCTTGTGGCCAGGATACAAACAGTCTCTTATAGTGCCAGCTTGTGGCTAGGATACAAATATTATTCTTATAGTGCCACCTTGTGGCCAGGGCACCAAACAGTCTCTGTTTTATTAGAAGTCTTTTCCTCGTCTTTCAATAAGTAACAGCGAATGAAGCATAGGGCCCACCAGTCTCTCCCATATGCTTCAGTCTGTAGCACAGCTCTCTCAAGACTGGTATCCAACAGGTACTTGACACCAGGATTTCCACAATGAGCCTGCAGGGCTGGCTTTGCTCCAACATCAGCTTTACTTTGGCATCTGTAAGAGCAAACTTTCACACAATCTCCTCTTATAGTAGTCCAACCAGCTGACAGCATTCTCTGTTAGCTGCAACTCCCAGGCACCTCACTGGCATAGACCTTGTCTCTTTTTAGGCTACTCTGCCTGGGAATCCTCCTCAGTCTGTCATTCACTTACTTGGTGCTTTTGTAGCTTAACCTCCTGACTGTGTAGTTGCTCTTTCTGACCGCTCTGTTAGTCCAGCGACTTCAAAACAGCACACACTTCTTTCTGTCATCAAAAACTGGCAGCCACAGTAAAACAAGATTTTCTCATTCAGGTTTTGCTTTTAAAGTCCAGTACACAGATCCATACAGGATCAGCCAGCAAGCTCCTCTCCGTGGCTTGCTCTGGCTGCTAGCAGCAGCAGCACACGACCTAGGCCAGAGCCTAATCAGCCACCCCCACTCTCTTAGTGTATGTCTGTCTTTTAAAAAAAAAGGCATTTTACACCTGCAGCTCCAATTAGCCCAGCTCCAGGGGATTAACTCCAAGTTAGCTGGATCAGATCTTCTCCCTACTGCGTGACTTGCACCATCCACCGGGGGGGGGGGGCAGTACACCACAATATATATATATATATATATATATATATATATATATATATATATATATATATATATATAATGTGTGTGTATATATTTATATATATATATAATCCAGTTAGGGGCTATTTGTAAGATTTTAGGCAGAAAAAAAGCTGAATTTTTTAGCACTTCTTAATAAAATAAACACACAAGTAAAGAGAAACACAGGTATATTATATTCCTAGTGAAATCTAGTAATCTTCCATGTTCCTTTAACTAAAAACATTTTTACAATAGCCCTTTAAATCTGAGAAAGTTACATTGGGATAAATTGTATTTCTTTCCTTTCCTATAGTAGGACAAAACAGTATTAGTACATATTGGTTTACTGGAGATGACACACGATGACATGAGCTTAAATAACAACATGGAAACAACATGAAATCCTTAATAAGAGATAGAACTTAGAGCTCTGAAAGTTGAACTGATAAGATATATTACATCCCATGCCCACAAGGTTACGAAAACAGACTCAGTCCTGGTTACAATCTTCAATATAAATTCTGAGAAACAAATTCCATTAAAGAGATAGTGTTAACGTCAATTCGTAGAAAGGAAACCTTTTACATGATCTACATTACTATACTTGTTTTACTCTTCTCTTTTGTCAACAACCAATACTTATTTCTCACCGGGGGGTTGCATATGTCTAGTATAGGGTAACTAAATGTGGACATTGCAAAACCCCAGGGAGTAATTAGAAATGATAGGAATGCTGCTAAAGAGCGAAAACAAAAACATTAGAAATGAGGGAAAGATCTCAAAGACTGACGGACATAAACAAATTACCAATGTCAGAATTATCCAATGTAAGTTTACATTTCGTTCAGATCACCATTTCCATCTGAGTGTCTCATCACTGCAAAATACAGCACTTTTATCAAACTTTAAAATAAATAATTACAGTCTTAAATTTTAAACACTGTATTCAGTTTTGTCTTATATAGAAACAGACTTTTTGCTATTGTTCCTAAAAAGCTTATAAACCTGGGATGAGCAATTGATTCAGTTACTTCTGTTGAAATCTGCCTCTCTAAAAAGCACACATGAAGAATTTAGTGGAAGAGCCAGTCTGCAAAGGAATATCACATTTGAAGCTACAGGCAAACTAGCAGTTTAAGATGAAGTATTCCTTACACAATCTTAAAACTGCTTTTATATCCCAGTCTTGCATATCTGTTATTTTGTAACATACTTCACAACTGTAGAAAGTTTTAACCAAACTATAGTGGTTCTTTAAAAATACCCAGTTTTAACCAAAGCAAGTTTTTCCACACACATCATGATAATACATTGAAAACTTGTTTATACAATGGGCCTTTGGTAATTGACTACCTCATAAATCGTCATTTTCTGTATTCAACGCGTCTTGCAGAGAAAAAATGGTTTGGAACTCAATGGTTACTCAGTACTTGACACGCTCACGCCACCCCTTATCCTGCCTCTCCAGGAAGTTAAATAAAGAAGCAGTGCCTAAGAGCAGTCTGTGCCTACAAGAGCCCAAGTGGAGCCTGTGCTTATAAGGACTAAAGTGTAGCCTGTGCTTTTATGGACTGAAGTGTAGGCTGTGCTTATAAGAACCAAAGTGCAACCTGTGCCTATAAGAACCAAAATGTAGCCTGTGCTTATCAGAACCAAATTGCAGCCTGTGCCTATATGAACCAAAGTGTAGCCTGTGCTTACTAAGACCCAAGATTAGCTTGTGCTTACATCATGAGATTACAGAAGTTTAGTGATACCTCTCAGCAGAAAAGAAAATAAATAGTGGGAACTATGATGGAACAGAAAAAAGCTATAATAGCCAGATATGAGCATGGTAGCAGAGTGTCTGATCTCGCTGCCAAGCACAAAATGCCTAGATCAACAATCTCTACGGTACGAAAAATATGGAATCTATTAAGGGAGCCACAGACATTTGAGGAAGTGGAGAAATTGTTGTATATTTGGATTAACGAAAAACAGTTAGCGGATGATAGCATTTCCCATGCAATAATTTGTGAGAAAGCAAAACAATTGCATGCTGATCTGGTAAAAGATGAGTATAAAACAAGTGATGAGAGCAGTGAAGTATTTAAAGCCAGTCATGGTTGGTTTGAGAATTTTAAAAAGACAACTGGCAATCACAGTGTGGTGAGGCATGGAGAGGCAGCCAGTGCCGACAAATAATATATATACAGACCCTCATGGGACACAAATTAACCCCAATATTAACACTATAAGTGCCATAAGGGTCTTCCAGAACCCTCATGACACGAAGTCTAAGCACTACACTACACTTTACTATAGTCACCCTAATAAACCAATACATCTAAATTAACCCCATCTAAGTAATTAACCCTATTTAAACCTCACCATACCTAATTAACCCTATCACTAACCACTTAACCCCATCTAGACCAATTTAACCCTGTCTAATCCTATATAACCCTATCTAGTCTTATTTAACCCTGTCTAGTCCTATGTAACCCTATTTAGTCCTATTTAACCCCATCTAGACATATTTATCCCTAACTGGGCCTATGTAACCCTATATAATCATATTTAACCCCATCCAGACCTATTTAACCCTGTCTAGTCCTATCTAACTCTATCTAGTCCTATTTAACCCCATCTAGTCATATTTAACCCTAACTGGGTCTATTTAACCCCAAATGTACCCAGTAAACCTCATTCCATAAACTCCCTCCTACCCTACCATATTAATTCCTACACTATTAACCCCTAATACAATCCCTATTACCCCACTAATACACACACAAAAAATAGAATTACAGAAAAAAAAACACCTAAATACACAAAATAAAAAAGGACGTTATCAGAAAATAAAAAAGAACATTATCAGAAAATAAAAACCTAAATTACATTAAATAAAAAAAGGCATACATCACATCAAATAAAACATGCATCACATAAAATAATACATACATTACATACAATAAAACCCCACACTACATATAATTTACCCCCTTACTACATAAATGAATAGCCTAACTACATACATTAATACCCCTAACTACATACATTAATACCCTAACTACATACAGTTAACCGCTAAATGCAAACAATGAATCCCCTAACAACATACAGTTAACTGGTAACTACATACAATTAAACCCCTAACTACATACAATTAAAATCCCTAAATCTCACCTAAAACAACACCCCTCACTAAACTAAAATTAGGGTAAATAAGCCCACTTACCTTGCCCAAATGCCACTCCAGCGACGACGGTTTTCTGGCCTTCATCCCTAGTATAAGGACCCATACTTCATGGCGGCAGGTACGGCACTCCTAGGATAAAAAGAACCATAAAATTAGTAAAAAAATAAACCCAACATATCATCATCAACATTATAAATAGGACAATTAACTTTTCCACAATGCCCCCGTCCTCCTGGTAGCCTTTGCCAGCAGGGCCTGTCGGAAAAAATCCACTGCTCTAAACAAATGTAAAAATATTAACGGAGCTTCTCCCTGGAGGAGCTCCCCACCTATATCCCATTCTAATTGGCTGATGGACCTGTCAGTCATTTGCAAACCAATCAAAAGGCACTATTGCCTTCAGCCAATCAGAATGGGATACACCCCACAGGGTATTTTCCATTGTGATTGGCTCCAATCATCTGTGTCTTCTGATTGGCTGATGTAACTGTCAATCAGATTACAGCCAATCAGAAAACACAGATGCTTGGAACCAATCAGAATCAAGATTGTATCCCATTCTGATTGGCTGAAGGCAATAGTGCCTTCTGATTTGTTTACAAATGACTGACAGGTCCATCAGAGGGAGGAGCTTCGTTACTTTTCTATATTTTTTTTGATCAGCTGATTTTTTCCGATGGTCCCTGCCGGTGAAGACTAACAAGAGGACGGGGGCATCGCGGAAAAGTAAGTGTCCTATTTATAATGTTGATGATGATATGTTGTGTTTATTTTTTTACTCATTTTTTGGTTATTTTTAACCTAAGGGTGCCGGACCTGCGGCCATGAAGGATGGGCCCTAATGCTAGGGACGAAAGCGGGTTGTTTTAGGTGAGATGTAGGGAGTTTTATTGTATGTAGTTAGGGGTTTAATTGTATGTAGTTAGGGGATAAAATGTATGTAATAAGGGGTTAACTGTATGTAGTTAGGGTATTCATATATGTAGTTAGGGTATTAATGTATGCAGTTAGGGGTTAAATTATATGTAGTGAGAGGTTTTATTGTATGCAATGTATATTTTATTTTATGTGATGCATGTTTTATTTGATGTGATGTATGCCTTTTGTTTTTTTCTGTAACTTAGGTTTTTTTATTTTTGGTAAATTTGTTTTTTTTTATTTTATTTAATTTAGTTTTTTTATTTTCTGATAATGTCCTTTTTTATTTTGTATAATTAGGTGGTTTTTTTTATTTTCTGTAATTCTAGTTTTTTTTATTTTGTCTAATTAGTGCGGTAATAGGGATTATATTAGGGCTTAATAGTGTAGGGGATAATAGGGTAGGGTAGGAGGGGATTCATGGGATGGGTTTCCTGGTATAATTAGGACCAGAGGGGGTTAAATAGGACTAGATGGGGTTAAGTGGTTAGTGATAGGGTTAATTAGGTATGGTGAGGGTTAAATAGGGTTAATTACTTACATGGGGTTAATTAGTTAGAGGGGGTTTATTACTTAGAGGGGGTTAATTACTTTGATGGGGTTAATTATTTAGAGGGGTTTTATTACTTAGAAGGGGGTCAATTACTTAGGCAGGGTTAATTTAGATTTATTGGTTTATAGGGGTGACTAACAGTGTAGTGTATGGTAGTGCTTAGACTTAGTGTCATGAGGGTCCTGGAGGACCCTCATGACACTTATAGTGTTAATATTGGGGTTCATTAGTGTCCCATGAGGGTCTGTATAGACCTTTATGGTACTGAGGGCGTTAATTAGAGACTTATGGGTGTCTGATTAGACCCCCATCAGTGATGGCAATAATTAGAGGTTTATGGGGGTCTCTATAGACCCCATTAAGTGATGGGATTAATTAGAGGCTTATGGGGGACTGTACAGACCTCCATAAGTGATTGGGTTAAATTGAGGCTTATGGGGGCCTGTATAGACACCCATAAGTAATGAGGTTAAATAGAGACATATGTATAGACTTATAGTACCCCCGCAGCAGGGGTTAATATTTTAGTGATCACGGGTCATTTAAGGACCTTTAAGGTTCTTTCAGGACCCGTGTTGGAAAATGTCCACAATAGTGTGCCGCAAGCCCTTTAACCCTCCAAGCAGTAATACCGAGTGTGGCTCTGGGTTAATTTTTACATTCTAAAGCGGTAACCCCGAGCCACGCTTGGGATACTGCAGGGAGGATCTGGAGGAGGCCCAGTGCTGCTTAATTAGCCCCGCCCCCCTCAGCACACCATTCCATCTCCTCCTTCCAAACCTCCTCCTCTGTCCTTCCGATATTTCCTCCTTCCCATCCTCCTCCTCCCTCCTTTTTCTTTCCCCCTCTCCAATTACATCTCTTTCCCATTTCCCATTTCCAATCTCTCCTCTCTTCTCTCTTCATACTAGCCTCTGATCAGCTCCTGCTGCTAATCAGAGCCCTGCAGCGCGTTCTATGCCTTTCACTGGAATTGGCATATGCTAATGATGTGATGTCAGCGTCATTAGCATATACCGTGCCAGTGAAAGGCATAAGATGCGCTGCAGGGCTCCGATCAGCAGCAGGAGCTAATTGGAAGCTAGTAAGAAGAGAGAAGAGAGGGGAAATGGGAAAGGGATGTTATTGGAGAGGGGGGAAGGAGGAAGGATAAGGAGGGAGGGAGAGGATGGGAAGGAGGGAGGAGGAGGATGGGAAGGAGGGAGGAGGAGGATAGGAAGGAGGGGGGAAAGGAGGATGAGTAAGGAGGAGGAGGATGAGGAGGGAAAAGGAGGATGAGGGGGGATGAGGGGGAAATGAGGATGAGGGCGCATGAGGGGGAAAAAGGAAGATGAGGGCAGATGAGTGGGGGAAAGGAGGATGAGGGCGAAAAAGGATGATGAGGGGGAAAAGGAGGATGAGGGGGAAAAGGGAGGAGGATGAGGAGGGAAGATAAGGGTGGAGAATGCGGGGTAGGAGGGAGGAGGATGAGGGGGGACAATAAAGAGGAAGGAGGATGAGGGGGGAGGATGAGGAGAGAGGAGGAGGATGGGGAGGATAAGGGGGGAGGATGGTGGGGATAAGGGGGGAAAGGGAGAAGGAGGATAAGGGAGAAGGAGGATAAGGGTAGAGGGGGAAGGATAAGGAGGGAGGAGGAGGATGGGAAAGAGATGAAGAGGAGGATGGAAAGGAGAAGGAAAGGAGGATGAGGAGGGAGGAGGAGGATAAGGAGGGAAAAGGAGGATGAGGGGGAGGAGGGGGAAATGGAGGATGAGGGGGGAGGAGGGGGGGAAATGAGGATGATGGGGAAAAGGAGGATGAGGGGGAAAGGGAGGAGGATGAGGGGGTGGATAAGGGGGGGAGGATTAGGGGGGAGGATGAGGGAAGACAATGAAGAAGGAGAAGGATGAGGGTGGAGGATGAGGAGAGAGGAGGAGGGGAGAGGATGAGGAGGATAAGGGGGGAGGATGGTGCTGATAAGGGGGGAAAGGGGGAAGGAGCAGGATAAGGGAGGAGGAGGATAAGGGTAGATAAGGGAAGTGGAGGAGGAGGAGGATAAGAGGAAAGGGAGGAGGGGAAGGGGAAGTGGTAATGGTGTCTAAAGGGCAGTATGATAATGTCAATATTTCGAATGTTCAGATTTAACAGTCTAAATACTGACATAATCATAGTGCCAGGCTGGTTAAGGACTCGTGGCAGGAAATGTTCATTTTAAATACATCGGGTGTCCCGATCGGATCCCAATCGGGACCCCTGCTATACGGGCTAATATAGCGATACTGCAGGGGTTCCGGTAGGGACCCCCAGCAGAGGGGGTTAATTTTAGGGGCTTGTGTTTTTAACTGCTGAGGAGGTCCGGATCGGGACCACTGCGGCAGGGGCTGATGTCGGAAGCCTGGGTGTGATCACACAGGCTTTCATTTGCCATGATGACAATCTCTCCTGCCATTGGCTAATTCTGACCCATTGCTATGTAATTGCTTAATTGATGTTAGCACTATCGCACATCCAACGTGTGAGCACACGGGCTTAAGATTTTGCCTCTTTCCTCGCAGCTTGCAGCCCCTTTCTAATTTAATAGCAACTTAACTTGGGAGAATTTGAAGCACGTAGGCTTTAAGTGCTCCAAGGCTGGAATTTAATAAAACTGTAAATTTCTTCAGGTGAAGAGGAGGTAGGGGAAAGCACCTACTGCACTGATTAAAAACAGAATGATCTAAATGAGTTGAATTACAAAGTTTTGTTAAAAGGTATCACCCTGACAAAGTTCAAGCAAGCTGAAAATTTAACTTGTTTAATGATCAAACAAATTCTCACTTCAGAAACATTTTGAAACCAATCCAGAAGCAAGTTTGTCTTGATAGGTTTCTAGTGGAACTCCCTATATCAGACTCTCCAGCAGGATTCAGTGGTGTTAGGAGGCAAAAAAGAGAAAGATGCCCTGTGCAAGTTCCAAAATGTTTATTTGAAGGGGACTCACCTTCCAAGCAATAAACTCTCTCCTCCTCTACATCGCCACATGGGCCCTCGAGTACTCTCAGTATAGTTAAAGTAAATTTAACTTCTTTGTTATTTATTTATTTATTTATTTTGTTATGTCTTTTTAGTTTCAAGGTTTTATTACAAAAAAACAATACCATCAGTTCAAACTTAAAATATAAAAAATTTCGAGGGTTCAGAATGTATTATTTCAATTTACAATGATCCTTATGGGAAAAGCTTGTTTGTTACTCAACCTTTTTGGTACTCAACCTGCCGTCCGGAACAGTTTAAAGTTGAGTACTACCAAGGTAACACTACTAATATTGAGAGCTGTACTGTTACAGTGGCCATTTATAGTACCCCCCCTACACACACACACTTTGTAAACACTTAGCAACAAGACTAAGCAAGGGGATAATCTCATTCATAAACAGCAGGTATTTTCTGGACAACAACTAAAAGAGAACATAATACAAGCATGCAATTCAAACAATATAGTTATAATTAAGTTGAGATGTCAAAAAAGTGTAAAAACTGGAAATTGATGAATTAGATTATAAACTCTGTATGTTTAGTATCACCTTTTATTGTATGCATATCTGTACTATATTCATATCCTCTAGCTATGATTAAGGTTAATAAAATGTCTTCTCCTGCATTTTCAAATAAGTGTGTTGAATGCTTTCCTGTTTGAGTTTTGCATTAATAAAAAATCCTATATGTATAGAGAATACATAGTTGTCTAGATTGTGCAGGAATTATCATGAACTGTGTTTAAAACCACTTACAAGTAATATGGTTCCTATGAGATTTGCATAACAATATGTGCAAATTCTTACAAATGAATAGAAAGTATGTTTATATTCCATATTAAGTTGATAGATTTCATGTAAGTTCTATAAAATGTACTGAACTGAATTAAATAATTACATAAACCACCAAACATTAAGGACAATTTTAAACTTTCTCTCAATTAGATCCTGCTCTCTATTCCACAATTTGTTATAACGAAGAAACCTTATGTAGGTTTCCAAATTGTTCTTATATATACAGTGACTTGCAAAAGTATTCACCCCCTTGGCATTTTTCGTGCTTTGCTGCCTCACAACCTGGAATTAACATGGATTGTTTGAGGATTTGCATCATTTAATGTACAGAACATGCCCACAACTTTGAAGATGTTTTTTTTTTTTTTTTATTGTGAAGCAGACAACAAATAGGACAAAATAACGGAAAAAGTCAATGTGCATAACTAATCACCCCCCTAAAGTCAATACTTTGTAGAGCCAAGCTTTGCATCAATCCCCGCTCCAAGTCGCTTTGAATAAGCCTCTATGAGCTTGCCACATCTTACTACTGGTATTTTTTCCCATTCCTCCTTGCAAAACTGCTCCAGCTCCTTCCTGTTGGATGGTTTGCTCTTGTGAACAGCAATCTTTAAGTCTGACCACAGATTTTCTATTGGATTGAGGTGTGGGCTTGGACTAGGCCATTCCAACACATTTATATGTTTCCCCTTGAACCACTCAAGTGTTGCTTTAGCAGTCTGTTTGGGGTCATTGTCCTGCTGGAAGGCGAACCTCCATCCTGGCCTCAAATCACACACAGAGAGGTACAGGTTTTTCTCAAGAATATCCCTGTATTTAGCACTATCTTTCCCTCAACTCTGACCAGTATCACAGTCCCGGCTGCTGAAAAACATCCCCACAGCATGATGCTGCCACCACCATGTTTCACTGTTGGGATGGTGTTCTTTGGGTGATGTGATGTGTTAGGTTTGCGCTAAACATAGTGTTTTCTTTGATGGCCGAAAAGTGCAATTTTAGTCTCATCAGACCAGAGCACCTTCCTCTATACATTTTTGGAGTCTCCCACATGCCTTTTTGCAAACTCAAAATGTGCCATTTAGTTTTTTGCTGAAAGTAATGGCTTTCTTCTGGCCATAAAGCCCAACTCTATGGAGCGTACAGCTTATTGCCGTCCTATGTACAGATACTCCAGTCTTTGCTGTAGAACCCTGCAGCTCCTCCAGGGTTACCTTAGGTCTCTGTGCTGCCTCTCTGATTAATGCCCTCCTCCCCCGGTCCGTGAGTTTTGGTGGGCGGTTGTCTCTTGGCAGGTTTGCTGTTGTGCCATGTTCTTTCCATTTGGTTATGATAGATTTGATGGTGCTCCTGGGGTTATCAAAGATTTGGATATTTTTTATAATCTAACCCTGACTTGTACTTCTCAACAACATTGTCCCTTACTTGTTTGGAGAGTTCCTTGGTCTTCATGGCAGTGTTTGGTTAGTGGTGCCTCTTTTTCAGGTTTTGCAGCCTCTGGGGCCTTTCAAAAAAGGTGTGTATATGTACTGACAGATCATGTGACACTTAAATTGCACACAGGTGGTCATCATTTAATTAATTATGTGACTTATGAAGGTAATTGGTTGCACTAGAGCGTTTTATGGGCTTCTTAACAAAGGGGGTGAATACCTACGCACATGCCAATTTACTGTTTTCTATTTCAAAAAAATAGTGTTATGTATATATTTTTCTCATTTCACTTCACCAACTTAGACTATTGTGTTCTGATCCATCACATAAACTTCAGATTAACAAAACATTAAACTTAAGGCTGTAATTTAACAAAATAGGTAAAAAGTCAAGGGGGTGAATACTTTTGCAAGGCACTGTATATTAACATAGAGCATGTACTAAATCATATTCCAAAACAAGCAAATTATATCAAATATCCATGACTTTATAAAAGTCAAATAAAGAGATAAATATGCATGCCTAAACCAGGTTCTTATGTGTCATGTACTAGAAAGGTCAACTTTTGTAAGAGTCACATAAATAAGTATAGGTTGCAAGTATGCTCTGTATATAATTTTCTCAAAAAAACATTTATTTAAACCATATTTTTAAAATGGGTTACTAATAAACAAAGAGGAAGATCTTGTAGTAATCACTTGAAAAAAAATAAAAAAACATGATTATTGTACATACGTTGAACATTCTTATTGGACAATTACATTAGGTGACAGAACATCATAGCAAAGGCCTCCATGTAAAGCAAGTGCTCTAATAGCTACATTAAATTAGAAGCTCATAAGTGCATTGTGGAACCCGCAGCCGTTGCAAGCTTGAAAAGTTGCGGCTTTACGGGGCTATTACATTAGAACATGCTGCCACATGCTGGAGAGGCAAACCCATAAATAATTTCTCGCTCGTCGAATGTGCGGCCGTGAATGTGATCAATTAGTGTAACTCGTAGTTACGAGTTGGGATTGAGCCAATGGAAACAGAGATCATCAGAATTACATCACTGCAAATTGGAGGTGGGATTTTCAACGTCCTACAGAGTTCAATTACGAGTTATGATCGGACCCACATTCCAGTTATAATGCATATAGCCGTAAATATGATATTCTATCACATGCGAGTTACAGTATATGTATTACACATTGATTGCCGGGATTGATATAACACGGAAAATAAGTACATGAAGTATTTTATTAGGCCGATTTGCGAGCTTTCGAATGTTGTGCTATTAATTCTAAGACCTAGCATCACTTTCCCTGTTCATATATGTACAGTAGTGTGTATATATTTGCATTTACAGTGCTATGGGTTGGACTTTACCCCCCTTGTGAGCCCTCTCTAGCACTCATTGGTTTTCTTGGCTCCATTTGTGAGTTAAGAGTTTGAACGCCAGTGAATCTAATGCAATTTAATAGAGCAAATGGAACGTAGCGGCTACAGGCTTGACAGATCAAAGGATTTGCGAGCTTGCAAGTCGAATTCTCACGTCCTGTAGGGTTTTCTCGCTACTACCCCGCAAGTCATGGGCAGGCTGGTTTAAGAGTCCAATTTAATAGCCGTAAGACTTGCGAGATATGTTACGAGCTACGAGTTTACACGTAGAGGGAATTTAATGGGGCTGCATGTTGGGGCACTGCCGTAAATCGGATGCCAGAGCTTTTTCCCCCCTAAGTTCTAAACTAATGTTAATATTTTGGTCCTCTTGATTAGTGCACTCAGTATACAGCCTTAATCCTGTTTTAGCCGCAACAGATTTCTCTGTAGGGAGTAGCTAAACCAAGCTTTACAGATAAGACAGGGCTCTAGGAGCCAAAAGGAAATTGAATGAATATTATAATGAGTGAGAAGTGTCATAACAAGTTCCATAACTGCTGGGCAAAGAAACATTAGAGATATATATTCACAGCCTTATTAAATTGTGATTCAGTAAATTTAAAAGGGCTCTATTTAAGCACACAGCATATTTTTTTTAACTAACTAAAAACTTCTGTAAATAAAATATGCTGTGTGCTTAATTAGAGCCCTTTTAAATTTACTGAATCACAATTTAATAAGGCTGAAAGTAATATTTTTTTATTTATTAATATATTTTGCTATTATAAAGATGTGAGAATTTGTATTTATAGCTTCAATAAATAAATATGTGTTTATTTTGTGTTAAAATATTATATATTTATTGACAATGCATTAGAGCATTTTTTCCTAGGCAGCATGGTTTTGTGATGTGTATAAACCCCTTGAGTACTGAGCTGTGTGTTACCTTGGATTCTGTATCATATAACAGGCTTAATACTAACATATAATATTTTTAATTGCACATATGTTGATATTGGATTATTAAGTGTCAAATAATGTTGAAATTTCATAATTTTGTAGTGTTTTTGGTGCTACAATGTCATTTTAAATGCTTCTGAGGGACTCAGCAAGGGTTTGAAAACTACTTGCAAATGGTCTTTGGTACCCGTAAATCACTCTTCTGCTTTTTGCAGTTACGGCAGTGCACGGAATTGCGAGTGATCCATAAAGTCTTATTAGCATAGGGTTTGGGTGTCGAAGTGTAAAGGAGTTATTTGTGATTTATTGTCAGTGCAAAAATTGGAGATTTTGCCTTGCTTTTTGGCTTTGTCAAGTTAACTCGTAGCAGTGACTTGTAGCAGTTCTCTCACAATGTTTTAGGGAAACTAGCAAAAACAAATAGTGCTCTCTCACATGTAATCTTCTATATAGTAGTATGGATACCTCCACGGTCCAGGAGTAGAATTTATATTCTTTGCATTGTATATTTCCTGCCTAATCACGTTCTTCTATATATCTACATGTTTATCATGCACATTGCACCATCTACACAACATATTAGCACCAATGGGTGAAGCTCTACCTATCTTGCCTTCTACTGTACCATCTTTTGTTAGGTAACAAAATATTTACATTTAATTATGTGTATGCTACCTTTACGTTCTTATTATGGGACCACTGTAGTTTTGTTTTTTTCTAAATTGTCTTTTGAATATCTAAACATGGTAATGAGCAAAATGTTTTAGACACCAAAACAAATAAACAGCCCATCTTTTATGTGGAATAATTTTCTGTGTGGTCCATTTTCTTTACTGAGCAGTTTCTTACCTTATATCCACTGGCAGTTTTAGCTGCTACTTTCCCATTGTGTTATATACGCTTCTCTGCACTCAAAGTTTCCTTCAAAAGAAATGACCAGAAACCAAAATTAGTTAGACTATTAACTATGCACTATAATTGCATATGCAATATATTAAAGACTGTATTTTTTAGTTTTGTTTTGTCAAAATATTCTATTTTAATTATAGGGCTCAAATGGCATCTCCACAAATAGAAACAACAAAATGTAACTATATAAATAAATAATTGGTGCACACTTTTATTATGCATTCTACCCACAATACCCTAATTATAACTTAAAAAGATGCGTTATTTTACAAGATTTGCACATGACCTGTGGCCAGACTATTTTTTTTTTTAAATACTGTACATGATGAATTCATTCAGTTTACTGTGTAATCCTCTTTCATACTCTGAACCCAAATAACTTCTAGATTACTTTAACTTTAATGTGATCCAATTTTCTAGCAGCCCTTGGAGGATATATAGAAAAGCCAATCCAGTGAACCACATAGAAATAATTATTACTACATCAGTTAGATTAAATGGTTCTAAAGCAGTCACCAAATAATTTCTCTAAACCACTTAGTTCAAGTTATTTAGCTTACAAACCAATCCTTGAACAATGAAGTACGAGGCAATAATCTAAATTGAAAATAAAAAACACAGTTTGTCTTTGTGAAAGCTTTCGCTTTAGACCACAAAGTGAGATAGCTAAATACATACGTTTATATCTGGTCAGTAAAAGAACATGAGTAAATAGAATATATAGGGCCCAATTCCAATCTTGTGCAAGCAGTATCCATATGGTTGCATATTTGAGTAATGACACTGGGTATGTGTGATAGGAACACTACAGATAACCATCTAACATGGGTGTGTGGGTGAAAGGGTTAACTACAAATCAGCCTATCCAAGCTGTAATTCAAAACACAAATTTGTACATACAGTGCCTTGCAAAAGTATTCACCCCTTTACTTTTTACCTATTTTGTTACATTACAGCCTTAAGTTCAATGTTTTGTTAATCTGAATTTTATGTGATGGATCAGAACACAATAGTCTAATTTGGTGAAGTGAAATGAGAAAAATATACACATAAAACTATTTTTTAGAAATAGAAAACAGAAAATTGGCATGTGCGTATGTATTCATCCCCTTTGTTACGAAGCCCATAAAAAGCTCTGGTGCAACCAAGTACCTTCAGAAGTCACATAATTAGTGAAATGATGTCCACCTGTGTGCAATCTAAGTGTCACATTATCTGTCATTACATATACACACCTTTTTTGAAAGGCCCCAGAGGCTGCAATACCAAAGCAAGACACTGCCGTGAAGACCAAGGAACTCTCCAAACAAGTAAGGGACAATGTTGTCGAGAAGTCAGGGTTAGGTTATAAAAAATATCCATATCTTTGATGACCCCCAGAAACACCATCAAATCTATAATAAACAAATGGAAAGAACATGGCACAGAAGCAAACCTGCCAAGAGACAGCCGCCCACCAAAACTCACAGACCGGGCAAATAGGGCATTAATCAGAGAGGCAGCACAGAGACCTAAAGTAACCCTGGAGGAGCTGCAGAGTTCCACAGCAGAGACTGGAGTATCTGTACATAGGACGGCAATAAGCCGTACGCTCCATAGAGTTGGGCTTTATGGCCAGAAGAAAGCTATTACTTTCAGCAAAAAACAAAATAGTACGTTTTGAGTTTGCGAAAAGGCATGTGGTCGACTCTCAAAATGTAAGGATGAAGGTGCTCTGGTCTGAACTAATATTGAACTTTTCGGCCATCAAAGAAAATGCTATGTCTGGAGCAAACCCAACACATCACATCACATAACCCAAAGAACACTCTGTGTGTGATTTGAGGCTAGGATGGAGGTTCACCTTCCAGCAGGACAATGACCCCAAACACACTGCTAAAGCAACATTTAAGTGGTTTAAGGGGAAACTTGTAAATGTGTTGGAATGGCCTAGTCAAAGCCCAGACCTTAATCCAATAGAAAATCTGTGGTCAGCCTTTAAGATTGCTGTTCACAAGCCTAAACCATCCAACTTAAAGGAGCTGGAGCAGTTTTGCAAGGAGGAATGGGCAGAAATCCCAGTGGTAAGATGTGGCAAGCTCATGGAGACTTATCCAAAGCGACTTGGAGCTGTGGTTGCCGCAAACAGTGGCTCTACAAAGTATTGACTTTAGGGGGGTAAATAGTTATGCACATTGAATTTTTCTGTTATTTTATCCTATTTGTTGTTTGCTTCACAATAAAAAAAAAACATCTTCAAAGTTGTGGGTATGTTCTGTAAATTAAATAATGCAAATCCTCAAAAATCCATGTTAATTCCAGGTTTTGATGCAACAAAACGTGAAAAATGCCAAGGGGGCGAATGCAAGGCACTGTAAAAGAAACTGTAACCCCTTATACATTATAAATCATCTCTATGGTAATTTGAAGTTTTTCAGAACACAGAGACAGAACTTGCATGCATCCAAGGCTAGCAACTGTCATATAATAATTAATGTTTTACCTTACATATTACAAAGTAATGTTTTAATAGTATATTGTGATTTTTTAGTTCTTTATCATACTTGAATTGGCTAAATTATAATCTTCTATCAAAGTTCTGCTATTTATTGAAATCCAAAAGCATAACTTATCAATGTGTGATTTTATTTTTATTACCATTATAAAATACTAATAAGTCTTTAGAGTCGCCAAACTAAAAAAGTTGCAACTTTATACCACAATGTGAAGAGTGGATTGGCATGGTAAGATCTGTAGAGTAATGTAGCCTACATCTTTATATGAGAACATTTTTCAGATGAAAATTATAGTGATACCCCAAAAGTTAAGTGTCGTTTATAACATGTGGAAGATTATTGAGAACAAGAAACACAATTATGGTCAGGGGAAATATTAAAACATGGAATCTAGTATGGATAAGCTAAATATAAGTTTTACATTTTTATATTCTACCTAAAACCCAATGTGACACTAACAGCCCTTTTAAATTTGAAGCCTGTATAGCACCGGTACACCCACAAAGCCTACTTGTTACAGAGCTTTTACATTCAACCATGCCACGACCAATGGCCCGGAGATACAAACCCGTAAACCATACTTCCGCATGTTGCATGTGCGGCCGTGAACATGATCAATGAGTCAAACCCGTAGTTACGGGTTTAGACGGAGACAATGGTAAAAAAGATTGTCATCATTACGTCACAAAAAAATGGAGGTTAGATTTCGAAGCCTTAACGGGTTTCAATTCCAGAGATAATGCAAAATTAATAAATCAGTAAATATGATCTTCTAGTCCATGCGAGTTCCATTATATGTATTAACACATTGATTACCAGGGATCGATAGAACACAGAAATTAAACATAAAAAAAAGTATTTTATATTGCAGATTTGCAGGCTTGAGAATATTGTGTTATTATTTCTAACTAGCGACTTGCAAAAATGACGGGGCAATAAAATTTTAAGCCATGGGAATGCCGTTTGCCAGACAATGTAAACCTTTTTGTACTGTGAGGACCTTTCGCGCTCATGGAGAGCCTCTTGTCTCGTCTATTTTTGCTCCTCTGAGCACCTTTGTCACTCATTATAAAGAGAGATATATAATTATCTATATTTACTTAATCAATAATTAATTAATTGTTTGTTGAATAAATTAATATACTTTACCTGTTTGTAATTGATATATTCAGCAATCAATAGCCTGAAGAGCTTACAATCTGTTTATATTTTCCGGAGCAATACAATGTACAGTGATTGTTGGTGCTCTGATGATAAAGTGTAATGAATGAACTGTGCATTCTAAATTGTTTGTGTGCGCGAGATAAATCCATTGATGTAGTTGTGTAAAGTGCCATTGTAGATTTGTAATGTTATTAATGTGTTACGTGGCTTGCAAGCATTTTCCGTAATTTGTAATAGTGTATTTTGTATTTCGTTCATTCCTGTGTGAAAGTGCTACGCGGTTAGCATTGTTTTGCGGTTTTGCGTGGTCCTGGGTCTTGTAGCCTCGTTTTAATCTATTTCATCTGTCATTTTTTTGGTAGAAATTGCATTTAAATCATGTTCCACCTTACTCCCAGACGGGAGTTGTATTTATTGTTATTTCCTTTGTGTTTTCTGTGATTTTTGGATGTTCGCGGTTTGGCGGTTAACTCAGTATTTTTGCTATCTCGTTTTTTTTTCTTCAAAGTCCTGAGTCTCGTATTTTTTTCTTCTAAGTCCTGCGTTTGTCAAGTGCTTGAAGGCTAATGTGATTGCGCATTTACTAAGTGTTTTGTGGATAAGTCCCATGTGTTTAATAGCCTTCACTGCTCGCCATCGGCGCTCATTGCCGTTGTGCTGCGAGTTTAATTGCCTTGACAGCTCGCCTTGCTACACGAGGCTCATCGCCTAAGTGCTACGCGTTAACGACATGCCTCAGTTCGCGAGGCTTGCGGTGATGACCGCCTTCAGCGTTCATCACATAAGTGTTACGCGTTAACGAATCGCCTTGCTTCGCAAGGCTTGAAGCGATGAGCGCCCTTGGCGCTCACCGCCTAAGTTCTATGCATTACCGGGTTGCCTCGCCTGCGTCTCTCATTGCCTCGTACGCACCAGGCAAAAAGTGACGACGTCTCGCAGTTTGACAACTATTATATGTGATACCTAATGTCACAATCTGCTTTTTCAAGGGGGCTTGATATGAACCTAGTTCAAACCTACCCCAGTAGAATTGTGTAGTTCTTGTTCTCTGTAACACAAAAGATGGCTTCTGAAGAGGGCAAGGCCCAAGGGTACAAGCAGAGAATACTGGATACAGGTTACTAGTGGCCCATGACAAAACCACTCCCCAAGTCAGGATACAGCACACAGAAATAGTCTCACATTGTGAAACCAGAACTGAACCTTTATTGAATGATCAAAACAACACATTTATTCTCTCCAATACCACACCCTTGTGTCCATTTTTGTATGTGTCTGATGTCACACATCTGCCCTGTAGCCCTGGTTGCTATAACAATTGAGATAACACTCGTCAGATATTTAAAACAATAGGCTAGGGGTCAATAGCTAGCTAGGGCTGAAAACCTTGATGTAAAGCTCAAGTGTTTTCTTAGGACTACTTGAAGTACAGGCAGCTGTCTTGACTGAAGGCCTGTATCTGTACAGATGAAATATCCTGCAGATAATTTCTGTGCAGAGAGATCTTACCAATTCCACATATATTCTTAAACACATTTTTTCTCTTATAATTTATAATAACTAGTATATATAATAACCATGTACAGGCAACATATAACCCACACACAATAATACATAATCCCAATGCAACAATGTCATGCTCCCTTGGCCATATTCATAAGTACTGACAATATGAGGCCTTAAACAATTAAATCATTACAATTTCTCCCCTTTCCTTTCTAGTATAGCATGGGAAGTTTATCCTGTCAGATAACTTTCCATTTATACAGGTGGTTACCGATCTTCTTGGCATGACAGTCCATCCATGTGATAGCCTCAGTGGCTCTCTGGGTACCCTGCCTCCCCCTGTTCAGGGCGAATACTCACTCCTTCCCAGTGGCCTAGTGACCTTCCCAAGCCCCTGGGGAGACTTATAAGACAACTGCCCTGGAGGACCCTTCAAGGTAGTCCAGGGAAAACAGTACATCCAAGCTAGTAAATCCAGCATAAACTTGGGAGGATCCTTACCCAGAAAATCCCTCTCATTCCAGGCTAGGGAGACCTCCAGTCCTGCTGATTCTGGATAAGTACTCAGTCCCATGGGTAAAATTGAAGAGTACAAGTTTCCCTTTGTCAGGCCTGAGCTTTCTCCTGAATAAACGCTGATGCTGGAGTTGCAACACTGGCTAGTGACATTCTCTGGTGTCATCCATGCTGGATTAATGGGCAGTTCTGACACAAGTAATTGTGGTTCAGTAACCAACCCCTCTCCCAACAAGCCTGGCCAGTGGCATCTCCTTTCCAGGGTTACACGTACACAAACAGTGTCTTTGGGCAGCTGCAGTGGAGGCACTGTAGGGAGACCAGGAGACAAACCACAATCTTGGGTACCCTCTGGCTCTTTGGTCTCTGGATTCTCAGATGGAACCTCCTGACTCTCTCCTTCTGAGACTGCCTGATGTGTAGATGCAGGCAGCCCTTGAGAAACAGCTGCTACTGCCTCTTTTTCAGGCTGAAGAGCAGGGCTACTTTCTGTTTCTGCTCCAGGGTCTGTGGCTGGCTCCTGGACAATGGTCATCCAAAGAACCTCCCCACTATTTTCACAGTCCATTGGTATGGCCCAGTGCTCATTAAGGTTCTTCTCTGACTCTAGGAACAGGGTAGCTTTTCCCCAGTTCTTCCCCTGGGCCTAGCACTGCTGTGCTTTGGCCCTGTCCCCGTGCCTCTGACTGGGCAAGTTTCAGCCCTCTAAAGATAGGAACCGGTTCTTTTTGTTCCCAGTCCCCCCACTACATCAATGTCCTGCAGATAATTTCCGTGCAGAGCATTATTACCAATTTCACATATATTCTATAACACATGTTTCCTCTTATAATATATAACTACTATACCTAATAACCATGTACAGGTAACATATAACCACACACAATAACACATAATCCCAATGCAACAATGTCATCCTCCCTTGGCCGTATTCACAATTACTGGCAATATGAGTCCCTAAACAATTAAATCATGACACCTAACATCACTTTCCTTTAAATTATAAGTGCAGTAGTGGCTTGATTTTTGCATTTCCTGTGCTATGCATAGGACTTTAACCCCCTTGTGGGTCCTCTCTAGTACCCGTTGTTTTTTTGGCTCCATTTCCCGGTTATGGGTTTGAACGGCAGTGGATTCGCAGCAATTTAATAGCGATTTTCGATTGTAACAGTTACGGTTTGACAGACCAAAGGCTTTGCGGCAACGGAGTTCAGATTTCGACAGCCCATAGGGTTTTTCTGCATGTAACCCGCAGGTTGTTTACAGGTAGCTTTACAGGGCCAATTTAATAGCCGTAAGTCTTGCAGGCTTCGTTACAGGCTATGGTTTTACAAGTTGGGGGAATTTAATAGGGTTGTAAGAGGCCTTCATAAATATGTTGTACTATATCCACAGACATTGAACTATTGCCAACTGACTGCCTTTCGGCATTCTGTGCAAAATTAAAATTAAGTTGACAAATCCATATTACTACAACAGTATAATTTAGCTGATTTGCAGTCAGAATTTAATGGAGCCTTCCGTACATAAACTGCAATTTAAAAAATTCAGATTTTCTCTAAAAATGTTTTTGTGGTCATAGCTTACAAAGTTGCTAATGTTGGGAGCTCATTACATACTTCATAAATGTGCAGATTTTTCTAAAACTATAGTGGGCCTATAATTATGTCTATTTTAGAAAGGACATTATACATATTAAAGTATTGGCTTAATAGTACTAATACTAATACTGCCCTATATTGAGTAAAATACAACTCTTTATGGTAAAGTGTTTAGAGCATTCTCAGAAGTTTGATGATAAAAATAATTTTAAAATATCAAACTACAGGGAGTGCAGAATTATTAGGCAAATTAGTATTTTGACCACATCATCCTCTTTATGCATGATGTCTTACTCCAAGCTGTATTGGCTCGAAAGCCTACTACCAATTAAGCATATTAGGTGATGTGCATCTCTGTAATGAGAAGGGGTGTGGTCTAATGACATCAACACCCTATATCAGGTGTGCATAATTATTAGGCAACTTCCTTTCCTTTGGCAAAATGGGTCAAAAGAAGGACTTGACAGGCTCAGAAAAGTCAAAAATAGTGAGATATCTTGCAGAGGGATGCAGCACTCTTAACATTACAAAGCTTCTGAAGCGTGATCATCGAACAATCAAGCGTTTCATTCAAAATAGTCAACAGGGTCGCAAGAAGCGTGTGGAAAAACCAAGGCGCAAAATAACTGCCCATGAACTGAGAAAAGTCAAGCGTGCAGCTGCCACGATGCCACTTGCCACCAGTTTGGCCATATTTCAGAGCTGCAACATCACTGGAGTGCCCAAAAGCACAAGGTGTGCAATACTCAGAGACATGGCCAAGGTAAGAAAGGCTGAAAGACGACCACCACTGGACAAGACACACAAGCTGAAACGTCAAGACTGGGCCAAGAAATATCTCAAGACTGATTTTTCTAAGGTTTTATGGACTGATGAAATGAGAGTGAGTCTTGATGGGCCAGATGGATGGGCCCGTGGCTGGATTGGTAAAGGGCAGAGAGCTCCAGTCCCACTCAGACGCCAGCAAGGTGGAGGTGGAGTACTGGTTTGGGCTGGTATCATCAAAGATGAGCTTGTGGGGCCTTTTCGGGTTGAGGATAGAGTCAAGCTCAACTCCCAGTCCTACTGCCAGTTCCTGGAAGACACCTTCTTCAAGCAGTGGTACAGGAAGAAGTCTGCATCCTTCAAGAAAAACATGATTTTCATGCAGGACAATGCTCCATCACACGCGTCCAATTACTCCACAGCGTGGCTGGCAAGAAAGGGTATAAAAGAAGAAAATCTAATGACATGGCCTCCTTGTTCACCTGATCTGAACCCCATTGAGAACCTGTGGTCCATCATCAAATGTGAGATTTACAAGGAGGGAAAACAGTACACCTCTCTGAACAGTGTCTGGGAGGCTGTGGTTGCTGCTGCACTCAATGTTGATGGTGAACAGATGAAAACACTGACAGAATTCATGGATGGCAGGCTTTTGAGTGTCCTTGCAAAGAAAGGTGGCTATATTGGTCATTGATTTGTTTTTGTTTTGTTTTTGAATGTCAGAAATGTATATTTGTGAATGTTGAGATGTTATATTGGTTTCACTGGTAAAAATAAATAATTGAAATGGGTATATATTTGTTTTTTGTTAAGTTGCCTAATAATTATGCACAGTAATAGTCACCTGCACACACAGATATCCCCCTAAAATAGCTAAAACTAAAAACAAACTAAAAACTACTTCCAAAAATATTCAGCTTTGATATTAATGAGTTTTTTGGGTTCATTGAGAACATAGTTGTTGTTCAATAATAAAATTAATCCTCAAAAATACAACTTGCCTAATAATTCTGCACTCCCTGTATTACTGTAATTTATTTGCTTAGAAATGCAAAAACAAATCCCTTTAGGCTATTTTTGAACCCACGTTTATAGAAGTATAGTATGCCAATGATGCTTAAAAAAACTTAATTGAGCATGTCCTCAATGACCACTGTTTTCTGACCTGTAAAGTTGTGAAGTTTGTCAGGTAAGAATTGTCTGATATTTATGAAAGGTTATTTGTTTTCCTCCCTAAATTGAGATAAATCAATAATTATTGCTCCAGTAATTTGATGCAGTATTATTTTTTCTTAAATTGTGTTTCCGACTCTGTTTACATTTATTGTACAGGAAGACAAATACAAGAGATTAACTAAGTTACCATAAGAAAAAGAGGACACTAAAACACTTGAATTATTGCACCACGTTGATCCTTAGGTCATTTCATGTGGATTTTAATGAGGCATGTTTTGCTCAAATGCATGGAGTGTTATTATATCATTCAATTTGTATTGAAGGAGACATCTGTACAAAATGACATTACATTGTCACCAGATGCATTGTAATAACGGTATGTTATTATAAAAAGACCAATTTGTACAAAATATCATAATTAGCCAAGGAGATGATCACATCTGGGATTTTGTTGGAATGCTAAATTTCCCACAATATTTCAGTTTAAAAAACAAGATAGTGTAAGAACTTAACATTTCATAAAAAATATCATACACATTAACTGCATGACCAAAAATGAAAACACTGCAAAACTTGAATAGTAATCACCTAAGAATCTAAAAACAAAACAAAAAAAAATACTAAAAAAGGATAATCAAATAAATTGTATTATGTAAGACTATTAGATAATGCATGAGCGGCAATAATAACATTAAATATGTTAAAAAAGCTATCTTGTTTATTCTAGTATGTTGAAAGGTAATAGAGTGCTATTTTTTCCCCAGGGTTACCAATATAACAGTTATGTCCTTAATCAAGTATGGGACATATTTTTAAAATGCAGTGTGCATAATAACCATGTAGCTCATATAGTATACAATTTTATTTACGATGTCTGCCAGTAGAGTTGATAGTATTAAGTAATAAAGGACAAGGTTGATAACAGTTAAAGCCACCTTTTCCCATTATAATATCAAGGTCATTCTCTGGCTGTACAAATAGCTTGTGCGTAATTAAAGGAGGGGAAAAAAAGTTAAAATTTGAATAGTTAATTAAAATAACAGAACTGTTGTATACTGGAATTCACTTGTGAGGATCAGACATATAATAAATGAGCTGTTACAGGAAGTCCGGATAAGCCAAGGTGTTTTTATTTGCATAATGAGGCTTTTCCATCATGACTTTTGCTTTATGGCGGTGGCTGTTGAATATAATGTCTGCCAAGGTTGTAAAAGTCAAAAAAAAAATTAGTATATCATAATCACTGAGCCACCCTCATGTGGCACAATCAAATGCTGAAAGGCATTGCAATTCTTTGACAATAGACTGACTTATTACATAGTTACATAGTTACATAGTATTTAAGGTTGAAAAAAGACTTTCAGTCCATCAAGTTCAACCTTTTAAGATCTCCTCTGATCTGCAATATGCGGATTAACTATTAATTCATTAGTTGTTAATTCATTATTAATCAATTATTTTTTATTTTTTTATTTTTTATTATTAATTAGTCCAGAGAAAGGCAAATAGAAAAAAAAGAAAAACACAAGCGAGACTTAGCCAATTGTCTCAAAGGGAAATGTAAAAAATTTGCATCAATACAGTCTCTCTAATTATCCATGATAACCCTGAATTCCCTTTTTAATTAGAAATAAATCTAGTCCCCTTTTAAAGTTATCTATCGAATCCGCTGTCACCACCTCCTCTGGTAGAGAATTCCACAGATTAACCACCCTTACTGTGAAGAACTCTTTTCTTTCTTTGAGGTGGAATCTTTTTACTTCTAACCTCAAGGGATGTCCTCTTGTCAGTTAAAAACCTCTTGGCACAAAAAGCTCCCCTGACAAATCTTTATACTGACCCTGGATGTATTTATATAAGGTAATCGTATCTCCTCTTAGACGCCTTTTTTCTAGAGAAAATAAGTTTAATTTGGTTAGTCTTTCTTCATAACTTAGCCCCTCCATTCCCCTTATTAGTTTTGTTGTCCTTCTCTGTTCCTTTTCCAGCTCTAAAATGTCCTTTTTATGAAGTGGTGCCCAAAATTGTACTCCATATTCCAAATGAGGGCGTACTAGAGATTTGTATAGTGGCAGAATTATATTTGCTTCCCTGGCTTCTATACCATTCTTAATATATGCTAATATTTTATTTACCTTTGCAGCTGCTCCTTGGCTTTGAGCACTGTTACCTAGGTGGTTGTCCACAAGCACTCCCAAATCCCTTTCATTATCTGATACACCTAGACTTGCTCCATTAAGATTATAAATTGCATGGCCATTTTTCCTTCCCAGATGCATAACCTTACATTTATTCATATTAAATCTCATCTGCCATTTAGATGCCCATTCCTCAATTTTATGTAAATCCCCTTGGAGGGAAAGCACATCATTATCTGATTTAATTACCTTGCACAACTTTGTGTCATCAGCGAAAATGGAGACCCCACACTCCAATCCTACCTCTAAGTCATTAATAAATATGTTAAAAAGGAGAGGACCTAATACTGAACCCTGAGGAACCCCACTTACCCCATTAGTCCAATCGGAGTATGTTCCATTTACAACAACCCTTTGCTTCCTGTCTTTTAACCAGCTCTCAATCCATGAGCAGGTATTTACTGCAATTCCTGTATCCCTTAGTTTGCCCAATAGTCTCCCATGTGGCACTATATCAAAAGCCATTGCAAAATCCAAAAGACTACATCCACTACTCCTACTAATATTCTTTTGGAATTTGCTGCTCCGCTATTTAACTCTACCCACAAACATTCAACTTTATCACTAGGTCCACCATAAATATCTTCTCTGACTATAGCCTTAAATTCAGGATTAACATACAGACAAATCCCTCCTCCTCGTTTACCATTGCCTCTATCTTTCCTAAATAGGTTATAACCATCCAGATTAACAGTCCAGTCATGAGATTCATCCCACCACGTTTCGGTAATGCCTATTAAATCCCATTTTTCATTAATTGCTAAGAATTCTAACTCTCCCATTTGTCCTGGCAAGCTTCTGGCATTAGCAAGCATACACCTTATGTTATGAGTCTGTAGTTCTGAAGTGCCTGCCACTGTACTTGAATTACTTAGTACTACCTCCCTATTGACTATACTACCCCTCCCCCCATCTCCTCCCCTATGAGTTGTTAATTCCTCTCTTATACCCTCTACACTTTCTACCCCATTACTTATATCTAGTCCCTCCCCCCCACCTACTAGTTTAAAAACTCCTCCAGCCTTTCTACCATCCTATCCCCTAGTACAAAAGCTTCCTCATCATTAAGGCGCAATCCATCCCTACTGTAGAGATTGTACCGAAGTGAGAAGTTTGCCCAGTGCTCTAAAAAGCCATAATGAGGCTTTTCATGACTTTTCCTTTATGGCGTTGGCTGTTGAATATAATGTCTGCCAAGGTTGTAAAAGTCAAAAAATTAGTATATCATAATCACTGAGCCACCCTCATGTGGCGCAATCAAATGCTGAAAGGCATTGCAATTCTTTGAGAATAGACTGACTTATCACATGTTCAATCTGTAATTGAGATGATGCTTCAACTTCTTGTGGCCTAAGTTTACTTTTTCCTTTCTATTTGCTAAAT
The DNA here is from genome assembly GCA_027410445.1 of Discoglossus pictus. NCBI lineage: Eukaryota > Metazoa > Chordata > Amphibia > Anura > Alytidae > Discoglossus > Discoglossus pictus. Next base: position 96,663,661 of record CM050166.1, on the reverse strand, counting down.
GTTCTATGCAGTGTGTTTATTTCTGAACAATCCCTAGTTTAAACGGGCAATTGTTGAATGCTCTCTATCTAATCTACACTGCCCTCTACTGGCATTTAATACTTGTGTAGGTGTTACTCTTAACAGTGACAGATCTGGAAAGATATGTATATAAAATAATACTATTTGCTGGTAATATGTTGGTTTGTACATATGCAGTCTTAAAAACTACAACTCAGTAGTATGAACAATCTATTAATTCACACATTTTATAAAGTTTATCACATCTACGGAATATGTTGGCGCGTCATAAATAAACGATAATAATATCTTTTAAGATAAGACTGACCGACCTAACAATTTAAATTTTAAACATATTAAAGTAACATTGGCTTAATGGTACTACTACTAATACTAATACTACCCTATATTAAAATAAATATTGTACAACAATTTATTATAAACTGTTTAAAACATTCTCAGGAGTTAAATGGCAAAAATAAGTTTACATTTTAAAAATATTAATTTCTTTGCTTAGAAACATAAAATCAAATCCTTTAAGGGCTATGATTAGCTATAGGCTACTTTTGAACCCAGATTTATAGAACTATAGAATGCTTTAAAACTTAATTGAGCATGTCCTTGATATCCACTGTTCTCTGACCTATTTCTGTAAAGTTGTAAGTTTTGTCAAGTAAGAACTGTCTGATATTTATAAAGAGCTCTTTTTACCTGAGATAAATCAGTAATTACTGTTCTAGTAACTAGAGAATGTGATACACTTCTTGATGTCACTGAGCCTCAACTATTTAATTACAGAGAACATAAGAATATTTATTATCACAGTAATAGTTTTGGATCAGTATCAAGTAGATATTCTGGAAAGCTAATAATTTTAGTGCAAATTTAGTGCAATCATAGTGAGATCTAAAAATGTATAATTTATATATCGACATACGTTAATCACGAACAGGTGTTTTGCCATCTACGATCGTGGCTTTATAATTTAATTGTCTAAGGACTAGATTGAGATATATAATGTACTCCTGAATCTTATCCTTCACAGTTTCCATGAACAATTATGTAAAAAAAACAGCAACCCACAATCAGATGAATTTGCATGAACATGTGCCCGAATGCACAAAAATAACTGAAATACAAGCAAATGAATGGCAAATAAAACATTTTAATTTATATATGTTGTATTTGCAAATTTTGCAGATGACGTTCATGGTTTAAAATAAGGCTCAGGTTGAATTATTTCTTAGAATATTATGTTTGCTTCATCTATAACCTTGTGTTTTTGCCTCATTTATTTATAACCTTTATATTTCACTAACAATTGCCCTTTAAAAAAATGCTCATATGTATGTAGATATTCTTAACATTTCTTAAGAAAGTTGCTTAATAAATGTAGCACACACATATATTCACATATTCCATGCAGTATTCAGAATTTGTATACTGTTACACTGGGTCATATTCAGTTGATACGGAGAACTGAAATGCACAAGTGTAATGCATTGACATTACTATGTGACATATTTACAATATATTTGCCATTGACAGCTGTTTTCTTAAATCAATTTATAATTAGGTAATCTCAGTATAATTAGAAGTCAAACAAGACATGTTCTCCAGATGCTTTCTCACTCATTACTCTTTTCAAATTACATTATTTTTTTCTTACCAGTATGTTTTCCTGCAACAGAAAAATCTGAACTTTAATTTCTGTTAAATATTTAAAGGAAACCACTCTTTCATTTTCATCTGTCCTTTAAATATATTAGTTAATGTTGTTGCCTATAGCTATAAACAAATGAGATAAATTGGTGCTATTGAAATCAGAATTTATATTACTTTATGTATTAATAACTTTCATCTGCACAAAATTTTAGACTGCTTAAAGCTAGAAGATCAACAAGAAATCTGTCTTTAGTAAGAAGTATGTTTAATATGATGGAGAGCTAGAGAAAAGAGCAATAAACCATGAAAAGTGTTATAATAATAGAGCAGCCCTGTAAAAATGTTCTAAAATATAATTAGAACAAAAAAGGCAAGTTCTATTCTAATCTCAGCCACCTTCTCCGTCTAACTTTGAGTTGCAACTTGAACTCAAGGTCACAACTTGAAAGAAATATACATTGACTTAATTTATGACTTTACATAGGGAGTGGCTAAAGTCACGACCAATGTCACCACTAATGACATTGTTTATGACCTCACCTTACATTTTATATGACAGCATTGGTGAGATTACAATACTTGGAGAAATGAAGTGTATGGTAAACATATGAACTTGTAGAGGTTTAACACAAATGTCAGGCATCAATTAGCCCCAACTTAAATGACCGCTAAAATTCAAGAAAATAAAAAGACACTTGTTTGTCAAATATGTACCAAAGTAACAATAATAGCAGCTGTGTTATATTGACAAAACCCATTTGTTTAGAAAATAAAAAATTAATTTTTAAATACTCTTGTAAGCACATGAATCCATTTTGTGTTTGTTACATCACTTGCTCAAAACTGAATCATGAGGGTGTGTGTACTGGAGATTGGGCAGTGAATGAGGCAACAGAGAACCATTCCCTCTCACTGGCCCAGAAGCAGACCTATTGTATCAAAGGATAAACAAAGGATGAAACTATAGCTCTGAAGAAACGTAAACGCCCCTCACACACACAACCTCCAATGTATCATGGATCTCTCCAGGGTCTTGCAGAGACATCAAATTATAATTTTTTTCAATTTAGAACTTGATGTATAACTTTTTCCTGCTTAATTATGCGCTGAGTCACACTTAAAGTTTTCATTTTTTTCATTGTGGTTCTTTAACTGCAGAGCATTTCCATTCCACCAAGGGAATGGTTGCAATCCTGAATAATTATTTTTCCATTTAATGTTTTTAATGTATGATACTAAACCATTACAGTGGGAGGTGATATTGGATATTGCCCTTATAATCAACAAATCTTAGTAACTTGGCACTTTTGTAAGGCTTCTGTATGCATTTTACTGGCTGACAGGGGCAAGCCCCTAGATTTTTCAAAATCTGTTTTTGCTGCATTAAGAGCTTAATTTGAGAAAAAGAGAACACGCAGTGGAACATTTTCAAACACAATCTTTCAGATGCAACAAAATGTGTTTCCATATCCCTATAAATATAACAATGTCATTTGAATGTTTAACTAATCTGGGATCTTCCCCATGTCTGGCAATGGGCAGAAATATTGCTGTATATCGTATACTAGTCCGCCAAAGAAAAAAAGTGTGTTCCATGTCTATTTAGCAGTAAACGGAAAGTGGAAATTATGTTTCTCTTTGCTTCGTGGGTCGATCAGAAAGGCTGACTGACAGGTAAAGAGACTGTAAAAAAACACAATTTTTAACTACAAACAGTTGATACAATATGTGTTATTACCTGCAGATTGAGATTATAAAATATATATAATGTCAAATGTGTTCCCTTAACTCAGGAACTACCAAGCCTTTATGCACATATAGATAAACTCATAGGCAAGACAGCCACATTTCTGACATGTACATATGTTATGCAAATGAATAATTATTTTTTTATAGCATAATCTAATAAAATAATAATTTTGGGGTAAAAAAATAATTATGTGACAATGTATAATAATTCTTCTGTTGGGTGCCTGGGGCACCAAATATTTATACTAAAGGTTATGAATATTTAAAAAAGATTATAGCATAACCATTTGCGGATTGCAAATATTACTTTTAATTAGTTTCTCATTAACAATAAATTATCATAAAGTTGAAACATTGCTAAATATTCAACATTTTGTTTCACTAACACTATAATGTTTTTTTCAAGTAAATAACAGTTTGAATTCATCATCCAATCAGTTTAGATGCTGAAAAAAAGACAAAGACAATGGAAAAAACATGACACATAATTATTATAGACATCTACTTAAGACTGAAGAAGTGATTGCCCACATACACAATAAAATTGAAAAAAAAACATTATTTCAATATAAATAATAAAGGGTTGTTTAGCTTTGCATTCTCTCACCCACCCATATTTTTTTGTTTTTGAAGGCTGCGTTGAATTTAGCTACTGACATTAGTTACTTCATGTTGTGCATATTTGTATTTATATGCTGCCAACCATGTACAAAAGAGATTTACAAAAAGCTAAATACAAAGAATATTAATTAGTCTAGTACTATAAGCATAGATAAACAATAAGAGAGACATTCAGGCACAAAGATATATATGAGACATTTTGTCCCGCCCTTTTCTCTCCAAGTTAATTAATCCATTGGGTGTCACAAAACTGTAAGGTAAGGAATTAATACACCATGTTTTGATCATGACCTGTTACTTTAAGTTCTTCCTTCTGTATAATGATTTAACCTAAATGTTGGTGGGTGCAGGGTTGGATTTCAGATCTGAAATAAACAATAGCATCCTAAAATATACAGTGATTGGTGTTTTTAAAATTACTTAATATTTATATATAGTTAGCCAACAAGGAAATGGGGGAAAACATTCCATGATTTCTTTTCTGTTTTTAACCTTTTAAGCATGATGTTTTTTTCTCCATGATTTCTTGTAAATGGCTAAGTCTGTCCTTGTAGGGTAAAGACAACATTTGGGCCTGACATCTTTTTTTTTTAATATAATGCTTTGATAAGTTTTAACATTTTAGAAGTTTTTTTTTTGTCTTTTTAGGTCCACTGACATCTCTATATTCATGATGCATTTGCTTATTCTGTAGAGAAAAAAACAAACATTTGAGTAATATAAAGAGCAAAATTTACTAAAAACCTAGAATCCAAAAAGGAACAATTGGTGTCAGGCTACATACTAGGGATATTTTACTGCCACTTTAGCATATAACCATAATTTTTGTCTGTGATGTTCCCTATTGGGCAATTTCATATACAGAATTTCAATGATATAGAATTGTTACAGCCTACTGCCAAAAAAGTATTTTTGTTACTTATGACAGCTATTAGTCCCATAAAAATTGACGCTTTCTTTTTAATGGTTGTTTTTTCCGTTTCTGGAACAGTTTATTTACATTTGGGATGTTAATGGGAATTAGTGCTCTGAGCACATTAGTCCGTAGATAGTCCTAATAGAGAGAGTTTTTGTGTAATTCCGCCTATGACAGGCTTTTGCTGCTTAATATAGGGACCTAGGCTAGATTTGAGGCATCAAACAGGTTGAGCCTTCCAGTAAGCAGGATCCCTGGATTATCATAGGCCTTCCTCTCTACTTCTATCAGTGGTTTAGGTGTGTTTTTCTTTTTGGGTGCATGGAAGCACTGGTATAATATATACACCTCTCAGGGTATATGTATGTTTGGGATCCATATACAGGCTTCCAAGACAATTTTTACCTGTTTGGAGATTTCAATACATTAATCCCAGATCATATACTGAGTCCTTGCATTTTAATAGTGGTGTTTTTTTGCTAAGTTTGATCAATAAAATGTTCCAATTTTATTTATTATTTAAGATAATTACAATGGCACAAAGTGATCTGAATCCACTGTAATGACCATGCCGTAAGAATTAATTTTTACTTAGTAACTTAACAGAATAAAAATCAATATTTAACAAATATGAATTCAATGAAGTGGATTGACCCAGGAGACTACACCTTTTTTATGACTTTTCTAATTTGGTCTGCAGTGTCTACTGCAGTGATTCAATGGTATTTCATTAATTTTATTTTTTTTAATATGTTTGCATTCTGTCAATTTCTGTATAGCAGTATCCTAAAGTTTTTATTTGAATTCTGAATTTATGTGTAATTTATTTAATATTCTTTCTTGCTGATGGTGGTTTCCATCCTGTAAACAGTGCTTTAAGAATGTTTTCCAAGTCTAAAACAAATTTTGAAATTCACAAAGGTTAAATAATGTATTTGCCTTTATTCCAAAGCAAACATCAATGAAACATGCCTAAGTAGGTAGGTGCCACCTAACAACATACAGTACCATAGAATGAGCAGATGTAATATATGGAATCTCTCCAAACTGTACAACGCATGGCGCTGGACCATGTTGCTGAACTCTATTTACAGCAGAAAGCAACTGTCTCTAAGGATCTAAATCATTGACTAATGAGTATCTGCAACACAGAGTAAGAAACATTACACACTTTGGGGAATTACACTAGATGAAAACTACCAGCTAATTCTAAACTGTGCTATATGTCTTTTTAATTATTTTTGAAGGCTATAGGAGTGAAAAGAAAGCTTTGTCATTTAGCTAAAAACCTTAATTCTTCCTGCTCTTACACACAAGCAACCACAAACATTTATGTATTTATTACATTATGTTTGTTTCATTAATCTTACAGTAAATGTTATTAATGAACTGTTTTGATTTACTAGAGCCAATTAGAGATAAAATGTTAAAGTTGAACTTAATTTTCATCATCTTTCTCTGATTCCTCCATGTTTGCTGGTATCTTTTTGTTCTACTTCATGTATATCAGTATAATTTCTCCAGCTGGCACACATTTAAGTCCTTGCTAACATTTCATTACGTGATGATGGAAACAGCACTAATAAACTTGACATATTAATTTCACGTAATAATAATGGGGGAAATTCACTAAATCATGTTAGCTCTAGTGATGTATAATGATGGGCTGTGTTGCATTTAAGAATGCCCTCAAAAACTGTTTGGTGTTTACCCATTTGTCATGGTGTGGGCTTTAAAAAAGCCAATGGAGTTCCCAGAGACTACCCTATGGACAGGTGGCTCTTAAAGGGACACTAAAGTCAAAATAAAGATAAAGAGTAGAAAAGCATGTAAAAAAGTGCTATTCTTTCTTTAATGCTGCTAAATTAATTGAGTTATGAGTGTATGAAGTTAGTGGTTTTAGGTTGCTTCTAACCTACTCTTGTCAAACTACATAATGAGCTGCATCAGTCGGTGTTGCTAAATAGATTCAGATGAGCAGATTGTTTAATGAACTGTTATATTTCCATTACCAACTTCATAATAGATATGATGCTCCTTTACATCCTTTGCAAAGCATTGTTAAATGGTTTAAAGCCTGAGAACTAGCCGGTGTAAGTTAAAATCCTACCAAATAGACATTTATATTTTGGTCACAAGATCTCACTAAAATATATATAAACTGTAAAGGGGTAATACGAGACAAATATGAGTGTTGAGTAGGGCTTTAAAAAAAGGGTTGAAACAGGATTCAAACTAATAATCACGTATCACCTTCCACCCTAACACACTTATCACCTCTCTCTCCCTCTTTTACCACTCACTATACCTTAGATTTTAAGTCTGCGAGTTTCTATCCTAAGTACTTTGGGAATGCACCATGGACATTGGATTCCTAGGTCAAAGACAGGGCCCTCCTTGCTTTGCTATATATTCATTTGTATTTATCTTTGTCTGAACTTAACCTATGTACAGCGCTACGGAATATGTTGGCGCTTTATAAATTAACTATAATAATAATAATAATAATACTGCTACAGACTGCAGGATCTATACAAGCAATAATCAAAAATTACAACATCAAATAATTCTTACTGTACTCCCTACCTTATGGCTGTGGGGGCGTTCAGTATTATAAATGGGCATAACAGACTCTCTAGTACAACCTTAGAGCATAGGGGCCCCCTATCACCTGGTGTGATGGGATGTGGGGATTAAAGAAATGTCCTTTCTAACAAACACAAAACTATCCATCCTAGCCTTAAATGGCTAGTAGGGGTAGCCCCATCTCCCCTGCTAAATGAGCCCTTCCTACTATGTCTAGTGCCTACAAGTCCCTACGAGCTAAAAGAGTGTGCACAAAATAACAACCGCTGCAACCTAAGCTATAGGAGACTATTGTACACATGGCACAAGAGAGTGCTACAAGCCTAAGAGGGAAATAAGTACTCTCCATCATCTACAAGTTGTCCAAGAGGTAAGGACATTAACTATAATGGGGGCAAAGTCAAACCCAGGCCTTACCTCTGTCTGCTTTAGTCCGTTGTTCTACCTAAAACCCTTATAAAGGATTTGGAGCAGATGGTGCAAAATAGTAAATAACAAATAATAATAATAATACAAAACTACAGGGAAACAATTAAAAATTGATCCAGCAGCAAAAGTTACAGAGATCCACCATGACTAATAACATATTTCAAGTGGTGTAAACCATTATATAGGGATTATAAGGCTTCTCATTAGTTAAAAGAGCTGGTAATACTTTTAGTCAATGAGAGTTGAAGAATATGTAATTGGGGCATATTAACCAATCACAAAAGCACCATACCTCCTTTTCTGCTTGGCTAATATGTAGTGAAAAGGACTGATGAAATAAAAAAATAAGTGAAATCATTATCTAATTGGCTTATATGCAGCAAATCAGCAAGAGTTTTGATTGTTTTTTCGGTTATTGCCCGGGTGAGGTTTTCCATGATTGCCATTCCACAAGATTCCAGGTCTATAATTTTAATTACACTAGGCTGATATCCCCAGCACTTTCCACTTTCTGGTAGGTTTGATATCAACACAATAAGCATAAAGGTTTTATTGCATGTGTACTTCCTAGCCTAAGAAATGCCCTAATAAACAGAACTGTGTTGCACATAGCTCAATGATATTTTCCATCAAAGCTACATCTGCTGCAATACTGCAATGAGGTGTCCGGAAAAGGTTGGGGTGGAGGCTATGGATATCAGCAAGACTGGTTTGCATAACAGAGTTTGAGTCAAATGGCGTAAGTCTGATTTTAAATGTATACTTTTCTATCAAGTGTCAGATTTAATTATGGTGACATTAGTAGTTTCCTCATTTTTCTTTATAGTTTTAAAAATGTGTTGTATGGTATTTAACATTGCCAGTAAGCTTCAAAAATGTGCCAACCATCCAAACATTCTCTGTTATGTATGCAGTGATTTCACTTTTGAATGGTAAAAACAAAACTTTAACCTTCTTGTTAGGAAATCGTATGAGTTTAATTTTGGTTGCAAAGTTGATCATCAAGATACATTTTGGGCTCCTGTTTTAGTTGTGTAAGACTACTGACCAGCTGGTTAAAAGGATCCAGTTATAAGCGTAAGGACCATTCATGAGATGTTTTTTAAATTAGCATTTCTGGTATTACTTCTATATCTGTACAGTATTCAACTGTATCATCAGCTATGCAACAGTCTAGAGTTCCCTACAGCAAAGCAAACAGAAGCCAGAAGTTTGAAGGAAGATGACTATAGTAATGGCAAGGCCCTGCAGCCAAACATTTGAAGCTAGTATACCATCCTTTGATCCTAATTTGCTAACTCGATCTGATATTAATGACCTGGTTCATAATTTAAATCTATAAAGCAAGCCAAACTTTATTTTCAAAACTGAAAAGATGGAATCTTCTGAAATTGGGTATTAAAATGTTATTTCGTTTATGGCCAATATAAATGTAAACATCTATTTTCTAAAGAGCACGATCTTAGATAATGTAATACATTTTATTTTGCAATGTGATGGACCTCATGAATGGTGATTGTTTATTGATTCTTCAAAACTGTGCTTGAAAGCTTGTGTTACTATACAAAGTACATAGATACTCAGCTGTTATTCTAGTGAATGTGGTTCACATGAAGGAATCATATGAAACAAGGAGGCTTCAGCTGACCACTACCCATAGTTAACAGTATGAAAAGTGTTCTTGGTTCAATTGTGAGGATCTGTAATTGATTTGTTTATTTTTTTTAATAGATTGTGTATACAAGTACTTTTGCTTCTTTTATTAAGTGAATTGAACAGTTGCAACAGAAAATAACACTACAGCCTAAAATGATGGCGAAAAAGAGAATCACTTATTCCATGACAGAAAAATATGGCAAGCCAATCATTGCTTAGTGCTAAAAGAATATTTACCACCATTCCACATTAAACTTGACTTAACGAATCTTTGCCAAAACAATGGACAAGCTGTGCTGGTTTTCTCTACAATAATAAGTGAGGCTAAAATCAAAAGAAAAGAAGTCCTGGAATAATGGTGAATGAATTGGTAGGAAATACATAGTCCTCATTTAAAAAAGTACACAAAAACATTTTGGAATTCTACAAGGCATTAAACTACAAGGAACTGACCGGTGAGCTTCTCAAGGCCTACAAAGTAATAAGGTAAATTGTGTTACTTTGGCGCTATCAGTGCTGAAAATTAAGAATGCTTTAATTAGAAGATTTCTACTGTGGAAAAGTGGTACCAGAGTAAATGGAATCCCAGTATGCTAGTTGACTACTGCTAGACACTTAGGAGGGATGTTCCATGGGCAAAGTATATAAAAAAATCATTAGCATCATTAGGAAAGTGTATTTTATATAATAAAAATATGTTTAAAATAAATATTAGATTTTTTTAAAAACTGGGTTGATAGAAAATAGGGAAAGCATATTTGATGTCAGAAAAATTTTAACATTTTAACAGTTGCAATGATAATTATAGATTACAAAAACATACCTTCTTTTAGACAAGACAAGAAAATGAAAAAGGGAGAAGAGCAAAAAAAATATATTTCTTTGAGAAATTAAGAAATGCCATTACTCCTCTTTCTCTCAGAAATTAGGTTAATAGAATTAACAATCTCTTTATGTGTAGGAATAGTGTCATTTTTAAATGAGGAAGCAGTCTTCAGTTTTGTGGTCATTACTATGAAGACAACCACTTTCTTTTGATTCAAGGGTAATTCAGAGGGAAATATGTATAATAAAACAAATACAGGACCTATGATCAAAGGTTCTATTAAAAACATTAATTTACAATCATGCCAAACTTTTTTTAATGGAATTTGATTTCCAAAGATGTCTTCACCCTTAGTGATGTCCCGAACAGTTCGCCAGAGAACTATTCGTGGAGATTTTCGCATGTTCGCGTTCGCAGCGAACGTCGAACATATGCGCTTTTCGGTCCGCCCCCTATACTTTATCATTGAGGAAACTTTAACCCTGCACCTTACAGTCAGCAGACACATTCCAGCCAATCAGCAGCATACACTCCCTTCCAGAGCCTTCCATCTGTATGACAGCCTCCATTTTAGAATCATTCTGTAGCTGCATTCGTGGAGAGAGGAGATATATTCTACCTGCTCTTTATTTAATAGGGAAATAGATAGCCAGGCTGTGTATTTAGCTTTAACTACACACCTGAACGACTCCTTTGATATCTGCTGCAAGGACAGCAACCCAAAAAGCCCATTTTAGGGCTATAACATCATTTATTTTATTTTATTATTTTTTTCTGCTGATTTAATAGGGAAATAGATAGCCAGGCTGTGTATTTAGCTTTAACTACACACCTGAAGGACTCCTTTGATATCTGCTGCAAGGAAAGCAACCCAAAAAGCCCTTTTTATTTTATCTTATTACTTTTTTCTGTGTAATCTAATTTTTTAATCTAATTGCATATGCCAGCCTGCTAGCGTGTGTGTGAGGCCTATTGCATCTAGTCTGCCAACTTTTGCCAGTGCGCAGTGACACTCATATTTAGTGCCACTGTAGTGTGCAGTGAAATCAAACAACCCTTTTTTTACTGTAATCGATTGAATATCAGTAGCCTGCCTACAGGTGTGTGAGTGAGGCCTATTGCATCTAGTCTGCCAACTTTTGCCAGTGCGCAGTGACACTCATATCTAGTGCAACCGTAGTGTGCAGTAAAAAAAACAACCCTTTTTTTAGTGTAATCGATTGAATATCAGTAGCCTGCCTAAAGGCGTGTGTGTGAGGCCTAATGCATCTAGTCTGCCAACTTTTGCCAGTGCGCAGTGACACTCATATCTAGTGCAACTGTAGTGTGCAGTGAAATCAAACAACCCTTTTTTTACTGTAATCGATTGAATATCAGTAGCCTGCCTACAGGCGTGTGTGCGAGGCCTATTGCATCTAGTCTGCCAACTTTTGCCAGTGCACAGTGACACTCATATCTAGTGCAACCGTAGTGTGCAGTGAAATCAAACAACCCTTTTTTTACTGTAATCGATTGAATATCAGTAGCCTGCCTAAAGGTGTGTTTGAGGTCTATTACATCTAGTCTGCCAACTTTTGCCTGTGCGCAGTGACACTCATATCTGGTGTCACAGTAGCTTGCACGCATAGTACCACTAATCGAAAAAAAATTACAGGCAGAGGCAGGCCACCCCGCAGGTGCCGTCGTGGTCGTGGTGCTGTGATTCCCTTTGGCCCTAGAATAATGCCCAGTTTTCAGAGGCAACGTACCCTGAACTTGAACAGTTCTGAGGACATGGTTGACTGGCTAACACAGGACACCCAATCTTCTACAGCTTCCGCTCGGAACCTAGATGCACCATCCTCCTCCAGCTTAGCTTCGGGCACCTCTCCAGTTACCACTCGCCCGCCTGCCGCCACCAGCAACACTAACACTACAGCCGCTTCACTTGATCCGAGTTATTTACAGATCCGTTGGAAAAAATGAGTGATGCACAAACATTAGTGCCAGAGGATGTAGATAACAGGGTTATGTCCCAGTCAGGCAGCATTACACACATGGACGTACGGTCTGATGATGATGATGATGTTGTACCCGGTGCTGCTTCCTTTGTTGAGTTGTCAGATACAAGTGAAGCGGTTGATGATGACGATGCGTCCGTGGATGTCACGTGGGTGCCCGCTATAAGAGAAGAAGAACAGGAGGAAAGTTCAGATGTGGAGACACAGAGGAGGAGGAGACGAGTTGGAAGCAGCGGGAGGTCGTCGAAAGTAGCTAGTGGCACAGCCAGACAGCATGCATCGGCACCCGGGGTCAGCCAGACAGCACGACAGTCAACGCATGCTTTTGCCACCACCAGAATGCCGTCATTGCAGAGCTCAGCAGTGTGGCAATTTTTTCGTGTGTCTGCCTGTGACAACAGTGATGCCATTTGCAACCTGTGCGAAAAGAAACTGAGTCGTGGAAAGTCCACCACCCACCTAGGTACAACTTCTTTGCGAAGGCACATGTTGTCACATCACAAACGCCTATGGGATCAACACATCAGTACAAGCAGCACACAAAGTCAAAGCCGCCATCCTCCTCCTGGTCCAGCATCTTCAGCCACGTCAACCACTGCTGCCCTGCTTGCCCCCTCTCAACCATCCGCCACTCCGTGTCTCGCCCTCAGCAGTCCCTGTTCATCTGCCCACAGTCAGGTGTCTGTCAAGGACATGTTTGAGCGTAAGAAGCCAATGTCACAAAGTCACCCCCTTGCCCGGCAACTGACAGCTGGCTGGTCTGAACTCTTAGCCTGCCAACTTTTACCCTACAAGCTGGTGGAGTCTGAGGCTATTGGGACACCGCAGTGGAAGGTACCCGGCCGAAATTTCTTTGCATAAAAGGCAATCCCCAACCTGTACTCGATTGTGCAAAAGGAAGTAATGGCATATCTGGCACACAGTTTTGAGGCAAGGGTCCATCTGACCACGGATACTTGGTCTGCAAAGCATGGTCAGGGCAGGTATATCACCTACACTGCGCATTGGGTAAACCTGGTGACGGCTGCCAAGCATGGAATTCGTGGCTCTGCAGAGGAGTTGGTGACACCGCCACGACTTGCAGGCAGGCCTGCTGCCACCTCCTCTACTCCTCCTACTCCATCCTCTTCCATAACCTCCTCGGCTGAGTCCTCTTCTGCTGCTGCTATGTCTTGCTCCACATCAACGGCACCCCCCCAACTTCACAGGTACTATTCCACATCCCGGATATGGCAGTGTCATGCCGTCTTGGGGTTGACTTCCCTGAAAGCAGAGAGTCACACCGGACCAGCACTCCTGTCCGCCCTGAACAAACAGGTGGATCAGTGGCTGACTCCGTACCAACTGGAGATCGGCAATGTGGTTTGTGACAACGGAAGAAATTTGTTGGTGGCATTGAATTTAAGTTTAATCTGATTGTACAATGCTTTGTGCATAAGCACCCAGGCTTACAGGACGTCCTGAAGCAGGCCAGGAAGGTGTGCGCCAATTTCAGGCGTCCCTACACGGCCATGGCGCACTTTACAGATATCCAGCAGTGAAACAACATGCCAGCGAGGCGCTTGATTTTAGACAGCCCGACACGTTGGAATTCAACACTCCTAATGTTCGACCGCCTGCTCCAACAATAAAAGGCCGTTAACGAGTATTTGTATGACCGGGGTGCTGTGGCCTGAGCTATCCCAATTTGCATAGAACTTCTGTCCTGCCCCGCTTCAAGTGTCCTGTCAGAAAGGACCTTCAGTGCAGCAGGAGGTTTTGTCACTGATAAGAGAAGTCGCCTAGGTCAAAAAAGTCTAGATTTCCTCACCTTTATTAAGATGAATGAGGCATGGATCCCGAAGGGATTGACAGTGGGCGATACATTCGATTAAAAAAGGCCTGATAGATGAGCTGCCTTGAGCTAATAATGGTCCACACGCTGCTGTATTTTATCCCTGAATGCCGGATGACTTGCGTGACTTATCCGCCACCAACTAGGGGTCAAGATGCAATGTTTTAGGGCACTTTCTGCCTGGCAAACTAACATCAATTTTTCTGGTCGCTGCAACAATACCTAATTTTTGCATTTAAATTATTTTATTTTAGAAGGTGTACAGCATGTAATGAAAAGTAAAGCATTTTTGAACAGTCTTGCATAACAGTTGTGCAAAAATACATATTTACAATAGAGACATTTTGTGAAAGTTAGCTGGCTATTCCTTCTTATTTTTACTTTTTAGGTTAATAATTTTTCTTATTTTTTACTGTGATTGCAATTTAAGAGATACCTAAAACATGGTAAAACAGACAATAGTAAAGAGTATATCTGCAGGAAACACCAAAGTCCTGTTAGCTATCATCCCTCCAGCAGTATTAGCTTATTATTTACAATATCTAACCTGGGCAATCACCCTTGGATTACCCTAGGGCAGGCTTCAGTAAACGACCTCTGCTTTCCTGGGATGATTTTGCCGCCGGTTGCTTCTGAAGGGTCTCCAGGGCCCCCCCACTCCGTTCCTTCCCCCAGTGTCGCTTCAAACAGTAACAAATGTTTTATATTTGTAAAGCGACGCAATGATCCCCCTTGATAGAGGTTTATCTTTACAAATTTTGGAGAACCAATTTTAGACCGGTGTCCCCTGTTTCTGGGTCAGGGAGTGTGTGAAATGCCTCAGCCTACAGTAATTGTAATGTTCTGACAGCGGTAGCTCATGCTTGTCCCTCAGTTCCTCATAGGTGAGCATCTGGCCCTTTACTAACCAGTCTCCTAGTCTATCTAGTTTCCTTGACCTCCACCAGTGTTGTGCTCATGTGTTTTGGGGCCTGAGGGTGGTCAAGAATTGGGGTCATTTGAGTGGATCCAGGGAACAAACCCGTGTGTTTCTTGGCCCATTTCCAGTATGATAGTGAGTGTCTGATTAGGGGGTTTGGTGAGTTTTTAAGGCTCTGAGGCAATTCTGATAGCCAAGCCACCTTGTCCCAGGTTAAGGGCCTTAAAGTGGGGTTCTCTAAATACACACAGGCCGGTTGATGACATATAGAATGTGCTATTGGGAGGAAAGATAGGTGACGGAACAGGTATTAAACTGATAGGAATGAGTATTACAACTTAATACACTTCTCCTATCTGGTGGCACCTTAGATTGCACGTGCAGTGCCCCAAATTCGAAATAGGAGGTCCAACCAAGCATCTTTTTCCATCTCCCTGTTCCAAAAATCCATGCCATATACACGTCCCCTGATAGGTAACGTAACATGTATTAAACTGATAGCAATGAGTATTACAACTTAATACACCTCTCCTATCTGGTGGCACCTTAGATTGCATGTGCAGTACCCCATTCGAAATAGGAGGTCCAACCAAGCATCTTTTTCCATCTCCCTGTTCCAAAAATCCATGCCATATACACGTCCCCTAATAGTGGACATAACAGGGATTAAACCGATAGGAATAGTAATACTTAACAGTACACACCTTATAATAACGCAGACAGAGGCAACGCGTATAATCTTCCATGCTGTGCAGTGGAAGCCCCCAGACTCTGACCTGTGTATAATATTCCATGCTGGGCAGGGGAAGCCCCCAGACTCTGACCTGTGTATAATATTACATGCTGTGCAGTGGAAGCCCCCAGACTCTGACCTGTGTATAATATTCCATGCTGTGCAGTGGAAGCCCCCAGACTCTGACCTGTGTATAATATTCCATGCTGTGCAGTGGAAGCCCCCAGACTCTGACCTTTGTATAATATTCCATGCTGGGCAGTGGAAGCCCCCAGACTCTGACCTGTGTATAATATTCCATGCTGAGCAGTTAAAGCCCCCAGACTCTGACCTGTGTATAATATTCCATGCTGAGCAGTGGAAGCCCCCAGACTCTGACCTGTGTATTATATTCCATGCTGGGCAGTGGAAGCCCCCAGACTCTGACCTGTGTATAATATTCCATGCTGGGCAGTGGAAGCCCCCAGACTCTGACCTGTGTATAATATTCCATGCTGGGCAGTGGAAGCCCCCAGACTCTGACCTTTGTATAATATTCCATGCTGGGCAGTGGTAGCCCCCAGACTCTGACCTTTGTATAATATTCCATGCTGGGCAGTGGAAGCCCCCAGACTCTGACCTGTGCATAATCTTCCATGCTGGGCTGTGGAAGCCCCCAGACTCTGACCTGTGTATAATCTTCCATGCTGGGCAGTGGAAGCCCCCAGACTCTGGGAGTCTGAAGAAGAGGAGTCAGAGGAGGAAGGTGGCTTTGAGGAGGTGGAAGACCAAACACAGCAGGCGTCCCAGGGGGCTTGTTGTCACCTTTCGGGGACCCTTGGTGGCTGGGTGGAGGAAGAGACCTTCAATGACATCAGTGAGGACAAGGAACGGGACATGGCTAGCTTGGTATCCAACCTTGTGCAAATGGGGAGTTTGCGGTTGTGCAAAGGGACTGTTTGCGGTTGTTTGCGGTGCATTAAACAGGGAGATTAGTCTGTTACAGTGAAGCGGGTGTAACCCTTACACTACCTGATCGATACAACATCATACCTGATGTTTTAAAGCATGTTATTCCAAACAATTTAGGAATGATAGGTGATTTATGCCCTTTATGGCTTAAAACCAGACTCTGCATCAACTATGTAATTTTCTGTGGGAGTTTTGCCATGGACCCCCCTCCGGCATGCCACAGTCCAGGTGTTAGTCCCCTTGAAACAACTTTCCCATCACTATTGTGACCAGAAAGAGTCACTGTGGGTTTTAAAATTCGCCTGCTTATTGAAGTCTATGGCGGTTTGCCGTGTTCGCCCGTTCGCGAACATTTGATTGAAGTTCGCGTACGATGTTTGCGAACCGAAAATTTGATGTTCGCGACATCACTATTCACCATGCTTGAAGAAATTATTAGAAATCAAATTCCTCTTATAAAGGGAGTGAATATCCCAATAAGCAAAATTAATACATTTAGATATTGCTCCCAATAGTTCAAGCAATAGGATGATTTTTAAACTAATACTGTTTGTGACCATTCTTTATCAGAAAGTTGAATAGAAACTTACGATGTGGTAATTTGTTTCCATTTCCTGCTTGTAATATTTTATTTAATCATTGATCCTTATGGAGCCCCATGGTTTATGAAGCTATCTTTTATAAACTATGCTCCCCTAACATTAACCTTTCTTACCATAGGGGTCTTTATGTAATGTTACATTATCTTCCCTGAGTGGCTGTTTTAGTAGCCAATCGGATAAGAGTTATACTATAATTAAATACTATAATTAAATCCTATTCTGATTAGCTAATATTTCAACCAGTTAGAATAGGTGAAAATGGAACTCGATAATTGGCTAAAATCTAACCAACTGAATGCACATATTTCAATTATTGACCAGAATTGTCTAAATCTTGTCTTAGGTATCATACTGTTTTTTTGCCAGAATATTTTAATTTACTTACCTATGCTCACTTACATAAAATCAGATCAACCTGGTTCTGATCCTTTTCTGAAATTTGATTAGCCCACCATAGATGGAAGGCACAAGCAGTTCCAGTAGTATGTAAAATCGCAGAATTTTGAGTATATATAGGCTGATGTGAGTAGAGCTGTAGACTTACAGCATGTTAAGTGAGACAAAAGATTAGGCTGTAGTGATCCAAAATAGGGTAGGGAGAATTATAAAATGTATAGCCTCACGTGGCACAGCATATACTCATTGACATGACATTTTTCCTATGATAATGTTTTAACATTAAAATAATAACTTCATGAGTATTTTGGTGTGGTTTCAAATTAAGAACATAGTCTATTGATTTATATATATGAACTAGCGAATTGCCCGTCAAAAAATGACGGCAATGAAATTGTAAGGTAGCTAAATTAGTAAATGAATATAGTGTACCTATTTTGAAGCATTGTGATGAAGAGCTGGCAATCTGTGTTGATGTTGCTGCAGCATTAGTGGTGTGGAGCTGCTGTGTAAGCGTGATGAACGTGTGCAGTGTAACACTGTGCGTGCGCGAGACCAAACCGTTAGCATAGTCGTGTACTTCCGCATTGGTGTAAAATGGCGAGTAATGTGTGGTATAGGTCTGTATCGGAATATCTGTAGGTGTTTTGTGGTGTTTTGCGAGTTTAGAGTGCTGTAGCCTCGTTTTCGTTTTGTTCGGCGGCCATTTTTTCTCTCGCTTAGATTTTTTTTTAGTCTCTAAACTGTTTTATTTCGAGTAAAATCGAGGTGTAAGTTGCATTTTTGAGGTCCTGGGTGCTCCCTCTTGGTGTAGGTAATTTTTTTATGTATGTGCTGTGTGTATGTATTGTGTTTTAAATGTTTGTATGTCGGCGTGTTGCGTCCGATGTTTGCGAGGTCGTAATGTGTGGTAACGTGTTTCGTACGTTGTTTGCGTTCCTCGTAAAATTTAGCGAGTGTCGTAATTTGTGTGTCGTGTTTTTTGAGTAGCGACGTGAATTTTGCGAGGGTTTGAGGCCCTTGCCCAGTGACCTCGCCAGCAACTGAGTCCCTCGCTTCGCGAGGGGCCTCAGTTGCTGGCATGGAGCGCCTTCGGCGCTCCATGCCAGCAACTGAGGCCCTTGCCCAGTGACCTCGCCAGCAACTGAGGCCCTCGCTTCGCGAGGGGCCTCAGTTGCTGACATGGAGCGCCTTCGGCGCTCCATGCCAGCAACTGAGGCCCGTGCCCAGTGACCTCGCCAGCAACTGAGGCCCTCGCTTTGCGAGGGGCCTCAGTTGCTGACATGGAGCGCCTTCGGCGCTCCATGCCAGCAACTGAGGCCCTTGCCCAGTGACCTCCCTTCGCGAGGGCCGCGGGCTCGCTACGCGAGCCCGCAAGCGTGAGCAACGACCCGTACGCTCACAACTATATATGTGATATATATATATATATATATATATATATATATATATATATATATATATGTGTTTATTTTAACCAATAAAAAAATAATGCAGTGTTTAAAACCCTAAAACAACATTTGGTAATGTGAATTAAATAAAAGCAAATTACTTGCACAGGATGCAAAGTACATGCAAAATAAAATACAGGAGAATTACTATAATGGGTTATTAAGTAACATCTTAATGAAATACTGCATACACAAATGGTTATATCAACCTGAATCTTTCAAGTCACATTTAATTGCCAAGATATTTGAATTGACATGTTTACTGTAATATGGCTTCTGTATAGAAAATCCCCTTGTCAATAAATTTGTATTCAGTCTATTAATTTAAATAGGCAAGGGACAATGTATGAATTGTAATGTGGTCGGATACATTTTAAACAGAAAAAATGATAGTGAAGTATGTATAATGATTAAACCCAAGAATAAAAGCATTAAAATGTCTATCATTAATTTACTGAAATCAACCACTTTTTGTTACAGTGTCAACTGTAAAGTTAAAACTAGCAATCAGACTCGAAGAAAGGTGTAGAGTACAAACCACAATAAATGGTGAAGTATGTTTAAAAAATATATTAGACTTAAAAGTTATACTTTATAAACTATTTGTTTTTTTACATCCCCTCTTCCCTTCTCCACCACTCCATCCACACCAAACTCCAAGCTACCAGGAACTTCCAAAGCCAGACACGATGGAACATGGCTGCTAATTTTGTTAGTTAAATACTTCACAAACATACATAATTTTTCCTATACTACAATAATTCTTTAAGAATCATTGATTTTTCATTGAGGACATAAATAGCAAAAAAACTGCCTCTTAATTAAATTAAATTCACTCAAGCCCATGCAAAAAATAAAATACTTGGAGCATAAATAAATACCATTTGTCAATACAGACCTGTATTCATATACCAAACTTTAGTTATTTTGCCAGTTGAGAGCAGTACCGTAAAACAATAATGAATAACTTATATGAAGACTTAATATTTAATATATTAATCACAATAATATTAACATTTAAAACAGAGTTCAAGAAAGTACATTTTTTATCTCTGTTCCGCATGTGAAACATTTCCAATAGAAATGATAACATCTGTCAGCTTTTTTTCTGACACATGGTGTAATTAGCTCGACATTCCATTAAAGTTTGTATTTTCAAATTCATCTTAATACATTCTTTCATTAAGACAGAATGTATTCATCTCTAAAATAGCATTGTTAAACTCTGGAAACTTTGCAATCCACTTCTAATTTATATGTATCATTTTGAAAAATGGGGATGTTACATATTACATTTCTATAGCCTCATGTTATCTGTATTGTATTTTATGTCACACTTTTCCATGAGATTTTTACAGGAATAAATGCATTGGTATCTATTTAAATAATGGTTATAAAAAACAATTAGATGATAGTCAAAAGTCCTGCAGGATGGTTTGACAGTGAAAAGTATTTGCAGCAACTCAAAGCCTTTTCAGATTTTGCCTCCTATATTACAAAATAATTGTTGTATGTGAACTTCATAGCATTACAGAACAGTACAGATGTTCGTGCTTATTTGTGGTAGAGGAGAGCCGTTAAAGTCCTGAAGAGAGGATACAAAAAAGAGTGCATGCGTAAGATTTATGTGTTTGTATAACAGGAAGATATACTGTACATAGTAACATAGTGACATTTTGAAAGAGTAACATTTTGAATTAGAGGAACCCTTGGGGAACAGTGATATAACACAGTATCATTTGAAGTTGAATGTCAAAAACATAGGGCCCAATTCAATTGCCAGCCTGCAACTCGATCGTTGTAGGCCGTATGTTGTGGGCTCCCGTTCGTCTTCGATTCCGGAGCTATTCAATTACTTAAAGCTGCAAGTTACTGGCCCAAAGCTGACTCTGTACACCATGCACTGGTTCGTAGCAGTTCAGGGTGGTAACATGATCAATTAAGCAAGCCCGTAACCACCCGTTTCGAATCAGTCAATAGAAAATGAGACCGTCACATCATTATTACGGCAGTAAAACATGGAGGTTACATGTCAATCAATTAGGTTCGGGGTTCCGATATGCGATCAGACTCGCAAAACCGAAAAATAAAGAATCATGAAAATCAATGCCATTACTTGTCTAGTCCATATTGGTGCCCTGATATGTATTAACTTATTGATACCCGAGATTGAAATGAAACATCAAAATAAATCTTATATACTGCCGATTTGCTGGCTTAAAGACTGTTGTGCAATTAATTCTAATGTATGTCATCACTTTCCCTGTGATTTACAGTGCAGTATTGTTCTTTTATTTGCATTTACAGGTGTTTAACTCCCTTGCGAGTCCTTTCTAGCACTAGTAGGATTTTCTCCTTCTTTTGCCATTTACGGGAGTGAAAACATTTGCTGGCTTGGGGAAATTGAGCAATTGAATAGCGATTTGCAATTTTATCCATCGTAACTCTTGAGAAAGTGAAAGATCAAAGGCTTTGGAAGGCTGTAAGTTACGGGGGTTTAACCATCGCAATGTTTTCAAAGCTGTAACTCCTAATCCATTTGGAGCCCATAAAAATACGCCAATTGAATAGCAAATTAACTTGCAACCTCACTTACGGGTTCCAGTAACATGCTAAAGCTCAATTGAATCAGGCTTATAGTTATTAGGAGCAAAAAAAACCTCTTAATTTTAAATGGCAACATTTTAATGGTCTTGGACAAAGAACTGAAAGGTACAAATACAGAAATAAACATCATTCATGATATACATACATAATACCATGTAGAAATAAAAGCAAATGGTTTATAGATCAAAATAAGAAGTAAAAAGCAGCTCTTCAAATTATAAGTATTGGCTTTTCTTGTGTATATGGAATATAACAAATCATGCAAAAGAACAATTAGATTGAAGAAAATAGAAAATGACAAGTAAATTGCAGAAGGGAGCAAGAATAACCCCCCCAACATTTTTTTTTCAAAATATATTAATAGAAAGAAGGCTAGAAAATAAAATATTGGAACCTTAAAATCGGAAATGGACCATCTGATAAATAACAACCAGGAAGATGTGCTTAATAAATTATTTTCCTCTGTATACACACCTTCTCTACCCAACTCTCACAAATTAATGGGCAAACACTGGAATAAATCCAAATAGGAATTCAAAAAATATAAATGTTAATAAAGTACCAGGTCATGATGGAATAAAGCCAAGGGTACTGAGGGAAGTGGCTTATCTAACAGCCAAAACATTATATTGCATTTCTAAAAACTCTTCACAGGCTTGGTACTACATGGCTGGAGAAAAGCAGATGTGATACCTTTAATTAAGAAGAGAACACGAGCAAATTCAGGGAACTATAGACATGTAAGCATCACTTCCTTAGTGAGGAAGTTCTTATCCATGTTAACAATATAAAAAGTAATAATTAGCTATGAGGGCTAGATCATGTCCAACAAGTCTAATTCTTTTCTATGAGGAGGCAAGAAGGAACTTGGACCAAGGCAACTCAGTGGATGTAGCCGTTTTGGATTTTTCAAAAGCTTTGGATAGAATGCCACATAGGAGGCTATTGTACAGAGAATGGAATACAGGAATTGCAGGACATGTAAGTCCATGGATTGAGAACTGACTAAACGACAGGAAACAAGAGGTTGTTGTAAATAGAACATAGATAGGACTAACATGGTAAGTGGGGTTCCTCAGGGTTTAGCATTCAGTCCACCCTTTTTTAACATTGTCATGAACCTCAGGGCATTTGGACATTTTGGTCTATCCACTGGATATAGCTAGTTGAATCAAAGGGATATTATACTGGCCTTGTCTAAGAATTTACCACTTGTTGATTTGTTATGTTGTGTGATGTTTTTCCCCTAAGCTCTGGTTGTATGCCCTGGACCCTCAAAGCCCCTTTCCACCAAGTCGTTTGAGCCTAAAGTGCTCTAGGCCTTTTTCATTTTAGGGCTATTCTTTTGTGTGTATAGTGTGTTCTAGGGTGCAACTATTGTATTAAGCTTTTACAAATATTTCCCTAATCAGAATGGACCCAAACCCCACACGCAGACACTCTGTCTCCAGCAGTCACAGTACCTAATCATCCCTTACTATGCTCTGATCCTGCCTGGAGATAGCTGATAACTGGGGGCCATAGGCTCATCGGCACCTAGCTGGGGAAATAGACAGGCTGGAGCTGGATCCTTGGAGCCAGTCTTAGCCCATGTGGGGGGGGGGGGGGGGATTCAAAGGGGCAGAAGGATTGAAGTCTTGTCTAAGTGGCCCACTGCTGATTGGGGCAAAACCTGTATAAAAGATAACTTTAAAAAGGGGTTGGATATATATTTTTTGTATAAAAAGGAGGACATTTTCCCCTCATGAGACAATTATCAGTGTTTAAATGGTCTTTTTGCTTACCTTTTACTGGATCAATCAACAATGAACAATTAACAATTAATTCACACATGGATCAAAGAAGTTTTAAAAAGGTTGATGGACTATGTGATGCCCAGGGGCCACTAGGGACTCTTGGTGTTGATTCAACCAATGGCATCCTGGGAGGGCACAATGAGTCCCTTTCAGGGCAAACATTGCACATGGGGCTTGGAGTGATATGGCTGTCACCAACCAGGTCATATGAGAGGAGAATGCCCATCGTGCCCTGCCAGGTGGACCACCCCACTAAGCCAGTCTACTTTCTGGGGGTTATGGGACATGGATGCCACGGAGCCTGTAGGGACCCAGACCAGACCCAGAGAGGAGGATCTCTATCACCCCATCTATGCTGTACAGTCTGATTATGAAGGCAATATAACCCACCATTTCCAGAAGGTTTTGGTCCAAGGAAAGGAGGCAAAGGGGTTTTGAGATTCAGGGGCTGCTGTGACTGTGGTCCATCCAGATATAGTATCACACACAGCCATCCTACCTAAGACCATGGAGGTCATGATGGTTGGAGACAAACATTTTCCATCCCAGTTGCCTATTTTCAGTTGGATTGTGACACTGGGAAAGGAGTTAGGGAGATGGGAGTTGAGATTTTATTAGGCAAAGATTTGGGTCTACTGGAGAGCCACTGTGACCAGAGCACAAGCTGCTAAGGTTGCCGGAGATAATCCAAGCGAGGAGGATGAGGCCGGGCACCAGGAATCTGGGGCAAGTCCATTACCTGCTGGGGAATCCGGTCTGGGTTTGGCCACTGTAGGGGAGGTGAAGGTAGCCTTATGGGACCTTGGCTGGAGCTAGACAATGGGCTAATAAGTGAGAGAAGGGTCTGGAAGGAGAGGAGCATTTGTGTTGTATGAAATTTCTACTGATCCAGGGGGAGATGGGGTGATGGTAAGAAATAGATGGTTTCCCCAGAAGTTTATGGAGAAGTTACTGGAGATAGCCCACGAGGTACACTTAGATTGCAAGTTTGCGAGTTTTCAATCGTGTGTCCGTGTCTTGGAAACAAGCACTATGTACATTTGATTATATGATCAAAAACAGGGCCCTCCATTCTTTATAAGGTGTTAAGTTTGTTTTTTGCCATGTACTAAACCCCTGTACAGCGCTACGGAATATGTTGGTGCGATATAAATGAAGATAATAATAATAATAATAATAATAATAATAATAATAATAATAATAGCTGGCCACATGGAAATAAAGAAGACAGAGCATCGTCTCACCAGAGTGTTATGCTGTCCAGGGTGAACAGAGATGTTACCACCTACTGTAACTCCTGTGATGCCTGTCAGCCACATGGCTGCTCTAGGAGGGGTTCCTGGGTTGCTCTGCAACCCTTACCAATGATGGATACCCCGTTTCAGAGAGTAGCTATTGACTTGATAGGAACACTGGCTAGAAGTAGCAGGACCAGGAAGCAATTCATTCTGACAATAGTGGACTACACCACTCTGTATCCTGAAGCTGTTTCCTTGGCTAAGATTTCAGCTATCAAAGTATCAGAGACTTTTTGGGTGGTGTTTTACTGTCTGGGGTTCCCTAAGAAAATCCTATCTGACAGGGGCACTTAGTTTATGCCTGTGGTAACCCAACAGTTATGAAAGCTTTGTGGTATCAGACTATCCCCAGACAAATGGCCTTTGTAAATGGTTCAATGGTACTCTTAAGAAAATGCTCTGTACCTTCACAAAGCAAGAGAAAGATTGGGAGCGACTACTTCCCTACCTTCTCTTTGTCTAAAGAGAAATGCCATAGGAGTTCACTTTTTTGTTACAGGGTACTGTAAAACTAGCAATCAATTTCCCCTTTAAACTCCTGTATGGCAGTCAGGTAAGAGGACACTTGTACATGAACCGTCAAACATAGGAAGGTGATTAGGGGCAGCACCAGGTGTCAGTAGCTTTATATGTTTTGGCTTTCAGAGAGAAGCTAGCCATGTTAACTGCATTGGTTAGGGACAATATGCAGGAGGCCATGGCCAAAGCCAGGAAATACTATGATAAGGGAACAAGGAGAGGGAAATGGCAATAGGGCAAGAGGTTTTCATTTCAGTTCCCCAGCCCAGGATAAGCTCCAAGACAGCTGGGAAGGGCCCTACCCCATCACCAAGAAGTTGAACCCCCATACTTATGCGGTAATGGTAGACCCTGAGAGACATTTTACAAGGGTGGCTCACATAAACAGGCTGAAGAGCACCAGAAATTACCCCCAAATTTAATTTAACCACAGCTTTCCAAGGGCAGCTTGTTAATACCTTTGTCCCCTACCAAGATCTATTTTTTACTAGCCCAGGGTGTACATGATGTCCTAACAGAAGATTGCCCCTAATAAAAGCATCCCTCCTATCAGGTACCAGAGGCAGTAAGGGCTAGTATCACTGATGAGCTGATGGAGATTTTAAGATTAGAGGTGATTGAGCATTCTAGTAGCCTGTGGGCTCTCTCATTACTATTGGTGCCTAAAAAAGATGTGACCACTCAGTTCTGTGTGGACTATCAGAAGCTGAATGACAGGAGCAAGACTGATGCTTACCCTATTCCATGCATGGATAAGTTGTTGGAATGCCTATGTACCTAAACACTCCAGATCTCTCCAAGGGGTACTGAGACAGCTTACTCGGATGACATTGCCATATTTAGTAGCCCTTGAGTGGAGTTCCTTCAGGACATCAGGGGCATACTAGACACTATTAAGAGGGCTGGGTTGACTATTTGCACGATATATGTCAGTGGGCTAGGGCAGAAGTACAGTATCTTGGACATAGGGTAGGTAGTGGGCAGATTAGGCCAGAACTAGCCGGGATTGAGGGAATAGCTGCATGGCCAACCGCCCAACCTAAGAAGCAGGTAATGGCTGTCCTGTGGACCACAGGGTATTTAAGAAAGTTTATTACTATTTACAGTGCCATGCCACTGACCATTGACCGACCTGACCAGGAAAAGGATGCCCTGAATAGTTAATTGGATCCCTGCCTGTGAGACAGCTTTTGGGGCCCTTAGGGAGGCTCTCACCTGCTCACCTGTTCTGGCTGTCTCAGACAAAACCGCAAATTACTGCTCTCAAAACTCTCTTACTCTCTCTCTATCTAGAACCAACCTCCAACTCCGGGACCTGCGTGCTACTTCGTCAGAAAATACAATACAGTCAACGCATGGGCGGGTGGAAAGCAAATTTATAATCTTCCTCTGTCAAATATCTGCGGCTAGACTATTGCCTGAGAGGCCTGTGTCACACTACTTTATACCGCGATCGGATCGTAATATCTGCCAGTCCCTTAACAGCTTGCATGCACAGAAAGGGTTTACGGGTTTGCGTCTCTGTCGTGGCATGGCTGAATGTAATAACTCTGTAACTACGCAGAATTTCAAGCCCACAGTCTTTTTCCGTTGCCACTACGGGCTTGGAATTTAATATGGCCCTGGGCGGCTGGTGCATAGGGGCAAATGGGCAACCGCCCTCCCAAAATTAATGCACTGACTTAATCCCCCCATCACTTACTTAATTGTATAATTTATACATTAAAAAAATAAAAAAGAATTTTATCATGTTTAATATTCTGTTTTTTTTAATAGCTGTTGCTATCACAAACCCTCTGTGCTGCAGTTAAACACATTGACTTATCACATCTATCCCCTGTTGTTGACTTGCCTAGTACTATTAGATTGTAAGTTTGCGAGTTTTCAATATTGTGTCAGTGCCTTGGAAACAAGCTCTATGTACATTTGATTTTATGCTCAAAAACAGGGCCCTCCATTCTTTACAAGGTGTTTAATTTGTTTTCTGCTATGTACTCAACCCCTGTACAGCGCTACGGAATATGTTGGCGCGATATAAATAAAGATAATAATAAAGATAATACTACAGATATGGGTTCATGTGAGAATTAAAACAAAAAACAATCAAAATGCTATCTTTGTCTGAGGGGGAAATGGGTAGAAGGAGAGATGGATAGAGAGGGAGAGAGAGGGATAGAAGAAGAAGCACAGAATCTATCTCTCTAACTTTCTATCTCCCTATCTCTCTATCCCTCTCTCTATCCTAATTTCTCTTTCTCTATCCCTCTCTCTCTATCCCAATTTTTCTCTATATATCCCTCTCTTTCCATCTCTATCAATCTCTCTCTATCCCCCCTCTTTAACTGCCCCCCCCCCCTCTATCTCTATCCCTGTCTTTCTCTAAGGTTAACTTTTGTGGGTGGAGTCTGTATCACTGGGCAGAGTCTATACTGGTAACATGTTGTGGAAGCGAGGGGTTTATATGGTTGGGTGGAGTCAATGTAAGGGGAGGGGCCAGGTCTCTGTCTTCCGCCCCACCAACTTTGAAAGTTGCCAGCCGCCACTGAATATGGCCCTTAGTAATAGATATAACTCAATGCTTATTTTCTTATCAGTATATTTGGTGTACTATATGCACATTATTAAATGTAGAAATATTGCTAAATTCAAGTTCCTTTATGTATACAAAGATATATGCAAATATGCTTTCAATGTATAATTACATATGTGCAGGAAATGTTATTATTACTTAAAGACTGCTTGACATTTTAAGTCAGCTATTAATAAATATCATGCTAAAAATGAGTATGAAACAATTATAAGGAATACATTATTAGCAATTGTTATTGTATATTTTTCCTCAGTTATTTCAGCAAATAGAAAAATATCATTTTATAAACACCCTTAAGGCCTCTATACCCAATTATCTAAATTTTACTAGACGCCCACATTTAAATTAAAGCTAATTTATTAGATAAACCCCATAAAGTAATAGCTACATATATAGAAAACACATTATTTAATTTTTGTCTTTAAAATAGAACTTCCTATACACACAGGATACATAAGCTATTAATAGCTATTTTTATTTTTTACATTATTAATTCTTACATGCATATTCATGAATTGTCTTTTTAACCTAACCATTCTCAAAAAACATTCTACAAGGATTACTACAGTGTTTTAAATTGGACCACTTATACTATATGTCTCAGTTTAGATTTAAGAGAATCATGAATGAAGGGCTGTCATCACAATCACTGCCAGTCAGTCACAAGGTAATTCAAGACCCCAAACAGGTTGTGGGTGACTGGAGTTCTGAGGTGTCCAATTGTCTGGAGAGACTGATGAGCTCTACCCTACCTGTATTAGATAGTAACATTATGAGTATGTAGGGCTTGGCTCCATCTCAACAGACAATCACTGTCCACAGCAACTTTATTGAGCTAGCTCAGAGGGTTGTGGTATGTGATAACCACAAATTCTCTCCCAAAAAGGCAGGGTTGTAGTTTCTTTAAGGCCTAGATGACTGCCAGGTACACCTTCTCAATAGCAACATAGAGGACCTCAGCTTGCGGCTCAGGTACGCATTGGTGTTTTCCTCACACTGGGCATCTACCTGACTCAAAACAGCCTCGATGCCACATGTGGAAGCATCCATCTGGATCAAGAAAAGGTGAGAGTAATCCTGGGCAACTAAGACAGGGTGGGAAGATAGGGCAGTCTCCAGTTCCCAGAATGCTTTATAATATTCAGGGGTCCACTGTCAGTGATAACTGCTGGTCCTCAGCTACCACAATGTCCCCCTGCTTCTTCATGATAGTGGAGGGGCTCACCATACCCCAGTGGATCAGGGTCATACACGATACAGTGCCCCTAAAGCCCTTTGCGAGTTTGCTGTGCACCATAATAGGCTGGATATGGTGACATTGGTAGTCTCCTGCAGGTAATTGGATAGGGGTGACTACGTCCTCGGAGCAATCAAAGAACTGGTACTTTAATGCTGCAGGGTCAGCCACACACTCACATACATACAGGATATGGCAAGGGGAACCCTTGGGATTTCCTGGGAGGACATGGGGACCATCCCGCTTCAGATGCTCCAGCTGTTGACACCCAAAACAATGCACATCATGCAGAACACCTATATTCCTAGGACTGATAGGGCAGTATTTGTGTGCCGGGGAGACAAAGATGATTGTGGTTGAGGTCGCTCTTTTGGTCCAGGGTGGGTTATTGGGCTGGGAAGCACTGGTCTACGTGGCCTAGCTGGGGAAGACCCCTGAACAAGGGGGCCATTCTCACTTCTCCCCAGGTCTCCCTGTACTGGTCCACCAGGTGACCAGCCTTTTCTGCAGTAGTGTATTGTCGGTCTTGGATCCAGACTCTCATGGCTGGAGGGCAAAGCTGGAAACATTTCTCAAGCACAACGACTTGGGGAGCCTCCTCAGTCTGGACCTGGAGCCCCTTCCACCACCCATCACAAGCATGGCAGAGCTTCCACACCAGATCCCCATATGAGTCCTGGAGTCCTCTCTTACAAGATGGATGAGTTTAACAGGGACTTATGAGACCTTGAATCTGGTCGCATTTACAATTGGAGCCACAGGCACAACAAAGAAGGACATACAAACCTGTAAGTATTGCAGGGCGCATATCTTTTCCCTCATCATTTGACTTAATTTTATATCTCCAATGGGTGCATATAATCCAGTGAATGATCCCAGTAAGAAACAAGCTTTTTTATCACCTAGTTTTTTAGACACACACCCAAGGACATTTGCAGACAATGGGTTCACATCGTTGCACTGAGACTGAGAAGAACAGAATCCAAGCAGAAGCCTAAGAGACAGACATGTGTGGGGATACAGGGCAGGTGGCAGACAGTACAACAGGAAGGGATGGTTCAGGGGCCAGAAGTTAGTTAAACACTTCCATAATTCTGATGATAATTGGGACATGAAGACATAGGAACTCATAAAGATCTTATGGATCTGTTAATTGAAAGTGAACCCAATGATATAAAGTAACCAAATAAGTTCAACAAACTAAAAATTAAATACAAATGTAATCTAATGATTTCAGTTTATCCCACAGTAGAAATGGCTGCAACTAAGGAATAAGAAATATTACATAGGAGAGGTGTTTCTAACACCAATATGGGTGAAGGTAAGGCCCCTAATGAAATGATAAGGATGTAGTCTTTAAACCCTCTGACAATGGAGGGAATGTTGTTATTTGGACCGTGGAGGACTATGTGGAGGAGGCGTTAAGTCAAATTTATTTTGAAGCATAATTGTTTTGTGTTTAATAACTATTTCTACCTACAAACTCATAACATAAGATTCAAACTCATAACATAAGATGTATGCTTACTAATGTCAGAAGCTTGCCAGGAAAAATGGGAGAGTTAGAATTATTGGCAATTAACAAAACATGGTATGTAATAGGCATTACCGAAACATGGTGGGATGAATCTCATGACTGGACTGGTAATCTAGATGGTCATAACCTATTTAGGAAAGTTAGGGGCAATGGTAAAAGAGGAGGAGGGATTTGTCTGTATATTAAGTCTGAATTTAAGCCTATAGTCAGAGAAGATATCTATGCTGGAACTATCGGTAATATTGAATGTTTGTGGGTAGAGTTGAATAGCGGCGCAGCAAATTCCAAAAGAATATTAGTTGGAGCATGCTATAAACGCCCAAATATAACTAAAAGTAAGGAAATACAATTATTGTTACAGATTGGAAATGCAGCTAAGCAAAGGCAAGTTCTAATAATCGGAGACTTTAATTACCTTGAAATAAACTGGATGAATGAGACCAGCAGTTCAGCTAAGAGGAACAGGTTCTTGAGCACACTCAGGGATCATTATCTGTCCCAGGTTATACAAGAACCTTATTTATTTTTGTTATTGTTCTTAGAGAATACAACCCTTAAATTATAGAGTTTGAATAACCATTGTTATCTTCCAGAACTTAGGCTAAAGAAAAAAAGAAGATTTGCTCCTGCCTTAGGTTCAATGGTAACTCTATTTAGAATATTTTTGTAGCAACATAAAATACTATAACATTTATTGGTAAAAATATATTAAAAAAGTTTTGTCACATGTATTTATCGTGATAGTATAGACGGGATTTAAACATAAGTGTTTAAAAACACCAACTAACTCCTATGGCTCAATTAGGATAATGGTGCTTAAACTACAGGCCTGCTTTTAATTTCCAAATTCTATTTATTTTTCTGGCTTGTAGTATTCAGCCGGTATAGTTGGTTTTTGATAACTGTTACCAAATAACTGATTACTGAATCTCTCTATTTTGTTGAAAGATGCCCAGTTTATGAGGCACAGTTCACAAAAATGTTGGTTATTTTTTTATACCCCTGTGACCTGTTGGGCAGATGTGACTTTAGTCATCTATGTCCAGCTTTGTCACTTTAGAGTACACAGATAACTTTTGGGTTTATTATAATTCTTGGGTGGATTTTTTCTTTCACATATAAATTCCACTGTGCTGTCTAGGCTTTATTCTCAGGGAGTCATAATTTCTTTATCTATTTACTTATAGTGAATTCAGAAAAGCAGGTGGTATAATGAAGTCTCTTTATCTTGGCTATCCCATTGTTTTGGATTAACTACTATATACATGCCATTCTTAGTGTATAGGGTAAAGCGCTACCTGTAGCTGATATACAGGAACCTACTAGAAATTAATCGATCTTGGATTTAGTTATCACAAATAATATCTATATGGTATCAAATGTTGAAATAGGGCAACCTTTGGGAAACAGTGATCACAACACAGTCTCATTTGAGATTGAATTAAAAAAACATAACTGTAAGGGGTCAACACAAACTCTTAATTTTAAAAAGGGCAGATTTTAATGGTCTAAGGGCAGCAATACAAAGTATACACTGTGACAGAGAACTGGCAGGTAAACATACCAAACATAAATGGACAACATTTAAATCCTTACTAAATATACATACACATCGGCATATACCATGTGGGAATAAAAGTAAAAAGAGTACATCACATCCAATATGTCTAAACAATGATTTAAAGATCAAGATACAGGCATTAAAATTATACAAAGAAGAGGGGACATAGACTGCATTATGGGAGTACAAGGAAATCAACAAGGCTTGAAAAGGGGCTATTAGAGTGGCTAAAACAGAAAATGAAAAATGAGTAAGACTAACCCTAAAATATTTTTATTCCAGGTTCTGATGGAATACATCCAAGGGTACTGCGGGAACTGGGTTCTGTAATAGCCAAACCATTATATTTAATTTTTCAAGATTCACTCAACACTGGGTATGATTCCTATATTTAAGAAGGGAGCAAGAGCAAATCCGGGGAATTATAGACCAGTGAGATTCACTTCTGTAGTGGGAAAGCTTCTAGAAGGGTTAATAAGGGATAATATACAATAATATGTTTATTTGAGCAGGATTAGAAGTAGGAGTCAACATGGATTTATGAGGAATAGGTCATGTCAAACAAATCTAATTAGTTTCTATGAGGAGGTTAGTAAGAACCTGGATCAAGGCAACTCAGTGGATGTAGTCTTTTTGGATTTTGCAAAGGCTTTTGATACAGTGCCACATTGAAGACTATTGTGCAAACTAAGGGATACAGGAATTGCCGTAAATATCTGCTCATGGATCGAGAGTTGGCTAAAAGATAGCAAGCAAAGGCTTGTGGTAAATGGAACATACTCCGATTGGACTTATGTGGTAAGTGGGGTTCCTCAGGGTTCAGTATTAGGTCCTCTCCTTTTTAACACATTTATTAATGAAAAGTAGGGTCTCCATTTTTGCTGATGACACAAAGTTGTCCAAGGTAATTAATTCAGATAGTGATATTGTTATGATATTGGTGGTACAAAGTTTGGAGTCCAGTAGCCAGATCAGCAAAAACTCCCTGCCAGAGATAGCCACTCGTTACACAGGTGGTTGAGCCCCTGAGCCTTGAGTGGCTGTCTGCTCTGAAGCAGAGATGGGAGTCAGGAACAGAAGGATAATAATCTTAGTGAGGCAAGCCGAGGTCAGTGGGAAGGAGACGCAGCAAAGTCAAAAACGATCCAAGTTCAGCAACAGGTAGGAGAAACAGGAACAAGCTTGATTAGAGAGTTCAGGAACACAATAATCTGGCAAGGATACAGAGACAGGAAGTGCCTTATATAGGCCAAGAACCGGACAGCTGACCAGACACAGCTAAAGAGAGTTGTCACTGATTTCATTGTTTTTAGAGTCAAGGTATCAGGTCTCAGGCAAATCTGCAAGAGGCAGGCTGGTGTACAGGTAGGGAAAAGGTCTAGCAAGCATGCAGACCAGGGTTCGAATCCCAGCAGAGTCAATTCCTCACAGATATACTTTCCCTCCAAAGGGATTTACATAAAATAGAGGAATGGGCATCTAAATAGCAGATTCAATTTAATATGAATAAATGTAAAGTTATGCATCTGGGAAGGAAAAATATGCCATATGCCATGCAATTTATAATCTCAATGGAGCAAATATAGGGGTATCAGATATTGAAAGGGATTTGAGAGTACTTGTGGACAACCACCTAGGTAACTCAAGGTGCTCAATGCCAAACAGCAGCTGCTAAGGCAAATAAAATATTAGCATGTATTATAATTCTGCCACTATACAAATCCCTAGTCGGCCCTCATTTGGAATGTAGAGTACAATTTCATAAAAAGGACATTTTAGAGCTGGAAAAGGTTCAGAGAGGGGCTATGGAGGAGCTAAGTTATGAAGAAAGACTAACCAAATTAAGCTTATTTTATCTAGAAGAAGAAGAAGAGGACATATGATTACCTTATATAAATACATCCAGGGTCAGTATAAAGATTTGTCAAGTGAGCTTTTTGTGTCAAGTGGTTTTCAACTGACAAGAGGACATCCTTTCAGGTTAGAAGTAAAAATATTTCACTTTAAAGAAAGAAAAGGGTTCTTCACAGTCAAGGTGGTTAATCTGTGGAATTCTCTACCAAAGGAGGTGGTGACAGGGGATTCGATAGATAACTTTAAAAGAGGACTAGATTTATTTATAATCAAATAGGGCATTCAGGTATATTCTGGATAATTAGAGAGAGAGTATTGATCTAAGAAAGGAATACGATCGCCAGTATCTGGGGTCAGGTTTGCCTTCCTCTGGATCAATTAATTAACAACCAATCCGCACATTACAGATCAGAGGAGATCTTAAAAGGTTAAACTTGATGGACTAAAATTATTTTTTCAACCTCAATTACTAGGTAACTATGTAAAAGAGAGGCACAGCAAAGGAGAAAGAAACAGTTTTCTCTGAAGATAATAGCCTCCACACTGATAAAATCCAACTTTGGCTTTGCTATATCGATGACGTTCTCTTCCTATGTAATGGCACCAGGAATGAGTTTACTGATTGGGTGGGCGACTTAATCAATATGACCTAAACCTTAAACTGATTTATCATGTTGACAAACATAAAATTGATCTCCTGAAACTGACCATCATTAAAGATGAACAAAGTCATTAACATTCTGACCTGTTTCGGAAGCCTATGGCTACCAATAGTACCCTACAATTTTCTAGTTTCCATCTCTATCTTGAGGAAGGCTAAGTGTTCTTAGCCGAACCATCAATATAATTAAGAGATATAGAATGAACTTTTGTATTTTAAAGAAAACCTGTGAGTGTCTTCCTATATATAAGCCCTTGTATATTTACTGAGTAAGTACAACTGAGATATCAGCATAAATGTGCTGCATCCCTGAATAGTATGTGTATGTTTGTGTATGTATAATATGAAATTGTTTTCTAATGTGTATCGACAATATATTCTGTCTACAAGAGAATATATAGAAAATCTATATCCAAAGTTAATAGATGCAAAAAACAGATATATTTTCAATATTCACTGATATTCTAAGAAATGACATTATTTTTATTTATGAATATTTACAACAAAGCTATTATTTGTGGAATAATTAAGGATTTAACATGAATGCATAACAAGGTAAAACAAATCTTCATTTGTGCTAAAATTCAATTAAAGTTTAATGAAATAAACATATTTTACATGAGTGTATATGTGTTTGTTGTACAGTGCTGATGATTCATCAACTCGCTTGCATGATTAGATATAATGGCTTCTGAGAATAACTAACTTCCACAATCCTGTAAAATGTATTGAACCATCTGTTTTCTGTTATAAGAGATAAAAAAAACACGGACAATAATTAATTTATGGGAAGAAATCATGTAGTCATTCATAAACAAGTTCCAAAGAGATCACCTTTAGGAATGATTAAAAATTGACTGATTATATGATAAAATATGTACAATATGTACAAACAAATAATAAAATGCTACAAAATGAATTGGTTTTGTCTTATGTACCATTGTTAGCTCTTGCAATCCATTAATTTAAAAGTAAATTCTGTAAAAAATAAATAAAAAAAGAAGTATAATACATTATACTTACATAAATATAAAGTGATAATTGTTGTGCAGTAAATTATTTGTCCCAAGAAACCAACTTAGTGGTTGTGTTAATGCTCCCATGTATTAGTGCTTTGCATTGTGCAAATCTACATAAAATCTTTCAATTTAGATTCTAGGATTATAGATTTTTTTTTTAAATGATCAGTACATTTATTTTCCTAGATATGACTATGGCAGCATTACTATAGAGGAATCCCCATCCTCTTACACTTGATAGGACAGAAAAACAATCAATATTGAGCTCTTGCCACTCTGGAGGTTCAAAGTACTCTAGTAAAATGAGCCCCGATGCTTTCAATTACATGCCTGCTTGCCAAATGATAGCATCTTGAAATAGTCGCTCCAAATCATTTGCTAATCATGGTTAATGAAATCTTTTGAACTTTCCCCTTAGTTAAAAGTAGCTATGAAAGCCTTAATACTTGTGTTCTTTTGAATAGGGTTCTTCAAACTTATTCTGTCTGATAGGGGTACCCAGTTCATGGCTTCCTTCATGGTACAAGAAACATACATTTTGAGTAGATGTAGAAGATCCAAAGAATGATGATATTCAGAATCACTTGACATAGTAGAAAGAATAATATCTTGATTTATATGGAATGTGGGCACCACTTGGGGATAAGCAAAGGTTCAGGACAAAGAGCTACCATATCATTAAAGAAGAATAAAAAATGTTTTTCAGCAGAAAGGGCAGTGAAATCTGAAGATTATAATGTCAGAAGATAGTCTTAGAATAAATCAGAAGGGATAAAAAAAGGGAATTATTAACTAGCAACTTGCCCATCATAAATGACTGTATCATATCATGTCATGTTCAATTGTCTGTGCTGTCTCTCTCTGTGCTCTCTCTCTCTCTGTCTGTCTGGTGTCTGTCTCTGTGCTATCTGTTTCTCTCTGTGCTGTCTCTGTGCAGTCTCTTTCTGTGCACTCTCTCTCTGCTGTATCAGTATCAGTAGATGTAGAAGATCCAAAGAATGATGATATTCAGAATCACTTGACATAGTAGAAAGAATAAAATTGTGATCTATATGGAATCTTAGCACAACTTAGGGATAAACAAAGGTTCGGGACCAAAGGCTTAGCTGTGTCGGAGTTCTGATTTTGACCACCGCTGTTGTTTTTCAGCCTGTAACTTGCAGATCGTTTGCAGGTAGCTAAAAGAGGCCAATTTAATAGACGAAACTTTTGTGGGCTAATTTATGGGCTTCGGGAACTACAAATAGGCAAATTTAATAGTACCCTTTGTCTTTTTTCAATACTTTCAAGTATAAATATTTTTAAACGATTGTGTCTTGGATGCTTGAACTGAATTGGAAAGGTTATCTGAGGATCACTCAAATGCCATTTACCCAATGAACCAAAAGTAATTGTGGGTGAGAGAAGACCTAGAAATCTCATGTCCTTTTTTATTGTCCAATAAGGATAGGAATTCCAGAGATTTACCCTTTAAATTATCTGGTTCTGCTTTTGCATTTGTAAGCCCACTGCCCACTGAAGCAGACATGGAGCCCCATTCAATTCGAAGGCTGCATCTTGCGTTATAAAGGCTGTGTGTGTGCGGGTTTGTTGCTGTCTCGCAGTCGTCTACAAATCCGGTGCTATTCAATTGAGCAATGGAGCAAGTTACGACCTCAAGCCCGTAAACCCCTCTCGTGGCTCCTATCTGTTAATGGGCTGGACTAGACGCGATCCGCAGTTACAAACCAATCACGATATTAAGGAGTGCGACGCAGGCCTTTCACCCAATAGAAAGCGGTTTAGCCATTTATAATTGACATAGAGACATTATAAAGTTGCATTCCACAAGTCCATGAGTTGACTCTGTTATAGATTCTGATGAAGTAGCAGGCAGGTCCAGGAGTTGATGGTTTGAGCAGAGTGAGTGTAGGAGAGATTTCAGAGCAGTATATTGTGGTTTTGTTCATTCATATTAATCTATTTAAAAAATGATCTTTGAAAACACATATTTACAGATTACACATAATACCAATACACATAAATTAAATTACACACATAGATACACGTAGAGCTAGGTCACTCCATACACACACCCCCATAGCATACCCCTCACCCCATCCCCCAACAGTTAATAAATACACATAATACACACTTATTTTTATTTATCCTTATATTCTTTTGGGGATTTAAATGGATGGAGTAGAGAGGAGGGGAGAGGCGGGGAGGAGGAGATGAGCAAAGGCGCGGAGGAGAGAGGAGGAGTAAAGGAGGAGGAGGAGAGGGGGAGTGGGAGGAGTTGGAGGAGGAGGTGGAAGAGTTGGAGGAGTAGTTGGAGGTGGAGGAGGAGAAGGTGGAGGAGGTGGATAGCGGAGGAGAGGAGAGTGGAGGAGGAGTGGAGGAGGTGAAGAGTGGAGGAGAGGAGAGTGGTGGAGGAGTGGAGGAGGTGGAGAGTGGAGGAGAGTGGCTGAGGAGTGGCGGAGGTGGAGAGAGGAGGAGAGGAGGATAGGGGAGTGGAGGTGGTGGGTGGTGGCAGGGTGCCCTGAGGAATAGGAATAGGCACATCTAGTCCAGTGACAGAGGGAGAGGGGTCTGATCCTAGGGGGGTAGTTCAGGGGAGAGACAGGCCTCAGAGACAGTTCAGGGAGCTGAGGAACCCTGTCCACAGTCAGAAGGGCAAGAGGCAAAGGGCAAACACAGGGCCCAAACTACATGCACCAAGAGAATGTGATCCTCTTTGGTGCCATCCGTGGACACTCCGTTATCCTTACAGGGGGGGGGGGGTTAGGCCTGGCCCTAGGGCCCAGGCATGGAAGGAGGTAGCGGCTGCAGTAACAGCAGTGGGTACAGCGGAAAGGGATGTGAGGTCTGTGAAGCACTGCTTTGACGACATCAGGGCCAAGGTGAGGAGGATGATTGCCAAGGAGTACAATCAAGCTGCAGCACCAAGTAGCGGTCACAAAATGGCAGTCTGTCACAACGAGTGTCGCCAAAGAACTATTGAGCCACTTTTGAAACGTCAGGCCTGGTGGCCTTGCAGGATCCAGACTCCATGTCAGGTGACTATCACATACACCAACAGGCCACCACATGTACATCACACACACTAGCTCAGCTCTATGGAATTACCAAGGGATAGATGGATGTGTCATTAAATCCACAAAGCTGACAAATCACTGTCATTCCTGGGCACAACAAAAGTAATCAACCAATAGAGAGTCCATGTATAGGTGTGCCCACTGCAGCCTATGCAGTTACCAATCAAAGCTGGAATCAAGATAGCGATAGGAGCCAAGAACAAGCAAGATCAAGAACCAAAGAATAGATCAAATCTAGCAAATGATAGCTAATCATAGTTGCAATTAAGTAAATCATCCAGGTTCAAGCCTAGTTACTAATAACATACTACCTTTATTTTCTCTCTTTCAGCATCAAGGAGGTCTGGGTCCAGAGGGGAACTGGCGCAGAGGGAGGAGGGAAGAAGTGGAGGCGAGGACCCTGGTTCAGTGGAGAATGTCATCTAGGCTGTGGGGTCCCCACTGTCCCCCTCCTCCAGACACTGAGCATCTCACCAGGGCCCTCCTATTGGGGAAACAAGCAGGTCTTGACCCCATCTGCTCCTCCCCTCACAAGTGCCACAGACTGGCCACCACCAACAGGCCCAGCAAAGACACCCCCACCCCAATGGAGCAAGGCTCCAGCCGAGCACCAGACCCTTCCCACTGGGCCACC
Source organism: Discoglossus pictus (assembly GCA_027410445.1). Classification (NCBI taxonomy): domain Eukaryota; kingdom Metazoa; phylum Chordata; class Amphibia; order Anura; family Alytidae; genus Discoglossus; species Discoglossus pictus. The sequence continues at coordinate 96,623,937 of CM050166.1, read as the reverse complement.
ACCACTGCCACCTCCTCACCAAGCAATGGCCCACGGACTTCCATTCCCACCATCAAGCCAGGCTGCACAGGCAGAGATGCTGGCCATCATTCAGCAGCAGATGCAGTGTCTACGGGAGATCCAGGTCAGTATCTCCTCAAATCATGCGGGGGTCATACGCAGCCTGGCCAGGCGCAATAGGGAGGAGAGGAGGCACCATCTTATGATGGAATCGTACCTTGCCAGTCTGCTCAGGATGGGAGAGGACCAGAGCGCATTTCAACACCTAACTACAGACACCTTGCACAGAGCTCTCGTCTCCAGCCCCACCTCCTCCACTTCGGAGGCCTCCCCTGCACATCTGCACCCTGGCCGCTCCTCTCCTCCCCCCATGCCTCCTCCAAGGCCACCAGCACCACCACCACTGCTCTTGCGGCTGCCTCCTGGGGGGATGCCTCCCCCTTCCCCCAGACCCACCACCACCAAGGAGACGGCGGCTGCTCACGGGGGATTGGAGCCCTGATGCTAGGCGGAGGAGGATGTAGGGGCTGCACATATGTTTTCTTCTGTGTCTTCTCAACAGCACTGCTTTCAGATGGGAATCAGATGAGTGGGTATATTTTTACAGTTAGAATATTTAGCACTGTACTGTACATTTTATTTTTTTATCCTAATTTTTTTAAACACTTTTTTTTAGATTTTTGTTTTGGAAACACACTGTATATGTTAAACTGGATTGGATTACACAGTCCAGAGGTTAAAGCATCTGTTTTTATTGAGCAGATATAGACAAGTTGTAAGTGCACTGGTTTCTTCAATTAAATGGAGTGATTTCTGATGACCCTTTTTTTTCATCTGACTCTGGTTGCAGTTGCGTAGTGACAACATGTGATCCTGGTAGGTGCTATGCATCATGCTTATTCTAGACTATGACATTACCCCCTTTAGGTATCCCCTTTTTCCCAAAAACAAGCCTCTTGACCTCTCGTGATCCGCCCACACCACACCCATGATATTAATGCACAGTCTTGTCCATTTCTGTTTGTGGTCTGTGTATGAAATAAAGCTTGGTTTTACCGTTCTCGCCGTGTCAGTGTGTTTTCAATGGTTGGGGTTTTGAGACATCCACATACATAACATTTGTGTCTCATTCCTATATCTGTAAACTAATGTGCCCTAGTTACTATGCAATATATTAATACATATAATAATAATAATAATAGCAAAAATATCATAAGATATCATATAATAATATATATTATATCACATATATGGTTGTTGGAAATACGAATGTTGGCCACGCAATGTTAAAAATGGCGGGCTTGCACATTCGCAATGAACGCTGAGGCTCGAAAGTTACGTGTTTGACGGGGGCTGCAATAAGCGCCGAAGGCGCTCATTGCGAGGCTCGTACATGACTGGCATGACGGGCCTGCAGTGAGTGACGAAGGTGCTCATCTTGAGGCCCGTACATGACTAGCTTGAGGGGGAAAGAGGCTCAAAATGGCTTAGGAGTTACAGCCTTCAAAAAAATGATGGCTTTAATGGCTGACATTTTTTCCAAGCTTGTAACTCAGAACTCGTTGAAAGACCGCCAAAAGACGCCAATTAATAAAAAAAATAACTTACCACCTCACACACAGCACAGGGGAGAGGCAGGGAGCCTGTAAGTGAGGTTGCAAGCTAATTTGATATTGAATTGGCGTTTTTGGGAGGTCTGAAAATGGCGGCCTGCAAGTTAGAGGGGGGAGAGCCTCGCATTGTGTGGCAAACAGTAATGCCAGGCTTCAAATTTTATTGCCGTCATTTTTGAAGGGCAAGTCGCTAGTATCATATTAATACACATGCAATTCCAATTTGTGTTACTGTGGAGTATCAACATTCCCCTGAAGGCCTAATAACAATATGACAGGTGATAATGTGAATTGATTGATAGCAAAACACTTAATGGGATGTCACCAAATGATAATGGTATACATCTTGGCACATGGCCACCAGAAACAGCATGGGATTATCCAGGATGGGCGTAGCAGAGATTATCCCTGATGGAGGGAAGTTGGCCATTTCTCGAAGTGTCTCTGCACAGCCTCCACGTGTTTTTGCGGCCCTTCCCGATGGGCAAGAGTAGATTAATGTGGTGAAGTTCCCCTGGTCCCGTTCTGGATTGCTAAGTGGTGGTGGTGAAGGGGCTTGTGTACCTCAATGAAGCTGTGAGCTTTACCATGTAGGCCCAGTGTAGGTGGCCAGGTCATAGCAAGGAGTTCAGACAAATCACAGTCCACTAGAGAATGAACTGGCAACCCACTCCAGTATCTTTGGCATGCAAACCTTGTTGAAAAACATAGGCAGACACATAGCTAAATATGCTGCAGTCCATATGGTCACAGAGAGTTGAACACGACTGAGGGACTGAACAACCAAATGTCAAATGTTTCCATGTAAGTTCTGATTTTAACAACCGCAAGGATTTCCAGCCTTTAACACGTAGGCCGTTTTCGGCTTGCAAAAAAAATGCCAATTGAATAGAAAATTTACTTACGGCCTCCAATAAGGGCTACTGTAACTTAGAATTGCTCAATTGAATGAGGCCCTTGGAGTTTACTCTGGCTCCCAACAATAATACTCTTTTTTAGATTTATAATATAAGTTCTTTCAAAATGGTGTCCAAGATGTCTCATGAGAATATTTGGACTTCAATGCAGTTGGAGAATATCAAAGGGGTGAATAATTTTTAATCCATTATTTCTGATCTCTGCAATTAGGGTCACCAAGATCCTTAAAAATACCTAATGTGATATAGCTAAAACAAAACCTGTAAATAATTTCCAAAAATCAGAAACGTGAAAAAACACATGACACGTGGAATATGACACCTGGAATATGATAAACATCAGCTAGGTCTATTTTGAGCATCCAGTCACCAGGTAGAACTTTCTTTTTTTTTTATAACAATCAGTTTTTATTAGGCAATGGTACATCACATTATGCACTTTAGACATTCATATCCGGTAAGTACAAAATACATAGGTATAGCTTCCTCTTGCATTTTATATCTGCTGTCCTGGCTTTACATCTTAAAAGTCTCCAGGTGTTATATTTTTATTAGTTCCCTCACCGGAAAGCCATCTGCCACTGTCTGATTTTTTTTTTTTTTTTTTACAATAATACATAAAACCTGAAATTATAAACAGTTCCTTTATACTTGAACCAGCTTGAAAGCAGTTCTTACCATCATCCGCCTCCTCCAGTGCCACCTTCTTCCCCTTTTCCCATCTATGGATTAGCGGTTTAGTTGAGGTTCTAATGAGATGCTATCGGGTTCCATTAGCCAAGGAGCCCACACATCCATAAATTTGGAAATTGAGTCTTCCAGAAGGTGGGTTATTCGTTCATTGATTAAAATAAAATTGATTTTATTCTTCACTGCCCGAAGGCTCAGATCTGAGGATTTCCACTGTCGAGCAATATGGCTTTTTGTTGCCAGCATTATGAACTGCAGTAGCCTGTTTTGGTGGGATGTTAAAAGTGTATTTGAAAGACCTAAGAGGCTGACTTCAATAGATTTGTGTATTTTAATTTTAAAATTTTTCGAGACTAGCTCAAATATTTTTGACCAAAGCCCTTTCACCTTGGGGCATACCCACCATATATGTAGGAATGTACCTGGGTCTCTGCATCCTCTAAAGCATTTAGCATCCTGGGTTAGTCCCCACTTAAAAAGCTTAGCTGGTGTGCGATAAATTCTATGTAGAACCTTTATTGAAGTTTCTAGCACGCTATAGTTTAATGACCCTCTAGCTAGACTGCGCCAGCTTTGTTCCCAGATTGTTTGGTCCATAGTGTATCCTAGGTCTTTTTCCCATTTTTGTTTGTACTTAATTATTTGTGACCTCGGCGGTTCATTAAATGTATTATATAGTAGACTTATAATATTGCTCGACAGTGGAATATCTCTTCAGATTCTAACTAGCCAATTAGTTTCAGAGGCTCCCAGAGAAGTTATTATGGAGCTGACAAAATGTCGAATTCTACAATAAGTATAATGTTCTATTAAAGGTAAGTTATATTTCTTCTTAAGGTATTCATATGTGATTATTGCCCCTTCTTGGTACCAAGCCCCAAAAGTCAACACACCCTTGGAGTTCCACCAGTATTTGGATGTTGGGGACAGTTGTATTGTCAGAAGGGGGTTAGGGATGACCGGAGAGATACTAGCTAACTTAGGTGCTACATTGTGATGTTGGACCGCCCATATCCATATCCCCAGTGAGTGTTTAGTTATTGGGTTCCTTATTTTCCCCAGTGTGTTAATTTGCCTGGGAAGCCATATGATGGTGTCCCATGTGTATGGGGGCTTTTGTAGGTTTTCTATAAAAACCCACAAGGGCTGGTGTTGAGAGGAGTGTGCCAGGGGAATAAATGAAAGCTGCGCTGCTTTATAGTACTGTTTAAAGTTGGTGCAGGAAAGGCCCCCTTTAGTTTTTTTTATATACATGCAGGATGGTCGATTTAGAGATCCTTGCAGATTTGTGGTTCCATATAAATTTAAAGATGTGGTTTTGAAACCTCTCGAGATCTTTATAGATTATTGGGGTCGGGAGTGTGCGGAATAAGTATAGAAGTCGGGGAAGGATATTCATTTTGACTGCGTGTATTCTGCCTAGCCAGGAGATTCTACTTCTTGACCATATTTGGAGATTTAATATCAATTCTCTGTATAGGGGTATATAATTAGTCTTATATAGATCAGCTATTCTTTTGGTGATGGATACTCCTAAATATTTGATATGTGAACTAGGCCATGAGAAATCAAAGTTTTGCTTAAGATATTGAGTCTCTGCTTGCGAGAGAGCTATACCTAATGCTTCTGACTTTGTTACATTAATTGTAAGTCCCGAGAGGTTTCTGAAGTGGTTGAGAGTATGTAGTAGCTCCGGTATAGAGGTGGACGGGCTTGTGAATGAGCCTAAAAAATCATCTGCAAAAAGACTACATTTAAAATGATGGTGGCCTATCTGGATCCCTTTAATTTTTGCGTTTGCCCTTATAGACTGCGCTAGTGGCTCTATTGCCAATGCAAAAAGTAAGGGTGAGAGAGGGCATCCCTGTCTGGTTCCCCGTTGTACCTCAATTTGTGCCATGTTGTCCCCTGGTAATTTAAATCTTGCCTTGGGAGATCTGTAGTATGTCTCTATCAGGTCCATAAATTTCCCACCGAAGCCAAATTTGTGTAATACCGCTTTGAGATAGGGCCATTCTACAGTATCAAAAGCCTTTTCTATGTCTAAGGCCACCAAGCATGTTGGGGTATGATGTTGGGATGCCCATGATATTAAATTTAAGGTGCGTCTGATATTATCCCCTGTTTGTCTATAAGGGATGAATCCCGCCTGGTCTTTATGAATGAGTCTAGGAAGGAACTGGGAGATTCTATTGGCCATCAGTTTTGCTAGGATTTTTATATCCCCATTTAGGAGCGAGATAGGGCGATAATTTTTAACTTCTAGAAAGTCCCGACCTTCTTTGGGAAAGAATATCAAGTCTGCTTGGTTTAATTCTTGCGGCATTTGATGGCCTTCTAGGATTTGGTTAAAAAGATTTGTAAGGTGAGGGGCCAGAGTGTCTATATATTTCTTGTAGTATAGATTGGCAAATCCATCCGTCCCTGGGGCCTTCCCACCCTTTAGGCCAGTAATAGTCTTTCTAACCTCAGCTTCCCCAACCTTAGAATTAAGGAGTTCCGTTTCCTCCTGGGATAGAGTAGGCAGATCACATGAATCCAAGAAGGCATATCTTTGTTGTTCTTGCTGATGGTGGTGCTGCCCAGATGAGTATATTTTCTGGAAGTATTCCAGGAAGGTTTTTTGTATAAGATTAGGGCTGGCCTTGACCTCACCAGTAGAAGTTTTGACTCTATATATTTTTGATTGCGAGATCTTATTTTTAAGTTTTTTAGCTAGTAATTTGTCTGGTTTGTTAGCTTTGGCATAGAATCTGTGATCTGAGGTAGAACTTTCTTGATAATGAATATTATAAATAGTTTCCTTGTTCAGGACAGCCAAATTAAATATGCCAAAAACTACATCTACTACCGTAGCGGAAACCTTAATGGTTTTTGAATAAGGTTCTTCAAAGATATTTTGTCTGATAGGGGTACCCCGTTCATGGCTGATTTAACCCAGCAGATTATGGAGATTATGATTATGAGCTGATCAAGCGCCTAAACTCCTCGCCCTATCACCCCCCAAATTAACAGTCTCTGTGAGTGATTCAATTGTCCCTTTAAAACAGATGATTTGTGCCTACGTAGAGCAGGAGGGAGATTGGTTGAAGCTACTACAATATCTCCACTTTGCCTGCTGTGAGGTACCACAGGAATCGATGGAGCTCTTCCCCTTCAAACTCCTGTATGGGAGGAGGAAGTGAGGTCCCTTGAATGTGATCAGAGCGGCTTGGGAGATTGAGGATAAATCAATTTAAGGGACTAGATATGGAAGATAGAATGCCAGAAGAACTGATGTTTGCAGCATTATTCAAGAAGCCGCAACAACATTTATCCCCAAAAGAAAGAAAACCAAGAAGACACATTGGCTGTCTGATGAGGCTTTTAAAAATAGACTGGAAAAGAAGGATAGTGAAAGGTAGTGGAGACCGGATAGCAAAAACAGACAAGGAAAGATTCTACAATGAGCGATGTAAAGAGATAGAAGAAGAAAAAATGGGAAAGTCAAGAGATCTCTTCAAGAAAACTGGGGATCTCAAAGGAAACTTTTGTGCCAAAGTGGGCATTATAAAAGACAAAGATGAAGGGGACCTAATAGAAGCAGATCAGATAAGGAAGAGCTGGTTGGAATCAACTGAAGATCTATGCAGGATGGATCTTAACAGCCTTGATGACCTCAATAATTTGTCCAAGGAGTTGGAGCCAGACATTTTGGAGAGTTAAATGAGACGTGCCCTAGGATGTCTTGCTGATAGCAAGGCTGCAGGAGTTGATGGAAACCCAGTTGAACTGTTGAAAATAAGGAAAAGGTCAGTATACATCCCAATCCCAAAAAAGGCAGTGCCAAAGATTGCTACGATTATCGAATAATTGCACTAATTTCACATACAAGCAAGGTAATACTTGGGGATTCTACAAGCTTGGCTCCAAACATATATGGACCGGGAATTACCAGATATACATGCAGAGGAAAAAGCACATGAGATCAAACTGCCAATGTTCGCTGGATAATAGATAAAAAAATCCTTTGACAGTGTGGGTGACAACAAAATGTTACAAGTTCTTAAAGAGATGGGAGTATCAGATCATCTCATCTGCCTCCTGAGAAATCTGTATATGGACAAAGAAGCCACAGTCAGAACCAAACATGGAACAACAGAATGGTTCAAGATCGGGAAAGGAGTACGACAAGGTTGTATATTGTCACCTTATTTATTCAATTTATACGCAGAGCACATTGTGCGCAAGGCCAGACTGGATGAATCCAAAGACAGAATCAATATTGCTGGAAGAGTGATGTTTTTGTGGGTTAGGTTGTGAACCTTTAATAAGGAATTATGGTTGTAAGATTAAGTATAATAATATTGCAGGAAGAGTGATGTTTTTGTGGGTTAGGTTGTGAACCTTTAATAAGGAATTATGGTTGTAAGATTAAGTATAATAATAAGATTTAAGAGTGAAACGGCCATACATTGAATTATGGAAGGCAAAACAAAATAGAATATTGTTGTCAAATTATTTGATATTTTAAAAATCTAAAATCTTAAGTAAACAGAGATAGAAAAAAAAAGAAAAAGAAGAAGAGTAATAACAAGTGAAGAAGGAAAGGGAACAAAAAAAATAAAGGAAAAGGGGGGTTGATAGGCAGAAATATATCTCTCCTTGATTTCTGCATCATCAGTTACATACATACACCTACATACAATATTAGTACTTAAAAGAATTAGATAAAAGGTTACCTCTTGATTTGTCCTTCTTGGTCGATGCCAGGGCTCCAAGCCACTTCCCCAATCTCATCTAATAGGTGGACTCTAGGAGGAGCTGATTTTTGTCATAGAGTAATACTATGTTTAGAGTTTAGCCATGGGTCCCAGATATTTAGGAATTTAGGAAGTGTATGGCAAGAAGATGAGTAATTCTTTCATTGATTAAGATGTCATTTAATTCATTTGTAATAGCTTAGAGACTCAAAATGTTTAGCTAAATGGCTTTGGTGGCAAGAAATATAATTTGTAGTAAAATATTTTGAGGAGTTGATAGGTTGGAGGATGATATCCCTAGGAGACAGTTTTCGGCATCAAAAGTCAGCTGAGAGTTGAATACATATGAGGCTAGATTTATTTTTTCTTTCCAAAGTATTTGGACTTTATGGCAAGTCCACCATATGTGAATAAATGAGCCAATGTCTGGACATCCCCTGAAGCAGCAAGGATTGATAGAGGTTGTCCATGTATGCAACTTCTGAGGGGTAATATATGTTCTATGTAGAACCTTCAGGGAGGTTTCTAAAATACCATAATTTAAAGAGCCTCTCGAGAGGTTGGAACCTAAAGTGTTTTGGTCTTAAGTTTGGTTTAGTTTTTTTTTTCCCATTTTATCATGTATTGGAATTTGTGACCTGAAAGGACTCAGTTAAGGATGCCTTAATTTCCTTTTGTTATGGGATTATTTTCGTATATTCGGGTAAGCGAATTAGAATCAGGATTTCCTAGTTTTTTTTTTGGCTATGGTGAAAAATGTTTGATTTGGCAGTAGCTGAAATGGGAAGGTTTACATTATTTTGTTGCTGGTTATAGGATAAAAAGTTGTGATCATTTATCCAGATTTCTAGTTTTCCCCCAGGTAAATTAGTTTTTGTTGAGTCCCATGGAGAATGAGGGATGGGGAAAGATTGGTGCTAGATTAGAAATTTTGAGGATAAGTTTACAATGATGGTTTGCCCATGTGCAACACATAATAGAGTTTGAGTTATTTTGAGTTATATTGGTAATAGAGTTTGCATTCTTTTTTTTACTAGGGATAGGGGTTGAGGGAGCCAAATAATGTTATCCCACAAATAGAGATGCATGAGATAATTTTCAATACATTTTCAAATTGGCTGATGTAAAGTGGAGTGGATAATTGGAATACAGGCTAATTGTGCTACTTTATAATATAGTTTTAGGTTAGGACAGGAAAGACCAACCTTAGACTATTGCTTATACATAAGGGATCTGGCTACTCTATGGAATTTATTATTCCATATGAATTTAAATAATGTTGATTGGAAGTTATCTAAGTCTTTATCGTTTATAGTGAAGGGGTGTGTCCTAAATAAATATAATATAAGAGGGAGAATATTCATCTTTATATTCATATTTATCTTTTAGTGTCTTATATATGGGAATACAGTTAGCTTTATATAGATTGTTTAGTTTTGCTGTAATATTAACTCCTAAATATCTAATGTGGGATTTTGGCTAGGAAAAACTGTAGTTAAGTTTTATGATTTCCTTTTCTAGGGGGGACATATATAAGCCAAGGTATATAAGCCAAGGTGGTGTTGGCGATAACTGCTTACAGTCCCTTGTACTGCAAGAAGATCCAATAAATCAGTACTACAGGAAATCAAGACAAACTGTTCACTGGAAGGCATGATCATGAGGGTGAAACTCAAATATTTCCACAATATCATGAGGAGATAGGATTCCCTAGAAAATTCTCTGATGCTGGGAAAGATTGAAGGAACTCAAAGAAGGGGTGGAGATGGATAGAGGAGATCATTGAAGCAATGGACATAAACTTCATGGAGCTCAGAGTGACAATAACTGACAGATATGCCTGGCGTGCAGCGGTCCATAATGTCATGGACAGTTGGACACGACTGAATGACTAAGCAACAACAACAAATAATTAACAAGGACGTCAAAACAGCAGTTGAAACACTTGTTTCAATAGACAAAGGTTAAATGGTGACAAGTGTTCTCCAACTAATACCCCTTTGATTTTTTTGTGTTTAACAACAAATAAGGAAATACTTGACCTTAGCCTTTGTTTGAGAGCCCCTGTTCATTCTAATAGAGGCCTGATTGTCTAGAATCCTTGTGGAATTCCTGGTTGACCCAGAAAAGTGAATACATATGGTTCCATCATGAACCCCTTAGTCTACTCCCCTCCCACTTAATAAAGATATTTCATCCAAGGGTAGTTTTTTTAGGGAGCTGGTATATCCCACCCCATAGCTGCTTGAAGTCACCGAGCCCTACCAATATGTTCTCCCCACTCCGAAGCCATATCCCAAGTCTACCATTCCATCACACTACCGTTCCCAGATCCCCGATTCCTCATGTGTGTTAAAGATCCAGACTCCTCACACAGACATTCTGTATCCAGCAGTTACACTAACTACTCCTGCTGTGACTAGATCCTGCCGCATGTAACTGATAAACATGGCCCTAGAACTATTGGCACATAGGGGGAAAGAGATGAAATGGCACAAGTCCTTGGAGAAAGACTTGGCCACGTGGGGTAGTTCAAATATGTATATATATATATATATAAATATATATGTGAACTATATGTTTGCCCAAGGAAGGGGCTAGTGGTGATTGGTGGATTAACTGTATAAATATGTGATCTGAAAAATAAAGTGCATGCTCTCCTTGAGACACATACGCAGCACAAAGCATTTTTTTTTTTTAAATCAGAAATTAGCCGATAACTTGTCCTGAAACTCTGCAACTTGGTTTAAAGAATTGATAACTCGTCCTAGCCTCCAGGTTAAGCTATCCTGTGTGAGGGGATGAAAATAACTTGACAACCTATGGGCAGGATTGATCTGCATGGCCTATTCAAGCCCAATGAAGAGTGAGTTGTGACATTGACTATCTTTTTGTCTGCTGCATGTAGTTGACACTTTGAAGTCTGATTTTGTTTTTGTATTTTTCGCTGTTAGTACCTAATTTTGACCCTGAGTTTCTGCTCAGCCTGCTCCCTGCTAACTGCTGTCACCTGTGCCCTGCTACATGCCTGTCCACTGCTACCTTGGTTGAGATAGCCTATTGATTATTTTGTGTGCTTTATTTATAACTCTGCATATTGAATATATTTATTATAGGTATTTGGACCTTGTATTAAGCACACTTAGGATTATATATATTATCTTGTATACAAGTGAGGTTGACATATGACACTACTTTGTGCTATCTGGGAGACGTGCAGCATATTTTAATATTTTATGTTTATATATTTAATAAAAGTTATATTTTATACTATATGGGTTTGAGTTATGACTTTTGTCTGTAGATATTTATATGGATGTTCCTTTGGGGGAGGTGGCTTTCTTGTGAATTAAAGGTGTATTTTTTTCTCCTCCTTTTTGTAGCAACACCCAAAGCTACCGGCTTTCTGGCACCATCCACAGCTGCCTGCTGTCTGGAACTATCCACGCCTACCTGCAGATGGGCACCACCAACAGCTGCCTGCTGTCTTTCACTACCCACAGCTAACTGCCTGCCTGGCACCATTCAGTTCTACCCACTTGTCTTCTGCTACCAGCTTGACTAGAGCTACCTGCCTGTCTCAAGCTACCTGTCTGTTTGGCACATTCCCAAACTACCTGCTTGTCACCAGGCTACTACTTGTCCTGCTACTTACAACCTCCCCACGACATTGAAGCCAAATATTTTAGTCATATCATGAAAAGACAGTATTCCCAAGATAAGACTCTGAAGCTGGGAAATATTGATGTCACATAAATAAGGGGGGTCAGAGGTGGAGATGGGTAGATGAGGTCATTCAGGCAATGAACATGAGCTTGAGGGAGCACAGGAGGGCAGTGGCTGACAGATGTGTATTGCGTGCTGTGGTCCATAGACTCATAGAGAGTCAGACACTACTAAACAACAAAGCAGCAACCACCTGTGCAGTAGAGAATGCACACAAGACAGCATATGGATATCACTATGCAGCCAAATCTCATATGTACATTCAGACACAAGGCTGAATTAAATTAGAGCCATTAACACCGCCAGTATTTTTAGGTGCCAAAAAATGTTAAGAGTGTAAACACTTTAGGTTTACGTAGCACAAAATATGTAGCCAAGGAGCAGGGGTGTGTAACAACTGTAGCCAATAAGATGCGTTCTGCATAAAACATTGGACAGTTAGACCCCCAGCATGTTCAAAAACAGAGACTGATTAGAGGAGGCTGAATGCTTCTTCTGCAGTTTCTCACAGCATAATGTTCTGCTTATAAACACACATCTCGTTGGAAATACGGTATGTATGCCTGTGTCCTACCCAGCAACTTCTGCTGCAGCTAGTAAGAAAAAGTTAGTGGAATTTATTGAACAGAATATAATCTGTATGTGAATTTACACAGCACTAGGTATTTAGAGCCATATTCACATTAAAATGGTCATGAGACTGTATTTAAAGATTAAGATAAAGTCCTGGAGGACACGGGTAGATCTAGAAGAACAGGATGGGATAGTAGCGAGACAGTAGTCAGGTACGTAATGGTCATTTTCTATGCCAGGAAGCCCAACTTGGATTTTGCATCTAGTTTCTGATGCAGCAAGGAGTGTATACACACATACACACATATATATATATACATATTTCATACGCATGGATCTCATTCACAGAATGGAAATGTGTTTTTTAATTCAGCAGAAAGGGCAAATCTATGTTTATAAATGCTGAGGTATCTAAAATTATATGCATACTTTATATAGGATCATAGAGTGCCATCTATCTATCTATCTATCTATCTATCTATCTATCTATTTTGCATTGAACTGTAGTCTAATGGTTTGCGGTGGTCTGAGCAGTAACTGTATTAATCCACATCAAGTGAACAGAACAGACAGGCCGAAAATACATCTCTATTGGGATTCGCTAAAGAGCAGTTCCCCCATAACATGGTAGTGAGGGAGCCAGAGAGATGACTGGATGGAAAGTAAACATGACATCTTCAAAATAAGATAACTCTAATAAAAACAACTTCAATTTAAAAAAAATCAACAGCTATTTCCACATATCGTAATTAGATCAAAATGATACTGAGGCCCATTTCCACCAAACATGTGTCCCTTTAAAGGATCACTGAACTTTTTTTTCATTAAAAGTAAACTGAATCAAAAGTAAACTGGTTTATACATTTTAGAAACAGTTTATTGAAATATGAGAAATATTTTTGGCAACATTTCTTTTATTTTGCCACTCATATTGATCAGTATAGAGGCTGCTATTATTGCCTCTCACAATATACTTAACAGTAAGAATACTTTTTAGTGTAGTAAGAGGTGGGGGAAAGAACACTGTCAGAAGTCCAGAGCCTTTGTTTGATGACTGGATAAGACTGAAGTTGACCCTCCTAACTTGCCCAAAACCAGGGTGTTAAATCAAAGAGTAAAACCATAGCCCTCCAGAAATGTAAACACACCTCTCACACACTCAGCCTTCACCAATGTATCATGAGTCTCGCCAGTGACAAGCAGCTTCACTAAGTATGTGTGTATGTATATATATTGGCATTTGTGGCCATATTTGTGTGTCCCAGCTCAACTTCCCAGAATGCAGTGTAATAACTGTTTTTCTCTGAAATCTGAGCTGGAAGCAGGTTTTTTAACTTGCTTTAGAGATACAAATGTGAACACAGATGTACTTTTTATTTACTATATATATATATATTATCTGAGATAATGTTGCAATGTTGGAATGGTTAGAATGATTCTGTGAATGCAAGATTTTGTTTGTGTGAAATTGCTCTTTTTACTAACCTAAAAATTAACAAATGTACTGATATAAACTGTGACATTTGGGATGGAGAAAGTGAGTGTAAGAGTTGTTTTTTTTTTACTTCATATTGCTTGCATGTGTTTTGCTGAATAGTGTTATCTAAGAAAGAGAAAAAAAATTACCTTGGTTAGAATACAAAGTAAAGAATGTGTTCTGACAAAGGTCTAAACAAATTGCTAACAGGCACATAGAACCCCCCCCCCCCCAACTCTTTTTAGATTTTTCAAAACTATATTGTTGAAAACCATATTAAAGGTGGGTGTAAATTAGATGTGTATTGTATAACCAGTGAAGTAATTAGTATATATATATTCCATTTTTTTAATTATTATTATTATTAAGCTATTTACTTTGATATTTTTTGATTGTCCAGTAAAATAAATTACAACCTGCATTGTTACTGTCTTGGCTAGATCCAAGGATACTGGTTGATCCTGTTTTATTCTATTAAATATTGTTTTATGTCTCAAAACAAGGGTGAAAAACCAAAAGCAAAAGAGATTGAAGAGATACTTATTACAGGTGCAACTATACTGGGTACGGCAGTAACCACAGAAGTGGATGGAAGAAATGTTGAAAAGGAGCAAAGGGAAAATAGACATACAGCCCCATTAAATTTGAAGCCCATAGTGGCATCGGCACACCCACAAAGGCTGCCGGCTTGAAAGTCGGATACCTTACAGAGCTATTAAATTGAACCATGCCGCGAGTTACAGGCCGGAAAGGCAAACCTGTAAGCCATTCTTGCGAACGTTGGATGTGTTAGGGTTTAGATAGAGCCAATGGCATCATTACGTCAATGAAAAATGAAGGTTAGATTTCAAAGCCTTACTGGTTCCAGAAAAAATGCAATATTAATAAATCAGTAAATACAATATTCATGATATCCATGAATTCCATTATATGTATTAAAACATTAATTGCCGGGATCGATATAACACAGATTTTTTTTTTTTTTTTATATTACAGATTTGAGAGCTGGAGAATATTGTGCTATTAATTTTAATACCTAACATAATTTCCCTTTAATTATAAATACAGTAGTGTGTTTATATTTGCATTTACAGTGCTATGGATTGGACTTTAACCCCCTTGCAGGTCCTCTCGAGTAACCCGTTGGATTTTTGGCTCCAATTTTGAACGCCAGTGGTTTTGTAGGAATTTACAGGCTTGACAGATCAAAGGATTTTCGTCCGCAAGTTCGGGGGAGAGCCACAGCTGGATAAAGAGACACAAGAGAAGTGGGAGAGACACAGGGGAGGGAGAGGGGGGAAAGAAAGAGACATGCAGGGTACACATAAAAATATTACATAAACAGACAGAAAACACAATGACACTGTATCATGCCGTCATGTTTGACAGGCAAGTTGCTAGTAGTATAATAAAACATAGATCTCTTAGTTACAAATATAACACATCTAACGTGTCCATCTGTTTGTTATAAAATATGTATTTTTGCTCTTGTTTTAATTTCTTCAGTTCAAATATATTTTAAGGTTAAAATTACATATTAATGCGTTATGACATTAAGGATAAATAGCAAATGTCATTAAGTAAAATAGTACATCATATAATAAACTTACCCCCAGATAAATAATATGAATAACACAATATTTAGTGGGTGGTTATGCGCATATGCATTATCCTGACCAAAAGATTTGGCTTCTCTCACTAAGTTCCTTTTAGAGAAAAGGCCTGCCAAATATAAAAAAGTATCAGTTTTGTGATGTTTGTTTTATGTGGATGTGGTTTTACATTTTCTATAAGTGTATTTTTTTTCAATTCATTTTAATTAGACAGATAGTCAGGTATATAAACATCAAATATATTTAAGGCAACAAATGAACAGAGATACAATACAAAGTGTTATATCTTATGAACTAACGCTTATAGTTATCTGTCTTCCTCTCCATCTTTTCCTTTTTCAATCTGAGGGTTAAACTGGGATTATTTGTACAATAATATCGACATTTTCTAAGTGTATCTTACTGTCTTTTTGTTGTTTGTAAAATTTCCATTAAAGTAAACTGAATTTGTATGACTACATTATCTTGTTCATATTGATTGCATATAGATAAGTGTATTTTAACACATGTACAGTTAAAGGCAAAGTTCTATGAAAGTTCTATGGAAGTTTTATGCACTTTGATTCCCACATATGTTAAATATTATTATTATTAAAAACAGCATTGCAAGGAATTTGGCTAAAAAAATGTTTAAAAAAAATAAAAATAATAATAATTGCAGTTAATGTGGAGTGATAGATTTTTGCAAACTATCTAGGATCTTTTGTGTGATCACCTTTACATTTAATTGACCTGTAGTGATGTTGCGAACATAAAATTTGCGGTTCGCGAAACAGCGGACGCGAACTTCCATCAAATGATCGCGAATGGGCGAACCCGGCAAATCTCCATAGACTTCAATGGGCAGGCAAATTTCAAAACCCACAGGGACTCTTTCTGGCCACAATAGTGATGGGAAAGTTGTTTCAAGGGGACTAACACCTGGACTGTGGCATGCCAGAGGGGGATCCATGGCAAAACTCCCACGGAAAATTACATAGTTGATGCAGAGTCTGGTTTTAAGCCATAAAGGGCATAAATCACCTAACATTCCTAAATTGTTTGGAATACCATGCTTTAAAACATCAGGTATGATGTTGTATCGATCAGGTAGTGTAAGGGTTACACCCACTTCACAGTAACAGACCAATCTCCCCGTTTAATGCACAGCAAACAACCGCAAACAGTCCCTTTGCACAACCGCAAACTCCCCATTTGCACAAGGATGGATACCAAGCTAGCCATGTCCCGTTCCTTGTCCTCACTGATGTCATTGAAGGTCTCTTCCTCCACCCAGCCACCAAGGGTCCCCGAAAGGTGACAACAAGCCCCCTGGGACACCTGCTGTGTTTGGTCTTCCACCTCCTCAAAGCCACCTTCCTCCTCTGACTCCTCTTCTTCAGACTCCTCTCTCTGCGTTGCCTCTGTCTGCGTTATTATAAGGTGTGTACTGTTAAGAATATGTAGTACTATTCCTATCAGTTTAATCCCTGTTACGTCCACTATTAGGGGACGTGTATATGGCATTGATTTTTGGAACAGGGAGATGGAAAAAGATGCTTGGTCAGACCTCCTACTTCAAATTTGGGGCACTGCGCGTGCAATCTAAGGTGCCACCAGATATGAGTGTCACTGTGCACTGGCAAAAGTTGGCAGAGTAGGCACTGTAGGCCACACCCAAACGCCTGTAGGCAGGCAACTGATATTAAATCAATTACAGTCAAAAAAGTGTTGTTTTATGTCACTGTACACTACGGTTGCACCAGATATGACGTATCACTGTGCACTGGCAAAAATTGGCAGAGTAGATGCAATAGGCTTCACACACACGCCTGTAAGCAGGCAATTGCTATTCAATCTATTACAGTCAAAAAAGTGTTGTTTTATTTCACTAAGCACAATATAAGCTGTTAGGTATTAGCCTGTCACACACACCCGCTGGCAGGCAGGGATATGCAATTGGATTACACAGAAAAAATAATAAAATAAAATAAATGATGTTCTAGCCCTAAAAAGGGCTTTTTGGGTTGCTGTCCTTCAGATGGAAGGCTCTGGAAGGGAGTGTATGCTGTTGATTGGCTGGAATGTGTCTGCTGACTGTGAGGTGCAGGGTCAAAGTTTCCTCAATGATAAAGTATAGGGGGCGAACCGAAAAGCGCATATGTTCGCCGTCCGCTGCGAACACGAACATGCCAAAATCGCCGCGAATAGTCAGCGGGCGAACTGTTCGCGACATCTCTATTGACCTGTAATAAGTATATATTCGGACATGTGAGTATATAATACAACATAAAAGGTATAAAACCTGTAGCGATATTATGAGGTAGAATCAGTCATTTTGATACAATTCTAAATAAGATAATCAAAAGAAGGTGTTTGTATGGTGAAGATATTGATCCACATTTGTCCAATGACATCCTCTTTTCCTTAAAGATTAAAACGCTATGTACAATACTAAATCCCCAATTTTGGTAACCAACTTTTGTTACCCAAAATGGTTCAATTATATAATTTATATTAACTTGATTTGATTATGCTTTGAAGTATATTCCCATGTACACTAACCCTTGTTAACCACAGAGTTGTGTGTATGTGAAGTTTAAGTTGCAGATGAGGAGGATTTTCTCTTAGGTTTTTGATGAGATTATGTAAGTTTGTAAGATGAATGTAAGGTCTTGCATGACACATCTTGGGTGCAAACATATTTATTTTTATTTCTGTAACACTTTTGCCTGTGACCAGAAGAAGATGAACACAAGCTGGAGACTACCATGCCATGTTATCCTTTAAATAGGTAAAAAAGACAAAGAAAGTAATGACCATGCCAAAAGCTTGCTCTGATATATGAGGAGTAAAAAGTATCTACTATTAAATAGGGCTCTATTTAAGCACATTGCATATTTTCTTTACAGAAGTTTTTAGTTAGTGAAGACCTTGTTTTTGGATAGAAGTTCACTAACTAAAAACTTCTGTAAAAAAATATGCTCTGTGCCGAATTGGCCCAATTGCAATTTAATAAGGCTGTAGATGTTTATCCTGGTGACAGAAGATAATGACAGATGAGAGATCTAATACAGCATCTGCCAAATAAAGACAAAGCTCGGACAGAAGTCTTGCTGTGATTCTGCAGCCAAGAAAGTTGGCACAATCCAATCTCTTGTTCATTGACCTGGAAATGTGATCATGCATGTATCTACTGGCAATAAAAAAAGATGTAAGATCTATGGGAGTAAGTCCCATACAGCTTACTCTGTGACTGGCAATCTGCACAGAATGGACCTTTGCCTTGACCAAAGGATCTCATAGAAGCAATCTGTCTGTTTTTAGAATTTTGGAAAACATATAGCTTTGTGTGATGTGTATTTTGGTTTGTGTAAATAGTGTTTAAGTCTGTGCTTATAATGTTTTTCATAATTTCATCTTTTCTATTCTTTTCTAACCCGTTTTTTTTGGTCCTGTTCTTTAGCCTCTAACACTTAATGCACCTTGTTCTGTTACCTTGCTAGGATATAGAATGTACTAACATCTGATAACATCACCACCTCCTCCCATCCCTTCCTCTCTCACAGTTGAAGACTTTGCCAACCATTTTATTCATAAAATCAAAAATATACGCAATGAACTCTCATCTCACAGTAGCTCATTCACTCTACCATCTCAACTATCCAACCACACCCACTCTTCTCCCTCCCCCAATCCAACAGCCATTCTGCACTGCTTTGCCCCAGCTACAGAGGATGAAGTCGCTAGCCTGCTATCATCCACTCGCCTCACTACATGTCCCCAGGACCCTATTCAATCTCAGCTTATCCCTCCCCTCTCTACCACACTAATCCCAGCTCTCACACACATCTTCAACCTTTCCCTAACTACCGGCAAGTTTCCATCTTGTCTAAAACACGCCACAATTACACCCATTCTCAAAAAGTACTCATCTGACTCTGACATTGCTTCTAAATACCACCCTATCTCTCTACTTCCTCTGGCTTCCAAACTGCTGGAGCGGCTCGTCTATAACCGCCTTACCAGCTTTATCTCCTCTAACTCTTTTCTTGACACCTTCCAATCCGGCTTTCGGCCCCAACACTCCACTGAGACAGCTCTCACTAAAGTCACCAATGACCTGCTTACTGCCAAGTCAAAAGGTCATTTTTCTATTCTCCTTCTTCTAGATCTCTCTGCTGCCTTTGACACTGTTGACCATCCACTTCTACTCCATATCCTCTCTTCCCTCTGTATTCGAGACACTGCTCTTTAGTGGTTCTCATCATACCTACAAAATCGATCATTCAGTATCTCCTTTTCTGACTTTTTCCTCTTCATCTACCTACCCCCTGTCTGCTGGCGTACCCCAAGGATCTGTCCTAGGCCCGCTCCTCTTCTCCATCTACACTTCCTCACTTGGTACCCTAATAAACTCTTTTGGGCTGCAATATCATCTCTACACAGATGACATCCAAATCTATCTATCAGCACCAGATCTATCCCCCTCTCTTCTAACACATGTCTCCAACCGCCTCTCTAGTATATCCTCTTGGATGTCCACCCACCATCTCAAACTCAACATGTCTAAAACTGAACTCCTAATCTTCCCTCCCTCTCCCACTGAGTCAATTCCTTACATCTCTCTAACGGTCAATAATGACATCATCACCCCCTCCTCCCAAGCCCATTGTCTTGGGGTTCTACTGGACCCCGCCCTGTCCTTCATCCCTCACATACAATCACTAACTAAATCTTGTCTTCTCCATGTAAAAAACCTCTCCAAAATTCGCCACTTTCTTACACAAGACACAACTAAAATCTTTATACACTCTCTCATCATCTCTCGACTGGACTACTGAAACTCGCTTCTTGCTGGCCTACCCACCACCCGACTATCTCCACTTCAATCCATTATGAATGCCTCTGCTAGACTCCTCTTCTGTACACAACGTTCAGTGTCGGCATCACCTCTCTGTCAATCTCTCCTCTGGCTTCCCATAGCCTCCAGAATAAAATTTTAAATCCTGACCCTAACTTTCAAAGCCCTCAACAAGAGCACTCCCCCATACATTTCTGGTCTTATCTCCAAATACTCCCCCACCCGCCCTCTTCGCTCTGCTAATGACCTTCTTCTTTCCACAACTCTTGTCACCTCCTCTCACTCTCGCCTTCGGGACTTTTCTCGTGCTGCCCCTATTCTCTGGAACTCCTTGCCTCGCTCCACCAGATTATCCTCCAGCCTCAAAACATTCAAAACCTCTCTAAAAACACATCTCTTCAAAGAAGCGTATCACCTTCCACCCTAACACACTCTCAAATCTCTCTCCCTCCTTTTCCTCACACAATACCTTTAGGATGTAAGTCTGCGAGTTTCAATCCCACAAGGTGTTTTAGGGAAAGCACCATGGCCACTGTTTTCGAAACTCAAAGACAGGGACCCCCTTGTTTTACTATGTGTTAATTTGTATGTATCTTTGTATTGAACGTATCTTATGTACAGCGCTACGGAATATGTTGGCGCGTTGTAAATAAACAATAATAATAATAATAATAATAATAACATCTTTACATTGTAAGTCTGCAAGTTTTCAATCTTGCATGGCTCTTTGGGGAAAGCACTATGGACACCAGATTCTAAGCTTAAAGACAAGGCTCTCCATTCTATGCAGTGTTTTAATATTGAATTTGTCTTTGCCTGGAATTTAACTTATGTATAGGGCTACAAAATATGTTGGCGTGTTACAAATAAAGAATAATAATAACAATAAGGAAGAGTAATTAGAGAGAGAGAAGGCAATGTCTTGCATAAACTCTGGGTTGTTGATAAAATTGGTACATAGTACCAATAGTACCCACTGCAGTGGATTCCTGCTTAAAAAACTCCCAGGGGATTTTGTCTGCATTAAAGTTTTCAAGCATGAGTGGAATTCCCAAAAAAGAGAAGGACCTTCCCAGGTAATTCTTACTACACCTACTGCAGTTAAAATAGGAGATAAATATTATTGGATCATTAATTTCCACTGCACTGCTTGCCCCAGGAACCAGGCAAATCCCTCACAGACCACAGTTTAAACCTCCAATTGCTGAAATATCTGAAGGATGTACACCATTCCAATGGATTCGTTTTCTGGTGTCTGTTGCCATTATAATTAGTACTATTTTTACAGTGTATGTCATCTATGGGATATACATCCACTAAACTGAAATTTAACACACTTTCTCAGAAAAACTAGAGAAGTTATACCTCCTCAGTTTGTTACAACTACATCTATTTAGCATGAAAATACATTCTTACATGTATTAATGATGTATGCCCGTTTTCTTAGTTTAACTAAGCTAAGATTTTCACTAGATTTAATTGCATCAAAGATGTAGGTACCTTTGCAGGTCAATCTACTTGTACTAACATGACTATGCTTTATAATTGAACTTCAATATACAACTCTGCAGCTAAAAGTACTTCCCCAAGTTACTTCTCCATACTTTCCGGTCAGGCACATATAATATCGTAACCTACCGCTGTAAATGGAGCACTTGTACTAATAGTAATAAGAAAGTAAACAAGGGCACACCTGCAAAATTAAAGATCTTCCTTTTCACCAACACCCCACCAACACAATGTGTCTGTGGCAATTGGATCCCCGTTGGCTATCCCCTAATTGGTTTGGTACCTGTTATTTGGGTGCTGTTGACCCTGCTATTTACAATACTTCTACTCTACCACATAGCTATCCCTGAAAGCTAAGATCTATATCTAACAGGCTAAATGATCATACTTGGAGTACTGATTTTTATGTGGGATCAGTGGCAGCTGGTTACTTTCCAAGTTGGTGGGGAGGAAGGCAGAGACCTGGCCCCTCGCCTTAAATTTAATCTGCCCAAAAGTAGAAACCCCTCCCCTTCACAACATGCCCTGCCCAGTGACAAATACTCTGCCCACTTACGTGATTTTTTTTCCCTTGTCACTTTACGTACATTTGATCTAGATAAAGGTGAGTTGTGCTGGTTCTGCTCCCTATTCTTATGATGGGAAGTGCTTGCATTTTCTTGATGACATGTAATAATTAAATAGAATACATATAAAAAATGTTAGATCAGGACGTATAGCTGTGGTAGCTCATAGAAATAGACAAAAATGATCCCATAGAGAGGCAGGGATCGAGATAGAGGGATGGAGAAAGAGAGGGGGATTGAGAGAGGGATAGATAAGCAAGCTAAGAAGACCTTGATTGTGGAAAAAATGTAAGGCATGCGAATAAGAGGACGACAGTGGAGGAGATTGATAGATGATGTTATTGAAGCAATGAACATGAACCTGAGGAAGCTCAGAGGAGAGTGGCAGACAGATGTGCCTGATGTGCTGTGGTCCATACGGTCACAGAGAGACGGACATGACTGAACAAAAACAAAAGTAATGGGGAAAACAATACTATATCTGAATACATTTTTACAAACACTACACTGGCTAAATGCTCCTACAGGTAGACTGATTGAAGTAAAACCTAAAAAGCAGACATCAATTTATTTTACTTGACAAGACAAGAACTAAAACTGAAGTAAAAACCACTTAACCTTTTGTACCATAATCCATCATTTTAAACTGGCTACAAGCCCTGTGTATCATTTGAATTAAATAAAATCAGATTTTAACTGTTATACTAAACTGTATAAAAACTGTTGATTGGAAGTTCCACTGGTATATACATAATGTATATTCTATATGATATATGTGTGTTTATATATATATATATATATATCACATATTATAATTGTCAAACTGTGATTTGTCGTCACGCTTGCGAGCCTTGCAAAGCAAAGTGAGCCGTTGAGGCATTGAAGCCTTCCGAGCTTGCAGCACTTAGGCAATGAGCGCCAAAGGCGCTCATTGCCCTGAGAGCCTCAAGAAGCGAGGCGAGCAGTTGAGGCACGCAGGAGTTAGGCTGCAAGCAGTTGAGCAACGTGGACATAGATAAAAAAAATCCGACCTCAGAATCTCTGGGGCAAAAGAATCCCGCCTCGGAAAAATACAAAGTTAACGGCCGAACTGCAGAAATTGAAAAAGACGAAAAACAAAATAAATGAAAACACACTCACACACAGCACAGGGGGAGAGCCAGGAAGCCTGTGAGTGAGGATGCAAGCAATTTTGAGCCTTATTTGCAGTGTTTGGTAACTCGAAAATCATCTAAGCAAGAAAAAAAAAATGGCGGACGAAAAACGTAAAAAAATCTGAAACTGGATGAAAATGAGGCTGAGCAAAGCCAGGCATGCGGGACTTAGAAAATACACAATGGCAAAGACAGTAACACTTACACGAACAATGCCAGGCACGCAGGACTTGGAAAAGTAACGCCAGCCAGCGCGCACCATACAAACATTCAGCAGACAAACAGAGGAGAAAGATACAGGGTAGGGACAGGGGGGAGATGCTGGAAAGAGACACATGGCATTCCCAAGCGCAAAACTTGCAGGTCAATTAACCCTGCAATTAGCGGCCTGTACAGTAGGCGGGATGAAGGCGAAGGCGATCATCGTGGGTCTTGCGATGAGCGCCGAACGTGCTCAGAGAAACAAAAACCTCACATTGTGTGGCAAACAGCATTGCCTGGCTTACAATTTTATTGCCATCATTTTTGATGGGCAAGTCGCTAGTATATATATATAAATATATATATATATATAAATATATATATATATATATATATATAAACACACCTGTCATATGCATTATATATGTGCTTGTGGACATACTTACGCACACATATATACACACATACAAAGGGGTGGAGAAGAATATTAAATATCTAAAACATGTGAACCTGGAAAACATTTGTAGGAGCACAACAGGCTGCTTTCTAGAAGCCTGGAAGAAGGTCCTTTGTAGGGATGCAGATGCCTTATTCTTTGTAAATACAGAATTCAACCTGTATTCTAGGAGCCTGGAAGGAGGTCCTTCATAGGGATGCAGATGCCTTATTCTTTGTAAATATAGAATACAAGCTGTATTCTAGGAGCCTGGAAGGAGGTCCTTCATAGGGATGCAGATGCGTTATTCTATGTAAATATAGAATACAAGCTGTACTCTAGACGCCTTCCTTCCAGGCTTGTCTCATATATACAGGGTAGTCAGCAATATACAGAGTACTGAGATGGCTCAGCACACTGAGCCAGGAGTTTTTGTTTTGTTCCAATAAACTTTATTCAGAAGGAGGAGAGAGAAAGAGAGATTATAGAGGGAGAGAAAGAAAGATTATACAGGGAACAATAAAGTGTGTGTGTGGGGGAGGATTTGTCCTTCAGCACACAGACTGCTTCAATAAATTTAAATTTGTTAAAAAACTCAATAGTATATAAACTATATACTCACAAATGTTTTTTTGCACTAAATAGAAACCATTTTTTACTGTGTTTGACAGACAGGCTCATTGCTTCGAATCGAGCACAGACAGCATTGTCCCCTGATCTGTAGTACAAAGCAAGTCACCAGCAGGGGGAGATGTGATAAGGGGATAAGTCAGTGGCCCTCATTCAATTGCAATTTGGCCAATTGAATAGGGGTCTAAATAAGCACATAACATATTTTTTTTAAAGAAGTTTTTAGTTAGTAAAAATGTATCCAAAAGCAAGGTTTTCACTAACTAAAAATGTATTTAAAAAAATATGTTATGTGCTTATTTAGACCCCTATTCAATTGGCCAAATCGCAATTGAATGAGGCCCAGTGTGTTTAACTGCTGCCAAAAGATTCATCATTTAAAAAGCAGATATAAAAAAATGTAAATATTGCACATGATATACTTATTTTTTATATTTATATGAATTAAATTAAATCAGTTAGTTATGGGGGATAAGGTCAATGTATTCATTCTGGGAGGGCGGTTGCCTATTTGCCCCTATGCACCAGCCTCCCCTGGTGGGTATTATATTTCCAAATTGAGTTGTGTATCATGTTTTAGACCTTATTGATACATTACTAAGCTCTTTGATGCTGAGTTTAACAGGAGTGCGGACGCTATTGGGAAACTAAATGAAGAGCAAGTCCAAATTCGAATGGTTATCTTATAAAACAGGATGTCTCTACATTACATTCAAGCAGCAATGGGGTGGGGGGGTTGTATTCTAGTTGGCAGAGAATATTGCACTAAAATTGATGGCCATCATACTGCAATCCAAACTAATCTGACTCAAATGAGATTTTATCTCCTGGATGGGTGAACTCGGTCAAAAGATAGTTCTCTTAATTTTCATTGGATTGCACTCTCTAGGTCGGTTTATTTAAATAAAAAGGAAGCAGCACAAAAGACCAATGATCCATCCCCGAAACCTACCTCCAGCACCTAAACCTCCCCCTTGTTCTCCAAATATATCCCATGCTGCAGGGTTACCCCATGATAACGCTTGCTGCGGGGGTCTCGATTGAGACTCAATCGGCACCCCCGCTGCATTTCAACCTCAAATTTGAGGAATCTACCATTTTAGATTTCTTCTTCCTGAGGACAGAGAGAAAGCTTCTATGTGCACATGTGGGAATGTGATTGCTATAACTACCAGTGCTATCATTAGGACTAATGCAAAGATCATTAGTTTACAAGGACACACCGTGTTGAGGCAGAAGCATCAATTTGCATATAAAAATGAAAATGTGAAAGCTGTGATATTTTTTTTTACTTTATAAAAATATTTTGCCCATTATCAAGTTTAGTTATACAAAATACTACATAGAGAAACGCTGATGGCTGTGGCACCTGTGCTGTTTCTATGACTATAGAAACAGCACAGATCATGCTTTATTTTTGCATATGTACAGCATTTGATTTATGAAGAATTTAGTGGTAGGTGTGAAAAAGGTAACTGTAGCGCCAGCAGCATTTTCAGCATTTACTTCCAAGTGTGCTCTCCAACACACTCATATTTAAACCCTTTTAGGGTTGTATCTGAATTGACACTCCCTTAGTATGCTAAAAAATTATTTAATAAATATATTAAGCATGTATATCAAACTTGTGGGAATTTATATATGTATGACAGTGTACCAAAAAAAAACTTACACAAATACAATTAAATAAAACAAAACATATCCCACTGGTTTTCCACATATTCCTCCACTCCTCAATCTCCTCAGAAATAAAGACAATGGTGCTCATTCAATTGAGAAATTGCAGCTTATGGGAGCCCGTAATGTAGCTCGTAAACAAATTTGCTATTCAATTGCCGTTTTTTTTTTTGCGATCCGCAAGTGAATTAATTGCACAACAGTCTCAAGCTCACAAATCGACAGGAAAATACATTTTTTTTTAATGTTTCATTTTGGAGTTAAATCAATCTCGGGTATCAATGAGTTAATACATATCAGGCCACCCATATGGACTAGAACAGTATTGGCGTTCATTTTCATAATTCTGTATTTTGAGGGTTTGCGAGTCTGATTACATATCGGACCCCCGAACCTAATTGGTTGACATGTAACCTGGATGTTTTTGTGCCTTAATAATTACTGTCATAATGATGTCTCATTTTCTATTGGCTATTGAGGTTACGGGCTTGCTTAATTGATCATGTTCCCGTCCAGAACTGCTATGAACCAGTGCATGGTTTACGGTTTCGGCTTTGTGACAGTAACTTTTGAGCTTGAGCAAATGAATAGCATTGTAATCTGAGACGAACGGGAACCCCCAACACCCCCTCAGATATATAGCCTACTACGATCGAGTTGCAGGCTTTCAATTGAATTGGGCCCATTATTTTCAAATATTTTTTTATTACAAATGTGAGAGCTTGAAACTGTTTTGAGCTTCATATATTTGAAAAGGTCCAGTACACAGAAACACCTAGAAATACTGGTTTACAAAGGTATAAAATTAGATTTTTCTGTATTTTAGTCACATTATATAGTTTAGTTTTTAAATCTTTATTGCAAAACTCAATAAAAGTATGTATAAAATAACATTTTTCATTTTGTATTATATTATTATGCCAAAAAACTGATACTTCTCAGTATCATAATGGAAACATTTTTACACTTTTTTTAAGCAAAGTATTATATAGTCTAGTTTATTCTATAATGTTGCAATGCATTTGATAATATATAATACAGAGGTTTTTTTTTTTAAGAATACATCTAACCCTTACTGTTTACTATCTCCTTAAATGGATTTTCATGGTATTATGTGCTTCTTGCATAAACTATATAAAATATTAATTATGCTGAATTTGAATGGACTTGTAGGAAGTAATTGAAAAAATATAAATGTAATCAGTGTAACAAAAGAAATTGTCATAATAGAATTCAAAAGACAAATTGTCATTAATAAAAATTAGATATGAAAGTAAGTGAAAAATAATTTAAAGATTCTGATGTCTATCATCAAAATGCATTTTCTGTAATTAAATATTATTCCATTAATATTTATATTTTTCTTTTATCATTAGAAAATTTAATAATTTGGTTCCATAATTAAATATTTTTGAATGCAAAGAGCTTTAGAAAGGCAACTCTGTTCTTTACAGTGTTTTGTCATGAAACTGATTTAACACATAACAAATGCTTAATGTAGTATGAAAATTAGGTTAGATGGTATTCTAATTACATTTTCATTGATGTATATGATTTGACTTGTACAGTTTTGGCTAGAATGTTAGCTTCATTTACATTTTAGGTTTATATCTAGTCATTTAATGTAGTGTATGTATTAGTCAGTTATACCAACTATGGCCTGCATTCCATTAGTGCTGTGGCATCTGAGATAAGCGGTTCTCAGAGCTCTTGGAGCTTTGAAAACCTAAGTGCCGGAGCCATTCCATAGCTCCAAGAAAATAGAAAACCATAAAACTAACTGACTTACACCCGTGGCAAAGGGGTTAATTTCAAGTGGTGCTGAAGTAAGTGGTGACACCCATGATTATAGTTAAATACACCATGGTGGTCCGTGGAGTCCTCAGTTGTATAGGGGTTAATGTTAGTTACCATGGGGATCCATAGAGACATGGTTATACTTTAGATGAGGGATCCCCTGGCTCATAGGGGCTAGTCGGTAGGAAGGGGGAACCTTAATGGGACCCCCTGGCTCATATTGGGTAGGAAGGTGGAATTCCCATGCTCATTTGAGGGATGATCATGGGAATCCCTTGGCTCATTGGGGTAGCAGTATAACCCCCTTAACTGTGTCTGATTTGAGAAACCAAGCCTCCAATCTGACTCGATTGAGTTGATAGGTTGTTCATAGCATTGGATTTAGGGCATCCATGCATGGGGCACTCAGGGAGTTCTAAATGGGGCACTCAGAAATACTTCCAAGTTAACCTCTGTGAGATCAGATATTATTACAGGAGGTATGTGATAGGGATTTCGTAAAATGTTTATGGGACAGGCATCGGGGCAAACAAAAGATTTGAGCACTTGAATTGCATTTCTCAGAGGCTAAATTTATATGTGTGATGTGATCTTGGTGGTGAGTTCCTTCTGCTCAATTCTTACTGGAGCAATGGAATGGAGGTCTATAACATTAACAAACCTAACAGGTCTAGAAACTTAAGTTCTCATCTGCCTCTTTCTCAAAAAATGAGAAGAATTACGCACTAACAATTTATCTACTAGTGCACACGCATCAAACATGATATGCATTCAAACTAACTAAGAAAGTAGTTCACATGGTTTATAATGTATCTTGATATTCATGTATTTAAACACAGATTTTGTATGCAGCTCATCTTGAAACCAAGGTTACATTTTTTCTTTATGTAAAATGAAGACTATTTTGTTAGCAGTGTTTGTCACCAAACAGTGTATAACCCTTAGCGGTATGCTGATTTTTTGTGATTTATTCCTCCTCAAACCACTTCCTGTGTTTTTGATTTTAACTATCTATTTTATATCTGCTTTGGATTTCTCTTTGAATTACTGCCAGGAATGACCTACTTGCGTATCTATTTGGTTCTGATTCATTTCTGTGGCACACGCTGGTTGCTTCTTCATACATACACCTGTTTTTCATACATGGTTTGTTTAGTTTCACTATCACTTGTGAAACTTAAACCACTGTGTTCCTTATGTGCTGGGTATAGAACAACTATATTTTTAGCATTTATCACATGGTAACACAACCTTGTTAGATGTGACAATGTCAACACTGTGATATTTTAGTTAGAATTACAGAAAACAAAATGTAACTTTGACTTGTTTCTATTAATTTGGTAATGTGTAGTGTATGATTATGTAGCTAGGCAATAATGATCCTAACCCTATTATGTTCACAGCAAGATTGGAAATACAAGAAATGGTTTATAAACATTACAATCCAAAAAAACAGAATATAGTCTCATACAGCCTATATTTCTAGAACTGGTGCTTCTCTAATAACAGTACTTGAGGGAGTGTATCACACCACATTTTCATGGTATCCTGTTTGAAAACTGGTTAATCAGTCAGTGCCGCAAATACTTTGTTATCTATGGTGATAGAATCACCAGAAGATCTGCTGAGGTTCTGACTCACTTGATGACAGGAGTTGGAGAAAACTGAACTCACTGACATATAGATAATGACTCAATATGAAAGTACTGCAGGTATTGATATAAAATGTATATATGGTATTTACACTGTATTTACAATATATGTATATATATATATATATATATATATATATATATATATATATTGTACATGGCTTTTCATATCAATCAATTCATTGCCATGAACTTCCATATTAAGAGTAGCCTTATAAAACAGTTTAGATGCAGAATAATTTAACAAATGAGAGCACATATCTGTATAAAAGTAAGAATTTATCTAGCATGATGTACTATGTTTATATGCAGTGGAACCTGCATATATATTAGCCTGTCCGCATATTCTGCAAATCCAATATTAGTCCTATATTTATAAAAAAATCTAATATTATTCACAAAATAAAAAAAATTAAAAAAACAACAGAAACTGAAGATTGGACAAGTTCTTTGCTAAATCGAGTGCTGGTGAATTTGTCGCGAAAGGGAAAAAAAAAAAAATTCACCACCAGAACTGAAGTTCGATAATTACTTTCCTCCTCTCCCACTTCTGCCATCACCGCTCCTCAGAAAAGGTAAAGTTCTGATAACATTTTTATTATTTGTGTATCAGATTCAGGGCTAGGAACGGATTATTCCTATTTTAGTTAATTCCTATATGGAAAATAATGATTCTATATAAGTCTGATTCAGTATTTGATTGTCTCTCAGGAACGGATTAATGACGCATATAGAGGCTCCACTGTATTCAATTTCACATACTGTGCTTAGATCTATAACCAATATATTTTATATTTCAGCATTATCATTAACCCTCAGGAGGGACAAACTGTTAACATTTCTTAATATTGCAGTTTTCTATTGTATGTCCAGGTTACCATGTTGAGAAAATAGTCTCAGAAAGCTGATATAATAGGAGGAGAAGATTTAGTATTGGAAATATACATTTACAAAATGCTTCTTTAATCACAGTAAAAGAAATGAAAATTGACAGGCTAGAGTGGAATTTAAAAATATAACAAGAAAAGTTATCAAAATATTCTTCATGCCCACATATTCTGATAATAAATAAGGGCCAATCAGTCAACATAATTACCTATTTTATCTACATTATAAGTAAAGGCTAAATTAATTCTCATAGAAGCCGTATGTATATCTAAGGCAATTCTTCACTGTATTTCTCACTGACACTTCTATTAGAAGGCTGTTTTGTACCTTTTCTGTTAATTAATATTTTTGTTCATTATCACATGAACTTTTACTACTTATCATGCAATGCTTCTCTTTCATCCAGATTATACATGTTATTTAATTTCAGTTGTTGTGTTTTATTTAATTAGGTATGGCTCATCTGGATGTTGCTTTGCCTGCTATAGATCCTTTCTTACAGAGACATTGCAGTGAAAAAAATAGGATTTCATAGGCAGATGTACTTCCTGGATGCTAGACTACTATTGAAACTGTGAAAAAGATCTAAAAAAATGAGTGGTCTCACAGTCATATAAGGGTCAAGTGATCATCATACATGGGTGGAAGTGGAGTTCTAGAGGGCTTCCATTACCTAAATACATATATTTATGAGGATCCTCTTCAGAAAGATGTCTTATGTATGTAAATAGGGTAATCCCTTGTTCCTCACTAAATGTGGTATTAATGGGTGGGGCTTATAAGAGCCCCTACATCCCTTTTCTATTAACTCTAAGAAGGTCACGGCACACCTTATTTTGAGACTTCTCTGAAATAGTTGCTATGGCAATGGTAACCATTTGATAGCATTAGCATTATTTGGACCTTGAAGGATCTTAAAAGAGCCTTGATCAAGTGAGTCACAATTATAAAATAGAATAAGGCTCTTTATTTATACCTGGACAGAACACTATTCCAAACAAGGGGCTACAGGCCATAGTGCTGATGATCATTTACATTTAGACAACTAAAATAAAAAAACAACTATTTTTAAATTCTAGCAGTAATTGGGAAAATGGTGAACAATCACTTTTAGTGATTTGGAAATGTATCATGATTCTAAAAACTCAGTCATAAGGATTTAATATTGGTGTTTAGAAAACAATAATTACACTATTAATACCTGGACTTTCTGGAAAAAAAGATAGAAAATGTCCATTTATATTGCAAGCAACTTATATGTGTTTCTAAACACTATAGATTACAAATGTAAACAAATAATATTTTTTAAAGACTGGTTTGGTTTAAATCTAGACTACTAAAGAAAAAAAAATCATATGACTTGGTTAAGACACATAGGGCCTCATTCTATTAACGGCCGTAGTAGATGCGGGGCCGCAAGGACCGGCCGCAAGCTATTCGGCTATTCTATCCCCCTCCGGCCGGGGATTCTGGCAGGCTTGCGGCCGGCGCCTTGCTATCCCTTGCGGCCGCACGCGCCGGAGGAAAGCCTTTGATCTAAAACGGCCGCAAGAGTTTCGGCCGCAAAAAAATCCCGGTTGCTATTCAATTGCTCCAGGAACCCTCTCTGCAAGGCTAAAACCGAGCCGCAGCTTACTTGCAGGAAAAAGGTCCCGCTAGCACCAATTAAGCACATTATAAAGCCGAAATAAAGCCATCCTGCACTCTGAGGAGGCTATAAAGTGATTGTAGGTGTTAGCATTCATAGCACAACATTCCCCTACACTCAAATCCGTAAAAAAACATTTTTTTAATTCATGTCAAAAAACCATGTAAAAAGTCCCGAGGGCTTGGAGCACCTCAGACCCGCCCACGCTGCGGCCGGAAAATAAACAGTTAATGTAAACTCGGATTTGGGCTGATGTGCAAGCTTGAGAGGGGGTTGCTATTAATCCTCATGTCCCCCAATATGATCCCTAGCATTTACAGAGCTGTACAGTGCCGTCTTGAATTTATTTTTGCGTTTTAAGTTTTCAGAGCTTACGGCCGGTTGCAAGATATACGGCCGGCCGTAAGGGGAGATCCTTGCGGGGCCGTATAATTGAATTCCAAGATAACAGAACCCCCGCAAGGAATCGCAGCCTTGCGGCCGTTTTACGGCCAATAATAGAATGAGGCCCATACAAATTAAGGTCAGGAGACTGTAATAGCCACTCCGCAACCTTCACCTTTTTCTCCTGTAACCACTGGGGGGTCAACTTGGCCTTGTACTTAGGGTCATTGTCTTGCTGGAAAATCCCATGTGCAGCCTTCATGCAGAAGAATGCAAATTGTCTGCCAGTATTTTTTGATAACATGCTGCATTCATCTTGCCATCAATTTTCACAAGATTTTGGGGGAAAACAACAGTGAGCCACCATCATGCTTCAAAGTGGGGATGATATTCTTTTCACTATAGGTCTTGTTGACCCCTCTCCAAACATATTGCTTATGGTTGTGACCATAAAGCTCTATTTTGGTCTTGTCACTCCAAATCACAGTGTGCCAGAAGCTGTGAGGCATATCAGGGTGTTGTCGGCCATATTGTAACCAGGCATTTTTGTGGCATTGATGCAGTAAAGGCTTCTTTCTGACATCTTGACCATGCAGCTCATTTTTGTTCGAATATCGTCGTATTGTGCTCCTTGAAACAACCACACCATCTTTTTCCAGAGCAGCCTGTATTT
Source organism: Discoglossus pictus (assembly GCA_027410445.1). Classification (NCBI taxonomy): domain Eukaryota; kingdom Metazoa; phylum Chordata; class Amphibia; order Anura; family Alytidae; genus Discoglossus; species Discoglossus pictus. Next base: position 96,590,528 of record CM050166.1, on the reverse strand, counting down.
CTCCTGAGGTTACCTGTGGGTTTTTCTTTGTATTCAGAACAATTCTTCTGGCAGTTTTGACTGAAAAATTTCTTGGTCTACCTGACCTTGGCTTGGTATCAATTAACAACTAATCTGCATATTGCAGATCAGAGGAGATCTTAAAAGGTTGAACTTAATGGACTAAAGGTTTTTTTCAACCTGAATTACTATGTAATTTTATATATATACATATATATATATATATATATATATTTATACATATACAGTATATATATATATATATATATATATATATATATATATAGATATATATATATAGATATATTTATACATATACAGTATATATATATATATATATATATATATATATATATAGATATATATATATATATATATATACACACAAATTACATGCTTTGAAAAGCAACGTATAATTTATGTAGTCACCTCATACATGGATCACTGATATTGATCTTTACATGAGAAAAGCAAAATGTGTCAAAATAGACTCTGTACAATGACAATGGCTCCGCAGGGAAAGAGTTAAACTGCATTGTTTTTCTAGTAAAATATCTGACAGTGATGTAATGTATTTTTCTTTATTGTATGTTTGCTTTCTTAATTATACTCAATATGCTCTCATAGATATGAAATGTTGGTTTGTGAGCGGAACCCTTATGTAAAAAATGGTGTGATTAGGTTAATAGTAATGTTTTTTTTGTCCATTGGCATGACATTTTCAATACTTACATAATAAGTAAAGTGATCATATCTAATGTTCTACCAGGAGATTAAAACACCTGCTGTTATTAACATTTGCTCAATGCACTAAATATATTATTATACTTTACTGCTTTGTATGATTTGAAACAGGGAAATAACATAAATAAGTATTTGTTTGCTCACAGATGGATAGAAACAAAAACAATCATAAAAAAACATGATGTTCAAATAATGAAGTAGTTATAAAAATGTGCAGCCATAATTAAAAATCTTTTTTTTGTTATTTGGAGCTTTTATAACTTCCAGAGTTCCTTTGTTAATGTGTGGAAGTAGCCTGTATATTCCACAGTAAATGACATATTTTATTAAATTCAAAAGAATAGTTTAAGATTTTTTTTAATAAGCATTACAAAAAAAAGAAAAATTCAATCTAATCAATGCCTTGCTGACAAAGGGATTCTAAGACATTTGCTTGAAATCTAATTCATTTATAGTAGTATAAAATAAATAAAAATAATATAAAGTATCCCACTTCAAAACTGTCAAAAATCAGATTAATGTAGAGCCATTATATGTATAAAAAGCACACATTTTTTTAATCAGAACTAAAATGTGAAACATTTAAATTCAACTGTCAGTAAGTTAATGAAAAATAATTAGTCAGCACATTTCTCATTTTTTGGGAAATAGAAGGAAATACCTACCATTTTGAATTTTTCCAATGGATTTTTGTGATTATCAAAGCAAATTTGAAATGTTAAAAAAAGGAAAGGTGTAACATTTCATCATCTACAGTCAGTAAAGTGAAATTATATCTGTCAATGTTCCTTTAAAATGTTGCAAGCTAAAAATGAGTGAGACATTTTATTGATTTCAGCAACTAGCCAAGCATTAACTCCAACTGAATGCATTAAATGAAAACATAACATCTTTTATTTAGATCTTGCAATGCTTTCAACTTGACTGATGGAGAATCCAACCAGATACTTATTTCATTTTGTCTGGGCTCCCTGCTAGGTTAGGAATTTTTGTCATGTTATTTTTGTGACTATAAATAATATCTAATATAAGCATGGCTTATCTCTTTGGAAGTTTTTTTTGTAAAGCTACAGTTAGCACAGCTAGCATTTTAAGATATTTGTGCATAACTATACAAATATATATTTATTCAAGCTGTCATACACCAACAATGAGATTCTTTTATATCATCTTTTGACAGAATAACCTTATTTATGAATTGGGTGAGGAATATTTTGGCCTCTTGTTTTGGTGAAGCTCATGTCTTTATTTTTCATGCATTCTAAACATATTATTGTAAATATTTTCTGTTTGCTAATCATTTTGTGTATTGACATAAATACTTTAAAGGCAGTGGCTAATGTAGTGAATGGAGGGATTTAGTGCAAATAAAAGCTTGGGGATCTCCTCAGCATGCAATGACAGGGGGGTAGAGGCAGAGAGGTAAAAAAGGGATGGAGATTGAAAAGGAGAGTATAGGGAGATGAGTGGGAAGAGATAAGGAACAGAGAAATTGAAGCTGGAGTGAGAAAGTGAAGGAAGAGAGAGATATCGAAGAGAGAGAAGAGGGAAGAGAATAGAGAATAGAGGAAGACAAGAGGGGAAAGAGGAGAGGTAGAGAAAATGAGGAAAGAAAAAAGGGAGAAGAGAAGGGAAAGTTATAAAAGGGAGAAAGTGTAAGGGGAACTGATGGAGGTGTACAGAGCTAGAGATAGGTATGGTGATGGGGTGGTGGAAAGAGAAATAAGAGTGGGGTGAGATGGGAAAGAGAGAAGGCTGAGATGGAAAAGGAGAAAGAGAAGAGATGATATTTAGAAGGAAAAACGGGAGAATGGGAGAAGGAATTGGTAGAAGGTAAGAAAAAAGGCAGAAATGACAGGAAAGGTTAAGAGATGAGTGGGAGAGTAGGGATGAGATAGAAGAGAGGGAAGAGGATTGAAACGGTGTGAGAGAAGGGAAGGGTAAGACAATGAGAGAGAGAAAGCGGAAGAAAAAGGGAGAATGAGAGAGAGAAAGAAACAGGTGTAAGGGGATAGAGAAAGAAGGGGGAAGATGATAGTGGGAAGAATGGGGGTCAAAAGAATTGAGAGAAGGGGAGGAAGAGAGAAAGGGTGTCGGGGAGAGGAGGACGTTAGAGAGAAAAAGAGACAAAAGGAAGAGAGAGAAGGGGATAAATAGAGATTATAGGGAGTGGGAGATAGAAGTGAGAGATATTAACCTTTTTTGTAAAGCACCAACATATTGCGTAGCTCTAAACAAGGTAGATACAACTCAAAAACAAACTTAACAAATTACGAAAGAATGGAGGGTTCTGTTATTGAGTTTAAAGTGAAGCAAACAAAAAGTGCTTTCTCTAAAGCACCCAACATGACTGAAAACTTGGAAACTTACCGACTAAGGATATCGTTGAGGTATAGAAAGGTAAGGTATAAAATATTGCGTAAATTATGGCTGAAGGTGATAAGCTCCTTTAAATAGGGTTTAATGGATTTGAGGTAGGAGGATAGTCTAGTGGAGCGAGGCAAGGAGTTCCACGAAATAGGGGCAGCACGAAAAGTCCTGAAGGTGGGAATGAGAAGGGGTGACAAGAGTAGAGGAAAGAAAAATGTCATTAGCAGAGGTAGGAGGGTTGTTTGGAGAGTATTTAGAGCAGATATATAAGAGGTGCATTATTATTAAGGGCTTTATACTGTATGTTAGGGTCAAGATTTTAAATTTTATTCTGGAGGCTATGGAAAACTAGTGGAGTGACTGATAGAGAGGTGCTGCAGACATCGATTGATGAGTATGGTAGATGAGTCTAGTGGAGGCATTCATTATTGACTGAAGTGGAGAGAGACGGATGATGTGGAGGCCAGCAAGAAGAGAGCTGCAGTAGTTGAGGTGGGATATGATAAGAGAGTGTATCATAATTTTGGTTGTGTCTTGTGAGAGAAAGTGACGTAGTTTGGAAATGTTTTGAAGACACTAATGATGATCATAAATGTATACTCCTTGGTGCATAACACCTAATTTATATAGCACAAAAAACTTTGATTTTAAGGGGTAAAAAATAGAAAGAATGCAGCATTATACAATTAAAAACTATATTATAACCTAACACACAGACTCGTTGTCAATAAGAGTTAATATGGACATATATGTATAAAGGTATGTCAAATTCCACAGGGATAAACATAGGATATGTATAAATACACCTAAATAAATTAAATATGTATTATATATAATGTGGAGAAAACACCAAATACCAAAAGAGATGTATAGAAAATAGGATCCCTATGATAAATTATCCATATACCAAAAGATACAATGCCCATCAGTAATCCTCATATGGCCTTACAGCTTTAATCCTTAGTTTACTGAATGAAGGTTATAACACCAAAGTCTAAAAACATAGATAAAAACATGGCTCATGGATATCCAGATTGTATCAAAAAAAAACTTCAGGAGTTTGATAGTCCCATATTTGAAACTCCTATATTGGCATTTTTACCACCCCTGATATGGTTTCCAGTGGTACTTTAAAGCACACTGCTCCAATATCGGTAATTATAATGCCACTATGTGGTTTCAATAAACCTCAGTGATGCAATGTATGATTTGGCCAGCTCAGTATAAACACTGCACATTTATCGGCTGTAACAACTAGAGATGTCGCGAATAGTTAGCCGGCGGAATGTTCCCGGTGAACATAGCATGTTCGCGTTCGCGGCGAACTGCGAACATATGCGATTTTCGACCCGCCTCCTATACTTTATCATTGAGCAAACATTGACCCTGCAACTCACAGTCAGCAGACACATTCCAGCCAATCAGCATCATACCCTGCCTTCCACACCCTTCTACCTCATGGACAGCAGCCATTTTGGAATCATAACTAACTTGCAGTCTTACTGAGAGGAGGCTGAGTGTAGGTGATACTGCATCAATAGGGAAAACCATAGCTAGGCTGCTGTACACAGTGTGCAATACAGTCCTGAAGGACTATTTTGATCTCTTCTGCAAGGACACCCCTGTGTCTCTTCCCCCCTTATCATCATCCTCCCCTCACCTTAGCACCCAACCCTAACACCCCTCACACTTATCCCTAACACCTAACCCTAACATCCCTCACCCTAACACCTAACCCTAACACCCCTTACACTTATCCCTAACACCCCTCACCCTAACACCTAACGCTAACACCCGTCACACTTATCCCGAACACCCCTCATCCTAACCCTAACACCCCTCGAACTTATCCCTAACACCCCTTACCCTAACCCTAACACCCCTGACACTTATCCCTAACACCTAACCCTAACATCCCTCACCCTAACACCTAACCCTAACACCCCTCACACTTATCCCTAACACCCTTCACACTTATCCCTAACACCCCTTACCCTAACCCTAACACCCCTCACACTTATCCCTAACACCTAACCCTAACATCCCTCACCCTAACACCTAACCGTAATACCCCTTACACTTATCCCTAACACCCCTCACCCTAATCCTAACACCCCTCACACTTATCCCTAACACCCCTCACCCTAACACCTAACCCTAACACCCCTCACACTTATCCCTAACACCCCTCACCCTAACCCTAACACCCCTCACACTTATCCCTAACACCTAACCCTAACATCCCTCACCCTAAGACCTAACCCTAACACCCCTTACACTTATCCCTAACACCCTTACCCCTAACACCTAACCAGAACACCCCTCACACTTATCCCTAACACCCCTCACCCTAAACCTAACACCCCTCACACTTATCCCTAACACCCCTTACCCTAACCCTAACACCCCTCACACTTATCCCTAACACCTAACCCTAACATCCCTCACCCTAACATCTAACCCTAACACCCCTTACACTTATCCCTAACACCCCTCACACCTAACACCTAACCCTAACACCCCTCACACTTATCCCTAACACCCCTCACCCTAACCCTAACACCCCTCACACTTATCCCTAACACCCCTTACCCTAACCCTAACACCCCTCACACTTATACCTAACACCTAACCCTAACATCCCTCACCCTAACACCTAACCCTAACACCCATTACACTTATACCTAACACCCCTCACACTAACACCTAACCCTAACACCCCTCACACTTATCCCTAACACCCCTCATCCTAACCCTAACACCCCTCACACTTATCCCTAACACCCCTTACCCTAACCCTAACACCCCTGACACTTATCCCTAACACCTAACCCTAACATCCCTCACCCTAACACCTAACCCTAACACCCCTCACACTTATCCCTAACACCCTTCACACTTATCCCTAACACCCCTTACCCTAACCCTAACACCCCTCACACTTATCCCTAACACCTAACCCTAACATCCCTCACCCTAACACCTAACCGTAACACCCCTTACACTTATCCCTAACACCCCTCACCTTAATCCTAAAACCCCTCACACTTAACCCTAACACCCCTCACCCTAACACCTAACCCTAACACCCCTCACACTTATCCCTAACACCCCTCACCCTAACCCTAACACCCCTCACACTTATCCCTAACACCTAACCCTAACATCCCTCACCCTAAGACCTAACCCTAACACCCCTTACACTTATCCCTAACACCCTTACCCCTAACACCTAACCAGAACACCCCTCACACTTATCCCTAACACCCCTCACCCTAAACCTAACACCCCTCACACTTATCCCTAACACCTAACCCTAACATCCCTCACCCTAACACCTAACCCTAACACCCCTTACACTTATCCCTAACACCCCTCACCCTAACACCTAACCCTAACACCCCTCACACTTATCCCTAACACCCCTCACCCTAACCCTAACACCCCTCACACTTATCCCTAACACCCCTTACCCTAACCCTAACACCCCTCACACTTATACCTAACACCTAACCCTAACATCCCTCACCCTAACACCTAACCCTAACACCCCTTACACTTATCCCTAACACCCCTTACACTAACACCCCTCACACTTATCCCTAACACCTAACCCTAACATCCCTCACACTAACACCTAACTCTAACACCTCTTACACTTATCCCTAACACCCATCACCCTAACACCTAACCCTAACACCTTCACACTTATCCCTAACACCCCTCACCCTAACCCTAACACCCCTCACACTTATCCCTAACACCCCTTACCCTAACCCTAACACCCCTCACACTTATCCCTAACACTTAACCCTAACATCCCTCACCCTAACACCTAACCCTAACACCCCTTACACTTATCCCTAACACCCCTTACACTAACACCCCTCACACTTATCCCTAACACCTAACCCTAACATCCCTCACCCTAACACCTAACCCTAACACCCCTTACACTTATCCCTAACACCCCTCACCCTAACACCTAAAGATAACACCCCTCACATTTATCCCTAACACCCTCACCCTAACCCTAACACCCCTCACACTTATCCCTAACACCCCTTACCCTAACATCCCTCACACTTATCCCTAACACCTAACCCTAACATCACTCACCCTTACACCTAACCCTAACACCCCTTACACTTATCCCTAACACCCCTCACCCTAACACCTAACCCTAACACCCCTCACACTTATCCCTAACACCCCTCACCCTAACCCTAACACCCCTCACACTTATCCCTAACACCCCTTACCCTAACCCTAACACCCCTCACACTTATCCCTAACACCTAACCCTAACATCCCTCACCCTAACACCTAACCCTAACACCCCTTACACTTATCGCTAACACCCCTTACACTAACACCCCTCACACTTATCCCTAACACCTAACCCTAACATCCCTCACCCTAACACCTAACCCTAACACCTCTTACACTTATCCCTAACACCCCTCACCCTAACAACTAACCCTAACATCCCTCACCCTAACACCTAACCCTAACACCCCTTACACTTATCCATAACACCCCTTACACTAACACCCCTCACACTTATCCCTAACACCTAACCCTAACATCCCGCACCCTAACACCTAACCCTAACACCCCTTACACTTATCCCTAACACCCCTAACCCTAACACCTAACCCTAACACCCCTCACACTAACCCTAACACCCCTCACACTTATCCCTAACACCCCTTACCCTAACCCTAACACCCCTCACACTTATCCCTAACACCCCTTACCCTAACCCTAACACCCCTCACACTTATCCCTAACACCTAACCCTAACATCCCTCACCCTAACACCTAACCCTAACACCCCTTACACTTATCCCTAACACCCCTTACACTAACACCCCTCACACTTATCCCTAACACCCTTCACCCTAACACCGAATCCTAATACCCCCTTACACTTATCCCTAACAGCCCTTACCCTAACACCTAACCCTACCATCCCTTACCCTAACACCCATCACACTTATCCCTAACACCCCTTACCCTAACACCCCTCACACTTATCCCTGTGTCTCTTCCCCCCTTATTATCAAGGGAGGGAGGAGGAGGATGAGGGAGGGGGGAAGAGACACAGGGGAGGATGATGAGGGAGGGGGGAAACAGACACAGTGGAGGATGATGAGGGAGGGGGTAAAGAGATACAGGGGACGGTGATGAGGAAGGGAGGAAAGAGACACAGGGGAGGATGATGAGGGAGGGGGGGAAGAGACACAGGGGAAGATGATGAGGGAGGGGGAAATGAGACACAGGGGAGGATGATGAGGAAGGGGGGAAAGAGACACAGGGGAGGATGATGATGGAGGGGGAAGAGACACAGGGGAGGATGATGAAGGAGTGGGTAAAGAGATACAGGGGAGGATGATGAGGGAGGTGGGAGGATGATGAGGGAGGGGGCATGAGACACAGGGGAGGGTGATGAGGAAGGGGGGAAAGAGACACAGGAGAGGATGATGAGAGAGGGGGTAAAGAGGTACAGGGGAGGATGATGAGGAAGGGAGGAAAGAGACACAGGGGAGGATGATGAGGGAGGGGGGAAGAGACACAGGGGAGGGTGATGAGGAAGGGGGGAAAGAGACACAGGAGAGGATGATGAGGGAGGGGGTAAAGAGATACAGGGGAGGATGATGAGGAAGGGAGGAAAGAGACACAGGGGAGGATGATGAGGGAGGGGGGAAGAGACACAGGGGAATGTTAGGTTATTTATGCCCTTTATGGATTAAAACCAGACTCTGCATCAACTATGTAATTTTCCGTGGGAGTTTTGACATGGATCCCCCTCCGGCATGCCACAGTCCAGGTGTTAGTCCCCATAAAACAACTTTTCCATCACTATTGTGGCCAGAAAGAGTCCCTGTGGTGTTAAAATCCGCCTGCCCATTGAAGTCTATGGCCGTTCGCCGGGTTCACCGGTTCGCAAACATTTGCGGCGGTTCGCGAACCGAAAATTTTATGTTTGCGACATCACTAGTAACAACCTCTACATTCAGCAAATATACTTGCAGCTTTGTGGCAAGCAATGCTGTCTCAATTGGGAGCCTCCTAACATAGACAGTATTCTGGCTGGATGACTTAATCATAGGATCTCCATGAGCTAGAGAAACATTGCCAACGGTCCATTTGACCTGGACTTTACCAGGCTTCCTCAAGGGCTAATCTCTATGGCATTTTCACGGGCTTATACAGCCTATTACTTCCCGGATTGTGACGTCACTAGACAGGTCCTTTTTGGTCCATAACAAAATTCTTGCTGATATATAAAAGACACAAAGACTCATCAAAGTATCATCAAAGTATCATCAAAGTATTAAAGTATCAGTTTGTTGAGAGGAGAGTGAGTTAGGGCCACAATGAGAGTTTGTTACAGATGTTTTACATTTTATTATTAAAGTGGCTAGCAAAGGCTTCGGCCGTAAGACAGGAAAAGGCAGGAGGTGATGGAGAGCAGAGTGGGTGTTGAATGTGATAAAGGAAGCTTTTTTGGAGGCTAAATTGGATATTAGTTATGAGAATTAGAGCTTTTTGGCTAAATTGAGGGCATAGTGATAGGAGGGTAGAATGAACTTTTAGTGGAAGAAGTCTGCTGAAGTGCGAGACTTCCTCCAAAGTCATTCAGCAATGCGGGAGCATCTCTGGAGATAGAGCATTTGTGTAGTGTGCCATGGTCTTGAGCGAGGGCGTCCACCTGTGGTTATTGTAGAAAGAGAATGGTTTGAGTCAAATTGTAATGTGTGGTGGCAATGTTAGGGCAAGTGAGGGTGGTGAGCGGACAAAGAAGAGATTGTAGCGTGAAGAAGGGCAGAGAGAGAAGGTGTGGTGAGGCTGTAGGATAGGAGATGGTTTTCAGAAAAAGGGAGTGGGGAGAGGATAAGGTTGGATATAGTGCAGAGATTTGTAAAAATGAGGCCAAGGGAATTATTGCCTCCATTTTTGCTGATTATATTAAGTTGTGTAAGGTAATTAAATCTGAAAATTATGTCCTTTTTTGATTAATCTGCTTATATTAAGTCCCTACCATATTGTCTTTTATCACACCCTCTTTTGCATGAAAGGTTACTTTGAGATCTCCATGTTTCTTGATGAGATCTCTTGACTTTCCCATTCTGTTTTCTTCTTCTATCTCTTTACATTGCTCATCATAAGAGTGTTTACATAATAGCTTATGTTAAAATACAAAACATGGGAAAAATAGCAAGAATAATCAGATAAATGTGAATTTGTAATTGATTTTTTCATACTATATGGTAAAATTACAGTTAATTTAATAATTATAATAATGGAAATAGGTTACTCTTTTCCCAAGTAAGGCTTAATGGATTCTAGATATGAGGTTGTTATTAGAATTCCCAGCTGCTGCTTAAGCTGAAGACCCTTCTGTTTCATATAACTACCATTGATGATCAGCGGTTGGGCCACAACATGGCTGAAGTGAAGACTAGCCCTTACTATCATCATAGGTTTTATGAATCAAGAGATTTCTAAGATAGACTTTATCCATACATCAACAACCCTACAAGCAATGGTCTTGAGTTACAAGATGTACTTAAAATGAGCAAGCTAACGGAACGGTCGTGCTGCAACAGAGCTCCTGCTTAACGACCGAATAATCTGCTTATAGTGGGATTATTTCCCACCTAAAAGCTCCACAAGCACTGTATACATACCCAGCTACCCTCAGGGATCACGGGGATATATTTCTTTAGTGGCACAAACAACTTTCCGACGCCACGTGAAAACGGGCCTGGCAAGTGCCTGAAGCATCCCGAGTGTCTCCCTTCTCCCCCCGGTTGGGAGATACTTATAAGGCGACTTTACTACAGCGAGCAACACACCTGCATAACAGCACACTCAGCTGAGGACACAGGTGAAGCGAGTGCTGGTTCGTGAGCCTGAGGAGGTCCCATACCGGGAAGCAGTGGCCGCAGTGAGTACACCTAAAGCCTAAGACAATAATTACTCACCAGACGCCGACTCCCACAGCCTTTAAAGACCACACAGCGGACACAACACCATCGGCGGTAGAGGGCCAGAGCATCGAGCCTCCCGCCACGTCGAAGCTGGAGGCCTGAAGGGAGAAAAGACGGCGGTAGGGTAAGGGCTCAAGCCGGTACACAGACCGGAATCCCTCCCCCCCCACACCCCATGTACATCACAGACCCAGGGCACCAATGTGAGGCCGATACATAGGCCCAGCGTGAGGGAACACACGACATAGCTAAAAATAAGCTACCACCAGTAGCACTTAAGCAGGTGCCAGTAACACCCCTACTAAGGACAATAACCAGACCTTCATCAAGAGGCACACATGGACTTACAAAAGAGGCCCCACTTAGCCCCATGGGTGTGTGGAACCCTCCTGGAGCCTAACACTGACGGCCATTTTGGCTCATCCCCAACAACAGAAACTAAGACTCTTCCCGCCAAAAACAGCGGTGGCCATTTTAAAGAGCCCAACTTATACTCCATAACTCTGGGCCTAGTGGGCACATACCTCTCCTCCCTTCCAGTAGTGACATCTAAACACTAAGAGGATAGAGGAGACCCACTTCAATAGTATACCCTTATACTGCATTGGAAAATCTACAATCACCACCACAAGAAAGAGAATCCGTGACCTAACAGAGGAGAGAGTCACTGAAGAATAAATTGATAGAACTCCAGCGCACCCTGGTGGCCACTTCACATAGTGCACAAGGGTGAAACTTACTATAAACCTAATAGACTGGTAGTCCATCATTCATATGGAAATCACATCCCTCTAAAGATGTAAACCACTATCAATGCCCGCACAAAGGGGACGCTTACATCAGACAAAAGTGAAGAGTGACTTATAAAGTATTATGGCTGGAGTTGCAACGAGGAAAAGCAACAAAAACATTCAAGCCTACTATCCACCAAAGACAATAACAGCAACCCCTCAGACTCTCCATTCAACAACAAGTCCTACCGAAACAAGAGCAATGGAACAATCCACCCCAAGCACCAAAGGTGACATACAAGACCTGAAAGACCTAATCCGAACGTTCAGAGAAGACATTAAAACGGAAATCTCGAAGGTGTCCACAGAGCTAAAATCCGAAATAAAAAAAATAGACACCAAAACGAATGTGCTTGAAGAGAAATACAAAGAACTTCAGCAATCCCATCATCAAATGGAAATAGAAATATCGGCACTAAAAGAAGAACAAGCTAACCACCTCTTGTTCCAAGAAGATCTAGAAAACAGATCTAGGCGGCAGAACGTGAGATTACGCAACGTCCCTGAATCGGTAACGGATCTTAAAGGATACTTGTACGAACTATGTGAATTCCTGTTACCAGATCTAAACTCGGAACAATACAACATTGACCTCATACACAGAGCCTTGGGTGGACGCCCAAACATGAAGGAAAGACCTAGAGATATCATCGCAAGATTTCACTATTTCACCACAAAAGAGTTGTTCATGAAGGCGTCCAGAGGAGGCATACCTGAAATCGAAGGTCATCAACCTCAGATCTTCTCCGATCTATCACAACTAACACTATCCAAAAGGAGAAATATGAAGCCCCTATTGGACTGCATCCTTGCCCAGGGCTGGAGATACTCCTGGGGCTTCCCATTCCGTCTGACCATATCGAGAGACAACAAGTTTTACTCCATCAGATCCTTGGAAGAAGGAATCAAATTGCTGACATCTTGGGATATTCACCTACATGCGACCCCTGAACTTCTCATGGAAAACAGACCACAAGGAGAGAGGAGAAGAGGATCAACACGACGAGACAGAGGGAGAAATATCTCACTCCCGGACACAAGGAACTCTAGAAACCAAAACGTTACAATGTGAAATATTATGTTGTCTTTTCTCTCTTATTCTCTTTTTCCAAGAGGCCTATAATGCTGCCTTTAAGAAATCACTATGAAAGGCGATATAGGCCAAGGCGTTGTAGTGTTAGATTTCACTGTACTCTTCCAAAATGCTTCTGACACACAACCTACAATGCCCTTACATTAAATAACACTAGACCTTAGTAATGCAAACCTGCTAAACCGCAACTTACCCACGCCTATACAACATACTAAACGTGGAGACCATTATAACGTGCAGTAGATATAGACATACAAAATTTCTCCTGACATGTCTCTAGTGCGTACTTTAAGTTGACTATATGATAGACACCACTGGTTTTACAAACAATCAGTTAATTAGTGCACTACAAATTCAACTTTCTGACAGATTTTATGATCCAATACCCTTCAATAGACTAATCTCAGAAACCCTTGGAATGGAGAATCGGTTAGATTTCTATAGGTTCACTTTTCACTTTAAAAATTATAGACCGCTCACAAAGTCCCCCGTGGGCAATTTAGTTAGATCAGAAAACAGGCGAATCCACACAGTGTCAACTAACGACACTGGTGGATTCACCACAAAAGTTAAGGAGGATAGCGAGTGCTATCCTTTCGATAGTTTTATAACTACTACATTCACAGCTAATCGAAGTAGCTGTAGTTTACATACTTGTTAAAACAGTTCACACCCCAGTGAAACGTCTACGTTTTAGAAAAAGACGATTCAAAACCCTTGCCAACGCAGATTAGTAGAGAACACTTATAAGGTTGCCTTTGTATTAGATTATCACTGTGTAAAAATTAATATTTTTCCCCGTCTTCCTGTTTGCTCCATTAGCACAACCAACCTCCGAGTGTAAGGACACAATCCCAGCAGGGGGCCTATCGAACAATCTCAGCAAGAACGACAAAAGATCATTCTGTCACGACCTGCTCCCCATAAGGAACAAAGATCTAAAAGGTAGGACACACCATGAACCTCAACATTATCTCACACAATGCTCAGGGCCTCAATGAACCCGTTAAAAGAGGGATAGCAATAAAAGAATATCAAAAACTAAGAGGGGATGTAGTAATGATCCAAGAAACACATTTTAAAAAATTAGCGATCCCCAAATATTGGGGGAAATCATACATGCAGACATACCACTCTTCAGCTACAGAGAAGACTAAAGGAGTGACAATCTTGATACACAATAGAATTAACTTTTGCCATTCCAAAACTCAATCAGACCCAGAGGGCAGATATTTAGCAATTCACGGATCCATCCAAGAACAAAACGTGACTTTCCTTAACCTTTACGCCCCAAATACTGAACAGGCACAATTCTTCGCTAAAATATCACGTATTATGATGGGATGGGAACCATCTACCCTAGTAGTAGGAGGAGACATGAACTCTGTACTAGACCCAAACAAAGACCGATCTGCCAAATCTTCTGCACACACTACGCCAACAGCCACCAAAGCGTTCAAACACATTCTAAGATCCTACGGTCTGATAGACGCATGGAGAGCAATAAATCCCTCGGACAGGACATACACCTTCTTCTCCCCCAGACACCAGTCCCACTCAAGGATCGACCATGTGCTGATACAGCAACGACTAACCCATAACTTAATGGGTGCAGATATACATCCCATTGCATGGTCGGACCATGACTTGGTTCTGGTTTCCTTAAATGGCTTCATCCCATCAGGGCGATCCCTTTCATGGACCTTAAACCCACACCTACTCAATGACGTAACCTCCAAAGACAAAATTACCAGAGCGATAGACGACTACTTTGCAATCAATAGTGGAAGCGAGGTGGGCAGGGGGGGAGTGTGGGCAGCCCATAAAGCAGTCATTAGAGGGGTCTGTATCCAAATAGGAGCAACAACAAAAAAATTAGAACAAGCACAAATGAACACTATTAAGAGTAAAATTTCAGACCTACGAACACAATTTACTAGGAAACACGACCCGAAGATTTACAATGAACTCCTGGTTCAAAAGCAATTACTAAATGCTATTCTTCGGAAAAAAATGATAACAATCCTCCAACGCACACAGGCCACAATGTTCAGGAGCGCCAACAAACCAGATACCATGTTAGCCAGAAAACTGAAAACACAGAGAGCTAATTCCTTTATTCCAAAAATAATTAACAAATCTAACAAGCTAGTCTTTAAGCCAAATGAGATAGCTGAAACATTTTGACATTTCTATGAGGAGCTTTACTCAGCCCCCGCACAGTCAGGATCCAAAGCCCACAAATCACAAATAGATTCTTTCTTAAACTCAACAGAGCTGCCACAAATTGAGAGAACCCGAGCTGTAGAATTAGCAAAACCCATCACGATAGAAGAAATTAAAGAAGCAATTAAAACAACTAAATCACATGGAGCACCCGGCCCGGACGGGTTTACGAATTTTTACTACAAACAATGCTCAAATCAATTACTCCCGGACCTTCACAAATTATTTATTGAGCTATTAAAAGGACCCCCTATAAAACAAGAATTCTTAGAGGCAAAAATTATTGTAATCCCTAAAATAGGTAAAGATCCAGCCCAATGCGGGAGCTACAGACCAATTTTGTTAATTAATAACGATATTAAAATATACTCAAAGATTCTGGCGAACAGACTGGCCCCATTATTACCTAGTGTGGTCCACCCGGATCAGGTGGGCTTTATTGCCGGTAGAGAAGCTCCAGACAACACCAGGAGAGTGTAAAACCTAATAGAAATAGCCAAAAGAAACAATATCCACTCAATGCTTTTATCACTAGACGCAGAAAAAGCATTCGACAGAATAGATTGGACATTCATGTGGGAAGTGCTAGCCAGGATAGGTCTAGGAGAAGGTTTTATAAGAGGGATACAGTCCTTATACATTAACCCAGAAGCCTCCATAACATATCAGGGATTCAATTCTAAAAGACTCAAAATAACCAGAGGGACCAGACAAGGCTGCCCACTCTCCCCTCTATTGTTTGCTCTATGCCTAGAACCATTGGCGATTGCGATCAGGAACTGTCCAGACATCCAAGGTATAAAAGTTGGCCCCAAGGAATACAAACTCAATCTCTTCGCAGATGATATCCTGCTTTCACTGACAGAACCAACAACTAGCTTACCCAACTTACTCCACCTACTCACGAAATTTGGTACCATCTCAGGATTTAAAATCAACACGTCCAAAAGTCTGGCACTCAACATTACACTACCCAAAGAGATGAAAGAAAATTTGGACAAACATTTTTCCATTAAATGGGCTCAAAAATATTTGACTTACCTAGGTATTAATATTCCAGGTTCTATAGACCAAGTATATGACGCAAACTTCCCACAAATCATCAGTAGAATAAAACAGGACATAGAGAAATGGTCAGCCTACAAAATATCCTGGCTTGGCAAAATAAACGCAATCAAAATGAATGTTATCCCAAAATTTTTATACTTATTTAGGGCGATCCCGACACCAATTAACTTGACAGCCATAAAAGCACTACAAAAAAACCTCTTAAAATTTACCTGGAATAAAAAAAAAACAAGAGTTAACAAAAATACGATACACACACCCACACAAAAAGGAGGTCTAGCCTTCCCAAACCTGGTTAACTATTATAAGGCCACAAGATTGGCGCAATTGACTAACTGGTATAAGAAAGAAGCCATTCCAACATGGGTCGAGATAGAAAAAATCTTGGAGGAAAACCATATAACCTTATCACATACACTATGGCTCAGCGTACACAAAGAACTGAAAACACAAACCCTTACAATCTGTATCCGCAATTCACTAACAGTTTGGAAAGAAATTAATAAAAAATCCCCCCTGTTACATGTAGGTTCAGGTTTAACCCCTCTTTGGCAATCCCATAAGGAAGGCCACGTCACCAAAACCTCTCAGATGAAATGGTGGATACAGAAAGATCTGACTATAGTCGCAGACACCTGGACTCTGGCACAAGGGGGCACACTGAACCAAATACCTAACAATGAATGGATTAATCTGGTGATAATCAAACAAACGATATTTCAGAATGCAAAATCAAATAGTCAGAATAGAAAATCAGTATATGAACAATGTTGCATTAACAACCCTGGAGGCAAGGGCAACATTTCGGTTATATACAAACACCTATCTGAGGTGTCTAGCATAAACAAGCCACACTATCAGGAGAAGTGGGAATCAGAATTACAGATCACACTAGACGATAAACAATGGAGTCAAGTTATCAAACAAGCTAACATTTCATCCTTAAATATCACCTTGAAAGAGAACGCACTAAAAACAGTAATGAGGTGGTACCTCACACCAGCGAGACTTCACCACTCAAACAAATCACTCTCTGACAAATGCTATAGAGGTTGTGGACATGTAGGTTCGTTAATTCACATGCTGTGGGAATGTCCCAAAATTATACATATTTGGCAGGCAACATACAACACACTAGAAAAACTGTGGGGGAAAACATTAGATGAAAAGCCAGAAGAAGCACTATTAGGACTCCCAAACACAACACTAACAAAGAGTGAGCAATTCCTGACCAATCAGTTATACTTGGCATCTAGATGCATTATAGCCAAACATTGGAAACACACTGACCCTACATTTAAAGAAGTTCTACAGAAAATTGATCACATTCAAACCATGAGCCACTTCTCGGCGGAGTTCGATGTGAGATACAAACGATGGGCCTCCTGCTGGGACATCTGGAAAGTTAGAGGTCCAAAATGAGGTGAGTCTGAGAAAGACTAGACCAACTAATAAGTTTTCTGCGGTAAATTGGTAAGGGAAAAGAAAGAAATGTAATCTATAAATTCAGAACTGGACACACAGTGATGGTAAATGTTTTGGTAAATAAATTTGTTCTGCAAGGACTAACTCTGAGACTCTAATGTAAAACTATTTGGAGGAAAGGGAAAAGAAAATATTCTCATAAGATAGATGTTTTGACCCCAATATCAAATATAGAGGTCAAGACCTAGGAGAGCTACAAGTCATATCTTCACATCTGTTAACATACTTGTCCGAACTGTTTATGATAAACAACAGATTTGTTTACTGTTGTATAGACACGTTTATAAATGCTGTACTGTTGACTAATTCTGTACATTTTGATATACAATGTAAATAAAAAAAAATAAAAAAAAGAAGTTTAAAAAAAAAAGATGTACTTAAAATGTTCCTGGCTGCCTTTCCTCTATAAATGCCATTTATTCATACTTTAATAATATATGTAGCATTGTGTAGTCCAATATTTTATTTGATTACACTCATTTGACTGTCCTAGTGATCTTTTCCTTGGAACCACTACACGCTCTTAGGGTGAGAACATGGAGGAGTTTATGTTTCAGGGAAAACCTTCAAAAGAGGATCCACCCAACAATCCTCTTCCTAAGCAAGAGCAAGGTTCTTCATTGTCTTGAAATAAGATGATCTGCTCTACCCTTCTGAACAAAACTGTATTTGTGAGGTAAATGAGTGGAGAATTCTACCTATACATTGAATGTCCATTATGACCTGCTGTAATACAAAATTTGGACACCATTTTGCGATTTATATCACCCATTATGCTTTTGACTATAAAAAATATATTGCTTTATATTTTGCTCAATAAATGAAGGGGTTAGTGAGCTTTGTCTTTCCGATGTCGTTTGGGTGAGGATTTGAAAAAACCCAGTTAATCTGAAAAGTTCTCACTATTACAAATAATCTTTATATAATGATTTATGTGTAGTATTATTTGCTAAAAAATATTCCTTTTAGGGCAAATGCTAGAAAGGATGAGGAAAGGATAGCACATAATTAAATACACAGAGAATAGCCTAATGGCATTATTATTTCGGGACAATGTATTTATTCAACATTCCAGCTAGTTATGCTAATGAGACCACTGATGCCTTGGCCAAGGTACACTCATCACAACATGGCATGCAAGTACAGGTGATCATGGCAAAGAATGACTTACAGAATTGTCCTGTATGCAATGAATTAAAACTTGGGCCTATTGAGAGAAGCTCAACACGATACTGTACAGACAGGTAAAGCCATGACCACTGCCTCCATCTCCCACTGACATCCAGGGCTTCCCAGCTGATGTGGAGATGCTACTCCCCATCTGCATTCTATTCACATGCTGCTTTATAGTAAGCATCTAAACTAAAGCTAAGTATTATTCTAATATAGCTGATAATTGTAATGCTAGTGTCTCCTGAGTTTTTACTCACCACAACCTGACAAACTTTTTCACAGTTTCCCTCCCACTAGGTGAGCTGTTTTGAACTACAAGAATAAAGTAGCAGATATTTTAAGTGTGAAAGAAGAAACAAATAACTGTATATTTCAAATATGGAGTTTCAGAGGTGCAGACAAAGTGATTCAATAGATAATTATATATAGACTGGCGACTTGCTCGTCAAAAATACCGGCAATAAAATTGTAAGGCAGGTAATGCTGGTCCAGACATTAATTTTGTTGGTGGTCCGAGATCCTTCGGCACTCATTGCGAGGCTGTTAGTTGTTGTATTTTTGTTTTCTGATATGCGCCCTTGCTGTTATTATTTGGTCGGCGGGGATCTGCTTTTTGCGCTTATTGCAAGGCTTTGTGTGCTATGAGCAGCGTTGGTGCTCGTTGTGAGTGGCGCGGTGAATGGCTTTTGTGTTTATTATGAGAGTGTTTTTTTTTGTGTACATTTTTTTTTGTATGCTAATTAAATAATAATAAATTAATACATTAATATACTTTACCTATTTGGAAGTAATATATGCAGGAAGCATTGTGTTGAGCTGATAATCTCTTTTGATGTTCCTGCAGCATAGAATGTAGGTTTGCACTGTTGTGGAGCTGAGGTGTAAGTGTCAGCAATGTGTGCAGTGTGTAGTGTAAATAGGCTGCATGCTCGAGGGAAAGCCGTTAGGTTAGCTGTGTACTTCCGCATTGTGTAAGTTAGTGTTGTAATATGGCGGTGAATGCGTGTGATACGCGGCTGTGGATGATGTAGCGTCCTTGGTAAGAGTGTATCTTTTACCTCGTACATTTTTTTTTAAAATCTGTATGTGCTTGGTGGTGTTTTGCGCCTTGTGGGTCATGTAGCCTCGTATTCGTTTTTTTTTCGGCTGCCTTTTTTTCTCTCGCTTAGGGGATTTTTGTGTTTCTAAATTTGGGAATTTTGACTTAAATTGAGGTGCAACGTCAGTTGCAGAGGTCCTGGGTGCCCCCCCCCCCCCCCCCCCCTTGCTGTGGGTAAGTTTTTTATGTATTTTTTGTGTGTATTTATTATGTTTTTAATGTTTTGTAAATTTTCCGTTCTAAGTCCCGCAGTTTGTATTTTTTTTGTGTAAGTCCGTATATAGTGATTGAGTGTTAGATCTATTTTGGTAAAGTGCCGCTTGTGTTGGTGTTTGTAACCGCGCGTGAGGCGCCGTAGAGCCTCCACCTCCGCAAATGAGGCCCCTCGCTTTGCGAGGGTCCGCATTTGCGGCCTGCAATGAGCCTTCGGCTTATTGCAGCGGACGTTGGAGCCTCCACCTACCGCAAATTCTTGCGTGCTTGCAAAGCATGACAACGATTCGTAGTTGGACAATTATAATATTTGATTTGGTTCCAATGGTTCATAGGCTCATACAGATCATTATAAGTATAATCACCTAAGCCTTTTGCCATTTTATAAGAGTTTAATAAGAGTTTAATTGGGCTTGTACTAGATCACAGGTCTTTACCTATGTTTTTTTTTTAAATAGGATGTTTATTTTATTTACTTTTATTCTGAATAATTATTTGAATAACTAGTTATATTATTGTTATTTACTAATTTAACTATTTCACTTATTAAGCACTGTGTAATTTTTGAGTACACTCTATTTATACATTGAAACATATGTTTAAAGTTTAGGTATATAAAAAAAAAAAAAAAGTCATGCATAAATAATTATATTACATGGCTCATTGCTCACTCCATGAAAATCAACCCTCTAAAAACTATAGAAATCTATATACAAACACATACTGGGTAGGAGCCCCTTTATCAAACAGTTTCAGATCTATTTAATAACATTAATTATTAATAGCAATATTAATTTTTATTATTTGTAAATTAATATGAATGGATTGATACTAGAGAGCAATTGGAATATTTGTATATGAGAGTATGGTCTTCATGCCAAATCTTCAGCAGTGCACTCCAAATGTGAGTTGATTGGTGAGAAAGGTTTCTTTCTACAGAAATACTCAGGATAGCAGACTTTCTTGAGTCAGAAGGGACTAACTGGAATCAGATGTTTCCATTCAAGTTATTCTTCACAACTTGCACTTTTATGCACCTTTATGTGACTTCACTAGACATCACTACCAGATTGCTTTACTAATGACCTGCATTGCAGAAGATGTTTTGTTATCCATACGTGATTTTTTAGATGTAAACGCTGTGCCTGTATATTTTGGATATTTAATTATGATCCCTTTACAATAGAAGTGAGATTAATTTTACTAACATATTATTTGCACTAAGATTGAACACTCTGATTGAACTTGATATTTTCCTGTTTTTTAGTAGGTTTATGATTAGTACAGGATTATGGTATAATGATAATAATAATAATACAGTAAAATCCTGGTTATCCAGCACCTAACTAACCGGGACTCTCAAGCAACCGGCACGGGCATCAATTCCACATTTAAAAAAAACTCCTGCTAAACCGGCATAACCGGCACTATCCAGCACTATTTGGCAGTTCGAGACTGCAAAAAACAAAATACTAACTTTTTTTCTAAATTATTTTTCTGGGCCCTTAATGGCCCAGTTTAAGTGCTAATGCCCTTTTAAATGCATTTTTGAGGGGGCTTAGAGGGTTTCAGGGTCGTTTAGACCCTTTTTTTGGGGACTCTTGATTAACCAGAAACTACACTTATACGGCAATAGGGAGTCCCCATAGGTGCAGGATAACAGGGAGTCTACTGTATATATATATATTTTTTTTTTTTCAAATA
This sequence comes from Discoglossus pictus, assembly GCA_027410445.1. Lineage (NCBI taxonomy): Eukaryota > Metazoa > Chordata > Amphibia > Anura > Alytidae > Discoglossus > Discoglossus pictus. The sequence continues at coordinate 96,568,562 of CM050166.1, read as the reverse complement.
TACCGCATATACTCGAGTATAAGCCGAGTTTTTCAGCCCTTTTTTTTAGGCTAAAAAGGGCCCCCTCGGCTTATACTAGAGTCACTCCCCCTAGTGTCTCCCCCCCCCCCGTGTCTCTCTACCCTCCTGTGTCTCTCTAACCCCCCCGTGTCTCTCTAACCCCCCGTGTCTCTCTAACCCCCCCGTGTCTCTCTACCTCCCTCCCCGTGTCTCTCTAACCACCTGTGTCTCTTTCCCTCCCCCTCCTCATCCTCAACCCCCCTCCTCCTCATCAACCCCCTCCTCAACCCCCTCCTCACTTTCTCCCCTCTAAATAGCTCCCCCTTATTTACCTGCTTCTTCTCCGGCCTCTGCTCGGTCTTGACCCCGGCGCGCATGTGACATCATTACCATATACCGGGTGAGGAGGGGGTTGAGGAAGGGGTTGATGAGAAGGAGGGGGGGTTGAGGTTGAGGGGGGGGGGGGGTGAGGAGGGGGTTGATGAGGAGGAGGGAGGTTGTGGAGGGAGGTTGAGGGGGGGGTGAGGAGGGAATGAGGATGGGTGGTTGAGGAGGGGGGTTGAGGATGGGGGGTTGATGAGTAGGAGGAAGGTTGAGGTTGAGGAGGGGGGGTTGAGGTTGAGGGGGGGCTGAGGAAGGGGATGAGGATGGGGGGTTGAGGATGAGGATGGGGGTTGAGGATGGGGGTTGAGGATGGGGGGTTGATGAGGAGGAGGGAGGTTGAGGTTGAGGAGGGGGGTTGAGGTTGAGGGGGGGTGAGGAGGGGGTTGATGAGGAGGAGGGAGGTTGAGGTTGAGCAGGGGAGTTGAGGTTGAGGGGGGGTGAGGAGGGGGATGAGGATGGGGGGTTGAGGATGAGGATGGGGGGTTGAGGATGGGTGTTGAGAAGGGGGTTGATGAGGAGTAGGGAGGTTGAGGTTGAGGAGGGGGGTTGAGGTTGAGGGGGGGTGAGGAGGGGGTTGATGAGGAGGAGGGAGGTTGAGGAGGGGGGTTGAGATTGAGGGGGGGTGAGGAGGGGGATGAGGTTGATGTTGAGGTTGAGGGGGGGTGAGGAGGGGGTTGATGAGGAGGAGGGAGGTTGAGATTTAGGAGGGGGGTTGAGGTTAAGGGGGGGTGAGGAGGGGGATGAGGATGGAGGGTTGAGGATGAGGATGGGGGGGTAAGGAGGGGGTTGATAAGGAGGAGGGAGCTTGAGGAGGGGGGTTGAGATTGAGGGGGGTGAGGAGGGGGTTGATGAGGAGGAGGGAGGTTGAGGAGGGGGGTTGAGGTTGAGGGGGGGGTGAGGAGGGGGATGAGGATGGAGGGGTTGAGGATGAGGATGGGGGGTTGAGGAGAGGGGTTGAGGATGGGGGTTGAGGATAGGGGATTGAGGAGGGGGTTGAGGAGGATGATAAGGGAGGGGGCAAGAGACACAGGAAAGGGAGGGGAGAAGAGACACGGGAGAAAGAAGGGACACACAGGGGGCTACACATTTCCCACCCTCGGCTTATACTCGAGTCACTCATTTTACCTAGTATTTCGTGGTAAAAAAAAGGTGCCTCGGCTTATACTCGGGTCAGCTTATACTCGAGTATATACGGTATATTTAAACCACATAACCTCATAAAGAATAGATAATTTTCTATAAAGTTATTCACTGGTGGTATGTATAAACTAGCGACTTGCCCGTCAAAAATGACGGGGCAATAAAATTGTAAGGCAGGTAATGCTGTTTGCCACAGACATTAATTTTTTGGGTGGTCTGAGATCCTTCGGTGCTCAATGCGAGCCTCTTGGTTGTTGTATATTTTTTTATCAGAGGCACTTTTGCTGTCATTGTAAGGTGTGCGCTGATCTGCTTTCTGGGCTTATTGCAAGGTTGTCCCCTGGTGTAGTTTGTGTGCTATGAGAAGCATTGGCGCTCGTTGTGAGGCGCAAAGTGAATGGCTTTTGCGTTTATTGCGATAGTGGTTTTTTTTTGTGAATATGTATTTTTATATGCTAATTAAATAAGAAATACTTTAATAAATTAATATACTTTACCTATTTGTAAGTAGGAAGCACTGTGCTGAAGAGCTGACAATCTGTTTTGATGTTTCTGCAGCATACAATTTAGGTTTGCACTGTTGTGGAGCTGAGGTGTAAGTGTCAGCAATGTGTGCAGTGTTTAGTGTAAATAGGCTGCATGCGCGAGGGGAAGCCGTTAGTGTAGCTGGGTACTTCTGCATTCTGTAAGTTAGTGTTGTAAAATGGCGGCTAATGTGTATGTGGTACGCAGGTGTGGATGATTTAGCGTCCTTGCTAAAAGTGTATCTTGCACCTCCTACGGCTTTTTGGAAAATCTGTAAGTGCTTGTTGGTGTTTTGTGGCTTTAGAGTCGTTTCGCCTTGTTTTTGTTTTTTTCAGCTGCCATTTTTTCTCTTGCTTAGAGGATTTTCGTGTGTCTAAACTCGGTAAATTGGGCTTAAATCGAGGTGTAACTTCACTTGCAGAGGTCCTGGGTGCCCCCTTGCTGTGGGTAAGCTTTTTATGTCATTTTTGTGTGCATTTTTTTTGTTTTTTAATTTTTTTCAGCTGCGCGCAGTTCGGCCATTAAGGTTGCATTTTTGCAAGTTTGTAATGTTTTTTTTTCGGCTTGTATTTTTTTTTGTGTCCGTATTTAGTCATTGCGTGTTGGATGTATTTTTTCAAAGTCCCGCTTGTGTGGGTGTTTGTAACCACTTGTGAGGCGGCGTAGAGCCTCCACCTCCGAAAATGCGGCCTGCATTTGCGGCCTGCAATGAGCCTTCGGACGACGTGGGAGTCGTAAAGTTGTGAAGCTCCATGTAGCTGCCTGAAGTGCAAACACCATGGAAAGCAGCTCCCCACTGCTCCAACCTATTGCATGGTGCTGACTGCACTAAAAACTGCAATACACATTGTAAGGGATGTCAGAAGTGAGAAGGACCAACATGGGACTGGACAAAATGTTGTTTTTTCAAATGTTGCCTTTCCCTTTCCTTATAATAGAGAAAAAGTCTCAGCCCTATCACCTAAAGGGTTATTCTAGAACTGTATTTCTGGGTAGTATTTAGACTAACACACTGTTTGAAGTACAATATTCTATGCAATTATTTAAAAGAATTACTGGCATTAATTGTAATGTTCATTTTTTACTTCTTATTTCAGGTAAATTTAAAGCAACTTTGATAGATCTAAAAACACATAAAATATGAAAAGAACATTGGACATAATTTGCAGAATTAAAAGTATTATGAAGTGATTTAGGGTTATTTTCATTGAATTAATCATCCAATTTATAAGTTTCACATTTAGCCATAGGAGAAAAAATGAATGACTAAAGTTAATAATCATATGTCCTGCAATTAAGAACATGAAAGAAATCAGATGAAAAGTATATTTCTTCTGAGGTTTTTACATTCTTTGAGTATAAAATTAAGGGCTGTCAAAATGAATAGCTTTTGCGAGCAGGTAATTGCTACTGATAATGAACACCAAAGCTTCTCAGTATTGCAGTTACCGGATTCAAAATATAATTTATTGCATTATCAAGTTAAAGCTGTGGAAAAAGAAAGCAACACTGTGGTGACCCACTTCATCCTGTGGGTGTTGAGTGTTTTGCTTATAAAGATATATGTATACATTCTACTTTCTGCTCTCAAACCTGTGTAAATATAAGTTAACTAATTTATCTTACATGGCTTTTAACCAAATTCATTAAACAATCATATGATATACAATAGAAAAAAAAATGCATCTGTTCAAGAAAGTACAGTAAAATTTAGCAGAATTGCCTATATAAGACTGCGTAATAACTTACTGTTACCGCTGCAGCTAATTTAGCAAGCACCACCTACATTCTGGTATGGTGTATTAACCCTCCTGGCGGTATGATTATATCAGTATTTAGAATGTCAAAGCGGCACCTTCAAAAATACTGACATATTCATACCGCCTTGTTCCGACCCCCCTGCGTCGCCTATGCTCGCAGGGAAGGGATAATATATATATATATATATATATATATATACAGAAAAAGAATATAGAAAAAGTTTAAGTGTATGTATATATATGTATATATATATATATATATATATATATATAAAATATGCACTTAAACTTTTTCTATATTCTGGACTATCCTCCACCCTAGCCCCCGCAGAGCACCATTACCTCTTCCCCCTCTCCTCCTCCCTTCCCCCTTATCCTCCTTCCTTTCGCCCTTCACCTTTATCCTCCTACTTCTTTCCCCCTTCCCCCTTATACTCCTCCTCCTCCATTTCCCCCTTAGCCTCCTTCCTTTCCCCCCTCTCCCCTTCCTCCTTATCTTCCTCCTCCTCCCCCTTTTGCCCTTCCCCTTATCCTCCTCCCTTTCCCCCTTATCCTTCTCCTCCTCCCTTTCCTCCTTCTCCTCCTCCCTTTCCCCCCTTCTCCTCCTCCTCCTCCATTTCTCCCCTTATCCTCCTCCTCCTCCCCTTCCCCCCTTCCCCCTTTATCCTCCTCCCCCTTCCCCCTTATCCTCCACCTCCTCCCTTTCCCCCTCTCCATTTACCTCCTTTTACCCTCTCCCCTTACTATGATCCGAGGAGCTGATGATGATCCTTCCCCTGCAGCACATCTCCTGGCTGTGACCGGGACCGGCAAACGCTAATGACATGACATGACATGCACGTCACATCATTAGCGTTTGTTGGTCCCGGTCACAGCAAGATGAGGTGCCACAGGGGAAGGATCAACATCAGCAGCTCATCGGATTATAGTAAGGAGAGAGGGGAAAGGGAGGTGAATGGAGAGGGGGGAAGGGAAGAGGAGGGGGCTAAGGGGGGAAGGAGGGAGGAGGGGAAGGGTGATGAAGGATGGAGGAGGAGGATAGGGGGAAAGAGAGGAGGAGGAATGGTGTGCTGAGGGGGCCTGGGCAAATTAGGCAGCACTGGGGCCCCTCCAGATCCATCCCTTCACTCACTGCACTCAATGCTGTAATCCCGAGTGTGGGGGACTACCGCTTTAATTACATAAAATTAACCCAGAGCCACACTTGGGATTACCGATAGGAGGGTTAAATGGAAACTCTAACCTCCAAACTAATTCACTCTAACCATCAGAAGCGGAGCTATTGCTGGTGCAGCAGGTCCCACACTAGGTTATGGTCCCTCTACTACTGACAGTAAATTATGAATCTTTAGATTATCTTGATAGATGATTATGGTAGACAATTACTTTATTGAAAGGTGATCTGATCACCTTACAGGTGATCTGAACATTTACATATCTTTTGTTTTTTTTATTGACAACAAGGGGTGGATAGAGACACTGCAAGTGTTGAGGGCTACCAAATTATTTAGAATTTACTGCCAGTAGCGGAGGGTCCTCTGTTCACTAGTGTGACCACTGCTAACTATTATGTGTCCATTCCAAAGGAGCTTCTGTGTCAATATTCTTGCTGGAAGCTTGCTGGGATGGTCCATCCATATTTTACACTTTTATAAACAAGCTGCATCAGTTAAATGAAGTTGTAAGAGAGAGATAATGGTTTAGATATCAAGTTACACTGTATTGCAAACAAAGCTAACATAAGGTGTTGATTTCCAGTGAATGTTTAAATGCATAATATTTTATGTGTCATGAACCAGGGGTGAGGGGACCATGTACACCCCAAAACCTACTGCTTTCAGCTTATAGGAACAACCCCTGGATGGTGAGAGTTTTGCTAACTCAGCGCCCAGCCTGCTTATTCAGTTCACGAACACCAGTCATCAGAATCCAGAAACACCATCTCTTCATTTACTATATACTATGGGGAAAATAGCCCTTCTCATGTTATCTGGTCTCTTCCCATCTCATTCCAGATGTGAAAGTACTTATTATACTCCCATCTCAGTCACTTGAAATGCTTAGTAACTTCCCCCAAAATCTCAGTCCCTAAAATTCTAATACAGTCTCATCATATCTTGATTCAAATACTACAACTTGCTCCTTGCTGACCTCCCCATCACTCTTCTATCTCCACTACAATCCATAATGAACGCGTCCACTAGACTCATCTACCATATTCAATGCTCAGTGTCTGCTTCTCTCTGTCAATCTCTCCACTGGCTTCCCATAGCCTCCAAAATATAATTTAAAATCATGACCATAACATTTAATCCCCCTATGTCTCTGTTGTTGTCTCAAAATACTCCCCCAATCTCCCACTTTGTTCTGTTTACAATCTTCTTCTTTCCCCCTCTCTTATCACCTCTTCTCACTCCTGCCTTTGGGACTTTTCTTGTACTGCTCCTACTCTGTGGAACTCCTTGCCTTGCTCCACTAGACTATCTTCCTGCTTTAAAACTTTCTAAAAATCAACAAAAATGCATCTGTGTAAAAAAGATGATCACATTTAGCCTCGATTTGCACAACTGCACACTCCACAACATTATTTTACTCACACCCACAATCTACAGTACAAAACACATCCCTCCACTTGCTTGAGCCTGTCTGCCTTCACACTGCCCCATTGCATCTATCACCCTCTTGTATAACACCCAAACCCGTAAGATTGTAAGTTTGAGATTTTTCAGTCTTGTAAGTTGCCTTGGAAACAAGCACTATGTACATTTCATTTTAAGCTCAAAGACAGGGCCCTCCATTTTTTTCTTTTGCAATATGTTCATTTTGTTTTTGTCTTGTTCCCCTGTACAGTGCAATGGAATATTTATAATCACTATTATAGTTGTCAGTGTTGGGAACGCTTACGATGTTGGTCACACTTTGTGTGGCGAGCAGTTGAGGCACGCAGGACTTAGGCTGCAATGAGCTCCAAAGGCGCTCATTGCACTGCGAGCCTCGCAAAGCGAGGCAAGCAGTTGAGGCACGTAACTGCGACCCAAGCGCGTAACTCTAAAAACCCCCAAATAATTTCACAAAAATAATAACACACTCACACACAGCACACGAGGAGAGCCAGGAAGCATGGGAGTGAGGTTGCAAGCAAATTTGAACCATATTTGGGGGTTTTCGTCAATCCAAAATCGGCTAAACGAGGAAAAAAATGGCAGACGAAAAACGTAAAATTTCTGAAACTAGATGAAAATGAGGCTGAGCGAAACCAGGCACACAGAACTTAGAAAATACACAACGGCGCAAATAGTAACATTTACACGAACAACAACAGGCCTTCCACGTGTTACACGCAAACACTCAGCAGACGCACAGAGGAGAAACACACAGGGAAGGGAGAGGGGGGAGATGGTGGAAAGAGACACATGGCATTCAGAAGCACAAAACTTGCAGGTTAACAAAACCTGCAATGAGCGGCCCGTACATTAGGCGGGAGGAAAGGGTCACAATGAGCTCCAAAGGAGCTCATTACGAGCCCTGCTATGAGCACCAAATGCGCTCAGCGTGGGGATCGCAATGAGCGCAGAAGGTGATCAGTGCAAAGCAGGAAATTGAAGTACACAGGGGGAGAGGTTCGCAATGAGCGCCAAAGGCGCTCAGTGCAGGGCTCGCAATGAGCTCTGAAGCTGCTCAGAGGGGCCATAGCCTTGCATTGTGTGGCAAGCAGCATTACCTGGCTTACAATTTTACTCCCGTCATTTTTGACGGGCAAGTAGCTAGTATGTATAATATTAATCACATATATAGTTGTCAGTGTTGGTCATGTTGTGATGTTGGTCACGCAATCTTAAATAATGGCGCAAGGGCCGCAACTGCGAGCCTTGCGAAACGAGGCGAGCAGTTGAGGCATGCGACTGCAAGGCCCGTTAGAATTTTAGGCTGCAATGAGCGCCAAAGGCGCTTAATTCAGGGCTCGGGATGAGCTCCCCAGGCTCTCATTGCAAGGCCTGTGGGACTTAGGCTGTAATGAGGCACGATTGCAATGCTATTCAATTGCTCAAGCCCGCAAGTTACTGTTCCAAAGCCGAAACAGTAAACCATGCACTGGTTCGTAGCAGTTCACGGCGGGAACATGATCAATTAAGCAAGCAGGGGACCTCCAATTTCAAATCATCAAATAAAATATGAGACTGGCATTATTACGGCAGTAAAACATGGAGGTCAATCAATTAGGTTTGGGGGTCTGATATGCAATCAGACTCGCAAACCCTCTAAATAAAGAATTATGAAAATTAATGCCCATACAGTTCTAGTCCATATGGGTGACCTGATATGTATTAACTCATTGATACCCAAGATCGATTTAGCCCCGAAATGAAACTAAATAAAATAAATAAAACAAATGTAATTTCCTGCTGATTTGCGAGCTTGAGACTGTTGTGCAATTCATTCCAATGTCTGTCATCGCTTTCACTGTTATTTACAGTGCAGATTGATTTTTTATTTGCTTTTACAGTGCTACAAATAGGTGTTTAACCCCCTTGCGGGTTCTCTCTAGCACTTTTATACTTCATTTGCCATTTACGGATGTGAAAACATTTGTGTGCTTGGGGAAATTGAGCAATTGAATAGCAATTTGCGATTTTAGCCTTACAAAAGTGAAAGATCAAAGGCTTCTGGAGGCTGTAAGTTACGAGTTACCATCACCATTTTTTCAAGTCCGTAACTCGAAAGCCAAAAAAAGACGCCAATTGAATAGCAAATTAACTTGCAACCTCACTTACGGGCTACCAGATCGCCCGGAACCTCAATTGAATGTGGGTTACAGACAGCAACAGGGAATAAAGCAAAATTAAAGTTTCCCGTTAGCATTAATTGAATATAAAAGTTACAGATGTAAAGGCTGTGTTTCTTGATTTATTTATTTTGCTTTCTAAAAACATTTAGCACAGTATTATGCTTAGGCAACACATAGAGTACAGTGGCCCATTAAAATGCTAATACCAAGGTCCTTGGTGTAAGATCCACGGATTTAGTAACTTGCATTAAAAAGTAATTGTTTTCACAGTGAAACATATTGAATTAGAGTAACTACAGCTACTAATATTATATACACAATATTAAAATAAAATTTATTTTTTTGTTTCACAATTTAAAGCCAACCATTCATGACTGTAACAAGTGCAATCACCTGTTGCAGATATCAAGGGGGTTTCATTATATTTTGTTATTTTCCTTTTCTCTGATATAAAATAACATGGTTATACTGAGATGACGGCACTAATGTTTATTATAGATATATAATGTCTTCTGAAGATCAGCTAACACCATTCATTGCATTTATAAGAAGAACAGTGATGTCCAATTTAATAGGACCACTTTAGTTTATAGTAGATGTTTGCTATGTTGTATTTGCTATATAAAAGACTTCATGTCTAAGATAAAAAATTTCTCTTGTTGAACTTTATCAACTTTGACAAAAATAGTCCATCTGTTTTGCTGTTCAGTTATATAGACTGTAAACACATTTTTGCAGAAAAGCTATTTTTAGAAGACCACTGTGGTTATTGTTTTCTAGATGATCTTTTGAATAACTAAATTTGATTAATGAACAATATGGCCCCTATGATAATCCCTATATCACAAAATAACAGTAGGTTTAAGAACAAAATAAAAGTGTCTAGCTATGTTAATCACTCATCCCTGAAACATTGCAAGAGAACTGCTACGAGTGACTGCGGCAAGCAGGGGCCAAAAATAGACCCTATGTTAATCAAGTGGTGTAAACTGCAGACCTGTAAATCAGCTGCAGGAGTTTTTTTTTCACCTTGTTACACCTTGATGCTAATCTTTTGCTCCCCCACCTTATGGGACACTTAGCCCAGATCTGTAAATCCTTAGTATAGGGCTAACCAAAACCAACCCTTACGGATGAGAAATTGCTCTAGGAGCCAATAGTAATTGAGAACTTTAGGATTAATATGGTGAGAAAAACCAAGTGCTGTAACTGCGGCAAGGAACCGTAATACATTTATATATAAAAATATTAACTTTTAATTATTTTTATTTTACAACATTAAATATATGTGAAAATTGGACAATTGTAATAATAGCTTCAATATATAAAAATGAGTACATCTAGTTTTAATAATATATATATATATATATATATATATATATATATATATATATATATATACAGTATACATATATATATAAATATATATATTTATATATATATATATAGACATTGATTTACAACATTTGTTCCTAGGTTACGTGGTTTCCTAACGAGTATTAACCCCATGAGTACTGGGTTCTGTGTTACCTGAGATCTGTTCTAATAAACGGACATAATAATATATTGTCATAGTTTCTAATTACACATATGTTGAAATCGGACTGTTTATTTGTCAAATAATGTGGAAATGTCATCCATTTTAAGTAATTTTTGGCGCTATACTGACACTTTAACTGCTGTTGTGGCACTCAGCAAAGGTTTTAAAAGCCTATCCGAGTGGTCTTTAGTATTTTCTTAATTTTTGTTGTTATACATAAAATTATATTAGCACTAGCGAATTGCCTGTCAAAAAATGACGGCAATAGAATTGTAAGTCAAGAAATGGTGTATGGCACAGACATTATTTTTTGTGGTGGTCTGAGATCTCGGTGGTGATTGCGAGCCTCGTGCTGAGCGTCTTGGGCGCTCATCGCATGGCTCGCAATGAGCGCCTTCGACCTTCATTGCGAGCCTCTTGGTTGTTGTATTTTTTCACAGAGGTGCTTTTGCTGTCATTGTAAGGACGGCGCTGATCTGCTTTTTGCGCTTATTGCAAGGCTGGTGTAGTTTGTGTGCTATGAGCAGCGTTGGCGCTCGTTGTGAGGCGCGCAGTGAATGCTTTTGCGTTTTTTGCGATAGTGTTTTTTTTTTTGTGTATATGTATTTTGTGATGCTAATTAAATAAGTAATAAATTAATAAATTAATATACTGACAATCTGTTTTGATGTTCCTGCAGCATACAATGTAGGTTGGCACGAGGGGAAGCCGTTAGTGTAGCTGTTTACTTCCGCATTCTGTAAGGTAGTGTTGTAAAATGGCGGCGAATGTGTATGTGGTAGGCGGCTTTGTATGACGAAGCGTCATTGCTAATGGTGTATGTTGTAGGTCGTACGGGTTTTTGTAAAAGCCGTATTTGCTTTGTCGAATTTATCGGCTTTAGGGGTTGTGTAGCCTCATTTTCGTTTATTTTGGCGCCATTTTTTCTCTTGCTTAGGGTTTTTTCGAGTGTGTAAACTTTGAAAATTTGCCAGAATTCGAGGTTTAAGCAGTGTTGCAAAGATCCTGGGTGTCCCCCCTTGGTGTGGGTAATGTTTTTAATTAATTTTTGTGTATATTTTTGTGTTTTTTATGTTTGCCGCTGTGCGCGGGTTGTCCATTAAGGTCATATTTTTGAGAGTCCGTAATGGATTTTTTAGAAGTTCCGTGGCTTGTATTTTTTGTGTAAGTCCGTAGTTAGTCATTGCGTGGTAATGTTTTTTTTTCCAAGTCCTTGATTGTGTGGTCGTTTTTAGCCTCCACCTCCGCAAGCCCACAAGCCTTAGCAACAACCCGCTTGCTGACAACTATATATGTGATAGGGTTTTTATTTCAAAGTCTAAAGTGGTAATACGTAATTTTATTGTCAGTGCAGATATCAATGGAGATTTGTGCCATGCCTTTTGGCTTTGTCGTGTAGCAGTCACTCCGTTCTTTAGATTTTCTGTGCTACTATGGTACTTGTACTTGCTATTGCTGGGATTAGCATAGGGCCCAAATACGGTAAACTTTTCCATTGGTTTTTGCACTGACAAAAAATTACAAAACCCTATACTAATAAGGTTTTACGGATCACTCAAAAAAAAAGGCAGTGCTGTATCTACAAAAAAGTAAAAAAAAAAATCTGGTACTAAAGACCACTTCCAAATGGTTAAACGAATGTGGAGAGCACCAAAAAAATGAAACATTGAATGAAATTTCAACATTATTTGACACTTAACAGCCTAATATAAACATAGTAGCTACTTGCCCTTCAAAAATGACGAGAATAAGATGTTAAGGCTGGCAATGTTGTTTGCCACCCAATGTGAGCAACTTTGGTGCTCATTGCGAGTCTCTCCCCCTGTCTACTTCATCCCTTGTGTCTCATTTACCCCTCCTCTCCCTCCCTTGTGGCCCCTTTTCCCCCTCTTCTCCATCCACAGTGTCTCCTTTTCTCCCTCCTCTCCCTCCCTTCTGTCTCCTTTCACCCCTCCTCTCCCTTGTGTCTCCTTTCCCAATCCCCTGTGTTTTTAACCCCTCTCCCTCCCCTGTGTCTCTTTCCCCCACTCCCTTCCCTGTGTCCCTTTCCCCCTCTCCCCCCGTATCTCTTCCCCCCCCTGTGTCTCTTCCCCCCTCTCCCTCCCCTGTGTCTCTTCCCCTCCATCAATCCCCTGTGTCTCTTCCCCCCTCCCCTGGCTCTCTTTCCCCCCTCTCTCCTGTGTCTCTTTTTACCCCCTCCCTCCCATGAGTCTCTTCCCCACTCTCCTTCCCCCTCCCTCCCCTGTGTCTCTTTTCAGCCCTCTTCCTCCCATATTTCTCTTTACCCTCTCCCCCTCCCCTGTGTCTCTCCCCACCCTTCCTCTGTGTCTCTTCCCCCTCTCCTGTGTCTGTTCCCCCTACCTCTCCTGTGTCTCTTCCCCTGCCTCTCCCTCTACTGTGTCTCTTAACCCCTATCCCCCCTCTTTCCCCCTTTATCCTTCTCCTCCCTCCTTCCCCCTTATCCTCCTCCCTCCTTCCCATCCTCCTTCTCCCTCCTTCCCCTCATCCTCCTCCGCCCTCCTTATCCTCCCCCTCCCTTTCCTTCCTACTCCTCCCTCCTTCCCCCTTATTCCCCTCCTCCCTTTCCCTCCTCCTCATCCTCCCTTTCCCTCCTCCTCCTCCTCCCTCCTTCCCACCCTCCTCCCTTTCCCCCTCTCTCACTATCATGAGATGACCTCCTCCTGCTGCTCTCTCCTCTGCAGCGTGGCTTGTGGCTGTGTCCTAACAGGCATATGCTAATGACGTGACGCGCATGTGATGGCACGTCATTAGCATATGCCGGTTGGGACACAGCCAGGAGCCGCGCTGCAGAGGAGAGAAGCATCAGGAGGAGGTAATTGAATAATAGGAAGAGAGGGGGAAAGGGAGAAGGATGTGAAGGAGGGAGGATGAGGGAAAGGGAGGAGGAGAATAAGGGGGAAGGATGAGACACAGTATGCTTTGCGAGGCGAGCAGTTGCGTCCCTCGCTTTGCAAGGGATGGAAATGCGTGACCAACATTGCAAACGTCACCAACATCGCAAGATCCACAACTTTATATGTGATGTGTAATTAAAAAATATAAATTGTATTATTATGTACGTTTCATTAGACAACACCAACACACAACCCAGTACTCAAGGGGTTTACATATATCAGGAAACCACTTTGTCTAGGAAACATATATATATATATATATATATTAGTGAACTGCGCGTCAAAAATGACGGCAATAAAATTTGAAGCCTGGCAATGCAGTTTGCCACAAAATGCAAGGCTATGGCCCCACTGAGCACCTTCGGCGCTCATCACGAACCCCGCGCTGAGCACCTTTGTGTAGTTTAGGATCCTACAGCCTAAGTCATACGGCCACTAGTTTTTGCCAAGTCCTGCGTGTCTTGGAATCAGCTCCAGCTCATTTTAGCTCAGTCCCTCGTGGCCCTGCGAGCCTCACAAAGCGAGGTGAGCAGTTGAGGCATTGAAGCACACGGGACTTAGCCTGAAATGAGAAATTAAGCAGCTGCGCACCACACGGGGGACCCGTCACACATGCAAACTCAGGGGAAAAAATACGACCTCGGAAATACTCAAAAATACACAAAATACACGAAAAATAATAAACAAAATATAAAAACACATTCACACAGGGCACAGGGGGAGAGCCAGGAAGCCTTGGAGTGAGGTTGCAAGCGATTTTGTGCCTTATTTCGTCACTCGAAAATCGGCTAAGCGAGAAAAAAAATGGTGGTAAAAAAGTAAAAATTTCTGAAACTGGATGAAAATGAGGCTGAGCAAAGCCAGGCACGCGGGACTTAGAAAATAGACAATGGTAGACACACCAACAAAATATGGCCTCAGAAAAATACAAATTTAACGGCCGAACCGCAGCGACAAAGACAGTAACACTTACACGAACAACGCCAGACATGCGGGACTTAGAAAAACAAACAAACAGCAGTTAGTGTGCGCCACACAAGCAGTCAGCAGACAACACAGAAGAGAAACACACAGGGAAGGGACAGGGGGGAGATGGTGGAAAGAGACACATAGCATTCCCAAGCACAAAACTTGCAGGTTAATGAACCCTGCAATGAGCGGCCCGTACAGTAGGCGGGAGGAAAGGTTCACAATGAGCGCTGAAGGCGCTCATCGCGGGGCTCGCTATGAGCGCTTAAGGTGCCTGACTTACAATTTTATGCCCGTCATTTTTTGAGGGCAATTTGCTAGTATAATATATAAACACAATATAAACTAATTTATACATATTGAATCTATTAATACAATTGTCACATCTATTCAATTTAACAAAATATTTACAAATAAGAAAATGATATACTTATATACATAAATATAATGGTTCCTTGTTGCAATTATGGCACTTGTTCTCACTCATTATAATAATCACGACGTTCTCATTTTCTATTGGTTCCTAGAGCATTTTTTAATGCCTAAAGCTTGTTTGGGGTACTCCCTGCACTGAAATCTCTTGCGGATAAGGCAGGATTTACGGATGTGGGCTGAGTGACGTAATATTGTGAGTTAAAAGGTTAAGAGAACCATATAACATAGGGAAAAAGCTCCCACAGCCGATTTACGGGTATAACACAAATTACTCAGCTCGATTACCATGGGGACATATGTTTTTAGAAAGCAAAAACATGCACGTTTCTCAGCTGATTCTGTTACTACTTTCTCAGGAGGGTATGCACTTTTAAATCTATTGAAAGGGCTGACAGCTTCAGATGCCATATTCCAAATGTAGAGATATAAACTTATAATGAATTTAAAGTCTCCTCCCACTGCAGGAAAAGGATCGGCAAAAACTAGAATTACAGATTAACATTTTTAACATTCTAAAAATGTTGTATTTTTAAATGTAGTTTATAAAAAATACAACCACAGTGGTCCTTTAAAAAAATCCAAAATACGGGTTGTGTGTTTTATGGGTACAATTGAAAATAAATTAAATTTAAGTTAAATATCCTATAAATTGTTTAGTGGCAATAACTGAGACAGAATGATAAGGATTTGTAAGCTAGCATAGTCATTCAGTGTACAGAATAAATATGTATATAATAATCACATAAGTAGGCATAGACATTTATGTAACTAACAGGGATACTTAATATTGTGTATTTCAAACACTTATCCATAATAGTAAATACATGGGTATTTGCAGTACTGTGCAATGTCAATATATTTATGTCATCACCTTAGCACTGTCACTGATACATTTACACACTTGGGGAAATTACTAAGCACTTTTTCACTTGAGATGAGGTGAGAAGAGATGATATATCATGATGACTATTTGTGTAATAGAAGAGTTTTATTGCATGCTGTACATAAAATAGAAACATAACAGATTAGAGAAAGATAATGACAATTGTTAATTTACAGACAACATTCAAATTCCAAAAATGAGATCAGAGATGCACAATCTGAGAATGAACAAAGCTTAATAGGTTAACAACATTTTTTGAATTTCAAAGTTCAATATTCATGATTAGGTGTTAAGCACCTTAGGGTTAGTTTCTAACTAGCAGATTAATATAATATAACTAGCGACTTGCCCGTCAAAAAATGAGGGCGGTAAATTTTGTTGGTGTTCCAAGATGCTTTGGCGCTCATTGCGAGCCTATGACGCTCATTGCAAGGTTGTTGGTTGTTTGTGTGCTATGAGCATTGTTTGTTTTTTTTGCTAATGCTAAGGAAATAATTAATAAAATAATACATTAATATACTTTACCTATTTTGAAGTAATATATGCAGGAAGCATTGGGCAGAAGAGCTGGCAATCTATTTTGATGTTGCTGCAGCATACAATGTGTGTTTTGAGGGCTGTGGAGCTACTGTGTAAGTGTCAGTAATGTGTGCAGTGTGTAGTGTAAATAGTGTATGCGTGCGCAAGCCAAATACGTTAGGGTAGCTGTGTACTTCCGCATTGTGTAAGTTAGTGTTGTAAAATGGCGCCTAATGTGTGGTACGCGTCTGTGGCTGATTTGTGCTTGTTCTTGGATCGCGTCCGTCATTTTGGGAAAATCCATATGTGTTTGGTGGTGTTTTGCTTCTTTAGAGTGCTGTAGCCTCGTTTTTCGTTTTTTTCGGTGGCCATTTTTTCTCTCGCTTAGGGGATTTTCGGGGGTGTCTAAACTCTTCTATTTTGACTTAAATTAAGGTGTAACTTCAGTTTCCGAGGTCCTGGGTGCCCCCCCTTGCTGTGGGTAAGCTTTTTATGTATTTGTATTTATTGTGCTTTTAATGTTTTCATGTGCGCGGGTTTCGAGCGGTAAGGTCGTATTTTTGCGAGGTCGTAATGTTTTTTTTTCTAAGTTCTGCATCTCGGATTTGTTTTTTGTAAGTCCGTACATTTTGCAAGGTCCACAGTTACTGGCAAGGAGCACCTTCGGCGCTCCTTGCCAGCAACTGCGGCCCTCGCTACGCGAGCCCGCAGCGTTAGCAACAACCCGCTTGCTCACAACTATATATGTGACTAGCAGATTATAACCCACTCATAGAGCAGCCTCTATTCATCACTTATGCTCTTCACAGGGAGAAATTTTCTGTAGCATATCAGTCATACTCACTCAAAAGAAATGCAAAATGCCCGGAAATTCTACCCTCAGTGGGACAATCAGCAAACCTCAGAGGTACATTTGGTTTTGCTGTTGCTCCTGTTCAGGTTACAATGGCCTGGCATTTCCGGCCTACTGCTCTATGAGTGGGTTATCATGCCAATAGAACAAACCTATTATACAGTATCTATTGCTGGTGCAGGACGTGCATTGTACTGGGCCCACAATAGGAAAGGTGCCCTCTGCTACTGACAGCAGCTTGAAGTAAAGGGGAATTCCTAAATTTAAAGGGGAGAATGGGATAAAATTATTTTATATAAAGGTGATCTGACCACCCGCATACATTTTTGACTTTTTATTGATCTGTACAAACACCTATACAAATTATTTTTATAAACGCCCCTCCATTCACTAGTTAGATTGCTGTATTCAGCTACACTTCTTTAAACATTAATGAAAAGTTATATTTGTGAATCTTTTATATACATTTTTTTCAAAAGCATGTTTGAATTAGCTATTTGATATATTGACTGAAACAGGTTTTATTTTAGGTGTGCACAGAGGTTCAATTGGTAACTTCCAAATATTTGTATTCCATTATTGTACTTTATATGTTCAGTATAAATGAAAAATATACATTTTGCAAACCAATACCATTTTCCTGTATAATTTGTCAACATACATAGTTTGTAGAATATTTTAAGATCAAGTCTAATATGGTAACTTGCAAGAGAGCACTGGGAATATAGAGTAGTATACTTGAAAAAGAGAGCTTTTATCAGGAATCTGATGTGATTAATACAATTATATTTCAAGTGATACTTTGAAGTGAATCATACATCCCACACTGCATTTGATAAAATATAAAACATAAGGAGACAAGGTATTGACATACTAGATGTTGAAGAAGTAACGAGACACATTACAGATTTTTATTATCTTGAATCACCCAGGAGGTCCTGTAATTATATGGTTTCACGTGACTCTAGGCACCTAATACTATGTTAATATTGTGTGTAACTTAATTGGATTATAAGTTATTTTACATATTAAAGAAGCAAAAGTCATAAAATAGTTGAATACATGGTTTAGATTATTAAGTGGTATGATTATATGATCAGTTGTGGTATTGTATGAATATTGTGATGTTGCATATACTATAATCACACATTGTAAAAAGCTAATACATGTAAACACTTTTTGAGAGATACTTACTGGGCAATAATGGCATGTTAATATATGTATAATTACATGTATGCAAGTCTCCTTAAGGGACATAGAACATACCGTATTTATCGGCATATAACACGCACTGGCATATAACACGCACCTCATTTTAAGAAGGGAATTTCATGGGGAAAAAAAAATTCAAATAAAGAACTTTGAAGCAAAATCCTCAACCTCAACCTCCCTCCTCATCCTCCACCCCCTCCTCAACCTCCCTCCTCATCCTCCCTCCTCAACCCCCTCCTCAAACCCCCCATCCTCAACCCCCTCCTACACCCCCCATCCTCATCCTCCTTCCTCAACCCCCCTCCTCAACCTCAACCCCCCTCTTCAACCTCCCTCCTCATCCTCAACCCCCCTCCTCATCCTCAACCCCCCTCCTCATCCTCAACCCCCTTCCTCATCCTCAACCCCCTCCTCCACCTCCCTCCTCAACCTCCCTCCTCATCCTCCCTCCTCAACCCCCCCATCCTCAACCCCCTCCTTAACCTCCCTCCTCAAGCCCCCTATCCTCAACCCCCTCCTCAACCTCCCTCCTCAAGCCCCCTATCCTCAACCCCCTCCTCAACCTCCCATCCTCAAACCCCCTCAACCCCCCTCCTCAACCACTCCATCCTCATCCTTCCTCCTCAACCCCCTCCTCAACCTCAACCTCCCTATCCTCAACCTCAACCCCCCTCCTCAACCTCCCTCCTCATTCTAAACCCCCCTCCGCATTCTAACCCCCCTCATTCTAAACCCCCCTCCTTAACCTAAACCCCCCTAAATACCTCCCCCTCACTTACCTGCTTCTGCTCCGGCCTCCGCTCCGCTCCTTGACCCGGCGCGCATGTGACGTCACATGCGCGCCAGCGTGTCACGTCATTAGCATATACCAGGTGCCGGAGCGGAGGCCGGAGAAGAAGCAGGTAAGTGAGGGGGAGGTATTTAGGGGGGTTTAGGTTGAGGAGGGGGGTTTAGGTTGAGGAGGGGGGGTTAGAATGCGGAGGGGGTTTAGAATGAGGAGGGAGGTTGAGGATGGGGGAGGGAATATCGGCGTATAACACGCACCTATCATTTGCCATCTATTTTCAGGGAGAAAAAGTGTTTGTTATACGCCAATAAATACGGTAATTGATTTTGTTTCATGCATTTAAAAGAGCGTGCTTTAACAATT
Organism: Discoglossus pictus; assembly: GCA_027410445.1. NCBI lineage: Eukaryota > Metazoa > Chordata > Amphibia > Anura > Alytidae > Discoglossus > Discoglossus pictus. The sequence continues at coordinate 96,549,491 of CM050166.1, read as the reverse complement.
GCCAAAATTGTGTTTTGGATGGAAAAAATATTAAGCAAAACTTGTTTAAACTTCATTGAAACTAACAGAAAGTGCACAGAGCATGCATATGTCATTATATTTTATTAGCAGACAGCTATATCTCATACATCTACATTACTGCTCACTGACTGACAGGGCAAGCCCCCAGATCAGCATTTGAATCTGTTTTTTTCTGCTTTGAGAGCATCATTTCAAAAAAGAAAACACACAGTGATACATTAACAAATGCCCTCTTTCAGATGTAAGAAAATAATGTTTTTTAATGACCTTTTAGCTTGTTTAGCTTAAAAATGGTAAAAATATCAAGTATGTATAGTCCCTTCAAAAAAAAGATTTGCTACATTCAGTAATCATATAATTTTTGGTTTTAATTGACTTATTTAACTACACTTGAAAATATGCAACATGTTTTGAGTATGTGCAAAATGTAATTCAATGTAATACAAAATGTATACAATCTTTAATATATCTCTTAAATAAAATTATGCATTTTGGAAGGCAGCTGTTCACCCTTATCCCACCAATGCATTATGGAATCTACTATTTTGGGATCAGCAGACCAATTTCCTGAGGTGGGAAGAGGAAGTTTGCAGAGGGGAAGTTTCTGTCTGCACAATAGGAATGTGGCTGCAATAACTGTCAGTGCTGTCAAATTGACTAATGGAAAGCACATTTGTTTAGAAGGACACACCCATCTGAGAAAGTATCATATAGCAGCAGTCAAGAAAACAAAATAGAAGAATTACATATAAGCAGCAAAATGTAAATGTTGTGTTTCTATCTGTGCTTTCTAAAAATATTTTAGTTATTTAAAAGGCCATATAGCATAACATTGAAATCAGTGGTAATTTAAAGGGCCGCAGCAGAGGCACTAATCATGGCATACCTTCCAACTGTCCCTCTTTTGAGAGACAGCCACCCTTTTCATGATAAATCCCCCTATTCCTCATGGCCTCCTACATGCCCTTCTACCAAATGTTTTCCAGCCTGGTCATGTTCCACTTTCTCCAGCTCCTCACACCAGAGCGGTCTTGTTGGCATTATCTAATTATCGTCTCTACTTTCTGTTGCAGCCAACTTTTGAGGTAACAATAGACTTGCAACATCACACGCTGAGGCAGATACACAGGGACGAGCGGCAGTACTGACTGTACAGATAGAAAATGTATACTCTCTCCCTTATTGATACAAGGTAGGGAACAAGTGCTAGCATATTATGAGTTAATAAATGTTATACCTTAAATTTAACTGAGCCTCTTTTAGGAGACTCAGAATTTGGACTTTTTTAGAAGCACCTGAGATTGTGACAAGGTAGGGGACAAATGGTAGCGGGTCACTTACAAAGCAAATTTTATGCTTTTAAAATTAACCAAATTTCTATTCAATTTGCGGCCTCCGGGCGGCTTATGGCCGTCAAGCTGCGGCCGCTTGCGATGAGCTTACTTCCGTCAAAGCCTTTGATCTTACGCGGCCACAAGAGTTGCGGCCGCAAGAAAGCCCAGGTCGCTATTCAAATGCTACGCGAACCCTTCCGTCAAGGCCGTAATTCACTAAAAGCTTACTAACACCAAAAAGGTCCCGCAAGGCTCTTGCTTACAAATCGGAGCACCAATTAAGCACATAAAAAAGCCATCCTGTAATTTGATGAGACGTGAAAGTGATTGGAGGTTTTAGAATTCATAGCACAACATTCCCAAGCACTCAAATCTGAAAATCATTTTTTTTTGTAATTCATGTTCAATTTCCGTGTCCGAGTCCCACGGACTTGGAGCACATCAGACCCGCAACTACTTTTGTACTTTTGTTAAAAGTGAAAGTGATGTTTGGTCTTAATTAATAGCACAACATTCCACTACTCTCAAATCTGCAAATAAAGAAATGTTATTTCATGTTCAATCTTCGTGTTCTATCTATCATGCAAGTACCACGGGGTTGGAGCTCAATCACCCTCCAAGCCCTCACGGGCTTGAATAACGAGCTAGGGGCTTGGAGGTCATTGAACTTTGGACGGAAATTAAACCTAAAAACAAAGATTATAATTTGGCGATGTGCAAGTTTGAGAATGTTTTGCTATTAATCCTCATGCCCCCCATCATTTACAGTGCTTTACAGTGCTGGATTGAATATATATTTGCTTTTACAATGCTTTGAGTTTGCAGCCTTCAACCTCCGAACACGTACGGGTTTTAACAACGATTTACTGGCTTCAAGGTCATTGGAGCCCACGGGACTTGGGACGGAAAATAAACCTGAAATTAAATATTGGATTTGGGCGATGTGCAAGCTTGAGAGGGTGTTGCTATTAATCCTCATGTCTCCCATTATGATGCCTAGCATTTACAGTGCTTTACAGTACTGTCTTGAATTTATATTTGCATTTCCAGTTTTCCGACTTTGCAGCCTTAAAACACGAATGCTTGTGGCTGATTGCATAGTTTGCAATTGCCCGTAAGGGGGACCTCCTTGCGGCGCCATCCATTTGGGCTATATTGCAGCATGTTGGCTGATAAACCCCCAAAATAGTCATACATTCAAAGTAGTATATTCTGATCCAGGGGGGTCATTTAAAAAAAAATAACACACTGTTTTTCAGCATCAATAGCACTCTTTCAGATGCAAAAAACAAACAAAAACAAATGCTTCCAGTAGGCCTTCAAGGGGCCTCACTCAATTGCGATTTGGCCAGTTGAATGGGGCTCTATATAAGCACATAGCATTTTTTTTTTTACAGAATTTTTTAGATAGTGAACTTCTATCGAAAGGCAAGATCTTCACTAACTAAAAACTTTTTTAACAAAATATGCTCTGTGCTTATATAGAGCCCTATTCAATTGGCCAAATCAAGATTGAATAAGACCCAAGAGGTCTCTTAATCCTTGTGATGGAGTATACAGACCCATCACTGGTGTAAAGAAGCAGTCAGTGCAGAGAGATGTCTCAGGGGCTCATTCAATTGGGATTTGGCCAATTGAATAGGGCTCTATATAAGCACAGAGCATATTTTTTTAAAGAAGTTTTTAGTTAGTGAAGACCTTGCTTGTGTATGGAAGTTCACTAACTAAAAACTTCTATAAAAAAAAGCTATTTGCTTATATAGAGCCCTATTCAATTGTCCAAATCGCAATTGAGTGAGGCCCTCAGTATGGGGTGAGAACCTGTCCATCATGTTCCACTCTTAGGCCCTCATTCAATTGCAATTTGGCCAATTGAATAGGGCTCTAAATAAGAACATATTTTTTTAAAAGAAGTTTTTAGTTAGTGAACTTCTATCCAAAATCAAGGTTTTCACTAACTAAAAACTTCTTTAAAAAAAATATGCTATGTGCTTATTTAGAGCCCTATTCAATTGGCCAAGTCTCAATTGAATGAGGCCCTTACTGAGCATACCCTTTCCTTGCTAAGCAATTAACTAATATACAGCCTTATTAAATTGTGATTTGGCCAATTGAATAGGGCTCTATATAAGCACATAGCATATTTTTTTACAGAAGTTTTTAGTTAGTGAAGACCTTGCTTTTGGATACAAGTTCACTAACTAAAAACTTCTGTAAAAAAAAACATATGCTCTGTGCTTATATAGAGCCCTATTCAATTGGTCGAATCACAATTTAGTAAGGCTGCAAGCTGGTACCTGCTTTATTTATAGAGTTATATAAATCAGTTTACCGAGGCTTAAACAGGCTGGAGATGTTTTAGGCCTATGTGTACTGTTGCTGAAAGAAAAGCTATTTATTTTTTTTGTTACGAAATGTTATGTTTGTTATATTGTATAACTGACAAGCAAAGTCAGTTCTCAGCTGACAATAAAAAATAATTTGAAAATCTATCCCTGAAGAAATTTGTTTATTAGAAATAACAGGCGTCACCCTGTTAAACTTCCATATCTCTTTCTCCTCTATTCTCCTGTAAATGCTGTAACAAGGTCTGAAACCATTTGCAGGCTTAGGAATTGATCAAATTCCCCAAACCCGAAATAGTCTTCTGATTTGCGTCCTTGAAAATTTTTTACGTCTTTACGGCCACCATTTTTTTTATTGCTTAGCCGTTTTCAGATCTACAAAAAATGCCAATTGAATAACGAATTGGCTTTCAACCTCACTTACAGGCTCCCTGCCACTCCCCCTGTGCTGTGCGTGAGGTTGTCAGTCAATTTTGTAATCAATTGCCGTCTTTTGAGGCTTCCAAACGGCTTCCAAGTTACAGGCTTGAAAAAAATGGCGGCCGTCAAAGCCATAATTTTTTTCAAGTCTTGCGGGCCTCGCGATGAGCACCAAAGGCCCTTGGCGCTCTTTGCAGGCTTTACAATGAGCACCTTCGCTGCTTGTTGCAAGCCTTTTTCCAAGTCTTGCGGGCCTCGAGATGAGCTCTAAAGGCTTGTTGCAGGCCTCGAGATGAGTGCTGAAGGGGCTCATCGCAGGGCACACAATGAGCGCCTTTGGCGCTCATTGCAGCCCACATCAAGCTCATTGTGCATGCGCAAGCCAATATCTTTTAACATTGCGTGATGACAACTTGCAATTAACACAACTATTATATGTGAATTCAGTTTATAAAGGTCACTTCATAAAATAATACTGTGACGCAGTTGCTTTTTACCCTCACTAAAGACAAATGTCCATACTGCCATCTATTGCACATTCTAAAGATACAGAGGACACAGGGGGAGGTGGAAGTGTTAAGGCAGCAACTGGCTAACTTTGAGGAGACTGTAACCCAGCTTAGGGCAGATAATATGCTTCATAGAGTCCTGATACTGACACTGGCCTTGGGAGAGACTTTTTGCCTAACGCCGTCAAGTATTTTATTGGAAGAAAATGATAGTATCAGTGTGAATTCAACCAAGAGACTTAAAGAAGCTTCCAGTGTGAACATCATACAGTATATAAAACAAATCTGACACTCTGAAAGCAGTAATTATAAGGATACAGTCACTGAGAGCGCGATAATGCGAGGGAGAGAGAGAGAAGAGGAAGTGTGAGAGAGAGATGGGAGAGAGAGAGTAGGTGGGTGTGAGAGAAAAGAGGGAGTGAGAGAGAAAGGATGGTGACCAAGAGAAGGGAGAGAGAGAAGGTGGGAGAGAGAGAAGGGAGAGAGAGAAGGTGAAAGAGTGCTATCTTGTATATTAATTGCTGTGTATGTTGTTGTGATCAAAATGGACAAGTTTTTATCATACTTTTAGAAGCACAGTAGGACTGAAAATGAAGAAGATACACCACAAACTAGTGGCAGGTGTGTGAAAAACTGGAAATATTGTAAATATGATGACAATTATTTTGATTTTTTGCTTTACATCAAAATATGTCAATGGTGAATAGAGACCGCAGTATGTAATGTGTTTGAAGATTTTGGCTCCAGAGTGCATGCTTCCAAGTAAGCATAAACACTACACACTGCGGTGTCTCTTCACTTTTGACAGATGTTGATGTAAAGCCAAAATCAATATAATTGTAGTCATATAATTGTAGTCATATTTTGATCACAACACCATACAGTTCTTGAAAAAATAAGGACACAGACGCAGAAATTGATATACGAGATAATACTCCCCCTTCTTTCTCTCCCTGTTCTCTTTCACCCTCCCTTCTCTCTCCCTCCCTCCTTCTCTCTCTCACTCCCCCTCCTCTCTCTCCCTTGCAATATACCACTTTCAGGAACTTTATCCTTACAACTACTGCATTCAGAGTGTCAGAGTGTTTTTTTTAATATATGATGTTAGTGATGTCGCGAACATCAAATTTTCGGTTCGCGAACCGCGGACGCAAATTCCATCAAATGTTCGCGAACGGGCGAACATCTGCGAACAGCCATAGACTTCAATGGGCAGGCGAATTTCAAAACCCACAGGGACTCTTTCTGGCCACAATAGTGATGGGAAAGTTGTTTCAACGGGACTGACACCTGGACTGTGGCATGCCAGAGGGGGATCCATGGCATAACTCCCACGGAAAATTACATAGTTGATGCAGAGTCTGGTTTTAAGCCATAAAGGGCAAAAATCACCTAACATTCCTAAATTGTTTGGAATAACATGCTTTAAAACATCAGGTATGATGTTGTATCGATCAGGTAGTGTAAGGGTTACAACCGCTTCACAGTAACAGACCAATATCCCCGTTTAATGCACCGCAAACAACCGCAAACAGTCCCTTTGCACAACCGCAAACTTCCCATTTGCACAAGGTTGGATACCAAGCTAGCCATGTCCCATTCCTTGTCCTCACTGATGTCATTGAAGGTCTCTTCCACCACCCAGCCACCAAGGGTCCCCGAAAGGGGACAACAAGCCCACTGGGACGCCTGCTGTGTTTGGTCTTCCACCTCCTCAAAGCCACCTTCCTCCTCTGACTCCTCTTCTTCAGACTCCCAGAGTCTGGGGGCTTCCACTGCCCAGCATGGAAGATTATACACAGGTCAGAGTCTGGGGGCTTCCACTGCACAGCATGGAAGATTATACCCGTTGCCTCTGTCTGCGTTATTATAAGGTGTGTACTGTTAAGTAGTACAATTCCTATCGGTTTAATCCCTGTTACGTCCACTATTAGGGGACGTGTATATGGCATGGATTTTTGGAACAGGGAGAGGAAAAAAGATGCTTGGTCGGACCTCCTACTTCGAATTTGGGGCATTGCACGTGCAATCTAAGGTGCCACCAAATAGGAGAGTTGTATTAAGTTTTAATACTCATTCCTATCAGTTTAATACCTGTTACGTTACCTATCAGGGGACGTGTATATGGCATGGATTTTTGGAACAGGGAGATGGAAAAAGATGCTTGGTTGGACCTCCTACTTCGAATTTGGGGCACTGCACGTGCAATCTAAGGTGCCACCAGATAGGAGAGTTGTTTTAAGTTGTAATACTCATTCCTATCAGTTTAATACCTGTTTCGTTACCTATCTTTCCTCCCAATAGCACATTCTATATGTCATCAACCAGCCTGTGTGTATTTAGGGAACCACAGTTTAAGCCCCTTAACCTGGGACAAGGTGGCTTGGCTATCAGAATTGCCTCAGAGCCTTAAAAACTCGCCAAACCAGCTAATCAGACACTCACTATCATACTGGAAATGGGCCAAGAAACACACAGGTTTGTTCCCTGGATCCACCCAAATGACCCCTATTCTTGACCACCCTCAGGCCCCGAAACACATGAGCACAACAACACAACACTGGTGGAGGTCAAAGAAACTAGATAGACTGGGAGACTGGTTGGTAAAGGGCCAGATGCTCACCTATGAGGAACTGAGGGACAAGCATGAGCTACCGCTGTCAGAACATTACAATTACTGTAGGCTGAGGCATTTCACACACTCCCTGACCCAGAAACAGGGGACACCGGTCTTAAATTGGTTCTCCAAAATTTGTAAAGATAAACCTCTATCAAGGGGGATCATTGGGTCGCTTTACAAATATAAAACATTTGTTACTGGTTGAAGCGACACTGGGGGAAGGACCCGAGTGGGGGAGCCCTGGAGACCCTTCAGAAGCAACCGGCGGCAAAATCATCCGAGGAAAGGAGAGGTCGCTTACTGAAGCCTGCCCTAGGGTAACCCAAGGGTGATTGCCCAGGTTAGATATTGTAAATAATAAGCTAGTACTGCTGGAGGGATGATAGCTAATAGGACTTTGGTGTTTCCTGCAGATATACTCTTTACTATTGTCTGTTTTACCATCTTTTAGGTATCTAATTGCAATCACAGTAAAAAATAAGAAAAATTATTAACCTAAAAAGTAAAAATAAGAAGGAATAGCCAGCTAACTTTCACAAAATGTCTCTATTGTAAATATGTATTTTTGCACAACTGTTATGCAAGACTGTTCAAAAATGCTTTATTTTTCATTACATGCTGTACGCCTTCTAAACTAAAATAATTTAAATGCAAAAATTAGGTATTGTTGCAGCGACCAGAAAAATTGATGTTAGTTTGCCAGGCAGAAAGTGCCCTAAAACATTGCGTCTTGAACCCTAGTTGGTGGCGGATAAGTCACCAAGTCATCCGGCATTCAGGGATAAAATACAGCAGTGTGTGGACCATTATTAGCTCAAGGCAGCTCATCTATCAGGCCTTTTTTAATCAAATGAATCGCCCACTGTCAGTCCCTTCGGGAACCATCCCTCATTCATCTTAATAAAGGTGAAGTAATCTAGACTTTTTGACCTAGGCGACTTCTCTTATCAGTGACAAAACCTGCTGCACTGAAGGTCCTTTCTGACAGGACACTTGAAGCGGGGCAGGACAGAAGTTCTATGGCAAATTGGGATAGCTCAGGCCACAGGGCAAGCGTGCACACCCAGTAGTCAAGGGGTTCATCGATTCTCATAGTGTCAATATCTGTAGTTATGGCGAGGTAGTCTGTTACCTGATGGTCGAGTTGTTCTCTAAGGGGGGAACCCGAAGGGCCGTGGCGATGCATAGCACTTAAAAAGCTCTGCATGTCCTCCATCAACAACACGTCTGTAGAGCATCCTCTCCTTGCCGTCGTGGTCGTGGGAGGAGGATTATGTTCACCTCTTCCGCTGATAGATTGCCTTTGTGCTGTGACATCACCCTTAAACGCTGTGTAAAGCATACTTTTTAATTTATTTTGGTAGTGCTGCATCCTTTCCGACTTGTGGTAATTCAGTAACATTTCAGGCACTTTCTGCTTATACCGGGGGTCTAGTAGCGTGCACACCCAGTACAGGTCGTTCTCCTTCATCCTTTTTATACGAGGGTCCCTCAACAGGCACGACAGCATGAAAGACCCCATTTGCACAAGGTTGGATGCCGAGCTAGTCATGTCCCATTCCTCGTCCTCAGTGACCTCACTGAAGGTATGTTCTTCCCCCCAGCCACGTACAACACCACTGGTACCAGATAGGTGACAACGAGCACCCTGGGATGCCTGTTGTGGTTGGTCTTCCTCCTCCTCCTCAAAGCCACATTCCTCCTCTGACTCCTCTTCCTCACAATCCTCTTCCAGCGTTGCCGCAGGTCCAGCAAGCGATGCTGATAAGGCTGTTTCTGGCGGTGATGGTGACCACAACTCTTCCTCTTCCTCTTCAAGCTCATCTACGGCCTGATCCAGCACTCTTCGCAGGGCACGCTCCAGGAAGAAAACAAATGGTATGATGTCGCTGATGGTGCCCTGGATGCGACTGACAAGGTTTATCACCTCCTCAAAAGGACTCATAAGCCTACAAGCATTGCGCATGAGTGTCCAGTAACGTGGCAAAAAAATCCCCAGCTCCGCAGAGGCTGTCCTAGCACCCCGGTCATACAAATACTCGTTAACGGCCTTTTCTTGTTAGAGCAGGCGGTCGAACATTAGGAGTGTTGAATTCCAACGTGTCGGGCTGTCTAAAATCAAGCTCCTCGCTGGCATGTTGTTTCGCCGCTGGATATCTGTAAAGTGCGCCATGGCCGTGTAGGAACGCCTGAAATGGGCACACACCTTCCTGGCCTTCTTCAGGATGTCCTGTAAGCCTGGGTGCTTAGGCACAAAGCGTTGTACAATCAGATTACACACATGTGCCATGCACGGCACATGTGTCAACTTGCCCAAATTCAATGCCGCCACCAAATTTCTTCCCTTGTCACAAACCACTTTGCCGATCTCCAGTTGATGCGGAGTCAGCCACTGATCCACCTGTGCGTTCAGGGCGGACAGGAGTGCTGGTCCGGTGTGACTCTCTGCTTTCAGGGAAGTCAACCCCAAGACGGCGTGACACTGCCGTATCCGGGATGTGGAATAGTACCTGTGGAGCTGGGGGGTGCTGTTGATGTGGAGCAAGACATAGCAGCAGCAGAAGAGGACTCAGCCGAGGAGGTTATGGAAGAGGATGGAGTAGGAGGAGCAGAGGAGGTGGCAGCAGGCCTGCCTGCAAGTCGTGGCGGTGTCACCAACTCCTCTGCAGAGCCACGTATTCCATTCTTGGCAGCCGTCACCAGGTTTTCCCAATGCGCAGTATAGGTGATATACCTGCCCTGACCATGCTTTGCAGACCAGGTATCAGATGGACCCTTGCCCCAACACTGTGTGCCAGAGATGCCATTACTTCCTTTTGCACAATCGAGTACAGGTTGGGGATTGCCTTTTGTGCAAAGAATTTTCAGCCGGGTACCATCCACTGCGGTGTCCCAATAGCTACAAATTTTGAACGCCTCAGACTCCACCAGCTTGTATGGTAAAAGCTGGCGGGCTAAGAGTTCAGTCAAGCCAGCTGTCAGTTGCCGGGCAAGGGGGTGACTTTGTGATATTGGCTTCTTACGCTCAAACATGTCCTTGACAGACACCTGACTGTGGGCAGATGAGCAGGGACTGCTCAGGGCGAGACACGGAGTGGCGGATGGTTGAGAGGGGGCAAGCAGGGCAGCAGTGGTTGATGTGGTTGAAGATGCTGGACCAGGAGGAGGATGGCGGCTTTGACTTTGTGTGCTGCTTGTACTGATGTGTTGATCCCATGATGTGAAATCATGTGCCTTCGCAAAGAAGTTGTACCTAGGTGGGTGTTGGACTTCCCACGCCTCAGTTTCTTTTCGCACAGGTTGCAAATGGCATCGCTGTTGTCACAGGCAGACACACGAAAAAATTGCCACACTGCTGAGCTCTGCAATGACGGCATTCTGGTGGTGGCAAAAGCATGCGTTGACTGGCGTGCTGTCTGGCTGACCCCGGGTGCCGATGCATGCTGTCTGACTGTGCCACTAGCTACTTTCGACGACCTCCCGCTGCTTCCAACTCGTCTCCTCCTCCTCTCTGTCTCCCCATCTGAACTGTCCTCCTGTTCTTCTTCTCTTATAGCGGGCACCCACGTGACATCCACGGACGCATCATCATCATCAACCGCTTCACTTGTATCTGACAACTCAACAAAGGAAGCAGCACCGGGTACAACATCATCATCATCATCAGACCGTACTTCCATGTGTGTAATGCTGCCTGACTGAGACATATCCCTGTTATCTACATCCTCTGGCACTAATGTTTGTGCATCACTCATTTCTTCCAACGGATGTGTAAATAACTCTGCTGACGGAACATGTGAAGCGGCTGTGGTGCTAGTGTTGGTGGTGGCGGCAGGCGGGCGAGTGGTAACTGGAGATGTGCCCGAAGCTAAGCTGGAGGAGGATGGTGCGATCGGAAGCTGTAGAAGATTGGGTGTCCTGTGTTAGCCAGTCAACCATGTCCTCAGAACTGTTCAAGTACAAGGGTACGTTGCCTCTGAAAACTGGGCATTATTCTAGGGCCAAAGGGAATCACAGCACCACGACCACGACGGCCCCTGCGGGGTGGCCTGCCTCTGCCTGTCATTTTTTTTACGATTAGTGGTACCTTGCATGCAAGCTACTGTGACACCAGATATGAGTGTCACTGCGCACTGGCAAAAGTTGGCAGACTAGATGCAATAGGCCTCACACACACGCCTTTAGGCAGGCTACTGATATTCAATCGATTACAGTAAAAAAAGGGTTGTTTTATTTCACTGCACACTACGGTGGCACTAGATATGATTCTCACTGGGCACTGGTAAAAGTTAGCAGACTAGATGCAATAGGCCTCACACACACGCTTTTAGGCAGGCTACTGATATTCAATCGATTACAGTAAAAAAAGGGTTGTTTTATTTCACTGCACACTATGGTGGCACTAGATATGAGTGTCCCTGCGCACTGGCAAAAGTTGGCAGACTAGATGCAATAGGCCTCACACACGCCTGTAGGCAGGCTACTGATATTCAATCTATTAGAGTAAAAAAAGGGTTGTTTTATTTCACTGCACACTACGGTGGCACTAGATATGAGTGTCACTGTGCACTGGTAAAAGTTGACAGACTAGATGCAATAGGCCTCACACACACGCCTGTAGGCAGGCTACTGATATTCAATCGATTATAGTAAAAAAAGGGTTGTTTTATTTCACTGCACACTACGGTGGCACTAGATATGAGTGTCACTGGACACTGGCAAAAGTTGACAGACTAGATGCAATAGGCCTCACACACGCCTTTAAGCAGGCTACTGATATTCAATCGATTACAGTAAAAAAAGGGTTGTTTTATTTCACTGCAAGCTACTGTGACACCAGATATGAGTGTCACTGCGCACTGGCAAAAGTTGGCAGACTAGATGCAATAGGCCTCACACACACGCCTGTAGGCAGGCTACTGATATTCAATCGATTACAGTAAAAAAAGGGTTGTTTTATTTCACTGCACACTACGGTGGCACTAGATATGATTGTCACTGTGCACTCGCAAAAGTTGGCAGACTAGATGCAATAGGCCTCACACACACGCTAGCAGGCTGGCATATGCAATTTGATTACACAGAAAAAAGTAATAAGATAAAATAAAAAGGGCTTTTTGGGTTGCTGTGTTTGCAGCAGATATCAAATGAGTCCTTCAGGTGTGTAGTTAAAGCTAAATACACAGCCTGGCTCTCTATTTCCCTATTAAATCAAGAGCAGGTAGAATATATCTCCTCTCTCCACGTATGCAGCTACAGATTGATTCTAAAATGGAGGCTGTCATACAGATGGAAGGCTCTGGAAGGGAGTGTATGCTGCTGATTGGCTGGAATGTGTCTGCTGACTGTGATGTGCAGGGTCAAAGTTTCCTTAATGATAAAGTATAGGGGGCGGAGCGAAAAGCTCATATGTTCGCCGTTCGTGGCGAACGCGAACATGCGAATATCGCCGCAAATAGTTCTCCGGCGAACTGTTCGGGACATCACTATATGATGTTCTTTATTAAATTAATACAACTAGAATTGTACTCACACTGGAGGCTTCTTTAAGTTTCTTAGTTGAATTCACACTGGTACTATAATTTTCTTCCAATAAAATACTTGATGGCGGAAGGCAAAAAGTCTCTCACCAGGCCAGTGTCAGTATCAGGGCTCTATGAAGCATATTCTCTGCCCTCAGCATGTGTTAAAGTCTCCTTGTAGTTAGCCAGTTGCTGCCTTAAAGCTTCCTCCTACCCCTCAGTGTCCTATAAAATATATAAAAGATCTCAGTGGCGCAATGACCCACAAGTATTATTATGGGTTTATTCCAGATCTATAAAAGGACTTTTTGGCTATATGTGTAAATATTATCTGATCAATATCTTAGTGATCCTTTTTGGGGGGTCTGGGAGAGGATTCCCTGTCTCTGCAAGCAGTGATGTGATGTGGGGGGACCCCCAGTTTAAACTCACCACCTAGTCCAAGGACCACAATCTTTTGAAGGCAGGCTACTCCCGCAATGTGTGTCTACAAGATCCCCTGGTTCCACGTTGCTGTCTCAGGATGTTCAAGGCAGGGGAGCTCAAATCCTGTCACTGCAGTCTTAGGGTTGCACAAATCCCTTATAGGAGTCCAGGCTACCCCCAGGAGTCTTTTCCTTCGTGCAGCATGCTAGTCTTTCCCATCTGGTGCCGTTTTTAAATCAATTTTAGGCTTTTAAGCTTTCTTTCAGTTCTGTTGCAGAAGCCTTGAAAATTTATTAAGCAAGAAATTAAAGGCAAAAGGTGCAGGCTTTATTTATCTGTATCTCATTTGGGAAGAAAAATGTCATGTATTAGCACTCAGTATATTGTGCAATATTTTGCCGTTTCACACTAAATAGTTGTCAGCGCTGCTATCTTTGTGACTGCTGCTATTCATCTACTCCTACTGGTACTATGAGAACATTGTGCACATTATTTTCTGCAGAGTTTAATGTATGACAATTTTTAACACAATATTATTTTCTGGTCTTCTCTAGCTTGGTTTTTGTGGAGTAAAATTGCCTTTCACCAGTGATTAGTGTGTTTCTTTATTTTTATTTATTATATTTCCTTTGGAAAAAGTAACTAATTTTAGACTTAACTTGAACAGTAGATCTTGGAGAGTGAACAAAATCTGCTTATTTCTTATTGTAATTATCCTTTGGACTTCCCTGAGAGCAATGTGTCTGTTATGGCACTTTCACTATTATAATGACCCATCTCACAGTGTCATAATCATCCCTATTTATTCAGATGCAATATTATTACTTTGAGTATGTTAAAACCAATTTCAAAAAGGATGATCTGAAAAATAATTTGACTAATGTTAGCATTATAGTTACCTACCAAATCAGTCATTTGCTTTTAAGTCTGGAGCAGACAGCACTAAGTCCCTAATTAGCATCCACTGAGGTTGATGTAAACAGGCACTATCAAGCAGCCTTGATTGTTTAATAACAGTCATGTTCTGCTTTTTGTTTATTACATGGTACATCATGGAAAACCTTTTACATGTATTAATGGAAAGCAATACATTTATTAGTTGAAAGCAATGTGTTTATCTATTGGATAACATGGAGGACATTGTAATAAGCTGACCAGATGTACAATACATGAGGTATAATATAGCTTAGAAACAATTAAGAAGAGATATAGTCCATGGAGGTCCATGATTATAACAGACCATCTCATCCTACTCCTGAGGCATATGTATGTGAACAAGAAGCCACGTTCAGAACCGAACATTTAACAACCGAATAATTCAAGATCCAGAAAGGAGTGAGATAAGGTTGTTTATCATCCCCTTATTTATTTAACATATACGTGGAATACATCATGTGTAATGCCGGACTGGATGAATCCAAAGCCAGAATTATTGTTGCTGGGAAAAATCTCAGCAACCTCAGATATGCAGATAATACTACTCTGATGGCTGAAAGCGAGGTGGAACTAAAGGGGCTATTAATGAGGGTGAAACAAAGGTCTGCATAGACTATGGTATTTCCAGTAGTTACATACGGATGTGAGAGCTAAAGAAGGCTGAATGCCACAGAATTAATGCCTTGAAATTGTGGTCTGCAAGAAGATCCAATAAATCATTACTACAAGCCAAACCGTTCACTGGAAGGTTTGATCATGATGTTGAAGCTCAAATATGTTGGTCATATCATGAGAATACAGCATTTGCTAGAGAAGACTCTGATTTTAGGAAAGAGTGAAGGCACCAAAAAAAAGGGATGGCAAAAGAGAAGATGGATAGATTATGTAATTGATGCAAAGAACATGAAAATGAGGTAACTCAGAGGAACAGTAGTTGACAGATGTGCCTGGAGTGCTGCTGTCCATAGGGTCACAGAGAGTCAGAAATGACTGAATGACTAAACAACAAGAACAAATGGTAGAGGGTTGATGTTAGGTTATATGCCATAGAGGTCGATAAGGATCCCCATGGTAATACTTAGAAGCCCCATCTGTGATGCTGATATTGCTGGTTTTAACCCCTATAGTGCAGTATATTTTATCTTTAAAACTAATGATAACACATAAAATAATGAAACTAATATTCCCCTATTTATATATAACATCTAGCAGTATATGTTGCATATTTATGGATAAATATTGAAAAACACAGTTAATAAAAAGCAAGGTTTTCACGTTAGATGCAGGTTTTATATATATATATATATATATATATATATATATATATATATACTGTATATCTTACCAGGTTAATACCTGGGTTTGTGGGAGGGGCCCTCTCTCGCTCCGCCTATTCCCATGGGGGGTTCTTCTTCAGCCTTTAAAGACACTTTCTGTCCATATCTCCCTTGCACAGCTCAGTTAATTTCTGATCTTTTGCCTGCAGGTTGTTTCTCTGCGCTCTCTTTTTTTACAGCTTTACAGCGTGGTTCCACTTCCAGCCTTTCTCCTCGTACTACCATTATCCAAGGTAAGCTCTCTACTCCTTCTAAGCTATTCTTGGTGGATCTTGGCCCAAGACTTCCAAGCTGCTTCCTTGTCCACGTCCAAGATTCAGCTTTCACTATCTTAAGCTTAGTTTTGGCCCAAATCTACTAAGTTTCTCAACTTTCCTATACCTTCTTGGGTGGGTTTGGACCTGAATCTGCTAAGTTGCATCCCTTGTCCATGTCCAAGGCTAAGCCTTTTAGGCTGCTGTAAGTCTGCTTTTGCTAATTTTGGCCCAAATCTACTAAGTTTCTTGACTTCCCTATACCTTCTTGGGTGGTTTGGACCTGACTCTGCTAAGTTGCGTCCCTTGTCCGTGTCCAAGGCTACTCTTTTTAAGCTTTCGTAAGCCTCCTTTTGGGGATTTTGGCCCAAATCTACTTACCTTCAACCTTTCTCCGGCTTTCCATAAATCCTAAACCAGCCTTCACAGGCTTTACCTCATTCACATTGTCATAGGTCCTAAACCATCCTTCGCACGCTTACCTTGTTCAGGCTTTCCATACCATCAAAAACAGCCTTTGCAGACATTAACTTGCCCATGCTTTCCATAAGTCCAAAACCAGTCTTTGCAGGCTTACTTCGTTCACATTTTCATAAACCCTAATACTACATCACCCTTCGTCAGAGCTCAACTCAGTCATGCTTTCATAGCTTCCCTTCCCTCTCTCCTCACCATCACTCAGCCCTTAGCCCTATTAGCAGGCCAGTTAGGGAATAGAAATTGGCCACAACTCAGCTACACAAGGAGGGGGGCCCGACCACAAGGTTATGAGGGACTTTTCCATCGCTGGAGAACAATGGGTCAATGTACACGACCATTGGGAGAGGGACCCCACCACAAATATATATATATATATATATATATTTATGTTATAAATATGCTATAATATGCTTTTTCTGGACAATACAGCATTTCAGATAATTGTTTTGTTTCTAATTAATATTAACAAACCTTATTATTTATATATTCTTATTTAGCCTGAAGTGAGTGCTGCTCATGAGGGTCCTTTCTCTCATCTGTATGTAAATTACTGTGATTCCCCAGATGCTTTTCTTGAATAGGTATGAGTAATAATTGTTGGACAGCAGTGAGCAGAGACACTTATGTTTCATGCTGACCTGGGCCCTATCAAACTCATTACTACCCAACACTCTGTTTTTAGTTACTCCTCTGATGGATGGGTTGGCCATGATATATGTAGATGAATATAATTAGGAGTGATATTTGTAAGTATAAGCTGCCTGCTGTGATCTTAAAGGGATATGAAAGCTTCCTGGGTTTCAAATGTTTCCTAAAAAAACAGCCACTGATTAGTAGAAAAATATGTATTGTGTTGAAAAGTTGAATGTGCTTACAAATATATATGTTGATGTAGGAAACAGACAAACTGCAGGGTTATAATCTAGTGTGAATGTGCTGCACAGAGACTCTTATATGAAAATAGATAGCAGTTTCTAACATGTTCCAGACTACATATCCCAGGCTGCTTTGCAGCACAGACAGCAACCCATGATTGTGATACAAAATGTTTCAGCCTCTGCTTCCTCTTGACAAAACAATTTTTCAAATTATATGCAAAATTTAGCCTGGGATTGGAGAGGGTGCTAACTCTAATTTTCAACTCACAGAAATTTCAAGATATTTTGCAATCTTCAAGGTAAGTGTTTAAATGTTTATTTTTGTATTTTTTTAGGCAATTTTTTTTTCATACACTACTGATTCTCCTCTATCAGATGCACTAATAAACCAGGAAACTTAGTGAGGTTGCACTCACATTTAAGTAGAATTTCCAGAGTTTCACCACTCAAAAATCCCTTACGCAAAAAAACTAAAACAAGGCTACACAACCCCTAAGCACGCAAAACACCGCCAGGCACAAACGACTTTTACCCAGGAACCTATGAACTACAAAATATACTATTAGGAAGGACGGAAAATGCTCGAGACCCTTGTAACACATACACAATCGCCACCCTTTTACAGTAGTAACTTAAAACTAATAACATTACCATTCTAAAATGGAGCATTACACAACTAAACAAATGGTTTAGCCTCGCCTATTTACACTGCACACTTCACACATTGCTGACACTTTCTCCTCAGGTCATCAACAGTTCAAATGTACATTGTATGCTGCAGGAAAAACAAAATACATTGTTAGCTCTTCAGCATATGGATTGCTGCATATATTAATTACAAATAGGTAAAGTATATTAATTCATTATTTAATTCATTAATTAATTATTATAAAATATATATATTTATATTTTTTTTTAAAGGGGAGAGGCTCGCAATGAGCACAGAGGGTGCTCAGAGGAGCAAAAGTACACAAGGGGAGAGGCTCACAATGAGCACCAAAGGCGCTCAGCGCGGGGCTTGCAATGAGTGCCAAAGATGCTCAGACGACCAAAAGTACATGAGGGGAGAGGCTCGCAATGAGCGCCGAAGGTACTCAGAGGACTAAAGCCTTACATTGTGTGGCAAACAGCAAAACCTGCCTTACAATTTTACATTTTTTGAGGGGCAATTCGCTAGTACAACATAATACCTTGTTTAGTGTGACTTAGGCCAGAGGGTGATGAGTGAGATGAAGAGTTTGCGATGATTTATAAGCAGGTTGATCAAACTATATGGAAATGCAAATATAATACTGAGTTTGTGGTGAATGTATTACCCCTCTCATGTTGCTAATATACATTTCTGTAACTATTTTAACAGTAAAACCTATTTATTATTTTGTCAGCCCAAGAGGGCATTAAATATGCATACTTTTTTTTTAAAACAGGTTTTAAAGATTACAAATGTTTTTTCTTTGCATGAATAAGTGATGGGAAGGTCAAATTGTATTTTTAATACTTTTACAAACTGTCAAGACTTTGTGCTGAAAAAAAATATTTGACTGTATAAGATAAAACATTTATTGGGTTTAACTCTTTTTGGATTTATCCCTCTTTGCCTGCGCATTTCTTCTGCAGCACTGACAGCTACAGGTGCCATCCGCCAGAGGGCGCTGTGAGTTTTTGGGCGTCTTGAAGTTCCAGGGAGGGCAAAGAACTATTCTCCCCTCTGACGTGGCGAAACTAGACTGTGCTGAATTGTCAGCGAGGCCATCGATATGTTCGGCGCGGGCACTCACCCACCCCCGGGGCCTGGGTCGCTCCTCCCATATCTCAAAGCCTTTTCTGTCTATACTGAAAACGTCAGCGCCATGTGTCACCCGCGGGGAGGGCCGGAGCTGCAGCTGTCAGAGTTTGCGATGGTGAAGAGGGAAAGGACCCTCTTTTTTACACAGCTCCTTAAGTATACTGGTGCAGTGCCTTAACAAGATAATTACATATATCCAGAAGTCACTGACCATGTATCAGAACTGCATTTTATTTTTACAGAAAGAAACACTTTTAAATGTTTAAATCTTGCTCTTTTAAAGAAACAGTGTCCCCATATGCAGCATGAAATAGGGTGGAGAATCATGTATAAAAAAAGCTGTTTATCTTTTTTATTATTCGATCAAGATTTGATTTAGAGTTTTATCATTTTTAATTCATCCTTGACTACCCCCTGAAGCGTTCCCACAAGAATCTGCATAAACAATAAGGTTCAGATTGTAATTGTTATACTTATTATATTTTACCTTTATCAAACAGAGAGATGGTGCAGTGGGATAAAGCCTTTGGTTTCATAGTTATAGGTCCTAGGCTCAAACCCTCCTTTGTTTTTTTTCATTAATAATGTGTATTTAATTTCAATCATTATATAAAAACATTACAACTCTGCTATATGAATACAATTAGTTACTTACCTTACATACTGAACTTTACGACTTTAAAACCACTAACTTTAAAAGCTGGTGACTCAGTTAATGCAACAATTTCAAATTAGAAAGCACTTTCCTTAATGCTTTTCCATCCCATGTGATGATGCAGCGTACATATAGTGACTTCATTGTCCCTTTAATTAGGTGATACCATATTTTTTAATTCAGTGTCCTCTTAAGATTATGTACACATTTAGAGAATTGGTTTAGTGAAGAGCTTGGGATTTCTTTTGCAACTTAGAATGAGGATATGAACGGATAAGAAAGGTAACTTGAGAATCACTGTTCTATATTAAAGAAAGGAAAACTAGCCCTAATGCTCATGCATTGAATTTCGGTACAAAGTTATTATGCTTGTAGCTTTTGGGATACACTTTACATGAATATATACTTATAACATTTTACAGAAGAATGAGTAGTTCAATATATATTGATAAGCAAATAGGAACAAATTAATGCAAGCTAAAACAATGGTACTTTTAAAATTCTGCTAAAATAAAAAAGCTAATGAATTTGTTTTATAGCATTTATTAAAAATGTATACACACTGTATGCCAAATTACACTGAAGTAACATAACTGTGATTTAACATCACATTGCAATGAATGCAATTAAAAACTGCATCATCATGCTTAATTTTAAAGGAGAGCTAAATTACTAAAATAATGGGCAAACTGAAGGTTTAATTAAAATAGCTGTTTTTTATCAAATAAAACAAGTACCCATGGTAAAATAAAAATGACTATTGCATTAAGCAAGAAAACAAATTCAATTACATTTTTATAACCAAAACATTTAAATGAAAAAGCAACTACCACTGTTAAATAATTCTGCAATTACATAACCTATTATTTCTGTTTTTCTATTTTTCATGTTTACAATTTTTGCATATCTTATTTTAAATTAATATGTCATCAGTTTCCTGCAAAACTGTTCATGAGGCTAAAGTTCAAATATTTTGTCCGTATCATGAGAAGACAGGATTCCCTAGAAAAGATTGATGCTGGGAAAGTTTGAAGGCACAACAAGAAGCGGACGACAGAGACAGAGATGGCTAGATGATTTGATTGAAGCAATGAACATGAACTTGATGGAGTTCAGAGGGCAATGACTGACAGATGTCCCATGCATGCAGCGTTCCATACGGTCACACAGAGTCAGATATGACTGAACGACTAATACATATTGTGTTGTAATGTGTGATGGGAAGCAATATTTGAACTTAATGTAATCTAACTCAGTAGGTTTCACACTAGACCAGTGGTGGGCAACTACAAGGGATTCCAACAGTGCAACAATTTATTCTCTCTCTACATGAACCAAGATGGAACAATTAGAATGAAACAGAATGAAGTGAGGTGTGCTACAGTGCAGAGAGAAATGGAGTATAGAGAGAAATTCAAATCGTACTGTGGCACTCTGCTTTCTTCAGCCAGGTTTGATAACGCTTTTATGGCCAAACCTACCCAGAAGATCCACCAGGTTCATTTGATCCCTTCACCAAGGCAGCTGGTATTCCTAAAACCCCTTACTCATATACAGCATTTAAAAATATGAACGCATATACAGTGGATATAAAAAGTCTACACACCCCTGTTAAAATGTCAGGTTTCTGTGCTGTAAAAATTGAGACAAAGATAAATCATTTCAGAACCTTTGCCACCTTTAATGTGACCTATAAACTGTACAACTCTTGAAAATCAAACTGAAATCTTTTAGGTGGAGGGAAGAAGAAAAAAAATAAAAATAATGTGGTTGCATAAGTCTGCACACCCTCTTATAACTGGGGATGTAGCTGTGTTCAGAATTAAGCAATCACATTCCAAATTGTGTTAATTAGGATTTAGCATACAATTGCCATCATTTAAAGTGTCTCTGATTAACCCCAAATAAAGTTCAGCTGCTCTAATTGGTCTTTCCTGAAATGTTCTTAGTTGCATCGCACAGCAAAAGCCATGGTCCACAGAGAGCTTCCAAAGCATCAGAGGAATCTCATTGTTAAAAGGTATCAGTCAGGAGAAGGGTACAAAAGAATTTCCAAGGCATTAGATATACCATGAAACAGAGTGAAGACAGTCATCATCAAGTGGAGAAAATATGGCACAACAGTGACATTACCAAGAACTGGAGCTCCCTCCAAAATTGATGAAAAGACTAGAAGAAAACTGGTCTGGGAGGCTACCAAGAGGCCTACAGCAACATTAAAGGAGCTGCAGGAATATCTGGCAAGTACTGGCTGTGTGGTACATGTGACAACAATCTCCTGTATTCTTCATATGTCTGGGCTATGGGGTAGAGTGGCAAGATGAAAGCCTTTTCTTACGAAGAAAAACATCCAAGCCAGGCTACATTTTGCAAAAACACATGTGAAGTCTCCCAAAAGCAAGTGGGAAAATGTGTTATGGTCTGATGAAACCAAGGTTGAACTTTCTGTCCATAATTCCAACAGATATGTTTGGCGCAAAAACAACACTGCACATCACCAAAAGAACACCATACCCACAGTGAAGCATGGTGGTGGCAGCATCATGCTTTGGGGCTGTTTTTCCTTAGCTGAAACTGGGGCCTTACTTAAGATAGAGGGAATTATGAACAGTTCCAAATACCAGTCAATATTGGCACAAAACCTTCAGGCTTCTTCTAGAAAGCTGAACATGAAGAGGAACTTCATCTTTCAGCATGACAACGACCCAAAGCATACATACAAATCAACAAAGGAATGGCTTCACCAGAAGAAGATTAAAGTTTTGGAATGGCCCAGCCAGACATCAGACCTGAATCCGATTAAAAATCTGTGGGGTGATCTGAAGAGGGCTGTCCACATGAGATGCCCTCGCAATCTGACAGATTTGGAGTGTTTTTGCAAAGAAGAGTGGGCAAATCTTGCCAAGTCAAAATGTGCCCTGCTGATAGACTCATACAGAAAAAGACTGAGTGCTGTAATAAAATCAAAAGGTGCTTCAACAGTACAAGTGTGTGCATACTTATGCAACCATATTATTTTATTTTTATATTTTTTCTTCCCTCTACCTAAAAGATTTCAGTTTGTTTTTCAATTGAGTTGTACAGTTTGTAGGTCACATTAATGGTGGAAAAAGTTCTGAAATTATTTATCTTTGTCTCATTTTTTTACAGCACAGAAACCTGACATTTTAACAGGGGTGTGTAGACTTTTTATATCCACTGTGTATATATATATATATATATATATATATATATATATATATATATACTGTATATATATGTATATATATATATATATATATATATATATATATATATTGTGTATATATATATATATATATATATATATATATAAATATATATCTTCTATTAGATATATTATCCCATATGCATATTCATGTATATTCACCTAGTCAGAGACTGTGATATCCGCTACCCTAACTTTATTAAGTCTGAAGCATAGCTGACTCTATCTATGGTAATTACTGCTTAATTTTAAACATTTTGTCAGCTAACTCCTTAATAACTGCACACAATTAAACATACAGTAACATTACATATAATAGTTGTCAAACTGTGATTCATCGTTACGCTCGCGACCCTCGCGAAGTGATCCTTGACGCATAGAAGCCTTCCGAGCTCGGAGCACTTAGACAACAATTTATTCTTTGTTTTCCTAATCATTTGCAGTATTTGGAATGGAGGAAAAACAAATATAAGGACTTATGTACCATCCATGTAGAGCTCACTTCTAGTGTCAGTGTAAATAAATATATAAATAAATAAATATATATATATATATATATATATATATATATATATATATATATATATATATATCAGTAGCTTCCTTCTGTTATAAGAGTGCTTGGACTGAAAAAAAAATATTGCAAGGGAAAGGAAGAAGAACATTTTCATTTAATTCATGTTTAAAATACATAATTGTCAAGCTCAGTTGCCTAATACTTGTAATGTCTGTTCTCAGGTAATGTATGTTTTCTACAACAAGTGAGATATGATGGTCATAGACTAATGTAGTAATATAACATGATCTTGTGGTATGATGTTGTATATATTTCCAAAAAGGAAAATGTTTATTATATTGAATTCTATATTTTTTTTATTGATTTATAGAACAGTCCATATGCATTTTGTACAGTGGTGTTTAAGCTTACATGGAAATGTAAATTTGCCTCTGTTCTGTGATTTCTCCTGAACAGTAAAGTGTGTTTGGGTACTTGTGCATTGATTATTGTTTAGCTGAGAGGGGGTGGGGTTTCGCTTGTGTGAAGCTATATCAGTGTGTGGCTTTTTGTGGTCTGTTTGCCTCTGTTCTGTGATTTCTCCTGAACAGTAATGTGTGTTTGTGCACTTGTGCAGTGATTAGTGGGCAGGTGAGTAGTAAGAACCTAATATAAACAGGGGAAGGAGCGAGCTGGTGAGCTTGAATACACTTCTAGTATAAGTGCAGTTGTAGTATAAGTTTAGGAGGTAAATAAAAGTAGGGAGTTCAAAGAAAAGGGGAGCACATTGTGGTGCTTTATACAACCCCCCCCCCCCCCCCACACTGTAATTAGTCATTATGAGTCAGTCAAGTGACAACCTCACTCAGTGTGCATCATGTCACATGTATGAACTACTGATCCAGAGTCCATACCTCTGTGGGAGGTGTGAGCATGTTGCCTATCTTGAAGCCCAAATTGAAGAATTGGAGATGAGAATTGCAGCACCTAGTGAGGTGAGGTTAATGCATGGCTAAAAAAGTACTGCACTAAGGAAAGGTTTGGGTTTTTAAAGCACTGAGCTGACTTCTTACTTGGGTAAAATCTCTATAGCAGGGATGGATTGCACCTTGATGAAGAGGGAGCTGGTGTGCTAGGGGAAAGGATGGTAGAATGACTGGGGCATTTTTATACTAGTAATGGGGTAGTAAGTGTAGAGGGAGTAAGAAACAAATTAACTAGTCAAGGGGGAGGAGATGGGGGGGAGGTATTGTTAAGTAACTCAAGTACAGTGGCAAGCACTTCAGAACTACAGACTCAGTACTTAAGGTGTATGCTTGCTAATTCCAGAAGCTTGCCAGGAAAAATGGGAGAGTTAGAAGTATTAGCAGTTAATGAGAAATGGGATTTAATATGCATTATTAAAATATGGTGGGATGAATCTCATGACTGGACTGTTAATCTGGATGGTTATAACCTATTTAGGAAAGATAGGGTCAATGATAAAAGAGGAGGAGCGATTTGTCTGTATGTTAAGCCTGAATTTAAACCTATAGTCAGAGAAGATATTTAAAGTGGAACAAACGATATTGTTGAATGTTTGTAGGTAGAGTTAAATAGCGAAGGAGCAAATTCTAAAAGAATATTGGTAGGAGTATGCTATAAACCCACAAATATAATTAACAATGAGGAAATGCAATCATTGTTACAAATTGGAAAAGCAGCTAAGGATGGGCAAGTTCTAATAATGGGAGATTTTAACTACCCTGAAATAAACTGGATGAATAAGACCAGCAGTTCAGCAAAGGGGAGCAGGTTTTGAGTACACTCTGAGATCATTATCTGACCCAGGTTATACAAGAGCCTACTAGAAATGAAGCTATCTTGGATTTAGTCATCACAAATAATATTGATATAGTATCATATGTTGAAATAGGGCAACCCTTGGGAAACAGTGATCACAACACAGTCTCATTTGAGATTGAATTAAAACAAACAAACTGTAAGGGACCAAAATAAACGTAATATTAAAAGGGCAGGTTTTAAGGCTTTAAGGGCAGCAGATAGCAGTGGTTGGGACACTGCAACAAAACAGGGCTACACTACCTTCACCAAAAAATTGGTTAACACAGGAAGAGATCCAAAAGTGGTTGGAAAAATGTAATGTTAATGAAGCCCCAGGTCCTGATGGAATACATCCAAGGGTATAGAGGGAACTATAGTCTGTAATAGCCAAACCATCGTATCTAATTTTTCAAGATTCACTCAACACAGGGTCTGGAGAAAAGCAGAGGTGATGCCTATTTTTAAGAAAGGAGCAACAACAAATCCAGGAAATTATAGACCTGTAAACTCCCCTTCAGTAGTGGGAAAGCTTGTAGAAGTGTTAAAAAGGGATCATATACATGAATATGTCTATTTAAACAAGATTATAAGTAGGAATCAACACAGATTTATGAGGGATAGGTCATGTCAAACAAATCTAATTCATTTCTATGAAGAGGTTAGTAGGAAATTGGATAAAGGCAACTCAGTGGATGTAGTCTTTGTGGATTTTGCAAAGGCTTTTGATACAGTGCCACATGGGAGACTATTGAGCAAACTAAGGGATACAGGAATTGCAGTAAATATCTGCTGGATTGAGAGCTGGCAAAAAGGCAGGAAGCAAAGGGTTGTTGTAAATGGAACATACTCAGATAGGACTTCTGTGGGGTTTCTCAGGGTTCAGTATTAGGTCCTCTCCTTTTTAACATATTTATTAATTACTTAGAAATAGGATTGGAAAGTATTGTCTCCATTTTTGATGATGACACAAAGTTATGCAAGGTAATTTAATCAGATAATGATATACTTTCCCTCCAAAGGGATTTGAATACATTAGAGAAATGGGCTACTAAATGGCAGATGAGATTTAATATGAATAAATGTAAAGTTATGCATCTGGGAAAGAAAAATAGCCATACAATTTATAATCTTAATGGAGCAAATCTAGGGGTATCAGATATTAAAAGGGATTTGGGTGTTCTTGTGGACAACCACCTAGATAACAGTGCTCAATGCCAAGCAGCATCTGCAAAGGCAGGTAAAATATTAGCATGTATTAAAAAGGGCATAAAAGCAGGGGAAGCAAATATAATTCTGCCACTATACAAATCCCTAGTACGCCCTCATTTGGATTATGGAGTACAATTTTGGGCACCATTACATAAAAAGGAAATTTTAGAGCTGGACAAAGTAGAAAGAAGGGCAACAAAACAAATAAGGGGAATGGAGGGGCTAAGTTATGAAGAAAGACTTACCAAATTAAACATATTTTCTCTAGAAGAGGGGATATGATTACCATATATAAATACATCCAGGGTCAATACAAGGCTTTATCAAGTGAACTTTTTTGTGCCAAGGGGTTTTCAACTGACAAGAGGACATCCCTTGAGATTAGAAGTAAAAAGATTTTGCCTTAAAGAAAGAAAAGAGTTCATCACAGTAAGGGTGGCTAATCTGTAGAATTATCTACCAAAGGTGGGGGTGACAGCGGATTTGATAAACATCTTTAAAAAGGGATTGGATATGTTTTAAATAAAAAGGGCATTCAGGTTTATCCTGGATAATTAGAGAGAGAGAGTATTGATCCAGGGAGGAGTCCGATTGCCAATATCTGGGGTCAGGAAGGAATTTTATATATTTTTCCCCCTTTTGAGGCAATTGGCTAAGTTTTACTGGGGTTCCTTTTCTGTTTGCCTTCTTTTGGATCAATTAATAATTAACAATTAATCTGCATATTGCAGTTCAGAGAAGATCTAAAAAGGTTGAACTTGATGGACTAAAAGTATTTTTTCAACCTTAATTACTATGTAACTATGCAACTATGTGAATGCCAGGCATGCACTCAAAATCTGAAAACCATACTGTATGTAGAAATATTTAGCAGTCCTTGATTATCGTCTGCATTTCTTTTATAAGTACGGATCTTAGAAAGTGACAGCATCTACTATGCAACTGCTAAGCGTGTGGATTAGCTGTCCAAGAACTGAAATTGAATGTACTAATTGTGTATATTATTTCTAAACTATCAGAGATTAGAAACACATTTCAAATAAAGTGAAAATAGTGTACGTATATTATGATACAGAATGTAGGTTATGTAGCTAAGACATTCCTTTAAAAATATACATATATATAATCATTTTATTATTTATTATTTATATAGTTCCTATGTGTCTACATACCTCAAAAAGAAACAATTTCACATGTGTTTTCTGTTGCATATTTTCACAGGTTCGGGAGAGGTGATTTGCACATAGTCTAGTCAAATGACAGGAACATGAAAATGAAATATATAACAGACTAGTCACATAAATGAGAATCCTGATGACATTTTTTTACGATCCCACTGAGTCAATCTGGCAGTTTCACTAATTAAAAACTGAGCTAAAGAAAAATCTCACGCTGTGCCTTTTGACAATACCTTAAACAAGATTTAGTAACTTCCTTTGAAAATCCTCCTTGGAGATTACAAGATGCAATATGTTACAGAATGAGTGTTATGTAAATATTAGTATTTATGTTTATCTGAAAAAAAAACAAAGCATTTTATATGAAAGCAATTGAGAATGATCTTTGTGTTAGTCAAAGCTTTTACAGGCCAGTAAAAGTAGAAGATAATATTGGAGACTTAACAATGTCATTGCTATATATCTTCCCCTGAAGTCATAAAAATAATTAGAAATGGGAAAACTACACACAAAGTTTAATCAATGAAGACAACACATGATGTCAGCGAAAATGATGTAATCTCTAACTGGAAAAATAACAGCAAATTTGAGATTTAAGAAATTTGTTTAATAGCAGGCAAAATGAGTTCAGGTGAGCATTTTAGTCTGAATTTCACTTGTGACTGATACAGAGCAATGGGCAAAATTCCAATTGCAAAATGTAATTAGTTAGTAAGGCCTCATACTATGACAAAAAGTTACTCAGGTCAGTTTATTATGTGTATACGTTATCACCTTGAACTCTTCAGTCACTTAGTGGGTATGGACCATCATAGAGTTTTGTATTGGAAGAATCTATTTTAAAAATGTACCTTCTCAGGAAGTATGAAATAGATTTATTAAACTAAGAGTCTATGCTAATGAAATAAACTAAGGGCTTACTGATTACATAGTAATACTAGCGACTTGCCCGTCAAAAATGACGACAATAAAATTTGAAGGCTGGCAATGCTGTTTGCCACACAATGCGAGGCTCTCCCACCTTTAACTTGCAAACCTTGCGATGAGCACCTTTAGCACTCATTGCGAGCCTCTCCCACCGTCTACGGAGTATTAATTATTGTTACACCCTACTAATTGGCCCTACAATTGGCCAAGTACATCAACATTGTTATGTTTTGAAAAATCCAGCTAGACCGGTGATTCCAAAATCTCTTCTCAGGGACTCCCAGACCAGTCAGGATTTAGTTAAAACACTGCTCACCAAGGTGAGGAAATTGGAGGTCCCATGGCCTGTTGAATACTTATTGCCTTACATGTGTTCAGCCTTAAACCCAAATCCTGGCATGTCTGGTAGTCCCTGAGAGGATTGAGAAACACTGAAATATCTATCATTTCTTCCATTGTTCATAATTTTATGGGGTTTTTTTGCAACCACAGGTGCACAGTATATCCTATATGGACAAGTTCAAGAACATGTACTTCACCTTCAATGTCGTCAATTACACTGACATTGAATCTTAAAATACTCCACTACTTCAGGCTTAATGCTTCTGCCAAGTGATCCTTTTTCTTGTCGGTTATTGTTATTGTACCATTCCTCCTTACAGGAATTTAATATACTTAGCAATATTTTTTCAGGTTCCTGCTCTGCACATTGGTTCAAAGGCTATAACAGAGCTCCTATGTTCCCAACCAAAAGCCCTATTCAAATTCCCTATATCTCAAATTACACCATGCTTAAGAGCAGTGGCGGGGCTAGAGAAAGGAGTGCCCTGGTGCAAAAAAAAAGTTTTGCGCCCCCCTCTAGACCCCTTCCCACAACTATTCCCTTCACAAGGACGCCTTCCCATAACAGCAAACCTTCCCAAGACTCTTACCAATTTCTGCTCCACCCCCAAGCCCTTTTACAATAAATATATATACTAGTCGATTGCCCCTGTCTCTCTCCCACTCTCTCCCCTGTCTCTCCTTCTGTCTCTCTGCCCCCTGTGTCACTCCCATCCTCTCCCTGTCTCTCTCTTTCCCTCCTCTGTGTTTTTCTTCCCCCATGTTCCTCTCTCCCCCCTTTGTCTCTCTCTCCCACCCTCTCCCTCCCCTGTGTCTCTCTCTCCCACCTCTCCCTCCCCTGTGTCTCTCTCTCTAACCCTCTCCATCCCTCTCCTATACTGTCGCTAGCCTGTGAGACACAGGTTTAAGGTGATATAAAAGAGAACCTAAAGGATGCTTTGCAGTTTTCCAACATTTTTCCTGCTACTTTTTGTCTAGTCTACATATTTAATATTGTTAATAGCATAAATGCTAATATTTGGTAACCTACAAAACAAAGTGTAGAGCTATATCATGGATAATATACTAAGAGCTGTAAAATTCTATTTTTTCTTATTTTAGTACTTTAAGTCTTTACTCTTTACTCTCAAGGAAATTCATTGCTGCAGTTGACTTTTGCAGAAACTAAAGCTCATCTAAAACGTCCCCTAGGCACACAGTGGCAATATATAAGGAGACAGAATACTGGTGTTAATTTCCTCCTGCAGCTGAGTTAAATTGCTGCAGGACAGAAAACGTAAGCATTATAGTAATAAATATAAACAAAAGAGCACCCAGCATAGGAACTACATGCACACAGAACTGGGTGTGCTATAAATGATACAAGGTACAATACAAAGATGAGGAATAATCTGATTATTGATTGTAACACAGGGTCAAAACATTCAGCATTCAGCAAACCTTAAGAATTGTGGGTACAGAAAAGCAAGGCAATGGTTTTAGTAATTTCAGAGACTGTATTTATTTTATTTTTGTAATATTATCTTGCACCAGACATGGACATGAAATGTGTGTAAGAAGAAAACAAATTGCTTTAATTTGAATATGTAAACAGATCACATGTAGCAACATTTTCTTATTAAAAAAAAGTCAAACCTATATCTTGATCTAAACTTAATACATATTTTTATTGCAAGTCAGTAAATCTATTACAAGGTATACGCATGGACGACTGTTGTTATTAATATGTGACGCAATTCATTTTCAGATAAGAAATCAAATTGCTGCTCTTAAAAAAGTGAAAAGAATCTTGAAAATGTTTTAATATATTTTTGGTGGTTATGAATATAATTTTCAGTTCTGTTTTTTACTTATTCAAGCCTCCATGCAGTTAGACTTGCAATTAGATTATTTTATTCTAATGATGCTGTAATGAGATGTTAGATGTAGGTTATCCGCCCCTAACATGGCCATATCACATCACAAGAACTATGACTCGTGATGAACCTTGATGAGCTAGCTTTAACACGGTAGAAGGTACTTAAAGGGATATGTAAGTTTCCTGGATTAGGAATGCATCTGATAGAGGAGAATTGATAGTATATAAAAAAAAGTTTTCATAAAAAAAATACCAAAATAAACATTTAAACACGTACCTTGAAGTTAGCAAAATCTATTGTAATTTCTGACAGTTTATAACTAAGGCTGACACCCCCTCTAATTTGTTTTGGCCAATCCAGTTAGATGAAAGATTTGAGACATAACACTATGTTAGTTGCTATGGCAACAGCACACAGCATTGATAGGAATCAGGGACGAGTAAATTCCCAGCAGTGACTGGGAGGCTGACAACACTGCTCTCCTATTGGCTAAGCAAGAGCAGGTAAATAGTGGGTTAATATTGCTCCCCGGAGGCTGCATGCTGATTGGGTGGGGATCAGGAACTTGTGTAGACACCCCTGGGGGTGTCAACACAATCATTAGAGGGAGTTTTAGATATTAATAAAAATAGCATGTTTTATAAGATGTGCTGCATACATATAGGCTGCTTTTTGCCTGTAGAGTGCAGAAATGTATTAATCCAGCAAACTTAAATAAGTCACATAATGAGCTGAGAAGCTGCATTTTATGTTAGCATGGACTATTAGTAAATTCCCCCCCATGTGTCACTTTTTTTTTCTTTTTTCAAATAAAGGAATTAGCGCACAAACACATATTCAGAAATGTAACTGTTTTTGGTGTGTGTGTGTGTGTGTGGGGGGGGGGGGGGGGTGCCCCGTGATAGACAATTAGATCAATAAACGAAAGTATGCTTTCTGCATTTCCTGTTAGTTTCAATGAAGGTTAAACAGTTTTTACACAATATTTTTTACATACGAAAGACAACCTTTGCAATGTTTAAAATATGCTCTTTTAAATGGTTGAAAAAAATGTTATTTTAATGGATATAATACTTAAGATGAAGATTTAGGTCATGCCCACCTGACCACCAAGAATATCAAAATTACAACTATTTTGCCAGTAATTTATCACATATACTTAAAACAGTTTGAATAATACAAACGTGCTGAGTGTTTTGTATATAGACTAAAATGAATCATTCTGCAATACAGCTTTACATCCAGACATGACTAAATCCAACATTACTTATTAATGTTGCTTTCCTTGCTGTAAGATGTATGTAATTACTAAACGTCAATATTTC
Source organism: Discoglossus pictus (assembly GCA_027410445.1). Lineage (NCBI taxonomy): Eukaryota > Metazoa > Chordata > Amphibia > Anura > Alytidae > Discoglossus > Discoglossus pictus. The sequence continues at coordinate 96,517,582 of CM050166.1, read as the reverse complement.
TGAATAGAATCATAGGACAGTAAAAATCCAGGACGTGGCCTCTAGTTTTCAGACAATGGTTATTCCATTATTAGATCATCATTAATATGATTTTTTGGAGTTATGATGACAAACTAATAATTTCAGCTATTAAAGATGATTAATCATATTGGCAGCCTATGATGAATATATCTCTATATATGAAGATTTATATATTCAAACGCTTCACCCACTATCTTGTGACTAAATTTCTGGTACTTAACAAACTTAAAGAGTGATACAGTTTTCTAGAAAACATACACTTAGTTGCACACCCACACTACTGTGTTTGACTGCAAGGTTAAACTAAACAAAGTAATTACTATGTGGTGTTAAAATTGGATAATAGCATATCAGATTATACAAGTACTCAAGGGGGTGTACTAAACAAGTGCATGTACAAAAATAGGAATACAATGAATATCTTCAAGTAGCACATCTTGCTTCTCTGTATTAATCCTCAGTGTAAAACAAACTTTGGAAACACAAGTAAGCGTTCATCTTATTAAGATATAGATGCATTAAGCACTGAACAAAATTAACTACCAGTTTATAAAAAATCTATGATAAATTAAAGGTGGTAGGTTTATAATTAAATCGGTCAAACTGTTGTTGTACAGAGTACCCATAACTAAAAGTACTACATTATTAAAGAATAACCACTTTAATACATCTCCCCGTTAAAGATTGATCGAAAAAAATATGTCTATTTACATAGTTACATAGTTACAATACAATATATTTAATCTGTATTTATTTATTTTTTAAATTAAGAGATAACCCTAATTATTCTTCATTTGGGTCTTTTAATTTCCACTATCTTCATAGCTATTTTGCTATTAACAATCCTCCCTTGATAGCAGTTGCAAATGTATCTAACTCATGATCACACTCTCCCATATATTTCATTTGGTCATGCAATCTTATCTATGATAACGAGATCACCAGTGACAACAAACGGGCACAGTCTATAATTGGAACAAAAAGTATGTGAGGCTAAGTTGCAAAGACAACTGCAACTGCAGTATTAGCTACATGGAGATCTTGCTATCAAGTATAATGGCCATTCTGGAACATAGAAGGCCTAAATCACAAGTAAGTTGTTCTATCCCTTTTTTTTAACAATTTACCAGTACAGGAAAATATGTTGTAAAGTGGACTATATATATATATATATATATATATATATATATATACATATCATACTACTAAAATCCTAGTGCAGATTAGTGCTTCACGACACTAGTATAACCCAGAAAGCAGGATATAAATTAGGTTTACATGTATGAACCTCAAACACGTGAGGTATGTATATCGCTCATACAGATTTCTCCTCGACACTTGATCTGTTTGATCCTCTTGAGATTCACTGTCAGGTTCCAGTTCCTCTAGTCATGAACTTACCACTGGCGTGTGGTCCAAGAATAATATATATCCTGCTGATTCGCTGCTGCTACTCACTATGCCACTCTAGTGCTATTTGGGGGCTTAATGACCCCATTATATTCAGAAGTTAATAATACATATCAGACTAATAGAATCTTTATTTATACAGATTAAAATATCCTGTGTTCCAGTTGTATATTTTAGCTACAAGTTATACTGGCAACACTATACATGTTTTTTTCATAACAATATAACACTTATATATCAATACAAACAATGGAATGGAATAAAATACATAGATGGAAGATGCATATAGTAAAACGCTATATACAGTATATATATGCAATTGGGTAATTAATTTACCAATATAAAAAACCATCAAAACATTTTGAACTAATTCTAAAAACTAAGAAAAAGACAAAAATTGTACAACTATCCATTTGTGATCTAAGTCATATTTGGCAACATTGAATGTACTCACATTTTGGGGCCATTTAAATTCTGTAGAACGATTCCCCACACTGATACTGCATCGGGGCGTGGATTTCTCCATGTACAAAGTCCACCATTTCCATGGGAACCCTGACCAACCAATTAAACTGTAGGGGACATCACTGTGGGGCTATTTGGGCGTGCCTAGCAATCAGGTACCACATAAATATATATATACTAGAATATTGCCCGTCAAAAAATGACGGCAATGAAATTGTAAGTGAGCTAATGCTGTTTGGTGTCTGGTAATCAAATAAATAATACATTAATAAATCAATATACTGTACCTATTTGGAAGTAATAAATGCAGGAAGCATTGTGCTGAAGAGCTGACAATCTGTTTTGATGTTCCTGCAGCATACAATGTGTGTTTTCAGTGCTGTGGAGCTGCTGTGTAAGTGTCAGCAATGTGCGCAGTGTGTAGTGTAATAGTGTGCGTGCGCGAGGAAAATCCTTTAGGGTAGCTGTGTACTTCCGGATTGTGTAAATTAGTGTTGTAAAATGGCGGCGAAGGTGTATGTGGTACGCGGCTGTGGGTGATTTTACGTCCTTGGATATCGTCCGGCTTTTTCAGAAAATCTGTATGTGTTTGGTGGTGTTTTGCATGTTTAGAGTCCTTTAGCCTCGTTTTCGTTTTGTTCGGCGGCCATATTTTCTCTCGCTTAGTTGATTTTCGAGTGTCTAAACACTAATTTAGACTTAAATCGCGGTGTAACTTCACTTGCAGAGGTCCTGGGTGCCCCATCTTGCTGTGGGTAAGCTTTTTATGTGTTTGTTGTGTGTATTTATTGTGTTTTCAGGTTTGCACGGGTGGGCCGTTAAAGTCGTATCTTTGCGAGGTCGGGTTTTTTTTTCCAAGTCCCGCGTCTCGTATTTGTTTGTCATAAGTGCGTAAATGTTGCGAGGTCCGCAGTTGCTAGCAAGGAGCGCCTTCGCATGGCCTGCAGCATTAGCAACGATCCGCATGCTCACAACTATATATGTGGCTAGAATATTGCCTGTCAAAAAATGACGGCAATGAAAGTGTAAGTGAGCTAAGGGTGTTTGGTGTATATAATGTGGCTGATGTAGCGTCGTTTGTTTTCTATGTTGTGCAAGTTTTTCGTAATATTAGTTTTCTATGTCGTGCGAGTTTTTCGGAATATGCGTAGCTGTTTGGTGGTCTTTTTCGGAATATCCGTAGGTGTTTGGTGGTGTTTTGTGTGTTTATGGTAGTGTTTTGCGTGTTTAGGGACCTTTAGCCTCGTTTTCGTTTTGTTTGGCGGCCATTTTTTCTCTCGCTTAGGTGATTTTCGAGTCTCTAAACTCCAAAATTTGTGGTTAAATGGAGGTGTAACGTCACTTGCAGAGGTCCTCGGTGCCCCCCCTTGCTGTGAGTAACTTTTTGATGTGTTTGTTGTTTGTATTTGTTGTGTTTGTAATGTTTTTGGTGTTGCGCGGGTTGCGTCCTTGTTTTGTAATCTCGTAGGTGTTTTTCGGCAAATCCGTAGGTGTTTGGTGGTGTTTTGCGTCTTTAGACTGCTGTAGCCTCGTTTTCGTTTTTTTCGGCGGCCATTTTTTCTCTCGCTTAGAGAATTTTTTAGTGTCCTGGATGCTCCCTCTTGCTGTAGTTAAGCTTTTATGTATTTGGTGTGTGTATTTGTTGTATTTTTGATGTTTTGATGTGCGCGTGTTGCGGACGTTTTTTGCGAGGTCGTAATGGGTGGTAACGTTTCTCGTTTTTTTTTTTGCGTTACAACGTAAAGTTTGCGAGGTTCGCAGTTGCTGGCAAGGAGCGCCTTTGGCCTTTGGCGCTCTTTGCCAGCAACTGCGACCCTCGCTTTGCGAGGGCCTCAGTTGCTGGCATGGAGCGCCTTCGCTTGGCGAGGGCCTCTTCTCGCTGCGCGAGCCCGCAAGCGTTAGCAACAACTCGTATGCTCACAACTATATATGTGATATATAAAACAACAAAGTGAGAGGTGTTCAATCAGAGAACAAACTATCCTTAATAGGTTAGTTCTATGGACATGATAACCCACTCTGAGAGCAACCTCTTTTAGCTCACTCGTGCCCTTCACAGGGAGAAATATCCTGTAATATATCAGTCTGGTCCCACTCACTAGAGTGACCCAGCCCCGAAATACCAGGCAATTCTACCCTGAACAGGAGAAACAGCAAACCCCAGATGTACGTTTCGGCCTTCTTTGGGCCTCGTCAGTGAGGTGCAGCTGAACTCCCTAAGACACAGTGAGCAAGGGGTCTACGTCTGGAGTCCCCTATACCACTTAGGGAGAATACATGACCTCTAGTAGGAGAATTTAAGTGTAAGAGAAGTTAAAATATAAAATATCTCTTCTTCCTATGTTTTTTATGGTAATGTTGTCAAACGATAAATTGTAACTTTGTCTGATTAATACCCCCTATAAAAACTCCTCAAATGTCCCCATGACAAATTTCTCATTAATTACTGTATATCTATTACATATTTATTAATTAATTAACCTAATTATACATGAGCAATTATAATATGTATTAATGACTAATTAATGTATATTTAATTATATTACTACTTAGCAATGCTAATATAATTATATACATTGTAATTAACTATATTTCATAATTAATAATTGTAATGATTAATCAATAATTAATTTCTAATACAATTAGTTATACAATGTTTATTAACTAATATTATTAATTACTGCATACTCATTAATAATCAATTAATTTAATGAATTACTCCATACACTATTAATTCAATAGTAAATAAGCACACATGTACCTTAATCAGTCTTCATTACATATCCCAGGAATGTTTGAATATAACAACTATGTTTGTCCCACCATTTCCATTGTTCATGTTGCAAACCGAGACTTGTTTTTGCTTAGCTTTGAAATAAAAGGATGGAAGGAAGCACATTTTGAACCTTAATGCAAAGCACAAATGCCACAGGAATCTGTATTTCACTTCATATATTTAACTAAAAATAGCTACAATTGTAAATTACATACATATATTTGAATAACTAAAATACAAGACACAACTATCAATATATCATTTTTTGGGTTTCATGTAATTCGTTATAAGGCTTTCGTTCACTGTTGCTTTAATAACGTGAGAAAAATGGATGTTGATCAGCGTCTCTTCTGCAAACGGCCCAACAGTCATAGACACGTGTTACTCATGTCACACTGTTTAAGATTCCTGTAAGTATTTCTCCTCTGGTGAGAAGGTCCATTGATTCTATACCTTTATATCACGGAACATCTCTGTGCAAAGAGAACAACAAATTATTTCCTCTGTGTCATTTTAAGGTAAATTTTATACAATTCAGATCCATTTTCATGCAGAAAATTTTTAAAATTTAAAACATTTTTTTAGTTCTTGAGAGAAAATGTGCAACCTCAGTGTCCCTTTAGTACACATTGTGGAATATTTTTTTATTTATTTTAAGTGGGGATAAAAATTGGGTAAGCGAGCGTAAGAAGAGTTAAAAAACAAAATATCTCCACTTATCATGGGCTCCACCTCATGTGGGTACAAATCAGCGAGAAAATACACCCTCCAAAATCTTCTCTTCCCGTTGCTCTCTAGCTCTAACATGTTTTCACAGCATGCTTGCAGGAGACTCTAAGCTATGGTAAGTAGTATACCATAGCAATGCTGCAGAACAGTACCAGTACATGAACACACTGTAGTACACCAACATCCTATATTTACCCCATCTATATAAACCCCTTACCATAATCAAAACCAATGCAGGGGGTTTATGACTCCTCTATCTATATAGCACTACCCCCTATAAACCCAAGTATTAATTTTTAGATACCATGGGTGGCTTTTAAAGTCCTCCATGGCATGTGGTTAATTTAGGGACCACCATGGTTATAGGTAGAAATACCATGGGGTTCTTTGGGGAATTGCAGATAGGATCGTTAATAAGCAAAACAAAATTAAATACATTTTTATTTTTGCTAACTAATTATTTTTCTCTCTTTAAAGGAAGCTTTTTTATGTCTTGTTATATGTATCCTTTAATAGTTAGTATTACGTCCAGCTGGTAAAATAAGTTGGTGCAACAATATTGAGGAGATCCCTTTAAATGTTAAACATTTCATTATGTCTCCATTTTCCATTCAGCTTGCAGCATTGCTGTATGCAACAAGCAAAATAAAGGTGCTTAATCAGAGAACAAACTAACCTTAATGACTAGAGAATTTTTTGTCAGATTGCTAGGTATAGAATCTACTAATATCTGAAAAGGAAGAGTAACTAGGGAGAGAGAATAATGTCTTCCATAAACTCTGGGTTATTCAAAAATAAGTGTTGTGCAATATTTACTTTATACTTGCCCAGCTATCATGGTAATCTTACAATTGATTATGAATCACTTCCATCATTTCAATGCCCGTTATGAACAAAATACAGATATAAGGGGAAATCGGGTCTGGAACTGGTTAACTGATGTCTGTTGTTTAATCTTGCTATTATTGTTATGTTTCCTGTTCTGTCTGTCCTCTATTGGGGAAATACTTTTGTACCTATATTGATGGACGTCATAATGCCATTCAAACAGACCTTGATAATATCAGTAAAATCTAACCATGTATTTAAGGACACTCTCCTCAACCTCCTCTGGGCTCTTTTCCTTGGCTTGGAGACCTTGGCCAAAAGATCCTTGTTTACCTTGCCTTCTTTGTTGTTTTCATCACTGATCTCTGTATTTTGATTTCCTGTTGCAAGGCCATGATACATTGTTGTTGTTTTGTTTCGGGTCTGGTCTGGTCAGGGAATTGAGATACAGGGAAACAATAAGGCCCATGACTCCCTATTTTGGACCCCTGGTCTCTTGGCCTGATAAACTGAAGAAGACCTACATTGTTTAGTGACACTTCTCAGTATCAAGGGGGGGATGTTAAAGCATTTGAAAAATGCCTGTTTTTGTAGCTGCCATTTTGTAACAACTCACGGTTTGCAGTCACTCTGCTAATAAGGTAATCTCACTTTAATAGCTTATACTGTGAACTAATTATATTTTTCTTTAAAATCTAATTAGACCTTGACATTTTTGTTATCTTTTTGGTTAAGAATAAATAACAAACTGTCAGTAAAATACATTTTTATTATAAAGGGACTTATTAATGCTTGTTTGATTTTAACTAACAAATCTATAGCATAATACTAGTTTATACAGCTTTATAATAACTTGTTATTATATTAAGTCTTTTGCTATAAATTAAGAATTATACTAAAGATTGCTTATTATCACATATATAGTTGTGAGCGTACGAGTCGTTGCTCACGCTTGCGGGCTCGCGAAGCGAGCCGCGGCCCTCGCGTAGCGATCCGCGGCCCTCGCAAAGCGAGGGCCGCGGCTCGCGCAGCGATCCGCGGCCCTCGCGTAGCGAGCCGCGGCCCTCGCGTAGCGAGGTCACTGGGCAAGGGCCTCAGTTGCTGGCATGGAGCGCCGAAGGCGCTCCATGCCAGCAACTGAGGCCCCTCGCGAAGCGAGGGCCTCAGTTGCTGGCGAGGTCACTGGGCACGCGTCTCAGTTGCTGGCATGGAGCGCCGAAGGCGCTCCATGTCAGCAACTGAGGCCCCTCGCGAAGCGAGGGCCTTAGTTGCTGGCGAGGTCACTGGGCAAGGGCCTCAGTTGCTGGCATGGAGCGCCGAAGGCGCTCCATGCCAGCAACTGAGGCCCCTCGCGAAGCGAGGGACTCAGTTGCTGGCGAGGTCACTGGGCAAGGGCCTCAAACCCTCGCAAAATTCACGTCGCTACTCAAAAAACACGACACACAAATTACGACACTCGCTAAATTTTACGAGGCACGCAAACAACGTACGAAACACGTTACCACACATTACGACCTCGCAAACATCGGACGCAACACGCCGACATACAAACATTTAAAACACAATACATACACACAGCACATACATAAAAAACTTACCTACACCAAGAGGGAGCACCCAGGACCTCAAAAATGCAACTTACACCTCGATTTTACTCGAAATAAAACAGTTTAGAGACTAAAAAAAAAACGAAGCGAGAGAAAAAATGGCCGCCGAACAAAACGAAAACGAGGCTACAGCACTCTAAACTCGCAAAACACCACAAGAAACTCGCAAAACACCACAAAACACCTACGGATATTCCGATACAGACCTATACCACACATTACTCGCCATTTTACACCAATGCGGAAGTACACGACTACGCTAACGGTTTGGTCTCGCGCACGCACAGTGTTACACTGCACACATTCAGCATGCTTATACAGCAGCTCCACACCACTAATGCTGCAGCAACATCAACACAGATTGCCAGCTCTTCATCACAATGCTTCAAAATAGGTACAATATATTCATTTACTAATTTAGCTACCTTACAATTTCATTGCCGTCATTTTTTGACGGGCAATTCGCTAGTATTATCATATATTTCTCAAGTAGCATATACAAGGATTTACGTCAGTAGTTTCATAGATATGTCTACTGTCTTTTGGTAAAAGTGTCAGTTTGATATTTTTAGTAAAAGTAAATATTGATGTATGAATTGGAATAAGAGGTTATGACCATATAAGAAGCATATCAATTTTATGAAAAAAAAAAACAAACATAAAAACATTGATTATTCAATGTCAGTCATTATTATTTTTCTCTCTGGTGTGCATACCAAGAGACTGCAATTTGGCTCCAAGCTTGTAAATAAAGAAGTTATTTGATGACGGCCTAAGTTGTATCTCCTTCTCTTGGTGACTGCTGGGTAGGAGGGTTTTGAGTGGATATTTCTCCCCAACACAGTTTTTCTCTTAGGTTTTTTTTATGGTGTGTAATGTGATTGCTGGTATTTAATTTACGAGTAAAGATTACTCATAATTTATCCCTTGAGAGCCATGGAATGGAGCTCTATGTTCACTATGTGCACTTATCAAGTGGGGATAATTGTTTAGTCCTAATATAATGTTTTGATTTATGATAGAATATTAAAGGTTTTGATTTTAATTATTGTGTTTCCAGTAATTGCTAGTATTTTCCTTTAGTGCTTTACAATAATACTAAATACAATAATAATATAATGAAAGCAAGCAAAAGATTTGAGAGCGATGTCATAAAAAATGATAATGCTAAATGAAACTATGATTTAAAATATTCAAAAACAATTTATTGCCAGGGATTAAAAATTAGATATACTACTGCTGGAAATTCTCAAAAGTTATCCTTTAATTGTCATTATGAAAATTGGGATATGCCAGAGAGATATACAATAAATCCCTAATTTAGATTGTTAATTGTTTCCTAATGTATCAGTATCTGAATGTATAAGTTTAAGATAAAAAATGTTGTAAATTGAATATAGTTTAAATACAATGTCCAAATGGTAGTTACTGTAGCCCGTAATTTAGCCCGCAAAAGTTACTGCTATTAAATTGGCCTCTTTTAGCTACCCGCAATCGATCTCCAGGTTACAGACTGATAATCAACTGCGGTTGTCAAAATCGTAATTCCGACCCATCTAAGCCTTTGATCTGTCAAGCCCGCAATCACTAAAATTGCAAATCGCTATTAAATTGCTACAATTCCTCAAGCCCACAATTGTTTTCACACCCATAAATGGAAAATGTAGCCAAAATCCTACGAGGAATAGACAGGACTTGCAAGGGTGTTAATTTAATCGCTCTGTAACTGCTACAAATTTCAAGCCTGCAGACTTACGGGCTGTATGAAGGCAACTGTGGAATTTAATAGGGGCCAATGTATTTATTGATATATATGCATGAACAGAACATGCAATATATACTAACATAGATGAAGGCAAATGTACAGTATTTATTGTAGTATTCAAATTATTTGTTGATCACATTTTGCAGATGTGAATAGCACTGGATTGCCTGTCTAGATACACTTGTTCAGTATTCTGTAACTGGAGAAACAGTGTAAGTCAATGAGCTACTTAACTGGAAAAGACTATAAGGTTTCTTGTTGTGGGAAAACTGTTGAGAAATGTTTCCACAGCAATGTGATCTAAACCAGTTTTTCTTAGTAGCTGTCCTAGGATCAGTGCTGGTTCTGAGACCTTATCTGCTGGTCCCCATATACAATTTATACATACCATCACCGTTAGTCACAGTTATAGATATATTATAGAGTAGTTAAACTGCAATCTATTAAAATCTGTGCAAAGCTAGACAAAAATGCAGTAAGTCATATGAAGTATCACCCTGTTAAGCATGTTCTGGGTCTTACAGCTGGTCCCCCGACCAACACAGGTTGAGAACCATTCTCTAGAAAAAGGATAGCTTCTACAGCTGGAAGAGGAAGTTGTCTGGTAATTACAGAGTGGTTCTTCATCCCACTTCATCCCAGCTGCTCCTGCAGCAGAGAAAGTATCACATACATAGTGCAAATTTAAATGTATTTCAGGCAGAAGGAAAAACTTAGCAATTACTTTACATAATTACTGCTTTTGTGCTTGAGTTTGTGTGTGGGATTATACACATAATTTAGAATGAACTGGTGAAAGTGTAATTTAACAGAGGACCGGCTTATCATGTGTCACCAGTGTTAAAAGGACTCTGTAACATTTTTTTTTCTCTGTAGAATAAGCAAAATCATAAGACATAAATGAATCAATGCACTAAAACAAAAAAATAGTAATTTAACATGGTATCAAGAAGAAAAACCTGTGACTGGATGAAGAGCCAGCAATGGAGCCTCAGTATTAAGAACTAGCGACAATAAAATTATAATGCTGGCAAAGCTGTTTGCCACCTAATGTGAGCACCTTCGGCTCACTGCGAGCCTCTCCCCCTGTCTACTTCCTCCCTTATGTCTCCTTTCCCCCCTCCTCTACCTCCCTTGTGTCTCCTTTCCCCCTTATCTCCTTCCCTAGTGTCTTCTTTCCCCCTCCTGTCCTCCCCTGTGTCTCTTTTCTCCCCCTCTCCCTCCCCTATGTCTTCTTCCCCCATCCCTCCCTCTCTCCCTCCCCCGTGTCTCTTCCCCCCTCCCCTATGTCTCCTCCCCCCACCCCTGTGTCTCTCCCTCCTCCCCTGTGTCTCTTTCCCACTTCTCCTGTGTCTCTTTCCCCCCTCTCCCATGTCTGTCCCCCCGTGTCTCTTTCCCCCTCCCCTGTGTCTCTTCCCCCCATGTCTCTCCCCCCACCCTGTGTCTCTTTCCAATCTCCCTTGTGTCTCTTTCCCCCCCTCCTGTGTGTCTCTTCCTTTCCCTCCACTGTGTCTCTTTCCCCCCTCCCCTGTGTCTCTCCCCCGTGTTTCGTTCCCCCCTCCCCTGTGTTTCTTCCCCCCTCCCCTGTGTCTCTTCCCCCCTCCCCTATGCCTCTTCCCCGCTCCCCTGTGTCTCTCCCCCACCTTCCCCTGTGTCTCTTCCCCTCTGCCCCTCAGTCTCTTCCCCCCTGTGTCTGTTTCCCTCCCCATTTTCATCCTCCTCCCTCCCCTCATCCTCCTCCCTCCCCTCATCCTCCTCTCTCCCCTCATCCTCCTCCCTCCCCTCATCCTCTCCCTCCCCTCATCCTCTCCCTCCCCTCATCCTCCTCCTCCCTCCCCTCATCCTCCTCCTCCCTCCCTCCCCTCATCCTCTCTCCTCCCTTTTCCCCTCTCCAATAATCCCCCCTCTCCCCTCACTTACCTTCATTGCGCTGCTCCTGCTGCTGTCCAGCGCGTCTTCTGTGCCGGGACCCGTCATTTGTTAATGATGTGACGTCAAATGCGCGACACGTCATTCGCATATGCTGGGTCCTGACACAGAAGACGCAATGGACAGCAGCAGGAGCAGTGCAATGAAGGTAAGTGAGGGGAGAGGGGGGGGGGGGGGTTAATTGGAGAGGGGGAAAGGGGGGATGAGGGGAGGGAGGAAGGATGAGGGGAGGGAGGGAGGATAAGGGGAGGGAGGCAGGGAGAAGGAGGATGAGGGGAGAGAGGGAGGATGAAGGTTGGGAGAGAATGAGGGGAGGGAGAGGATGAGGGGAGGGAGAGGGGGAGGGGAGGGAGAGGATGAAGAGAGGGAGAGGATGAGGGGAGGGAGAGGATGAGGGGAGGGTGGAGGGGGTGATGCGAGCCCTGGGACTCATGCTGCTGTCCATCAGGACTTTGGGACCCGGCATATGCTAATGACGTGACGCACATGTGACATCACGTCATTATCATATGCCGGGTCCCGACACAGAAGACGCGATGGACATCAGCAGGAGCAGTACAATGAAGGTAAGTGAGGGGAGAGGAGGGGGGTTAATTGGAGAGGGGGGAAGGGAGGATGAGGGGAGGGAGGATGAGGGGAGGGAGGGAGAAGGAGGATGAGGGGAGAGAGGGAGGATGAGGGGAGGGAGAGAATGAGGGGAGGGAGAGGATGAGGAGAGGGAGAGGATGAGACCAGGTAGTGCCGCAGGCCTCGTGGTTATGGGTTGCAGTTGCGGCCCTACTTGCCGCAAACAGCTGACTTTGCAGTTGCGGCCCGTACTGTCTGTCTCGCGGAGCTCATCTCCACTAGCGCAGTGAGCACCAAAGGCGCTCACTGCCTGTCGTATGGGGTCGTAGGGATGAGTGCCTACAGCGCTCATCTCCACTAGCGCAAGGCCCGCAAGATTAGCAACAACCCGTATTGCTGACAACTATATATGTGATAACTTTCAGGGCAGAATAAAAGTTTTGGAACCTGACTTCCCCTTGTAGGGTATTTTTATCCCATCAACTTCTAAATTGTATTAACTGTTGAGGCTGATCCCATGGAGAGGATAAGACATTATCATGTGCTTTTAAAACTTGTAACATGGTATAATATAATTTTAATGAGTTATCAAATTAATCATGCTTTATGTTTTACATGGCTGCAAATATCTTTGGTTTAGTTTTTTGTTTGATTTAGTTTTCTTTGGTTTAGTCTTAATAGTTTTAGTTATTTGTAATGCTTCATGACAATTATATACTTCGGACTTGGTGATGTACATTCAGCATTATTTCTGTAATGTTTGATTACTTATTTAGAGCTTGGTCATACAATAGGGTTTATTTGTTTATTAATAATACTGATTATATGTAATAATAAGTATATATAAAACAATTTTTAAACTTACATTTATGCTTTAGCATTATGACAAAGTCATATGTTTATGTGAGTCGCAGACTCTGTAAAGCTCTGTTCCCTCAGGAGGACTTCATGGGTTAACTTTCCTGCTCGAAGAATATGAAGAAATCAACAGGACAGTGATTTTTCAAACTGTTGGACTGTTTCTTTTGCTCCGCCCAGGTTCAGATGTATGAGAGAAGAACATTTTTATCCGTTAAAGTAGTTCTTCAGTGGAAGCTAAGCCTATTATATTCTTTGATTTGTTTTTGTTTGTTATTTTTGTATCACCTGCAAAAAATTTTGTAAAACTAGGATAATGTATCACAGCATCTTGTATTGTGCCAGAAACATTGTAACAAACACAGAGGAAACTGTTAACTTGTCACAAAATGCAACCACTGCTTATCTCCACTCCTTATTACATACTAGCATATTGCCCGTCAAAAATGACGGGTGTAAAATTGTAAGCCTGGCAATGCTGTTTACCACACAATGCGAGGATTTGGGCCCTCTGAGCACCGTTGGTGCTCATCACGATGGCTCGCAATTATCACCTTCAGCGCTCCTTGTGAGCCCCACGATAAGCACCTTTGGTGCTCAACACGTGGCTCGCAATGGGCAACTTTCCTGCTTTGCACTGATCACCTTCGGCGCTCCTTGTGATCCCCATGATGAACACCTTTGGTACTCATTGCATGGCTCGCAATGAGCGCCTTCAGCGCTCATTGCAAGTCTCGCACCCTGTGTACTTTATAGACGTCTCGCTTGAGTGTTACTGTCTTGAGTTGTGTTACTGTCTTGAGTTAAATGTTACTGCTTAGGACTCCTTTTTACATCCTACGGGCTAGTTTTACATCCTTCGGGCTAGTTTTAGTGTTGCATTTTTTCGGCAGCTATTTCTTTTGTCACTTTTCTTTTTGATCGTGGAAAAAAGCCAATTATGGCTCAAATTAACTTGCAACCTCACTCAGAGGTTCCCTGCCTCTCCCACTGTGCTTTGTGTGAGTGTGTAAGTTAATTTGAGGCATATTTGTTGTTATTTTAACGTCTTTCGAGTTCCGTGTTTCGGCCGTTAAAGTTGAATTTTTGCAAGGCGGACAGTGCATGTACGGGTTTTGGTCCTAAGTCGTAAGTCCTGCTTGCGGCCCTGGCAATGAGCGCCTGCGGTGCTCATCGTGAGCCCTGCAATGAACGCTTTCGGCCTACTTGAGCCTACTCCCACATGCCTCAAATGCTCGCTTCGCGAGGAGCACATTGTAATGAGTTCCTTTGGCGCTCATTGCATCCTGCCCTGCACGGTCTATGGCTCACCTCGCTTCACAAGGCTTGCAGTTGTGGCGCCGTAGGTCACCTGAGTCCTGCGCAGTCGACGGCTCGACTCGCTCTGCGAGGCTTGTAAAACGTGACAAAGCCGCAAACGTGACCAACATTCTTGTTCCACAACTATACATGTGATTCATTGAAAGGGGGTAAGCGGTCCTTCCCTGCTCTTTCCACTAAAGGAATATAGACCTGTTCAAAGGAAATGTTATGACATATTTACTCACTGGACATCTGTTGATGTTGAAGAATGATATTTTACTAAAGCAACTATACTAAATTTCAAAACTAAGTTTTAAAAGCTAACTTGATTTTTTTATTTAAATACTGATTTTATTGCTAATCAGATATTAAATAAAAAAAAAACCACAATGAATTATTATTAATGCCACTTAGAGAAATCATGTATTGCCTAGTATGGGACATAGCAGAGAACGGTTAAGTAAAAATAAAATACGGTAGATGATAAATATAGGAACATCAATAATTAAATGCTTTGTTTAATGTTGAAGTGTTACAGTGCATTTTTTTCATTACCTTCTTTTACACAGAACATGTTGTAATGTTATTTCTCCAAACTTATATTAATCCTGTAATTCTGATATCTTTAAATATACTACATCAAATACATCCAAAATGGAGAATATTTTGTATGCGCTGCAGTATTGCCTATTGCTGCTCATGTAACTGACCACTAAACATACATGTTTGGATATAGTACTTACACGTGGCTTAGAATATGGGTTTAAGGGAAACTAGAAAGGACCAGACAAAAGCCAAGGTCAGAGCAGGATGTAAAAGGATGGAATCAGTTGACATGCTGAAAGGCTTTGATGAATACATGAAAAGAAAAAAGGCTACTCAAAAACTGGCATTCAAAAGGAAATACAAAAGGAAATAGTCAAATTCTGATACATATCCATAATGAGTGAGATACCAAATTTACTATACATTTAAAACCAACCTTTATTATATTCTCAATTAAAGAAAGAAGGAAAACAAACTTTAAAAAAATATAAACATTGGACAATTAAAACTTAAAAAATATGTCTCCATGATGTTAGAGCCTGGCTAGCAATGTATTATCCAAAAAAGCTCAATAAAATAAGAGCAAGTGGCATTGCACCAATCTTTATGTACACTATATCAATGTATGCTACTTAGAGCTGTGTTGCAATTGTTGTTGCTGGATACTTTACCACAGAGCTGAATCAATAAGAACAGTCCAATATAATGTGTATTTGTAACCAATGTGTCACTTGGTCTCCAATGGGACTGAATATCTGAATTACATTTATTTATTGGCATACTCCATACACAGAGGTCCCAAGAATATTGGTTCAATGTGGTCAGATTCCAATAGTTATATATCCTTGAATATTGGATTGTTTGAATGGTTAAAAATTGAAAATAAATAAATATATGTGGTTCCAAAAAAGTCCTCACTGAGAATAAGATACATTTCTTATAATCTAGCTCTATTCATTATATATTTAGACTGATATATATATATATACTAGCGACTTGCAAGTCAAAAATGACGGGGCAATAACATTTAAAGCCATGGGAATGCTGTTTGAGACATAATTGAAACTGTTTTGTACTGTGAGGACCTTCGGCGCTCATAGCGAGGCACGCGCTGAGCGCCTTCGTCCTGGAATGTCATTGAGAATATGTAATACATATGTTCCATTGATATAATTGTCTATAGGCCTGATAAGGGAGGTGCATTTTAAAGGGACAATAGGTGCATTTTAAAAGGACAATAGGCAATTAGCTAGAGCTAAGCTTTTTCCAAGCTGTTAGAGAGTTAAGGAACTGTAATTTAGGTGTAGCACAGAAAAAAAAGGATAAGGAAAACAGCTGCAGAAGAACTTAGAACTGTTGTTAAAGGCAAGGTGGGTTTATCCACACTGGGCCTAGGTCAGAATAAAAGCATAATACATGGGAAACTTGTTTGTGTACTGAGAACAATTTAAACAGAAACAGTAAATGGAAAGTGAAATATATATATATATATATATATATATATATATATATATATATATATATATATATATATATATAAATCATCATTATGTAGAATTGGAAAATATTAATTCTGAAGTTGATTGGGGAAAATGTGATCATTTGATACACAACTATAATATTGACCTAGCTTTCTTCCATATGGGTGCATATGCATCTTTACTGTGAGACCATTACTCTTCTTGGCATTATTATAAAATATAATATATAATCATCTCTGCACTACTAAAGACACTGCATCAACAAGCAAACAAGCAGAATTGCCTTTATAAATAACATTATATTTAAATCAGAGTTTAACTGTAGATATATGCAGATCATGACATGTTACACATACATTTGAATGAATAACAGGACAAATATACGATTTGTTGAGAAAAACAAACAATAATAAATAGCAACATGTTTCACAAATATTCCCAAAACTATTGATTGTAAAGTATTTGGTACTTCTGCACAAGAGATCAATAACAAGTCAACATTTTTCAAAAAGTACATCAATTGGAAGAAGAAAACCTTCAGCATACAGTAAATATACAGCCGCATGTTCTGAATAATACATTTGTATTTAATAAAGTGCTTCTATATTAATGACACATTGCATTGCCATGGAAATGTTTGAAATGTCAGGCTTCTGTGAGCCTATGTAAGAAACATTGCCAGAGTGTTAAATAGGTGCAAGAAATCATTGAAATATATTGCAGCTTTTGCATTTATGTGTCAACTTAGATTTTGAAATTGTGTGATGTGTGCCAAAAAAATGTTATTTAGACTTTTGAAGTGCTTTGTTCCAAGGAATACCTTCATAATACAGAACATATATTTAATAATATATATTAAAATGTGTTATTTTGACAGTGTGAAAACTATAATTTACAGGTTAAATACCATGTAATGCTATGAGCTCTGTAAATCTTATTCATATTTTTTATTCCACTATAAATGCATGGCGGTCTTGTTAACCAATTATGTAGCCTCTTGCTTTCATTTATGAATAAAGGACCTACAGAAGAAGTGGATGGGCTTCCTTTGTGTAGCTGCAGCTTTCATGATGAATGCTATAAAAAAGGGAATTGTGTTATGGCACTTTTCTTAGGGATACCCAGAAAAGCAATCTGCTTAGGCTGGGGGTGAAAACATTGATGTTTGTCTGTATATTTGTGCTAAAAGTTGATAAATAATTTTGGAAAAATAGGAATTGTGACGATTTCATTTACTTTACTGGTCACAAGCCAATAACTACTCTAAAAGTCCTATAAAATTCCGGGTTATAGGGGGTTGCGGGTAACAGGGGGAAAAACCCTATGGAACATGTCAATATGAACTTCGCGGGCGAAAATCCTTTGATCTGTCAAGCCTGTAACTGTTACATTTGAAAATCGCTATTAAATTGCTACAAATTCACTGGCGTTCAACCCCGTAACCCGCAAATAGCCAACGGGTACTAGAGAGGACCCGCAAGGGGGTTAAAGTCCTATCCATAGCACTGTAAATGCAAATATCAACACACTACTGTACTTATAATTAAAGGGAAAGTGATGTTAGGTATTAAAATTAATAGCACAACATTCTCAAGCTTGCAAATCTGCAATATAAAATACATTATTTCATGTTTAATTTCCGTTTTATATCGATCCCGGCAATCAATGTGTTAGTACATATAATGGAACTCGCATGGACATGAATATCATATTTACTGATTCATTAATATTGCATTATTTCTGGAATGCGGGTCCGATCGAAACTCGTAATTTAAACCCACAAGGTTTTGAAACCTAACCTCCATTTTTCAGTGAAATAATGATGGCGATTTAATTTGTCATTGGCTCCGTCTAAACCCGCAACTACGAGTTTGACTAATTGATCATGTTCATGGCCGCACATCCAACGTACACAAGAAGGATTTACGGGTTTGCGTCTCTGGCCTTTAACTCCCGGCATGGTTCAATTTAATAGCTCTGCTACGCAGCCAAATTTCAAGACAGCAGCCTTTACGGGTGTGCCGATGCTGCTACGCGCTTCGATATTAATAGGGCTGTATATCAGTATTTATGAAGGTTATTTGCCACCTCTTTTGTAATATTTTATAAATGGGTTGCAAGGCCACTGTGATCATATATTTAAAATATATTATTTTGAAGTACTGAAAACTGAACTGAAAAAATGTGTTTGAAAATAAAATAAAAAAATACAACCTGTAATTTATTATCATTTATATGCAAGTATGCTTACTATGGGATCTACCATTTTAGTGGAAGGATATTTTGATTGCATAGGAAGATGCTATCTATAAAATGGGTTTGTGACATCTTCAAATGTTAGTGCTTTCGGCATCAGCAATGGAGAGAATATTAGGCAAATAAAATGCATGCATATAGTAAGAATACTTTGACATAAAAGATTAAAATGCAAAAGTTGTG
Source organism: Discoglossus pictus (assembly GCA_027410445.1). Classification (NCBI taxonomy): domain Eukaryota; kingdom Metazoa; phylum Chordata; class Amphibia; order Anura; family Alytidae; genus Discoglossus; species Discoglossus pictus. The sequence goes on along the minus strand of CM050166.1, from coordinate 96,498,859 downwards.
TTTATTCATTTTATTTTCTAAAAACATTTTGCCCATTATCCAGTTTAGTTGTTTGAAATACTATGTACAAATAAAACCCTCTAGGGAGGTCCCTTTAATGGAAAATTTTAGTGAAATATTGTAAATATAACAGGTCTATTGGTTCCTGAAGTGTTGCTAATACGATTGGACCACGTCAAGAGAACAGATCACTAGTCCCTTTTCTCCTCCTTCAGATGCTCTTGTTCTATTATGGCCCATGTGAAAGTACCATGGCCTTACTCTCCCTTCAGTATCTTTTCTCTAGTAGTTTATCTCAAAACCTGCTTCTTCAATGGGGCTTGATAAGAACCTAGTTCAAACCTACCCCAACAGGACCATGTAGTTCTTGTTACCTCTGTCACGAAAGTTGGCTTTAGGATAGGGACAACGCCCAAGAGTATGTGCAGATGATAAGGCCGGCAGGATACCAGTGGTCTCAGAACAGGACCACTCCCCACGCAGGATACAGGCATACAGCAAATAGTCTCACACCTTGTTTATGTGAAAACCAGAACTGACTCCTTTTATTATGAACTATGGACATATTTATACATTTCTCCAGTGGAGAACAACCATTGTGCATTATTTTGGTAACCAATGGGTGCAAACATACATGTAAATTAAGATCCCAAAATCAGGAAAATATGCATTCTTAAGTAGCCAATAATGGCATGCCTATGTGTGAGATGGAACATCTAGTAGCCACCAGTCAGGCCAAGGTACATTCTTAATTTCCTTAGGAACGCATCCCAACATGTCAAACAGAGCATCTCAGGTGTATTGTACAAGACAGCATATGCTTCTTTAATAGCCAGGGTACCTATCTCAAGAATGTTGACTTAGCACTTGACTGAAGGATAAGCCAGCTAATTGGGCTTGGCAGGTTTGAGCTATGTGTTTAACTGCAAAATTCTGTGGAGCTGTCCATCTGCAGAGCATCTTATATAGTTTTTACTATAGCATTTAGTGGGGTGCTTTCCAGAGCCCCGTGTTTGTGCGTAAGTAAAAGCGCAATGCACAAACCCCCTTCTATAAATTTATTAGCAAAAGGTTTAATCTGCATTTCACTAACTTGTGGGACCTTTTCTGTACATTTTCCCAGAACTTAGGGTTTACTGCTAACACGCCCACACCCCAATCACTTACAGGATAAACAACATCTTATTTACAGCAAAACCTGTAACATAACACCATTTATATCTAATCATACACAATATAAACGATATATGTCCCACTGGGTTGTGCAGGGCAGGAACTTGTCATCACAGGCCTAGGAACATTACTCTAGCAAACTAGGCTCTGGGCATGACAACAAGTAGCATAGGTAATGTGGCATTCTAAACTATACAAAACCTAGTATACTCATAAACCAAAATACATATAATCTTGTAATCATAATTGAACCCAGGGAAGTTCCCAAGCCAATATATAATAGTCATGGGCATGATATCATGGGGTGGAAAAGGGTCCTCCTGTGCCTCCCAAAATCCAGTTGTGGCAGTTTACTACCTCAGTGCTGCATTTTTTAAGAAGCATCCACCACTGACTACTGTACTAATATAATTAACACAAACTAAGAGCTACTATAATTACGTTGATTCATTAAGATGCAGTACTTGTATGCAGTCCCATTCTATTAAGTATTAACTGTAATCCCATTCTACATATAAATATGTAGGTCTTCAGTTGAATTGAGTAAATACAAAATGACAGTGGCAACCTAGGCTGGAGGAAAAATTGTATTATAAGTTGGATACAGGAGTTGGAGCTTTAGAAGCTAACCTTTAATTTCTGGGAAACACTGATATCTCCCTCATGGGATGCACAGCATGTTATAAGACAAAGTTTTGCCTTACTATGGCAAGAAACTATGTCTGAGCATCTAAAGGTATGTTTTCTTGATCCAAGATCAATCCATATTCATACATAAAAAATCATTAGGTTATGTTTAACATGTGCAATGTAAAAAATACAATTTTGGACTTCATTTTGGACTTCATTGTCCCTTTGTTTCTTTTATGTTTTACCAAAGTACTCAGTCCTGTTGTAAGCCTTAAAAGGTTTGCTTTTTAAACCAAACTAATATTCTGATGTTATCAAAAAAGCTATTGCAAAAATATGAAACACTGACTTACAGTGCAATTGCATTACCAAAAGTTACTGAAACTATCATTACAGAAGATAAATGACCCACTACACTTATCAGCACTTATGTCATGTGGAGTGTGTCTTCTATATCAGAACATTATGTACACCTTTATTTTCTTACATTTCCATGGAACAGTACCCACATAAACACAATATTATTACTTAAACTACTCAATCATTTAGGACTGAAGAATCAAAACAGCCATAAAGCAGGTGGTAAAAAGCATAATACACATTTATAAAAAGCAATCCCGCATTTCTAGAACAAGAAACACTAATAAAAAAGTAACTGCAGGAAGTAAGTGAAGGAGGTAGGATAAGATGTGGCTTTTATTAGACTATTCCATTTCAATCAAGTTGTTGCTTTATTTCCTTACTTAGAATTTTTTTTGGAAGAATCAAACCTATTTACCTTTATCTGCTATTCTGTTCTCTCTTTTTTGAGTACATGTTTAATAGGGGCCCCTGCTGCTGAAATGCTTCTATAGTTCCAATATTTCTATGAATTGTTGTTTAAACAGCTGTGTACAACAGGCTGCTTTAATGACTTAAAAGGGGATCATTTAGAATGAAAATCACATGTATTCTGTATGCCAAAAGTGAATTAATAAAAATAAAATTACCCTTTTAAACCGCTTTAAGAGCCCTGTGTAAATCAGGTGCTCTAAGTTGGGGCAATGCTGTAAATCAGCTGCGGGAACTTTTTTCCTAACTTCTACACTAATCTTTCACTTCCCCAAGCACTCAGCCCACAGCCGTAAATCCTGTCTTAGATTCAACAGATTTCTGTGTAGGAAGTAGCCAAACCAAGCTTTACGGATGAGAAATGCAAACGTAATGAATATTATTATGAGTAGGAAGAGCCGTAACAAATGCCATAACTAGGCTGCATCAAGGAAGCAGAGATATATATAAAGTAATTGTGCCAAGAACACTTCTTCAATTGTCTCGTTCAAAACCTAGTTCTGACCCACCCAGCGATATGTGATGGTTCTTGTTATGTGATGGTTCTTTTTATTATTCCTGCCTGTCCAGTATTGGACACTCAGGATAATCACAGGAACACTGGAATTATCAGGCAGAGCAGCAGAGTTACCGGCTGTAATTCTTCTTTTAGGCAGATGTAGAATTATTAACCCTTGTCTCAATGAGCACACATTTTAAATATGTATGACCACCCGAGCAGTGTTTTTTATCAAGAAGAATTCAACTTTATGTAAATGGTCACAAAGAGTGAACATTCTCTTAGCCCATCCCAAGCTCTATTTTTCCCACCTCCATCAAGGATAGATAGAGTCTTTAATGACCGCCCCAGGTACCTGGGAGCCTGAAACAGCAATTACTAACACATTCCTTTGAACAGTCTGTCAAGGGGGGATACCTGTCTGATAAAAGATGGAGACAGCTTGTCGGGCTGTCTAAGTGACAGCTCATGCTGAGACGAAAGCAAGACCATTTGGTCAGCTCTTAAAAGTAATACCAAGGGGACAATTAACAGTTAATTAGATATCCATCAGCCTTCACCTAGTCACAAGAGTTCCCAACTTTTAATGGCCTTTCCCTGAACCTGTGATGCCTCCCCAAAACCCTTCACCCTGATACCCCATAACGATTATATTCCTCAGGGAAGATCTGTCATTTTGATACCAAACCCCATGTTATGGGTGATTCTCATATTTAACATTATATATCCAAGTCATACAGGATACAACCACACCACAGGCAATATCAACCAACACATGCCAGCAGGTAAATACCAGTCCGGATACAGTCCATATTTTCATGCAATACATGCAATGTTAGCCCTAGAAGGGTCTCCTTGTGCCATGCACTCTATGCCCTATCAGAGCACAGGCTGGTTGAATTAGCCCCTGAGACACTAGTGGTCCCTGGGCATCACACCTAGTTTTTATTTATTAATATATTTAAATATATATGTGACAATTGTATTTATAACTTCAATAAATAAAGATGTGTTTATTTTCTGATAAAATATGAAATATTTATAGACAATGCATTGGAGTGTTTGTTCCTAGGAAAAAGGGTTTCATGACATGTATTAACCTCTTGAGTACTGGGTTGTGTGTTACTCTGGATTTTGTCATTTAAAACCGGCTTACTTCTAACATATCATATTTTTAAATTACACATATGTTGATATTGGATTGTTAAGTGTCAAATAATGTTTACATTTCATCATTTTGTAGTGCTTTTTGTGCTATAGTGTCACTTTAAATGCTTCTGAGGGACTCAGCAAGGTTTTCAAAGCCACTTGCGAATGTTTTTTGATACTTGTGATCCATAAAATCTTATTAAAATTTGCATTTTCAATGAAAAAATCAATGGGGAATTTTGCATTGTTTTTCGGCTGTGTTGTGAAGTTCACTTGTAGCAGTGACTCATAGAACTTCTATTGTAATGTTTGATTATTATAGCTAGGTAGAATTTTTTGTGCCAGAACTGCACTCGTAATTGCTTTTTCAGGGATTAGCATGGGGCTATAAGTCAATTAGAATTGGAACCCTATTTACAATATTTAAAAATAATAGCTACACTGCAATAAGCCTACAAATTCTGGTCTAAACTGGACTGACTTATTATACTGGGTAAAAATGACCACTTTAAGGCATTTATATCCCTTAATAGCTGTTTCCCTGTTATATAGTAAGCCGTTCTATATATTTTCAGTTCATTCAGTCCATTGGATATTCCTTTTTCTTCTATTTTCTATCGAAGTGCTATTTTGTTTTGTGACATCATCAAGTTTACGTGCAGGTGCGTGATGTCATGACATGAACGTGCACTATGGTAGCATGGACTTTCCCCTCTACTCAGAAGGTATATAAACATGCTTTGTTTGCAGCTTGTGCTTCTTAGCAATTTTAGCCTTTGATAAAGCCAGTATATGATGAAATGGGAGTGGTTGCTTATTATAACGACTACCATGTTATCTTTTAAATGATTTAGCAATATATATTCTGCCCAATTGGGTCTTACTGAGGGGTATCCTTTGTATTTACCCTTTTATACATGTTACATGCAGTTACTGATATCCATAGGATTGGCAACTGAAAAGTGTCAATTCTTACCCGGTGTATCAAGTCAGTCCAATGTACTCTGGGATTAGATACATGTTTGCTTTGACTAGCACTTTATGAGCTTATTACAGGAATTTCAGCAAACCTATCCTGTTTTGTGTTTGCCGCTGTTGAAGTGTGCCGCCGCTGACTCTTAGAACGAAAGAGTGAAAATTAGGTGGTACACCCGCTCCATCTGGTAATCTCCTCCTGTAATGTAAAAGCACATCCAAATGAACCCCAACCCCCTAACTCTAACCCCCTAACCCTAACCCCCTAACCCTAACTCCCTAATCCTCTAACCCTTACCCCTTAACCCTAACCCTCTAACCTTAACATTCTAACCCTAACCCCCAAACCCTCTAACCCTAGCCCTGTAACCCTAACCCCCTAACCCTAACCCTCTAACCCTAACTCCTAACCCCCTAATCACTTATATTAACATATGGTGCAGGCATAGTAGCTTATTTACACCACTAGATGGCAACACAATTGCACGCATGTTCCTGGAGTAGGTAGTGGCGCGCATCACCGGCGAATAGCAGTGAATACAAAATTGGATAGGACCATTTCAGCCAGCTTGTGGGGCACACCATAGCCCTTCAGATAGGAGGTCCCAGAAATGGGACATAGGGCTGTATCATATGTTCCCTGTTTTATGCTTTTCATGGTCTAAGTTGCTGATGTGGAATAGCAAAGTAAGTGGTTACTGTAGAGTGGTAATTTTTACTCAGTATATTAAGTCAGCCCAGTTGAGAACATAATTTTGTGGCTTATTGCAAGGTAGCTATTATTTTTTTAAAAAAATACATTTTTTTTTCTAATTGATTCTAATTCTAATTGATCTAGTATTATAATAGTGTTAAGCACCGGAACGTCAAAAATACTAAGTATATTCATTTTTTGTGGGGCTATTAGTCAGACAAAATTATATTAGTAAACTGGATATTAAATTTGAGGTTACTTTGCTTGAACAACCAAAATGACCAACACATTTGGGCCTGAAGTAAAATCCTTCAATCCTGGGTTGTTTGTGGAATAATGTTGCCAATCTCTTATCATTAATGTAATTAGTATATATTGCTTTGATCTGATGACAGAATAGAAGACAATAATTTCTTCCAAACACCATTTATTACAATGATATCCTTTTAGGCTATGTACACAGTGAACATGAAAAACTTGCAACGTGTAAAATCAAAAGTACAGATTTTAACTAACAAACTTGAATTTATGCATTGTATTGCACACAGTAGGGCACAATAATAAATCATTACCCCAAGATCATGATATTGAGGAGTAGAGTTGATAACATTATGTACCATGTATGCTAAAGGATAAAGAGTCAGAGAACTCTTCTTGGAATTGAATGATTATTTTGTTTATCACTAATTTGTGTATATTGGAGTAGCTGCCAGTGCTGACATAAAGAATTATAACAACTATAATCATCATAAACATACAATCATAAAAAAACTGTTTATATGCATGATATGTCACTTACTAGTTTTCTATTTCTTTGATGTACAGCTTTAAGAAAACATAATTTTTTTGTATGTATTCATATTTTAAAGAGTATGGTTTATAAAAAGTAAATATGGTTCATGCAAGAAAAAATACATATTTAGTTAAAGGACCACTAAAGTGTAATATTTATTGTTTGAAGATCTTGACACTTCAAACAATATTTTTTGTTTGAAGACCATGACACTACGGGTTTGACTAATTGATCATGTTTACAGCCGCACATCCAACAGGCACAAAAAGGGTTTATGGACTTGCGTCTATGGCCTGAATTTAATAGTTCTGTAACCAGACGAATTTCAAGCCCACAGCCTATGCAGGCTTGCTGAGGCAGCTATGGGTTTCAAATTTAATGTGGCTGTTAGTCTATAACTTTTATTAATAAAATATGGGTATCCAAAGTATTGAAATGATTAAATGAAATTGCATTTATTTAAACTTTTTAGAAACATTATGTTTACAGACTATTTTAAAGTTAACTAGCATATGTTTTCAATAGTAACCATGAAAAGCAGTAAAAAAAAAAAAAAGTAAATCCTTGTTTACAAATGCAAGCTTCTATTTTATTTCCTTTTATTTTCCTTGGTATCCCTCCTCCATGGTTTGGATATCCCTGTGAAAGCTTCCCCCTGCTCATTGTTGACTGCTCCTAGGTTCTCAGAAAAGAAGTCAAGACTTAAATGCAAAAAGTGTATCTTTTAGATCATCCTTCAGCTAACATTTTCATAGTTCTTGAAAAAAAATCTTAAAATAAGTTAATTTTTCTGTCTTGGGTGAGAGACACTTACATTTTCAGGACTGTATGTAGGGTCTGTAACAACTTCAGTTGTTGTGTGTAGCTCAGTGTCTCTGATGAAGATGAATCTATGTTTTCTCAGTTTTCTGGGGGCTCAGGTATGAGAAGACTTTCTCTATGAGAAACTGGCCTTATAAGTGACTGGTTGTCTCTTGCCAAACCATGGGAAATGCAAAGGGCATGCATTTCTTCTGACTTTTCACCCTTTCAGTCAGGCCAACATAGTATGTAATAAAGCACACACGAGGAGCCTGGATGATGAAATTGGAAAATATGACACAGTCACTGATAAATTAAAATATAACTACTATATATATTAAAACACATAATTAATAAACATTGATTAAGAATGTATACAAAATATAACCCCTCTAAAAATCCAGTAGAGGAAGAACCTGAACAGTTAGCTATTGCTAATAGGAAAAACTTATTAGAAGAAGTCCAAGTCTCTCTTAAAGCTCAAATTACACAAGAAATTTCCAATAATAATAAAGCTATCCATCAAATAAACAAAAAAATGGAAGAGATAGAAAATAAATATGGCATTACATAAAGAACATCTAAATACTCTGACATATGTAAAATCATTAGAAGAGGAAGTGAAAAATCTAAAAAAGAAACAGACTCAACTTGAAGACCACTCAAGTGGAAATAATCTCAGAATTAGGGGGATCCCAGAGACAGTTAGAGATTTTTTTAATGCTGGTAAAACCAGATATTGTAGGCAATGATAGACTGCATAGATTACCTCTTCCTAGAGATTTACCACAAGATATCCCAAGGGATGTATTGTTAAGCGACATTATTTTTCATTCAAAAAAGCTGTAATTAAAGTATCATTCTCTAAAAAAACTTTTATTATACCATATGACAAACTGTCTATTTTTTCGGATTTGTCCTCTAACAAATTAAATCAAAGAAAATAATTTAAAGACGTAACTATAAGATTCAGAGCTGAAAATAAAACCTATATAAGAGGGGTTTTGCAACAAAATTAATCGTTACCAGAGATAAACAAAGATATGAGCTCAAATCGGTTGAAGAAGCTGAAAGAGACCTAGCAGAATGGAAAATACAAGATGAAGGGAAGCCAGACTCTTAATGAAATAATGAGTAATTACAGTATGTCTTAAGTAAAGGGGAAGGGAAGAGGAAAGAAAATTTACCAAATTATAAAAGTTAAAAAAAAAGGAGGTGTGTGTGTGTGTGTGTGGGGGGGGGGGGGGAGACAGAAAGAGATGGAAGGGGAAGTGAGAATGTAATACATTATATTTATTAAAGTATAACATGATATGAATTAGGAAAAGAAGAGAATAAATCCACTTTTGCAAATTATTAAATTTACACAAAAAATAATCATTAAATTGATAGATTATTAGTAATATTAAATATAACACTCATTTAAGTATAATATTTAATGAGGAACAGAGATGTTAGAGGAAATATCACTAATTAGATGATTAGAGCACAATACAATTCACTTGGAGTTAAAAATAATAATACTAGATAGCAATTTAAAGGTAACATTATATTATAACAACATATAAAACTTTCCATCTCCTTTAGGAAAGTAAGGAAACAAATTATATGAGAAAATTGAACTTTTCAGTAACGTTTCTTATTAAAAAATCAACTTAGATAAAAACAGAAATAATGTGGTTTAATTTCAACTTAGATAAAAACAGAAATAATGTGGTTTAATTTGAATAAAAAACAATGTGAATTGTTAACAAAGCAATACCAAATTAATTGGTTACATAGTTACATAGTTACATAGGGCCTCATTCTATTACGGCCGCAGCAAGGACCGGCCGCAAGCTTTAAGGCTATTCTATTCCCCTCCGGCCGGGGACTCCGGCAGGCTTGCGGCCGGCGCCTTGCTATCTCTTGCGGCCGCAAGCGCCGGAGGAAAGCCTTTGATCTAAAACGGCCGCAAGGAAATCGGCCGTAAGAAAAGCCTGGTTGCGATTCTATTGCACCGGGAACCCTGTCTGCAAAGCTAAAAACGAGCCGCAGCTTACTTGCAGCAAACAGGTCCCGCTAGCACCAATTAAGCACATAAAATAGCTCAAATAAAGCCATCCTGCACTTTGAGAACACTATAAAGTGATATTCGGTGTTAGAAAAAATAGCACATAATTACCCTATACTCAAATCCGTAAAATAATATTTTTTTAATATACGTAAAATATCCATGTAAAAAGTCCAAAGTGCTTGGAGCACCTCAGACACACCCACGCCGCAGCTGGAAAATAAACAGTTAATTCGAACTCGGGTTTGGGCTGATGTGCAAGCTTGAGAGTGGGTTACTTTTAATCCTCATGTCCCCCAATATGATCCCTAGCATTTACAGAGCTGTACAGTGCAGGTTTGAATTTATTTTTGAGTTTTTAGATTTCAGAGCTTACGGCCGGTTTCAAGATATGCGGCCGGCCGTAAGGGGAGATCCTTGCGGGGCCGTATAATAGATTCGCGAGTTAACTGAACCCCCGCAAGGAATCGCAGCCTTACGACCGATTTACGGCCGGTAATAGAATGAGGCCCATAGTAATTAAGGTTGAAAAAAGACTTTCAGTCCATCAAGTTCAACCTGTTAAGATCTCCTCTGATCTGCAATATGCGGATTAGTTATTCATTAAATTATTGATTAAATAATTATTAATAGTATAGTATTGGAGGATGAATAAAGTTAGTCCATCAAGTTCAACCTTTTTAGATCTCTATTGATCTTTTTAATGTGGACTATTTATTATTATTGTTAATTGTTAATTGATCCAGAGGAAGGCAAACAGAAAAAAAAAAAAACATTGAAACTTTGCCAATTGTCTCATAAGGGGAAAAAAAAGGAAAATTCCTTCCTGACCCCAGAAACTGGCGATCAAATTTTTCCCTGGATCAATATTCCTTGCTAGTTATCTAGGATAGCCTTGAATGCCCTCTTTATTCAAAAATATATCTAACCCCTTTTCGAAGTTGTCTATCGAATTCGCTGTCACCACCTCCTTTGGTAGAGAATTCCACAGTTTAACCACCCTAACTGTGAAGAACCCTTTTCTTTGTTTAAGGTGAAATCTTTTTTCCTCTAACCTCAAAGGATGTCCTCTTGTCAGTTGATAATCTCTTGCTACAAAAAGTTCACTTGACAAAGCCTTATATTGACCCTGGATGTATTTATATAACGTAATCATATCTCCTCTTAGACGCCTTTTTTCTAGCGAAAATAAGTTTAATTTTGTTAGTCTTTCTTCATAACTTAGCCCCTCCATTCCCCTTATTAGTTTTGTAGCCCTTCTCTGTACTTTTTCCAGCTCTAAAATGTCTTTTTTATGAGGTGGTGCCCAAAATTGTACTCCATATTCCAAATGAGGGCGTACTAGAGATTTGTATAGTGGCAGAATTATATCTTCTTCCCTGGCTTCTATACTCTTCCTAATACATGCTAATATTTTATTTGCCTTTGCAGCCGCTGCTTGGCTTTGAGCGCTGTTACCTAGGTGGTTGTCCACTAGTACTCCCAAATCCCTTTCAATATCTGATACCCCTAGATTTGCTCCATTAAGATTATAGATTGCTTGGCTATTGTTCCTTCCCAAATGCATAACCTTACATTTATTTGTATTAAATCTCATCTTCCATTTAGCCGCCCATTTCTCTAATTTATGCAAATCCTTTTGTAGGGAAAGTACATCATTATCTGATTTTATTACCTTGCACAACTTAGTGTCATCAGCAAAAATGGAGACACTACATTCGAGTCCTACCTCAACGTCATTAATAAATATGTTAAAAAGGAGAGGACCTAATACTGAACCTTGAGGAACCCCACTTATCACATTAGACCAATCGGAGTATGTTCCATTTACAACAACCCTTTGCTTCCTGTCTTTTAGCCAGCTCTCGATCCATGAGCAGATATTTACTGCAATTCCTGTATCCCTTAGTTTGCTCACTAGTCTTCCATGTGGCACTGTATCAAATGCCTTTGAAAAATCTAAAAAGACTACATCCACTGAGTTGCCCTGATCCAAGTTCCTACTAACCTCCTCATAAAAACTAATTAGATTGGTCTGACACGACCTTTCCTTCATAAATCCATGTTGACTGCTACCTATGATCCTGTTCAAATAGACATATTCTTGTATTCTGTCCCTTATTAACCCTTCTAAAAGCTTCCCAACTACAGAAGTGAGGCTCACTGGTCTATAATTCACCGGATTTGCTTTAGATCCCTTCTTAAATATAGGTATCACCTCTGCTTTTCTCCAGTCATCTGGTAGAGACCCTGTAGTGAGTGAGTCTTGAAAGATTAGATATAATGGTTTGGCTATTACAGACCCCAGCTCCCTCAGTACCCTTGGGTGTATTCCATCAGGACCTGGGGCTTTATTAACATTTTTTTTCTCCAACCTCTTTTGTATTTCTTCCTGCGTTAACCAATTATTTAGTAAAGGTAGTGTAGCCCCATTATGTTGCGGTGTCCCAATCACTGGTACCTCCCTTGTGTAAACCGACGAAAAGAACCTATTTAGCTCATCTGCCTTTTCCTGGTCACTAATTATCAGATGGCCTGTGTCAAATTGTAATGGTCCTATCGATTCCTTCCTGGCCTTCTTCCCATTAATATATTAAAAAAATATTTTAGGGTTAGTCTTACTTTCCATTGCAACTGACTTCTCATTTTCTATTTTAGCCAGTCTAATAGCCCTTTTGCAAGACTTGTTGATTTCCTTATAGTCACATAAAGCTGCCTCTGTTCCCTCCTTCTTGTATAATTTAAATGCATATTTCTTTTTCCTCATCATGATCTTTAAGTCATTGTTAAGCCACATGGGATGTGATTTACTCCTATTCATTTTATTTCCACATGGTACATGCTGATGAGTATGTTTATTTAGTAAGGATTTGAATGTTGTCCATTTATTTTCAGTATTCTTCCCTATAAGTTCTTTGTCCCAGTCTGCCCGTAGCCCATTAAAGTTAGCCCTTTTAAAATTTAGAGTTTTTGTTGGCCCCTTACAACTCTGTTTTTTGTATTCAATCTCAAATGAGACTGTGTTGTGATCACTGTTCCCCAAGGGTTCCCCTATTTTTACATTTGATATTATATCAATATTACTTGTGATGACTAAATCCAAGATGGCCCCATTTCTAGTAGGTTCTTGTATTACCTGGGCCAGATAATGATCCCTGAGTGTACTCAAGAACCTGCTCCCCTTAGCTGAGCTGCTGGTCTCGTTTATCCAGTTTATATCAGGGTAATTAAAGTCTCCCATTATTAGAACTTGCCCATGCTTAGCTGCATTTCCAATCTGTAACAATAATTGTATTTCCTCACTTTCAGCTTTATTTGGGGGTTTATAGCATACTCCCACCAATATGCGTTTCGAATTAGCTCCTCCACTATTTAGCTTAACCCACAAGGATTCAATGATGCCGTTAGTGCCAGCATAAATATCTTCTCTGACTATAGGCTTAAATTCAGGCTTAACATAAAGACAGATCCCTCCTCCTCTTTTACCATTTCCCCTATCTTTCCTAAATAGGTTATAACCATCCAGATTAACAGTCCAGTCATGAGATTCATCCCACCATGTTTCCATAATGCCTATTAAGCCCCATTTTTCTTGTACTGCTAATATTTCTAGCTCATCCATTTTCCCAGGCAAACTTCGTGCGTTAGCAATCATACACTTTATGTTGCTATGGCTCTGCTGTTGTGTAGTGCCTGCCACTGTTTTTGAGGCCCCTATTAATACCTCCCTACTTTCTATTGTAACCCTCCCCCTTCTCCTCCCCCATGGGTAACTAATTCATCCCTTTCCCTCTCTACCCTATTTACCCCAATACTTCTATATAGTCCCTCCCCCCCACCTACAAGTTTAAAAACTCCCCCAGCCGTTCTACCATCCTATCCCCTAGCACAAAAGCGCCCTCATCATTAAGGTTCAATCCATCCCTGCTATAGAGATTGTACCCAAGTGAGAAGTCAGCCCAGTGCTCTAAAAACCCAAAACCCTCTGCACTGCACCACTTTTTTAGCCACGCATTAACCTCCCTAAGCTCCTTCTGCCTCCCTGGGCTAGCACGTGGCACTGGTAGTATCTCAGAAAATACTACCTTGGAGGTCCTTGCTTTAAGCTTATTCCCTAATTCTCTAAAATCATTCTTTAGGACGCTCCATCTTCCACTAACTTTGTCATTGTTACCAATGTGTACCAAGACCGCCGGTTCATTACCAGCCCCTCCCAATAATTTATCCACCCGATCCACAACATGCCGAACCCGAGCAACCGGGAGACAGCAAACTGTTCGATTGCTGGGATCTGGGTGACAAATTACCCTGTCTACCTTCCTAATAATAGAGTCCCCTACCACCAAAACATGTCTGTTGCTCTGCCTATTCTGCCCTCCCTCTCCTCCAGTAGAACTGTTCTCCCGGCTGTTAGAGGGAACAGCTCTATCAGGCATTGCCATTCCTGAATGGACATCCCCAACAGTTTCACTCAATCTGGCAAATCTGTTGGTGTTTGCCAACTCAGAACTGGCCTGCCTCCTCCTGTTCCCCCTGATTCCCCTTCTAACTGTAACCCAGCTGCCTCCCTGGCCATCCTCACTAGTCCCAGCTCCTCCCTCCATACTAGGCCCAGCTAAACTGTGCTCCGTGAGCACCAACTCCCTTTCCAGTGGAGCAATATCACTAAGTGCTGCAATTCTCCTCTCCAGATCTTCAATTTGAGCTTCCAAAGAGGCAACATGCTCACACCTGTCACGGAGGTATGGACCCTGGATCATCTGTTCCAGTAGTGCATACATTTGGCAGGATGTACACTGAGTGAGGTTTCCACTGGACTGACTCATGATTATCAGTTACAAAAATACAGTGAAAAAACAGAAAACATCAAAATACACACAGATATAACTTACACAGGCCAAGCCACACCCACTCTCACCTGTACTCTGATTAATGCAACAGACAGAAAACTCTGCACTGAGTAACAGAACGGATCAAACCAGACCTCACACAAATGCACCCAGATATAACTACACAGACCAAGCCACACCCACTCTCACCTGTACTCTGATTAATGCAACAGACAGAAAACTGTGCACTGACTTACAGAGCGGACTCAAACCAGACCTCACACAAATGCACCCAGATATAACTTACACAGGCCAAGCCACACCCACTCTCACCTGTACACTGATTAATACAACAGACAGAAAACTCTGCACTGACTAACAGAGCGGATTCAAACCAGACCTCACACAAATGCACCCAGATATAACTACGCAGGCCAAGCCACACCCACTCTCACCTGTACACTGATTAATGCAACAGAAAGAAAACTGTGCACTGACTTAAAGCAGATTCAAACCAGACCTCACACAAATGCACCCAGATATAACTACACAGACCACGCCACACTCACTCTCACCTGTACACTGATTAATGCAACAGACAGAAAACTGTGCCCTGACTAACAGAGCGGATTAAAAAAAAAAAAAAGGTCAAATAATAAAATCTATTATCTGGAAATAAAGGTTACTTCTTCTTTAAAGAATATAATAACTAATAACTACCGTTGTTTATATCAGAATATCAGAGATATTATTTATAAATGGGAGAAATTAAAGATTCCTTGGTCAGGAAGAATAGCAGCAGCTAAAATGCTAATTCTCCCAAAGATTATATACTTAATGAGAATGATACCATTAAATGTTCCTAAAATGATTTTGAATACATTCCAAAGACTTTTAGACACTTATATATACTCAGATAAGACATCATGAATTAGTCTAAATACAATAAGATCAAAGGCTTTCCTCCGGCGCGTGCGGCCGCAAGGGATAACAAGGCGCCGGCCGCAAGCCTGCCGGAGTCCCCGGCCGGAAGGGAATAGAATAGGCAAACAGCCTGCGGCTGGTCCTTGCGGCCCCGCATCTCCAACGGCCGATAATAGAATGAGGCCCCTAGTATTTCAGCTTATTATGATGCAGTTAGATTAGCACAATTTTTGGAATGGCCTTTAGGGAAAGACTCAACTAAGTGGAGAAATATAGAGAGATAACTAATGGGAAACAATAGATATGGAAAACTGTCTTTGGTACTATCAAAGTCAACGTAAACTTGAAAATACATCAATAATAATTAAATCAGGTATGAAAGCTTGGTATAAAATTAATAAAAAATGGAAACTCATAGAATACCTGTCACCTTTGACTCCTATAAAATTTATATTAAATAACGAGAAACATGGATACGAAGGAGATTGGGAAAAATGGGGAATTACAATTTTAGGAGATATTTATGGAAATGATAGGATTAAACAATTTGAAGAAGTAAAACAAGAATTTAATCTAATGGTTGGATTATATGTATCTGATTAAAGTAATACATAGTTCCAATTGTAGCCTGAGCCAAGAGAGGGAGCTAACAAAACTGGAAAAATGCTTCTCAATAACCGAATGAAATGTAATATTCCCAGATGTCATAATCTATTGAGAGCTCATTTACAATTAGAGAAAACTTTGAGTATGGATAAATGGGTAGATAACTTGCAAGAAATAACACAAAGAGTTAACTGACAAGTATGCTATGTAATTACTCAATCTGGTCTCGAAGCAAAAGACGCAAAAAAATGAGCGTCAGACATGCGTGATGATGTAAGGCGGCTCACGGAGAGCTGAGATTGACGCTGGACGGCGTCTTCTTATCAAATCCTGTGCAGTCACCGGGCACTAGAAGGAATACACTACTACTATCACACAGGTGACAGGGGAATTAGTCAATAGTGTAGTTAGAGTAGACTGGTAGTCTAGATGATATCACATTAGTCAGCTTAGATTTAGGGACATAGGGGTTAGGTGGTCGGGTCCCTAACCACTGTCATGAAAGAGCTAATGTAGGGCCACAGAGTAAAGTACTTATATTCCTACCATTGATTAAATGCATAGTGTTAATGTCACGTGTGTGTATATGTATATATTTAGTATGACTTTGATTTAGATTTGTGATAGAGACACTTAACATATGATTAAGACAATATTACTAGGTTTAATGAATTAACAATTTATCATCATATGTTTATATCTTTCCCTAGTTTTTTGTTGATTGCAATTTAGGTATTATTTATCATCCAGTAACTTCTAATTGGGTATATATTACAAGGAAGTATATTCCTGAAATTATTAATCTGGAAGATATATTTTGGATACTTCACTCCCGTGAGTTATACTTTTTTTTTCAAGAACCTTAAATAGACAGTGAACCAAGCAAAATCAAATACCTCATATTTGCTTATTTTAAAATCAAAATGATCAAAATGATTTCTGTTTACTCAGGTTTTCGCTAAAACATTACAATCCTTAGATTGCTTTTATTTTTTATAATCATATTTTTTGCCAATATATATTTTATGCCAATTTATATTTCACGTTGTTGTTTTCTGCTTAGTTGTAACTTTTAATTACTGCTATCAGACCCTTATTATAGCTATGTTTTTTAGATAAGCATATATTAAGTTGTTAAGAGTGTCTCATTTAACTAATGAACTAGCAAGTTGAGTATTTTACAGAAACAGTTTTTCTGCCTCCTTGAAATCCTATATAAATACATTTCTAGAAAGTGAATTGCAGTAGCATGGATTTTCCATTATGCGGTTTGTGAAACACTACATCAAAATTCTACTTTTCAAAGAGGCAATCATATTCTAAATGTAATATTTGTACTATTCTGAAGAAATGCTTGCATGAATTACATACACCATTCAAATATACCTATAAAAATTAATGCATTAGAAATCACACAAATGAGAATTTCAATTTGTAAATCTCTGCTCATTTAAAAAAAAAGTCACTAACCTAATATTGGGGAATAATCAGCAGAATCCAGCTGACATTTAATTAGTGATACTACAGAATAAATTAGCAGTAGTTTTATTTACTGAAAAATTTAACTCACACGGCATATATTTAATGAGTGTGGTATTTTCATTTTAAGTAAACATAATTATCTCTACAGAACCCTTTGTCCTTTTTAAGTAGCTGAGTCTGTCATGTTCATGCTAAGTATTTATGAAAGCATTTTTTTAATCTTCTCCCATGGTAAAATGGAAAGTTACGCAAAGTTACGCATTAAGAAAACACAAAACACTGTCAAATCAGTGGCATGAAGATGATGATACAAACCTTAAAATTAACATTTGTATATTTTCCTACATGTAGATTTAAAAAAAACTACTAAATAGGATCATATGGGTTTCACCAAAGTAATTTTATTTACTGACAATAATAAAATATTAGAAAAATGGACTAATTGTATGGATTACTACAAGATTACCTGTGGTTGAAGTAGGTAATCATTTACTATAGCTTAAAGTCCACCAGTGGACATGCCAGAACACAAGACACAGTTCTAATACCCATAATACACCTTTTAGATTACTATGCCATCTCACTTAATAAAATTGAGTATCCTCTACAACGCTTTTATGAACCTTTTTCAAAATAATTATCTGTGGTGTGATTTAGAGACAGTGTGTGTATATATATATATATATATATATATATATATATATATATATATATATATATATATATATATATATATAGTAAATAAATCTGTGTTCACATTTGAATGTCTAAAGCAAGTTAAAAAAAACTGCTTCCAGCTCAGAGTTCTGAGAAAAACAGTTATTACACTGCATTCTGGGAAGCTGAGCTGGGACGTGCAAATGTGCCGACAAATGCCTCGCTCTTCAATCCATAGCCATTATCAAACATGGCTTCCTTTAAGCTTATGCATGCTGTATTACACAGCTTTAATGCAAAGCTAAGGTTGGATTAAACACAAGCTGAGTATCCTATGCATGTACAGCTGTTTCAAGCTTACTGGCTATCATCAGCATGGAGCGGGATTTCCGCCTGTGTTGTGGACCTTATGAGTAGGTAGTTCACCACAACAATCATTTATAATATGGTGGGCAAAAGAGCGATAGAAGCCCTCCACCATATATATATATATGAATAAATATTAATGAATACATTCGTCAACACTAAAAATACAGGACTTAATATGAACTTAGGTTATCACATTTTCTTGTGATTTTTTTTCTTTTTCTACTCTAACAGGCTTGTCCAACATATATTGATGTATATGTGTATATTGTATGTGTATACAATATATGTTTCCTATACTATGTTGAGTGGATTCTCCCTATATGCATTTACCTGATGATGTCAGATGCTATCTCCACTCTCTCTGCAACGCTGTTTATATTCAAACTGAGGGTTCCATCTCATGTTAGTATTGCTTCAGACTTGATAAAGAGAAGGTCAAACCTCTTGAAAGCTTGTCAATATAAATAAGGCGTTTGTCCAATACAAAAGTTATTTCAGTATACTGCAATAATCATTATTAATCTAGATTACTGGACATTCACACCTTCTTCCCTTTCAATTTTATATATATATATATATATATATATATATATATATATATATATATATATACATACATATACATGACGTTGTCACGCTTTGCGTGGTGCGTACAACTTAGGCAAAGAGCGCCAAAGGCGCTCATCGCCTGTGAGCCTCGCATAGGGGCGAGCCATTAAAGCAATAAAACTTGCAGCATCGAGGCTAGCTGTTAAAGCAATACAACTCGCAGCACTTGGGCAATGAGCGCCAAAGGCGCTCATTGCCTGCGAGCCTCGTGAGGCGAACAGTTAAGGCAATGAAACACGCAGGACTTATTCTCCAAACACTTAGGAAACGCGGGATCGCCTTAGGCTGCAAGCACTTGACAAACGCGGGACTTAGAAAAAAAATACGAGATAGAAAAAATACGAAGTTAACGGGCGAACAGCGAAAAGCAAAAAACACGCACGGGGGAACAGCCAGGATGTGTGGGAGTGAGGTGGAACGCAAATTTAAGTAGATTTTGCTGAGTTTCACCATTTGAAAATCAACTAAGCAAGAAAAAAAATGGCGGCACAAAAAAATTAAGACAAGGCTACATGAAGGCGCCTTGCTTCAGGAAATGCAACCATATCTCTACAGAATTATAAATCCCCTTTCTCACACACACACAACTTCTACCTATGTATCAGCGATCTATGCTGCTTAGAACTATATATGCACGGAGCCATGGGCAGAGCCATCCACAAAGCTCTGCAGGCTCCAATTACATGATAGGAGGCGCCTCTCTATTCTCTACCCCCTTGCAAGAAATGAGCTATATTTGTTTTTTTGTGTGATACATATTATTGCACAGCACCTGCAATGCACTACAGTTTTGACCATGTATTAACGTGCTGCTTCATATATGAATATATAGGCTACGCAGGGAGTAACTTTGATTTTGATACTGGCTACTATATGTATCCCCTTCTGGTTCACTACCTTGTTGTGGTGAAGGGGCTTGTGTATCTCAATGAAGCTGTGAGCGTTACCATGTAGGGTCACTCAAGATGAGCAGGTCATAGCCGAGAGGTCAGACAAATGGCGATCCACTGGAGAAGGAACTGGCAACCAAATCCAGCATCTTTGCCGTGCAAACCTTATAGACTAGCACAACCAGACTCAAGATGTGCCTGCCATACTGCAGTCCATAGGGCCACAGAGTGTTGGAAACAACTGAATGACTAAACAGCAATTAAATGTGTGCAGTGCTGCAAGTTTTCTAATGATGGCCTGAAATGGACTCTGTGCTGTTGCACTCTACTCTTCTAAATTATCTCATTCAGATAGAACTATCTGGCTGCTACATATTTGAAATCTCTCTAAATAATCATTCGACATAAAGATAGTTTGGTGTAGCAGGAGAACATACTCATAACTAATTGTATTAAAAAAAATACGATAACCTACAGAATATTGTAACATCTTTAAGTACACAACTGTCTCCATATTATATATTTGTTTATATATATATATATATATATATATATATATATATATATATATATATATATATATATATATATATATATGTCATATAACCTATTGTCTAGAATAAAACATATAATATATTCACATAATGTGGACAAACAGTAAAGGTGATGTTAGAAGTTTCACAGAACATAGTCCACGTCACGGTTTACCAGTACACAGCAATTTTCAAACATAAATCCACTTTATTGACACTAGAACTGATACTGTTTCCAGACATCCCTACAAACTGAATGAAAAACTGAAAGTGAGCATTTCCTGGGGGTACTTTCTCAAACACCAGAGATGAAGAGTTTTTTTCCACCATAGGAAAATGTTCAAGTCAGGGACAGATACAGATACAGTATTTGTTTACTTTTTGACTAGGCTTTCCATGAAAGAATTAAGATATTATTATTACACTTGTTAGATCCATTATTTAATTATGAATATTTTCCCAGTGCCATTCTCTGAATAGCTATGTAATTTGATATTGTATAAAAGTGCATAATTTGGAATGTTATAATTAAACAAAATTATTATTGTAGCTAATTCTTTGGATAATAGAAAGCTAAGTGTGCTAAAACTCTTGATAAATAAAAAAAGATGGGGAATTGTAATTGCATTTAAATCCTTATTGAACACATTAATCAGCACTGTAATTATACTAGGTTATACTAGGTTGCTTAATGGAAAAGGGTGGAAGGTATCATTGTAGTTTAGCATTCATTTCAGCTAAGTAATGTATGTAGCTTAATTATTATTTTCTGCTATTTATGCTAGCAATGCTTATTATGCTTAATAAGTATGAGATACAATTTAAACAGTATTCAATGTGCTGTTTACCACAATATTTGAGAGAACATTTCATGTGAGGGATTGTTTTCCCATGTTAATGACTCAAACACACACCATATGCTACTTTTGTAAATAAAACAGTAGATTGCGTTGATATCCCAAAAGAATAAAATATAGAACACGATATTAAAAACAAGAAATAAAACAGGCCATGCATTTTAGGTAAATAGCATTAAAATTAAAAGTAAATGTACAGTATTATTCTTTGTCATACCTTGAGATTACATTCTCCATGCTTACCAATATCCTTGTCACTATTTGCTTTTGCTTGATTTTTCTTTCATTCTTAGTAGCATTTTGCACCAGCTTTGAATTCAGCTGTAAAAGTAGGGCATAATATGAATACATTGTATGAAATGCTAGAATAGTTAGTTAACAAGAAAGCATGAACATCACTGATTGTTATTCTCAATTGGAGAGTTGTAATTGATTTAAGGGAATTTAGCTTTAAGTTAAATGCATTTGGCTTCCTTGCAGGACAAATTCAATCTGAGATTAAAATGGCATTTTAAACAATGGACAGTATGTCTGCATTTTGAAAATGGATATTTCTTCTGAGTGGGGTCAAGAATGATAAACATTAATTTTTTGTAATGGCACAAGGGAGATAAAACATAAATAAGTTTTCCTGAAAACCCACTTGTTCAGAGAAGCATACCACCTACCTCCTTAAATCAGTCATTCACAACTTCATATAAGATTATCAACTCTGGTTTCTCGAATATTGATCTATCTATCATTTGTAGGTAATAGTAAAATAGTTCTTGGTCAGGATATATTATATTGGTTTAGCAAAAGCATCTAGGTAAATGGTTTTGAGTGTGTGTTGAAAAAACTTAAGGCATGTCTCAGTGCAATCTTTGTTTGGGATGTTGCTATAAAAAGACTCTACAACCATATATTAAATGATGGTTGTGGTGAACTACCTACTCATAAGGTCCACAACACAAGCTGGGATCCCGCCCCACGCTGATGATAGACAGTAACCTTGAAACAGCTGTACGTGGGTATGATTCACAGCTTGTGTATAATCCAACCTTGGCTTTGCATAAAAGCTGTGTAATGTAGCAGGCATAAGCTTAAAGGAAGGCATTTTTAAAATTATGTATGGATTAAAGAGGTAGGCATTTGTGGGCACATTTGCATGTCCCTGCTCAGCTTCCCGGAATGCAGTATAATAACTGTTTTTATCGGAGTTCTGAGCTAACTTGTTTTAGCCATTCAAATGTCAACACAAATGTACTATTTATTTACTGTACTACTGTACGGTGGAGGGCTTCTATTGCTATTTTGCCCACCATATATTAAATGATTGTTGTGGTGAACTATATATATATATATATATATATATATATATATATATATATATATATATTGTGATCAGGATGGCCGCATGTAGCAGTGGTTTCTTGAATGAAGGGCTGATACCGGCATGAAAGTGCAGCAAATAGGTTTATTAGAAGAAAGAAAAACAGCGGTAGCCGTAGCTCGGCTTAAAAAAAAACAATTACTTCTCCGCGAGGTGGGAGAATGCCACCTTGTGGCCAGGTTGTAGACAGTCCTTTAACTTGAGTAGTCTGCCACCTGGTGGTCAGCTTGAAAACAGTCCTTTAACTGGGGTAGTGCCACCTTGTGGCCAGGAAATAAACAGTCTCTTTACCGGTGAGGGTCCCAGCGAGATTAGGTCACCCTCTTCAGCAACCTCTGGGACACCGCTCCACTCTGGGTCACAGCTCCGCTCTCTGGTACACAGCTCCTCTCTAGCTCCTCGCTCTGTGGGACACAGCGCTCCTCTCTCGGACACAGCGCTCCTCTCTCGGACACAGCGCTCCTCTCTCGGACACAGCGCTCCTCTCTCAGTGGGACACAGCTCCTCACTCTGTAACACAGTTGCGGGTGAAGCATAGGGCCCGCCCGTCTCTCCTGTATGCTTCACCCCAGGGACCCTTGCATACACAAATTCACTTGTATAAACTTCTCTTTTACTTAGACCGTGCTTAGGCCTTTAAGGCAAAACTCTGCCTGGGAATCCTCACTTATTCCCTTCACTTACTTGGCTTCCTTGTAACTTCACCTCCTGGGTCTGAAGTCACTCTTCCAGCTCATACAACTCGCTGTAGTCCCCGTTCTCCCAGTAACAGTCACTTAGGCAATCCTTTACAGGGTAGTTTACAAACTTCACTGTACTTCCACAGCAGATCACCTTCCACTCTGTGCTTGTTCCTCTCAGCAGCACAGCTGCCTAGGGCCTAGTCAGCCCCTCCCCACCTTTCCATGTCTGCTTTCCAGTCTATTAAAGGGGAGTTGCTCTAATTAGGAGTTCTTCAGAAGTGTTAACTCCTTCACTTCTGACAAGAACTCACACTCCACTTGCTTGTCATCACTTCCAAGGAGCAAACGATCACAAAATATATATATATATATATATATATATATATATATATATATACATACATACATATATATATATAGATATATATACATATATATACATATATATATATATATATATATATAAATATACATATATATAAATATATATATATATACATATATATATATATATATATATATATATATATATGTATATACATGTATATACATACATATATTCATATATAGATATACATATGTATATATACAGTACATATATATATATATATATATATATATATATATATATATATATATGCACACATTTATATATATATATATATATATATATATATATATATATATATATATATATATATAAAGATTGAGGTAGCCGTGAGTGTCCAGTAATCCAGTTGAGTAATCAGAGTATTGCAGTAAATAGTGATACCTTATTTATTGAACATGAACACGTTTGTCCAATAAAAAATGTATCATGGTTTACTGCAATACTAATAAACTAATAATATATATTTAAAAATTGAGAGTAAAAGGGTTTCAGACTCATACCAAGCTACACTTGCTGCTACAATAAGGCTCCACATATGTTTTAATAGGTAAAAATAACAATACATTTAAAATAGAACTAATATAACAGTTATTTCTACAAACAGTGCACATGTACTATAATTAGTGCCACTGGCTGATGCAGCTAATTATGGGCCATATTAAATTCCAGTCTCGTAAGTCCAACGTGTAGCACCTAAGCGCTGCGTGCTTGAAATTTGGTAGTTTTACATCGATATTAAATTAGAATGGGCGAGCGAGTTACTAGCGAGAGACGCTATTTTGTAAACCAGTTCTCGGCCATCTGAGTTGCGTGCTTGAAAGCAAACAATGAAGGAAGCACGTAGTTACGGGTTCATATGGAGCCAATGAAAAAAGAGATTGTTAGCGTTACATCACTGAAAAGGGTGAGGGTAGATTTCAAAGTCCTACATGTTTCAATTCCAGATATAATGCAATACTAATAAAGCCATAAATATAATATTCTATCTCATGCGAGTTACAGTATATGTCGTAACACATTGATTGCAGGGATTGATATAACACAAAATATAAACATGAAATAAAGTATTGTTTGTGGTCGATTTGCGGCCTTGAGAATGTTGTGCTATTAATTCTAAGACCTAACATTACTTTCCCTTATAATAAATGTACAGTAGAGTGTTGTTATTTGCATTACAAATGCTACGTATTGAACTTTCCCCCCCTTGTGGGTGCTCTCGAGCACACGTTGGCTTTTGGCCTCCATTTGCATGTTACGTGCTTGATTGCGAGTGACCACGTTGCAATTTAATAGCTGAATTGAATAAGTAGCGGTTACGGGCTTGTCGGATCAAAGGATTTACATGCGCGAATTTCAACGTTGCTCACACGTAGCCTATTCTCGGCCTTCCTGCGCGTTAACACGCAAAGTCGGCTATGAGCAACGTTACAGGGCTAATTTAATTCCTGTAACACGTAAATTTGGAGTTGTGGGCTACGTTTTAAAATGTAGCCCTAATTTAATGAGACTGTATGTATTTTGCCAGAGCAAGGGAGGTCAAAACCACTAACTAAATCCACTAACTTCAAAAGTTAACAAGCAATGTTAAAAAGTAAAGCCCTTTTCCCATGAGCTTTTCCACCTTCGTTCTGATGGTATAGAACACATATGGTGACTTTTTAGTGTCATTTTAGCTTAATCTAACAAAATAAAATATAACTTTATTAGTAACTGTTAGATGATATTATTTGCAAGTTATATTTTAACAAATCATGTTCAAAATGTTCCAGAGCTTAATGCTTTCTGCTTCTGGGGTAAGTTATTCGCAACAAATCTTGGTAGTGGCTAAGTAATGAGTGAGCCAACTCCAGAATTACAGTTCAGGTATTTAAAACTAATAGGTTATTAACGGACATATTGCAGAGTCTTGAATAAAGGCAGTAATTTCTGGCCATGAGATGAAGCAAATCACAATTTTCTACTAAGTATTTCATCATTATACAAAAATTGCTAAGTAAAACCATTCTGGGGAATTTTCAAATAAATATCTTGCTTTTTCTTAATCACCAATACTGCCAATGCAGTACATTGTTATAACCTTTATACGTTTGTTACTTTTATATGCAATTATTCTTTACTGCAGACTTTCATTTGTTTTCTTGCCTTCTGCTGTATGTTACTTTCTCTGGAGAGTGAGTTCTTACTCCTGGTACTACCACATCCCCATTGTACAGACAGAAGCTTTGTAGGATCTTTCCCTCTTCGGCTGCACCGCATCTCCACAAACGCTGTGAGCACGCCTGAAGCTGTGGTGATGTGATGTACTACACTCTAGATATCTAAAAATAAAAAATAAATATACGGACCCTAACAGTAGGCTAATCCCAACCCTTTGCCTAACCCTAAACCTAACCCCTAACCTCACCCCTATATCAATCCAGTTTAAAATAGATTGCTCCCCTAGCACCTAGCTCTTATTTTTATTAGAGCCTAACCGTTGCTAATTACTCCCTAGGTGGTCACACACACTCACGTGGGGTCTCCTTCAATTGCGATTTGGCCAATTGAATAGGGCTCTATATAAGCACATAGCATTTTTTTTACATAAGTTTTTAGTTAGGGAACTTCTATCCAAAAGCAAGGGCTTCACTAACTAAAAACTTATGTAAAAAAAATGCTATGTGCTTATATAGAGCCCTATTCAATTGGCCAAATCGCAAGTGGTTTGGAGGCTGAGATGTCCAGCATTGTAGTTGTTATGCACTGATCAGGTGCAATCACCCATGGAATAATTAGCAATGGTTAGTAATAAATAAGATATCATTAAGAGAATGGCTTGTTGGCAATAATAGAAAGACAAATGAAACGTACCGTACAAGCTTCAGTATAGGTTAGCTATAATAAAATGTATTTTAACAAGAGTTAGTTAAAATAGTGGTTGTTACAACCTACAGTTGTATATAATGCCCTATTTGGAACCTTTGCTATGTTACTTTAATAATAAATGATATTCAATAATTAGTAAAGCCACACTAACAATTGTAGTTTTCACAAATTGATCAGTATTTTCTTTGAATATTATATGCTTGACTTTAACTGTCTATCATTGCAACATCATCAGAATGTGTTCAGTCTAATTTTCTTTGTAAATTAAGGTGAATTGCTGAGGTGAGCAACCATATTGACAGTCATAAGAGAGATCCCATCTATTGCTAGGTAAACTGCTAGAAAAAATAGATATTTTAAGACTTTGGAGTTGAGATATAGCTAGTGAAATACCATCTTACAGTTGGACAATTTAGATACAGAGAATACTAAGGTACGAGGTCTTATGCTAATCTATTTGTGGGCTTATTAAAAAATATCAAAGTTAGAGATGTGACACCCTGGTCAGGCTGTTGTTAGTAACATTGGTTAGTTCATAGTGTTGTTAGTGGGATATACCTTCCACTGGTATATACCTTCCACTGGTGTAAGCAAAAAATAAGGAACATGCAAAATACTGCATAAAACAACTCTAAGACTCCATTGAAGGCAAGAATTTTAGCTCAAGGTTTTTAACACACCAGGCACTCTTTATGTTCATGGTCACACTGATCCACTTGGTTTTCATGGCAGAGATACTGGAGTGGGTTGCCGGTTTCTTCTCCAGTGGGCCACAGCATACTGCTACTGGTATTCCTATGTGGTCACCCATCCAAATACTGAGCAGGCCCAACCCGGCTTGGCTTCAGTGTGGTGTGACCTCTTAGTTACCTGACTGGAATCAAACCCAGGTTGCAGCAGTGAAAGCATAGAGAGGAAGGGGGAGGGGGAGAGAGGGGGAAAGGGCAAAGAGAGAGAGAGAGAGAGGAAAATGCACACAAAGAGTGGCCACCGAGAGAGAGGGAGACAGAGAGGGAGGGAGGCAGAGAGAGAGAGAGAGAGAGAGATAGAGGGGAGAGAGAACAAGAGGGCGAGAGAGAGGGGAGGGAGGCAGCGAGAGACGGACAGAGGGAGGCAGAGAGAGAGTGAGGCAGGCAGAGAGAGGGACAGAGTGAGTAAGGGGGAGAGAGAGAGGAAGGGAGAGAGGGAAACAGAGTCAGTAAGAGAGGGGAGGGAGGCAGGCATAGAGAGGAGGAAAGAAAGGGAGAAGGAGGCAAGCACAGAGAGGGAGGGAGAGAGAACGGGAGGGAGGGAAGGAGGCAAGCATAGAGGGGGAGAGGTAGAGAGAGAGAGAGGGAGAGGTCACAGAGATAGAGTGCAGACACAAAATGAGAGGGCACACAGGGAGAAAGAGGGAGGCAGAGAGAGAGAGGAAGAGAGGGAGGCAGAGAGAGAGGGAGAGATAGAGATAAAGGAAGAGAGGTAGAGAGAGGGCAGGAGGCAGGGAGAGGGATAGAGAGAGAGAGAGGGGGTACAGAGAGAGGCAGGCATAGAGAGGTAAGGTGAGGGAAAGGACAAAGAGAGAGAGAGAGCACACATACAAAGAGGGGGTAAAGAGAGAGAGGGGAGGCAGAGAGAGAGGGAGGAAGACATGCAGAGAGAGGGATTGAGGAGAGATAGGGAGGGAGGAGGAGAGAGAGCGGGAGTAGGAGAGAGAGGGAAGGAGGGGGAGAGAGAGAGGCAGGCTGAAAGGGAGGAAGAGAGAGGGAGGGAGGCAGGCATAGGGAGGGAAAGAGAGAGGGAAAGGGGGGAGAGAGAGAAGGAGGGGATAGGGAAAAAGAGGTGGAAGGAGGCAGAGAGAGAGGTAAGGAGGCAGACATAGAGAGGGAGAGGGATAGAGAGGGAGAGGGCACAGAGGGTGTGCACACAAAGAGAAAGAGGAGGCAGAGAGGGAGGGAGGATAGAGAGAAATAGAGGGAGATAGAGAGAGACACAGGGAGATGGATGGAGGGAGTCAGAGAGAGAGGAACAGAGGCAGGCAGAGAGAGGGAAGGAGAGAGGGAAAGGGAGTGAGAGGGGGAGAGAGAGAGAGGAAGGGAGAGAGAGAAAGGGAGGTAAAGAGAGGAGAGGGGGAGAGGGAGAGAGCGCACACAGAGCACAGAGAAAACGACAGAGGGCACTGAGAAAGAGAAGGCTCACTGAGAGAGAGATGGCGCATAGAGATGGCACACAGAGAGAGGGAGAGGGCACACAGAGAGAAACAGAGGGCACACAGAGACAGCACAAAGAGACAGAATAGACAATTGATCATAGCATATGACACCGTCATTTATGACGGGCAATTTACTAGTAATACAATAATAAACATATTCAAAACTTTGTAGATCTTGCGGCTAATAACAGCTTTCAAATTTAGTTATGGCATCAAGTATATCACAAGGCGTCAGACTGCAATGTGGGATCACACATTATTTGCATTCTGTGCTAGTGATCACTACCCTAATTGTATTCGGCTGTTATAACTTACAATGGTCTGCTTGGTTACTAAGAAACAGAGCTACATTAGTACGATAGGATGTGATGCATATACTATGTTTGCTATGCAACACAACTCATGCAATGGCTAAGTGAATCTCCACCACATTATCCACTATACATGGAGGCAAATTCTATTAGCTGCTTGCAAATGCCTCAAACTCACAAATTTTGCTACGGGTGTGACGTCACTATGCAGTGTGGCTGCATTACTCAAAGCCTCAGACACTAGATGATTATATCTCCTATACCCCAATATGGGGACATGACAGTGTAGACTCACTTTTTTAATATTAGAGGATAAATAGCGGGTGCTAAAGCAACTGCTATACCAGCTTTTTGTGCAAGTGTTCTGAATTTACACCAGTCATTACCGGAAGACACAATAACAGTCTATATCTCCTTTTTTCCCTGCAAACTTTGCTATA
The DNA here is from genome assembly GCA_027410445.1 of Discoglossus pictus. NCBI lineage: Eukaryota > Metazoa > Chordata > Amphibia > Anura > Alytidae > Discoglossus > Discoglossus pictus. The sequence goes on along the minus strand of CM050166.1, from coordinate 96,469,252 downwards.
GGGATATGGATGTGTAGGTCATCTCCCAACTCTATATTAGAGGATAAATAGTGGGTCCTAAGGCAACTGCTATATCAGAATACAGGGCAAGTTTTGTTCCTGCTATTGTTGAGTGTGCTGTGAGTGATGATTCATTTCAGTTATTGTTTACTACAGTGACACAATCTGCCAACATTATCGGACTGGCTCTGATTACACATTGTTACAGAAGTGTTACACTTACCTTATTATATTGCAACTAGTCAATTGCCCATCATAAATGTTGGGATAATATTTGATGTGTCTCCCCCCCCCTCCCCTGTCTCTTCCCCCCTTCTACCTCCCTTGTGTCTCTTTCTCCCTCTCCCTCCCCTGTGTCTCTTCCCTCTCTCTCCCCCTCCCTCTCCTGTGTCTCTTTCCTGCCCTCTCTCCTGTGACTCTTCCCCTCTCCCTCCCCTGTTTCCCCCCTCTGTGTCTCTTTCACCCTCCCCTGTGTCTCTTCCCTCCTCCACCCTCCCATGTGTCTCTTTCCCTCCCACCCCTGTGTCTCTTTCCCCTCCTCCCTCCATCCCCTGTGTCTCTTTACCCTCCTCCCCCCACATCTCGCAATGCTTACCTCTCCTCCTTCCCTCCCCCATGTCTCTCTCCGACCCTTTTCCCCATGTCACTCCCCCCCATGTTTTTTCCCACCCTCTCCCCTGTCTTTCCCATCTTCCCCATGTCTCTCTCTACTGTCTCTCTTGCACCCTCACCCCTGTCTCTCTCCCACCCTCTCCCCTGTTTCTCTCCACCCTCTACCCTGTCTCTCTCCTCTATGTCTCTCTCTCCCCATATCTCTCTGCCCCCATGTCTCTCTCCCCATGTCTCTCTCCCACCATCTCCCCTTTCTCTTCTCTCTCCACCTCTCCCCCTCTCCCCGTCTCCCCCTCCCTCGTGGGGCGCAATATGACAATTTAATACTATCTATGTTTATCTCTGATTCATATGCCTAGTCTAACAAGACTATTGAATTGTGAAACTTCAATTATTTAGAGCTCTTTATATTTGAACTGTGCTAAAATTAATGGAGTACTTAGGCCGGTTTTGTGGGTTTGGCTGACCCGTATTGATTGTGGCCGGGTAACTCGTAATTGGATTGTGAGTAGCTAATAGAATCTGTGGCAATATTAAGAACAGAACAAAAAAGTCAGAGGTGCTCATCAGAGAACGAACCAACCTTAATAGGTGAGTTCTATAGCCATGATACGCCACTCTGAGAGCAACCTCTTTTAGCTCACTTGTGCCCTTCACAGGGAGAAATATCCTGTAGTATATCAGTCTGGTGCCACTCAAAAGAGTGACCCAGCCCCGAAATACCAGGCAATTCTACCCTGAACAGGAGAAACAGCAAACCCAGACGCGTTTCGGCCTTTATGGGCCTCGTCAGTGAGGTGCAGCTGAACTCCCTAAGGCACAGTGAGCAAGGGGTCCACGTCTGGAGTCCCCTATTACCCTTAGGGAGACTAAACCCTAAAGGTAATTTGCATGTACAGAACAAAAAAGTCAGAGGTGCTCATCAGAGAACGAACCAACCTTAATAGGTGAGTTCTATAGCCATGATACGCCACTCTGAGAGCAACCTCTTTTAGCTCACTTGTGCCCTTCACAGGGAGAAATATCCTGTAGTATATCAGTCTGGTGCCACTCAAAAGAGTGACCCAGCCCCGAAATACCAGGCAATTCTACCCTGAACAGGAGAAACAGCAAACCCCAGACGCGTTTCGGCCTTTATGGGCCTCGTCAGTGAGGTGCAGCTGAACTCCCTAAGGCACAGTGAGCAAGGGGTCCACGTCTGGAGTCCCCTATTACCCTTAGGGAGACTAAACCCTAAAGGTAATTTGCATGTTACAGAACAAAATAGTCAGAGGTGCTCATCAGAGAACGAACCAACCTTAATAGGTGAGTTCTATAGCCATGATACGCCACTCTGAGAGCAACCTCTTTTAGCTCACTTGTGCCCTTCACAGGGAGAAATATCCTGTAGTATATCAGTCTGGTGCCACTCAAAAGAGTGACCCAGCCCCGAAATACCAGGCAATTCTACCCTGAACAGGAGAAACAGCAAACCCAGACGCGTTTCGGCCTTTATGGGCCTCGTCAGTGAGGTGCAGCTGAACTCCCTAAGGCACAGTGAGCAAGGGGTCCACGTCTGGAGTCCCCTATTACCCTTAGGGAGACTAAACCCTAAAGGTAATTTGCATATACAGAACAAAAAAGTCAGAGGTGCTCATCAGAGAACGAACCAACCTTAATAGGTGAGTTCTATAGCCATGATACGCCACTCTGAGAGCAACCTCTTTTAGCTCACTTGTGCCCTTCACAGGGAGAAATATCCTGTAGTATATCAGTCTGGTGCCACTCAAAAGAGTGACCCAGCCCCGAAATACCAGGCAATTCTACCCTGAACAGGAGAAACAGCAAACACCAGACGCGTTTTGGCCTTTATGGGCCTCGTCAGTGAGGTGCAGCTGAACTCCCTAAGGCACAGTGAGCAAGGGGTCCACGTCTGGAGTCCCCTATTACCCTTAGGGAGACTAAACCCTAAAGGTAATTTGCATATACAGAACAAAAAAGTCAGAGGTGCTCATCAGAGAACGAACCAACCTTAATAGGTGAGTTCTATAGCCATGATACGCCACTCTGAGAGCAACCTCTTTTAGCTCACTTGTGCCCTTCACAGGGAGAAATATCCTGTAGTATATCAGTCTGGTGCCACTCAAAAGAGTGACCCAGCCCCGAAATACCAGGCAATTCTACCCTGAACAGGAGAAACAGCAAACCCCAGACGCGTTTCGGCCTTTATGGGCCTCGTCAGTGAGGTGCAGCTGAACTCCCTAAGGCACAGTGAGCAAGGGGTCCACGTCTGGAGTCCCCTATTACCCTTAGGGAGACTAAACCCTAAAGGTAATTTGCATATACAGAACAAAAAAGTCAGAGGTGCTCATCAGAGAACGAACCAACCTTAATAGGTGAGTTCTATAGCCATGATACGCCACTCTGAGAGCAACCTCTTTTAGCTCACTTGTGCCCTTCACAGGGAGAAATATCCTGTAGTATATCAGTCTGGTGCCACTCAAAAGAGTGACCCAGCCCCGAAATACCAGGCAATTCTACCCTGAACAGGAAAAACAGCAAACCTCAGACGCGTTTCGGCCTTTATGGGCCTCGTCAGTGAGGTGCAGCTGAACTCCCTAAGGCACAGTGAGCAAGGGGTCCACGTCTGGAGTCCCCTATTACCCTTAGGGAGACTAAACCCTAAAGGTAATTTGCATATACAGAACAAAAAAGTCAGAGGTGCTCATCAGAGAACGAACCAACCTTAATAGGTGAGTTCTATAGCCTGGTATTTCGGGGCTGGGTCACTCTTTTGAGTGGCACCAGACTGATATACTACAGGATATTTCTCCCTGTGAAGGGCACAAGTGAGCTAAAAGAGGTTGCTCTCAGAGTGGCGTATCATGGCTATAGAACTCACCTATTAAGGTTGGTTCGTTCTCTGATGAGCACCTCTGACTTTGTTGTTCTTTATATGCAAATTACCTTTAGGGTTTAGTCTCCCTAAGGGTAATAGGGGACTCCAGACGTGGACCCCTTGCTCACTGTGCCTTAGGGAGTTCAGCTGCACCTCACTGACGAGGCCCATAAAGGCTGAAACGCGTCTGGGGTTTGCTGTTTCTCCTGTTCAGGGTAGAATTGCCTGGTATTTCGGGGCTGGGTCACTCTTTTGAGTGGCACCAGACTGATATACTACAGGATATTTCTCCCTGTGAAGGGCACAAGTGAGCTAAAAGAGGTTGCTCTCAGAGTGGCGTATCATGGCTATAGAACTCACCTATTAAGGTTGGTTCGTTCTCTGATGAGCACCTCTGACTTTGTTGTTCTTTATATGCAAATTACCTTTAGGGTTTAGTCTCCCTAAGGGTAATAGGGGACTCCAGACGTGGACCCCTTGCTCACTGTGCCTTAGGGAGTTCAGCTGCACCTCACTGACGAGGCCCATAAAGGCTGAAACGCGTCTGGGGTTTGCTGTTTCTCCTGTTCAGGGTAGAATTGCCTGGTATTTCGGGGCTGGGTCACTCTTTTGAGTGGCACCAGACTGATATACTACAGGATATTTCTCCCTGTGAAGGGCACAAGTGAGCTAAAAGAGGTTGCTCTCAGAGTGGCGTATCATGGCTATAGAACTCACCTATTAAGGTTGGTTCGTTCTCTGATGAGCACCTCTGACTTTGTTGTTCTTAATATTAAGAACAGTATTAAATGAGTATAAATTACGAATTGGGCAATAAAATAGGGTCCCATGGTTGGTAGCATTAGTCCTGGTTTACCAAAACACAGGCCTGGATTTAAATATTTCCATAACTAGCACAAGCAAGGCGAAAATTAGTAAGAAAAAAATTATAAAATTATGGATTGTGTTCGGCACACAAGAATACATTTTGAGTAAGGCGGCATTATGTGGTACAATATACGTGAAAGTCCACATTAGTTGAATTAATAAAAAAAATACAAGAAAAAATATATATTTTTTAAATATGAAAAAAAAAATCTTTGTGGGTCAAAGTGAAACCTGTCATTACACCAATAAAATGAATTGCCTAGAAAAGTTGCGATATTTTGACGACAAAAAAAATGTAAAAACACAGTAAATGAATCCTAACAGAGATTTATCTATGAATTTATCTAGGAATTAAATTCCTTAGCAAAAATATAGTTTAGGATAGGAACATTTAAGAACAAATATCCCAATTAATAATATCAATATGATCGCCATGATGAGAAGATCATAGTGATATTACTATATTATTCCCTTTAGAATTCAAACCATCATCCAGTGTGTGCTGTTTTTTTTCTTTCAATAACCTTTTCAACTTCTTATTAATACTCTAGTGACTTGCCCGTCAAAAAATGACGTCAATAAAATTGTAAGGCAGGTAATGCTATTTGCCACAGAGAGTAAGTGTTTTGGTCGTCTGAGACCTAAAACTAACCCCATCACTCTCATGAGCCTCTGGGTGGGTGTACTTTTTGTTATCAGATGCGCTTTTGCACTTATTGTAAGGTCCGCGCTAATCTCCTTTTGGCGCTTATTGCAAGACTCTGCCCTGGTGTACTTCGTGTCCTATGAGCACCGTTGGCGCTCCTTGTGAGGCATGCGGTGAAGGTCTTTGTTTTTTTTTGCAATACTGTGTTTTTTTTTTTTCTGTATATTTTTTGGGTGGTAATTATTTAATTAATGAAATCTTGTATTTGTAATTAATATATGCAGCAAAGAATATGTTGAAGAGCTAACAATCTGTTTTGATGTTCCTGCAGCATCCAATGTATATTTGCAGTGTTGTTGAGCTGAGGTGTAAGTGTCAGCAATGTGTGCAGTGTGTAGTGTAAATAGGCTGCGTGCGCGAGGGGAAACCGTTTGTGTAGCTGGGTACTTCCACATTGTGTAAGTTAGTGTTGTAAAATGGCGGCAAATGTGTATGAGGTACGCGGGTGTGGATGATTTTGCATGTAGCCTCGTTTTCGTTTTTTTCGACTGCCATTTTTTCTCTCGCTTAGGGGATTTTCGAGTTTCTAAACTTTTTAAATTGGACTGAAATTGAGGTGTAACCTGACTTCCAGACGTCCTGGGTGTCCCCCCTTGCTGTGGGTAAGATTTATTTTTTATTTTTGTGTGTATTTTTTTTTTTTATGTTTTCCGCTGTGCGCGGGTTGACCGTTAAGGTCGTATGCCTGCGGCTCGTATTTTTTTAGTGTAAGCCTGTATTTAGTCATTGCATGTTTTTTTTGTTTTTTTTCCAAAAGTCCCGCTTCTGTGGTCGTTTGTAACCGCTTGTGAGCCACCGTAGAGCCTCCTCCTCCGCAAATGCGACCCCTCGCTTTGCAAGGGGCCGCATTTGCAGTCCGAAAGTCGTACAGGGTCGTAGGGATGAGCGCCTATGGTGCTCATCTCCACCAGCACAAGGAGCTCCTTTGACGCTCCTTGCCAGCAACTGCGAGCTCGCTATGCAAGCCCGCAATCGCTAGTAACAACCCATATTGCTGAGAACTATATATGTGATATGTGATATGATATGTCTTGATTTGTACAACAGTATTTCAGCTATTTAGTGACTGGAATTTGTTATTATATATCTATAAACTGACATTCCATTTGAACCAAGCACATCTTACTTTTGATTTAGATAACAATGTACAACTTTCGTTTTTTGAATTAACTTCTTTGAGTGAAGTTTTGAAAAAGTGAAGGAAAGCTTAATTAAAATGGAATATTTATTGTTACAGCAAGGTTTGGACAAAACAAAAGCAATCAATTGTGTTTCTAATTCAATCTCCTTTAACCAAGAAGAGATAACTTCCTTTCTCTATTTTTCAAACATGTATATGCAGTATATATATATATATATATATATATATATATATATATAATTGAAGAGTGAAGCAGCCGTCAATGTCCAGTAATCTAGTAATTTAGTAATTATTAATCCATATATATAGATTAATAATGAGTATTTCAGTATATTATGATACATTCTATTATATTGGACAAACACCTTCAGCCTTATTAAATTGCGATTCGGTAAATTTAAAAGGGCTCTATTTAAGCACACAGCATATTTTATTTACAGAAGTTTTTAGTTAGTGAAGACCTTGCTTTTGGATAGAAGTTCACTAACTAAAAACTTCTGTAAAAAAATATGCTGTGTGCTTAAATAGAGCCCTTTTAAATTTACTGAATCGCAATTTAATAAGTCTGCTTATTTATATTGACAAGCTTTCGAGAGGTTTTACCTTCTCTATTATTAAAGTCTGAAGCAATACTAACATGAGATGGAACCTTCAGTTTGAATATAAACAGCAGATACAGTGGAGACAGCATCTGACATTATATGGTAAATACATACATGGGGAATAAACACAACATAGTATAGGACATATATATATATATATATATATATATATATATATATATATATATATATATATATATACACATACTATATACACATATACATCAATATATACATGGAAAAAAAGAAAACTGTGTCCACAGTGATATCCTTTTTGTTGGACAAACACCTCACAATCTGTAAATCTAAAAAAGAAGGCTTTTAAATTAGCCTTGTAAACCTCCCTGCAGACGACTTGCGGGTTAAAAGGTCCCAATTGGGACCCCCGCTGCAGTTAAACTGTTAACCTCTGCCATGGGGATACTTCAAGTACCGCAGCAACACCTAAAGTTAACCCCCCCCCCCTATGCTGGGGACCCCATCTGGACCCCAACTGTATTTACATTCGAAATTCCCACCTCACGGGTCATTAAAGGTCCTTAAAGGACCCGCATTCATTAAAAAATGAACCCCTGCTGCGGGGGTACTGTACCACACCCGGCACCTAAAACTAACCCCATCACTCTCATGGGCCTCTCATTAACCCCATCAGTCCCAAAAGGGTCTATGCAGACCCTTATGGGACAATACTTAACCCTATCAATTAACACTATAAGTGCCATGAGGGTTCTCCAGGACCCTAATGACACAAAGTCTAAACACTACACTATTAACCCTTTCCTACCTTATCCCATTTTATTAACTCCCTCTAACTAATTAAACCCCCCTCTAGCCTATTCTAATAACCCCTCTACCCTATCCTATTAAAACCCCATCTACCCTACCCTATTAACCCCCTCTACCCTACCCTATTAACCTCTAAACTACCTACCTAACCCGCTAATAAAATCCCTAGCACCCCACTAATTACACAAAATCAATCAAAACGAAACTTACAGAAATTACAAAACCCTACAGTACACAAAATAAAAAATAATTTACTGGAAAAAAAAATACATCACATAAAATAAAAACATATTACATAAAATAAAAACTACATTATTGCAAGTAAACAAACCTACATTACAATTAAAAAAACATCCTTTCTAAAAACAGAACAGGGTAAGTTAGACCACTTACCTTGCCAAAAATGCACCTCCAGCAATGCTGGTCTTCAGTGCTTTGTCCCAGACAGGGCCCTCCATAAATGTCCACAAGTTTAGTCACACCTACAAAAAAAGGAACACTGTAGTTAATACAAAAATGCATACAACATGTAATATAATAAATTGTAAATAATCCACTTACCTGTCCAAAATGCCCCTACAGTGATGCCCCAGTCTTCATCCAGGCAGGGCCCCTCCAAAAAATATCCTGACGTTCTAAAATTTTTTACAAACTAATGGAGCCTTGAGGAGCTCCCCGCCGCAAATGAAGGTTTCTGCGCATTCTCCACTCAAAATTTAGAAATGGCGCCTTCTGATTGGCTAATATCGCTGTCAAACAGATTTCAGCTAATCAGAAGGTGCAAATGTGTGAGCCAATCAAAATGGTATACACCCCTATATCCCATTTTGATTGGCTCCAAGCAGGTAATATGGAGACACTGCAAGGGGTAATATGGGGACACTGCATTGGTCCCAATGGGAACCCCCAGCATAGCGGAGTTAGCAAGGATTCATGGTTTAACTGCCGTGGGGCTCCTGTTTGTTTTGTATTTTAACAGGTGTTCACGGGGGATAGCATTGGGTATTTTCTGGGTAATAATCCTGAGTTTGTAACATTTTTCAAACAGTGTTAAAAAAAAATAATATATATATATATATATATATATTTATATATATATATTGTGATCGTTTGCTCCTCTGAAGTGATGACAAGCAAGTGGAGTGTGAGTTCTTGTCAGAAGTGAAGGAGTTAACACTTCTGAAAGAACTCCTAATTGGAGCAACTCCCCTTTAAAAGACTGGAAAGCAGGCATGGAAAGGTGGAGGAGGGGCTGACTAGGCCCTAGGCAGCTGTGCTGCTGAGAGGAACAAGCACAGAGTGGAAGGTGATCTGCTGTGGAAATACAGTGAAGTTGTGAACTACCCTGTCAAGGATCACCAAGTGACTGTTTCTGGGAGAACGGGGACTACAGCAAGTTGTATGAGCTGGAAGATTGACTTCAGACTCAGGAGGAGAAGTCACAAGGAGGACAAGTAAGTGAAGGGAAAAAGTGAGGATTCCCAGGCAGAGTTTTGCCTTAAAGGCCTAGGCACGGTTGTTGCTGCAGTATTATGCCCCAGGGAAGAAGTGAAGATATTGAGAAGTAAATACAAGTGAGTTTGTGTATGCAAGGGTCCCTGGGGTGAAGCATACGGGAGAGACGGGCGGGCCCTATGCTTCACCCGCAACTGTGTTCCAGAGAGGAGCGCTGTGTCCCAGAGAGGAGCGCTGTGTCCCAAAGAGGAGCGCTGTGTCCGAGAGAGGAGCGCTGTGTCCGAGAGAGGAGCGCTGTGTCCGAGAGAGGAGCGCTGTGTCCGAGAGAGGAGCGCTGATTCCGAGAGAGGAGCGTTGTGTCCGAGAGAGGAGCGTTGTGTCCGAGAGAGGAGCGCTGTGTATGAGAGAGGAGCGCTGTGTCCGAGAGAGGAGCGCTGTGTCCGAGAGAGGAGCGCTGTGTCCGAGAGAGGAGCGCTGTGTCCGAGAGAGGAGCGCTGTGTCCCCAAGAGGAGAGCTGTGTCCCACAGAGCGAGGAGTTAGAGAAGAGAGCTGTGTCCCACAGAGCGGAGCTGTGACCCAGAGTGGAGCGGGGTCCCCAGAGGTTGCTGAAGACGGCGACCTAATCTCGCCGGGACCCTCACCTGTAAAGAGACTGTTTATTTCCTGGCCACAAGGTGGCACTACCCAAGTTAAAGGACTGTTTTCAAGCTGACCACCAGGTGGCAGACTACCCAAGATAAAGGACTGTCTACAACCTGGCCACAAGGTGGCATTCTCCCATCTCGCGGAGAAGTTATTGTTTTTTTAAGCAGAGCTACGGCTACCGCTGTTGTTTCTTTCCTGTAAATAAACCAATTTGCTGCACTTCCAAGCCGTATCAGCCCTCATTTCCAGAAACCACCGCTATACGCGGCCATCCTGATCACACTGGTGTCATTTGTGGGATTGAAAAATGTCTGTGTTGAAGAAGACAGCCCACCGTACAGCATAAATATGGAGGAGGCCTTAAAGCTTTTATAGAAGCCCAGCGGGGGTTGAACAAACAGCAAGCCGAGTTGAACAGAGTGCTGGCTGCTAAGCTTGGTCAGAGCCAGTCAGAAAAGAGAGAAATGATTGCAGAGCATAGCATCCAAGCCGCAAAAGAGGAAGATAAAGGTTTTGGAGAGTTTACTGCAAGATTTAGAAAGGCCACAGAGAAATGGCAGAGACAAATGGAAGTCGACAGGGTACAGATGAGAGAGTCTTTAGAAGCACAGAAAGTGCAGCTGCAGCGATTGAGATCTACAGAGAACAATGTGTGTTCAAAATCAAGCAGGGTTATGAACCCTAATTGCTCTCTAAAGAAAATGACAGCTCAAGAGGATGTAGAAACCTACCTCCTGAATTTTGAGAAGATTGCTACCAGGGAAGGTTGGCCTAGACAGCACTGGGCCACAGTCCTGGGTCCCTATCTGTGTGGAGAAGCCCAGGAAGCGTATGGGTTTTTGCCTGAAGAAATGGCAACCAATTATTGCACCCTGAAAGAGGAGATCCTTGATCGTATAGGAGTAAAGAAAGTACAGAGAGCGCACCCCTGGAATTTTTTTACCAGACAAGCGTATCGCTACCCAAGAGACATACTTGTCGGGCCAAGTATAAGATACAGTTTCCCTGTTAAGGGAAGGCCAACCAAACCTCACCTAGCAGTAAACAAGGAGAAACAGAGAGTGGAAAAAGCCACCAGTTGCAGTGCCATGAGTGAGACGGCAGGAGCCGAGAGTGAGGCCGCAGAAGGCACCCCAGAGTCCGCAGAGGGCGCCGCAGAAGGCTTCCCAGAGCCCGCAGAGTCGGAGAGAGTGCCCGCAGAGTCGGAGAGAGTGCCCGCAGAGTCGGAGAGAGTGCCCGCAGAGTCGGAGAGAGTGCCCGCAGAGTCGGAGAGAGTGCCCGCAGAGTCGGAGAGAGAGCCCGCAGAGTCGGAGAGAGAGCCCGCAGAGTCGGAGAGAGAGCCCGCAGAGTCGGAGAGAGAGCCCGCAGAGTCGGAGAGAGAGCCCGCAGAGTCGGAGAGAGAGCCCGCAGAGTCGGAGAGAGAGCCCGCAGAGTCGGAGAGAGAGCCCGCAGAGTCGGAGAGAGAGCCCGCAGAGTCGGAGAGAGAGCACGCAGAGTCGGCCGGTCCAGCCAAAGAGATTGCTGAGAGCCCCAAAGAGGTCGCTGAGAGCCCCAAAGAGGTCGCTGAGAGCCCCAAAGAGGTCGCTGAGAGCCCCAAAAAGCCTGCTGGTACAGATAGAATGGCCTTAGAGGAGGAGAAACAGCGTTTTGTAAGGCTCCAAAGACAAGCCCACGGTAAAATGAGGCCCGAGTATATCCCTGAATGGCGGAGGAAGCCGACATTCGAGGACTACCCAGTGTCCTACAGGAATGAGAAATTGATGCCTATTTGGGAGCGGAGGATATGTCCCCCAAAGCCTAAGCTGAACGAATCAGTGGTGTGGGAGCGGCCCCACAGTGATAAAGAGGAGAACATCTCTCAATTTCGACAGAAGCCCCGGCAAATACCACTGTTAACCTTAGACAGTGGGGAAAGTAACAAAGAGGCGTCTAATGGAGACCAGCTAGAAAGTGTTGCTAGGCCAGTGTCCGATGTGAACACCTTAGAAAAGACTGTTCCTGTATCAAAACTGAAGCACACGCCACTTAAGGAAGCTGGACAAGCTGCACAGGCAGAAGGATTTGATGACGACTCTGATGAACCAACCGTAGTTCCGCTGGTTGAGTTTGATGCGGCTAAGCAAGCAAAGGAACTTCAGTTGTCTACAAACAAAAATAAACTTGAAACTGAGAATGTTCTAACCCATGAGGTAGAGTTAACTTCAGGAGTATTACCAGCTCTGGAGGAGGCAATCGAAATCTTGTGTGCTGAAGAGACCACTGAAATGTTGTCGGCGGTTCCCCAATTAGAAGAGTCACCTGCAACAACAGATGAAGCTACACCTGTGCCAGAGGAAAGCGACAAGGCAAAGAGGGTGGAAGAACAACAGAAGCCTGTTGATCACATCCTTCAAGCAGTGGCAGAAAGTACAAAGCTGTCTGTAGAAGCAGAAACTGTACATCATGTAGTAGACATTATGGAAACTAATACTGTGGGCTTCGAAATTATTGGCACAATTGAAAATGTGCCACCACTGGACGAAAAACTCCCTGAAATCATCCCTGCTGAGGGTAAAGAAGAAGAATTTACATATCTGATGGAGGAGGCAGCAAAGGAACTGCCTGCAGAAAGCATTCATGATTTCTTCAAGCGTCGGCCAAGGTCACCTTGCGAAGGGTATGACTTGCAGCCTATTAAATCAACAAAGTATCAGCCATGCAGTTTGGAACGCAAGTTGGTCATGAGTGATAAAAAAGAAGTCAAAACAAGAGACTTTGCTCCAGCAGAAAAATCTAAAGGGAATGCAAATAATTCCACCCAAGCATCACAGGCTTGTACGGGCGAGGTATTAGTAGGAACTAAAGTTGGAGGAAGTGAGCCTGCCAAGAGTTCTGATGAGCCACCCAGGGCTTGGCACACAGTGGATTCGGAGGACCAGGTGGATAAGCCAGAGTCCATTTCGAGGCCTGTAAGTGAAGATGTAGATCCTACTTGTGACATCCAGCAGGAAATCCCTGTGCCCCTACTGGATTCTCAGACTGTTGAGGAGACCTCTAAAATTCCGGTACCAAAACAACATAAAGCAAAGCTTTCCAAGCTGGAAAAGCCCTGTTGGTGCCCCGATGATGGCTCATTTGTTAAGTTGGATGAACATAAGCAAAATAAAGAACTAGAAGTTTGGAAAGAGCGTTTTCTGAAGCACTCCCTGCATAAAGCCAAGCCTGTGATTGAGAGGAGAGTTAACCTAAATATCGTCCGTAAAGGGACAACGGCAGATGGACAGGAGGAGCTAAGGGCAGATGTGGTATCTGTCATTGGGTCTGCTGAAACAACTGATGAGATAATTCAGAGAAAAACAGTTGAAAAGCTCCCAAGTCTTAAAGCAAGGCTGTTCGAGAACAGCGCTACAAAGTTGAGAGATTCACTCCTTCCTGATAAAGGCGACACACATGAAGGAGGCAAACAGACCAGTAAGGAAATGAGAAGATGGATTTACAGGCGGCCACGATCGCAGCCTGCTACCTCGATGCGGATGGCCCAGAACGAGGAGTTCTTGAGTGGTGAGCGACCCTACCGGATGTCCGGCCTCTCGGCATGTCGCCCAACACCATGTTGTTGAGCTGAGGGGGTGTGTGATCGTTTGCTCCTCGGAAGTGATGACAAGCAAGTGGAGTGTGAGTTCTTGTCAGAAGTGAAGGAGTTAACACTTCTGAAAGAACTCCTAATTGGAGCAACTCCCCTTTAAAAGACTGGAAAGCAGGCATGGAAAGGTGGAGGAGGGGCTGATTAGGCCCTAGGCAGCTGTGCTGCTGAGAGGAACAAGCACAGAGTGGAAGGTGATCTGCTGTGGAAATACAGTGAAGTTGTGAACTACCCTGTCAAGGATCACCAAGTGACTATTTCTGGGAGAACGGGGACTACAGCAAGTTGTATGAGCTGGAAGATTGACTTCAGACTCAGGAGGAGAAGTCACAAGGAGGCCAAGTAAGTGAAGGATTCCCAGGCAGAGTTTTGCCTTAAAGGCCTAGGCACGGTTGTTGCTGCAGTATTATGCCCCAGGGAAGAAGTGAAGATATTGAGAAGTAAATACAAGTGAGTTTGTGTATGCAAGGGTCCCTGGGGTGAAGCATACGGGAGAGACGGGCGGGCCCTATGCTTCACCCGCAACTGTGTCCCAGAGAGGAGCGCTGTGTCCCAGAGAGGAGCGCTGTGTCCCAGAGAGGAGCGCTGTGTCCCAGAGAGGAGCGCTGTGTCCCAGAGAGGAGCGCTGTGTCCGAGAGAGGAGCGCTGTGTCAGAGAGAGGAGCGCTGTGTCCGAGAGAGGATAAACCAATTTGCTGCACTTCCAAGCCGTATCAGCCCTCATTTCCAGAAACCACCGCTATACGCGGCCATCCTGATCACAATATATACACATACAAGTCACATAATTATGACCACCAGCTAATATATCCCGAATAACCTCTGTGTGCAGCACAGACAGCAGCTAGATGGTGTGGTAGTGAGTCAATAACATGCTGGAATGTTGGCCATGGTATCTGGAGATATGCAGAATGCAGTTTTTCGTCTCTCGAAAATCGCCTAAGTGAGGAAAAAAATGGCGGACGAAAAACGCAAAATTTTAGAAACAGCATGAAAACGAGGCTCAGCAACGTCAGGCTTGCAAAACGTACAAAATACACAACACTGAAGACACTAACACTTACACCAACAACGCCAGGCACGCAGGACTTTGAAAATAAAACCAACGGCAGTCCATGAGCGCCACGCAAACATTCAACACACACACAGAGGAGAAAGACACAGGGAAGGGACAGGGGGGAGATGATGGAAAGAGACACATGGCATTCCCAAGCACTAAACTTGCAGGTTAACGAACCCTACAGTGAGCGGCCCGTACAGGCAAGAGGAAAGGCTTGCGATGAGCGCCAAAGGCACTGATCGTGGGAGTCGGAGAGGCTTGCAATGAGCGCCAAAGGTGATCAGCGCAAAGCAGGAAACTTGACGTACACGGGGGAGACACGGGGGAGAGGCTCACAATGAGCGCCAAAGGCACTCATTGTGAGCCATGCAATCAGCGCCAAAGGTGCTCAGAGGACCAAATGTCTCACATTCTGTGGTAAACAGCTTTGCCAGTCTTACAATTTTAATCCCATCATTTTGGACGGGCAATTTCCTAGTTTATATATATATACTAGCGAATTGCCCGTCAAAAAATGATGGCAATGAAATTGTAAGGTTGCTAATGCTGTTTGGTGTGTAATAATGAACTATATAATACATTAATTAATCAATATACTTTACCTATTTTGAAGCATTGTGTTGAAGAGCTGGCAATGTGTTTTGATGTTGCTGCAGCATTAGTGGTGTGGAGCTGCTGTGTAAGCGTAATGAATGTGTGCAGTGTAATAGTGTGCGTGCACGAGAGCAAACCGTTAGCGTAGTCGTGTACTTCTGCATTGTTGTAAAATGGCAGGTAATGTGTGGTATGCGTCTTAGCGGAATATCCGTAAGTCTTTTGTGGTGTTTTGCAAGTTTCTTGTGGTGTTTTGCGAGTTTCTTGTGGTGTTTTGCGTGTTTAGAGTGCTGTAGCTTTTGTTCGGCGGCCATTTTTTCTGTTGCTTAGAGAATTTTTGAGTGTCTAAACTCTTTTATTTTGAGTGAAATGAAGGTGTAAGTTGTTTTTTTGAGGTCCTGGATGCTCCCTCTTGCTGTAGGTAAGCTTTTTATGTATGTTGTGTGTGTATTTATTGTGTTTTGAATTTTTTCATGTTCGCGATTTGCGTCCGATTGTTGCGAGGTCGTAATGTGTGTTAACGTGTCTCGTATGTTGTTTGCGTTGATAGGTAAAGTTTGCGAGGGTCGTAGTTGGTGTGTCGTGTTGTTTGCGTGGTCGCAGTTGTTGTGTGGTTATTTGCGTTTGAACTTAAATTTTGCGAGGGTCGCAGTTGCTGGCAAGGAGCGCCTTTGGCGCTCCATGCCAGCAACTGAGGCCCTCGCCCGCAGCCCTCGCAAGCGTTAGCAACAACTCTCGTACGCTCACAACTATATATGTGAGATATATATATATATATATATATATATATATATATATATATATATATACTGCATATGCATGTTTGAAAAAAAGAAAAAGGAAGTTATCTCTCCTTGGTTAAAGGAGATTGAATTAGGAACACAATTGATTGATTTAACTATACATTATACAATGGTGAAGTCCAGAAACCTAGTTCACCTGAGTAGTAGCAGCTTTTGCATGATACAAAAGGGCCAAAACGGGGATTCCTCAGACAGGTGAGACTTAAATCTTTTCTAGGAAAGATAGAATTCACACGAAGAAGGAGACGACAGAGTCAGAGATCGATAGATAATGTAATTGAAGCAATGAACAAGAACTTGACAGAACTCGAGCGGCAATGGCTGAAAGATGTGCCAGGTGTATTGCATTCTCTGTGGCAGTTCACTTGAGACAAAATGATTTAGTAATGATTGAAGCTCCCCTTTTGATAGTAGGGCTCCATATGCTAGAAGAGCCACTGCCACTGTTTCTCTCACCCTCTGTGATTTTGGGTGGGCAGTATCTATTCCCTTTGTATCAGGGCCCCATGTGTACTCAAGGACTAAAAGCATTGTCTGTACTGTGGATTCCCAGTATGAAAAGCTTACATCCTAAATCCTGTAGAAACAGGAGTAAGCGACCCTTACAGCATACCTGAGAATGGGCATCCTATGTATCCTATGTGATGGAGCTCACTCATAAGGCAGTATCTGAGTTTGATCATTTTTTCCAATACAGAGGAAAAATCTAATTTACCATATCAGATTGATTCTTTTTAGTAACTCATCTTTGTTATTCTCCTTTTTTATTTATTTATTGATAAAGTGATAACATTTTCCATACAGCTATTTACAAAGTAAAAACGAATACAATGGGTACGATTAGCAAATTACAAAGGTATAGACAAATTCTGGTGTAACATCTTGGTGCAAGAGAAGTGAGGTCTCTACACGGAATAGCTTACAATGTAGAAGGTAAAGGGCCATTTGCCTCATTGTAAGTTCTCTTCATGGTGTGAAAGAGCACAAGATAGTATGTTAAAATAATCTATTAAGGTTTTTTGTAATTACACCAATAGCACCTAATAAATCAACAGTCTTAGGTCTGTTTACAAACAACCTTCTGACTGTTGCATGGTTAACAAGATATTTGCTCTCTGCACTGAGCTGTTGCTGTGGGTCTGTCTGGGGGCATGCCAGTGACACATGTAACATTCATTTATTAAATTCTAAATTATTAAAAAATGCACATGTTTCAAAACGTAAAAAAATATTTTAACATGTTTTAGGAGGTCTTTACTGTGATGTGGTCCACATTTTACTGAATTAAATGGCACTTTAAGGTCGGGATGGGATATGTAACAGTGCCAGATACAAGGTGTCAGTGAATAAGCAGTAGGCTGATGCAAGCAAGGTTGTTGTGTGTTATACTGTAGGTTGTGTATTTGAGCAATTTTATGCAGTAGAGTATGCGCATTAAGTCTGAAGGTGATAACCTTATTTAAACAGGTGAAAGATAGTGGATGTTTTAACATTTTGAGGCAGAAAGATAGTCTGGTGATAGTCTAGTGAGGCAAGGGGTTCCACAGAATAGGGACAGCTCAAGAAAAGTTCTGAAGGCAGGATTAAGAGGGGGTGACGAGAAAATTAAAGGAGAAGGTTAGCAGAACAAAGAGGGCAGTAGGGGGAATACTTTTAGACAAGGGCAGAGATATAAGGGGTTGCAATATTGTTAAGGGCTTCATATGTTAGGGACATTAATTTAAATTTTAATCTGGAGGTTAAGGGAAGCCAGTGTAGTGACTGATAGAGAGGTGCTGTAGTGTTGAGTATGGTAGATGAGTCTAGCAAAGCTGTCCATTATAGATTGGAGTAGAGACAGGCAGATGATGGGGAGGCCAGCAAGAAGTTGTATGTGGTGTAAGATGGGAATATTAGGAATTTCGTTTTTGACATGTTGAGTTTGAGTTTACATTAAGAGGTAGCTGATCTCTCTTGACACAGTGTGTAGAAACTAGTGATCTCCTTCACAAACTTGAAGAGCCCTTGCAGTATACAGCTCTTCATATTGCCCCATATCCAGATAAGAAGATGAATAAGAAAAAATATTAAACCATAGCAGAACAGATGAGTGGAGATAACATTCCACTAGCAGAGCTCAAAATACCAATAACTGATGGCATGCATACACACATATATAATACCCCACACATATATCAATGATCCAGAATAAAAGTAGATCGGTTTTATCTGTAGCTTCAATGTCATGGTTGGCTACCATTTGTCTTCTTAATTAATTCAACTTAACTTTTCCACAAGCAGTAGCAGGATATATTGATGTGATGCTTTGTGAACGGCAAATATGCTGTATAATCCGCTTCTTCTTGAAATCAATGAACAGTTTACTGATATCTAATTAGCATTCAAATTAAATGCAGTTTTCTTGTTCTTGTGATGGGAATTTTAACCACAACTTCACATTGTTTATATAAAACTTTAAATATATCATTGCTTAATTGCCTTGTATGATAATGATCTATATGACGTTTGTATTTAGCCCAATTAAAACATCCAATACATTCTAATTTTACCGATGAATAAGTAGACATATCATCTGTAAAAAAAAACAATGGTTAATTTGATAAGTAAATGTTGATGTTAACTAAAATATAATTTAGACTAAAATGAATATAACTGCTTTGTAGAATTATTTTGCAATAAAAGGCTAGATAATTAGAAAATTTCCTTTTAAGTTCCCCCTTTTCTAAAATTGCCTTTCTTTGTTTGATAATTAATTTTTGTGCTTCACAAACCAGGCATTGTTAGTATTTTGCCCTGATTTTAACTTGATTTGCTAATTCAACTAGATATGTTATGTTGCCTACACATTTGAATTCTTAATAACTTTATTACTGTTTATGGCACATTATTATCACTTGATAGCAATGTTTTATAATTGGATGAGTAATCTGAAAGTTAAAGTTAGAAAATAATATTAGCTAAAATTCTACAATTAAACAAAAGCTATTCATGCCACTCTACACTTAAAATGGCCATTGAAGGCGTATATTAAAATTTAATTTTAAAGGAAGATCTGTGTTATATCATCTACAAGTTAACTCTCAGGTCTAGGTGTTGGTGGGTTTTTGTGCTTAGAGAGAGAGAGAGAAGGAGAGTTGTTGGTAATTTGAGGTAGAAAGGAGTTGTTTTGCATCTTTATACACTTAATTTAATCGTAATATTAAATATAGATTACATACTTCACATAATTTGTGTACACATAGATTAATACATTCACACATAGTTACATATTCCACACGTTGGCCCCAATTACTTAAACCCCATACCCCACTCCCTATACCTTTACCCAAAACACTAATGCATTAACATCACAAACTACATATATTTGTTTATTATTTTTACATTTGGATTCTAGTATGGAGGGATGAGCGAAGAAGGGAGAGGAGGAGAGAAGAGAGGGTGTCACTGAAAGAGGATGGGAGAGAGGGAGGGAGAGATGTGAAGAGAGCCAGTCGTGATGAGAGACGGAGAGGATGAGGGAGAGATAGGGCCAAGAGTGGCAGCAATGGGAGTTCTGGGAGGGTGGGGCCTGTAGGATAGGTTAATATATTATAAATGTGTGTTTAAATACTTAGAGACAACACTTTACAATGACTATCAATTTAAAAAATATAATTATAGTGATTAAACATCCAATAGATAGTCCAAGTATTGGTGTGCCCACTGCAGCATATGCCGATACAGACTCGGTAGGGCTGGATGTGCAGTGTAGTGTCCAAGCCTATCAGGGACCACATAGCAGCATGTTGCTAACTATAGTGATAGTCACAGATTGTTTATCATCAGATGATGTCTTCATGAGCTGCAGAGGGCCGACACAGCAGATTAATTGTTTTGATATGAGCCAGTACAAACAAAGCTCATAATACACATCAATGATCATTTAAAGCAAATACTAACTCCTCACAACAGAATTAAATAAACCATCCAGGTTCTAAACATCATGATGTCAGATATATAGGAACACACAGAGATCAGACAATCATCCAATGTTATTAACTCATATATATATATATATATATATCTCATTTCAGCACCCAGAAGGCCCAACGCATCCATGGAGACTACTGAAGCAGAGAAATATAATGAGGAATCTGATTATGCCCCCCTCTGAACAGGATCCATGGGACAAAAAGGAGCAAAGCTATGAGGGCCCATGATATGAGGACGAGGAGGATTCCTATATGTGGTCAGTGGGGGCATCTGCTGTTCCGTCTTCAACTTCTGTTGTTTTTACCACATATCTCAGTTCCTCTCCACTCTGCCAGCACCACTGCCTCCTCTACCAATAGGGCCTAAAATGGAGGCTTCACGACCCTCATCCTCAAGGTCACCACTGGAGGCTATGCTGGAGGTGATGTTGGTAAGTCTCCTGACCAACATCTCCTCCCAGTAGACCGTGGTGGCCGCACCAACAAGAGGCTGTATAGGGAGATAAGGAGGCATAATGTCTAGATGGAAATCATCATGGCCAGGCTGTTCTAGGCTGTCCAGAACCATCCATGAACATCACCGACCTCCACATCATCAAAACTAGATCGGTCTACATCACATAAGCAGCCTGTCCCCTCCTTGTCTGTCTTCATGTCTCCTTCTCATTCAGCAGGTATGCCACCACCTCTTTTAGCAATGCCTCAATGCTCACATAAAGAAGGAGATAGGGGTTGCATCTCATTTTTACCTTTTCAAAAACAATCTTCATTAAAAATCTTTTGGGCAAAATGTTAACATACCTGTCCACAAAGTAGATGAACGCGGTTATCTGCCATCACATAGCATAATACTCTTCTGTGTGACATTCATGACAGCTAACTCACTCTTTATATATATATATATATATATATATATATATAATTTTACATTATATAATTACTAGTAACTTGCCCGCCATGAATGACAGTATCATAAAATGTCTATGTTGTCTCTTTCTGTCCTGTCCCTTTCTCTTTGTTCTCTCTCTCTCTAACCTCTATCTCTCTCTGTCCTGTCTCTCTCACTCTCTGTCCTCTCTCTCTCCTGTATGTCCCTCCTATCTATCTTTCTTTACTCTCTCTCTCTCCTGTCTTTCCGTGGTTAAAGTGCTGTCGCCTGGTTTTCGTTTGGTTCGTGCAGCATTTTTTCTGCGGCGCTCATTGCCAAAGTACTACGGTTTAACGGCTCGCCTCGCTGTGCAAGGCTCGCCGGGCAATGATCGCCTGCGGCGCTCATCGCTCAGCCCGCTAAAGTACTAAAGTTTAACAGTAAATATGGTCAAACGGTCAAATGACGGTGAATAAAAGTTAAATGTAGTGAAATTTGTTTGCCACACATGACGCTACATTTGTCCCTTTTTTTTTTCATAAAATAAATACAATTTTTTTTTTTTTTTTTTTTTTTTGTAAATTGCAACTTATATTTCACATCAAATGCGTTGGTTTAGGCGGGAAATCCGATGTTGCGCAAGACAAAGTCGTTAAATCTGTGTTAATGCGTAAATCTGTAATTGTGTTTCGAAAAATGTACTCGCTACTGTCTTTTTACTCATTGCGCGGATTAACCTTTATCTCGTTGTTTTTCAAACACATACGTCTGTGGCTGTGTTTTACGCTGTTCGTAGTAGTATAGCCTCGTTTTCATTTTTTTCGGCTGCCATTTTTTGCTCGCTTAGCCGATTTTCGATCTTTGTAACTCGGCTAAATCGATCTAAACTGCAGTTCCAACTCACTTCCAGACGTCCTGCCTGGTTCCCCATGCTGTAAGTGACTTTTGTGTGTATTTAGTGTTTTTTTTACTGTCTTTGTTCCGCCTGTTATCTCGTATTTTTTTTCTAAGTGCTACAATTTAACGGCTCGCCTCGCTGTGCGAGGCTCGCCTGCAATGAGCGCCTGCGGCGCTCAATGCCAAAGTGCTACGATTTAACGGCTCGCCTTGCTGCACGCGGCTCGCTGGGCGATGAGCGCCGCTAAGTCGTACGCACTACGCAACGCAGCGTGACGACGAATTGTAGTTAGACAATTATAATATGTGATATTTGCCAAAAATGTAGCAATATTATGAGTGATTTTAAGTGTGTATAAATGTACGTATTGGGCAATTGAATCGGGCCCATGGTATTTTTTTAAACCCTATCACATATGCCATTCTTTACAACATGAAATATGCAGATTTGTTCGGTATTGATGGATTCACATATGCCACCTAATAAATTTCCCGGTTTCAACGCTGAATGTGAGGTGGGTTGAGGTGAATCAATACTCCAAAGTGCATTCACCCTTTAATACACCATGGCCATGGTGACTTATGGTTTATGGTTAAGGCCCAATTTTTTTTCAAGAACATTAGTGAGAACTTGATAATTACCTAGCATTAAGTGTCAAGAAGTTGTACATTTTTATTCTTGTCAGATGAAACCCTAGTTATATTTCATGGTTAAATCTCTCATGTACAGTATATTTCCCTCTCCCATCAAGTAGTCACTATTTAAACCCATGCTAAAGAAACATTCCCTTGATTTAATTATAGTTCCCAACTACCACTATTTTCCAGCTTCATTTTGCCTCCAAACTAGTGGAATGACTTGTCTGCAACTGTCAAACCCATTTTTTGTCATCATACTCCTTACTTGACCATCTACTAACTGGTTTCTGTGAGCAATATTGTACTGAGACCCCACTATTACTCTAGAAAACAACATATTGACAGCCAAAACAACAGGACACTATTTCATACTTATCCCCCTGGACATTTCTTTTTCCTCAATGGGTATCCATACTATACTATACGATTTAGGACAAAATTTGCTTAAATATGCCTGAAAAAATAGTAGATAGAAAAGTGCAGTCATTACCCCCCTTCCCCTATTGTTATGGGCTATTTTACTAGCTGTTTTTACCCATCTTTGTTAACATGTTCTTTGGCAGGGTATTATGCTATCCAGGTGCTATCTATAATGAAAAATCTTTCCCCAGAGAGCCAAATAAGACATTTCTTTGTTTATTGATAGAAAGTAAGTATCAATCTATTATATAGTTTATATTACATTAATACTTATTTTCAAGAGAATATATGATAGGCATATATACTGTTAAGAATTATTCTGTTTAGTGTTAATAAGGATCTAATGATTTTAATCAATTTGTATAAACTGCTAAATATTTTGATATTCCTGGCAAGATATTAAAAAAAGTGATTAAGAGAGATTATTTGTGTTTAAATACTGTAATTTACTTTAGTGGTACAATAAGTGATGGCATAATTATTTCTATTATTTACTGCTTATTTAGGGTTTTGTCATTTGGAAATAATAAATTACTTTAACGGCATTATAATTATGACTACTTTTAATAATTATAATATCCATAAATGAATTTTAGCCTGCCTCATTGCAAAATTAGCTTTTTGTTATAAGCTAAAGATGAAAGTAAGTTGTATGAATGGCTCTAGAATAATTTCTCCAATATACCCTATTCAGTAGAATTCTATTAGTTAATTTGAGTAAATAACATGCCAATTTTCTGCTGAAACGACATCAAAGACAAGAAATGGGGCCACTAGAAGTACATACAACCGTGATATGATCTAAGAGAAAATAGTTGTTAAAAAAAGAGCTTTTTTAACTATTTCATTGCCAGTTCAGAAATCCTTTAAAGTCTTCATCACGGCACATGGTTATCTTATATAATTAACTTTACATCACCTTGGTATGCTTTACTGTATCTGGATTGTATTGATAAAGCAAATAGGGAGCCTGCAATGCTTCTACACTGGGGAATGGTAAATATTTAGTGTAACCAGTTGTAATATTAAAAAAAAAAAAATCTTTTAAGATATTTTAAACACAACAAAAAGCTTTCTCACAAGATCCCGATGTAAAAATGCAGCCCCCTACAATGTGGGATTCCCACTATAATTAAATATTGGTAAGAGTGGATAAAGTGTTCAAAAATAATTGGGGGTAAACTTGGAATTTAATCATTAATGAACAAACCACCATGGAACACAACATTCTTCAAACATCTGCCCGAACCATTTAAACTGGGAAACACTGGTGTTCTTATAGTTCAGATAACTACTCTTCAATGTTTTCTTTAGAATGCAATACATAAATAAATGTAGTCTTTACATGTTAAACGTTTCTATGTAGTTATTCTTTAATGTTGGGTTCCATTTTCCTCTTAGCTAATTCCGCTGATACTTTCTCAGAAACATCCCTTTAGTTCAGGAGCATACCATTAGTTCTGTTGAAAGTACTGGCAGTTTTAGCAATCCCATAGTGCAGATAGAAACTGCATGCACATTTCAAGTCTCATTTCCCCACATGAAGTTTTACCAGCAGAAAATAAAATGGTGCATTGTATGGCTGTTCACTGGAAGGTATGACATGGGGCTGAAGCTCAAATAATATGAGAAGGCAGGATTCCCTAGAGAAGACTCTGATGCTGGGAAAGATTAAAGCACACAAAGAAGGGGACGACAGAGGCGGAGATGGATAGATGAGGTCACTGAAGCAATGAACATGAACTAGATGGAGCTCAGAAGGGCAGTGACTGACAGAGGTACCTCCCGTGCTGGGGTTCATATGGTCACAGAGAATCAGACATGACTGGACTGAACACTAAACAACAACACTGTATAGCACCTAAATTGCATATGAAGGTCATACAATGAGTCTGTGTTACTTTTCTTTAAAAAAAAAAATGTTTGTTGAAGTGTAGTCCTTCAAAAAAAGTATGTATTAAATATATGACTGGACCTTTAAGTGAAATATGTGTTCAACAAAATACAGTTAAACCCCAGCAGACAATGTCTATGTATATCACATTTTTTGTTATGTTGCTGTTTTTGTAAAGCACAAAATTAATGAGCCGCACCACAGTGCCAAGTAATTCTGCAACCAGTACATTTATCAGTAGGTTTGCCTAAGGAATGCGTATATACAATTAGATAAGCTCGCAAATAAATTGCTTGAAAACACATCTAGATAGCAGCTGAGCTTTGAGATGCTTAATGTAGATTCTGCTGCCTTTATTTAGGGAGTGTGTTATAGAATGCGCTTCACAGAGGATGCAAAATGCATAGTTTGTGCCCAGCTAGGGGCATATCATCTTCTTTCATGACATGTTTTCAGTGGTAAGATCTGTGTGAATCAATATGAAAAAGTACGATGATATGAACACCTTGTAATGCTATATTCCCATTTGTGGTATTCTCATATTTTCTGTATTGTGATTATTAGATTCATTTGGGAACATTTTTATAATTTTATGGCAGAGACTTTTTATCTCTTTATTCAGTATTTTTAACTTGACCTCTCCAGCTCTGCTTCAATTGGATTGATTACTCAGAGAATAGACATAAATGCCAACACCTTGAAGAACAATGCGTTTCGCAGTAGGAAATGATGAAACAATGAGTATGGAAACAATGTCTGAGCACTGAAAGGGTAGAACTGTTTATAGTTAAATTCAAACACCATGTTGATAGATTAGATTGAAATCTGAATATACTAAAGGATCTTCTTCCTGTATCATCCTCCATGCTTTTCTCTAATTCTTTAATTTCACCAAATAAAATGAGATTATCATGATAAAATTAACATGTGTCTAATATTTTTTCTACTAAAATTCAATGCAGTAAAATAAAAAAAGTCCCCTTGATTGTCAAATCTTTAGGTCTCTAGATTACTGACCATGCATGCAAAATGAAAAAAAAGAGATATAGATGAAATAGTGTAACATATCCCCAATATTTTGACATTTTAAATATTTTCAAAATGCACAGCAATGCAAACAAGTGAACAGTTACAGTGAGGGTATCACATATAATAGTTGTCAAACTGCGATTCGTCGTCACGCAAGCGACAAATCACAGTTTGACAACTGCGCATTGTGCAACGGGCCGCGCATGTGCATTGCGCGACATAAGCTGCGCATGCGCATTGCGCTCCGGCCCCGCGCATGCGCATTGCGCAGCATAAGCAACAGGCCGCCCAGACGCACTGCGCGGCGAAGAGGAGGGGAAACACACAGGGAAGGAGGGGCAAGACAGAGGAGAGAGGGGAGAGACACAGGGCAGGGAGAGGAGTGGAGACAAACACAGGCCAGGGAGAGGAGGTGGGAAGAGACACAGGGGAGGGGGGAGACACACAGGGGAGTGAGAGAAGGGGGGAAGAGACACAGGGGAGTGAGAGGAGGGGGAAGAGACACAGGGGAGTGAGAGGAGGGGGGAGAGACACAAAGGAGTGAGAGGAGGGGGGAGACACAAAGGAGTGAGAGGAGGGGGATAGACAGAGGGGAGGGAGAGGAGGGGGGAAGAGACACAGGGGAGGGGGGAAGAGACACAGGGGAGGGGGAGACACAGGTGTAGGAGAGGATGGGTGTAGACACATAGGGAAGGGAGAGGAGGGGGAGAGACACAGGGGAATGAGAGGGGGAGAGACACAGAGGAGGGGGGAGACACAGGGGAGTGAGAGGAGGGGGGAGACACACAGGGGAGTGAGAGATGGAAAGGAGTGAGAGGAGGGGGAAAAGACACAGAGGAGGAGGGCGGAGACACGCAGGGGAGGGAGAGGAGGGGGAAGAGACAAAGGAGAGGGGGGGGACAAACAGGGTGGGAGAGGAGGGGGGTAGACACACAGGGGAGGGAGAGGATTGGGGAGAGACACAGGGGAGGGAGCGGAAGGGGAAGAGACACAGGGGAGGGAAATAGGGGGGAACAGACACAAGGGAGGGGGAAGAGACATGGTGAAAGAGACACAGGGGGGAAAAGAGACACAGGGGAGGGAGAGGGGGCAAGAGACACAGGCGAGGGAGAGGTGGGGAAAGACGCAGGGGGGGAGGAGACACAAGGGAAGGAGAGGATGGGGGAAATGAGACACAAGGGAAGAAGTAGACAGAGGGAGAGGTGCTCATTGCAAGGCCAGTAAAGTAGAGGGGGAGGGGCTCCAATTGTGTGGCAAACAGCATTGCCATGATTCACATTTTATTGCCGTCATTTTTGACGAGCAAGTTGCTAGTAATATAATAGTTATTAGTTATATATATTAAGGAGTATACACCAGTTGACTGAGAAGATCTAACTTTATGTTTCAGGAAATATAAAAATGACTTGTTTTCACACAACAAAGGCAAATGCACATTGTATATTTCTTAAAGAATACATTTCCACATAATAAAAGCTTTTATCCTCTGGAGTATAAATGTCCATGTAAGAAGAAATAAAACATTCAAAAAAATATTGGAAAGCCATAGTGTGTTTTTTTTCTTTCATCGGTAATAAACAACAATATGAAGGGGAATCAAAAAGAAACGTACTGTAAAAAGAACAATAAACAATGCTTCTGGCATGAGCAGTTCCCAGTGTGATATTCTTAGACAAATATTAAACTGGTGTTAACCTTTTTGATTTCTGACATTCATACCATGTATTTTGTTTTTCTTCCTAGTTTTGCAGTTTCTTTAGAAGCAATGCTAGTAGTTTTATGATATGGAAATTCCCCTGCTAGGAACTCAAGTGAGATTTAGAAATAGGTCCCTGAGCACACTTTGGTTGTTAATATAGTGGACTGGGTTAGTTCTGATACAGATATAGCAGCTTGCAGATCAATAATTAGCTATTGGTATATGTGTTTTAATCATGTTCACTCAACAGAAAGGATAGAAAATAGAATGTCACAAAAATCTATTCAAATAATTATTAATTAAACAACATGTTAATACTGCTAAAATGCATAAATAGAAATATATAAATACTGTATGAGTTAAATTGAATTAAAGTATCAACTGAAGGTATTAAACAAGATAAAACCATGACCCTGTATCAATTCTAGAGACTACAAAACAGGAAATATAAGTAGCTTGCCTGCAAATCAGGGGTATGTTCCTGCCTAGGCCAATAAGGCCCAAGCCTAGGGCAGCACATACTCACCGGCTGCCTGAAGATGCAAAAAAAATGTCTATATGTAGTGATATTTCTGTCTGTAACTGTTGTTGATACTTTCCGCCATACCATATGTATAAAAAAAACACAATTGCATTCATGATTTGAGATATAGAAAGGGGATAGAAGGAGTTGCAACTGTGAAGTGAATGGCCTAATGGGGCATAAAACCTAAATATATATAATAAACTGCATTTACTGTCAAAATCACCCTAAAACCAGAACAATGGTGCAGCTAATTAATGGAGGTCCTGGTGCAAAATAATTTGGGGGCCTATCATGACCCACTGGACACATGGAAACTTTTACAATGACAATCTGAGAATGATGGACACTATTTCATGTGGCTTCCTAGCACAAGGCCTCTTCTCATGGCCATCAGAGCTTTTCAAAAGGACTATATCGCTTGTGGATTTATGTTGTTGTATAATGTTGGGTCCAAAGTCCTAGTTATATTTCTTGGGCCTCCAAGAGCTGGGTTGTTTTTGTAGTTTTTGAACATTTATTCCATGTGCAGGTTGTTTTGGGGTGTAACTATTGCATTGGGCTAATACAAATATTTGGGGGTAGTATCACTTTAAGGGTGACCAGTAGAGACTTCTAGTAGCCAACCCAGATACTTAGTTCACTTTCAGTCCCAGGGCCTGGTTTTAGGCCTGCTCATATTCAAACCCACATTAAGGGTTGAATAGACTTCCAAGGGAGATTCAAGGACATGATTAAGACATCAGTGTAGTTAACTGGCTGATACAACCATAATTCAAACACTTGTTTCAATAGACAAAGGTTAAGTGGTGTCAGGCGCTCTACCCCTTTGACCCTTTGTCTTGTGGTTAACCAGAAATTAGAAAGTACTTGAGCTTAGCCATTGATTGTGACCCCCATTCAATCTAATAAAAGCCTCAATGTCTAAAATTATTATGAAAGGCCTTGTCACCCTCAAGAAGTGAGTACCTCGCAGCGCCAAAACATTTAGCTGACTCCCCTACGACTCAATAAAGGTATCTCTATCCAAGAAGAGCTCAGCTAGGGAGCTGGAAAACCCAATGGCATAGTCCTGTGAATTCACTGCACCTTCCCCCTATTCCCAACCTCAGGAGGTACCCTCAGCCCACGAGTCTACCTGACTACCCTCCACTTGGTCCACCAAATAACAAAAAGCCTGTATAATCTAAGACTCTTACACCCCAGGTATATGGTTCTCAGCAGAGGCGGAGCTAGTGAACGGAGGGCCTCGGTGCACAAAAAAATGTGGGCCTCCCCAAGCAGGAAAGGCAAAAAATGTTGACCCGCCTCGGGCCCCACTCTAGTGCTATATATATATATATATATATATATATATATATATATATATATACAGTATATATATCACATATATAGTTGTGAGCAATACAGCGCTCATCCCTACGACCCTGCATGACTTAGGCAGGGAGTGCCGAAGGCACTCACTGCCCTGGTGGAGATGAGCGCCGTACGACCCGTGGAACTAAATCTCAATTACACCATTCACTATGTGAGACCCGTAGCAGTTTGAAAAATAATTCCTGGAAAAACACTTGCAAAAAAGAAAACGCTACTTAAAAAAAAAATACGACACGCGGCACTTAGAAAAAAAAATACAAGGCCAAAAAAATATGCACACACACGAAAATCTCCTAAGCAAGAAAAACAATGGTGGATTAAAAAAACGAAAACGAGGCTTCACGACCCCTAAACACGCATAACACCACCAAGCGCATTTACACACAAAAAATACAACACGCGGCACTTATAAAAAAAAATAATACAATGTCAAAAAAATACGAAGTTAACGGCCGAACTGTGCACATACAAAAACAACAATAACACCACCAAAATTAACAAAAATACAAAAAAAAAACACCACTCACAGCGCGGGGAGACAGGCACGACATCTGGAAGTCAGGTTGCACGACAATTTAACCACAATTTGACGAGTTTCCACACACGAAAATCGCCTAAGCAAGAAAAAAAATTATGGACGAAAAAAACTAAAACGAGGCTACATGACCCCATAACACGCAAAACACCGCCAAGCACATAAGACTTTCACACAGGCACATACGAGATATAAAATATACTATTAGGGACAATGGAAAATGCTCCACACCCCCATGTAACGCATAGACAATCGCCGTCATTTTACAACACTAACTTACAACTAGTAACATTACCATTACAAAATGCCCAATTAGACCGCTAAACAAATGGTTTGCCCTCGCGCACGCAGCCTATTAACACTGCACACTGAACACATTGTTGACACTTACACATCAGGTCAGCAATGTGCAAATGTACATTGCATGCTGTAGGAAAATCTAAACAGATTGGTAGCTCTTTACGATATTGATGGTGAATATATTAATTACAAATAGGTAAAGTATATTACTTTATTATTTAATTAATTAATTAGCATAAAAAAAAAAAAAATATATATATATATATATATAAAAAAGGACCAGGGGAGAGGGTCGCAATAAGCCACAAAGGCGTTCAGAGTGGGGCTCACAATGAGCGCTGAGGGTGCTCAGAGGAGCAAAAGTACACAAGGGGAGAGACGCGCAATAAGCACCAAAGCCAATCAGCGTGCCCCGTGCAATGACTGAAAAACATGCTCAGACCACCATCGCAATGAGCACCGAACGCGCTCTGCGCGGGGCTTGCGATGAGTGCCGAAGGTGCTCAGACGACCAAAAACCTTACATTGTGTGCCAAACAGCATTCCCAGCCTTACAATTTTTAACAATTTTGACGGGCAAGTCGCTAGTATATATATATTGAAGAGTGAAGCAGCCGTGAATGTCCATTAATCTAGTGATTTAGGGCCTCATTCTATTAACGGACGTAAAACGTCCGCAAAGCTGCGATTCCTTGCGGCCGTCATTCGGCCCCGTGTAGAGCTACCTTTACCTTGCAATTCAATTATACGGCGCCGCAAGGATATACCCTTCAGGCCGGCCGCATATCATGCAAACGGCCGGAAGCTTTTTCCCAGCGCCCGTAAATCTTGTTTTCCGGCCGCAAAGTCCGAAAACTGAAAATGCAAATATAAAATCGAGAATGCACTGTAAAGCTCCGTAAATGCTAGGCATCATAATGGGGGACATGAGGATTAATAGCAACACCCTCTCAAGCTTGCACATCAGCCCAAATCCGATATATTATTTACGGATTACTTTACGTCCTGTAGTTCCGCGGGCTGGTCCTTGTTAAAACCCGTACGGGTTCGGAGATGGAGGGCCGCAAACCAAGCATTGTAATAGCCAATATATATTCAATCCAGCACTGCAAAGCACTGTAAATGATGGGGAACATAATGGGGGGACATGAGGATTACTAGCCAAACATTCTCAAGCTTGCACATCTCCAAATTGTACTTTGATTTCAAAATCCGTACAAGTCCCACGGACTTCAATGATCAAGCCCGTAGCTCCGTATTCAAGCCCGTGCGGGCTGTCCTCCAAGCCCGCAGCTTGTTTTTAAAGGCCGTACGTGCTTGGAGGTTAAAGGTATCCATTTTGTTACGGTTTTTGCAGTCTGCATGGTTTAAGCCTGTAACCCTAAAATGGAGGCCCAAGCATTACAGCCTCCAAATGAACAATAGTTCAAATTAGTTTAATATTCCTCAAATGTTTGATTGGTCAGCACACATACAGGTTCCATTGTAGCCTCTAAAACAGCCCTATAATAGAATATGTCACCCTAACATTGGCTCGCACAGCAAATGTGTTTTGACAACATGTAGCTGACATGAGCGGTCCCACATCATTGCGCAGTTGTAATATTTTTGACTAGTGCGCGTCGATGAAAGGGCGCAAGTGATATGACCTAATGCCATAAACCCTTCTAACCCTTGTAGCCGCAGCCTAATCCTAACCCTTACACCCCACAGCCTAATCCTAATCATTAGATCCGCTAGCCTCCTGTCGGGCCTGCTGTTGTTGATGCGCGCATGTGTCGGTGCGCAGATGACAGCGCACATTCGATGCAAGCTATATGGTTGATCAACGATAGAATACACATCTCGCTCATCACATCTACATTAGAGAATACAAATAGTGGCCAAATCAGACCGCCACTTGGCATAAATCAAGTACCAGGGGAATATTTCATTATATGTGGTTAAGTTCTTCAGTTGTGTCCGACTCTCCGTGGCCTTATGGACTGCAGCACATTCAGCTAAGTCTCTGCCTGTGCTGTTCTCCAAAGTTTGAAGTTCAAAGAGATTGGAGTGGGTTGTTAGTTCCTCCTCTAGTGGATTGGGATTTGTCTGATCTTTCTGCTATGACCTGCCCACCTACAGTAGCTCACAGCTTCATTCAGGTACACAAGCTGCTTCACCACCACCACCACTTAGCAAGCCTCACCCATGTAAATTGATAAATAGCAGAACAGTTTGGAAGTTCACCAAATGGGAATAACTAGACACCTGGCACATGGCTCCCACCAGGATGGGCGTAGCAGAGATTATGCCTGATGGCGTTGAGTTTGCTGTCGATCCTGGAGCTTGCGGCCCTTCCTGATGGGTCAGAGTAGATATGTGTGGTGTATGTTTCCCTGGTCCCCTTCAGCATTGCTAAGTGGTGTGAAGGGGCTTGTGTACCTGAATGAAGCTGGGAGCTATAACATGTAGGGCCACTGTAGGTGGGCACATCATAGCAGAGAGATCAGACAAGGTCCAATCCAGGAACTGACAAACCACACCAGTATATTTAGCTTGGAAACCGTGGATAACAGCACAGGCAGAGACCTAGCTGAATGTGCTGCAGCTCATAGGGTCACAGAGTGTCAGACACAACTGAAGAACTGAACAACATACATTACAATGTTTCCCTGCTACTTGATATATGCCATGTGGCAGTGTAATTTGAAAAATAATTGTGTTACCAAATGTAGATGTGATGAGCGAGATGTATATGCAATTAGGTAGAGATTTAAGGGATCACAATAGAGCTCATGTGCGTGGCAAAGGGTTCATATGACCTGACTCATGTTTTACTCTTGCTATTGAATTGGGTAGTGTGGCTTCAATCATATTATGCATGTTGCAGCATGGTTTGTCAGATTGGCATGTGCATGGCCATTACAACATATGATAACCAAAGGATATTTAGCCAATACATGTTCATTATTGGGCAACTAACTGTATTCACACATATGCTAAGTGATGTGGGTGAAGGAGTTTGTGTACTTCAATGAAGCTGTGAGCTATCCTACATAGGGCCAGTGTAGGGGGGTACGTCTTATCAGAGAGGTCAGACTAATCCCAATCAACTAGAGAAGGAACTGGAATAGCACTCCAGTGTCACCTGCCCTATTCATTGTAGGCCCTCAGGGGAATGTTCCTACTCCACAGTATCGCTAATCAGACTTGTCATGGGTATTAACCCTATATTAGTAGTAGATATGATATTTGGGATCATATGATATCTAAAGCTATTCTGACTCCTCAACAGTTTTAGATGTATTGATCTATTGCATGTTAACTATGGCTCATCAGTTTACATTTATAGGAATGTGACACTAATGTAATGCATGTGGATTTCACAGAACCAAACATATTCATAACACATGGACGCAGTCAGAAAGGTCTAACAAAGCTTTATTTTTTACACAGACCACAATCAGCAGTGGTCAAGATTGTGCATTCACATAACAGTATAACAAAGCTTTATTTGATAGACAGACCACAATCAGCAGTGGTCAAGATTGTGCATTCACATAACAGTATAACAAAGCTTTATTTGATAGACAGACCACAATCAGCAGTGGTCAAGATTGTGCATTCACATAACAGCATAACAAAGCTTTATTTGATAGACAGACCACAATCAGCAGTGGTCAAAACTGCATTAATATCATGGGTGTGGTGTGGGCGGGTCCTTGAAGAGCAAGAGGCTGGAAAAAAGGGGAAACCTACAGGGGTCAATCTAATAGTCTAGAATAAGCATGATGCATAGCACCTACCAGGGTCACATGCTGCAACCGGAACCAGAAATCTCTCCATTTAACTGAAGAAACCATTTATGTGCATAGCACTTACAACTTGTAACTAGATCTGCTCAATGAAACAGATGATTCAACCTTTGGACTGTGTAATCCAATCCAGTTTCACACATACAGTGTGTTGACCAAAAAAAAATCTGAAATAAGTGTTCAAATCAAAAAATGCGGAGGAGGATCCAAAACAATTTAGAATCACGATGTATGTACAATACAGTTCTAAATACTGTACCAATATACCAACTCACCTGATTCCCATCTGCAAGCACTACTAACTATTAGCTAGGTCTGTGGATAATCAGAAATATGGGCAAAAAGCCATTAATATGGACAGGACACAAAGGTCAGCAGCCAGATTCACTGTTTCTTACATCAGACCCAAAGATCTGTTCTCAGACTGATATTGAGGTCAGGATCACATGCTTCACTAGTGCATATATTAATGCTGGCTGTCATTAACATGCCATTGTGAGACTTTGCAAGTCCACCGCCATAGCGGTATTAGTCTACCTTTAAGCTACCAACAATCATGTCGGAGATATCTGGCTATATGATAGCTGTAAGATTGTAGGAGCTACATGTTAAGGGGGCTGCCATTGAAGGCATGTCTACCTGAGAGGCACTGGGAAAACCCTCCACCTCATAATTCCTCCACAATGCTTGCAGATGCAGGAGATGCCTTCATGGACCAAAAAAAAAAAAAATAGACAAAACCTAAGAAATAAGGCCTGAAAACATCATAGGGCCTGCAGCATCTCTTCTCCACAGCACTCCTTAGTGACAATGTATTGGTCACACTACTAATTAACAGCCTCATTAAATTGCTATGTAACAAATTGAATAGGGCTCTATATAAGCACACAGCATATTTTTGAAAGGAAGTTTTTAGTTAGGGAACTTCTATGCAAAAGACAGGTCTTCACTAACTAAAAACTTCTGTAAACAAAATATCCTATGTGCTTATATAGAGCCCTATTCAATTGACCAAATCACATTTTAATGAGGCCCTTTGTGTTCTGTTTAACCTGTCACCAATTGATGGTCACTGAGGAGTGCTGTTGAGAAGGCTAAAACATGTCTGCAGACCCTATGGGCGTCATTCAAATGCGATTTGGCCGATTGAAAAGGGCTCTATATAAGCACAGAGCATATATTTAGTTACAGACGTTTGTAGTTAGTGAAGACTTTGCTTTTGGATAGAAGTTCACTAACTACAAACATCTGTAGAAAATATGCTCTGTGCTAAAATTGAGCCCTTAGCAATAGGCCACATTGCAATTGAATGAGGCCCTATGTCCTCCTCCGCTTGGGCCCAGGACCCACATCACCTGTGCCCATCCTCCGTCTCCCCTCTGGTGGTAATGGTGTGGGGGGGGGGGGGTTGGGGGGGCAGGGGGGCGGGCGGTGCCAAGCAGCGGTGGTCTTGGTGGTGGCGGACACATGGGAGGAGAGGAGGGGCCAGGCTGCTCTTGGCTGGGGGATTGGGAGATCACCGTTGATGTTGGGGAGGGGACCATTGCCTGTATGAGCAGCCTGACCTGAAGGTTTTCGCTGGTCATGTGGTGCCTCCTCA
Source organism: Discoglossus pictus (assembly GCA_027410445.1). Lineage (NCBI taxonomy): Eukaryota > Metazoa > Chordata > Amphibia > Anura > Alytidae > Discoglossus > Discoglossus pictus. The sequence continues at coordinate 96,433,933 of CM050166.1, read as the reverse complement.
CCTCCCTGGACAGCCTGGCCAGACTGTGGGTCATATGTGACCGGAGGGCAGAGATGCTGGCCTCCATCCGGAGCTGGCTGGCCTCAATCCTCTGGGTGCTTGCCAGCAGCTCCTTCATGACGGCCAGCATCTCCACCTGCACAGCCTGGCTCTGCGGCGACGACACCGCTGGGTGGGCGTGGTGAGGTGTAGTGGGGAGGTCCACAGCTGGAGCCTGGGGTGACAATGTGCCCGGTGGTGACCAGGCCAGCACACTGTGTGGGGAAGGAGGTGCTGTCCCTTGGGCGTGGGAGGGCCCCAGAGCTAGTCTTTTTAGGATGGGCATAGGCCCAGGGCTTGTGGCAGGTGACCCTGCAAGGTCAATGACCAGCCCATCCTCTGACCCAGGGCCCTCCGATCTTCCTTCCTCCTCCCCCTGTGCTGGAAGATCTTGGTACGGGGCTGATGGCCCCGCCTCCTCTGCCTGGTCACAGGACCCAGAGCTCCTCCTGGATGCTGAGAGATAGAGAAGAAAGGTACATGTCATTAGTATGTTGATTAGCGCATTGATATGTGTTCATTTCTAATTATCTGACATCTAGCCTTGAATATGGATGATTCTATGATTAGCTATCTTATACTAGCTATTCTTAGGTTTCTGTTCTTGATGGTTCTCGGCTCACAACGCTATCTGTATTACGGCTGCTGTCTGTAACTGCATAGGCTGAACGGGCACACCAATACATGGACTCTCTATTACAGGGGTGTCCAAACTCTTTCCTGCATTGGAAGATATCCTTTCTGTGCACAGGTGAGTCAATCAGGATGACTAAAGAAGCGATTGACTCACCTGTGCGCAGCAGGGTTATCAAATCCAGGCATGTGAGTGGCCCACCAGGACCTAGTTTGGACACACCTGCTCTATTGCTTGATTACTGTTGTGTTGACCAGGAATGACAGTGATTTGTCAGCTTCATGAATTTAATGATGCATCCATCTATCCCTTGTTATTTCATGGAGCTGACATGTCAGTGTCATGTCCATGTGTAGTGTGTGTGATGCACATGTGGTGGCATGTTGCTGTATGTCATATTCACCTGCCATGGAGGCTGGGTCCTGCTGCTCCACCGGGCCTGATGCTCCAGCTGCGTCGGAGGGTGCAAGCATGGCCCTTGCAATCCCCTCATGTGCAAGGTACTTGACCCTCCGCCCCTCGGCCTCCTGCGCCATCTTCTTTCTCACCACGGCCCTGATGTCGTCAAACCACGGCCCGCCACACCATTGACCAGATCCACCACCTGCTGCCAAGCATTAGCCCTGGGCCCAGCCTTGACTTCCCTACCCCCCGAGGTGATGACGGGGCGGGCACGGATGGCCTCCAGGAGGACCCTGTTCTCCTCCCGGCTATAATTGTGGGGCCCTGGACCTGCCGCCAGCCTCTTGCTCTCCAGACTGGGGATGAGGACCCTCTCCACTCTCCTCCTACTCCTCCCTCCTACTCTCCTCTCCTCCCTCCTTCCTCTACTCTCCTCCCTCCTTCCTCTCCTCTCCTTCCTCTTTCCTCTACTCTCCTCCGTCCTTCCTCTACTCTCCTCCCTCCTTCCTCTACTCTCCTCCCTTCTCCCTCCTCCTCTCCTCCATCCTTCCTCTCCTCTCCTCCCTCCTTCCTCCCTCCCTCCTCCTCCTCTCCTCCCTCCTCCTCCTCTCCTCTCCTCCCTCCTCCTCCTCTCCTCCCTCCTCCTCTCCTCCCTCCTCCCTCCTTCTCTACTACCTCCTCCTCTACTACCTCCCCCTCCTCAACTAGTACCTCCTCCTCCTCACTCCTCCCCTCCTCTTCCCCACCTCCACTCCCCAGGACTCCCTGCCACTCCTCTCCCCTCTGCTCCTCTCCCTCCATCACCACCTGAAAAGAAAAGAAAGAGAAATAAAGAAATGTTTTAGTGAGTTTGCCTGCTCCACCCTCGTCCCCCATTCTGTTCGCCTCTAACACTATTTCTGATTGGATATCAATGTTGTAACTAACTGCAGTAATCAACCTTAAGTGGACAGAGCCTGTGACAGCAGTGGGAGGGGTGTATAGCACCTCTCACTCTGGACCTGAGTGGCGCTGATGAAACACGCTAGATCAATACTTTCCTAAACAATGTGGAAGGGTCAGTTACAGTTTGCATATATACAAGGCATGTCTGAGGCCAATAATATCCTATCTGCATTATACTCTGCACATATTCCTGGGAGTGGTACCTATCCTGAAGCCATCTTCTGTACCAGAGGTAGTAGGAACTACATGGTCCTGCTGGGCTAGGCTGAAAATAAGTTCTTGTCAAGCCCCATTGAAGAAGCAGTTTGGAACACCTATGTGTATTGCAAATATGTGTAGAAATCTCAATCAAACTCAAACTCAATCAAACTCAAAATCAAACTCAAAATCAAACTCAAACTCAAAATCAAACTCAATCAAACTCAAACTCAAAATCAAACTCAAACTCAAAATCAATCAAACTCAAAATCAAAATCAAACTGAAACTCAAACTCAATCAAAATCAAACTCAAAATCAAACTCAAAATCAATCTCAATCAAACTCAAACTCAATCAAACTCAAAATCAAACTCAAACTCAAAATCAATCAAACTCAAAATCAAAATCAAACTGAAACTCAAACTCAATCAAAATCAAACTCAAAATCAAACTCAAAATCAAACTCAATCAAACTCAAACTCAATCAAACTCAAAATCAAAATCAAACTCAAAATCAAACTCAAACTCAATCAAACTCAAACTCAATCAAACTCAAAATCAAAATCAATCAAACTCAAAATCAAACTCAATCAAACTCAAACTCAAACTCAATCAAACTCAAATCAAATTCAAACTCAATCAAACTCAAACTCAATCAAACTCAAACTCAAAATCAAACTCAATCAAACTCAAACTCAATCAAACTCAAACTCAAAATCAAACTCAATCAAACTCAAAATAAAACTCAAACTCAAACTCAATCAAACTCAAACTCAAACTCAATCAAACTCAAAATCAAACTCAAACTCAAAATCAAACTCAATCAAACTCAATCTCTCTCTCTCTCTCAATCTCTATCTCTCTCTCAATCTCTCTCAATCTCTCTCTCAATCTCTCTCTCTCTCTCTCTCTCAATCTCTCTCTCTCTCTCAATCTCTCTCTCTATCAATCTCTCTCTCTCTCTCAATCTCTCTCTCTCTCTCTCAATCTCTCTCTCTCAATCTCTCTCTCTCTCTAAATCTCTCTCTCTCAATCTCTCTCTCTCTCTCTCTATATATATATATATATATATATATAGAGAGAGAGAGAGAGAGATTGAGAGAGAGAGATATTGAGAGAGAGATATTGAGAGAGAGAGAGAGAGAGATATCCAGATATAATACGAAACAGAAAAATATAAATAACTTACTTCCCTCCACAAAACTCCTCTCCCCACGCCAAAAAACTCTCAAAACCTATAGGCCAACAATACAACAATTGTACTTCTCGCCAGTGTATTCAGTAAATATAGAAATTGGCAAAACATACAAATAAAAGACAGCTTGATAGGATGAAAAGCATGTACAGTGCAACTTACCTCCCTCCAAACCCCTAAGGGCCGGATCAAAAATCCAAAACACTCCAAACACCTATAAACAAGCAAAAAACACAATTGTACTTCTCGCCTGTGTATTCAGTAAATATAGAAATTGGCCAAACATACAAATAAAAGACAGCTTGATAGGATGAAAAGCATGTACAATGCAACTTACCTCCCTCCAAACTCCTACGGGCCAGATCAAAACTCCCAAACAAGCAAAAATACTCCAAACACCTATAAACAAGCAAAAAACACAATTGTACTTCTTTACATCGGCATCCGTAAATGTAGTAACGGATTCCCGTAAAAAGAACTTAAAACGCGACTTGATAATAAAGCAACTTACCTCCTCTCAACCACCAAGCTCCTGGAACCGCGTGCTACTTCGTCCGAAATCGCAACACAGTCGAGGCGTGGGCAAGTGTCATTCCTATTTATTCACTCCCACTGTCAATTAAATGGTCTATCCCGTAAGTGATTGGCTGTGCGACCTGTGGCGCGATGCGTGATTCCGCTATTTGATGGATCGTGCCGGGCGCGGCTAGTCCGTCCCCCTTCCAGCTTGCGTGTGCGCCTAAACGTCACGGCCTTCCTACATTCTGAGGGCCGCGATTCGCGCCTGGCTAGATTTAATTTACGGCCGCATCCGTTGAAGTCCACACGATGCACTTACGGCATTGTAATGAAACCGGGCTGAAAGGGCCCTAAAAGTATAAAGGAAGCAATAAAAGTCATTCGAATTACTGTAAAAACAATCCACAATGATCAAATATGTTAATAAAATCTTTTTATTGTCATGTACATCCTGAATATGGCGGCCATATTAACCCTTTAGCACTCAGAAAGGCTAGAATGTGTCCCCTAAACATATCAACATTATCTGATTTACATCTCTTTTATCACATCTACATTTTTTAACACAAATATTGGATATATTTCAACACCACATTACATAGATCATGTAGCATGGGCACAAATTCAAATGTGGGCCAGAATATTAGGAGTTACTAATTGAAATGGCTAAACCAATCCATAATCAGGGAACTTCATAACATGATGAAGCTTAGATACACCAGTGAGCTTTTCCATTTGTGAAATCCACCCGGATAATCACATCTGGGGTAATTAGCAAGCTATATAACCACATCATCATCCATGAATTAGCAAGTCTGAACCATCATGGATAGCAGCAACCTAAGTGCGGCGTATAGGTATGTGAGTAGAGTGCAGCGTCGTAGGAATGGATATTTGTTTCGAATGTTGCAGAGTGGAAACCGGGCAGTCAGGCGTGCGACTGAGGAGTGGCTGAGGCGTGACAGAGAGGGGCGGCTGGGAGTGAATGGGGGTGAGCATGCTGATGCAATCCATGGTGGTCCGGAACCAAGCCAGGCAAGTGGCTCATCACAGGATATGCCTAGGGTCATGGTGGGGGGTCAGTTAGGGGAGAGAGCTCCAGTGGCACAGGGACAGGGGGATATGAGGGCACCTGCAGACAGGGAGGAGGACCTTGATGTGGGTGATCAGCTGATGGGGCGGGCAGATGAGAGACCCCTAGAGGGTGTGGCACATGAAGTGGGGGCTCCTGCACAGCCAGACCCACAGGGGGGTGAGCAGGCCCAGGAGCCTGCCAGGAGGATTCGTGCACCCAGGGTGTACAGGGAGAGAGTCACATTAGAGGGGTTAACTGGAGGAGCTCTATGTGGTCCTGAGGGAGGACATGGAGCCTTCCTCACGGACCAATAGAGCCATCCCAGGCATGACACGGATGTTAGCCGCCATACACATCCTATCATCTGGTAGTTTTCAGAACACTGCTAGCATAGTAGGAGGAATGTCTCAGGCAAGCCTTTCAAGGTGCCTGAGCACATTCCTCCATGCTATCGTTTCCGAAAACTGCCAGATACATCAGTTTTCCCCACACTGGGGAAGAGATCTTGAAGGTGAAAGCAGATTTCTTTCAAATGGGAGGTATCCCCAATGTGCTCAGTGCTATAGATTGTACACATGTAGCATTGATACCTCCTAGAGAGCAAGAAGCGCTGTTCCGAAATCGCCAACACTATCATTCCATCAATGTCCAGGTTGTTTGTGATGCAGACATGCGCATACAAAATGTGGTTGCAGGCTTCCCGGGAAGTACTCATGATGCCCATATCCTGCGTCAGTCATCCACCCATCTTTATTTTGAGTCTGGACAAGCTCCACCTGGGTGGCTACTGGGTGAGTACCCATAAAGGATCCCCTAACATATACATCATGTTCCACTGTAATGCTATTCCATTGTTGCGTGAAAAATGCGCAATGAAGCATGCGCCAACAGACAAAATAGAGTCCCTCAATAGCGCGCACAACATCTGCGCGCAGGAGTTGAGATAAGGATTTAAGGGTGGACTTAGGGGTTTTAGGGTTAGGGGTCTTTGGGCTAAGGCTTTGGATTATGAGTGTTAGTGTTAGGCATCAGGTCTCAGTGGTTTGGGTTAGAGGGTTTTGGCCCATTAGTCAATAGATTCTACAACTTGCGCTCTTTGATGGACGCACATTTTGGCACACAATTTCCAACAGTGCGCTACTGTCACCGGCTTCTGACAGCGCCGTATTGTCCGCGCTCATTTGCTGTGCGCCATAAAGAAGGTGTGCCGACTGAGCCATTGCATCGTAGCTTGTTGCTGTGCCTAACCCGATGTGACGTGGTCATAGGAGTATGAAGTTCCAACCCAGAGATCCCTAAACTAACGTCACATTAATCATCGTGTATATTTACAGATGCTTTAACGAGCAGCACAAACTCACATTCATATCTACATCTCCCATTTTTGTTTCCTTCAGGTGATGCAGGATATAGGTGTTTGCCGTGGTTGTTGACCCCTGTGAACAATCCACGCACAGAGGGGGAGGAGAGGTACAATGCGGCCCATGCCAGAACCCGGAATGTAATAGAGCGCACCTTTGGCCTCCTGAAGATGCGCTTCAGATGTTTACATTCCACTGGCTGGGCGCTACAGTATACACCAGTGAAGGTTTGTCACATGATCACGGCCTGCTGTTGTCTGCACAATATAGCAGTACAGGCAAACTGTCTGGGTAACATTGATGATGCTCCGCTTGAACCGGCGGAGCGTCCAGTACCTCCCCCTGGTGAGGATAACATTCAGGGGTCACAACTACGTGCCCACGTCATTCGGGAGTACTTCCCATGTAAGTCTGAAACTAATAACAACCGACTATAATGCACCTTGATTATGGTTACTAATACATCTCTTTTCTCCTTCCCCATTGTCTTCCAGAATATCCAACAGTCCACAGTAGAGGTTACCTTGGTGATGTAACATATGTCCCGTGACGCATTCTTCATACTGGAGCAAATACAGCCTGCTCTGATATCCATTAATGGTAAGTATGCACACATTCCCATACACATCATATATATTGATATCTGCCAACCTCAAGAAGCTAAGCTAAATGGATGGTCTGATGTATTCCACAATGTCAATGGATATAGGCCTCACAATCGTATTTGAAAACATCTTCACAGAACAGTAATGTTCCCATTGTCTGATCATGCTATTCCACATCCCATGGAGGTCAATGCAATTCCTAGCAATCTGGATATATGAACATACCAGCATATTGTAAACCATAATAAATGTACCTCATAGGATGCAAAGAGGGGATCTCTCCAGTTCTTTGTCAGCAAATGCTGGTAAAAGCATTCTCAGTCAGATAACAGGAATAGTCTCAAGTAGGTGTTAACTAGGAATCATTGTGCAATATATAATATGGATTGTGTGACTCATATCATCATATTGCCATTACAGAACTGTTGCAGTGTGTCAACACATTGTTTACCCACACAGACACAGCTACAGATGGTGCAGCAGGTGCAAAGCACCATGGTCCAACACAGGGTATGCACCCTCTATGCACACTAATACTTACTTCTATTATATAAAGGGATTATGATGAGATTTATATTCATCTAATTATTTTTCATGTGGTGTAATGACCACACGTGATTCTAGTAAATGCTATGCATCACCATATTACAGTGCTACTTTTAGGCCAGCATATGATCAAATTTTTACACAGCCTCCTGTCCTCCTAGGTACACTTTGCACCACACCAGTGATACTGATGCATGGTCTGCTACAGTTGAGACTGGATATGATAACCTTATATTCTTATTATAAGGTTATCCATGTGTTCATGTGTTTCTAATGGTCAATGATTTGGGACATTGACATTAATTACATTTAATGGATTATCTTATTTGTGGATCCAGATACTAGTTCAGTATGTAAATCCTGTGTTATGGGAAAAGGATGTGTATAAATCATAAAATAGAAGAAAATATTTGGATAATAACATAAACACCCACACCCAAATATATATATATATATATATATATATATATATATATATATATATATAGATGATGGTAAAATATGTCTAGACATGTCTATGTCATGTCTTCATGCATTTGATTACTGTAATCTTCTGTTTCCATGTCAATAATGTTATGTTAATTAGAAAATAATGCTTTTTTTACCCAAATGATTACACTTTCAATGTTAAATATGATGTTAACATTAACATAATTTAACATCAATTCACATATTAGTACAACATCTAAAATATGAATTAAGAGGGACTTCCTAAACAAATAATTACCTTTTTTATATGATCTAAAACATATTCATATGATCAGCACAAGCCATAACAATGACACAGTGGCTGTTAAGATGTCACCTGAGTTAGTGTGACCAAAGAGTGTTCATGCAGTATTTATGCCAAGTAATTATGCATACATTGTTAGTGCAGATTTCTACATTATGTATGAACACCAGTGATATTTATATGTGGAGGTAAAACTACAAAATCATAATACAGTGTAACGCTGTTCTGTGTCACTATTCTGCTGAAGCTGCTTTATACAAATCACATGTTATCATCATCAGATATGATTACACAAACACTAGATTGAATTTAACTTATGTATTGTATGTATATATAATCTCACATGCACAGCTGCAATGGTGGGACTTAACAGGACAGGTGTACACAAGATTCTTGTTAATGAAGGTAAGTTTGCAGGGACCACAGCCTCTCTACAGCCTCCTTGCTGGCCCAACAGCTACATTGACATCAATGTGATCCTCCTTGTTAGCACTTGGTCATATACCCCTATGTCCCTGTGCCTCTAAAAACTTTTCCCTTATCTGCTACTCTAACAGAATCAAACACATGGCCTATTCTATATAGTTATTTGCCTGTGGAGGTTCAGCTCCAAAATAGATTATTGGCTCACATTTGCAATCAGTGCCAACCACTCTTCTTTTTAAGTGTCAGTTTGTCTATTATGGCAGTTCTCACACCCTGGTATCTAACATACATGACATACTTTCCAATGAATGTGATATACATGATTGCTTACAGTACTCTGATGTGCACTGGATCCATGCTGTTGATGACTATATTTTGGGGTATGACTAGCTTCTAAATAGGCAATGCATTATACCAAGTGTTGTATGGCATGTGGCTTTTCTGATTTGTATTAAACTCCTGTGAACTGGAGTCTGTGTTACCATTGTAGGTGATATAAGTTATGTTGATGTGAATTTTTGACAATAGTTGATGTTCAGAGATGTATGCCGACTCACACATCATACTTTGCAATTTTGTGTTCAGAATGCAATGCATTTACCTATGAGAATGTTTAATACAATATTATTTTGCACTTAAATACATTTTCTTTATTTTTCATTACAATACTGTCTCTTTGACTGCTTTTGAAAGCTCTCAGCAGGGCTTTTTTGATTCCTTACTGGTGATATTCATTACACGTAAGTGTTTAGAGAAAAATCAGCTATCGTAAGTTCTTATGTACACTCAGCAACTTGCATGAGGACCGTTATCTGCAACTTTGATTGGCTTTGAGAAAAAGTGTGGGGCAGCTAACCATAACTTGCTAATGCAGCTCATTTTAGCCTATTCGGTGCTGCACTCATGCAGCTCTGAAATTTTTAATGATTGCGATAGACATGTTGTTAAGTTGCTTATCAACTTGTACCATAAATACCTGCATTAAAGATCGGAATGTGGCTTTAAATATTTCACACTATTAAATTTTATTGTTGTTAAGTATTGTATTATCCCATTGATCTCATTGTGCATTAAAATAAGTCTAATATGCATATTTAAACATACCTATTTTATGCTGTCTTGGCAGCCAATAAAAATTAAATGAGCTTTTTGAGTAAAATGACTGAATACTTTTAAAACATAAAGTTCACATTCAACCATGAAACATATGCTCATAACTCTCTACTTAGATAAAGTAGGAATTCCCGTCACGATTTACAATATGAAAATAGACAGTTCTTGCATGAATTTGGTTTAAAAGAGAATTTGATTGGGTGATGGACAGATATATTGGAAATGCTGACATAAATGGGTTTATTGTTGCAGATATGCAAAGGTGGATTAACAGAATGGCAAAATTTCACAGAAATATATTGTCATACATTTTAGAATTGAATAATACAATCCCTTAATGAGATTGCTCAGCAGGTGGAAGTCGGAAGCCATACTAGTCAGAAGACATAATAAATATATTAAAGTATTTTACATTTAAAAGCACTGCAAAATTCTAAAGAAAATAAAAAGCTGTCTCTTGACTCCAGTACTTTGCCATCAGACTAGGTTTTACATTCGGATGAGACATGTAGAAACTTAAACTGATAAAAGTTAACACTTTAACTTCTGTTCTTTTTTATTAAGTACATCTATAGAAAAAAATTATGCATCATATGTGCATACGTTTATCTATTAAAATTTAGGGCTTTATTAATTTTATAAAAATACAATAAAGACCATGTATATTTGTCATGGGCCATCGAAATAAAAATGCCTTGTTATAGTTAGATAAAAAATGACAAATTAAAAATTGTGTGACCAGAGAGTCTTCTATTGTATTCAGATTATTCAGCAATTCAAAAATAAATTCATTTTTTATCTTATAATATCTTGTCTTCTCAGTAAAATGTCTGACTACACAAAAATATGTCTTAAACATAACATATATGGTTTAAATAAATGATTATTATTTTTTTTTGTATTTAATAGAAAATACTAGTCAGCAGCAGCTAAGTTACATACATGTGTTTTTTTTATAAAAAATAAAAAAATGTACCTTTAAAATATAAATATACTTTTAAAATATATATCCCATATATATATATATATATATATCCCATTGTACTCAATATTTGCAAAGATATCAGGATGGAACATACATCTGCAGAAGTCACTAGTTGGCACACATTCTGAAAATTACCATGGAAATAATATAGTTGTGCTCAAAAGTTTGCATACCTGGCAGAAATTGTGAAATGTTGGCATTTATTTAGAAAATATGGCTGATCATGCAAAAACATTTTTTGAAGGATAGTGATCATATAAAGCCATTTATTATCACATAGTTGTTCGGCTCCTTTTTAAATTATAATGATAACTGAAACCTCCCAAATGGCGCTGATCAAAAGTTTACATACTCATTTAGCCATTTATTTAATTCCACATTAAATTCCCTCTACGTGTTAAAATGTAGCCCGTAACGTAGCTCACAAGACTTAACGCTATTAAATTGGCCTCAAGGGTACCTGGAGACAACTTGTGGGTTAGGTGCGAGGAAGACTGAAAAAAGCCTAAGGGACGTGGAACGTGTTCTCTCAAGCCCGTAACCGCTATGTTTCCAATCATGCTTTTAAATTGCATCGAAGATCACTGGTGTTCAAACTCGTAACTCACAAATGGAGTCAAGAAGCCAACGAGTGCTAGAGAAGACCCGCAAGGGGGTAAAGTCCAATCCGTAGCATTTTAAATGCAAATATCACCACACTACTGTACTTTTATTAAAAGGGAAAGTGATAGAATATCATATTTACGGCTTTATGAATATTGCATCATAACTGAAATGTGGGTCCGATTGTAACTCGGAATTGAACCCCGGAAGACTTTGAAATCCCACCTCCATTTTTCACTGACTTAATTCTGACAATCTCTGTTGCCATTGGCTCCATCCCAACTCGTAACTACAAGTTAGACTAATTGATCCCGTTCACGGCCGCACATTTGACGAGCAAAATATGGTTTACGAGTTTGCCTCTCAAGCCTGTAACTTGCAGCCTGTTCTAATTTAATAGCACCATAAATCAGCAACTCTTTAAGCTCGCAGCCGTTGCAGGTCTCACGACGCACATACAAGCTTCAAATTGTATGTGGCTGTTAGTTCTTAATACTGTGTATTGCTCCCTTTAGCATCAATGACAGTGTGCAGTCTTTTATAATGGTTGTCTATGAGGCCCCTAATTATTGCAGGTGGTATAGCTGCCCATTCGTTTTTGCAAAATGCCTCCAGGTCATGAAAATTCTTTGGTAGTCTTGCATGAACCACACGTTTGAGATCTCACCAGAGTGGCTCAGTGATATTAAGGTCAGGAGACTGTCATGGCCACTCCAGAACCTTCACCTTTTTCTGCAGTAACCAATGGAGAGTCAACTTGGCATTGTGCTTAGGGTCATTGTCATGCAGGAAAGTCCAAGAGCATTCCATGGACAGCCTTCGTGCAGAAGAATGTAAATTGTCTGCCAGTATTTTTTGACAACATGCTGCATTCATCTTGCCATCAATTTTCACAAGATTCCCTGTGCCTTTAGAACTCATGCACCCCCTCATCAGTGAGCCACCACCAGGCTTCACAGTAGGGATGGTATTCATTTTATTATAGGCCTTGTTGACCCTACTCCAAACATAGCGCTTATGGTTGTGACCATAAAGCTCTTATTTGGTCTCATCACTCCAAATTACAGTGTGCCAGAAGCTGTGAGATATGTCATGGTGTTGTTGGGCATATTGTAACCGGGCTTTTTGTGGTATTGGCGGAGTAAAGGCTTCTTTCTGGCATCTCGACCATGTAGCTAATTTTTTTTCAAGTATCGTCATATTCTGCTCCTTGAAACAACCACACTATCTTTTTCCAGAGCAGCCTATATTTCTTCTGAGGTTACCGGTGGGTTTTTCTTTGTATTCCAAACAATTATTCTGGCAGATGTGGCTGAAATTTTTCTTGGTCAACCTGTCCTTGACTTGGTATCAAGAGATCCCTGAATTTTCCACTGCTTAATAAGTGATTAAACAGTACTGACTCGCATTTTCAAGGCTTTGGATACCTTTTTATATCCTTTACCATCTTTATGAAGTTCCATTACCTTGTTAAGTAGGTTTTTTGACAGTTCTTTTCTGCTCCCCATGGTTCAGTGTCTAGCCTGCACAGTGCATCCTTGTGAGAGCTAATAAACTCAATGACTATTTATACACAGACACTAATTGCAATTTAAAAAGCCACAGGTGTGGGAAATTAACCTTTTAAATTGCCATTTTAACCTGTGTGTGTGTCACCTTGTGTGTCTGTTACAAAGCCAAACATTGAAGGATATGTAAACTTTTGATCAGGGCCATTTGGATGATTTCTGTTATCATTATGATTTAAAAAGGAGCAAAACAACTACGTGATACTATATGGCTTCATATGATCACTATCCTTCAACAAAAATATTTTTTTTGCATGATCAGTCATATTTTCAAAATAAATGCCAACATTTCACAATTTCTGCCAGGGTATGCACACTTTTGAGCACAATTGTATGTCAAGCAGGGCGTTTGACGTCTTAGGCTTCCATGTGATTAGTGCAGTAACATGCGATTTACCTTGTTCTCTGGAGCTCTGGGAACTTTTAAACATATAACACTGCATAGACCCTTATTCAAAATCATATATCAACATTATTTCATCAAAATTACTGAAGCTATTCTATGACTACTGAAAAAAAGCCTGTAGGAGGGTCTGCCTGGAGCTCTCTAGCCTTAAAGTGTGCTTGCAGCCTGCTTGCAGGAGAATCAAAGTCTAAAGCTCAGAAGTCGCCATAGTAATGCTGAAGAATGGAATGCACTACATGAACACATTACACTAGTCCTAACATCCTACCATATCCCTATCTATCTATATAAACCCCATGGTAGGAAAGAGGATAAATAAAAATACAAACTAATGCAGGGGGTTTATGACCCCTCTGCCTATGACCCGCTACCTGCTAAAGACCGGGGATCCCCCAGGAATCCTACTTTCTACCTGCTAGGAGAACAGGGGTTTTTGTACTACCCTGTTTCCCCGATGGTAAGACACTGTCTTATTTTTTTTTGGAAGGCCAAAATATACTCTAGGGCTTATTTTCAGGGGGATGCCTTATTTACCCATGAAGAAGACTACAGTACACAGTTATTGTTGAAAAAAAACTGAATTTTATTACCTGTATATGGTGAAACCATTGTTTATATACTGTATGCATTTTAAACAGGCTTTATATACAGTAAGTGGTATTGCTCACAGCAAAAGAAACCTGTCTGCGTGTCTCACTTTTGGATGTTCTGGCCGTGAACAAACTCCTGCAGTCTCCGTTAAGGAGGGATGAGGGAATCTGCCTGTGTTTCCTTGCGCGGAGTCACGTGCGCGCGCTGCAGTCCTGTCACTTCCTCCTCTTCACTTCATGACGAGGCGCGGCACGCAGCCATGGAGGCAAATACGGTAGACGGAGGGACCACACGGGGTCACCCACCGTACCATCCGATTCGGGTAAGCGCAGGTATCGGTGGGTGGCTTATTTGCGGGGGGTGCCTGATTTTACATTTTTTTCTAAAAAGGGGGGGCTGTCTTATTTGATGGCCCTGCCTTATCATCGGGGAAACACGGTATATGGATTAATTTTCACCTTTTATAATTCTCCCAGTATATTGTTGATTACCTAATAAGGGGCTTGTACCCTGTGAATAATTATTTGTATATTTGTTATGGACCTCATTCAGTTCCCTATATCACAAAGTTACACATGCAAAAAGTGCACAGTAACTCACCTAACTTTTCTATTCACCGCTGCATGATTGCTAGTGAGCTACCCCTGATGACTAAGAACAAATCTAACCTGCAAATTATGACAACATTTCCCATTGCTTCTTTTTACATCCAAAATATCTTTCACTCCTTCATACTTTTACACTAAATCTATGTGCAATTCAGACTTTACTGAGCACTTTACAGCAGAAAATTTACAGGTACTAAATACCACTCACAAATACAGTACTTAAACAGACACTAAAGCACTAAAAGCTGTGAATGCTATAGGCATCTATGTGCAAATAAAACTATTTAACTTTAACTTTCTATGGGTGACTCATCATACATATGGAGACAGAAAATGTGCTCAAAGCGGACTAAAATGATTAAAGAGATAGTACATAACTAAATAGCATTAAAAAAAGCATATATCGGCACTTGAAAATCGTCTAAGCGAAAGAAAAAAAAAACGGGGCTACACGACCCCGAAGCGCACAAAACACCGCCAGAGACGTACTACCCAGACACGTAAAAGGTACAAAATACACTATTAGGAAGGAGAGAACATGCTAACACATAGAATATCGCCACCATTTTACAGCACTAACTTGCAAACTTTGGTCTCGCGCAGCTAGCCTATATATACTACACACTTGCCACATTGCTGACACTTTCTCCTCAGGTGATCACAGTCTGACTTGACATTTTCTGCTGCTGGAAAATCCAAAGAGATTGTTAGCTCTTCAGGATATTGATTTCTGGCTATTAATTATAAATAGATAAAGTATGTAATGGTTTAAATACTTCATACAAAATGCATCCATTGTTATATTATTTCTGCATACTTGACAGTTAAAAAGGTTAATATTGTTTAAAAAATATGGTTTGACAGTTCTTCAAATACAAGTTCGATGTTAAAAAAATAAAAACATTTATTTAAATTGTTATACTTCTTTGTAGATAACAAAAAGCTTATCACAGACTCACATTGTGTGGCAAACAGCATTCCCAGCCTTACAATTTTATTGCCGTCATTTTTGACGGGCAACTCGCTAGTATATATATATATATACTAGCGAATTGCCCGTCAAAAAATGACGGCAATCAAATCGTAAGGTAGCTAATGCTGTTTGGTGTGTAATACTAAAATATATAATATATTAATAAATTAATATACTTTACCTATTTTGAAGCATTGTGTTGAAGAGCTGACAATCTGTTTTCATGTTGTTGCAGCATTAGTGGTGTGGAGCTGCTGTGTAAGCGTGGTGAATGTGTGCAGTGTAATACTGTGCGTGCGTGAGACGAAACCGTTAGTGTAGTGGTGTACTTCCGCATTGGCGTAAAATGGCGGGTTATATGTGTTATGCGTCTTTGCAGATTATCCGTCGGTGCTTTGTGGTGTTTTTCGAGTTTTGTGTGTTGTTTTGCGAGTGTGTTATGGTGTTTTACGTGTTGAGAGTGCTGTAGCCTCGTTTTCGTTTTTTTCGTCGGCCATTTTTTCTCTTGCTTAGCGATTTAATTAGTGTCTAAAGTGTTTTATTTTTATTTAAATGAATGTGTAACTTGGTTTTTTGAGGTGCTGGATGGTTCCTCTTGCTGTAGGTAAGTTTTTTATGTGTGTGTTGTGTGTATTTATTGTGTTTTAAATGTTTGTATGTCGGCGTGTTGCGTCCGATGTTTGCGAGTTCGTAATGTCTGGTAACGTGTCTCGTATGGTGTTTGTGTGTGTAGCCTCGTTTTCGTTTTGTTTGGCGGACATTTTTTCTGTCACTTATCAAATTTTTTATTGTCCAAACGCTTTTATTTTGAGTGAAATGAAGGTGTAAGTTGCATTTTTGAGGTCCTGGCTGCTCCCTGTTGCTGTAGGTAAGCTTTTTATGTATGTGCTGTGTGTATGTATTGTGTTGTTAATTTTGTAATGTTCGCGAGTTGCGTCCGAGTGTTGCGAGGCCGTAATGTGTGTGAACGTGTGTCGTATGTTGTTTGCATTGCTCGTAAAATGTAGCGAGTGTCGGAATGTGTGTGTCGTGTTATTTTCGTTGCGACGTGAAGTTTGCGAGGGTCGCAGTTGCTGGCCAAAGGCGCTCCATGCCAGCAACTGAGGCCCTCGCCCCGGTGCCCACGCAGCGCGAGCCGCGGCCCTCGCTTTGCGAGGGCCGCTACGCAAGCCCGCAAGCGTTAGCAACAACTCGCATGCTCACAACTATATATGTGATATATATATATATATATATATATATATATATATAAAAAGTATTAACTGCTTTCTTTAGAAAATAGTGATCATAACCGTAAAATAAGCGCTTGAACACAATTTGGAAATCTTAATAAATGTGATCACTTGTAAACCACCTTTATGTCACTGTAATGGGCTGGAATGTTCATGTTACAATGTTTTGGAATGAAAAGAAGGATGTATATCTCATCATCATGTCACACGTCATGCAGAATTCAGGTGGTGTGTGCATTGATGTGAATTGGTGTTAAAAATTATAATATTAACATCAGATTTAACATAGTGAAAACACTTGACCATAACAACATCAAATACTAATTGACAAAAGTGTAGGTTTACAGTCATCAAATGCATGAAGTGATGGATACAAGATTATTATCAATATACTAAAATATTATTGTTAAAGGGATAGTAAACTCACCATAGTTGCTGTGCAGGATGTTATAGAGTAAGGTTGTATGTAGAGGAAAAATCAAGTGCTGTTGTTGAAGTGACTGCAGGAGCTGCGTGACAGGTGTTTATGAATGGTTTGTTTACATCATGCGGTGCAGCCCCTCTTTTGCCAGCTGGTAAACGCGCGTTTATGCTGCATGTGATCAGAGAGAGAGAGAAGAATTGCAGGTGTTACAATAACTTATGCTTGCTTGTTGCTGGGGCAGAAAGTGCTTCACAATCTGTGCATCTCTGCAACAATCAGAACTCAGCTGATTGTGATGTCACACACACCCTCTCTCACTCAAATGTAGGTGGTGGCACTAGCACTCGGGGATGTAATTAAACACAGAAACTTACATTATTTTAAACTTCAATATCTTCAGCAAAAGAGCTTGGATTTCAAAAATTCTGAAAGTATTTCAACTTGCCTTCTTCAGATCTTTCCACTGCTGTCCTCCACATTGTGCTGTGTTTACTGTCCCTTTAAGTAATCATTCTGTAGGTTTATGTCCCAAATCAGTAACCTTTAGAAACACACGGAAACATCGATAACTGTATAACAATATCATTGTTTACTATATACACAGAGAACATTCATAAATGTATCTGACTGTGCATTAATATCTTGAGCGTGGTGTGCACGTCTTTGAGATGACAGGAGGCTGCTTGGGAAAATGGGAAAGACCTAAAGAGGTCACAGAGTCACTGTATCACATATAACAGTTGACAAACTGCGAGTTGTCGTCACGCTTTGCGAGCTCGCTTTGTGAGCTCGCAATAACTGTGTCCCTTGCAAAGCGAGGGACGCAGTTCTGGGTGCAAATGTGGACCTCGAGAAGTGAGGGCCACATTTGCGGAGGTGGAGGCTTCTCCGTCCGCTGCAGGCCGCAAATGCGGACCCTCGCGAACCCAGTGTACGCATTTGCGGAGGTGGAGGCTCTACCGCGCCTCACTCACAGTAAAAAGCAACCCAGAAAAGCGTGACTTTGAAAAAAAATAAACTATGCCACAGGACTTAAAAAAAAAGAATTACAAGGTCTCAAAAATACGAAGTTAACGTTTGAAATGTGTACATTCAAAAACAACAAAAACACTGAAAAATACAAAAAAAGATTAAAAAAAAAACCACACACAGCATGGGGGGACAGCCACGACATCTGCCAGTGAGGTTGCACGTGAATTAAAATCAAATTTAAGCAATTTCGGAACTTGAAAATCGGCTAAGTGAAAAAAAAAATGGTGGCCAAAAAAAATTGGAAACGAGGCTACATGACCACGAAGCGTGCAAAACACTGCCAGGTACATACAATTTTGCCAGGGACATACAAGGTACAAAAATACACAGTTAGGAAGCATGGAAAATGCTTGCGAGCCGCATAAAACGCAGAATATCGCCGCCATTTTACAACACTAAGTTGCAAATCTACACATTATGATTCTGAAATGGTGGCTTTCCCACCTAAAACAACAGTTTTGTCTCGCACACAGAGCCTATATATAGAGCACACTTGCCACAATGCTGACACATTCTCCTCAGGTGATGACAGTCTGACTGGACATTTTCTGCTGCTGGAAAATCCAAAGAGATTGTTTAGGATATTGATTGCTGGATATATTAATTACAAATAGGTAAAGTATATTAATTAATTAATTAATTAATTATTATAACAAAAAATATATTTATATAAAAAAAATAGAGCAGGGGAGAGGCTCACAATAAGTGCCAAAGTCACTGATTGCGATACCTTAGCTATAGTTAGTTTAATTACAGAGAAGATCTGAACAAACAATGCTTTCTGGTTATATATTAGGTTCCTTGGAAAAATGTGAAATAAAGCATTTTCATAAGATGGAACAAAAAACTTACCACATAACCTAGATATATATTCAAAGGCTATGTACCATAATTTTTTTATTCCAGGTCAATCCCACCAGATGTGTCTATAGGAGCCTAATTGGGCACACCTCCAAGATTTTTTCAAGTTTTCAGATTTCTGAATTAGAGCAAATTTAGATGGAATCCAGTGCCACCTATTTATACATTTAAAAGAAAATGTATCTCTATAAGCTATAAGATTTAAAAATATTCTGTGTAAATCCTTTCGCCTTAAACCAGGTACTTACATTATGTCTTCATCTGCTCCTATATACAGATGTATTAACTCCTGGATTATGTAATCAAATTTAATTACACACATACAGCGTGCTGAGATAATAATAAATGTCAACAAAGGTCGTCATAAGCTAAAAAAGGCAGAGGAGGAGAAGAATCTAGCCAAAAAAAATCTGTAGGTTCAGTACTGCAACCGTCACAATAAACCAACTTACCTGGTCTTCATCATGTATCTGTCATGAAAAATTGACATAGTAATGATGTGGCATCTTACAAGGAATGTCATTGGGCCAAGTCACGTGTTATCAGATTATAAAGGATTTTTATGATATCATGATGTATGAAAAGTATCTGTTCTCATACTGATGAGAGGATGACATGCTTAACCAATGCATGTATTAATGTGGGCTTTGATTAATATGCCAATGTCAGACTTTGCAAGTCCCCTCCATATCTGTTAAATAAAATTTAACAATCATGTTTTCTAAAACATGATATATGATCGAAATAATAGCGTGTTAGATCATTCTGGAGGCGGGATATCATTGATAGAATTGCTGATCTGATCTAATCTGCCACTGTGTATCTATTTCACTTACATTGTTTGGTAGCACTGCTTGCAGATTACAAGGATACCTTCATGGACCTGAATTGTGCCTAAAATCAACAGGATCTCGTCTCAACGGTATTCCTCAGTGACCATCAAGGCAAGGAGGGGCAAGGCTGTGGGTGCGCATGGGATGCCTCCAGGATGGAGGAGGCTGTGATGACAATCAGAGCATACTGGGTGATGTTGATGCTCAACTGTGTGAGTGTGTTCTGGTTATGTACCGCCTCTATCTGACAGATGTGCCTCCTCACCTCCCAATAGAGCAATCTATTGTTGTGACCTTCCAAGGCCTGGTGGGAGGAGACCCTGGTCCTGCAACCAATGGGGATGGACGTACGGCCAAGCCATGCATGGCTGTGAGAGTAGGCGGCCTTAGTGGGGGGCCCAGTAGAGAGGTGCGGGGGACCGGCTGTAATCCGTGGGGGTCCTTGCGTTTTGTGGCAACCAGGATGTGTCGTTGGTGGAATTACTATCGGTCGCATAGGGGGCCTGGGTGGTGAATCTATCTGGGGGAGGATAGGAAAAATGCCACAGGTGTGGCTGACAGTTCAGCAAGTCCCCCCCACTGGCCATATGAATTGAGAGACCTCCAGACCAGACCCCTTTTAATGCTCCAAACCATTTAAACTAGACTGTTAATGCTTGCTCTTTCTTTAAATTTTATTTAAAAAAAAAAAAAGGTTCATTTTGCTTTGTTGTTAAATTTGTTATATTTCAATTACTTTTGTATATTGTTTCCCTGCATTCCCCTATCCCTATCTTCCCTCTGTTACAATTACCCCATTTAGTGTAGTTTCACCTAACATTCCTATTTCAGTTGCCTGCCTGTGTCAGGCTCACAGCTTATATTGTGCTCATTGACATAAAACAACACTTTTTTGACTGTAATAGATTGAATAGCAATTGCCTGCCTACAGGCGTGTGTGTGAAGCCTATTGCATCTACTCTGCCAACTTTTGCCAGTGCACAGTGATACGTCATATCTCGTGCAACCGTAGTGTACAGTGACATAAAACAACACTTTTTTGACTGTAATCGATTGAATATCAGTTGCCTGCCTACAGGCGTGTGTGTGAAGCCTATTGCATCTACTCTGCCAACTTTTGCCAGTGCACAGTGACACTCATATCTGGTGCAACCGTAGTGTACAGTGGCATAAAACAACACTTTTTTGTCTGTAATCGATGGAATATCAGTTTTCAGAATTCAGGTGGTGTGTGCATTGATGTGAATTGGTGTTAAAAATTATAATATTAACATCAGATTTAACATAGTGAAAACACTTGACCATAACAACATCAAATACTAATTGACAAAAGTGTAGGTTTACAGTCATCAAATGCATGAAGGGATGGATACAAGATTATTATCAATATACTAAAATATTATTGTTAAAGGGATAGTAAACTCACCGTAGTTGCTGTGCAGGATGTTATAGAGTAAGGTTGTATGTAGAGGAAAAATCAAGTGCTGTTGTTGAAGTGACTGCAGGAGCTGCGTGACAGGTGTTTATGAATAGTTTGTTTACATCATGCGGTGCAGCCCCTCTGTTGCCAGCTGGTAAACGCGCGTTTATGCTGCGTGTGATCAGAGAGAGAGAGAAGAATTGCAGGTGTTACAATAACTTATGCTTGCTTGTTGCTGGGGCAGAAAGTGCTTCACAATCTGTGCATCTCTGCAACAATCAGAACTCAGCTGATTGTGATGTCACACACACCCTCTGTCACTCAAATGTAGGTGGTGGCACTAGCACTCGGGGATGTAATTAAACACAGAAACTTACATTATTTTAAACTTCAATATCTTCAGCAAAAGAGCTTGGATTTCAAAAATTCTGAAAGTATTTCAACTTGCCTTCTTCAGATCTTTCCACTGCTGTCCTCATCATTGTGCTGTGTTTACTGTCCCTTTAAGTAATCATTCTGTAGGTTTATGTCCCAAATCAGTAACCTTTAGAAACACACGGAAACATCGATAACTGTATAACAATATCATTGTTTACTATATACACAGAGAACATTCATAAATGTATCTGACTGTGCATTAATATCTTGAGCGTGGTGTGCACGTCTTTGAGATGACAGGAGGCTGCTTGGGAAAATGGGAAAGACCTAAAGAGGTCACAGAGTCACTGTATCACATATAATAGTTGACAAACTGCGAGTTGTCGTCACGCTTTGCGAGCTCGCTTTGTGAGCTCGCAATAACTGTGTCCCTTGCAAAGCGAGGGACACAGTTCTGGGTGCAAATGTGGACCTCGAGAAGTGAGGGCCAGATTTGCGGAGGTGGAGGCTTCTATGTCCGCTGCAGGCCGCAAATGCGGACCCTCGCGAACCCAGTGTACGCATTTGCGGAGGTGGAGGCTCTACCGCGCCTCACTCACAGTAAAAAGCAACCCAGAAAAGCGTGACTTTGAAAAAAAATAAACTATGCCACAGGACTTAAAAAAAAAGAATTACAAGGTCTCAAAAATACGAAGTTAACGTTTGAAATGTGTACATTCAAAAACAACAAAAACACTGAAAAATACAAAAAAAGATTTAAAAAAAAAACACACACAGCATGGGGGGACAGCCACGACATCTGCCAGTGAGGTTGCACGTGAATTAAAATCAAATTTAAGCAATTTCGGAACTTGAAAATCGGCTAAGTGAAAAGAAAAATGGTGGCCAAAAAAAATTGGAAACGAGGCTACATGACCACGAAGCGTGCAAAACACTGCCAGGTACATACAATTTTGCCAGGGACATACAAGGTACAAAAATACACAGTTAGGAAGCATGGAAAATGCTTGCGAGCCGCATAAAACGCAGAATATCGCCGCCATTTTACAACACTAAGTTGCAAATCTACACATTATGATTCTGAAATGGTGGCTTTCCCACCTAAAACAACAGTTTTGTCTCGCACACGGAGCCTATATATAGAGCACACTTGCCACAATGCTGACACATTCTCCTCAGGTGATGACAGTCTGACTGGACATTTTCTGCTGCTGGAAAATCCAAAGAGATTGTTTAGGATATTGATTGCTGGATATATTAATTACAAATAGGTAAAGTATATTAATTAATTAATTAATTAATTATTATAACAAAAAATATATTTATATAAAAAAAATAGAGCAGGGGAGAGGCTCACAATAAGTGCCAAAGTCACTCATTGCGATAGCTTAGCTATAGTTAGTTTAATTACAGAGAAGATCTGAACAAACAATGCTTTCTGGTTATATATTAGGTTCCTTGGAAAAATGTGAAATAAAGCATTTTCATAAGATGGAACAAAAAACTTACCACATAACCTAGATATATATTCAAAGGCTATGTACCATAATTTTTTTATTCCAGGTCAATCCCACCAGATGTGTCTATAGGAGCCTAATTGGGCACACCTCCAAGATTTTTTCAAGTTTTCAGATTTCTGAATTAGAGCAAATTTAGATGGAATCCAGTGCCACCTATTTATACATTTAAAAAAAAATGTATCTCTATAAGCTATAAGATTTAAAAATATTCTGTGTAAATCCTTTCGCCTTAAACCAGGTACTTACATTATGTCTTCATCTGCTCCATTATACAGATGTATTAACTCCTGGATTATGTAATCAAATTCAATTACACACATACAGCGTGCTGAGATAATAATAAATGTCAACAAAGGTCGTCATAAGCTAAAAAAGGCAGAGGAGGAGAAGAATCTAGCCAAAAAAAATCTGTAGGTTCAGTACTGCAACCGTCACAATAAACCAACTTACCTGGTCTTCATTATGTATCTGTCATGAGAAATTGACATAGTAATGATGTGGCATCTTACAAGGAATGTCATTGGGCCAAGTCACGTGTTATCAGATTATAAAGGATTTTTATGATATCATGATGTATGAAAAGTATCTGTTCTCATACTGATGAGAGGATGACATGCTTAACCAATGCATGTATTAATGTGGGCTTTGATTAATATGCCAATGTCAGACTTTGCAAGTCCCCTCCATATCTGTTAAATTAAATTTAACAATCATGTTTTCTAAAACATGATATATGATCGAAATAATAGCGTGTTAGATCATTCTGGAGGCGGGATATCATTGATAGAATTGCTGATCTGATCTAATCTGCCACTGTGTATCTATTTCACTTACATTGTTTGGTAGCACTGCTTGCAGATTACAAGGATACCTTCATGGACCTGAATTGTGCCTAAAATCAACAGGATCTCGTCTCAACGGTATTCCTCAGTGACCATCAAGGCAAGGAGGGGCAAGGCTGTGGGTGCGCATGGGATGCCTCCAGGATGGAGGAGGCTGTGATGACAATCAGAGCATACTGGGTGATGTTGATGCTCAACTGTGTGAGTGTGTTCTGGTTATGTACCGCCTCTATCTGACAGATGTGCCTCCTCACCTCCCAATAGAGCAATCTATTGTTGTGACCTTCCAAGGCCTGGTGGGAGGAGACCCTGGTCCTGCAACCAATGGGGATGGACGTACGGCCAAGCCATGCATGGCTGTGAGAGTAGGCGGCCTTAGTGGGGGGCCCAGTAGAGAGGTGCGGGGGACCGGCTGTAATCCGTGGGGGTCCTTGCGTTTTGTGGCAACCAGGATGTGTCGTTAGTGGAATTACTATCGGTCCCATAGGGGGCCTGGGTGGTGAATCTATCTGGGGGAAGAGAGGAAAAATGCCACAGGTGTGGCTGACAGTTCAGCAAGTCCCCCCCACTGGCCATATGAATTGAGAGACCTCCAGACCAGACCCCTTTTAATGCTCCAAACCATTTAAACTAGACTGTTAATGCTTGCTCTTTCTTTAAATTTTATTTAAAAAAAAAAAAAGGTTCATTTTGCTTTGTTGTTAAATTTGTTATATTTCAATTACTTTTGTATATTGTTTCCCTGCATTCCCCTATCCCTATCTGCCCTATGTTACAATTACCCCATTTAGTGTAGTTTCACCTAACATTCCTATTGCTCGGAACCTATCTACTGCATTAAACATGGTATTGCTGTGGGTATTGGTCGCACATCTGATGCTGCCTACCAATGGATTTGACTAGGGAGAGATTATACATATATTCCTAGTCAAATCCAGAGAGCTTACATATCCCTTTCATTGGTGGGAAGTAGTGATGTCCCGAACAGTTCACCGGAGAACTATTCGCGGCGATTTTCGCATGTTCGCGCCCGCCACGAATGGCGAACACATGCGCTTTTCGGTTTGCCCCCTATACTTTATCATTGAGGAAACTTTGAACATCATTTATTTTATTTAATAATTTTTTGTGTGTAATGTATGCCTGCCTACCAGCGTGTGTGTGTGACAGGCTAACACCTAACAGCTTATATTGTGCATATTTTCACTACTCATACCTGGTGGTGTAACATACATTGAAAACAACCATTTTTTTCCTGTAATCTAATTTCAGTTGCCTGCCTGTGTCAGGCTCACAGCTTATATTGTGCTCATTGACATAAAACAACACTTTTTTGACTGTAATAGATTGAATAGCAATTGCCTGCCTACAGGCGTGTGTGTGAAGCCTATTGCATCTACTCTGCCAACTTTTGCCAGTGCACAGTGATACGTCATATCTGGTGCAACCGTAGTGTACAGTGACATAAAACAACACTTTTTTGACTGTAATCGATTGAATATCAGTTGCCTGCCTACAGGCGTGTGTGTGAAGCCTATTGCATCTACTCTGCCAACTTTTGCCAGTGCACAGTGACACTCATATCTGGTGCAACCGTAGTGTACAGTGGCATAAAACAACACTTTTTTGTCTGTAATCGATGGAATATCAGTTTTCAGAATTCAGGTGGTGTGTGCATTGATGTGAATTGGTGTTAAAAATTATAATATTAACATCAGATTTAACATAGTGAAAACACTTGACCATAACAACATCAAATACTAATTGACAAAAGTGTAGGTTTACAGTCATCAAATGCATGAAGGGATGGATACAAGATTATTATCAATATACTAAAATATTATTGTTAAAGGGATAGTAAACTCACCGTAGTTGCTGTGCAGGATGTTATAGAGTAAGGTTGTATGTAGAGGAAAAATCAAGTGCTGTTGTTGAAGTGACTGCAGGAGCTGCGTGACAGGTGTTTATGAATAGTTTGTTTACATCATGCGGTGCAGCCCCTCTGTTGCCAGCTGGTAAACGCGCGTTTATGCTGCGTGTGATCAGAGAGAGAGAGAAGAATTGCAGGTGTTACAATAACTTATGCTTGCTTGTTGCTGGGGCAGAAAGTGCTTCACAATCTGTGCATCTCTGCAACAATCAGAACTCAGCTGATTGTGATGTCACACACACCCTCTGGCACTCAAATGTAGGTGGTGGCACTAGCACTCGGGGATGTAATTAAACACAGAAACTTACATTATTTTAAACTTCAATATCTTCAGCAAAAGAGCTTGGATTTCAAAAATTCAGAAAGTATTTCAACTTGCCTTCTTCAGATCTTTCCACTGCTGTCCTCCACATTGTGCTGTGTTTACTGTCCCTTTAAGTAATCATTCTGTAGGTTTATGTCCCAAATCAGTAACCTTTAGAAACACACGGAAACATCGATAACTGTATAACAATATCATTGTTTACTATATACACAGAGAACATTCATAAATGTATCTGACTGTGCATTAATATCTTGAGCGTGGTGTGCACGTCTTTGAGATGACAGGAGGCTGCTTGGGAAAATGGGAAAGACCTAAAGAGGTCACAGAGTCACTGTATCACATATAATAGTTGACAAACTGCGAGTTGTCGTCACGCTTTGCGAGCTCGCTTTGTGAGCTCGCAATAACTGTGTCCCTTGCAAAGCGAGGGACGCAGTTCTGGGTGCAAATGTGGACCTCGAGAAGTGAGGGCCACATTTGCGGAGGTGGAGGCTTCTCCGTCCGCTGCAGGCCGCAAATGCGGACCCTCGCGAACCCAGTGTACGCATTTGCGGAGGTGGAGGCTCTACCGCGCCTCACTCACAGTAAAAAGCAACCCAGAAAAGCGTGACTTTGAAAAAAAATAAACTATGCCACAGGACTTAAAAAAAAAGAATTACAAGGTCTCAAAAATACGAAGTTAACGTTTGAAATGTGTACATTCAAAAACAACAAAAACACTGAAAAATACAAAAAAAGATTTAAAAAAAAACCACACACAGCATGGGGGACAGCCACGACATCTGCCAGTGAGGTTGCACGTGAATTAAAGTCAAATTTAAGGAATTTCGGAACTTGAAAATCGGCTAAGTAAAAAAAAAAATGGTGGCCAAAAAAAATTGGAAACGTGGCTACATGACCACGAAGCGTGCAAAACACTGCCAGGTACATACAATTTTGCCAGGGACATACAAGGTACAAAAATACACAGTTAGGAAGCATGGAAAATGCTTGCGAGCCGCATAAAACGCAGAATATTGCCGCCATTTTACAACACTAAGTTGCAAATCTACACATTATGATTCTGAAATGGCGGCTTTCCGACCTAAAACAACAGTTTTGTCTCGCACACGGAGCCTATATATAGAGCACACTTGCCACAATGCTGACACATTCTCCTCAGGTGATGACAGTCTGACTGGACATTTTCTGCTGCTGGAAAATCCAAAGAGATTGTTTAGGATATTGATTGCTGGATATATTAATTACAAATAGGTAAAGTATATTAATTAACTAATTAATGAATTATTATAACAAAAAATATATTTATATAAAAAAAATAGAGCTGGGGAGAGGCTCACAATAAGTGCCAAAGTCACTCATTGCGATAGCTTAGCTATAGTTAGTTTAATTACAGAGAAGATCTGAACAAACAATGCTTTCTGGTTATATATTAGGTTCCTTGGAAAAATGTGAAATAAAGCATTTTCATAAGATGGAACAAAAAACTTATCACATAACCTAGATATATATTCAAAGGCTATGTACCATAATTTTTTTATTCCAGGTCAATCCCACCAGATGTGTCTATAGGAGCCTAATTGGGCACACCTCCAAGATTTTTTCAAGTTTTCAGATTTCTGAATTAGAGCAAATTTAGATGGAATCCAGTGCCACCTATTTATACATTTAATAAAAAATGTATCTCTATAAGCTATAAGATTTAAAAATATTCTGTGTAAATCCTTTCGCCTTAAACCAGGTACTTACATTATGTCTTCATCTGCTCCATTATACAGATGTATTAACTCCTGGATTATGTAATCAAATTCAATTACACACATACAGCGTGCTGAGATAATAATAAATGTCAACAAAGGTCGTCATAAGCTAAAAAAGGCAGAGGAGGAGAAGAATCTAGCCAAAAAAAATCTGTAGGTTCAGTACTGCAACCGTCACAATAAACCAACTTACCTGGTCTTCATTATGTATCTGTCATGAGAAATTGACATAGTAATGATGTGGCATCTTACAAGGAATGTCATTGGGCCAAGTCACGTGTTATCAGATTATAAAGGATTTTTATGATATCATGATGTATGAAAAGTATCTGTTCTCATACTGATGAGAGGATGACATGCTTAACCAATGCATGTATTAATGTGGGCTTTTATTAATATGCCAATGTCAGACTTTGCAAGTCCCCTCCATATCTGTTAAATTAAATTTAACAATCATGTTTTCTAAAACATGATATATGATCGAAATAATAGCGTGTTAGATCATTCTGGAGGCGGGATATCATTGATAGAATTGCTGATCTGATCTAATCTGCCACTGTGTATCTATTTCACTTACATTGTTTGGTAGCACTGCTTGCAGATTACAAGGATACCTTCATGGACCTGAATTGTGCCTAAAATCAACAGGATCTCGTCTCAACGGTATTCCTCAGTGACCATCAAGGCAAGGAGGGGCAAGGCTGTGGGTGCGCATGGGATGCCTCCAGGATGGAGGAGGCTGTGATGACAATCAGAGCATACTGGGTGATGTTGATGCTCAACTGTGTGAGTGTGTTCTGGTTATGTACCGCCTCTATCTGACAGATGTGCCTCCTCACCTCCCAATAGAGCAATCTATTGTTGTGACCTTCCAAGGCCTGGTGGGAGGAGACCCTGGTCCTGCAACCAATGGGGATGGACGTACGGCCAAGCCATGCATGGCTGTGAGAGTAGGCGGCCTTAGTGGGGGGCCCAGTAGAGAGGTGCGGGGGACCGGCTGTAATCCGTGGGGGTCCTTGCGTTTTGTGGCAACCAGGATGTGTCGTTGGTGGAATTACTATCGGTCCCATAGGGGGCCTGGGTGGTGAATCTATCTGGGGGGGGATAGGAAAAATGCCACAGGTGTGGCTGACAGTTCAGCAAGTCCCCCCACTGGCCATATGAATTGAGAGACCTCCAGACCAGACCCCTTTTAATGCTCCAAACCATTTAAACTAGACTGTTAATGGTTGCTCTTTCTTTAAATTTTATTTAAAAAAAAAAAAAGGTTCATTTTGCTTTGTTGTTAAATTTGTTATATTTCAATTACTTTTGTATATTGTTTCCCTGCATTCCCCTATCCCTATCTGCCCTATGTTACAATTACCCCATTAAGTGTAGTTTCACCTAACATTCCTATTGCTCGGAACCTATCTACTGCATTAAACATGGTATTGCTGTGGGTATTGGTCGCACATCTGATGCTGCCTACCAATGGATTTGACTAGGGAGAGATTATACATATATTCCTAGTCAAATCCAGGGAGCTTACATATCCCTTTCATTGGTGGGAAGTAGTGATGTCCCAAACAGTTCACCGGAGAACTATTCGCGGCGATTTTCGCATGTTCGCGCCCGCCACGAATGGCGAACACATGAGCTTTTCGGTTTGCCCCCTATACTTTATCATTGAGGAAACTTTGAGCATCATTTATTTTATTTAATAATTTTTTGTGTGTAATGTATGCCTGCCTGCCAGCGTGTGTGTGTGACAGGCTAACACCTAACAGCTTATATTGTGCATATTTTCACTACTCATACCTGGTGGTGTAACATACATTGAAAACAACCATTTTTTTCCTGTAATCTAATTTCAGTTGCCTGCCTGTGTCAGGCTCACAGCTTATATTGTGCTCATTGACATAAAACAACACTTTTTTGACTGTAATAGATTGAATAGCAATTGCCTGCCTACAGGCGTGTGTGTGAAGCCTATTGCATCTACTCTGCCAACTTTTGCCAGTGCACAGTGATACGTCATATCTGGTGCAACCGTAGTGTACAGCGACATAAAACAACACTTTTTTGACTGTAATCGATTGAATATCAGTTGCCTGCCTACAGGCGTGTGTGTGAAGCCTATTGCATCTACTCTGCCAACTTTTGCCAGTGCACAGTGACACTCATATCTGGTGCAACCGTAGTGTACAGTGGCATAAAACAACACTTTTTTGTCTGTAATCGATTGAATATTAGTTGCCTGCCTAAAGGCGTGTGTGTGAGGCCTACAGCGTCTACTCTGCCAACTTTTGCCAGTGCACAGTGACATTCATATCTGGTGGCACCTTAGATTGCACGCGCAGTGCCCCAAATTTGAAGTAGGAGGTCCGACCATGCATCTTTTTCCATCTCCCTGTTCCAAAAATCAATGCCATATACACGTCCCCTAATAGTGGACGTAACAGGGATTAAACCAATAGGAATAGTACTACTTAACAGTACACACCTTATAATAACGCAGACAGAGGCAACGCAGAGAGAGGAGTCTGAAGAAGAGGAGTCAGAGGAGGAAGGTGGCTTTGAGGAGGTGGAAGACCAAACACAGCAGGCGTCCCAGGGGGCTTGTTGTCAACTTTCGGGGACCCTTGGTGGCAGGGTGGAGGAAGAGACCTTCAATGACATCAGTGAGGACAAGGAACGGGACATGGCTAGCTTGGTATCCAACCTTGTGCAAATGGGGAGTTTGCGGTTGTGCAAAGGGACTGTTTGCGGTTGTTTGCGGTGCATTAAACGGGGAGATTGGTCTGTTACTGTGAAGCGAGTGTAACCCTTACACTACCTGGTCGATACAACATCATACCTGATGTTTTAAAGCATGTTATTCCAAACAATTTAGGAATGTTAGGTGATTTATGCCCTTTATGGCTTAAACCCAGACTCTGCATCAACTATGTAATTTTCCGTGGGAGTTTTGCCATGGATCCCCCTCCGGCATGCCACAGTCCAGGTGTTAGTCCCCTTGAAACAACTTTCCCATCACTATTGTGGCCAGAAAGAGTCCCTGTGGGTTTTGAAATTCGCATGCCCATTGAAGTCTATGGCGGTTCGCGCGGTTTGCCGTTCGTGAACATTTGATTGAAGTTCTCGTCCGATGTTTGCGAACCGAAAATTTGATGTTCGCGACATCACTAGTGGGAAGGTTTACATGGGATGTGTGTTATCTATGTGTGTGTTGGGTACATGTGGTGTACATGTATGTTGGTGTATATGATATTTACCTGGCAAGTAGAGATGTCGCGAACATAACATTTTTGGTTTGCGAACAACGGACGCGAATTTCATCAAATGTTCGCGAACGGGCGAACCGGGCGAACTGCCATAGACTTCAATGGGCAGGCGAATTTCAAAACCCACAGGGACTCTTTCTGGCCACAATAGTGATGGGAAAGTTGTTTCAAGGGGACTAACACCTGGACTGTGGCATGCCGGAGGGGGATCCATGGCAAAACTCCCACGGGAAATTACATAGTTGATGCAGAGTCTGGTTTTAAGCCAAAAAGGGCATAAATCACCTAACATTCCGAAATTGTTTGGAATAACATGCTTTAAAACATCAGGTATGATGTTGTATCGATCAGGTAGTGTAAGGGTTACACCGGCTTCACAGTAACAGACCAATCCACACCGCAAACAACCGCAAACAGTGCCTTTGCACAACCGCAAAATCCCCATTTGCACAAGGTTGGATACCAAGCTAGCCATGTCCCGTTCCTTGTCCTCACTGAGGCCATTGAAGGTCTCTTCCTCCACCGAGCCACCAAGGGTCCCCGAAAGGTGACAACAAGCCCCCTGGGACGCCTGCTGTGTTTGGTCTTCCCCCTCCTAAAAGCCACCTTCCTCCTCTGACTCCTCTTCTTCAGACTCCTCTCTCTGCGTTGCCTCTGTCTGCGTTATTATAAGGTGTGTACTGTTAAGTAGTACTATTCCTATTGGTTTAATCCCTGTTACGTCCACTATTAGGGGACGTGTATATGGCATTGATTTTTGGAACAGGGAGATGGAAAAAGGTGCTTGGTCGGACCTCCTACTTCAAATTTGGGGCACTGCGCGTGCAATCTAAGGTGCCACCAGATAGGAGTGGTGTGTTCAGTTGTACTATTTATTCCTATCAGATTCAATAAAGCAAATAAACCTGTCCTGTTACTAGCCAGGAAACTACAAACCAAAACAACACAAAATAGGATACTTCAAATTAAGACCTCGAAGGAAGAAAAAACAACAAACCCAAATAAAATCCAGAAGATTTTTACAAAACTTTACAATACCCTTTATACGGCAACAAAACACATAGATCTACACAAAATGAGGGGATTTCTTAATTCCTGTGATCTCCCCTTAATAGAAGAAAATGACTTAGAGACTTTAAATGCCAAAGTGACCCTATAGGAAGTGAGAAAAGCAGTCCAGAACCTCAAACCTGGTAAGTCACCAGGCCCAGATGGGTACACCAGTTTATATTATAAAACATTTATAGACATATTAGGCCCGCACTTGGTCACTCTAACAGAGTTCTAGAAGGCAAGCAAACACCAGCAGAGCTGATATCGCTCTATTCCCTAAGGAGGGTCGAGATGCCCTAGAACCAAAAAACTACAGGCCAATATCATTACTAAACTGTGATACAAAGATCCTGTCAAAAATAATAGCGGATAGAATGTCATCCTTCTTGCCTAAGTTAATACATAATGACCAAGTAGGCTTTGTCTCCCACAGGCAAGCGGGAGACAACATTAGAAAAGTCATGAACCTACTGTACCACACCAAAGCCTCTAAAATTCAAGACTGTCTTATGGCCTTTGACATTGAAAAGGCGTTTGATTCCCTGGAGTGGACTTACCTATACGCCACGCTTGAAAAATTTAGTATTAAAGGCCATTTCATAAATCTCATACACTCATTATACAAATCATCCAGGGCAAGGTTACAGATTCTGGGAGATGAGAGATCCTTAATTAAAATAGAAAGATGAACAAGACAGGGGAGCCCCCTTTCTCCCCTTCTATTCGCATTAGCAAAAGAACCCCTGGCTAAGACAATTAGGGCCAACGCTAGGATCACAGGCATAAAAATAGGCCATCACCATTTCAAAACTTGTCTATTTGCAGACGACCTGCTGTGTATGCTCTCAAACACTACCCAATCGGATCAAGAGTTGATTCGAACTATGGAGGAGTTTGGTCAGTTTTCTGGCCTTAAACTGAACATAGAGAAGACAGAAGCACTAGCGATTGAATTAACAGCAGTATAGAAGCAGGGTCTCCAAGAGAAGTTTAATATTAAGTGGGATAAGAACCACATAAACTACCTGGGAATCCGACTAGCCCCTAAGCTAGAGGACTTGTACAAAGCCAACCACTCCAAACTTTATGAAACAATAATTAATGACCTGAGTAAATGGACAAAGTATAGGTTATCATGGCTAGGGAGAATAAATACGATAAAAATGAATGCCCTTCCTAGGTTGCTCTACATATTTCGAACACTCCCGATCCCGATTAAATAAAAAGAATTAGAAAATATTCAAAGGAAAATATTTCAGTTTATCTGGAACCACTCTCCCTCATGCATCACAACAAAGAAAATTATGTACCTTCATAAGTCAGAGGAGAGACTATCGTGTCCAAACTTAAAATATTACCACAAGGGAGCTAAGTTATCTTTCCTCCCAATAGCACATTCTATAGGGCATCAACCGGCCTGGGTGTATTTAGAGAACCACACTTTAAGGCCCTTAACCTGGGACAAGGTGGCTTGGCTATCAGAATTGCCTCAGAGCCTTAAAAACTCGCCAAACCCCCTAATGAGACACTCACTATCATACTGGAAATGGGCCAAGAAACACACAGGTTTGTTCTCTGGATCCACCCAAATGACCCCAATTCTTGACCACCCTCAGGCCCCGAAACACATGAGCACAACATCACAACACTGGTGGAGGTCAAGGAAACTAGATAGATTGGGAGACTGGTTAGTAAAGGGCCAGATGCTCACCTATGAGGAACTGAGGGTCAAGCATGAGCTACCGCTGTCAGAACAT
This sequence comes from Discoglossus pictus, assembly GCA_027410445.1. Taxonomy (NCBI): domain Eukaryota; kingdom Metazoa; phylum Chordata; class Amphibia; order Anura; family Alytidae; genus Discoglossus; species Discoglossus pictus. Next base: position 96,399,775 of record CM050166.1, on the reverse strand, counting down.
TACAATTACTGTAGGCTGAGGCATTTCTCACACTCCCTGACCAAGAAACAGGGGGCACCGGTCTTAAATTGGTTCTCCAAAAGTTGTAAAGATAAACCTCTATCAAGGGGGATCATTGGGTCGCTTTACAAATATAAAACATTTGTTACTGGTTGAAGCGACACTGGGGGAAGGACCGGAGTGGGGGAGCCCTGGAGACCCGTCAGAAGCAACCGGCGGCAAAATCATCCCAGGAAAAGAGAGGTCGCTTACTGAAGCCTGCCCTAGGGTAACCCAAGGGTGATTGCCCAGGTTAGATATTGTAAATAATAAGCTAATACTGCTGGAGGGATGATAGCTAATAGGACTTTGGTGTTTCCTGCAGATATACTCTTTACTATTCTCTGTTTTACCATGTTTTAGTTATCTCTTAAATTTCAATCACAGTAAAAAATAAGAAAAATTATTAACAAAAAAAGTAAAAAAAAGAAGGACTAGCCAGCTAACTTTCACAAAATGTCTTTATTGTAAATATGTATTTTTGCACAACTGTTATGCAAGACTGTTCAAAAATGCTGTACGTCTTCTGACAATAAAATTTAAATGCAAAAAGTAGGTATTGTTGCAGCGACCAGAAAAATTGATGTTAGTTTGCCAGGCAGAAAGTGCCTTAAAACATTGCGTCTTTAACCCTAGTTGATGGCGGATAAGTCACGCAAGTCATCCGCCATTCAGGGATAAAATACAGCAGCGTGTGGACCATGATTAGCTCAAGGCAGCTCATCTATCAGGCCTTTTTTAATCAAATGTATCGCCCACTGTCAGTCCCTTCGGGATCCATCCCTCATTCATCTTAATAAAGGTGAGGTAATCTAGACTTTTTTGACCTAGGCGACTTCTCTTCTCAGGGACAAAACCTCCTGCTGCACTGAAGGTCCTTTCTGACAGGACACTTGAAGCGGGGTAGGAGAGAAGTTCTATGGCAAATTGGGATAGCTCAGCCCAAAGGTCAAGCGTGCACACCCAGTAGTCAAGGGGTTCATCGCTCCTCATAGTGTCGATATCTGCAGTAAAGGCGAGGTAGTCTGTTACCTGACGGTCGAGTCGTTCTCTGAGGGTGGACCCCGAAGGGCTGTGGCGATGCATAGGACTTAAAAAGCTCTGCATGTCCTCCATCAACAACACGTCTGTAAAGCGTCCTCTCCTTGCCGGCGTGATCATGGGAGGAGGAGGATTATATTCACCTCTTCCACTGTTAGATTGCCGTTGTGCTGTGACATCACCCTTAAACGCTGTGTAAAGCATACTTTTTAATTTATTTTGGAAGTGCTGCATCCTTTCCGACTTGTGGTAATTCGGTAAAATTTCAGGCACTTTCTGCTTATACCAGGGGTCTAGTAGCGTGGACACCCAGTACAGGCCGTTCTCCTTCATCCTTTTTATACGAGGGTCCCTCAACAGGCACGACAGCATAAAAGACCCCATTTGCACAAGGTTGGATGCCGAGCTAGTCATGTCCCGTTCCTTATCCTCAGTGATCTCACTGAAGGTATGTTCTTCCCCCCAGCCACGTACAACACCACGGGTACCAGATAGGTGACAACGAGCACCCTTCCTCCTCCTCCTCAAAGCCACATTCCTCCTCTGACTCCTCTTCCTCACAATCCTCTTCCAGCGTTGCCGCAGGTCCAGCAAGCGATGCTGATAAGGCTGTTTCTGGTGGTGATGGTGACCACAACTCTTCCTCTTCACGCTCATCTACGGCCTGATCCAGCACTCTTCGCAGGGCACGCTCCAGGAAGAAAACAAATAGTATGATGTCGCTGATGGTGCCCTGGGTGCGACTGACCAGGTTTGTCACCTCCTCAAAAGGACGCATAAGCCTACAGGCATTGCGCATGAGCGTCCAGTAATGTGGCAAAAAAATCCCCAGCTCCGCAGAGGCTGTCCTAGCACCCCGGTCATACAAATACTCGTTAACAGCCTTTTCTTGTTGGAGAAGGCGGTCGAACATTAGGAGTGTTGAATTCCAACGTGTCGGGCTGTCGAAAATCAAGCGCCTCACTGTCATGTTGTTTCGCCGTTGGATATCTGTAAAGTGTGCCATGGCCGTGTAGGAACACCTGAAATGGCCACACACCTTCCTGGCCTGCTTCAGGACGTCCTGTAAGCCTGGGTGCTTATGAACAAAGAGTTGTACAATCAGATTACACACATGTGCCATGCACGGCAAATGTGTCAACTTGCCCAAATTCAATGCCGCCAACAAATTTCTTCCGTTGTCACAAACCACTTTGCCGATCTCCAGTTGGTGCGGAGTCAGCCACTGATCCACCTGTGCGTTCAGGGCGGACAGGAGTGCTGGTCCGGTGTGACTCTCTGCTTTAAGGGAAGTCAACCCCAAGACGGCGTGACACTGCCGTATCCGGGATGTGGAATAGTACCTGTGGAGCTGGGGGGTGCCGTTGATGTGGAGCAAGACATAGCAGCAGCAGAAGAGGACTCAGCCGAGGAGGTTATGGAAGAGGATGGAGTAGGAGGAGTAGAGGAGGTGGCAGCAGGCCTGCCTGCAAGTCGTGGCGGTGTCACCAACTCCTCTGCAGAGCCACGTATTCAATGCTTGGCAGCCGTCACCAGGTTTACCCAATGCGCAGTGTAGGAGATATACCTGCCCTGACCATGCTTTGCAGACCAGGTATCAGTGGTCAGATGGACCCTTGCCCCAACACTGTGTGCCAGAGATGCCATTACTTCCTTTTGCACAATCGAGTACAGGTTGGGGATTGCCTTTTGTGCAAAGAAATTTCGGCCGGGTACCTTCCACTGCAGTGTCCCAATAGCTACAAATTTTTTGAACGCCTCAGACTCCACCAGCTTGTATGGTAAAAGCTGGCGGGCTAAGAGTTCAGACAAGCCAGCTGTCAGTTGCCGGGCAAGGGGGTGACTTTTTGACATTGGCTTCTTACGCTCAAACATGTCCTTGGCAGACACCTGACTGTGGGCAGATTAGCAGGGACTGCTCAGGGCGAGACACGGAGTGGCGGATGGTTGAGAGGGGGCAAGCAGGGCAGCAGTGGTTGACATGGCTGAAGATGCTGGACCAGGAGGAGGATGGCGGCTTTGACTTTGTGTGCTGCTTGTACTCATGTGTTGATCCCATAGGCGTTTGTGATGTGAAATCATGTGCCTTCGCAAAGAAGTTGTACCTAGGTGGGTGTTGGACTTCCCACAACTCAGTTTCTTTTCACACAGGTTGCAAATGGCATCGCTGTTGTCACAGGCAGACACACAAAAAAATTGCCACACTGCTGAGCTCTGCAATGACGGCATTCTGGTGGTGGCAACAGCATGCGTTTACTGGCGTGCTGTCTGGCTGACCCCAGGTGCCGATGCATGCTGTCTGACTGTGCCACTAACTACTTGTGACGACCTCCCTCTGCTTCCAATTCGTCTCCTCCTCCTCTCTGTCTCCCCATCTGAACTTTCCTCCTGTTCTTCTCTTATAGCGGTCACCCACGTGACATCCACGGACGCATCATCATCATCAACCACTTTACTTGTATCTGACAACTCAACCAAGGAAGCAGCACCGGGTACAACATCATCATCATCAGACCGTACGTCTATGTGTGTAATGCTGCCTGACTGGGACATATGCCTGTTATCTACATTCTCTGGCACTAATGTTTGCGCATCACTCATTTCTTCCAACAGATGTGTAAATAACTCTGCTGACGGATCAAGTGAAGCGGCTGTGGTGCTAGTGATGGTGGTGGCGGCAGGCGGGCGAGTGGTAACTGGTGAGGTGCCCGATACTAAGCTGGAGGAGGATGGTGCGTCTAGGTTCCGAGCGGAAGCTGTAGAAGATTGGGTGTCCTGTGTTAGCCAGTAAACCATGTCCTCAGAACTTTTCAAGTTCAGGGTATGTGGCCTCTGAAAACTGGTCATTATTCTAGGGCCATAGGGAATCACAGCACCACGATCACGACGGCCCCTGCGGGGTGGCCTGCCTCTGCCTGTAATTTTTTTTTCGATTAGTGGTACTATGCGTGCAAGCTACTGTGACACCAGATATGAGTGGCACTGTGCACTAGCAAAAGTTGGCACAGTAGAAGCAATAGGCCTCACACACACGCCTGTAGGCAGGCAACTGATATTCAATCAATTACAGTCAAAAAAGTGTTGTTTTATTTCACTGAGCACAATATAAGCTGTGAGCCTGACACAGGCAGGCAACTGAAATTAGATTAAAGGAAAAAAGGGTTGTTTTTTTTTTCAATGTATGGTACACCAACTATGACTGGTGAAACAGAGCAGAATATTAGCTGTGAGCCTGACACAGGCAGGCAACTGAAATTAGATTACAAGAAAAAAATAGTGGTTTTCAATGTATGGTACACCACCGGGTATGAGTAGTGAAAATACGCACAATATAAGCTGTTAGGTGTTAGCCTGTCACACTCACACGCTGGCAGGCAGGCATATGCAATTAGATTACACAGAAAAAAATAATAAAATAAAATAAATTATGTTCTAGCCCTAAAAAGGGCTTTTGGGGTTTCTGTCCTTGCAGCAGATATCAGAGGAGTCCTTCAGGTCTGTAGTGGAAGCTAAATACACAGCCTGGCTATCTATTTCCCTATTAAATCTCCAGCAGCTACACTATCTGTCCTCTCACAATGAATGCAGCTTCAGAATGATTCTAAAATGGATGCTGTCCTTCAGATGGAAGGCTCTGGAAGGGAGTGTATGCTGCTGATTGGCTGGAATGTGTCTGCTGACTGTGAGGTGCATGGTCAAAGTTTCCTCAATGATAAAGAATAGGGGGCGGACCGAAAAGCGCATGCGAATAGTCCGCGGGCGAACTGTCCGGGACATCTCTACTGGCAAGGCGGCATTGTCCAGTGTGGCTACCAGGCCTGGAGCTCCAAAGACGGCCACTGTGGCCATCATCTCCTTCAGCACCTTTTCCCACTTGTTATACTTCTTTTGTCGAACAGTTACTTTAGGGCCACTACTTGAGGTTGCACTGCTCTTGCCTCCTCTTCCATCATTCTCCTCACCTTGGCCCAGCTGTCATAATAATGATACCTTACAGACCTCACACCCCTAGTCGAAAAACCGACCTCAGTAACTGCAGCTGCTACCTCCTTCCCCTAAGTTAGGATATTGGCACGAGCATGTATAGCATTGAGTCTTCTCATATCTGTAGTTAGGTATCCTGTGCTTGCGCCCAACTTTTTGTCTTCCCGACTTTGGATGGGGATCCTGGACTCCCTGCTCTGTCCCTGATGCCTGTCCCTCCCCACCACTACTGCCTGGGATCAGGTCGCATCCTCCTCTGATCCTGAGCTATGTTTGCCTATCTTAATGGGGACAACCCTCCCTCCCTTTACCTCCCCTCAAGACCTCCCTCTCCCCTCCCCTCCACTTCTTCTCTCCCCCACGTCTTCTGTCCCTCTCACCCCTCCACTCCTTTTCTCCCTCTCCCTTCACCCCCTCTTGCTCGCTCTACCTCCATTGCTCCCCCTGCCCTCCACTTCCCAGAGTCCCCTCACTCTCCTCTCTCTCCACTCCTCCTCTTCCACCCCCACCTCTCCCCTTCTCTCCCTCTATCACAATCCCAAAAAGAAAATATGGCTAAATAAAAAAATATCACAAAAATATTTGTCAATCACTATTCCGTTGGATTTCTATTGGCTCCTATGGCCGTGGTACAGAAAGAAAACCTGTAAATTGTGTTGATTGGTGTAACTTAATCCAGCCCCCTCAATCTTACTGATGAGAGCTTGCTTGATGAATGCGCAGGATGGGATCTGTAATGTTGCACGTGTAGCACATTGAATGCGTATGTAACATTAGGGGAAAAAATATCCCATAGCTGAAATTACATAATTGTTATCTCAAATAGAATAGAGCCAGAGTTGAAGCTTCTGCCGGTGATACCGGGGCAAGGCCCAGAGGCGCCTGGCCTCTAAGGGGACATCTGGCCCTTGCGGACATCCTGCAAGTTCTCTGCGGCCCTCCAGTGCTACCTGCGTATTCTAGGTGGCCTCCGTGGGCCCCAGTGGGCCCCGTGGCCCTCCCGTGACCCCCCCCTGTGGGTCTTCAGTGGCACTGGAAGGTCTTCTATGGTACCCCGGGCCCCTGTGGATCCCCTGTGGCCCCCGTGGATTCTCTGTGGTCCCCACATGCAATTCTATCTTTTTGTGGACTTAAATACAAACATATCAAAATAAAGTAATTTTATTGAGACCACAGATTAATATCTGCCCTTAAGTTGTTTAGAGTTTCTATATATTTGAAACACTCTATATTGATCTAAAAAAATCTTAATATTGCAGTGCTATGAGTGCAATAACTGGTCAAGTGATTTAGGATAAGCTTTAAGATAAGTGCAACCATCTCAGTAGCAATATAACATATTGGGATATATTGAAAACAATATACTTTTATTACATTTGTTTTCCAAATATATTTTTCCTTTTAGAACTATCAGATTTAGATACTTAAAAGGGCCATTTACTTCACTGTAAGGGCTCTTCGTGGTGTGAGAGAGCACAAGATTGTATTCTAAATTTATATATTTTTTAATTTTCAATAATAACAGCTAAAAAATCAAAAGTTATAAGTCTGTTTACAAACATAAGGCCCTATTCGATTGCCCAATTTGTAAATTTATAAGTACTTAAAATGGCTATTATTATTGCCACAGATTCTATTAGCTACTCACAGATTCTATTAGCTACTCACTAATCACTATGGGCCAGCTATACCCGCTAAACTGTTCTTAGAACTCCATTGGTTTTAGCACAGCTTAAATAACATGAGCTGTAAATAATTAAAGTTCCACATATCGATATTCTATAGATCTGTAGCTCTAGCTTGCAAATAAATTCTAACCCACAACTGAAAAAACATATCACTTTTATGTCAAAAATATTACGAGTACTAAACACACAATAATGTACTTTAACAGCAAGGGAAGGCATAGAAACACATATAATTATTTGCACAACATTCTAAAACCCACAAATATGCAATTCAAATTATTATTTTTAATGTTATTTCTGGTTAATATCGATTGGGGACTCAAGGGCTTAATATATACCATGAAACACACATGGACTAAAACAGATGATCTAATGCATTTTATAGAATGCTATATTGCTTGATTGCGAGCCCGATAAGCAAATATTACTTATTGACACGTGATGACGGTCTAATTTACTATTAGCTGTGTCTAAGAAGTAATTTACGGGCTTGCTTAAATATTGTCAGATCATATGTTCAAGCCCCCTGAAATCCTACTTAAAAAGGCAGGGTTTAAGCTTAAGGAGGTAAATTGCGAGCTTGAGTCAATAGAACACATCTAAACATTTAGAGAAAAAAATACCTGCAGCCAAATTTAGGAGATCTAATAGAATGTGGCCCATAGTCTATCCTGCCTACTGACTGTTGCATGATTCATTATACAGACAGCCGTTCAGATGGACTGGTTAGTTTCTAGAATGGGGTGCTTTCTTTTATGAATGTTTGGTTTATATGTTTATACACAACTACTAGCTGAGTTTTTGTCTTCAATGAAAAAGCAAAATACATTTGTTAAGACAATTATTTTTTTTTGTCTTGATGATTCTCTCTAGAATTATTCTGATTTCCACTGTGTTGTATCTATTTCCCATGTACTAAAATCTAGCTGGTTGGGATTAGAGATTGTTGCTTGTTGTTGTTTATTTGACCCTCTTGACCACAGTGAGCCAGGCACATCTGTCACTCACTGTACCCTCTCAGCACCACAATTAAAAGGCATCAATTCTATGGTGCTCAGCTTTATTTATAGTCCAGCTTTCATATCCATATGTTTCAACTGGTGTGACAATCGGCTTGGAGCCTGTCGTTCACCACTGAAAAACTCTCCCTGAAAGAGCTGTGACCTCTCTGTTTTCCACATGACTTTAGATTGTGAGGAAGGCTTCTTTGAGTGGCAAGACTGTAGGCCCTAACTACCCCCTTTATTGCCTTTCCTCCCCAGATCACATTTTCATTTCCGGCTAATAGGTGGGCTATACACCTTGCTAATATCTTGTCTGATAGGATTATCTAGCAGTAGAAGGTATTTAGAAGGGTACTTTGAATGTGTTTGCGTTTGTGATGTAATTACCAGCTCACTCTCTGATGGGATTAACTCCCACACCCACAGACTGACCAGGGAGGTACTGCAGAGGGCTGATTTAGGTAACTGGTTAAGAGTAGATAATTTAGTCATGTTTTGGAGTTGAACCAAAGTTGAATTGTTCTGTTTGCCTATAAATGTTCCAATTTTCTCAATAAAGACATCTCTAGAGAACATAATCATGGTGTTGTGACTTTTATTTATAGTTTATAACCTGTTTTTTTTCAAATTTTTATTGTTAACTCCTTGTATCTTGTTCTGCATTCTGATTGTCCTGGAATAGAACCCTATCACGAGAAGCTCATGCACTCCACAGTCCAAGCGAGGATTCCTGTAGCCAAGGGAGCTGTATTCTGGAGTTGAATTAAGAATTGGCAGCAAGTATGGATTATGCTGGAGGAGTTCATATGGGAGAAGATCCCGATGGAAGAGCGATATGTGACCCCTGCTATCGCATCCTGATCACACCCCTACTTCCGGCTGGTGCAACCAGTGCAATCCTCTTGTGCTCTGCTCTGGGAAGAGCCTAGTGCTCTCAGTCTTTTATATATATATATATATATATATATATATATATATATATATATATTTATTTATTTTCTTATTTTTTCTTGAAACTATGCAGCAACTGTACTAATCTACCTTAAGAGCGCCTAGGACACAGAGCCGATCAGTCGGGACTAGGCGCGACCTGTAGCAGAGTGCAGGCTCCAGGAGATACAGGCGATTTAACTAGATCTGAGTTGAGTCTGAGCTGCAAAGTTAGTGGAAGATGGAGTGTCCTAAAGATTGATTTTAGAGAACTAGGTAAATAAGCTGAACGCAAGGACTTCCCAGGTAGTATTTTCTGAGATACTACCAGTGGCACATGCTAGCCCAGGGAGGCAGAAGGAGCGTAGGGAGGGGAATGCTTGGCTAAAGATGTGGTGTACTAAGGAGGGGTTTGAGTTTTTAGCGAACTGGGCTGACTTCTCACTTCGGTACAATCTCTACAGCATGATTGGATTGCACCTTAATGATGAGGGAGCTTTTGTGCTAGGGGATAGCTTGGTAGAAAGGATGGAGGAGTTTTTAAACTAGTAGGTGGGGGGAGGGACTAGATATAAGTAATGGGGTAGAAAGTGTAGAGGGTTTAAGGGAGGAGATCGGGGAGGGATAGTATAGTCAATATGGAGGTAGTACTAAGTAACTCAAGTACAGTGGCAGGCCAAAAGCTTGCCAGGAAAAATGGGATTTAATAGGCATTACTGAAACGTGGTGGGATGAATCTCATGACTGGACTGTTAATCCTGATGGTTATAAACTATTTAGGAAAGATAGAGGAAATGGTAAATGAGGAGGAGGGGTTTGTCTGTATGTTAAGCCTAAATTAAAGGCTATAGTCAGAGAAGATATTTATGGCGGAACTAGTGATAAAGTTGTATGTTTGTGGGTAGAGTTAAATAGTGGAGCAGCAAATTCCAAAAGTATGCTTTAAACCCCCAAATATAGCTGAAAGTGAGGAAATACAATTATTGTTACAGATTGGAAAAGCAGCTAAGCATGGGCAAGTTCTAATAATGTCAGATTTTAATTACCCTGAAATAAACTGGATAAATTAGACCAGCAGTTCAGCTAAGGGGAGCAGGTTCTTGAGTACACTCGGGGATCATTATCTGGCCCAGGTTATACAATAGCCTACTAGAAATGAAGCTATCATCACAAATAATATTGATATAGTATCAAATGTTGGATTAGGGCAACTGTTGGGAAACAGTGATCACAACACAGTCTCATTTGAGATTGAATTAAAAAAACAAAATTTTAAGGGGCCACAAAAACTCTTCATTCTAAGAAGGCAGATTTTAACAGTCTAAGGGCAGAAATACAAAGTATAGACTGGGACAGAGAACTGATAGGTAAAAACACTGAACATAAATGGACATTTAAATCCTTAATAAATATACAAACATCACCATATACCAAGTGGGAATAAAGGTAAAAGGAGTAAATCACATCCAATGTGGCTTAACAATGATTTAAAGATCAAGATACAGAGAAAAAAACAGGCATTTAAATTATACAAACAAGAGGGGACAGAGACTGCTTTACGGGAGTACAAGGAAATCAACAAGGCTTGCAAAAGCACTATTAGACTGGCTTAAATAGAAAATGAAAAATTATTTGCAAAAGAAAGTAAGACTAACCCTAAAATATATTTAATTATATTAATGGGAAGAAGGCGAGAAAGGAAGCTATAGGAACATTATTATGTTACATAGGCCGTCTGTAAATTAGTGACAGCATACACAAGGGAGGTACCAGTGGTTGGGACACTGCAACATAATGGGGCTACACTACCTTTGCCAAATAATTGGTGAACGCAGGAAGTAATCCAAAAGAGGTTGGAAAAAATAAATGTCAATAAATCCCCGGGTCCTGACGGAATACATCCAAGGGTACTAAGGGAACTGGGTTCTGTAATAGCCAAACCATTATATTTAATTTTTCAAGATTCACTCGACACAGGGTCTCTACCAGATGACTGGAGAAAAGCAGACGTGATACCTATATTTAAAAAGGGAGCAAGAGCAAATCCAGGGAATTATAGACCAGTGTACCTCACTTTTGTAGTGGGGAAGCTTTTAGAAGGGTTAATAAGAGATAATATACAAGGATATGTCTATTGGAACAGGATTATAAGTAGGAGTCAACATGGATTTATGAGGGCTAGGTCATGTCAAACAAATCTAACTAGTTTCTATAAGGAAGTTAGTAGGAACCTGGATCAAGGCAACTCAGTGGATGTAGTCTTTTTGGATTTTGCAAATGTTTTTGATACAGTGCCACATGGGAGACTATTGTGCAAAAGAAGAGATACAGGAAGTGCAGTAAATATCTGCTCATGGATTGAGAGCTGGCTAAAAGACAGGAAGAAAAGGGTTGTTGCAAATGGAACATACTCCGATTGGACTAATGTGGTAAGTGGGGTTCCTCAGGGTTCAGTATTAGGTCCTCTCCTTTTTAACATATTTATTAATGACTTAGAGGTGGGACTGGAAAGAAGTGTCTCCATTTTCGCTGATGACACAAAGTTGTGCAAGTTAATTAAATCAGGTAATGATGTGCTTTTTCTCCAAAGGGATTTACTGTACATAAAATTGAGGAATGGGCATCTTAATGGCAGATGAGATTTAATACGAATAAATGTAAAGTTATGCATCTGGGAGGGAAAAATTTGCAAACACTATCATTCCATGCAATTTATAATCTTAATGGAGCAAATCTAGGGGTATCAGATATTGAAAGGTATTTGGGAGTGCTTGTGGACAACCACCTAGGTAACAGTGCTCAAAGCCAAGCAGCAGCTGCAAAGGCAATTAAAATATTATCATGTATTAAGAAGGGTATAAAAGCAAGGGAAGCAAATGTAATTCTGCCACTATACAAATACCTAGTACGCCCTCATTTGGAATATGGAGTACAATTTTGGGCAGCACTTCATAAAAATGATGTTTTAGAGCTGGAAAAGGTACAGAGGAGGGCAACAAAACTAATAAAGGGAATGGAGGGGCTAAGTAAAAAAAAAGGAGTCTAAGAGGAGATATGATTACCTTATATAAATACATCCAGGGTCAGTATAAAGATTTGTCAAGGGAGTTTTTTGTGTCAAGTGGTTTTAAACTGACAAGAGGACATCCCTTGAGGTTAGAAGTAAAAATATTCCACCTTAAAGAAAGAAAAGGGTTCTTCACAGTAAGGATGGTTAATCTGAGGAATTCTCTACAATGGGAGGTGGTGACAGCGGTTTCGATAGATAACTTTAAAAGGGGACTGCATTTATTTCTAATTAAAAAGGGAACTCAGGGATATCCTGGATAATTAGAAAGAGAGTATTGATCCAGGGAGAAATCCAATCGCCAGAATCTGTGTTCAGGAAGGAATTATTATTTGAGATGATTGGCTAAGTTTCACTTGTTTTTTTTTTCTGTTTGCCTTCCTCTGGATTAATGAATAATAAAATAAAACAATTAAAAAATAATTAAATAATTGATTAATAATTAATTAAAAACTAATTAATTAATAACTAATCCGCATATTGCAGATCAGAAGAGATCTTAAAAGTTTGAACTTGATGGACTGAAAGTCTTTTTTTAACCTTAATTACTATGGGCTTCATTCAATTGCAAATTGACCAATTGAATCGGACCCTAAATAAGCACATAACATATATTTTTTAAAGAAGTTTTTAGTTAGTGAAAACCTTTCTTTTGGATAGATGCTTGCTAACAAAAAACTTATTTCAAAAATATATGTAATGTGGTTATTTAAGGTCCTATTCAATTGTGCAAATTGCAATTGAATGAGGGCCTATGTAACTGTGACATTTGAGAATTGAGTATAACTCTAATTTTTAACCGCTCAAATTTTTTAAATATATCAAGTTTTAAATGTTTATAATAAAAATGAATTTTATTGTCAATTGTGACACAATTAAATACCAAAATTCCTTTTTTTCATTTAGATGAACTGACTTTATCAGTAAATCTAAAGATAATTGTAAATATTAATTTGTGGTGCAGATTTAAAGACCGCAAAAAGTTGTTCTTGTTTTTGTTTTCTTATGCCCCACTTAGGACTAACAGGAGTAACAAAGAAAATCCAGGGGATCTCCTTGATTCACCCAGGAAGGACTGCTAGCATGCTTTGCATTGGCTGCCCTTGTCCAATCCTTTTAGTACTTAGGACTCTGGGGCAATCCTCAATGGGCACCGGATCCTCAATGGGTACCAACAGTTGCCACTGCCAAGGTTAGGATTTGATAGAAATGGGGTCAGATTGGTTCCACATGAGATTATGCTGGTCAGGGTACTTTTTTTATTGGGGAGGCGGTTGTATCGTGGTGTTGGTCAGCAGCATTGGATAAATCCCTTCTACTCTATGCTTGATTTGGCTAGATGCCATCTGGGTCCCATCAAAGGATTACCAGGTTATTCCCCCATGGACTGTAGCCCCATTGGGACGACTCACAGGACTGTTTGAACATTGATAAGGGCCCAACATGTTTTGACACACTTTGGTTTGCACTTGAGACTCTGGCAGATAAGCAAAGTCTTGTCTGTTGCTGTTAAGAGTCTTAACACTCTTGTATAATCCCCCCGTTTCTCTCTAACCCTCCCCCCATGTCGCTTTCCCTCCACCCCTCCTCATTCTAAACCCCCCTCCTCATTCTAAACCCCCTCCTCACTTTACCCCTCTAAATACCTCCCCCTCTCTCTTTCCCCTCACTTACCTCATCTGCAGCTGCTCCTCCGCTCTCCAAGCTCCTTCCTGCGTCGGGACCCGGAATATGCTAATGATGTGACGTCCCATGCGTGCCATGTCATTAGCATTGGCCGGGTCAAGGTGCAGGAAGGAGCATGGAGGAGCGGAGGAGAAGATTGAGGTAAGTGAGGGCAAAGGGAGGGTAAAGGGAGGAGGGGGTTTTAGGATGAGGATGGGGGGGTTTAGGATAAGGATGGGGGGTTTAGGATGAGATGGGGGGCTTAGGATGAGGAGGGGGAGGGTTTAGGATGAGGATGGGGGGTTGAGGATGTGGGGTTGAGGATGAGGATGGGGGTTGAGTTTGAGGAGGGGGGGTTGAGGAGGGGGGTTGAGGTTGAGGAGGGGGGCTGAGGAGAGAGGTTTTGGAGGGGGGCTGAGAAGAGATGTTGAGGAGGGAGGTTGAAGAGGGGGGTGTAGGATAAGGAGGGGGGTTTAGGAGGAGGAGAGGTGGGTGAGGGGGGGATTGAGGATGGGGGGTTGAGGAGGGAGGTTGAGGAGGGGGGTTAGAATGAGGAGGGGGTTGAGGATGGGGGTAGAGGATGAGGATGGGGGTGAGGTTGAGGAGGGGGGTTGAGGAGGGAGGTTGAGGAGGGGGCTTGAGGTTGAGGAGGGAGGTTGAGGAGGGAGGTTGAGGATGAGGTGGGTGGGCTGAGGATGAGGATGGGGTTGAGGATGGGGATTGAAGATGAGGGGGTTGAGGATGAGGAGGGGGGTTGAGATTGAGGAGGGGGGTTGAAGACGGGGGTTGAGGAGGGAGGTTGAGGAGGGAGGTTGAGGATGAGGAGGGAGGTTGAGGAGGGAGGTTGAGGATGAGGAGGGAGGATGAGGAGAGAGGTTGAGGATGAGGAGGGGGTTGAGGAGGGGGTTTAGAATGAGGAGGGGTTGAGGATGGGGACTAAGGATGAGGATGGGGGTGAGGTTGAGGAGGGGGTTGAAAAGGGAGGTTGAGGAGGGGGCTTGAGGTTGCGGAGGGAGGTTGAGGAGGAAGGTTGAATAGGGTGGTTTAGGATGAGGAGGGTGGGCTGAGGATGAGGATGGGGGTTGAGGATGAGGATGGGGGTTGAGGATGGGGTTGAAGATGAGGGGTTTGAGGATGAGGAGGGGGGTTGAGGTTGAGGAGGGGGGTTGAGGAGGGAGGTTGAGGATGAGGAGGGAGGTTGAGGAGGGAGGTTGAGGAGGGAGGTTGAGGATGAGGAGGGAGGATGAGGAGGGAGGTGGAGGATGAGGAGGGGGTTGAGTAGGGGGGCTGAGGAGGGTGGTTTAGGATGAGGAGGGTGGGTTGAGAATGAGGATAGGGGGCTGAAGATGAGGGGGTTGAGGATGAGGAGGGGGGTTGAGAATGAGGAGGGAGGACGAGGAGGGGGTTTTGAGGAGGGTGATATGGGAGGGGGGAAGAGGCACAGGGAAGAGAGAGGGGGAAGAGACAAGGGAAGGGATAGGGTGGAAGAGACACAGGGGAGGGAGAGGGGAGAAGAGACACAGGGGAGAGAGAGGGTTACACAAGAAAAGGGCACACAAGAGGGAGGCACAAGAGGGACACAGGGGGCAGCACATTTCCCAGCCTTGGCTTATACTCAAATCACTCATTTTTCCCAGTATTTTGCGGTAAAATAGGTGCTTCGGCTTATACTCGGGTAGGCTTATACTCAAGTATATACAGGTAAATCTCTTTTAAGTTTGCAAGCAGTTGATTTTCAGAGTTAACACACCTGGAAATCCTGGTTAAAATTAACATAAAATGAATAATTCTTTTTGGCATTATATATTATTGTACTCATCAATGATGGCAGTTTCAAGTAATCATGGAATATGTAGTCCCCTGCTCAAGGAAGCAGGAGAAGATGTTTGCACTGTGCTGCTATTGGTTTGAAGATTAGTAAAGGGTTAAAGTCCATACCCAAATTCAATGTTTCTTATTGGGAGCTTCACTGAACCTGTGTAAGCAGCTCTGGGGATGTGGAAAACAAGTTTTATTTTTAAATAAAATAAATCTGTATGTGTATAGAATGAATCAATGTAATGTGTGTTTCCGATATAAACTGTATGTGTCAGATTAAAAAAAGTGGAAACTTAGGGAAACTTAGAAAATACCTTTGATGTGTGTGTGTTGCTGTATTATTCTGCTTTTATGAATGCATATGTGACATGTATAAACTTAAGACGCAAATAGTCATCAAGCAGAGATGCAACATATTGCATTCCAATTGCATATTAACAATACTGAAGTCATTGACAAATATTGCTATGCATTATCATGACATATAATAGATAGCAATACTTTTGAAAACAAAAATGAATGAAAAACCATTGTAAATAGCTATGATATTCACAATATAGTTTGTCATAGAAAATAGTTTAGTATGCAATACAGTTTGAGCACTAACCTAGATAAACATAAATATTTGCTGAGCAATGGAATTTTGCAATATAAGAATTGCGAGTTAGAATGGCCATCACTTTTCTGTGTGTCAAATGCTTACTTTCCATCACTGCAATGATTTACGTGGCTTTCTTCAGGGAATTTTTCAATATTCTAGTGAAGCGGGCGAACTGTCCGGGACATCTCTACTGGCAAGGCGGCATTGTCCAGTGTGGCTACCAGGCCTGGAGCTCCAAAGACGGCCACTGTGGCCATCATCTCCTTCAGCACCTTTTCCCACTTGTTATACTTCTTTTGTCGAACAGTTACTTTAGGGCCACTACTTGAGGTTGCACTGCTCTTGCCTCCTCTTCCATCATTCTCCTCACCTTGGCCCAGCTGTCATAATAATGATACCTTACAGACCTCACACCCCTAGTCGAAAAACCGACCTCAGTAACTGCAGCTGCTACCTCCTTCCCCTAAGTTAGGATATTGGCACGAGCATGTATAGCATTGAGTCTTCTCATATCTGTAGTTAGGTATCCTGTGCTTGCGCCCAACTTTTTGTCTTCCCGACTTTGGATGGGGATCCTGGACTCCCTGCTCTGTCCCTGATGCCTGTCCCTCCCCACCACTACTGCCTGGGATCAGGTCGCATCCTCCTCTGATCCTGAGCTATGTTTGCCTATCTTAATGGGGACAACCCTCCCTCCCTTTACCTCCCCTCAAGACCTCCCTCTCCCCTCCCCTCCACGTCTTCTCTCCCCCACTTCTTCTGTCCCTCTCACCCCTCCACTCCTTTTCTCCCTCTCCCTTCACCCCCTCTTGCTCGCTCTACCTCCATTGCTCCCCCTGCCCTCCACTTCCCAGAGTCCCCTCACTCTCCTCTCTCTCCACTCCTCCTCTTCCACCCCCACCTCTCCCCTTCTCTCCCTCTATCACAATCCCAAAAAGAAAATATGGCTAAATAAAAAAATATCACAAAAATATTTGTCAATCACTATTCCGTTGGATTTCTATTGGCTCCTATGGCCGTGGTACAGAAAGAAAACCTGTAAATTGTGTTGATTGGTGTAACTTAATCCAGCCCCCTCAATCTTACTGATGAGAGCTTGCTTGATGAATGCGCAGGATGGGATCTGTAATGTTGCACGTGTAGCACATTGAATGCGTATGTAACATTAGGGGAAAAAATATCCCATAGCTGAAATTACATAATTGTTATCTCAAATAGAATAGAGCCAGAGTTGAAGCTTCTGCCGGTGATACCGGGGCAAGGCCCAGAGGCGCCTGGCCTCTAAGGGGACATCTGGCCCTTGCGGACATCCTGCAAGTTCTCTGCGGCCCTCCAGTGCTACCTGCGTATTCTAGGTGGCCTCCGTGGGCCCCAGTGGGCCCCGTGGCCCTCCCGTGACCCCCCCCTGTGGGTCTTCAGTGGCACTGGAAGGTCTTCTATGGTACCCCGGGCCCCTGTGGATCCCCTGTGGCCCCCGTGGATTCTCTGTGGTCCCCACATGCAATTCTATCTTTTTGTGGACTTAAATACAAACATATCAAAATAAAGTAATTTTATTGAGACCACAGATTAATATCTGCCCTTAAGTTGTTTAGAGTTTCTATATATTTGAAACACTCTATATTGATCTAAAAAAATCTTAATATTGCAGTGCTATGAGTGCAATAACTGGTCAAGTGATTTAGGATAAGCTTTAAGATAAGTGCAACCATCTCAGTAGCAATATAACATATTGGGATATATTGAAAACAATATACTTTTATTACATTTGTTTTCCGAATATTTTTCCTTTTAGAACTATCAGATTTAGATACTTAAAAGGGCCATTTACTTCACTGTAAGGGCTCTTCGTGGTGTGAGAGAGCACAAGATTGTATTCTAAATTTATATATTTTTTAATTTTCAATAATAACAGCTAAAAAATCAAAAGTTATAAGTCTGTTTACAAACATAAGGCCCTATTCGATTGCCCAATTTGTAAATTTATAAGTACTTAAAATGGCTATTATTATTGCCACAGATTCTATTAGCTACTCACAGATTCTATTAGCTACTCACTAATCACTATGGGCCAGCTATACCCGCTAAACTGTTCTTAGAACTCCATTGGTTTTAGCACAGCTTAAATAACATGAGCTGTAAATAATTAAAGTTCCACATATCGATATTCTATAGATCTGTAGCTCTAGCTTGCAAATAAATTCTAACCCACAACTGAAAAAACATATCACTTTTATGTCAAAAATATTACGAGTACTAAACACACAATAATGTACTTTAACAGCAAGGGAAGGCATAGAAACACATATAATTATTTGCACAACATTCTAAAACCCACAAATATGCAATTCAAATTATTATTTTTAATGTTATTTCTGGTTAATATCGATTGGGGACTCAAGGGCTTAATATATACCATGAAACACACATGGACTAAAACAGATGATCTAATGCATTTTATAGAATGCTATATTGCTTGATTGCGAGCCCGATAAGCAAATATTACTTATTGACACGTGATGACGGTCTAATTTACTATTAGCTGTGTCTAAGAAGTAATTTACGGGCTTGCTTAAATATTGTCAGATCATATGTTCAAGCCCCCTGAAATCCTACTTAAAAAGGCAGGGTTTAAGCTTAAGGAGGTAAATTGCGAGCTTGAGTCAATAGAACACATCTAAACATTTAGAGAAAAAAATACCTGCAGCCAAATTTAGGAGATCTAATAGAATGTGGCCCATAGTCTATCCTGCCTACTGACTGTTGCATGATTCATTATACAGACAGCCGTTCAGATGGACTGGTTAGTTTCTAGAATGGGGTGCTTTCTTTTATGAATGTTTGGTTTATATGTTTATACACAACTACTAGCTGAGTTTTTGTCTTCAATGAAAAAGCAAAATACATTTGTTAAGACAATTATTTTTTTTTGTCTTGATGATTCTCTCTAGAATTATTCTGATTTCCACTGTGTTGTATCTATTTCCCATGTACTAAAATCTAGCTGGTTGGGATTAGAGATTGTTGCTTGTTGTTGTTTATTTGACCCTCTTGACCACAGTGAGCCAGGCACATCTGTCACTCACTGTACCCTCTCAGCACCACAATTAAAAGGCATCAATTCTATGGTGCTCAGCTTTATTTATAGTCCAGCTTTCATATCCATATGTTTCAACTGGTGTGACAATCGGCTTGGAGCCTGTCGTTCACCACTGAAAAACTCTCCCTGAAAGAGCTGTGACCTCTCTGTTTTCCACATGACTTTAGATTGTGAGGAAGGCTTCTTTGAGTGGCAAGACTGTAGGCCCTAACTACCCCCTTTATTGCCTTTCCTCCCCAGATCACATTTTCATTTCCGGCTAATAGGTGGGCTATACACCTTGCTAATATCTTGTCTGATAGGATTATCTAGCAGTAGAAGGTATTTAGAAGGGTACTTTGAATGTGTTTGCGTTTGTGATGTAATTACCAGCTCACTCTCTGATGGGATTAACTCCCACACCCACAGACTGACCAGGGAGGTACTGCAGAGGGCTGATTTAGGTAACTGGTTAAGAGTAGATAATTTAGTCATGTTTTGGAGTTGAACCAAAGTTGAATTGTTCTGTTTGCCTATAAATGTTCCAATTTTCTCAATAAAGACATCTCTAGAGAACATAATCATGGTGTTGTGACTTTTATTTATAGTTTATAACCTGTTTTTTTTCAAATTTTTATTGTTAACTCCTTGTATCTTGTTCTGCATTCTGATTGTCCTGGAATAGAACCCTATCACGAGAAGCTCATGCACTCCACAGTCCAAGCGAGGATTCCTGTAGCCAAGGGAGCTGTATTCTGGAGTTGAATTAAGAATTGGCAGCAAGTATGGATTATGCTGGAGGAGTTCATATGGGAGAAGATCCCGATGGAAGAGCGATATGTGACCCCTGCTATCGCATCCTGATCACACCCCTACTTCCGGCTGGTGCAACCAGTGCAATCCTCTTGTGCTCTGCTCTGGGAAGAGCCTAGTGCTCTCAGTCTTTTATATATATATATATATATATATATATATATATATATATATATATATTTATTTATTTTCTTATTTTTTCTTGAAACTATGCAGCAACTGTACTAATCTACCTTAAGAGCGCCTAGGACACAGAGCCGATCAGTCGGGACTAGGCGCGACCTGTAGCAGAGTGCAGGCTCCAGGAGATACAGGCGATTTAACTAGATCTGAGTTGAGTCTGAGCTGCAAAGTTAGTGGAAGATGGAGTGTCCTAAAGATTGATTTTAGAGAACTAGGTAAATAAGCTGAACGCAAGGACTTCCCAGGTAGTATTTTCTGAGATACTACCAGTGGCACATGCTAGCCCAGGGAGGCAGAAGGAGCGTAGGGAGGGGAATGCTTGGCTAAAGATGTGGTGTACTAAGGAGGGGTTTGAGTTTTTAGCGAACTGGGCTGACTTCTCACTTCGGTACAATCTCTACAGCATGATTGGATTGCACCTTAATGATGAGGGAGCTTTTGTGCTAGGGGATAGCTTGGTAGAAAGGATGGAGGAGTTTTTAAACTAGTAGGTGGGGGGAGGGACTAGATATAAGTAATGGGGTAGAAAGTGTAGAGGGTTTAAGGGAGGAGATCGGGGAGGGATAGTATAGTCAATATGGAGGTAGTACTAAGTAACTCAAGTACAGTGGCAGGCCAAAAGCTTGCCAGGAAAAATGGGATTTAATAGGCATTACTGAAACGTGGTGGGATGAATCTCATGACTGGACTGTTAATCCTGATGGTTATAAACTATTTAGGAAAGATAGAGGAAATGGTAAATGAGGAGGAGGGGTTTGTCTGTATGTTAAGCCTAAATTAAAGGCTATAGTCAGAGAAGATATTTATGGCGGAACTAGTGATAAAGTTGTATGTTTGTGGGTAGAGTTAAATAGTGGAGCAGCAAATTCCAAAAGTATGCTTTAAACCCCCAAATATAGCTGAAAGTGAGGAAATACAATTATTGTTACAGATTGGAAAAGCAGCTAAGCATGGGCAAGTTCTAATAATGTCAGATTTTAATTACCCTGAAATAAACTGGATAAATTAGACCAGCAGTTCAGCTAAGGGGAGCAGGTTCTTGAGTACACTCGGGGATCATTATCTGGCCCAGGTTATACAATAGCCTACTAGAAATGAAGCTATCATCACAAATAATATTGATATAGTATCAAATGTTGGATTAGGGCAACTGTTGGGAAACAGTGATCACAACACAGTCTCATTTGAGATTGAATTAAAAAAACAAAATTTTAAGGGGCCACAAAAACTCTTCATTCTAAGAAGGCAGATTTTAACAGTCTAAGGGCAGAAATACAAAGTATAGACTGGGACAGAGAACTGATAGGTAAAAACACTGAACATAAATGGACATTTAAATCCTTAATAAATATACAAACATCACCATATACCAAGTGGGAATAAAGGTAAAAGGAGTAAATCACATCCAATGTGGCTTAACAATGATTTAAAGATCAAGATACAGAGAAAAAAACAGGCATTTAAATTATACAAACAAGAGGGGACAGAGACTGCTTTACGGGAGTACAAGGAAATCAACAAGGCTTGCAAAAGCACTATTAGACTGGCTTAAATAGAAAATGAAAAATTATTTGCAAAAGAAAGTAAGACTAACCCTAAAATATATTTAATTATATTAATGGGAAGAAGGCGAGAAAGGAAGCTATAGGAACATTATTATGTTACATAGGCCGTCTGTAAATTAGTGACAGCATACACAAGGGAGGTACCAGTGGTTGGGACACTGCAACATAATGGGGCTACACTACCTTTGCCAAATAATTGGTGAACGCAGGAAGTAATCCAAAAGAGGTTGGAAAAAATAAATGTCAATAAATCCCCGGGTCCTGACGGAATACATCCAAGGGTACTAAGGGAACTGGGTTCTGTAATAGCCAAACCATTATATTTAATTTTTCAAGATTCACTCGACACAGGGTCTCTACCAGATGACTGGAGAAAAGCAGACGTGATACCTATATTTAAAAAGGGAGCAAGAGCAAATCCAGGGAATTATAGACCAGTGTACCTCACTTTTGTAGTGGGGAAGCTTTTAGAAGGGTTAATAAGAGATAATATACAAGGATATGTCTATTGGAACAGGATTATAAGTAGGAGTCAACATGGATTTATGAGGGCTAGGTCATGTCAAACAAATCTAACTAGTTTCTATAAGGAAGTTAGTAGGAACCTGGATCAAGGCAACTCAGTGGATGTAGTCTTTTTGGATTTTGCAAATGTTTTTGATACAGTGCCACATGGGAGACTATTGTGCAAAAGAAGAGATACAGGAAGTGCAGTAAATATCTGCTCATGGATTGAGAGCTGGCTAAAAGACAGGAAGAAAAGGGTTGTTGCAAATGGAACATACTCCGATTGGACTAATGTGGTAAGTGGGGTTCCTCAGGGTTCAGTATTAGGTCCTCTCCTTTTTAACATATTTATTAATGACTTAGAGGTGGGACTGGAAAGAAGTGTCTCCATTTTCGCTGATGACACAAAGTTGTGCAAGTTAATTAAATCAGGTAATGATGTGCTTTTTCTCCAAAGGGATTTACTGTACATAAAATTGAGGAATGGGCATCTTAATGGCAGATGAGATTTAATACGAATAAATGTAAAGTTATGCATCTGGGAGGGAAAAATTTGCAAACACTATCATTCCATGCAATTTATAATCTTAATGGAGCAAATCTAGGGGTATCAGATATTGAAAGGTATTTGGGAGTGCTTGTGGACAACCACCTAGGTAACAGTGCTCAAAGCCAAGCAGCAGCTGCAAAGGCAATTAAAATATTATCATGTATTAAGAAGGGTATAAAAGCAAGGGAAGCAAATGTAATTCTGCCACTATACAAATACCTAGTACGCCCTCATTTGGAATATGGAGTACAATTTTGGGCAGCACTTCATAAAAATGATGTTTTAGAGCTGGAAAAGGTACAGAGGAGGGCAACAAAACTAATAAAGGGAATGGAGGGGCTAAGTAAAAAAAAAGGAGTCTAAGAGGAGATATGATTACCTTATATAAATACATCCAGGGTCAGTATAAAGATTTGTCAAGGGAGTTTTTTGTGTCAAGTGGTTTTAAACTGACAAGAGGACATCCCTTGAGGTTAGAAGTAAAAATATTCCACCTTAAAGAAAGAAAAGGGTTCTTCACAGTAAGGATGGTTAATCTGAGGAATTCTCTACAATGGGAGGTGGTGACAGCGGTTTCGATAGATAACTTTAAAAGGGGACTGCATTTATTTCTAATTAAAAAGGGAACTCAGGGATATCCTGGATAATTAGAAAGAGAGTATTGATCCAGGGAGAAATCCAATCGCCAGAATCTGTGTTCAGGAAGGAATTATTATTTGAGATGATTGGCTAAGTTTCACTTGTTTTTTTTTTCTGTTTGCCTTCCTCTGGATTAATGAATAATAAAATAAAACAATTAAAAAATAATTAAATAATTGATTAATAATTAATTAAAAACTAATTAATTAATAACTAATCCGCATATTGCAGATCAGAAGAGATCTTAAAAGTTTGAACTTGATGGACTGAAAGTCTTTTTTTAACCTTAATTACTATGGGCTTCATTCAATTGCAAATTGACCAATTGAATCGGACCCTAAATAAGCACATAACATATATTTTTTAAAGAAGTTTTTAGTTAGTGAAAACCTTTCTTTTGGATAGATGCTTGCTAACAAAAAACTTATTTTGAAAAATATATGTAATGTGGTTATTTAAGGTCCTATTCAATTGTGCAAATTGCAATTGAATGAGGGCCTATGTAACTGTGACATTTGAGAATTGAGTATAACTCTAATTTTTAACCGCTCAAATTTTTTAAATATATCAAGTTTTAAATGTTTATAATAAAAATGAATTTTATTGTCAATTGTGACACAATTAAATACCAAAATTCCTTTTTTTCATTTAGATGAACTGACTTTATCAGTAAATCTAAAGATAATTGTAAATATTAATTTGTGGTGCAGATTTAAAGACCGCAAAAAGTTGTTCTTGTTTTTGTTTTCTTATGCCCCACTTAGGACTAACAGGAGTAACAAAGAAAATCCAGGGGATCTCCTTGATTCACCCAGGAAGGACTGCTAGCATGCTTTGCATTGGCTGCCCTTGTCCAATCCTTTTAGTACTTAGGACTCTGGGGCAATCCTCAATGGGCACCGGATCCTCAATGGGTACCAACAGTTGCCACTGCCAAGGTTAGGATTTGATAGAAATGGGGTCAGATTGGTTCCACATGAGATTATGCTGGTCAGGGTACTTTTTTTATTGGGGAGGCGGTTGTATCGTGGTGTTGGTCAGCAGCATTGGATAAATCCCTTCTACTCTATGCTTGATTTGGCTAGATGCCATCTGGGTCCCATCAAAGGATTACCAGGTTATTCCCCCATGGACTGTAGCCCCATTGGGACGACTCACAGGACTGTTTGAACATTGATAAGGGCCCAACATGTTTTGACACACTTTGGTTTGCACTTGAGACTCTGGCAGATAAGCAAAGTCTTGTCTGTTGCTGTTAAGAGTCTTAACACTCTTGTATAATCCCCCCGTTTCTCTCTAACCCTCCCCCCATGTCGCTTTCCCTCCACCCCTCCTCATTCTAAACCCCCCTCCTCATTCTAAACCCCCTCCTCACTTTACCCCTCTAAATACCTCCCCCTCTCTCTTTCCCCTCACTTACCTCATCTGCAGCTGCTCCTCCGCTCTCCAAGCTCCTTCCTGCGTCGGGACCCGGAATATGCTAATGATGTGACGTCCCATGCGTGCCATGTCATTAGCATTGGCCGGGTCAAGGTGCAGGAAGGAGCATGGAGGAGCGGAGGAGAAGATTGAGGTAAGTGAGGGCAAAGGGAGGGTAAAGGGAGGAGGGGGTTTTAGGATGAGGATGGGGGGGTTTAGGATAAGGATGGGGGGTTTAGGATGAGATGGGGGGTTGAGGATGAGGAGGGGGAGGGTTTAGGATGAGGATGGGGGGTTGAGGATGTGGGGTTGAGGATGAGGATGGGGGTTGAGTTTGAGGAGGGGGGGTTGAGGAGGGGGGTTGAGGTTGAGGAGGGGGGCTGAGGAGAGAGGTTTTGGAGGGGGGCTGAGAAGAGATGTTGAGGAGGGAGGTTGAAGAGGGGGGTGTAGGATAAGGAGGGGGGTTTAGGAGGAGGAGAGGTGGGTGAGGGGGGATTGAGGATGGGGGGTTGAGGAGGGAGGTTGAGGAGGGGGGTTAGAATGAGGAGGGGGTTGAGGATGGGGGTAGAGGATGAGGATGGGGGTGAGGTTGAGGAGGGGGGTTGAGGAGGGAGGTTGAGGAGGGGGCTTGAGGTTGAGGAGGGAGGTTGAGGAGGGAGGTTGAGGATGAGGTGGGTGGGCTGAGGATGAGGATGGGGTTGAGGATGGGGATTGAAGATGAGGGGGTTGAGGATGAGGAGGGGGGTTGAGATTGAGGAGGGGGGTTGAAGACGGGGGTTGAGGAGGGAGGTTGAGGAGGGAGGTTGAGGATGAGGAGGGAGGTTGAGGAGGGAGGTTGAGGATGAGGAGGGAGGATGAGGAGAGAGGTTGAGGATGAGGAGGGGGTTGAGGAGGGGGTTTAGAATGAGGAGGGGTTGAGGATGGGGACTAAGGATGAGGATGGGGGTGAGGTTGAGGAGGGGGTTGAAAAGGGAGGTTGAGGAGGGGGCTTGAGGTTGCGGAGGGAGGTTGAGGAGGAAGGTTGAATAGGGTGGTTTAGGATGAGGAGGGTGGGCTGAGGATGAGGATGGGGGTTGAGGATGAGGATGGGGGTTGAGGATGGGGTTGAAGATGAGGGGTTTGAGGATGAGGAGGGGGGTTGAGGTTGAGGAGGGGGGTTGAGGAGGGAGGTTGAGGATGAGGAGGGAGGTTGAGGAGGGAGGTTGAGGAGGGAGGTTGAGGATGAGGAGGGAGGATGAGGAGGGAGGTGGAGGATGAGGAGGGGGTTGAGTAGGGGGGCTGAGGTGGGTGGTTTAGGATGAGGAGGGTGGGTTGAGAATGAGGATAGGGGGCTGAAGATGAGGGGGTTGAGGATGAGGAGGGGGGTTGAGAATGAGGAGGGAGGACGAGGAGGGGGTTTGAGGAGGGTGATATGGGAGGGGGGAAGAGGCACAGGGAAGAGAGAGGGGGAAGAGACAAGGGAAGGGATAGGGTGGAAGAGACACAGGGGAGGGAGAGGGGAGAAGAGACACAGGGGAGAGAGAGGGTTACACAAGAAAAGGGCACACAAGAGGGAGGCACAAGAGGGACACAGGGGGCAGCACATTTCCCAGCCTTGGCTTATACTCAAATCACTCATTTTTCCCAGTATTTTGCGGTAAAATAGGTGCTTCGGCTTATACTCGGGTAGGCTTATACTCAAGTATATACAGGTAAATCTCTTTTAAGTTTGCAAGCAGTTGATTTTCAGAGTTAACACACCTGGAAATCCTGGTTAAAATTAACATAAAATGAATAATTCTTTTTGGCATTATATATTATTGTACTCATCAATGATGGCAGTTTCAAGTAATCATGGAATATGTAGTCCCCTGCTCAAGGAAGCAGGAGAAGATGTTTGCACTGTGCTGCTATTGGTTTGAAGATTAGTAAAGGGTTAAAGTCCATACCCAAATTCAATGTTTCTTATTGGGAGCTTCACTGAACCTGTGTAAGCAGCTCTGGGGATGTGGAAAACAAGTTTTATTTTTAAATAAAATAAATCTGTATGTGTATAGAATGAATCAATGTAATGTGTGTTTCCGATATAAACTGTATGTGTCAGATTAAAAAAAGTGGAAACTTAGGGAAACTTAGAAAATACCTTTGATGTGTGTGTGTTGCTGTATTATTCTGCTTTTATGAATGCATATGTGACATGTATAAACTTAAGACGCAAATAGTCATCAAGCAGAGATGCAACATATTGCATTCCAATTGCATATTAACAATACTGAAGTCATTGACAAATATTGCTATGCATTATCATGACATATAATAGATAGCAATACTTTTGAAAACAAAAATGAATGAAAAACCATTGTAAATAGCTATGATATTCACAATATAGTTTGTCATAGAAAATAGTTTAGTATGCAATACAGTTTGAGCACTAACCTAGATAAACATAAATATTTGCTGAGCAATGGAATTTTGCAATATAAGAATTGCGAGTTAGAATGGCCATCACTTTTCTGTGTGTCAAATGCTTACTTTCCATCACTGCAATGATTTACGTGGCTTTCTTCAGGGAATTTTTCAATATTCTAGTGAAGAATATATTGCATAAATCTGTTACTTTAGTATAAAATCAAATGCATTCTGCTAGCTTAAGACCTGAAGGGGTTCATTTAGTAACATCAGAAAACTGAGCATTTCTTTTTAGAGCAGACAAAAGTATCATGTGGATTAAGATAACTACAAGGATGACTCATCTCACGGTTAACATTTTATTATGGAAATTAAATGCTAAGTAGATTGTGGGAGCAAAAGGAGCGTTTACTGTATTTTCAGATTTCCCTAAATCTAGCATGATTATAGATCTACTTTTACCAACTCCATTTGAGCTATTTTTGCCCATAAAACTATACCCTTATAAAATGATTAGTGTTATGTAAAAATTCTGCCATACCTAAATGAAAATATTTGTATTTATTTATTCTTTTTAATAAAAAAAATTAAATAGAAATGTTTCAACGTTATTGATATTCTTGATGGTTAACAAAGAAGCTGTGATTATGACAAAGTGTGACACATACATAAGAGAGAGTAGTCATATTGATAGGCTGCATGTCAACTGAACTCATTTGCAACCTACCACAATCAAGGAAAAACATTTTCTTACTACCCTATCTTCAAAATCCAAAGCTCCTGGGAGCCCAGAGCTTAAAAGTGAAGTAAAACTATAATTTTGAATACTTGTGATGACCATATATCAAATGTCCATAGATGCCGCCAAGGCCTTATACATTCAGAGTTTTTCAGGGATCACCTGCAACACAGCTCTGCATTACTAGCTGGAATTTACCTATTATTGAGGTAAACCTTAATGAGCTTGCAGAGGCTGGCAAATAAAAGAGAACATTTAACTTGAAGATAAAACTAACTGTTAACTGAATATGAAGCACAACTGAAATATTCCATTTAACAGTACCTGTCTGTGATGAACTTGTTTCTTGTTCAAATTGTGACTAAAGTATATATTGGCATATTTACTGGCATCATTTAATCCTGGGCATACTCATGCTTGCAATGTGTGACTGAGTACATACCAACATTTTGATATTCTTTTTTTTATATCATATAATATATTCATATCCACAAAATGTTTCAGATTCTTTTCCTGATAATTGCCAACAACTTCTCTACGACAAGCTACTGGAGAAACCAACCAAGTTAAAGGGACACATTTACATCACTGTAAGTGCACTCCATGGTGTGGCAGAGATCAAGATAGTATGATACAATGATCTATTCTTTTAAAATTCCATTAATACCAGCTAGTAAATTGAATATTTTAAATGTATGTTTATATACAAGTCTATCCTGCCCACTCCCTGTTTCACGAGTAATAGCAGATTGCATGGGCATGCTATGAGTCTGTATATTGAAGGTGATTGATAGGCACAGCATCCTGTGAACTCTCTTTACACTACAGTGACCAGTTAACACATAGCTGACCTGTTTAGGTGAGTTAAGCATTCCATGTCTGCAGAGATAGATGTGTTAAGGGTTAATTTTCTTTTATTTTGATCTCTACATGGACAGCACTGGAGCAAGCATTTTCTGCATTGTTCAAATTCCAGAGAGGCAAGAGAGCAGAAATCTGAATTTTGTGCCTTAATAAAGTGCAAAAATTACAAGATCAGTTCTCTTCACACTGGATGTGAAAGAAGTCTTGAATAGGACACACCCCATGCAACCTAATTGGTTGCAGTGTTATAACTAGATGTGTTCAGTACACAGATTTTATTTGATTTCTCAGTAAAAAAAATGCACGTACATATTTTAAAAATTCAAAAAGTATTTCAACATGCTTTTAGGAGAGAATTAAGTTTACTGTGAATTAACTGTGAATTAAGTTGTCCTTTAAATAGCAAGGTTAATTCATTTACGGCAAACTAAAGTAGAAGGTAATTACTTGGCTTGATTTTTTTAAGAGCTTCCAAGCCCAGGAACAATGGTCACTTTACCACATGATAACATTTTTCTGTTTCTCAAAGTATTTGAAATAGAATTGTAGATTGGCCCATGTGTGCCTTCTATCAGATGTACTGGAGGTGAAATAGTGTCTTCCGAGAAGGTGATCCTAAATTTTGTTTGCCTACAATAGTGAGTACAGGTAAGAGTGCTATAATTCAAAAGATAAAACTCATATCAGGACAGCCTCCTCTGCAAATCTCCCCCCCCCCTGAACACAAGACAGGAGGTGGAGAACATCATCTCAGCTGAAGTCTAAAACACTGCACTTCAAATGTAAGGTTTAAAAAAGTACATTAATATTTTCAAAAAACATTGCTTATATTGCTCATTAGGACTGGATTTAGATCTCCAGCACATGTAGACACCCCTATATGTGCACATTGTAGAGGATCCTTCACACACACTAAGCTTCCAATAATATGAACACATACATGTGAGTATATGTGTGTTTGTGTACAAGGTGCGAGTGAGTCTGTAAGAAAGTGCAAAAAAGCATGCACAAAAGACTAAATCTAAATTGATATACTTAAAACAATAGACTTAAAAATAAGTGAAATAATAAAAGAATGAACAGATTAGTGGCAGGCTAGACTACTTACATTTGTAGGAGAGCCTGTCAGTAAGCCAGATTACTGATACCGAGAAGTTCCATGCTGAGGTTGACAGGATGTTGAGGTGCAGACCAAGGAGGTGGTGACATATAGACACCTCATGCTTGATGTCATTGTGCACAAGGTATGGAAATGAAACAACCCTCAGATAATATAGCCAGAGTGAAACCATCTTGTATATCACAACCTTCCCTCTTAATATAGGCTCCAATAATTCATCCAATAAGTTGAAAAGGCAAAACAGTGTTGTGTAAAACAAATAGTTGCCAACGCTTAATAGTAACTTTGACCAGGGTATACACATTTGACCATCACTAGGCAAAGAGCTTTACAGAAAACATTCTGAGAAAACATATATAAATATATATTGCCTTCGTGGAACTGTAAGAGTCCAGTTTCCTGAGTGGAACTGTAGAGAGAAGAGAGAGCCTCATTCTAAGAGAAAGCTTTGGAGTCTGAAGAGACCAGGACCAAAGAAGCTAAATACACAGTGTCATGCCTGTAGCATGCCAAGGTACAAGCTGGGCAATACCTTACAGACCGATGCCCTCAGCCTTATCAGATAGGCTTATTGTGCGAAGGGGAAAGGGGCCCACTGAGATATGCGTTGACATTGGGGACTTTATGATTTGTGTGTTATACCTTATTATGCCTGTAAGAAGCATAGGATAGTGGAAATTGCCTGGGTACCACTAGGCCCATAGTACCCATGTTTATAGTTGGGGTGTGTGTAAGAACATGATAGGAGTAATGGGATGTATGTCTATTGTGCTTTGGGGGGCTAGCAATTACAAAGGAAATATTGTATATGCCCAATATTTATTTGTACTAGACTAATTCCTTATTAACCAGATTAGGGAGATAACTGACCCTTTGGAGTAAACATAACACAAGTCTCTCTCTCTCTATTATCACAAGTCCTTAGCCTGGTGTCTCTATGCCTATTGTGTGTAATTACCCCCTACCAAGAATACAGAGGTGGAAAGGGAAAACAATGGGTGATTCTCTTTTAGTCTTTCAAGCATGGGTGATAACGCGAGCTAGAAGGTGATTGAGCAACCATGGATGCCAATTTGAATTGATTGGCCTTTTGTTGCTAAGAGTGCGGTATGAATATGTATGTTGTTTCAGTAATAAATGTGCTATAACTGGTCCACATAATTAATGTGCAGATTTCGTTATTGATCCTGGAATCCTGATTGCTGGAGTAAGTTCTTTTCAGAACTTAGAAAGATCTTTATGCTATACAAGACCACAGACATCTCTCAGTCTGACCCAAGGGCTGAAAATACTTCCCTCTGTACAGAGGTAAAACGAACTGGGCACACCTGTGAGGAGAGGTTTGGGTAATAGCCTCTTATCATACCCCATTCAACATACAGGTTGTCACAGACAGAGAACAAGAACATTGTGGACTGAGAGACAAAGTCTGCTTTGATTTGGAGCTGTCAAGGCTGAAAGAGGCACTGCAAATAAAGGTACAAGATTCATTTTTTATATACCCCAGTGAAGAGACTGTGTGCTGTAACTTTTCGTTGCTGAGAAATAAGTATTGCTTTATCAAGGGACCCTTGGGTAGAGCACTTAAACAGTGATAAAGTATCCTGCATAAATAGACTGAAATCATGTTTCTGGATTTTTGTTTTTCCCCTGTGACAGACAAGCTGTCCAGGCCCAGAGAGGGTGTTCCAGCAGTGAATCAGATAGTAAGCGTAGATTTTTATTTTCAACATTTAATTTACTTATTTTCCTGTTACATTAAATTTATTCCTAAAACTAATATTAGGCCTCTGCATGGGTGTTGTCACTGCATGGGTGCCAAACCAGCCTCAGTGTAAAGCATGATGATCAAGACAATGGGGAGCTCTCTGTAGGACTATGAGCCTGACAAGTTGAAAATGGCACAGAGTTTGACCAAGAGTTACACAAATTTGTAGCAAAGAGTCAGCTGCTGACAGAGCTAGACACCAACCCTTATCTGGCTGAATTGGAGAAGCAACAGAGTGATGTGAAAGAGTTCATGAGAGAAGAAGCCAAAGTTCATAAGATAGAGAATACCCTCAGCAGTGTGAGACTAAGAGCAGAAATGTCAAAGCACTAGTGAATCAGGAGCCCACAATCACTAGTAGATCAGAAGAGTTGCAGGAGATACCGTGTGACCATAGTACTTTCGCCCAAAGCTTCACAGAGAGTCTTAGTGAGATGAGAGCCCAGAACTGCCCTGAATTAGTCAAGGAGCAGAAGACTATATGCTCTGGGAAAAGTCATATTAAAATGTTTAAAAATACAGTAAAGAAAACTGATGGAGTTGCTCCTAGGAGTCTAAAGATGAGAGTACATGTAGATGAGAAAGCTGGAAGGGGAATGCGGAAGCTTCATCTGCTTCAAGAAAATCTCATCAGAATCAAGGTAATGGGAGGAATGCAGTCAGCCTGGTACAGAAGGTATGTTAAGTTGTATACACTGCCTCAATAGTTGCTGAGCTGTGTTTGGGGGGGGGGGGGGGTGAAAGTGTGACAGTGTGCCCCCGCCCCCCACAGAGGACAGGGGTGAGCTGGAGAGATTTGAAGAATTATTTCTGGGAGTGATAGTGTTAACTCCTAAAGCTGTAAGCATGAACACCTGTGGGCTACCTTAAAGTCTTATGGTACCTCTACTTCTGAAGATGTGCAAATACTGTATGTACTCTGATCTAAACTTATACAGACTTGTGCAACACAGCTGGCTGAAAATAAAAAAAAATGTAAAAGTCTGTATTTTTTTTTATTTCAATGGGAATCTACTATTTGTATTGCTCCTGACTTGACAAAGAGAGGTCCACTCTCGAACGCTAGTTATAACATTTCTGAATATGTATATATATATATATATATATATATATATATATATATTCAGCTGAGGTCTGACCATTCCTTTACATACAGTAATTTGTCAAAATTGAACTCGTTTAGATAAGCAGCTACATATCCATATGAATGTAATCATAGCAGCCTGTCCATAACCCTTTGAAACATTGCCAGGGTTCCATATTAGCTGAATGGCAAAACTTTATATTGTAACAGGCCATAAGGACTACTGAAATCTGTTTTTGTCCTTGCTTAATTTTTTTCAGAGGAACCTAATAACTCACTCAGCAAAAATGCACTTTCTTATATAACTGCTCTAATCTCTAATTACACCCCTAATCATCCTCATCGTTCTGCTAACAACCTTCTTCTTTACACCATTCTTGTCACCTCCTCTTATCCCCATCTTCAGGACTTTTGTTGTGCTGCCCCTATTCTTTGGAACTTCTTGCGTCACTCCACTTGACTATCCTCCTACCTCAAATAATTCAAACACTCACTAAAAACTCATCTGCTTAAAGAAGCTTATCACCTTAAGCCTTAATGTACACATCACATCTATCGTCCTTCTATATCTCTCCCATACCCTTTAGATTGTAAGTCTGCAAGTTTTCAATCATCCTGTGTGCTTTAGTGAAAGCTCTGTGTACATTTGATGTTAAGCTCACAGGACCCTCCATTCTCTTCTCTTCATTGTGTTAATATTACTATTGTGTTAAAGTTACTTCATATGGTCCCTGTCATTTAGCCAAGAGCTTACTTTCAGCTGTAAGTACAAATACGATTACCATTTTGCCTGGCTGAAATTTCTGAACCTGTTTGTATCACAATTTTAATAAGTTTTCTGATACTGTTATACTCGTTCCATGTATTCTTTACCAAGTGGGATGATTTAAGAACTTCTATTTTTCATACCTGAGACGTATAATGCAATATTTTACCCTTGGGCTTCTTTATCTTCCCAGGGTTCTCACTGAGTATCATGTATTCCCTTTGGGTGGTGTCCATACAGGAGCTGGAATGGGTAAAATCCAGCCTGAGGTACCTTTGGTATTGCACATGAGAAAGGGCAGTAATAAGTCCCAGTTCTTTCCATCTTTGTCCACCACTTTTTGTATTATCCCTTTAAAGGAGCATAACCTTTGCAATGCTCTTAGAGTTGCCATGGCTTCTGGTTGCATGGTTACTAGGTTGCATGGTCCAATCTAAACAAGATTTACTGATGACCTCAGGCTGACTTTTCGAGTGGACCTATGAGGTCCTTCTCTATTTTTTCAAACTGTTCCTCTATAATAGGAAGTGATAACAAGAGAGCCTTGATATAGGCATAAGGCTAGATGACAGTCTGGGCAATATAAACAGTACTGGCATACTTCTTCATACACTCCAGGCAAGTAGATGGCAAGAAGAATCTCTTTAAGGTTTAATTAACCCGCAGGTGTGGTCCAAAGAGATGACTGTGGGCTATTTCTAAAACTTCTTCCTTTAGCCCTGCCATACCAGCAATTGTTTTATAGTTTATTCTCCTTTAATACAAAGTATTAAAGTATTAATACAAAGTATGGACCTTGGGGATTCTCTCGTCTGTACTCTCGTCTCTATTTACTTCTACCACTTACCTTGGACATTCTGTAGAAGAGGATTATTTGTCTGGTCTCTCCAATCATTCTCTACCTCCTACAGAACATTTGCTATTTTCAACCCACACTTGAGCTGGAATGGTCATCTCCTCTTCTTCCCTGAGTCTGCTGTCTCTTCACCAGTAGTCTGAGAAGCTGCCAGAGTTTCATCTTGGCCCAGCGTCTTTTTTATTTCTGTTCTCCTTTTCTTTTCTTTCCCTATTTCCCTAAGGGATTTTGGTACCTTTTCCCAAATGTAGAACAGTTTATTTTCCATGAAAGGAAAGCTAGCCATGACTTTTTTTTCTTTATATTTGTAGAAAATTTGAAACATTAGCAAAATGTCTTCCCAAAACCACAGCATATGGTAAATGGGGTACTATCGGAGCTTTTACTTGGGCTTTCATCCCCTGTGCTTCAATCCATGCTTTTTGGGGGGATGTTCTTGACTGTTCCATCCACATAGACAATTGAGCATATTCATGTAATAATGCTTTTTCTCTTTTGAGCTGTGTGCAAACTTCTCCTCAAACACTTCCTTGTCAGTCCCATACAATTCTCCAGTTTCACTCTTGTTATGACCTGTGACCCCCTTGGTAGGGCAAAGTTTTGTGGACAAAACCCTCTGTCAGGGCTTGGATACTTTTACAGATGATTCAGTCAAAGGACTTTTTATGACTTGATGATGTTCAACCAGCCACCAGCTCTTCAACGGACTGAGATCCACATTGTCCTACCCACTCTTGCATACCTGAAGGTAGTCCTCACCAGAAGTGATCCAATAAAAATGTATCCACCATTTGCTCTGTTGAGTTGATTTCTAAACTTACAGTGCCTTGCAAAAGTATTCAGCCCCCTTGGCATTTTTTTGTGTTTTGTTGTTTCACAACCTGGAATTAACATGGATTGTTTGAGGATTTGCATCATTTAATTTACAGAACATTCCCACAACTTTGAAGATGTATTTTTTTTATTGTGAAGCAAACAACAATAAATAGGACAAAATAACAGAAAAAGTCAATGTGCGTAACTATTCACCCCCCTAAAGTCAATACTTTGTAGAGCCACCTTTGTGCGCAATCACAGCTCCAAGTCGCTTTGGATAAGTCTCTATGAGCTTGCCACATCTTACCACTGGGATTTTTGCCCATTGCTCCTTGCAAAACTGCTCCTGCTCCTTCAAGTTGCAGGGTTTGCGCTTGTGAACAGCAATCTTTAAGTCTGACCACAGATTTTCTATTGGATTGAGGTCTGGGCTTTGAATAGGCCATTCCAACAAATTTAAATGTTACTTACATGTAAGTTAGGTGGGTTATGAATGCATCCTGTACAATGCATCATATCCCACCTAGCAAAAACGTTTGCATGAAAACATGCAAACCGTTTTTGCAATATAATAAAATATGTGCTGGGGTGATTTAGACACCCCCAGCAACTGTGATTTCAAATATATCTCATTTTGAATGAGATATCCATTATGCAGGACATGTGCATGCTGATTGGCTTTTCAGCAATCAGCAAGCAGCTGTGACACTGGATGTCAAAAGAGAGTTGGGGGAGGGGTTGATAAGCAGTGTAGTTAGGTCTGACCTCAATAAAGACACTTTAATATCTAAATAAGCTTATGCTTAGACAAAACAATGATAAAGCAAGAAAAGTTGAACACAAATAAATATTGAAATGCAAGACCTCATACCTCACTCCTGGCACTAGTGTGGCCCTTGGAAACCTGATTCTCAAGTGGTTTATGTACAGAAACAGCTGAGATTCCAAGTGTTTTTATATCATCCCAAAACATAAAGTTAATGGCTTTATTCAGCAAAACAAAATAAACATCTAAATAGACAAGCTAACTAAATCCCCGAAATACCGTACCTAGCTCTGAAGTTGCTTCTTAGCTCTCAGGTAACAGAAACCAATTCTCTTTACACGGTCAATTTTAAAAAAATACTTTTTTTCCAGATATTCTTTAGATACTGCTTTTAGTATTATTCATCACAAGCAGAAGGGCGGGGCACAAGCCGATCCCTGTCCCCTATTGCCCCACCCCAGGTACCCATAACATACATTTTTTTAGAGTGTACTGTTTTCTTATTCACAAAAAGACTTCTACCTTCTTTTTAAATGGTGCCTTACTCATTGGAGGTTTAATCAGAGTTTTGTATTTCTCACTGCTATATTTCGCTTTTCTTTTGTGACAAGCATTTACTGAGATATTGCAGAGCATCCAAAAATGTAGGTATGTAACCCTGAGGCTAAATAAAATAATTTGCCCAATACAAAACTGCAGAAATTAAAAGGCTCTCACACATCACATTGAGTCTGCACCTGAAAATGGCTGAAACTGTTCTATTTAGGTGACAGCTGTTACTGG
This sequence comes from Discoglossus pictus, assembly GCA_027410445.1. Taxonomy (NCBI): domain Eukaryota; kingdom Metazoa; phylum Chordata; class Amphibia; order Anura; family Alytidae; genus Discoglossus; species Discoglossus pictus. The sequence continues at coordinate 96,363,233 of CM050166.1, read as the reverse complement.
GTGCCTGAGCAGACAAGGAAAGGCAGCTAAGAAACATGTTGGTTTGTGTGAAAAACCTGCAAAAGCACAGACGAGTAGCTCACAAGCAGAGATTGAGAGGAGTTTGTGTACAACTCTGAAAGCAGCCAAACTGAGAAGAACTGGCAGTCTGTGAACCAGAGACTGACAGAGATGCTGGAAGCACAATGTACCTGAATTATTTTCCATATAAGATCCCCTGGGAAAAGACTGTCTTTGGACTTTCAGTGCAGGAAACAAATACTACAGACAAAACCTGAGGTGGCGCATTTGGAGTGAAGGGTGAGACGGTGCTGTTTTCCTATTTCATTAAAAATATTGCCAAAACGTTTCTTGGGCCTATGGACTTTTATCTGATAGCTGTTATATACACCTACACACAAGGTAGAAATTGACAGATACAACATCCAATGAGGGTGTGGACAGAGTGAGATATACAGAGCTTACCAACTAAAATATGACAGAAAGAGAGACAGATATATACCAATTCCCTCCCTTATAGATATTTATACACTGCTTCACTCACACTATAAAATAAATTTTACAGCTACAACTTTACAAACTATAGATATAACACAGTTACCATTAACACTATAGATATGTAAACACTGCATTTCCAATGCTTTCTTGTTAAAAATACATCTCTCACATGTTACAGAGATGCACATACTGTTCACATTTGTCCGGGTCTATTGGTGTCAAAATGCTAATTGAAAGATATATTTACATAACATCATTAAACATTTATTGTGATGTACTCAAGATCACTGTATTCCATTTAAATCTTAGCAGTCTACCAAAAAAGATTATTTTATGCAAGAGAAAAATAAATCACCAGTCTGCTTTTTTAAATGTATTACAGAATATAGAAATGGAAGATGCAATATTCAGTAAATGTTATTGACTTTATGCTTCATATAACTGAAACAATAACATTGTTCTGCTTTACTGTTTGCTACAAGCTATGTTCTGTACTTCAAAGTTTTGAACTAAACTTCCATCTTCCTGTACTGCAGAATTCAGCATGTTATTGGAAAAATACTGTAGCAATACCAGAGAAGAGAATCTTATGCTGGTGATCTTGATTATGCATTGTGAAATATAGTTATACTAGTTTTATTCATGACAACAAATACAATCTAATGAAATACAGCAATAATCATATATTTAACATATTTTTTCTATTATTGTACTAATCCAGATGTATTTGAATTTAATTAATTAATTAATTAGACTTATGAACAGGGTATATTTACAATTTGGCCAACAAGTTTATTAAATTCATAATTAAATAATGACAACGACGAAAAATAAAAAAGGAAGATAAAAAACACTCTAAAAACAATGGAAAAATAGACGTCTCCTCTGAGAAATAGTGATAAATTTCACTTTAGACAAATATATAGAGACTAGAATTATCTCTGGAATATTTGAGGAGAAATATAATGTTCCACTACAGGTAACTCTGTACCAATATATCACACAGTCTGTTTTGTATAGTTTACCCAAAAGGGCATTTAGTACAGACTTGCTTTAGTGACAAAATATTGGGGATAGTATGGTAGATGGAAGCAGGTGCTGCTTTTGATGGAAAAAAGAAGCCAGGTAATTGTAATATCTCTATATAAGAGCTATATCTCTATATAGGAGACTAATTCTTTGGTATGTGTCCTATATATAATTCTTTCGATTGTAACATGCCAATCCTAATACATTATAACTGCTTGTACCCACAAAATGGTCTGTGACAAGTATTTAACAGTATTTATGTCTTCATTGAAGGAATAGACTCTGGTTGTGGGCTGAAATAGCCTTTTTAGTTCCCCATTATAGGATAAACTTATCTCCTAGTGTCTAATATGGCTTCTTTAGCATCATGTGGCCTATGCATTCTTCCTGTATACTTCTAAGTGCACCATACTAAATTATAAACGAGTTATCTAACTAGTGCCATGTTTCTTAATAGAGACGCTAGTGCTGCATGGCTTGACTTCCTGGTATTGCGTGGACAGCGCTGTGCGTGATGACTCACGTATGCGTGTAAACGCCTATGCCTGACGCGTTTCAACGTGCTGTGACGTCTTTTTCAAAGGGAAGCCATGCAGCACTAGCGTCTCTATTAAGAAACAGTATTGTAGAACCTGCTGTTGCACTATAAATAAAACATAATAATATTGTCCCCCAGCCTTCAAGTCTGTTCCGCAGGGTGAATGTTTGTGGTCCATAAGAGCCAACCAATGTTCACCGAGCACCCACCCCTGTCCACTGAAAAAAAAACACTTTAAAGTGCAATAAAAAACATATATCTTAATTTGTTTTTTTGTCTTCCACCATTTAAGAATTAAAAAAAACAAAGTCAGAGGTGCTCATCAGAGAACTAACCAACCTTAATAGGTTAGTTCTATAGCCATGATAAGCCACTCTGAGAGCAACCTCATTAAGCTCACTTGTGCCCTTCACAGGGAGAAATATCCTGTAGTATTTCAGTCTGGTCCCACTCAAAAGAGTGACCCAGCCCCGGAATACCAGGCAATTCAACCCTGAACAGGAGAAACAGCAAACCCCAGACGCATTTCGGCCTTTATGGGCCTCGTCAGTGAGGTGCAGCTGAACTCCCTAAAGCACAGTGAGCAAGGGGTCCACGTCTGGAGTCCCCTATTACCCTTAGGGAGACTAAACCCTAAAGGTAATTTGCATATACAAAACAACAAAGTCAGAGGTGCTCATCAGAGAACGAACCAACCTTAATAGGTTAGTTCTATAGCCATGATAAGCCACTATGAGAGCAACCTCATTTAGCTCACTTGTGCCCTTCACAGGGAGAAATATCCTGTAGTATATCAGTCTGGTCCCACTCAAAAGAGTGACCCAGCCCCGGAATACCAGTCAATTCTACTCTGAACAGGAGAAACAGCAAATGCCAGACGCGTTTCGGCCTTTATGAGCCTCGTCAGTGAGGTGCAGCTGAACTCCCTAAAGCACAGTGAGCAAGGGGTCCACATCTGGAGTCCCCTATTACCCTTAGGGAGACTAAACCCTAAAGGTAATTTGCATATACAAAACAACATAGTCAGAGGTGCTCATCAGAGAACGAACCAACCTTAATAGGTTGGTTCTATAGCCATGATAAGCCACTCTGAGAGCAACCTCATTTAGCTCACTTGTGCCCTTCACAGGGAGAAATATCCTGTAGTATATCAGTCTGGTCCCACTCAAAAGAGTCACCCAGCCCCGGAATACCAGGCAATTCTACCCTGAACAGGAGAAACAGCAAACCCCAGACGCATTTCCGCCTTTATGGGCCTCGTCAGTGAGGTGCAGCTGAACTCCCTAAAGCGCAGTGAGCAAGGGGTCCACGTCTGGAGTCCCCTATTACCCTTAGGGAGACTAAACCCTAAAGGTAATTTGCATATACAAAACAACAAAGTCAGAGGTGCTCATCAGAGAATGAACCAACCTTAATAGGTTAGTTCTATAGCCATGATAAGCCACTCTGAGAGCAACCTCATTTAGCTCACTTGTGCCCTTCACAGGGAGAAATATCCTGTAGTATATCAGTCTGGTCCCACTCAAAAGAGTGACCCAGCCCCGGAATACCAGGCAATTCTACCCTGAACAGGAGAAACAGCAAACAACAGACGCGTTTCGGCCTTTATGAGCCTCGTCAGTGAGGTGCAGCTGAACTCCCTAAAGCGCAGTGAGCAAGGGGTCCACATCTGGAGTCCCCTATTACCCTTAGGGAGACTAAACCCTAAAGGTAATTTGCATATACAAAACAACATAGTCAGAGGTGCTCATCAGAGAACGAACCAACCTTAATAGGTTAGTTCTATAGCCATGATAAGCCACTCTGAGAGCAACCTCATTTAGCTCACTTGTGCCCTTCACAGGGAGAAATATCCTGTAGTATATCAGTCTGGTCCCACTCAAAAGAGTGACCCAGCCCCGGAATACCAGGCAATTCTACCCTGAGCAGGAGAAACAGCAAACCCCAGACGCATTTCGGCCTTTATGGGCCTCGTCAGTGAGGTGCAGCTGAACTCCCTAAAGCACAGTGAGCAAGGGGTCCACGTCTGGAGTCCCCTATTACCCTTAGGGAGACTAAACCCTAAAGGTAATTTGCATATACAAAACAACAAAGTCAGAGGTGCTCATCAGAGAACGAACCAACCTTAATAGGTTAATTCTATAGCCATGATAAGCCACTCTGAGAGCAACCTCATTTAGCTCACTTGTGCCCTTCACAGGGAGAAATATCCTGTAGTATATCAGTCTGGTCCCACTCAAAAGAGTGACCCAGCCCCGGAATACCAGGCAATTTTACCCTGAAAAGGAGAAACAGCAAACACCAGATGCGTTTCGGCCTTTATGGGCCTCGTCAGTGAGGTGCAGCTGAACTCCCTAAAGCACAGTGAGCAAGGGGTCCACATCTGGAGTCCCCTATTCCCCTTAGGGAGACTAAACCCTAAAGGTAATTTGTATACACAAAACAACAAAGTCAGAGGTGCTCATCAGAGAACGAACCAACCTTAATAGGTTAGTTCTATAGCCATGATAAGCCACTCTGAGAGCAACCTCATTTTGCTCACTTGTGCCCTTCTCTCTCTTATCATTTAAGAATACGTTGAAAATCATGATAAGATTCATATCTGCTGTCTAGAAATCTAATGTGAAGGGGAGAAATCATTCAGAGTTCTTCAAACTCCCTACCTCCTTTTTGACCCCTTTAGAATTTTTAAGATTTTTTTAAGCAACAAAGGCCTCCATGTAAATCAAGGGCTCTAAGTTAGGGCACTGCAGTAAATCGGCTGCAGGGGCTTTTTTCCCCCTAACTTCTACACTAATGTAAATCTTTCACTTCCCCAGATTAGAGCACTCAGTGCATAGTTGTAAACTCTGCTTTAGACACAACAGATATCTGTGTATGGAGTAGCTAAAACAAACTTTACGGATGAGACAGGGTCCTAGGAGCCAATAGGAAATGCAAACGTCATAAATCTTATATTGAGTGGGAAGTGCAGTAACAACTGCCTTAACTACAGCTCCTATATATAGAAAGCAATTGTTTTTTAATTAATAATATATTTTGTTATTAAAAAGATGCAACAATTGTATTTATAGCTTCAATCAGTAAAAAATGTTTATTTTGTGTTAAACAGTGTTTCAGAGCATTTGTTCCTAGGCAATGCACTTTTGTGACATGTATTAACTGCTTGAGTGCTGGGCTTTGTGTTACCCTGGATTTTGTATAATAAAACTGGTTTAAAACTAACATACCGTATTTTTTTAATTACAATTATGTTGATATCAGATTATTAAGTGTCAAATAATGTTAAAATGTCATCATTTTGTAGTGATGTTTGTGCAACAATGCCACTTAAAATATTTCTGGGGGACTCAGCAATGGTTTGAAAACTACTTGCGTTTGGTCTTTGGTACACGTAAATCTTTGATCTTTTGATCTTTAATCTGTGATCTATACATTGTTATTAGCATAGGGGTTGGGTGTCAAGGTGTAAGGGAGTAACTCATAAATTATTGTCAGTGCAAAAAGCAATGGAGATATTTCCCTTGCTTTTTGGCTTTGTCGTGAAGTTCACTCATAGCAGTAATACGTAGCAGTTTTCTCACAATGTTTTAGGGATGTAGATTAAAATAGCTAGCTAGGATTTATTGTGCTGCTACTGAACTCATAATTGATTTTTCCGGGATTAGCATTGGGCCCCAACAGTGGTCCAACCCTGAAAAGGCAATTCTCCTCTAAATGGGGCTAGATGAAACTATCAAGTCAAATGAATCTATGGAACAGAATCAAAAAGTGTGTGTGTGATTGTGAACAAACCCCCAAGCAGCAATTAAGAGGAGCTAATTCAGCAGAGTGTGTGTGTGTCTATATATGTATGTATGTGTGTGTTATTTGACAAAGCTGGACTTAGATATGGGGGAATACTAGAAGGCAGGTTTGTGAGCCAGGGGCTAAATGAAGTAATTTCTCCAATCCAAATCAGAAGGAGTTTAAATGCCACTGCAATTAAACTGCACTTGAGAAGCTGCAACAGTCCCTTTTTAGGCCAAAGGTGTAGCTGGCCTGGTGAGAGAGAGAGCCTACTGTGACAGAGAACCAGTGCAACAGAGAACCAGTGTAGTGCAACAGAGTACCAATGCAGACTGACCGAGGAGATTGTGAACAAACCCCCAAGTAGCAACTAAGAGAAGCTGATTCAGCAGACTAAGAACAAGAGACTGAAACACTCACAGAGTTATCTATCCCTAAAAAACAGAAGAGGCATTATTATGATTATCTATATTGAACATATCAAAAGACACACAACTCCTAATAGATCAAATAGTTTTAGCCACTAGAATTATCGTAATTAAAAATTAGAAATCAGATAAACAAACAATTGAAGAGATAACAAAAATTCAATATCTACACACAATGAATGTGATATCGGCAGTTATAGATTCAAAAAAAATGGATATCCTGTAACATAAGATCTTAAATAATTTTGAAATTGAGAAAGCAAAGAATGTCTTAAATTACCCCACTATTCCTCTTCTTTCCCCTGTTCTATTTATGTATATCTACAATATAGTTGTTAATTATTTGTATTTTGTTAATTAGAATAAAACATATTTGAAAAAAAGGAGTGTGTGAACAAATCTCCAAGCAGCAACTAAGAGGACCTGATTCAGCAAGCTAAGAACAAGTGACTGAGAGGTTCTGAAAGTACATGGTACCATAATTGTAATATATATAAACGCCAGGGAAAATAATGTGTTTGGACTTTCTATGTAATAAATAAGAACTACTAAAATAAGGTCCCTGGGGTGGATCATTTAAAGCTTGTAAATGTAGATTTTTATTTTGATTATTACATTTTCTGTGTTCTTGTTTTATTAAAAGCCTTTGAACTGTTTCTCTGAGAGCTTTTATAAAAGGGCAAAAGAGCTCTGAAGGGCTACCCTGTCACAGTATTTACATATAATCAATATGATGGTAAGCATTTTTGTATGAATTAACAAAGATGTTGGTAATCTAGAGCTATCATCACTTATTTGATATATGGAGTTTTAGAAGACATTTTATATCATGTATTCAAGTCCTCAGACTTATATCAAAAACCTTCTTAGACTATCTGCAGGAGTCACTGTCCACGTAATTTCCTCCTATCGCAATGGCACAGATCAAGTGCTTTAGGTACATGCCAAATAGTCAAAAGTCAGATGATTATGGCAAGCGAAAGTCTATTAAGCACCCTAGTTGTGGCCTTACATGTTACAATATTAGATCCCATAATATTTACAAGTATCGAAAAATGGAACACCTACTTGTGTTGGTTTGAAAAACTGTCTAGAATTTTAATTAGTCAATGTACAAATAATATTCATAAGATAACAGTGCTATGCAACACTATATATCAGTAATATAAGGAAAATAAAAACATAAGATAATGAAATACTGGTAAAAATGTAAAAATAGAATCTATTCTAACATGTATGGTTGTTACAGGGCAGGGCACTCAGTTTTGACCTGAAATGCAATTTCTGTGCCATATTTTACCTCACTGATGACTCCCCTCATAACTTGGCTTCCCAGTCAGCTGCCCATTTCACACATAGGTCTAATTATACATAGAATGATTGGCAAGTAGCTGACCTTCTATCCTAATAAAAATGTTCTACTTTAAGAGAATATCCATTTTAGCAAACTGTTTGAAGAGATATCAGATAATTCATAATTTGGTTCTTAATGATTTGATTTTCTTTCATACTGTAAGTGACCTTGCTGATACAATAATATATTACAAAAGAATAAATCCATTTTTTTAATAAATGTAAACAATAATATTACTTATATTTTTACAATGATGGTATGTAAGCTTCTAGCTTCTTATAATGCTACAAATTATGTTTAATTGTCTTGAATCACCCCTTTTGGAATAGACTTGCTTAGCAGTTTAAATTGAGTGAGGACAACATGATAGGAGGTCAGGTACAAAATAAATGCTTGTGTAATTGTTTGTGATATTATGATGAATTTAATATTTCCTAAGTCTGAGAAACAAGTGACATATTTAAGGTTCATGTCATAAGGATAAAGAAAAAAAAACAATTTCCATAAGTTATTTAAGTGAGAATATGTGCTGATCAGCCCTGAATGTATTATGATGAGACATTTACTAAGACATTTTTCTGATAGGAAGATATTTTTAGGCTTGCTTAAGCAATATATAATGAGAAAAGCAGATAGGTGTGAGTTGAAATTAGGTTGTGTGACAGTGGAGTGATTGTGGAGTGATCAGAAATATGATCTTCAGCCTTTCATTCTAAAAATGGAATTCAGAGTGGATATTTGCAAACAAGGCAGTAGTAGGACCTTAAATGTGTCAAATTTGAGCGATGAATTCTTAAATCCAAAACAATTAAGGTATTAGCTTCTTAACTGAAAATAATTTGGTCAATCAAGTCTCAAATCCAATTCAGTTAAGGGAGTATATCATTAATAATGTTGGATTTCAGCTACCCATGCTTCTTGGAGGCATTGTTATGCCTTTACAGGTGGTTGAAGGTACCCAGTGGTGTTTTGAAAATTGCAAGCACTCGGGAATAGTTCTCAGGAATTAGATGATGTATTATTGGAAATGATGAATTATTTTAATCTTCACTCTGATTTTTGCTTACGAGAGCCACAATAGAAGTCATAACTTTGTACAGTGCCATATATGAGGCTATTGTAAAAAGGAAAGAATGCAGGAATATATGCAAGAAAAACATATGCAGGAAACAAAAACTAAAGAAAAAAAGTAATCAGCTTGACACACTAAATATCTTCCACCTACGCAAAACGGAACTAAGTCCATTGGAAAATAGCTTACTTAAAAGGGTCTTGTCATTTGCACCAGATGCCGAACCCAATTCATTTGAATTATTTGTGGATCTTAATAAATTTAATGTAAGTTAACACTGAAACGGCACTTTGAGAAAATGTCGAGAGAGAGAGACTGCCGGAGATTACAGAATATGTCACCCTGCCTCCTAGGGTCAATTCCATCATCAGATTAGACCAGGGGTCACCAAACTCGTTCCTGAAAGGAGGATTTCCTTTCTGTGCACGGGTGAGTCAATCAGGAGGACTGAAGAAGCAAAAGTCTCACCTGTTTGCAGCAAGGATATCCACAAATCCAGGCCTGAGTGCAGCCCTCCAGGACTGAGTTTGGTGACCCCTAAATTAGACCATGAAGATATTGATACATTAATAATATTAAATGAATTAGGAGGAGTAGGCCAGAATCTGGTTGAATCACTTATTGAGAACATCAGACATATAGATCTGGTTGACAAGTGAACCCACTCCTCCATCAATCTTCTTCCCAATGCAGTCCCAAGGCCAACATATACAACCAGTCTTATGATCAAAGAGATTGAAAATATATGTTCAAAGAAACATTATAGATATTCTAATCTCAATAAAAGAGAAAGAGACTACAAAAGGGAGGAATATATTGTCATTAGACAAGTAAACAAATGAGGTGGTATAGTGATCCAGGATCTAAATATGTATATTAAAGAAGTTTATAATCTTATAGGAGACCTACATACCACTTGATAAAGACCAGACAGAATAATTTCTTACAGCCTATAAAAGCCTGATATTGGATGCTAAAAGATTGTCTCTCTTACAGAGAGACTCTCTGAATATGTCAATTTGTTTCTAAAACCCCTTGTGATGGAATGATGATCTTATACTAGGGATACTGCACATACAGTATATTAGAAATTATGGAAGATTTGGAATGGAAGGATACATAAAGTTGGATGACATTAGACATCACAGCTCTTTATATCTCCATCCCACAAGATCTGGGTACAATTGCCATCAAACAAATTTTAGATATCCACGGGATCCTTGGAAAATCACAGTCCAATTTACGGAATCTATTTCTTTTATACTGAGACACAGTTACTTTATGTTCAAAGAGAACTACTTAAAAAGAAAAGAAACAGCAATGGGAACAAATTTTGATCCTAGTTTTGAAAACACATATAGATGGGTTTCTGGAAAATATTGTTTGTAGGAAGATTGGAGATTAATTGAAGACATAATGGTAATTTGGGAAGAAAGGGAGAAGGATGATAACAAGTAGTTTTTTGGAATACGTAATTAAGAATCAAATTAATTAGACTTTCACCATGAATACAGGCGACCATCCCATTCCTGGACATTGTTATGATAGAAGAAGGAAACAATATATCATCAACACTTTACACAAAACTGACAGATACTAATGGGTTCCTCCATTCTATCAGTGGACACGTCCAAAGGTAGACCAAAAATATCCTATTTGGTCAATTTCAATGCAATAGGAAAAACTGCTCTTCACTATAAGGGTTTGACTAGGATAGTAATTGGCTCACTTAGAAATTCCTGAAGAAATGTTATACTCCAGGTTTAGTAAACAAGGCGAGAGAGAGATCACACAATCTCATCAGAATGGACCTGGTGCAGTTAATATAAGGATTTGTTAGAGGAACTTGTTCTACTACTTTTTGATAAAGCAGTACTTCCACACATTAGCACCATATGTCCAGTTGAAATGAAGATGTCTTTTTCTTGTATACCTCTTTTTTCGCGAACATAAATTTCCCTCTTTGACTAGGAGACTGAGATAGTATAAGGTTTCTAATTGTATGAGCCCTCTCCTTTCTGTGAACTACAAAAACTAGATCATGAAGACTTTTCCTTTAGATTATTGTCTCTGTATAATGGAAAAGTTGACATCTGTGTTTATAAAATTTAGCAATATTTTTGTGATATAACATACTGTAGTAGGCACTTACATTGCTGACAGCTGTTAAAAAAATAAACACTGAGAGTGGCATAATGTTATGAAAATGTGATACTCCACATGTTACTGTTCTGCTTTTTTAAATTCAGTTTTCATAATTTCGGCAATGGGATAGGTAAATATTTTATTAATATGTAAGGTCTTGGGAATGTGACTGTTATTAGTTACAAAATACTTTAAACAAGAATCTAAGCACAGTAATATAGAGGTATTGACACATGTCTTTATAAGGTGCAATTTATTGGATAGATGTATCAACCAATTGGCGACCATTTTTGACCTTTGTCTATGCAAATAATTTATAATAAAAAAGCAAAACACAGTCTTTAATTTATTACTGTATGCAGCTGTGGCTTTCGCCACCATTACCTGTTAGAATTGAATGTTCAAATATTGTTTAAGCTTTACAATAGATGCTCTAAGCAAATTTTAAAAATATCATACAAAACTGGAAAAATGCGTGCTGTTTTACAATGTTTTGTGTCTCAGTGTCCAAGTTAACCAGCTACTTGTCAAGAAAAATAAGCTAACACGAAGACAAAATATTACAAGGCAACCATGAAAATGACTGTACTATTATACAATTGTGTACATTAGTAAACACAATTTTTTATCAGTTTAAAAACACTTTTCTAGTAATCAGTTCTTTAGGATAGAACACCGTGTTCTTTTAGTTTACTTTTGATTATGTGTTATATAAATCAATGTAATTGTCATATTCCATCAAATATGAATGTGTAATAACAATTTATACTATTGAAATATTGGTGTTCCTAGATAAGGTACCATATACAGACTATAGGCTGTATTTCCAATTAACCTTCTTTTGCATTACAATTGTTCCTAAAAGCATATTTGCAGTGCTATTATATGCCACCAAGGCTAAAGGATAGGAGCATATCCCCCCCAGATTATATAAATAGGGGTCACAGAAAATAACAAAATTAAAAGTAATCATGCATTTATTGGAGGGAGGTGGGCGGAAGTCTGTGTTATGCAAAGGTATGAAGATGAGATGGGGGAAGCCTGTGTTGTGCAGTGATATGATAGTGGTACTATACATTAGCAAAACATGAACAGCAGATTTCAGGCTATGCATGACACCAGCACACATACATTTCTATGTTTTCCTCAATCATTTTTTTTGCCTGCTTTGCATACATGTTGTTTATAGTTATATGTATATAATTAAGATCAGGGGGGGGCATTGACATATGTCTAGCAGCAAAAATCCCTTATGTATGCATATCTTGCTCTCCTTTCTCCATATTTTCCTTTCTGTCTCCCTCCGTATATACAATCCCCCCTTCTCCTGCTCTCTAAACCTTTCTCCCTCCCTTTTTAATTTCCTTTCCCCTTTTCTCTCTTCTCCCTCCATTTTCTACTTCTGCAGTGGTGTAGCTAGAGCTTTTGCTGACGGGGCTATTCCCAAATTTTCCACCTCCAGGTACGAATATATTTATATATATAGTTTGTTTTTATATACAGACACAAGCTGGGCACATTAGCTCTTATAGACACACAGCCTTATTAAATTGTGATTTGGCCAATTGAATAGGGCTCTATTGAAGCACATAGCATATTTTTTTACAGAAGTTTTTAGTTAGTGAAGACCTTGCTGTTGAATAGAAGTTCACTAACTAAAAACTTCTGTAAAAAAATATGCTCTGTGCTTATATAGAGCCCTATTCAATTGGCCGAATCTAAACAGACAGGCTGGAAACATTGGCAATTATAGGCAATGGCTGGGCACATTAGCTCTTACAGATACAGGCTGGAAACAATGGCTATTGCATGCCCAGGCTGGGCACATTAGCACTTACAAACACATGCTGGGCACATTGACTATTACAGATACATGATAGGTACATTGGCTTTTACAAACAGAGGCTGGGCACATTAGCACTTACAGACATAGGTTGTGCACATTGGCTCTTACTGACAAAGGCTGGACACATTGTTACTTACAGACACAGGCTGTGCACATTGACTATTACAGATACATGGTAGATACATTGGCTTTTACAAACAGAGGCTGGGCACATTAGCACTTACAGACATAGGTTGTGCACATTGGCTCTTACTGACAAAGGCTGGACACATTGTTACTTACAGACACAGGCTGTGCACATTTCTCCCTCTCTTTCTCCTACCACTCTTGTCCTCTCTACCTGTCTCTCACCTCTGCCGGCTGCAACTTTCCCTGGTGGCTCCTCTTCTCCCGGGTCAAAGGACTCAGAGGAGAGAGGAGAGAGCAGGGGTCTGAGGGGAGAAGAGAGCTGGAGGAGGGGGCAGGAGGGCAACTGGCAGGTGGGCTGCAGTTGGGGACATTTTTTCCGCCCAAAGAACTGCCGCCCAGGGGGGATAGCCCCCCTCACCCCCCCCCCCCTTGCTAGTCCACTGTACTTTTGCCTTTCCATCCTACCAACTCACTCATTCTTCCTTTTTTATTTTCTTTTTCTTCACTCCCTATTGTCTCTCTTTCTCTCCTTCATTCTAATTCTAACCTCTTTTCCCTCTCTTCCATGTTACTTTCTGTTTCTTCCATTGTCTTTTACTCTTTCCCCTCTGTCTCCCTCTGTCTATTATGTTCTCCTTTGCTTTGCCTCCTTCCTAAATTATGGAAACATTGATTTGAGGACAGATAATAACTAAAAAAGCCATTTAGCTTGCCTATACTATCAATCCACAAGTCTGACATGTTAAGCTTTATGGCAGCCTTATGCTTATCCCAAGCATTCTTAACTTCCTTAACTGTGTTTGACACTACCACTTCCATTGGACGGTTATTCCAGTTATCAATTATTTTTTGTAGAGTACTAATTTATTTTCTCTCAAGTTCTTCCTTTCTCTCTTTATTTTTCATTTCTGTCTCTATCTGCTTTCTGTAGATTCTCAACACATTAGCTTTGCCTTAGAATTTGGAGAAGAGCGCCAAAGGCGAAAAACTGTTAATATGTATAGTGACATGAATTTGGGGGTTTTAATACACACATAAAAGATTGTACTTAAAAAAAAACAAACTGCAGGAACATGTCCACAAGCTATGACAGTGCACACAAAAGTCTTGTTAAGATAAACAGACCCTATAGCAACTGATCATGAAATTAATCAAAGGTTATCTACTTAATACTAAAAAAAGCCAATTATCTGAGATAATACATATGTAGAAACTCTTTATTTTAATTAAAACTCACAAAAGTGTAAATAATATGTCACAATACATAGACAAATATGTTATACATATGTTTTATGGCAAACAATTTACCTTTTTAAGTATTAACATCAGACAAAATGAAGTAGGGCAAGATAATTCTCTGACACGTTCTTCCAACAGCCTCCGAGACGTCTTGGCACATGGACGTCACCAGATGGACAACATATAAATCAGATTGACTAAATAATTTGCAGCCAAAGATGGAGGAGCTCTATACAATTGTCAAAAACAAGACCTGGAGCTGACTTCAGCTCAGACCATGAGCTTCTTATTGCACAGTTCAAAATTAAACTGAAGACAAGAAGGAAAATCACTAGACCAAGTAGATATAGAATAAGTAATATCCCTTGGGAATATGCAGTGGCGGTAAAGAATATATTTAAGGGACTAGACATGGAAGATAGGGTACCTGAAGAACTTTGCAACTTTATACAGGAAACAGCAACAAAGAATATCCCTAAAAGAAAGAAAAGTAAGAAGTCAAACTGGCTATCTGATGAGGCTTTGAAAGTAGCTCACGAAAGAATGAAAGCGAAAGGTAGTGGAGATAAGAAAAGATTTGTCCAACTGAATGCAGAATTCCATAGACAAAGAGACATTCTACAATGAGCTATGTAAAGAGAGAATGGGTAAATCAAGAGATCTCTTCAAGAAAATTGGGAACCTAAAAGGCAGCTTTTATGCCAAAGTGGGTGTGATAAAAGACAAAAATGGTAGGGACAGAAGAAGATCAGATAAAGAAGAGGTAACAGGAATACATTGAAGATCTATACCAGAAGGATCTTAACAGCAGTGATGACCTCAATAATTTCTCCAATGAGCTGGAGCCAGACACCATGGAGAGCGAAGTGAGATGGGCCCTAGGATGTCTTGCTAATGATAAGGCTGCAGGAGGTGATGGAATTCGAATTGAACTATTCAAAATTCTACAGGATGATGCTGTAAAAGTGTTACTTGACTTATGCCAACACATTTGGAAAACTCAGCAATGGCCAAAAGACAGGAAAAGGTCAGTCTAAATCCCAATCCCAAAGAAAGGCAGTGCCAAAGAGTGCTCCAATTATCGAACTATTGCACTCATTTCACATGCCAGCAAGGTAATGCTTAAGATTCTACAAGCTCGACTCCAACAATATGTGGACCGGGAACTACCAGATGTGCAAGCCGGGTACCGCAGAGGAAGAGGCACAAGAGATCAAATTGTCAATATCCGCTGGATAATAGAGAAAGCAAGAGGGTTCCAGAAAAGCATTTACTTCTGCTTCATAGACTATTCTAAAATCTTTGACTGTGTGGATCATAACAAAAAGTGGAATGTTCTTAAAGAGATGGGAGTACCAGATCATCTCATAGGGGAATAGGGTCAAAATTATGGGGTAACAGGTGAAATGTAATTCAGGGATGGGGAGGCATAAACTGAAGTGTAAATACACTACACAGTACAGAAGGTCCCATTAAGCTATTCAGCTGGTTAGGCTCCAGCACCACAGGTGGCGAGTAGAAAGGCAGACATCAAGTGATTGACAAGAAGCCCACATGGCTGGCATCAGGGAGCACACAGATTGGATAAAGGAGACTGTCACTAATGGGTGGATACTTGATGATCAGGGGTGACGAAAATTTATAAAATGTTGAATGGATGAGAAATAAAGTGTGCTTAGGTGGTCATACATAATAAAAGTGTGTACTCATTACTGAGACAAGGGTTAACTCTGATCATAGGAGTTATTAATTCCACATCTGGCTAACAGAAGAATTACAGCTGGTAACTCTGCTGCTCTGCCTGCTAATTCCTGTGTTCCTGTGATTGTCCAGAGGGTCCAATAATGGTCTGGTTCTATCTCTGCTAGCAGGAATAATAAAAAGAAACATCACGTATCTCTGGGTGGGTCAGAATTATGATCTGGGAGAGCCCAATTGAAGAAGCGGTGACCTCCACAGTCTCTGATGACCTCCCGATAAGCCTTCCTAATAAGACATGAGGACCTAACCAGTGGAAGTTCCAAGCAAGTTCAGCCCAGCTCCATTGTCGTGACAAAATATATTTGTTAATTCATGTCAGAATTTTGTCTGTCCTAGCTCACCCTGCTACCTTCCCACTGTTTCTGCTACAATTTGTCACAGTATTGTAAAAATATTTACATTATGATGTTTCTAGCTGATATTGGAATAGATAACATGTTTAACAGCTTTACCTTAAGTGAACATATATTGGTAATTTTATCTATAAAAATAATAGAAATAACACCAGTTCTGATCGCTATAATCTTCCCCACATTATTTAATTTGTATTAGTAAGGGCTATTGTTTTGTGTATAAAAATAAAATCAAAACTGCATCAGTGAAAAAGAATACATTTTGATGTACATATATTTAAAGTTGATTTTACTTTCTATTAAAAAGTTACTGAGACATAAGTATGTAATAGTTTATAGTAACCTCATATAGTAATGAGTATAACCATTAAAATGTATTGCAAACTGAATAACACAATCCTTGCAGCAATAGATAATACCATACCATTCTTGTGAGGATTTAAGGGGAAAAAAGAATAATCCTGTATAACTTAAGCAAAAATGTTGTTTTCTATATTATATTACTGTCTTATATCTGAATAGTCTAATGCCATAGCTGTACTGGAAATGTTATACAAAAGTATCAATATTATTCTGAATGCAGATTCCTGGTCAGTTAAAGTGGGGGTCCTTCACATTTAGAATCTCTAGAATCCATATTTTGTCAATTTCAAAGGTGCTGTTGCTCTCCTTTTATTTTAAATGTGTTCATTCTTTTATAATTTTGAACAAAAGTAAATTTTCTGCATAGTATTGTCCTCTCATGTCATACCCCATCTTCTGACCAACACATCCTCGTATGTGTACGTATCTCTAGTTTATTTATCACACTTGTTCTCTTTTTTCTCTGTGAAGGTAAAATATGATTGTTTGAGGCTGCAAAATCTAGTATCAATACTAAAAAAAAAAGATGTCCCTTTACTCACAGTTAGAGACAGGTCATTGAAGAATTAATCTGCAGTTAAAATGCACTCTTTTAAAATCTGTGAAAATCTAAATTAGCATTGCAAGGTTAAAATTACAGGTCACATATAAAAAAAAATCAGAAACCACTAGCATAGTTAATCTAATACGTTAAGATAGCAAATGATGATCTTTATTTATCATGGTCTCTTGTATCAATTTTAATTTATGTTATCTGGTCTTTGCATGATATGTGTGTTTCTGCCTAAGCCCACAAAGCCCATGCCTAGGGCAGCACACTTTCGGGGAGCAACAGTAGCTGGGTAGCAAACGGCACAACAGTAACTGGGTAGTGAGTGGAATCAAAATATGAATGATTCAGGGCTACCCCTAAATACACCCCAACTGTGAATGTTTCCTTTAAATACCCCTTATTTAGACACTATGAGCCTCATTCAATTCAAAGCCTGCATTTCGCGTTATACAGGCCGCATGTCTGCGGGCTTGCTGCAGGCTTGAACTCTGCTACGATTCCAGTGCTATTCAACTGAACAAGCCCACGAGTTAAGGGTCGAAACCCGAAATGTAAAACATGCACTCGTATATAGTATTTCAGGACGGGAACATGATCATTTAAGCAAGGTCATAACTACCCATTTAGTAAGAGCCAATAGTAGATGAGACCGTCGTCATTACGTCAGTAAAACATGGAGGTTACATGTCAATCAATTAGCGTTTGGAGCTCCAATATGCGATCTTGCAAAACCACAAAACATAAAATAATAAAAATGAATGCCGATACTGTTCTAGTTCATATGGGTGGCCTGATATGTATTAACTCATTGATTCCAAAGATCGATATAACCCCGAAATGACATAAAATGGAATAATTTTTTATTGATGATTTGCGAGCTTGAGACTGCAATTAATTTGAATGTCTCTCACATCTTTCCCCATCATTTACAGTGCAGTATTGATTTTTTATTTGCTTTTACAGTGCTTCGGACATGTCTTTAATGCCCTTTGCGGGTCCTCTCTAGTACTCTAGTAGTAGGATTTTCTTATACATTTGCAGTTTATGGGTGTGAAAACATTTGCAAGATTGAGCAATTGTAGCAAATAAAGGGATATCTTATTGAGCTGGATTAATACATTTCTGCACTCTGTAGGCAAAAAGCAGCCTATGCGTATGCAGCACATCTCATAAAACATTTTATTTGTATTAACATCTAAAAATCCCTCAAATGTTTATGTTGACACCCCCAGGGGGTGTCTACACAACTTCCTGGTGCCCCCCCCAATCAGCATGCAGCACCCGAGGAGCAATATTAACCCACTGTTGCTTGCTCAGCCAATTTCCTTACAGCCTTCTCCTTGCAGCTTCCTGTCACATGTCAGTGATACACTACATTTCACAGGCTCCTTTGCATACATATCCCATGCTGCTTTGCACCACAGCCAATAGGAGAGTAGTGCTGTCACTGCTGGTATATGACTCATTCTTGCTTCCTGGCTATGCTGTGTGGTGTTGCTATAGCAACTAACATAGTGCTATGTCTGAAATCTTTCTCTAACCGGATTGGCTAAAACAAATTGGAGGGGGTGTTAAACTTCATTTTAAATAGGAATTACAATAGATTTTGCTAACTTCAAGGTAAGTGTTTAAATGTTTATTTTGGTATTTTTTCATGCAAACATTTTTTTTTCATACACTTCTGATTCTCCTCCATCAGATGCATTCATAATCCAGGAAACTTAGATATCCCTTTAAATAGCGATTTTGATTGTAACTCTTGCGGTTGTGAAAGATCAAAGGGTTTGGGAGGCTGTAAGTTCCAGGTTTAACTACCGCAAAGTTTTCAAGCTTGTAACACGTAAGGCCTTTTTGGCTCGCAAAAAAAAATTACCGGCTCCAATAATTTACAATAGTTCAATTGAATCAGGCTCTATGTTCATTTTTTGCTACCTCTACTTTTTGCTACCTCTATTTTCCTGCTAACACTAGTCTGCCATGTCCTGCTGTTAATCTTAAATTTACAACATGCATTATATGTGAGTGATAGTATGCATTTAACAGAAATATTCTGCTGGATGCAATTCCATCAGAGGAGAGAATGGATAAAAATATTATGGACAGAATTTGTTAAATTCCCTAAACCCAATTGGCACATCCGGGAAAATTTGAATGAACCAGAGCTAAATATGGAGTTATAAAATATCAGAAAAACTGAAGTTGCACTAAAATATAATGAATAAAATAAAGGTTACTGTAATCTCTCCTCTGTGACACGTTACTGTCCTAAAGACTCCTTCCATTCTTTAATTCTAGGGCACCCAGTTGTTGCTCTAATAGCTGGCTGGGAAGTATTTGGACACCTTCATGCCTTCTATATACAGTTCTTCTTTATCACCTGTGCAGATAGGTGAGATATATTGTAAGGTATTACATTAATATTAGTGTTTGATCTCTAAATCATGTTACTATGCCATTTGTGGTTCTGTTCAACAATAGAATAATGTTTCTGCTTATTGGAATCTGTCTTTTCCTCGGTGATGAATTGTCCACAAATCTACCTGAATTTTGAGAAACAATATTGCACTATTCTCAGCCTCATACCCGTAGAAATACAAATTTCCAAGCACTTCACTTATTGCTAAAAAGGTGTAAATGGTAGTTGTTGAGTTTTTAAATCCTTTTTATTTATTTTTAACAATAGTGCACAATCTGAGCAATCAAATAATACAATTATAAAAGGCACACATAGAATGTAATTATGAGACCATAAAAAAATAATTTTAATTGAGGATTCAGAATATGCCTTATGAGTTATCTTATTAAAT
Source organism: Discoglossus pictus (assembly GCA_027410445.1). NCBI lineage: Eukaryota > Metazoa > Chordata > Amphibia > Anura > Alytidae > Discoglossus > Discoglossus pictus. The sequence goes on along the minus strand of CM050166.1, from coordinate 96,343,329 downwards.
AGAAGTTGACAGCAATTAGCAACGTGTTGAGGTAAATCTGGTCTATCAACTATGTACCTTGAATATTGAAACTGTCTTCAGTGTCCATTGAACTACATTGAGTTATGTAGTAATTGAAAATATGTCACTCTGCACTAAATCCCATGACTATTCATTAGATTGCTTATTACTTTTGTGTTCTTCTACACAAAATTTCCCTTAATGGTCTTTTGACACTCAAACACACCAATTCTATAACAGATTAAACATTTTTTTTATCAAAGACTGACCACATTAAATATCGTTCTAATTTCCTAAAATGAAAAGGCAAGCATCTGAAAACCATACTTCTATATATTAACATGTCTTTCATTTCATATATACTTTTTAAATATTGGCTTCAGTGGTGATGAACTGTCAAAAGATTGATGATTTTCCATTCCTAATTGTGTAGAGCAAGAAAGGTTTATCACCAGATGGAACTGATATATTTAAAGACTTTTCTGTGCAGCTTAACCAATCTGTCAAAATAAAAATAAGGATGAGGCAAAGAATAAGAATGAGGCAATATAGGATATACAATAAAATATCCAATATTCCCACAAATCAGCATAAAGTTTATTTTATGCTGCGCCAAAAGAAGAAAACATTTATTATTTATTCTATATGGTAAAATAATGCTTTTTTCCAGAAATCAAATCACGCAGTATTTTTTTGTGATTTATTAGTGCATTCTACTGAGTAAACCATCAGAAGGTTATTCTGTTTTAAGATAACACACAACAGGGCTTCAATCAATTGTCCAACCTCGGGGAGAACCTGTATAGGCCTTGTCACTACCCCAACACCTTCTGCTTTCAGCTTAAAGGACACCCCTAAGTGGAAATGTTTTGTGTTAAATCTCAGCGCCCGTAGTGCCTAAGGAACATTTCACAGGAACTCTGGAAATCAAAGGTTACAGGCTCTTACTAGATGCATTTTCCCTAATCACTTGTACTTAGAACTAAGAACAGGAACACACTGTTTGATTAGTGTATCAGACAGAGACTCTTCAATGGCTTCCCATCCAGGGTATTTAAAAAGGACAAAGAACCATAGGGAAAGTCAACTTTAACATGAATTGGAGAGTGAACAAGTTTGATTTCCCTGCCTGAGTATACAAGCACCAATGAGATGGCTAGTTGTACTGCTTGGATTAACATAGCCCAATCAGAATAGTCCTGTGTACGTGGTGACAGAGATGATGTTGCAGAAGGGTCAGCTCTCTCCTGGGGGCTGGTCTGTCTTACCTGAGCTGAGAGCAAGCAGCCCCTTAGAACAAAGGAAAGCATGAATGGAAACAAGTTCAGACCAGTTACATGGAACACTCTATTACAAAAACAGTAAAACAAAATATTCTTTAAACATTACAAATAAAAACTACATGTCACAATACTTAAAACAAGTCTCATGTCCATTGAAATAGCCATGGTTATTAGCAATCACAAATGCTAAGGTCACAATTACCAGTCCGTGACTTCAGGTACCAGGTTTCCCTCAGTGCCCACACAGTCCAACGTCCTCAAAAGTCCAGTGGGCCTTCCTGGGTATCACAGGTCATCAATGAAGTACAGTCAGTGATCTTCCTATTGCAGAATATGGTCACTCTTTTGTATCCCCGTCTGAATTTGGGTAGTGTGTATCACACGTCAGGGTCCATACAGCTCTGTCAGGGTTTGCAGCTTCTTTCAGGGAGTAGTGTCCATACATACAGTAAAGCTCCAAGAACATGAATAAGACAAAAGATATGGGGGAAAGAAGCACCACTCCTTGAAATGTGGTTTATTTAAATGCCAATGTATAAATGAGAAGTATACAATAATCACAATATAAAAAGGCAATCATATAAAACAATAGATAAAAGGTACACTCAAATTTTCATACCTCTCAGTATAAGGTATTTGAGATGAGTCTCACACAGGGACTACTTGGTGATTGGTTTTTTCAAAATGTTTTAGGCTGTTGTGCCCTGTAAAATGTTATACAGGGTAATACAAAATAAAACAAGCTTTACGAGAGGCAGTGAAATGGGTATGACAATACTTTAAGCTGTTGTAAGGGAGTGGGAACATCTTAAAAGCTTGTTTTATTTCGGCACAAAAGTACATTTACCCTGTATCACTTTGTATTGGGCCTAACAGCCCAAACATTTGAGAAAGAATGAAGGAACCTAGGAAGGCTCCATGGTTCAACAGTGCAGTATAAGACTCAGATCCTGTTATTCCTGCTTTTATACATTTTACATTTTTAAAGGAACATACCAGCATTCTCATCATCCATCACCAAGTCCCTCTGTGGGTATCATCTCATGCCTATAAAATACCTCATACTGGGAGGTATAGGAATGGGAGTGTCTTTTATCTATTGTTTTCCATGGATTTTTTCTTTATATTGTGATTATTGTATTCTTCTTGTTTATGCATTGGTATTTTAATAAACCAAATTGATCTGTACTGTCCACACCTTTTTGTCTTTAATAGTGTAACTTTGACAATGAATAATTATAATTTTCTTATGCAAATTATCATGCCTCACATTATACCAATTGCACAATAAGTACTTATTCTTTTTATAAATATTTAAAACTTTCTCTAAATGGTTGATCTCTACTAAAGGAGTTGAATTGGGAAGCAGTGGCTAGCAATGTATGGGGCATCACTTTTCGATCCATATGCAACTTACTTAAGTCCTCTTTTTCTGCTTTGGGCAGTTCTCAACCAGTGCAAATATAATTTAGCTTAATAACAACGCAGACAACGCTCTGATATGTAACAGTCTGGTAGCAAATACATTCATGATGGTAAGGGAAACACCAACTACCATCATTCCATATCCCTTACTTTTTCTCTTGCTTGGGTTCAGATCACAACATTATAATAACAAAGTTATTGGTGAATTACCTAACTGGATGTAGTGTATTTTAAGATTGTCTAAGCACAAAACATAAAAATATTGGTTATATCAGAACTATATTTACTGTAGCACCACATACTGTGAATCCACTCATCTAGCTCTGTTCTCAAGCTTTGGCAAGTCCAGGTGTATCACAGTCTTCTCAAGCACCTCATCCACATTGTATGCAATGAAGCAAAATCTTCTTTTCTAACAGCTCAGACCATTTAGAAACATTATCAGTAGTGTTTGTGAGTGCAATTCTCTAGCAAAACACACGCTTGTCTGGTGATGTAATATGCATACATTACCTTTAATAAATAATTTACACGTTAGAATCATGTATAACTAATGACACTTCTTGATAAACTATTTCATGTGTATGTTCCATTGTGTCATAGTGTTACATATATACTACAGCTAATGATTATTTCCATAGACACACTAAACATCTTTAAAGCTGTAATGAGCTTTATGAAAGGCTGCAATGGCAAATTGGCAGCAATGGCTATTTCCTACTGGGAAAATTACTATCACAGCATTTAACAGCATTTCAGAGATTGTGTGAAGATTTCGTGAATTAATCCAAACCATGCATTAAAGCACAAAATAATTTAATAATAATTACATTCTAACTTACTGAATACATTACTTTAATAACTCTGTCAAGTGAAGATAAACCTTATTTTTGTGAACACAGGGCCTTTATTGTTGTATTTGTTTTTAGCTTATTACAGAATGCATTTTTCTTCTACATTCTTACTCAAAGTGTTCGGGATGACCTGTAGCTCAAATAAACAATCACCCTACTTTGTACCTGTCTTCAGAGTTATGCTAAGAAATCTATTATAGAACCACATTCTCATGACCAATCAATAGGTATAATGCAGGTGTAGTGCAAAGGATAAGTGCTACTTATAGATAATAGGCAATGGTATTTCTATCATTCAGAAAATAGAAAAATGAAAAAAGTTGTACAATGTGAAAATCACAGTACAATTTGTATTTTTATTGTATAATAAACTAATGAAACCTATGAGCCAACTAAACCCTTCTGCTTAACTCTCAGTAAACTCAGATAGATCACACAAGATATAATATAGTAACCCATCAATAAGTAATTACAGATGCACTCACCAAAACAATCATAGAAGTGAAGTCTACAGCATTATAGCAACACAAAAGCATAGCAGAAGCAAGTCTTATAAAATACACACACTCGTATGTTAAAATTAACACAAAATAATAGCATAGATTACATAAAATATTTTGATTCTTGAAAATAGTATCTATGCCATTTTAGAAATAAAATGTGTAAGCAGCCCCCCCAAAATAAATCTTACCATTTATGTTGCTGTTCTCATTGCAGTTCTAAATGACATTGTAAGTTCTGAATTCTGTGTATAATCATTTTTATTCTTTGCAATATATTTTGACCAGTAGTTACATTTATCTCCAGTGACTCGACGTATCCCACTTTTTTTCTATCGTGGATGTCAGATTAGCTATTTTAGATGCAGCACAAGCTGAAAGAGTGCTACCAGTGAAAGTGACCACAACTCACACCAAGCTACTTAGTCCTCGGTTACATTCTACAAGTAAAGATGCGTTTTTACAAGTGCTGTCACTTTTGCTATTTTTTTTACGTTCATCCTGACCAATAAGCTGTGTTAGTGCTCACTAACATGTACATGTTCCATATGACCCAAATGGGAGTTAAGTAAAATAATAATAATATTAATAATAATAATAATAATAATATTAATAATAACTAAAATTAAAATAAAACATTTTGAAACCTTTAGTTAATAACCCCACCCCCTGGAGCCAGCTCTTTTATCTGAAGGCCTCAATCTTCTCTTCAGGTCTTGGCAGCTATTTCCATTTTAAATTGAATACTCTCAATCCTCTATTTGACCTAAGGCAAAGGCCAACTATAAAATGGTATAGCTCTAAAAAATTATGTTAACACTTCACTGTAAAAACTAGTGATGAATTACATATTTTTCCTTTTATACAGACTTTCCAGGCTTCTTATTGATTATCAGTTTAAGGATCAGTTGCAGATCTTTGAAAGCACATGCTAAATATTAGTGAGTGAAATGTAATGTCAGTGCAGGCTATTGTACACATAAAGCAATAGGGAGTTACAGGTAGCTAGCACTTGCAAAAATGTACACATTAAGTTTTATATATTGCAGCATGTAATAACGTGTGATTTTAACATAAACATTTAGTGACAGCATGTTATGAAGGTCTTATTCAGTTGTTTTATTTAAGTTTATGAAATTAATAAAAAAACATAAAAATTTAGTATAATAAATAGTACATGTACATAACCTTTCCCTAAACACTGGCACATTCCCATCTTCCCTAAAACATGCCATAATTACACCCACTGTTAAGAAACACTCATCTGATTCTGATGTTGCATATAACTACCGCCCTATCTGTCTACTTCCCCTGGCTTCCAAACTTCTGGAGCGGCTCGTCTATAACCGCTTTACCAGCTTTATCTTCTCTAACTCCCTTCTTGATACCTTTGACACAGTTGACTATCCGCTTCTACTCCATATTCTCTCCTCCCTCTGCATTCGAGGCACTGCTCTCTCGTGGTTCTCATCATACCTACAAGATCGTTCATTTAGCGTCTCCTTCTCCGACACCTCTTCTTCTCCTCACTTCCTGTCTGTTGGCGTACCCCAAGGATCAGTCCAAGACCCCCTGCTTTTCTTCATCTATACATCCTCACTTGGTACCCTAATAAACTCTTTTGGGTTTCAGTATAATCTCTATTCAGATTACACACAAATCTACCTCTCCGCACCAGATCTATTCCCCTCTCTTCTAGCACACGTCTCCAACTGCCTCTCTAGTATATCCTCTTGGATATTCAACCACCATCTAAAACTCAACATTTCTAAGACTGAACTCTTAATCTTCCCATGCTCTACTACTGCTTCAATTCCTTACATCTCTCTCACTGTCGAAAATGCCATCATCACTCCCACCTTTCAAGTCCGTTGTCTTGGGGTTCTACTGGACCCTGCCCTCTCTTTCATCCCACACATACAGTCACTAACAAAATCTTGTCTTTTCCATCTAAAAACATATCCAAAATACACCATTACCTTACACAAGACACTACTAAGATTCTAATACACTCTCTCAGCATTTCTCGTCTTGACTATTGCAGCTCGCTTCTTGTTGGCCTACCCACCGCCCGCCTTTCCCCACTTCAATCCATAATGAATGCCAGACTCATCTTCCGTACACAACGTTCAGTGTTGGCAGCTCCTCTTTGTTAATCACTCCACTGGCTTCCCTTAGCCTCCATAATAAAATGTAAAATCTTGACCCTAACTTATAAAGCCCTCAACAACAGCACACCCCCGTACATCTCTGCTTTCATCTCCAAATACTCCCCCACACACCCTCTTCGTTCTGCTAATGACCTTCCCTTTTTCTTGTCACCTCCTCTCACTCTTGCCTCCAGGACTTTTCTCGTGCTGCCACTATTCTCTGGAACTCCATGCCTCGCTTCACCAGACTATCCTCCTGCCTTGTGTTTCCCTGTAACTTAACTAATGTATAGCGCTACGGAATATGTTGGCGCGTTACAAATAAACGTTAATAATAATAATAAAACTAATAATAATAATAATAAAATGTTTTTTGAATATTCTAGTTAAAGGCCCTTGCAATATTTAAAGCTTGCTTTATGAATGCATGGTACTTCAGTGCATGATTTGTTACTTTGTGCTTTTAAACATTTTTTTTTTTAATCAATGACAAACTATAACAATGCACAACACATTCTGCTCATTAGTAAGGATAATTTAGAGGACTGAAGAAACTCCTCACAGGTTGACCCATTAAAAATGATCTTTTCTGCCAAAATGTCAAACAATATTTTTCACTTGAGAATTAAGGAAATTCTGTTAGAAATAAAACAGAGCTATTATCAACTATGTAGTTAGGTCCCTGCAAAATGTAGTATTTTAAACAATTTTAACACATGTATACATTTTTTACATACTATATAGATTTGAATTGTGGCAACTAATTTGCAAAAAAAAATACATTGTACTCTATAAAAAAGTTGTCAGATTTAAAAACATATAACTATGTCAATTTGTCAATTGATTAGGTTAGTTTGGGTTAAATTCACAAAAGTGAGATCCTCTTGAACTCTTAATGGACCTCAGTAGTTTAGGGAAAAACTTCACATGTGTGAAGTATGCAATAAACCAACCACATTATCAGGTAAGTAAGTTATGAGCATAAAAGCTGTTTTTACATTTGTATTTGTAGTATTAGTTTTTGTATTCTCTTTCTTTTGAGTCATATTGTTACATTGAAAAGTAATTAGAACTAGAAGGAATAGGTATAGTTTCTAACTGCAATGTTCAATAGCTGCTTGGTGAGTTGTCAGGCAATACTTTAATACTGATAGAAATTAGAACACGTAAAGTATTCTGCTAAAACATACCAATGGTCATAGATCACTACAAAATGACACATTCATTGGAAAATAGCTTAATGAATACAGTGAGGGCTACGGGGCTTCCTGTTTTTGACGCTAAATAATGATCACTAATACAACTTTAATACTGCCCTAACAAGGTCATATCTTACCAAATTTGCCAAAACAAGACAACATAGTAACTAGATTTTGCAAAAGTTCTTTAAGAGATATGTGTTTTTTGTTTGTTTGTTTTTTTGTTTATGCAATATGATATGGAAAATAATATTCAACTACAACTGTCAAGGGTCTCTTTTTTCTTTCTAAACAATATTAAACATGAAAAGGACAAACAATTTTTCAAAATGAAGAGAATCTTATATGCAATTAGGCTGTAACATGCGCAACCACTTGGTTCTTTTTTAATGTTTCAGCAAGTTGGAGCGAATCTTGAATACAGAGAAAATTTCAGTTCCTTCAGTCTAGAAATCTGCAAAAAAGCAAGTGATGTTCACAGCAAATTATTTAGAAGATGTATCTGTTCTACTGGCTAACACAGTATCACCCTCACTCCGAGCAACTATCTTTTAAGTTAGTGAATATTATTCATCTTTGTTAAAATGTTATGAAACCGACATAGTTTTATACCAGCATTGTTGCACAAAAAGATGAAACATAATACTAGTGAGCAACAGATACAGCAGCCCCAGAAGTAATAGATACATCACAAAATTATAAAGTTTCATCCAAATTAAATTCTGATGTCTTCATACTGTACATCTATATACAATTGGATGTAAATATTTCAATGGAGAGACATCTTGCACTCTAAAACAAAGTAGAGTAAAACAAAGCAGATATTTGTAACTATTAGCCCTATTAAATTGGGGCTACGTTTTAAAACATAGCCCGTAACTCCAGTTTTACGTATAATGGCTATAAAATTAGCCTCATAACACAGCCCGCAGAGGACTTACGGGTTAAGACGCAGGAGGGCCGAAAGTTGGCTACGATTTGAGCTACAATGAACTTTGCGGCCGTAAATCCTTCGATCTGTCAAGCCCGTAACCGCTACGTTTTCAATCATGCGATTAAATTGCAATGAAGTTACTCGCAAATGGAGCCCAATGCCCAACGTGTGCTCGAGAGGACCCACAAGGTGGGGTAAAGTCCAATACTTTGCACTTGTAATGTAAATAAAAACACACTACTGTACATTTATTAAAAGTGAAAGTGATGTTAGGTCTTAGAATTAATAGCACAACATTCTCAAGCCCGCAAATCGGCCCCGAAAAATACTTTATTTCATGTTTATATTTTGTGTTATATCGATCCCTGCAATCAATGTGTTAAGACATATACTGTAACTCGCATTTAATAGAATATCATATTTACTGCTTTATTAATATTGCATTATTGTGGACTTTGTAATCTACCCTCCCTTTTTTAGGTGATGTAACGCTAACGTTATCTTTTTCCTCTGGCTCTGTCTAAACCCGTAACTACGGTCTACACTAACTGATCGTCCGCAAGGCCGCAAAATTTAACGTTCTACGAAAGAGCTATGATTTGCATCTCAAACCCGTAACTCGCAGACCCTTCTAATTTAATAGCAACGTAACTTGGACAAAGTTCAAGCACCCTGCCATTACGTGCTTCACGTTGGCTTACGGGGCTAGAATTTAATATGGCCCTCAGTTTGCATATTTTGTGATACATTTCTTGTAAACAGATTAATTTAAATTATGTTTAAACAAGAATAAACTAGAATGCATCAAAGTTTACTGTACGAGTAAATTATATAATTTTTAATATAACCATACTTCTATTCATTTCTAATTATTGTTTTATTCATGTCTCTAATCATTAACAAAAATGTTAAAATAAATTACAGATTGCATCCTACTGTGCAATCCCTATTATTTGAGCTTAGTAACTGAAGGAAGAGATCAATGCATCTAACAATAAACTAACCCTGCAGGCAACCAAAATTCATTTAACTGGTAACAATTTAAACTGTTCTTCCACCCTAAGGGAAAGTCAATAAATATTAAAGTGGTGCATTTATTCTGGACATGAACATATCTCTTGTTACTCCAGGGTGGCAGATTTCCATTTTAACGTATTGGCAATTGAAATGTCAGCACAACATTCTTTATCCCACCCTCTGGGTTTTAGTGCTGCCCTTAATGCTTGTTGGGAAAATCAAAGTAGCATGTTTTGCACAAATTAAATCATTATTGGAATTGATGGGAGCGCATAGTTAATAATATGCACTTTTTAACAAAATTTACAGACATTTTCAGTTTGTTATATATCTTTACAGTGTGCTATTTGCTTAATGCTCCAGTTGTGCTGTATGTGTGTCAAAGGTCTACACATAATATACTAAAAGGACCATTGTGGTTCTCACACAATAGGGGTTGTATTTTTATTCAATAACTGATTGGCAATCAAATTGATTATTAAAGAACTAAAAATGTACCTTTAAAAATGGTATCTGACTTCAGTAGGTCTGTTCCTCTCTATATATTAATACTCAAAAATGACAGGGCAATAAAATTTGAAGCCATGGGAATGCTGTTTGACACACAATGTAAACCTTTTTTACTCTGAGGACCTTCGGCGCTCATTGCGAGCCTCGTGCTGAGGTTTGCTCGTCTATTTTTGCTCCTCTGAGCACCTTCGTCACTTATTATAAAGAGAGATATTTATCTATATTTAGTTAATCAATAATGAATTAATTCATTCTTGAATAAATCAATATACTTTACCTATTTGTAATTAATATATCCAGCAATCAATAGCCTGAAGAGCTAACAATCTGTTTATATTTTCCGTCAGCATACAATGTACAAATTGAGTGTTGGTGCTTAAATGATAAAGTGTAATGTATGTCCCAGCTGGGCATTAGAAATTGGTTGTGTGCAAGAGGGAAATCCGTTGGTGTTGTTGTGTAAAGGGCCATTGTAGATTCGTAATGTTATTAATGTGTTACGTCGCAAGCATTTTTCGTCATTTGTAAAAGTGTATTTTGTAGTTCGTTCGTTCCTGTGTGAAAGTGCTTCTGCGTTTGGCAGTGTTTTGCGCGGTCCGAAGTGGTGTAGCCTCGTTTTAATTTTTTTCGTGTGGTGAAATTTGTCTAAATAGCCTTAAATTTGCATTCTACCTCACTCCCAGATGTCCTGGCTGTTCCCCCGTGCTGTGGGTGATATTTTTGTTGTATTTATTTTTATTTTGTTTGTGTTTTTTTGTGTTTTCTGTATTTTCGCGGTTCGGTCGTTAACCTTGTATTTTTGCTATCTCGTATTTTTGCTATCTCATACACAAGTGAGAAGTCAGCCCAGTGCTCTAAAAACCCAAACCCCACCTTAGTGCACCACATTTTTAGCCATGCATTAACCTCCCTAAGCTCCTTATGCCTCCCTGGGCTAGCACATGGCACTGGTAGTATCTCAGAAAATACTGCCTTGGAGGGCCTTCAGGACACTCCATCTTCCACTAACTTTGTCATTGGCATCAATATGTACCAAGACCACCAGTTCATTTCCAGCCCCTCCCAATAATTTATCTACCTGATCCACAACATGCTAAAATCCGAGCAACCGGGAGATAGCAAACTGTTCGATTGCTGGGATCCGGGAGAATAATCACCCTGCCTACCTTACTAATAATAGAGTCCCCTACCACCAAACCTGTCTGTTGCTCTGCCTATGCTGCCCTCCCACTCCTCCAGTAGAACTGTTCTCCCGGCTGTTAGAGGGAACAGCTCTATCTGGCATTGGCGTTGATCAACTACCTCACTGTGATCAACATATCACTGTAATAGCTTAATATATTCAGCAATTTTCAGAGACTCTTATATCTACAGGTTCTCAGTAAATATCAGTCATTGTTGTCCTCTTGCCTCCATATTGATCTTGAGTACATCTTGTCCATTGTCAAAGACATTATTCAGCTGATATCTAATCAAAATAGAGGTGTCATACAAAAAAATTGTTTGTCAACTTGGCACCTCTAGCAAGAGCAGCTACACTCACTGCTTTACCAAATTGTATTTACTGGCTATAGCACATGATTAAAAGTGGTATACACTTATATACAAGAATCTAATAGTCATTGTAGACTGGGAGATCAGATTGCTAAAAATGTGCTTATGTCTCTCTTCGTTTCGTATATGCAATCTATGACTGCTCATCTCTTTAAAAAAACAAGCTATTATATATTATGTATATATATATATATATATATATATATATATATATATATATATATATATATATATATTTATATATAGCTTGCCAAAGTATTCAGTCCTTTCAACAGTCTATTTTATGGTGTTATAACTGAAACCTAACACTGATTTATCTGGGATTCTATATTACTGACCTACACAAAATAGCCCATATTGTTGAATTCTGAAAACTTTTCCAAATAAAAAATCTGATAAGCCTTAATTCCATAAGGCTTTGTGGTGAAACCTTTAAATAAGCTCTGATGCAACCAATTTGCCTTTAGAAGCATTTACCTGTGTGAACAGAGTTTAATGGGTAATCAAAGCATTAGTCAGAGAAGTAACCAAGAGGCCAAGGCAGCTCTGAAGGGGCTGGAGAAATCCATACCCAAGACAGGAGAAACTATCCGTAGAAGTATTATAACTTGGATGCTCCACAAAACCCTGCTTTATTGAAGAGCGGTGAGAAGAAAGCAAAACATTTATCATAACCCCATGTAAGACACAGAAAACATGAAAAGTTTTCTCTGATCTGATGGCACCAAAACTGAATCTTGGTCTTAGAGCAAAATGCTATGTTTGGTATTAAAAAACACGGCTCTTCACCCTGAGAACATCACCCACACTGTGATATCAAGTTGTGGTGACAAGTTGTGGGGATGATTTCCTGGCTAGAAACTTGGCCAGATTGGGGGCAAGACAGATGCAGACAAATACAGGGTAATTCTAGTGGAAATCCTATATCGGTTGTCAAGAGACACAGACAATGCTTCACTGGATTTTTTTTTAAAAACAAGAACCTGAATGTCTTAAAATTGCCCTCTTAAAGATCAGACCTCAATCCAAATGAGCTTCTATGGCAATACTTGAATATTGTTCACCAACAGTTTGCATTCAACTGTGGCATTCTTAAACAATTTTGGCAACAAACATGAGCTAAAATTGCAGTATCCAGTTCAAAAATGTTACAGGCTTACCTCAAAAGACTCAGAGCTGTAATTGCAGCCAAAGGTGGTTCTATGAAGCATTGACCCAGGACGGTGAATACTTAACCATCAAAAGTCTGTTTTTGTTTAATTAATTTTGTGTCCGAAAAAATATTTTGCTTCTTCAAAGTATTGTGTAAATTCGTGATAAAAACCCCAATAAAATAAATTTTAATTCCATTTGTAACACTGCGAATTGGAAAAGTCCAATTCCGATGCAAGGCACTGTATCTTAAAGATGCTAAAATGTTGGTTTGAACATAACTATAATACTCTTGCAGTTATTTTTTTATAAGATTCAAATATGATTTAAGCGAATATATGACATTTATGTGTTCTATATTAATAAAAGGCCTTGCACATCTATGTCATGTTAAATCATAAAGGCCACACCAACTGGAGAAGCAATTTTATCTGTGCCTGCCCTTGTCTCCTAAGAAACTTAGAGCACTCCCTTCCTTACCTTCCACACTCTCACCGACCCTAGTTTGTGTTACTTTACTGGGTCATACAAATTTCCTGCGCCTGATCAGTCAACAACACCTTCTAAAAAAAATACCTAACATTCTTACCAACCAACCCAATGTCGGCCGCCCTGATCAACCTTCCAACAACTCTTAATTTTCACTCCTTTCCTGAATTACATATTCCTAATCAGTTACTCCTGCCCAGATTTCTAATAAATAATAATAAGTCCAGACCTGCGATGCATTGTGGTCAGTAAAGGGTCTTTGCAGCATCACAGTTTTCTCTAAGCTATGTTAGTTATTAAGGGAGGATTTGTAATGATTTTCTTAGTAGATTTTTATAAAATGATAATCCATCTTTAAGTGTTTGCAAGGCATGCAAAATAAAGATTTAAGCAATACATATATTTAGAAATTAGTGTGAGAGCTTTTATCTGAACAATTTCTCTCCAACCCCTGTTACCCTATTAAGTGGTTGGGAGTGGTGCTGACTTGGAGGAGATTCCAAACATTTTGATGAAGCTGTCTGGTTATAAATTTAAATTTTAATATAAACAACTTAAAGTTTAAATTGACACAGAAAAGCATGCTCTATTATTGAGCTTGTAAATACTATATAAACATTTACTGACTTTCAGGAAGTTCTATACTACTTCTTTCTGTAAGAGCTGTAGTATTTAGTACAGCAACGCAGACTGGTCAAAATAATGGAGTGAGATGCATCTTAAATATTTGTCTAAAACTCTGATGATGTGCATTGTAAGGGAAGGTGGCATTAATGAACTTTCTTAAACTCTTTCTCAGCCAGAACAATTACCACCCTCTGCTGGATGCACTCTCACTAAAATTCACTAAAAGAAGTCATATTCTTATATAAATATTTATTTTTAAATACTCCCACAATTTATAACTTACAAAAACAAAGCTACTTATAGGATCATTAAAGTGATCCTTTGACTTTAAAAAGCCTTCATTATGGTTGTGTGTTAGATGTGTGCTCCCTGTAAAACACTAGCCCAGTAGCCATCCATGAAGTCACTGGACATTTTTCCTTCTCTTGGAACCTGCTTTTTAATTTAAAAAAATAACTATTCACATAATTATAATATATTCACCACAGATCATAATAATGTTAATCATCAAATGTTTGTTGTGTTACTCTATTCTCTGGCCCATGATGTGTTTAAATAAAATATTTGTCTCTGGGATTCTACTTTAATTCAAATTGTAAAGAAAATTAAAAGTACAATTGAGTAATATGTATTTGATGATTTCTTTTATAATTTTTGGTGATTATCCGCCTTATTAAATTGCGATTCGGACAAAATATATATATAAGCACATAGCATATTTTTTTTTACAGAACTTTTTAGTTAGTGAACTTCTATCCAAAAGCAAGGTCTTCACTAACTAAAAACTTCTGTAAAAAAATATGCTCTGTGCTTATATAGAGCCTTTTCAATTGGCCGAATTTCAATTTAATAAGGCTGTATATAGGTATAATGTAATCAATGGAAATATATTTTTCTCTGGTGCATGTACATTTACTCTTTGTCACTATTCACTGTGCATGCTCATTTCCGAGCAATTTTATTTATATTCACAGAAAGAATTAATACATCAACCATTTCGACCTGTCTAAAATGAGTACCCTGACCTGTCCCAGTTCTGATAACATTATATAATTATTGCCTAATAAGGCTAAAATGTGCAATTATCACTATATATAGACAAGTTACAACCTCAATTTTCCCCTGTTGCCAATTAGCAGTCAATTATTTTGACATTATCTAATTCAGTGAATTCAACCTGGGATTGTTTTGATTTATATACATCTGTGATATTGTCTTTCTACTTTTCGTTTCTTTAGATCTCATTCTGTATTTTTGCTATTATAAAATTGTTCAAAACCACTATATCTTGCAAAGGGGAGGAAGGTTTTACCCTCCCCTCTGCAAGATATACAGTATACTCTCCGTTAATCAGAAGTCAAGCAACCAGAACTCAAGCAACCAGAAAAAAAAACTGAGTAATATACTTTAAATAAAAATTAAACTTTACAGGGCTCAACAAATGTCAGGAGCCAGGTTTTTATGCCACAAAATGCTTACAGGCACCTAGATGTCATCCACTGTACGTCTCTGCAATTCCATTTTACCTGTAAAGCAGACAGGCATGAGTGACTGCGCCAGTGCAGTTTTGGCGTTACATTCCTCAGGTTCAGCACGCACCCTCCAACCAAATGTACCTGTGTCTAAGTGAGGAGTGAAAGCTACTGCTGCTAGAGCAGCCCTCACTGACAAATATACTTAGCAGAGCATCCTATGTATAGCTAGTTAATCTATGCCTATCTTAACAGTGACTCTCAAGCAACCAGAAACTACATTTATTTGGCATCTAACAATCCCTGTCTTCCAAACTGCTCACACGGCTCATCTACAATCGCCTTACCAATTTATTTCCTCCAACTCCTTTCTTGACATCTTCCAATCCGGCTACTGTCCTCAACACAACATGGAGACAGCTCTCACAAAAGTCACTAAGGACTTACTCACTGTAAAGTCAAAGGTTTACTTGTCTATTCTAATTCTTCTGGATCTCTCTGCTGCTTTTGATACAGTTGATCACCCCTTCTAATACAATTTCTCTACTTCTGTGCCATTCATGACACTGCTCTCTCTTGGTTCATACTATTCCAACAAGTAAAACATTTAGTGTTTCCTTCTCTGGCACCACTTCTTCTCCTCGCCCTCTATCTGTTGGCATTCCCCAAAGCTCAGTCATATGCCCCCTCCTCTTTCCTCTTTTTCCATCTACAAATCCTCACTTGGTACCCTAATACAATCTTTTGGATTTCAGTATCATCTCTATGTAGATGAAACTAAAATCTACCTTTCAGCAGCAGATGTATCCCCCTCTCTTCTAGAATGAGCTTCCAACTACCTTTCAAGCATATCCTCCAGGATATCTGCCCACCAACTCAAACTCAACATGTCAAAGACTGAGCTCCTAATCTTCACACCCTTTACTACAGCTTGGACTCCTCATATATCTCTCACTGTCAACAGTACCATTACCTCTCCCACCAAACAGGCCCATTGGCTTGGGTTTCTATTGGAACATGCCCTCTCTTTCGGATATTACCTGGTGAATTGCTCACAGGTACTTGGTCAGTATCTGTAAATTGCACCTTGTCTCTTGCTGTATATCAATTAACATATTTCATTCTGGACTAGACAATCTCAGGCTGTCATAGATGCCGAGCATAAGGATTTCAAAGTATTTGTGAGTGGTTTCTGGTACTCGTACATTTTTGTTCTGTTTTTTCAATTACGGCACTGCCCTGATTTGCGAGTGATCTGTCAAATCTAATTAGCATAGGGTTTGTGTGTCAAAGTGTAAGGGAGTAACTAGTAATTTATTTTCAGTGCAAACTCAATGGAGATTTATGGCTTGCTTTTCAGCTGTGTCGTGAAGTTCACTGGTAACAATGACCCAGAGCAGTTTTCTCGTAAGGTTTACTCTTCAGTTAGGGCACTCGCAATGGCTTTTTCTGAGATTTACAAGAGGCCCTATGTACTGAAAGTGTAATATTGTATTGGTTAAAATATTAAAGAATTTCATTTTTAAAGTACCAGTCTGGATAGAGAAATTGCAAAAATTGTTAAAATGTGGCAAACTAATCTGAAAATCTAAGTGCAAATGTTAGATAAAATTTGTATATTTATAACACAAAAAAATCCAACCTGCAACCATTCATCTGGCACTTCTACTCCTTTGTATACAGATTGGTTTAAATATTGAGAGGTAAAAAATAAATAGACTATTCTAAAGCTTCTGACTGTGTGGATCACAACAAAATGTGGCAAGCTCTTAAAGAGATGGGGTTACCAAACCTACTGAGGAATCTCCGATATGGGGATGATATTACTTTAATGGCTGAAAAAAAGGAGGAACTAAAAGGCTTATTGATGTGGGTGAAAGAAGAGAGTTTAACCGCCGGCCTGCTGCTCAACATTAAAAAGACAAAGATAATGGCAAACAGCATACTCAGTTCCTGGCAAATAGATGGGGAAGAAGTGGAGGCAGTGCCAGATTTTTTCCCCTCTTGATTTCAAGATCTCTGCAGATGGTAACTGCAGCCATGAAATGAAAAGATATTTGCTTCTGGAAAGGAAAGCTATGGCAAGTCTGGATAAGCTAATAAAAAATAAAGATATATCACTATCAACAAAGTCTGTATAGTTAAAACAATGGTATTCCTAGTAGTAATATACAGATGTGAGAGCTGGACCATAAAGAAGGCTGGGGAATGAAGAATTGACACCTTTGAATTATGGTGTTGTAGAAAACTGCCTAGAGTTTTTTGAACTGCAAGAAGATCCAATTAATCCATACTACAGGAAATCATGACAAACCATTTATTGGAAGTTTTGATCATGAGGTTAAAGCTCAAATCATTTGGCCATATCATGAGAACTCAGAATTCCCTAGAGGAGACTCTGACGCTGTGAGAGATGAAAGCACAAGAAGAAGGGGACAACAGAGGCGGAGTTGGATAGATGCAGTAATTAAAGCAATAAACATGAGCTTGAAGGAGCCCAGAGGGGCAGTGACTGATAGATGTGCCTGTTGTGTTGTGGTCCATAGGGTCACGGAGAGTGGGACGACTGAACAACAACAAAAAGAGGTAAATGCCTGAGAGAGTTACCTTCATCTTTCTAGCTAAATTAAATATGGTCTATTGGTTTCTGTTTGTAAACGTAGGATTGATAGAGCTGTTTGCTATTATTGAATACACAGCTGGAGGACGAGTGAAAGAGGACTCCAGTGGCAACCTGTGAAGCTCTGGTGAACTCCATGCCCATGAGGGTTAAGGCAGTGCTGAAAAATAATGGTGGCCACAAAAAATATTGACACTTTGGGCCCATTTTGGACACTTCCATTTAGGGGTGTACTCGCTGTTGTTGCCAGCTGTTTAGACATTAATGGCCGTGTGTTGAGTTATTTTGAGGGGACAGCAAATTTACACTGTTATACAGGCTGTACACTTACTACTTTACATTGTAGCAGAGTGTTACTTCTTCAGTGTTGTCACATGAAAAGATATAATAAAATATTGACAAAAATGTAATTGGTGTACTCACTTTTGTGAGATAGTATATATATATATATATATATATATATATATATATATATATATATACTGTATATATATATATATATATATATATATATATATATATATATATATATATATATATATTAAGTCCTCATTAGTGCCTTTAACCTTTAATACATTTTTTAGCATTAAATCTACCCACTTTATATTTTAAAGAAAATATCACGCTTTCCTTTACACAAGAGTTACAAAATGTCATTATTTGTATTTGATTTGCATTATTGTGTAATTGTATTTCAGTAAACGATTTCTTTTACTGTCAGAAAATACATTTTGTACTTCTATACAAATGAAGATATATATGGAATCCACCTTCATTGTCAAAGAACCAACCAAACATGTATTTATCCTTGTATGCAGCCAAGAACATGAATCAGTGAAAAAGACAGATATGAAAAGCTAAAACAAAAACACCTCCATCAAAAATAAGTAAAATTCAAACAATTTTCTGCCTACATGCCTGAATATTTCATTTGAGCCCACAACCTCCCATTTGTTGAGCTTTGTACAAAGCAACACTATATTCCTTTCTAAATATGTTCTGGTAATCGACAGATTTCCTTTTCAGAGTTTGGCCCGATAAAAAGGGTAAAAAAATAAGTAAATATATATACAAAATACCCTCTGCTTGTTTTCCTTATATTATTGCTGCAGCCAGTACATTGGAAAAATGACACTCTTCAAAGCCCATTATGAAACATGATATATACATATATATTAACGAACTACTGTAGTTCAAGAAATAGGCACCTATTTGCAAAATATTTTACAAACTAACAGCATTAGCAGTTTTTAAGCCATGGACATAAATAAACATTATTTGAGAAAATCTAAATTTTGGAAGACTGTTTATCAGTGCAGGAATCCATTTTGTATTTATTTTATCTGTGTGTATTTCTTTTTATCTATCACTGGAAGGGGGATACAGTAACTGGAGAAGTCAAGATACTTTATTAGGTACATGGAATTAATTTATAGGTACATGGATTTTTTTTTAATCATTTTTTACTGAAGGAAATGAGAAACATAACATTATTAGATTAACAAAACAATACAAGTCCAACATGCATTATATACAAATGACAACCCAATAAAGAAAAGAAAAAATTGTTTGTTTTTTACCCAATATTTTTAGTTTTTCTGTAGAATAAGTATACAATACTTATTTTATATACTATGACAATGTTATATTATGCCAGTTTTGATTAAACCATTGAATGAAAAAAATAAAGAAAAAAAAAGAATAGAAAAAATGAAAAAAAAAGAAAATGGAAGAAAGGGGGAAAAGGGAGGAGTGAAGCATTGCATTATATAGTCTCTGATTACTGTATTTGAGTTATTGTCCTACTATAGTACAAACCAATTTGAAGTTCTCACATGTCCCAATGTGAAGCCCATTTTTTGTAGTTATTATGTAGTTCAGCAGAGATCTTGCACATTGAGAAAATGTGTTTAAGTTTTTTCTGTACCTTCTCACTAACCAAATATTCCTAGCAACAAGAATTACTATTGCTAAATTTCGGAAGAAGTCTATTCCCCCGTTTAGAGAGGTCCTGGTTAAACTTAAACACATAGGCCCTCATTCAAATGCAATTTGGCCAATTGAATAGGGGTCTAAATAAGCACATAACATATTTTTTTAAAGAAGTTTTTAGTTAGTAAACATCTATCCAAAAACAAGGTTTTCACTAACTAAAAACGTATTTTAAAAAAATATGTTATGTGCTTATTTAGAGCACTATTCAATTGGCCAAATCGCAATTGAATGAGGGCCATACACTCTATGTGTATGATATCTACAAAACTGGATGTTAATTACAAAAAATGGGCTTCCTGCTGGGATATTTGGGAGCTACAAATTGGTTAACACTCAGCAGGTTTCATTTCATGTGAGCAAGTGGAATAATAAAGCAATGCTTCATCCCCCCCCCAAATTTCTCTCTCTCTCTCTGTCTCCCTATTTATGTTATGTTTTTCTTTTTTATCTTTCTTCACTTTAAGGCTTTTTGGTTTTGCCATATTAGTCGTATATTATGGTAAATGTACGCAACATTGACGAACAAACAAAAACACAAAATGAAAAATGTCGACAAAAGTGTAAGAACAAGCCTTCCACATTGACATTTGTATCTTCTTCAGGATGTTTTTGTTTTATACTATGCATTTAACATGGTATTATTCTTTCTTTCATTTACTAAAAATTATTTAAAAAAAAAAAGTTTTTCCTGTACTTCCACGTACTCAGGGATGGACGACTTCCAAGTTTTAGTAATAATGTTTCTAGCTGCTAAAAAAAAACTTGATTGGTAAGAAGTTGAACTTCCTTGGTGAGACTGGGTTCTGAGGTAATCTAGTGGCCCATAATTTTTCTAAAGTGTCATATATTGTATATATAACAAATTTTGGGCAGTCTCAAAGTATGTATCTTAGGGTACCCATAGAATTGCAACCGCTAAAACAATTTCCATCCAGTGATGGATTTAAAAGTTTCAGTCTAGCAGGAGTCAGGTACCACCTAAGGTTAGTTTTGTAAGAATTCTCTCTTAGAATTAAGTTGAGAAGATTTTGCAGCATTTTTATGTATTTTGTTCTGTTGCGAATTATCTAAGGTGGTGTTAAGTTCTACCTCCCAGGAGTTCTGATGATAGAGCTTAGATGGATTTGATTAAAATTGACACCACCACCCCACCACCATCTAGGTCCAGAAACATGATGTTTGGAACATGAATGAAAGTATTGCTCTCCAAGTGAAAAAGAACAAAAATGTGAGACGAAAGAGAGCCTATAGTGAGAGGCAGGAAAAATAAATATCTGGAAAGCAAAAAGAGAGAAAAGCAAGTTAAGTTTCAAAATAGAATGGAAGTGAAGTTGTAGAAAAAAAAGGGCAAGGGGAAAGAAAAGCTGTAGAGGGGAGAGAGAGGAGAGAGAGGAGCTGTAGGGGAAGGCAAAGGAGAGGAGGAACCAGAAGATGATTTTCTTAATTATTGAAGTATCTGAGGTTGTTGATATTTTTCCCAGCAATATTGATTCCTGCTTCAGATTTGGTCAGCTTGACTTTACACATGATTTTTTTCCACTTTAGTTGCATAAATACACTTTCAATATTTAACCTTTCGCACTCATTTCCCAATCGTGAACCATTTTGTTTAATGTTTTGTTCTGACTGTGGCTTCTTGGTCCACATGCAAATTCACAGGAGGTGATAACATGGTCTGGTACTCCCATCTCTTTAAGAACTTGTTGTGATCCACACAGTCAAAGGCTTTATATGAAGAGTGGGGTAGAGTGCAGAGCTTTGTTTGCAGAAAGCTGCTGTGCGAAGCATAGAGCAGGAGTTTGTTCAGGAGCGAGAGAAGAAGGAAGAAAATATTGCTGAGCAGCCAGAGTTATTCAGGGGTTGACCTAATAAACAAGACAGAGGACATTCTTCAGCTGAACATACAGGAAGAGATCCAATGCAAGCAGAGTGAACTGAATATGCAGCAAATGAATGAGGAGAATCTGTGGCTAAAGGAAGAGAATAAAAGGAAAAGCTGGAAGTCATGGAGGCAAAGCAAGTACTAAAACAGAAAAAGGAAGAAGAGAGTTATTAAAAGAGGGAAATAAGTGGGGGAAGCTGTTAAATATGTAATCACAAGATTTTTTCAGAAACTCAAAAGGCAGATGCTAGCCTATGTGTAGTTAGTCCCACTTGAGATTAAGAAGAAAATGGATGTAGCACCTCTGTGCCATATTGAGTTAATGCCTGAAGCTGTTAAACAAAATAGTTGAATTGTTAGTTCTGAATTGCTTGCCTGTATCATTTTCATCCCAACAAAACCAAGGTTCTTAGAGACCCTTACTAGCAAAGATATAGAGTTGCAGACCTCACACGATTAGAAGCACAGTGGTATCAGGGATGCCTATTGTGAGACATATGACGTACAGAACCTAGACAAGCTGGAAGCAGCACTGGAAGAGATCATGCTTTTGATACTTGTAAAGGATAATGTACCACAGCCTAAGCTGGTTGGGCGTATGAATCTGATACAGTTAGGAATATCAGTCAGCCAATTGGTGCACCTGGGACCGGAAAAGTCAGGTTGGGGTGGGGGCATTGGTTCAGGAGGATGTTCAGGATTGTGGCCCTGTTCCCAGGATCCATGTCAAGAGGACGAGCCAAGGAGAGAATCAGAGAGCTTAGGATATGAGGAGGAGGTGGAGGATGTCTGTTATATGTGGTCAGTGGGGGGCTTGCTGGCCCATCTGCCACACCCATGGCATTCAAACCCACTGGCCCCCTTATCACTCAGATTGACTAGTCACCCCAGCCCTCCTTCTGTACAGTCATCAGTGACATCTCCCCAGCAGAAGGATGTCATACACCATAAATAAAGACATATATCATATTTTAAATACATGGTTGTTTTAGGTTTAATTTGTACCACAGATGACAGTGGACTTGTATAGTCCTAAAAAAAGCATGTTAATCAAACCCAGCATTATTACATGAGTTAGTTAAACAAGTCATCATCTAAACAATATGAGAGCAGATACCTTTGTATGCTATAATTAACAGACATTATGGCTGATAACCTGTGTCTTCTATACTGTGGAGTAATGACCATATGCGACTCTAGTAGATGCTATGCATCATTATTACCTTATTATTACCCCTGAGGCCCAGGCCTATACCAAGGCCCTATTCCAAGAAAGACCAAGATCAGCAGGTACATGCATTTTGATTGACCTTGGTTAGCACACCACTGGAAATATAAAGAGTTCTTCCAGGTGTCACCCTGACACTAATTTATGTTTTGTAGTTAATTGCCTACTTTTAAGATTGTTTGTTATTCTATTGTTTAAACATTAGTTATCATTAATATTATAAAAAGTAAAGTCTTATTTTGTATTAATTTGATAAACACATCATTAGATAAAGAACAATCATGGAAAATATTACTGCATGGATGGCAATCAACCATTAATGCAGAATATTGTGAATACATTCAAAACCACACAGCAATTTTATTTTTTGTTAAATTATTAGGGAATGTATTTAAGAAATGTATTTAAAAAGTTATATTCTATTGACAGGTTATTGTCTGTGATACTTGGGCTTCTTCAATTAGAGTTTTTCTGTTCCATCTGAGTGACTCTGCTTAGGATGACAATTGGAAGAATTTGATGTGATTCAAAAGACCTATCTTCTTTCGAATTATTGCAGACCTTGCTACTGTGCACTTTTTATCGCACCCCTCCCATTTACCAACTTTCTCTACTAAACCCATAAAAAAACTGAACACCAGATAACTTATTTCATTCTATGTCTTTCCTGAAACTATGGAAATGTTGACCATGTAAATGTTTTGTATTATAGAATCAACAAAGCTTTATGCATACTAAGGGCCCTATTAAATTCGAGCTGCGTATGAATTCGTATCTCGCAAAGGCCCATCGTAACTCGATTTACGTTATCCGAGTCGACTTGCGATTGACTTGCGATTGACTTGCGTAATTTCGGACTACTTTGCCGAGATTTGCCTCCCATAAGCGCCAAGTAGTAAGTAGCGGAAAAGAATTCCTTGCGGACGCTCGTATCTCGCAAATTCACTAAGTGCACAAAAAACCCACGTAAAATGGTTTACGCATTACGTACAGACAACTTAAAAATCTAAAAGTGAGTTTAACAGAGGAAAAGCATGGAAGGCCATTACAATTGATTTAACCATCCCCTCCCCCCACCAAAGCAAAGGCATTATACAACCAATTAGTTGTTACATTTTGAATGAAAAGCCATGCTGCAGCTTACATAAAGCAAAATTAAAGACACACTACCTGATTACATAAAAACACAAAAACATCCAAATAATGCCATATTAACCCTGTTATTTTGTATACATGTTGCTCATCACATCTACATTTGGGAACACAAATATGGGGCACATGGAGTATGTGAATATGTCCTGTTCAGTCTTTCGGTCGGGTCTGACTGTGACCCTCTGTCACTGCTTTTTTTACAAGGTTCCTATGCTGGTGAGACCGGAGTGGGTTGTCAGTTCCTTCCCCAGTGGTTTGGGATTTGGCCCTGCATTCTGCTTTCACTCTCAAACCCACAATGACCCTTAATGGGATAGCTCACAGCTTCATTGAAATACCCAATACCTCTTGTTTGGTCTTTCGGTCGGGTCTGACTGTGACCCTCTGTCACTGCTTTCTTACAAGGTTCCTATGCTGGTGAGACCGGAGTGGGTTGTCAGTTCTGCTGTCACTCTCCCACCCACAAGGGCAGCAAACACACACAGAGGGTTTGCAGAGGCACAGTGAGCACCAGCCAACTCACCTCCATCAGGGGTAATCGCCACTACTCTTATCCAAGGAAGTCCCACGCCATTGCTGGTGGCCATGTGCCAAGATGACCATTCATTCCCATATGGTGACCTCCCATTATGTTCTGCTATTCATCAATTTACATTAGTTTCGATTGCTAAGTGATGTTGGGGAAGTGCGTGTGAAAGCAGAGTGGACGGACAAATCAATAATCACTGGAGAAGGAACTGACAACCCACTGCAGTATCACCTATCATTATCCTTTTAGGCCCTCAGGGGAATGTTCCTACTCCCCAGTCCCGCTAATTGTACTTGGCCTGTGCATTAACCCTTTATTATGCCTAGATTGTAGATCAATTAGATGCATTATATGATATCTAATGCTATTAGGACTATTATTCCTCTTAGTATGTATGGATCTATTGCAGGTTAACTAGCGCTCATTAGTTTACAGCTATAGTAATGTGACACTAATGTGATGCATGTGGATGTCCCCTAACCACAACCATTGAAAACACACCGACATGGGGAGAACAGGATAACACAGCTTTATTTTTGGACACAGACCACCATCAGCAGTGGTCAAGACTGAGCATTCACAGAACGGTATAACAAAACTTTATTTTTGGACACAGACCACAATCAGCAGTGGTCAAGACTGTGCATTCACAGAACGGTATAACAAAACTTTATTTTTGGACACAGACCACAATCAGCAGTGGTCAAGACTGTGCATTCACAGAACGGTATAACAAAACTTTATTTTTGGACACAGACCACAATCAGCAGTGGTCAAGACTGTGCATTCACAGAACGGTATAACAAAACTTTATTTTTGGACACAGACCACAATCAGCAATGGTCAAGACTGTGCATTCACAGAACGGTATAACAAAACTTTATTTTTGGACACAGACCACAATCAGCAGTGGTCAAGACTGTGCATTCACAGAACGGTATAACAAAACTTTATTTTTGGACACAGACCACAATCAGCAGTGGTCAAGACTGTGCATTAATATCATGGGTGTGGTGTGGGCGGGTCCCGAGAGAGCAAGGGGCTAAATAAAAAAAAGGGGATACCTACAGGGGTCAATCTAATAGTCTAGAATAAGCATGATGCATAGCACCTACCAGGGTCACATGCTGCAACCGGAACCAGAAATCTCTCCATTTAACTGAAGAAACCATTAGAGTGCATGGCACTTACAACTTGTCTGGATCTGTTCAATTGAACAAATGATTCAACCTCTGGACTGTGTAATCCAATCCAGTTTCACACATACAGTGTGGTGTGTGAAATTGCCCACAAAAATGAATGGTCAACAACAAACAAATAAGGCGGAGGAGGATAAAAAAAAATAATGACAATGCATGTACAGTAAAGTGCTAAATACTGTACCAATATACCAACTCACCTGATTCCCATCTGCAAGCATTACTAACTATTAGCTACAGTAGGTCTCTGGATAATGAGTAATATGGGCAAATACCCATTAATATGGACAGGACACAAAGGTCAGCAGCCACATTCACTGTTTCTTACATCAGACCCAAGGATCTGTTCTCAGACCGATATTGAGGTCAGGATCACATGCTTTATTAGTGCATATATTAATGCTGGCTGTCATTAACATGCCATTGTGAGACTTTGCAAGTCCACCGCCATAGCGGTATTAGTCTACATTTCAGCTAACAATAATCATGTCTGAGATATCTGGCAATATGATAGCTTTAAGATTGTGGGAGCTACATGTCATTGGAGTAATGTCTACCTGAGAGGCACTTGGAAAACCTTACGCCTCATATAATTCCTCCACAATGCTTGCAGATGCAGGAGATGCCTTCATGGGCCTGAATTGTACCTAAAACAAAACAAATGGAAAGAAAAACAAAGAGAAAACATAAAATCTAAGGGCCTAAAAAAAAGGGGACTGCAGCATCCCTTCCCAACAGCATTCCCCAGTGATCATCAATTGGTGGCATGTTCAACCGAACCCTACGTGTCCACAGAGAAGAGGATCATGGACCATTTGATGGGAGGTAGCCATCTGCATACAAAATATCACCATCACATAGGCAAAGATCCAAAACTCTGTAGCCAGGCTAGATGAGGTCATCATTTTGACCAAGCTGTGGCATATTCCACTTCTTCGGAGGGCCCCGGCGAGATGGCAAGTTTTTGGAGGAGGGGGGCAGTCGGGCTCTGGACAGGGGGGCTGTCAACGACCACGGCCATCCCCCTCCGAAGAGCCAGGGCCCTCGGATGAGCCTGTAGCCTCCTACCCCTGAGCGGTCTCCTGCGGGGCGGGGGCTGACGGCCCCGCTCGTGGCTCATCACTGGACCCAGACCTCCTACTGGATGCTGAAATAGAGAAAAGAAAGGTACATGTCATTAGTATGCTGATCAATACATTGATATGTTTTCACTCCTAACTATCTGACATCTAGGCCTGAACATAGATGATTCTCCTAATTGCAACTCCCATTAGCTGTCATTTGCTAGATTGGATCTATTCTTTGGTTTCTTGTCTTGACCTCTCCTGGCTCCTAACACTGTCTGGATTTTTCCTGCGGCTTCACTCCTAACTATCTGACATCTAGGCCTGAACATGGATGATTCTCCTAATTGCAACTCCCATTAGCTGTCATTTGCTAGATTGGATCTATTCTTTGGTTTTTTGTCTTGACCTCTCCTGGCTCCTAACACTGTCTGGATTTTTCCTGCGGTTTCACTCCTAACTATCTGACATCTAGGCCTGAACATGGATGATTCTCCTAATTGCAACTCCCATTAGCTGTCATTTGCTAGGTTGGATCTATTCTTTGGTTT
Source organism: Discoglossus pictus (assembly GCA_027410445.1). Taxonomy (NCBI): domain Eukaryota; kingdom Metazoa; phylum Chordata; class Amphibia; order Anura; family Alytidae; genus Discoglossus; species Discoglossus pictus. Next base: position 96,315,943 of record CM050166.1, on the reverse strand, counting down.
CTTGTCTTGACCTCTCCTGGCTCCTAACACTGTCTGTGTTTCTTCTGCGGTCTGTAACTGCATAAGCTGCATTAGGCGCACCAGTACATGGACTCTATTGCTTAATTACTCTTGGGGTGGCCAGGAATGACAGTGATTTGTCAGCTTCATGGATTTAATGACACTTCCATCCATCCCTTGTTAATTCCATGGAGCTGACATGTCAGTGTCCTTGTTGGTCACCATGTGTAGTGTGTGTGATGCACATGTGGTGGTATGTTAGTGTATGTGATATTCACCTGAACTGGAGGCTGGGTCCTGCTGGGCCACCGGGGATGAAGCTCCAGCTGCGGGCGATGGTCCTAGAAAGTCCCTTGCGATCCTCTCCCACTCCTTATAGGTGACACTGTGTCCCTCAGCTTCTCTGGCCATCTTCCTCTTCACTGTGGCCCTGATATCCACATATCTGTGCTTCAAGGACCTCAAGCCCCTAGGAACCGTGGACACCTCCTTCATCACTTGCACTACCTCCTTCCAAGCCTGAGCCTTAGGCCCAGGCTTCGCTTCCCTTGCAACAAGGATGACGGGCCGGTCACGGATCGCACCCAGGAGGACCATAGTCTCCTGGGGCGTATAATTACGGGCCCTGCGCCTGCCCTTGCCAATAGCCCCTTGCTCTCTCGACTGTGCTCGGGGACCCTGGCCTCCCTGCACTCTTCCTGAGGCCTGTCCCTTCCCCAAACTACCCCGCCCCCTGGGAACAGGCCCCTTCCCCTCTGTCCCTCCTCTATTAGTGCCTGTGTCTCCCTCCTCCTCCTCCTCCTCCTCCTCCCCCCCCCCCTCTGGGACCACTCCTCCTCCTCCAGGGACACCTCCTCCTCCCACCTCCTCCTCCTCCGGGGACACCTCCTCCACCCCCTCCGGGGACACCTCCTCCACCCCCTCTGGGGACACCTCCTCCACCCCCTCCGGGGACACCTCCTCCCCCTCTCCTCCGCCCTCCACTACACTCTCCTCACTCTCCTCACTCTCCGCTCCTCTCCTCTCCTCCTCTCTCCACCTATCTCCTCCCTCCATGCTGAAATAATAACAAAATAAGGATAACTCAAAATAAGTGTAACTGTTATATAGGTGATGAAAAAAAAAGTGTATGTTCTATGTGTTTTTAATAACTGTTGGGGGATGCGGTGCAAAGGTTGGGGGGGGAGGTGTGTGGTGTGTGTCCTAACGCTATGTATGTCTCTATGTGTCTTTAATCTATGTGTCAGGCAAATATGTGTAATGTGTAAATATGTGTAACTCTTACGTGTAAATATGCTAGTAATAAAATCCAAAACAATCAAAAAGAGTGCGCCTACAAATCAAAAGAACGATAAAGAAATCAAAGTATTACTGGAATGTCTGTTGGAAAGAAAAGATGTGTGTGCTATGTGTATTTAATAAGTGGTGGTGGATGGGGTGTGTTGGGGGATGGAGTTTTGTGGGGGGGATGGGTGTGTGGGGTGTGTGTCCTAACTATATATATGTCTCTATGTGTGTTATTTAATATATGTGTCTTGCAAATATGTGAAATCTGTAAATATGTGTATTGCTTAAATGGAAGGACTTATGAAATAGACAATGAAAAAAAAAAAATAACTAATCTCCCTCTCTCCAAAGTACTAATTAAACTCTCTCCCACCTGCTCCTAGAACTGCGTGCTAACTCCAATGGCTCTTACAACACAGTCAGCGCATGGGTTTGTATCAATCACATTTATAAGCTCATACTGTCAATCAAATTCTTAGCTCGTACGTGATTGGCTGAGAGGCGTGTCTCGCTAGGACGTCCCCTTATCAGCTTGCGAGCGCGCCAACAGACTCAGCCAATTACATACGCACTTATAGTGTCAGGCCGCCAAGTGCGTAAGTAATTGGCTGAGAGTCCCAATGCGGGCCGCCAAGTGCGTATGTAATTGGCTGAGAGTCCCAATGCGGGCCGCCAAGTGCGTATGTAATTGGCTGAGAGGCTTTTGGCGGGTTTTTGTGCCATCGCCATTGCCACGTTGGCCCGCCAAAAGCCTCTCAGCCAATTACATACGCACTTGGCGTCCCGCGTTGGGACTCTCAGCCAATTACATACGCACTTGGCGTCCCGCGTTGGGACTCTCAGCCAATTACATACGCACTTGGCGTCCCGCGTTGGGACTCTCAGCCAATTACATACGCACTTGGCAGCCCGTGTTGGGACAGCCAATTACATGCGGCCAAGTGCGTATGTAATAGGTTTAGAGGCTTCTTGACGTAAAATCAGCTGGAATGCCATGTAAAGATCCACAGGTGACCAATGGCAAAGCAGAAATTAACGTGCCTAATACCAGGTCATGCAATCAACAAGCTATATAACCCCATCCCCAACAAGTCATCAGCATGTCTGAAACAGCATGGATGATCATGTGAGAGGGATGATGGCCAGGATGAGTGGGCGTATGAGGTTGAGATGCTTTTGTGCAGCTCACCTAGCACAGTATGAAGACCAGGAAGCAAGGTGTGTGATTGAGGGGGTGATGGGGAGTGGCAGAGAGGGGTGTCTGGGAGTGAATGAGGGTGTGAGTGGTGATGTGATCCATGCTGGGGCAGAACCAAGCCAGGCAAGGAAATTACCACAGGCCATGCCTAGTATCGTGGGGGTGGATCAGGGAGGAGAGAGAGCTCCAGTATCACAGGGACAGAGGGATATAGGGCCACCTGCACCCAGGGAGGCTGACAATGTTGTCGGTGATCAGCTGCTGGGGGGAGTACAGGATGTGGTGGCTCAGGCAGAAGGGGGGGAGCCTGACCGGGAGCCTGACCAGGAGCCTGACCAGGAGCCTGTGAGGAGGCGGGCACCCAATGTGTACAGGGAGAGACTCACATTAGAGGTGTTAACTGATGGGGAGGTGTATGAGCGTTTTCGGCTGACCCGTGCCAGTCTTGGGGAGCTCTATGAGGTTCTCAGAGCAGACCTTGAGCCTCGCTCAGGGGCAAATAGAGCCATCCCAGGAATGACAGGGATGTTAGTTGCAATACACCTCCTTGCTTCTGGGAGCTTTCAGACCACCCTGAGCATAGCCGGAGGAATGTCTCAGCCAAGCCTCTCGAATTGACTGAGTGCATTCCTCCGTGCTATTGGTCGGAGAGCTGCCAGATACATCAGTTACCCTAACACTGCTGAAGAGATCTCGAAGGTGAAGTTCGATTTCTTCCAATTAGGAGGTATCCCCAATGTGCTTGGTGCTATTGACTGTACACACGTGGCACTGATACCTCCTAGAGAGCAAGAAGTGCTGTACAGAAATCGTAAGCATTATCATTCAATCAATGTCCAGGTTGTTTGCGATGCGAACATGCGCATACAAGGTGTGTATGCAGGCTTCCCGGGAAGTGCTCACGACGCCTATATCCTGCGTGCATCCGGAATATCTGACATCTTTGAGTCCGGCAGATTTCCATCCGGATGGCTACTGGGTGAGTACACATTAGTAATGGCAGTCAACCATATCTTACTATGACTGGATACAATAACACATCCGGTACATCATGTTTCCCTCTATTGCTCTGATGTTCACATGTGCATTACGGAGTAATACTCCCAAAGCCAGAACAGAATAGCTCATTGCTGGCCAGAACCCTGTGTTAGCTTGGCCAAACAGTATGCAGTTCACAACAACATATGACAAAAACCACAATTGATTAATCATTAGGTTTATGTTCTGATGCATTCCCTTGTATCCTGTGACATGGACATCTCTAGTCTACATAACGTGTTGTGTGTTCTTGTACGGCCTATGGAAGTGAGATGACTTCAGAATTCATCTGATAGAGGAGAATTAATAGTGTTTAGCAAACTTTTTCTTGCCTGAATATATCCCTGAATAAACATGAATTAGCTTACCTTGAAGTTATCAAAATCACCAAGGTCTTTTGGCCTTTGTGTTTGATCGTGTACGCCCCTGGGACATTCCACCTGAATTAGCATCACATTTACGTTCACAAGAATACACTATCACGCTTCACCTCAGACCTCTGGCATGTGCTCGGTACAAGAACTGCAACAGTGACTTCCTGCTCTCTACCAGAAGGGTCGCAATATGTACCCTGTTGTATTTCCCTTGTATCTCCGCCTCACGTAAGCGTCCTGTGGGTGTGAACATCTGGATTTTACATTTGTGGAAATCACATTGTAATTGATCTGAAGCTTCATATAGAATACATGTGTTAATACACTACTAATTATCCTATCAGATGCATTCATGATCCATCTCCCTTACATATATCTTTAACTGTGTATTAGCCACAGGGATGTGTTGATAGGTCATGATGACGATATTTGGGCATATGCTTTGTCAAACATCACAACATCCTATTCATATCAACATCATATTTTATTTCCACCAGGTGATGCAGGATATGGGTGTTTGCCGTAGTTGTTGACCCCTGTGAGCAATCCCCATAATCGGGCAGAGGCCCGGTATAATGCTGCGCATAAAACCTGCCGGAATGTAATTGAGCGTACCTTTGGTGTACTAAAGATGCACTTCAGATGTTTACATTCCACTGGGGGGGCTCTACAATACAAGCCCCAGAAAGTTTGTCGCATCATAGTTGCCTGCTGCTGTCTGCACAATATAGCAGTACAGGCCAACTGTCTGGGGGACATTGATGCGGCTCCGCTACATGTGGAGGAAGAGCCTTTATTTACCCCTGAAGTGGATAATCTGCAGGGGTCACAACAACGGACCCGCCTCATTCGTGAGTACTTCACATGTAAGTACATACCCAATATGCATGGAACACAGTCTAATGTATCTGGATTATGCCTAACTCCCAAATCCACCTCTATCCATCGCCCTTGTCATACAGAATTCCAACCAGTCCACAGTAGAGGAGAGTTCCCTGACGTTGTCGATGTTTGTACACTGGAACAAGCCACATGATCAGTTACAGGTAAGTAAGCACACATTCCCATACACATCTTAAGTACTGACGGTTATAAACATCAATGGCATAGATAATTTGAGTGGATTATATATCCCACTATGTCAATGTATATATGCCCCACATTACATTGTTATCTAGTAATTTAGATTGAAAAAAGACTTTAGTCCATCAGGTTCAACCTCTATAGATCTATGATCTGCAATACGCAGAATTATTGTTAATTGATCCAGAGGAAGTCACCGAACAACAAAATGTGAAGCTTTGCCAATTGTCTACACAGGGCAGAAAAATATAACATTCCTTCCTGACCCCAGATACTGGTGATCGTATTCATCCCTGGATCAATACTCCCTCTCTATTTATCCAGGATAGCCCCTAATGCCTGTTTGGTTTTGTAATGTAAAAAGATACACAATCCCTTTTTAAAGTCACCTACAACCTCTACGGACCAGGATTGTTCACATTGTCTGATCCTGCCAAACCACATGAAATGGGATCAAAATGTCGTAGATAAATACCATACACACATACTTTGTCTAATTTGTGACTGTAATCCTAACATCATATTAACCTTACAGAGCTGCTGTCGTGTGTCAACTCTTCTTTCAACAACCTAGACATGGAAAAACATGACCAGCAACAGAACTGCTACATCAATGTGAGCTACATAGTGAGTATTTGTGTAATAATATGGCCACGTATGCTGAAGGACACAAATAACACATCAATCACTTTATTAATATTGGCCTATCTCTTTCCAGAATACAGCAGATAGGTAAGCGGTGATAACTAATTACGATCCACAGCGCACGTGTCCTGGTGGAACAAATCATCTCGTGGATGAGCTTGGGACTGCGTCCAAGGTAAAACACCACATTTGGCTCTCCAAAGATGCATTAATGTGTAATCTATGTGAGATTCCTACATCATTAGCCAGATGAGTAGCTCGTTTCATATGTAGGGAAAGAACAGTGAAGACATTTGTCTGAAATGAGCAACATATATCGGTACAGTGGATCGAAAAGGTCTAACGTATACACACCCCTGTTAAAATGTCATGTTTCTGTGCTGTCAAAAAATGAGACCAAGATAAACCATTTCTGAACTTTTTCCACCTTTAATCTGACCTATAAACTGTACAACTCAGTGGAAAAACTAACTGAAATCAGTTAAGTGGAGTGAAGAAAAAATCAAAAAAGAAAATCACATGGTTGCATAAGTATGCACACCCCTAAACTAATACTTTGTTGAAGCCCCTTGTGATGTTATTACAGCACTCAGTCTTTTTGGGGATGAGTCTATCCGCATGGCACATTGTGACTTTGCAAGATTTGCCCACTCTTCTTTGCAAAAACACTTCAAATCTGTAAGATTGCGAGGGCATCTCCTGTGCACAGCCCTCTTCAGATCACCCCACAGGGATTCAGGTCTGGGCTCTGGCTGGGCCATTCCCAAACTTTAATCTACTTCTGGTGAAGCCATTCCTTTGTTGATTTGGATGTAGAAAGATGAAGTTGTAGAAAGATGAAGTTCCTCTTCATGTTCAGCTTTCTAGCAGAAGCCTGAAGGTTTGGTGACAATATTGACTGGTATTTGGAACTGGTCCTAATTCCCTCTATCTTAACTAAGGCCCCAGTTCCAGCTGAAGAAAAACAGCCCCAAAGCATGATGCTGCCACCACCATGCTTCACTGTGGGTATGGTGTTCTTTTGGTGATGTGCAGGGTTGTTTTTGCGCCAAACATATCTGTTGGATTATGGCCAAAAGGTTCAACCTTGGTTTCATCAGACCATAACACCTTTTCCCACATGCTTTTGGGAGACTTCAGATGTTTTTTTTTTTTGCAAAATGCAGCCTGGCTTGGATGTTTTTCTTTGTAAGAAAAGGCTTTCATCTTGCCACTCTACCCCATACGCCAGACATATGAAGAATACGGGAGATTGTTGTCACATGTACCACACAGCCAGTACTTGCCAGATATTCCTGCAGTTCCTTTAATGTTGCTGTAGGCCTCTTGGTAGGCTCCCAGACCAGTTTTCGTCTGGTCTTTTCATCCATTTTGGAGGGAGCTCCAGTTCTTGGTAATGTCACTGTTGTGCCATATTTTCTCCGCTTGATGATGACTGGCTTCACTGTGTTCCATGGTATATCTAATGCCTTGGAAATTCTTTTGTACCCTTCTCCTGACTGATACCTTTTAACAATGAGATCCCTCTGATGCTTTGGAAGCTCTCTGTGGACCATGGCTTTTGCTGTGGGATGCGACTAAGAACATTTCAGGAAAGACCAACTAGAGCAGCTTAACTTAATTTGGGGTTAATCAGAGGCACTTTAAATGATGGCAGGTGTATGCTGACTCCTATTTAACATGATTTGGAATGTGATTGCTTCATTCTGAACACAGCTACATCCCCAGTTATAAGAGAGTGTGCAGACTTATGCAACCACTTTAGTTTTCTTTGTTTTTTTCTTCCCTCCACCTTACAGATTTCAGTTTGTTTTACAATTGAGTTGTACATTTTATATGTCACATTAAAGGTGGATATAGTTCTGAAATGATTTTTCATTGGCTAATTTGTTTAAAATATTGTGTAGACTTTTTATAACCACTGTAAGTGACGAAGTAAGCGCTCCGGGAGCATGTGCAATGTAAATATTGACATGTTCCTTTTATGTTTCAGATCGCAAAGATGAGTCCCTTTCCACGGTCAGAACAAGGAATGATGAGCATTCCCACGTTCCAGGACTATGCTATTGTCACATTGCATCATGTATGTTCATATGTCAGTCATCATGTGTTGCATCGGGTGTGATATCACATCCTCTACATCGATTTATATGTACCTATTGCTTTAGATCTGCCATTCCCTCCTCTACTTGGACTATTGGGAAGCCTGTATCATACTTCCTTCCAGATCTCTTCCTCATTGCTGATGTGATCCCCCCTGTACATATGGGGAAGAGTAACTCTAGCCTTGGAACATAACTGTTAATGAGGTTCCGTTTACCTTCAGTTATGAATATGCAACAGCAGATAATAGAGATGCTCATTCACAGAACAGAATACACCTCGAACTGGCCAGTTTGTTGGTAGTTCTGCTAACACATGAAATTATTTTGAACACACTGATATGGTCCTGGTCAGGTTCCCATCTGAGTGTCCAAACTTAGGTATGTAGAGTCTTCTCTCATAGTGCCATTTCCAGTGACATGACCTACGGGGGTTCTAACATTGACTGATTGAGCACTTCTACCTCTGCAGTTGCATAGGAGTGTGTGTTGCGCGCACACACAAGACTACAGATTACTTCTCCCCATGAGCATATCTCCTTCTGTATTGTTGGGTTTGAATATTGAATGTTATCCTGATATATTTAATAATATAACTGATATTGCCTCACGTTGGATGATGCACTGTATCCCCCCCCCTCAACTGATCATCTATACCAATGTCACCCCCCCCCCCCCCGCATGCATTCTGGCCCCATGTCCCTATTTCCGTGTGTTACTGGAACTCTGTATCCTACCCACCTCCACCATGATACTGAGCAGGCCTGTGGTAATTTGTCACTGTGTGGCTTTGTGAACAATTAAACCGTTTTTTTTTTCACTCAATGTTTGTGTAATCCTGGATATTTACCATGTAACAAGTCAATTACCCTGAAAGTCAGAAGTGCTCAGCACCATCAGTTAGTGGTGTAACTATTCGGGTCAATCTGCGTTGACATTACTACATAATCATGAATGTCGATTCATATCATTCAAGTTGAGTCCTTCAAGTCATTATATACAATCCTGCATGTCTATAGACATGATTTCAGAATTCACACCCCTCCGACTTGCACCTACATGTATATTGGCAAGGTACAGATTAATGTAGCATATGTATCTATGTAAACACACACAGATATATGTATTGAACAATGACACTTCATTCTATCTGTATTCTCGCAACTAGAAAGCATGATATGGTACAAACACACAGAAACAGTGATAACAGTATAACATAATCATACTTTATTTCATACACAGAGTACAAACAGAAATGGACAAGACTGTGCATTAATATCATGTGTGTGTTGTGAAGAGATCCTAGTATGGCAAGGTGCTGTGGCAAATCTGAGGACATCTGAAGAGGAAACAGACAACATCATCAGGGTAATGCATAGCATCTCCTAGGGTCACATGTGGTCAGGACCCCACAGTAACCAACAGCTTATAACACGACATCTAATCAACATAACCATTAATGCGCATACAAAAACCATATGGTTGCCAGAATAAACAGACACTATAAAACAGGGATCATGTCATACTAAGCGATTTCACACACAGTGTGAATTGGTCAATAGATGATGTGAATCTGGAAAACAGAGGTAGGAGGTGTTAGAACAATCATAAGCTGTTATTAGAGTACATTGTTTTTGCTTTTGACACTACTATAAACCAACTAACATAAACATCATCTCCGAGCAGTAAGAACCATATTTATTCTATCCTGTTCAGTCAGCCTTCCAGGAATATGCTTAGGATGTGGAATACGACAAGGCATGCTTCACTGTGAACACAATCCTTCAGCAAAATGTACTATCACTATCTATATGGAATAGTTGTGCCATGCTGATATCACATATCACTTCTAAATGGGTGGTACCAAGGCCAGACAGATTACACTGTTCACATTACCCCTAAACACATGCACATTGATCATGATGTCAAACCCAGGAAATTGCCACTTTGGTTTGGATGACATGAAAAAACTGAATCCAATTTCATAATGTTAACGGGATGGAATGCTACAAAAACTTATGTGGAATTGCTGGTTGGGATTAGCAGATAGTAATGGGACTGTGCAACAGTCAGGTTTCTTAGTGAAAAGATATGTAGTCCTATATTTCATTTCAGAGCCATCTGCAGTGGGGAATAATCCTGATAGAATGCCCGTTGTGAACTGGGTTGAGTGTTTACTCACATGATGGTATTGTACTGCTCGAAGATGAAGAAAATGTCTTCATAGTTGTGAGAGTTGGCTATTAACACCTACAAAGACAAAAACAATGTCTCATTCCGAACAATATTATGATTAAATACAGCATTTAAGCTCAAGGTCAATCCACATTGAACATCAATTGTTAAAATGTTCAACATAACCAGACATGTACACACTCTGTAGCCAATATTATGTCAACATCTATAACAATCAGTATTCTGTGAGGAGTGGTAAGGAGGCCCTCTCGGATGGTCCTAACACCTCCTACTCCGAGTTAGCGGGCCCCCACCATCTGTGCCCGCGGCCCGTCTCCCTCTTCCACAACGTGGTGTGGGATCAGGGGGTGCCACTACAGCAGGTGGCTGTGGTTCCAATGTGGGCGATGTCTGAGATGAGGAGGCAGACATCTCAGGTTGAGATTGGACAACCGAAGGCTGGAGAGGTATGGGCTGGCGACGTAGTTGACGCAACAATGCGCGTCTCTCCCGGCATGCGCGTTTCTCATATCTCTCCATCCTTCGGTTGTGCCTCCTCATCTCAGCATATATAGCACGTGTGGTGGCTGAGATCACCCTATTTCCAGCCAGGATGGCCCTGCTAACAGCCAATTGTCTTTCGCTTATGTCCAGCATTTGCCGTGCTCTCTGGCTTTGGGCCTGGTCCTCTTGTTCTATGTGAGCCATGATGTGCCGTAATTGGCCAGGGAGATGTGGCAGAGGGCCTGGAGGTCTGGCGGCTGGTGACTACGCGGCTCTTCCTCCCGGGGCACTTGTGGCCGGGGCACTTCCTCCTGGGGCACTTCCTCCCGGGGCACTTGTGGCCGGGGCACTTCCGGCCGGGACACTTCCGGCCGGGGCACTTGTGTCCGGGGCACTTCCTCCCGGGGCACTTGGGGCCGGGGCACTTCCTTCCGGGGCACTTCCTTCCGGGGCACTTGTGGCCGGGGCACTTCCTCCCGGGGCACTTGGGGCCGGGGCACTTCCTCCCGGGGCACTTGGGGCCGGTGCACTTGTGGCCGGGGCACTTGGGGCCGGGACACTTCCTCCCGGGGCACTTGTGTCCGGGGCACTTCCTCCCGGGGCACTTGGGGCCGGGGCACTTCCTTCCGAGGCACTTCCTTCCGGGGCACTTGTGGCCGGGGCACTTCCTCCCGGGGCACTTGGGGCCGGGGCACTTCCTCCCGGGGCACTTGGGGCCGGTGCACTTGTGGCCGGGGCACTTGGGGCCGGGACACTTCCTCCCGGGGCACTTGTGGCCGGGGCACTTCCTCCCGGGGCACTTCCTCCCGGGGCACTTGTGGCCGGGGCACTTGTGGCCGGGGCACTTCCTCCCGGGACTATGGTGGAGCCCAGGCTGAGTGCGGTGCCCAGGAAGAGGGCGGTGCCCCGTATGACGGCGGAGCCCAGTATGAGGGGGGAGCCCAGGGTGAGGGCTGTGCCCAGGGTGAGGGCTGTGCCCAGGGTGAGGGCGGAGCCCATGATGAGGGCTGTGCCCATGATAAGGGTGGAGCACCAGATGAGGGTGGAGCCCATGATGAGGGCTGTGCCCATGATGAGGGCGGAGCACCAGATGAGGGTGGAGCCCATGATGAGGGCTGTGCCCAGGATGAGGGCGGAGCATCAGATGAGGGTGGAGCCCATGATGAGGGATGTGCCCAGGATGAGGGCGGAACACCATATGAGGGTGGAGCCCATGATGAGGGCTGTGCCCAGGATGAGGGTGGAGCACCAGATGAGGGTGGAGCCCATGATGAGGGCTGTGCCCAGGATGAGGGCGGAGCCCCAGATGAGGGCGGAGTCCATGATGAGGGCGGAGCCCCAGATGAGTGCGGAGCACATGATGAGGGCTGTGCCCATGATGAGGGCGGAGCCCAGGATGAGGGTGGAGCCGCTGAGGGGGGAGCCGCTGAGGGGGGAGCCGCTGAGGGAGGCACAGGATGGTGTGGCTGGTGCAGGCCCTGAGGTGGCCACGCCGAAGAGGGCCCGGGCATCACTTCCCGCTCCGTATGAGCAAGTGATGTGGATGGTCCCGGGCCCTCCTGAATGTCCTGGCCCACTTCAGCCCTTCCTGCCTCCTCCACTTCTGAATCTGTGGATACTGCAATGGAATAAACATATATTTCAGTTGGTTGCCATACACAATTGCCAGCTATGCATTTACATATCATTGACATCATGGTCACCTGTGAGTGACTGTGGTGCTTTTGTTACACAGATGAGCCACGGGCTGCATAATGAGCATTGTGGATCATGGCTCATATGAATGTGTACTGCATGTGCCTCAGACACGTGCTCTGCTGCATCTGCTGTGCAGTGTGTGAGACTGACCAATCTGACAAGTTTCCAGCAATGGTTGTTAATATGCAGCTGAGACATGGGCCAGGTTAGGACAGTATATAACACACATGCAGTGCTACCGAGTCTGTATCCACATATGACGCACAGCCAAATTTTTATTCTCGATCGCAGTGGAGGCCAAAGTCAGGCCTGCATTTGGGGATAGCCATGCTGCATCCAGATGAGAATATCATTCCCCAAGTCATTAAGTCTAATTGACACATCTGTTCACATCAAGGAAATCCACATATCCAGGCCTGTGCGCAGCCCAGCAAGTTTGACTTTGGACACCCTGCTCTATTGCAATCAATCTGGATATAATTAGAAATTGACATATCAGGGAGACAAATTATGAACATGATAGGTTTGCTACCAGGACTGAAATGGTTATTGTCGCCCCATACATTTTTATTAAACCATCGGGCTTACAGTGCTATTGTATGTGAATTATCCCTGTGTGTGGGCAGGGGTGTAGGAGGCCATATAATTCTTGAGCAAGGGTGGGCAGGTTCGGGCCTGGAGGGCCACACAGGTGAGCCAATCGCCTTTTCAGTCATCCGGATTGACTCACCTGTGCCCAAAAAGGATATCTTGAAAGTCCGGCATGTATGTGGCCCTCCTTACCCACCCCTGTTCTAGAGGGATACAGCTCATTATATACAACAGCCAGAACACAAGCCTATTTATACATACATACATACATACATACATACAGCATGATATCTTGAAAGTCCGGCATGTATGTGGCCCTCCTTACCCACCCCTGTTCTAGAGGGATACAGCTCATTATATACAACAGCCAGAACACAAGCCTATTTATACATACATACATACATACAGCATGATATCCTGAAAGTCCGGCATGTATGTGGCCCTCCTTACCCACCCCTGTTCTAGAGGGATACAGCTCATTATATACAACAGCCAGAACACAAGCCTATTTATACATACATACATACATACATACAGCATGATATCCTGAAGGTCCGGCATGTATGTGGCCCTCCTTACCCACCCCTGTTCTAGAGGGATACAGCTCATTATATACAACAGCCAGAACACAAGCCTATTTATACATACAAACATACATACAGCATGTTATCTGCAGGCTTTTGGACAGCCCATCCCCCCACAATCTCAGCCAACCATGTGTGTGATATGATACTCACGTTGTAGTGTGTTAGGACGATCTGTGTCCATCTGCCCTGGTATTCCCACCACAGATTCAGAAGGGATGAAGCGCATCACTGTCCTCTCCCATTCCTTGTAAACAAAAGGGACCACGGGACCACCACCAGTCTGACGTGCAGCTGCTGCCTCATCGGACATCTTTTTTTTCCCAGCAATCTTTAAATCATCGAACTTATGCCGCACTGCCCTCCAGTCCCTATTAGTGACCCCTACTGCCGACACAGCTCTGCCAATTTGGGACCAGGCCTGCTGCTTCTGGCTGGCATTAATGTCTCTGCCACCACATATAATCCCCTGGCGGGCACAGATGTCCCTGAGGAGAACCTGGATCTCCTCTAGGGTATAATTGGGGGCCCTGGGCCTTGCCACAACCCGTTGCCTTACAGACAGTGCCTGGTCTTCCTGTTCTATCCCTGGGGCCGCTCCCTCATCCCCACTACCTCCCACCAAGGGATCAGGCCCCTGACCCTCTGCCCCTTCCACTTGAATTCCTAGCTCTGGGGGCACTTCCCTTCCCCCTTGCTCTCCTCCTTGCTCTCCTCCTCCTCCTCTCCCTCCACCTCCTCCTCCTCCTCCTCCCCCCTCCTCCTCCTCCTCTCCCTCCTCCTCCTCTCCTCCTCATCCTCCTCTCCTCAGATGTTCTCTTCACTCTCCTCCGCGCCTCTCTTGCCTTACCACCTCCTCTCCTCTAAACTCCTCAGAAAATAAATTAACGATAAATCAAGATAATATTTGTGTTGGTTTAGGAGGTAAAAAAAGATGCAAGTATTATGTTTAGTATTATGTGTGGGGGGAGGGGGGGGAGGTCTTGGGGGGGGGGGGGGGTAGGTGTGCAGTGGCCTACCACTAGGTGTAGCTATGTGTACGTATTAATCTATGTGTGTGAATTATGTGATATCAGTAATTATGTGTATTGTAAACAAAGGGTTAAATTATCTGCTAGTTCAAAAGATCAAAAATTGAAATTCTCTCCTCTCTCTTCTCTCTCTCCTCTCTCCACCAAAAACCCACCAACGCCTAGACCTGTGTGTCTACTTGCAAAAGCTCCAGCACAGTCAATTATGTTCTGTTTTGGCTCCCTTTTAAAGGCATACTGCCGTCAGGTTAAGTGGTACGCATCATGTATTTCGCGCTCTTTTCATACGCAAAGTGATCCGAGATATCGTAACTCATGCGCAAATACGAACGTTTACGCATTCGCATCCATCGCTCGTATCTCGCAGCACTTTGAATTTAATAGCGTCGGAAATAGTTTCATTTTTAAACTACGTAGGACTTGAGTTTTCACCTATTATTTCCGCAGCTCGAATTTAATAGGGCCCTAAATAACTAAATAATCTATTTTTGTACCTATACCCATTCTTATTAAAAAAAAAAAGTTATACCAAGTTCAACAATCAAAATTATATAATGAGATGTACATATGTAGGAAAACAGTGCTGTTCAAAACAAGTGGTCTTAAGCATTACACAGAGACTTTCAAACACAAACAAATTGTTCAATGATATTGTAAACACTATACCCCAAATTATAAGTAATTAGATTTGTCAAATATCCCCATGTATTTTAATGTAAAATACAGTAAAAATCAAAAGATGATAATTCTCAGTGACAATATTATTATAACATAACAAGCTAACATTGACAGGCCATAAACATAAAATAACTTTTTGAGAAACTCATCAATTTAACTGACTCTGATTGTGTCAGTGGCCCTTACATCTTTGAGCTCTGTAATAATGTAGCTTACTAAACAGGATGGGACTGGGAAGTTAGTAGCAGCAGGGACAAAGGCAAAGCAAAGCAGAAGGTCCAACCAAGGTCGAGGAGAGGAGAAAACAGAAAAGTTAGTAAATGAGCCAATGGTGGTCATGAGCCAGGAAAAACAATGTCAGTCAAGCCAAGGGTAGTACATGAGGAATCAGCAACAGAAATGTCAGGAACATCAAGTAACTGCATACAGCAGAGCAACTAAGCCAAGACTGCTCACTCTGTTTACCTTAAGAAGGTTGCAGGTCCATCTGCAGGTAAAGGTGATAATGTCCCTGATTACCAATCCCATGTTCTAGCAAATCCCAGTGACACATCCTGTAATCTCATTGATCTACCATCACACAGTCTCTGGTTCCAATTCTCAAGTGATCCTGACAGGCCACCTGGCTTGCCTGAGAGGAGGTCTCCCTACTTGTGCTTGTTTTTCTATATCATTTTAGTGTCAACTGGCTATTTACACTGGAATTTTTTTTAAGCAGAGCTTAATAGAGATTTTATCTGAATCCATGATTCCTCTCCTTCCTTCCTGGCATATAATAATGTCTGCTGGCATTAAAGCAAAATTGAACAAAATATAAAAAAAATAAAGTCTGTAATTTAAAACTTTGAAAAGGTCAGGTCAAGCTCCTTATAACAGCACACTATAAATATGGCTCTTCCGTGGTCCTTTAACGTTGTTGAGTCTATTGGAATATTATTCTTCCTGTGAGCGGCTAATGTAATGCTCTTTTATGAATTTTGCTATATTCCACAATATTATACTTGTGAACTATGCATATACATTATGCATATACACATATTGTGACTATGAAAGTTGCATGGGAATTACACAATACATTTCTAGATTATATTCATTTTAAAATGTACTTATGTGCACTTATGATTAAAATGCAAAAAAGTAGATAAAACACATTATCATCAATACATGTCTAGAAAGAAGGCATATACTTGTGGAAATCTATAAACAATACAGAATTTGCAATTCTGTGTTTCATTCCCAGAGTTTCATTTATTTTTAGTTATAAAAAATAGTCTTTATTGCAAATAATACAATTTCTGTTTTATCCCACTATTGCAAAACATAGTACATACAGTATATGTTATCAGTCAAATTGAAATACAGATTACTTCTTTGTATTTTGTGGAAATGCATGTAATTATATTATTTTTTCATAAATGAACATTCTTGCATTTATGTTTTATTTAGTGTATTTTAAGAAATACTGGAATATAGTTTCTGTCTCTCATTTACATGACCAATGGTTTGTTTAGCTGTTACTAGACTCCTGGTAATTTTCATATTGGCCTTAGATTTGGCCTTTGTTCAATAGGCAACATTATGCCAATTTATTTCTCATGAATTAATAATGTGTTGCACTTTGGTATGCATTGAATTAAAAATACTGATTCTACGTGCCTCACTTAAGGAACAAATGTACAAATAAGTAATAAAAACGCAAAGTCAGAAACAGATATGTAAATTGCAAATTGTTTTTGTTTTGTATAAAATGAGCTGGTAAAACTTATGTTAATTTATTGGTTTTAAGCAGGAGAAAGAGGATTAATTAATCAGAAGAACAACATTAATGACAATATTCACATGTCTACCTACTTCTATCTATCTATCTATCTATCTATCTATCTATATATATATATATATATATATATATATATATATATATATAGTTACATAGTTACATAGGCCCTCATTCAATTGCAATTTGGCCAATTGAATAGCGGTCTAAATAAGCACATAACATATTTTTTTAAATAACTTTTTACTTAGTAAACATCTATCCAAAAGCAAGGTTTTCACTAAATAAAAACTTATTTAAAAAAAATATGTTATGTGCTTATTTAGAGCACTATTCAATTGGCCAAATCGCAATTGAATGAGGGCCATAGTATTTAAAGTCTAGCGGCTCCCTCAGTAGTGGACATACACAGAGGTGCTGTGTTAAATCACTTATTGGGTTGGAATTTGGTGGATAAAGACTCTAAATGGTTCAAAATAGAAAAAGATCTGGTGGGAGAGTTCCCCATTGAATTACTATTATGGCTCCCGAGATTCAAGGATAATTTAACCTCGATGTGCTTCGGAGGAATAAGATAAATGTTAAAAACATGCTAAATGGGACTTGACCAAGTATCCATCGCTTGTTGCTCCCCTAAAACTCTAACAGTATAACTAGAAGAATGTTGACTTACAGAAATTGATTTTTGCTGGAGTCTCAAATATAGGGGATCTATTTGATAACAATTCACTTATACCTTATTGAAATTTGTTACATAAAATTAAAATGCTTAAAATCACTTGGTTAGAATATGAGACCATTAAAACCATACTCGGTAAGAGTGGCTTCTTGCTAGAGTGTCACAGAGAGTCAAGCCCGTAACTGGTACTTCCCAATATTGCTATTAAATTGCAACAAATTCCCAAAGACGCCGTGACATTTAAGCCCGTAACCCGCAAATGGAGGCAAAAATATTTCGGCCTCCAACTTGGACTAAACAAAGGGTTTACAGACAATTTCTCAACACTGTAAAAGACAATATAAACACACCAGTGGACTTTAAAATATGGGAAAGCATTGAAAGGCATTACAATTAATTGCATAATAATCCTAAAATAAAAAATAGGCATTTAAAAAATATTTTATTTTATCATATGTTGGAAAGATCCTGCATATGCCAGTATGAAAAGCCATGCTGCAAGATGCATAAAGCAATTAAAGACACACTACCTGATACTACCTAAATAGCAACACAAAAACATGACATTTATGCTATATAACCCTTCCTCACTCACAGAGGCTCTAATGTGGACCCTAGAATATATATATGTATGTATATACATCTTGCTCATCACATCTACATTGAGAAAACAAACAGTGGCCAAATGACACTGCCATATCAAGTACCAGGGCATTTTTTTATTATTTAGTCCTTCAGTCGTGTCTCACTCTCTGTGACCCTATGCACTGCAGCACATTTAGCTAGGTCACTGCCTGTGCCTTTCCAGGTGGCCAGGGCGATGCATACGGGGGCGAGGAGGCGGGGCTGGGGACCAGAGTACGTCACATGGCCTCCGCGGTCACTGATGCCTCCTCTCCTCCCTATTGCCCCTTGCCAGGCTGCGCATTACCACTACATGATTGGGGTAGATGCTGACGCATGAGGGCCAGCATCTCCGCCTGCGCAGCCTGGCCTGATGTTGGGGATGCAGGTCCCTGGGGCATGGCGTAGTGAGGAGGGGGAGGTGTTGGGGATAGTCTGGGGCCGGGTTGGAGGGTCTTGCAGTGTTGGAGGTGGTGTGATTGGGCCTGGTGGTGGTGGTGGTGGGCCAGTACAGCGCACTGCTGTGAGGGCCCTAGCGACAGACTCCAGTTGGAGGGCCCTAGCGACAGACTCAGTCTCTGGAGGAGCGGGTTAGTGGGGTTGAATCCCAGCGGCGTGGCCGGAGGGCCAGTTTGTGACCCCACCAGCTATATGACATCCTCCTCCTCCAAACCAGGGCCCTCGGCTCCACTTATCTCCTCCTCCTCTTGCAATAGTTCATGCTGGGCGGGGGCTTGCTCCTCCACTTCCTGCTCCAATGGAGCAGATGCCCACGCCTCTGGCTCACCTCCGGACCCAGACCTCCTTGATGCTGAAAGAGAGAAAAGAAAGGTATATGTTATTAGTATGATGAATAATACATTGTTTTATGTGCTTTCCTAACTATCTAACATCTAGACTTGAACCTGGATGATACTCCTAATTACAACTCAGATTGGCTATCATTTGCTAGATGTGATCTATTCTTTGGCTCTTGGTCTTGATTAGTGATGTCGCGAACATCAAATTTTCGGTTCGCGAACTGCGGACGCGAATTCCATCAAATGTTTGCGAACGGACGAACATCGGCGAACCGCCATAGACTTCAATGGGCAGGCGAATTTCAAAACCCACAGGGACTCTTTCTGGCCACAATAGCGATGGGAAAATTGTTTCAAGGGGACTAACACCTGGACTGTGGCATGCCGGAGGGGGATCCATGGCAAAACTCCCACGGAAAATTACATAGTTGATGCAGAGTCTGGTTTTAAGCCATAAAGGGCATAAATCACCTAACATTCCTAAATTGTTTGGAATAACATGCTTTAAAACATCAGGTATGATGTTGTATCAATCAGGTAGTGTAAGGGTTACACCCGCTTCACAGTAACAGACCAATATCCCCGTTTAATGCTCCGCAAACAACCGCAAACAGTCCCTTTGCACAACCGCAAACTCCCCATTTGCAAAAGGTTGGATACCAAGCTAGCCATGTCCCGTTCCTTGTCCTCACTGATGTCATTGAAGGTCTCTTCCTCCACCCAGCCACCAAGGGTCCCCGAAAGGTGACAACAAGCCCCCTGGGACGCCTGCTGTGTTTGGTCTTCCACCTCCTCAAAGCCACCTTCCTCCTCTGACTCCTCTTCTTCAGACTCCTCTCTCTGTGTTGCCTCTGTCTGCGTTATTATAAGGTGTGTACTGTTAAGTAGTACTATTCCTATCGGTTTAATCCCTGTCCACTATTAGGGGACGTGTATATGGCATGGATTTTTGAAACAGGGAGATGGAAAAAGATTTTTGGTCGGTCCTCCCACTTCGAATTTGGGGCACTGCGCGTGCAATCTAAGGTGCCACCAGATAGGATTGGTGTATTAAGTTGTACTATTCATTCCTATCAGTTTAATACCTGTTACGTCACCTATCTTTACACCCAATAGCACATTCTATATGTCATCAACCGGCCTGTGTGTATTTAGATAACCACACTTTAAGGCCCTTAACCTGGGACAAGGTGGCTTGGCTATCAGAATTTCCTCAGAGGCTTAAAAACTTGTCAAACCCCCTAATCAGACAACCACTATCATACTGGAAATGGGCCAAGAAACACACAGGTTTTTTCCTGGATCCACACAAATGACCTCAATTCTTGACCACCCTCAGGCCCCGAAACAAATGAGCACAACATCACAACACTGGTGGAGGTCAAGGAAACTAGATAGACTGGGAGACTGGTTAGTAAAGGGCCAGATGCTCACCTATGAGGAACTGAGGGACAAGCATGAGCTACCGCTGTCAGAAGATTACAATTACTGTAGGCTGAGGCATTTCACACACTCCCTGACCTAGAAACAGGGGACACCGGTCTTAAATTGGTTCTCCAAAATTTGTAAAGATAAACCTCTATCAAGGGGGATCATTGGGTCGCTTTACAAATATAAAACATTTGTTACTGGTTGAAGCAACACTGGGAGAAGGACCAGAGTGGGGAGCCCTGGAGACCCTTCAGAAGCAACCGGCGGCAAAATCATCCCAGGAAAGGAGAGGCCGCTTACTGAAGCCTGCCCTAGGGTAACCCAAGGCTGATTGCCCAGGTTAGATATTGTAAATAATATGCTAATACTGCTGGAGGGATCATAGCTAATAGGACTTTGGTGTTTCCTGCTAGTGTCTGTTTTACCATGTTTTAGGTATCTCTTAAATTGCAATCACAGTAAAAAATAAGAAAATGTATTAACCTAAAAAGTAAAAATTAGAAGGAATAGCCAGCTAACTTTCACAAAATGTCTTTATTGTTAATATGTATTTTTGCACAACTGTTATGCAAGACTGTACAAAAATGCTTTATTTTTCATTACATGCTGTACGCCTTCTGTCAATAAAAGAATTTAAATGCAAAAATTAGGTATTGTTGCAGCGAACAGAAAAATTGATGTTAGTTTGCCAGGCAGAAAGTGCCCTAAAACATTGCGTCTTGAACCCTAGTTGGTGGCGGATAAGTCACGCAAGTCATCCGGCATTCAGGGATAAAATACAGCAGCTTGTGGACCATTATTAGCTCAAGGCAGCTCATCTATCAGGCCTTTTTTAATCGAATGTATCGCCCACTGTCAGTCCCTTCGGGATCCATCCCTCATTCATCTTAATAAAGGTGAGGTAATCTAGACTTTTTTGACCTAGGCGACTTCTCTTATCAGTGACAAAACCTCCTGCTGCACTGAAGGTCCTTTCTGACAGGACACTTGAAGCGGGGCAGGACAGAAGTTCTATGGCAAATTGGGATAGCTCAGGCCACAGGGCAAGCGTGCACACCCAGTAGTCAAGGGGTTCATCGCTCCTCATAGTGTTGATATCTGAAGTTATGGCGAGGTAGTCTGTTACCTGACGGTCGAGTCGTTCTCTGAGGGTGGACCCCGAAGGGCTGTGGCGATGCATAGGACTTAAAAAGCTCCACATGTCCTCCATCAACAACACGTCTGTAAAGCGTCCTCTCCTTGCCGGCGTGGTCGTGGGAGGAGGAGGATTATGTTCACCTCTTCCGCTGTTAGATTGCTGTTGTGCTGCGACATCACCCTTAAACGCTGTGTAAAGCATACTTTTTAATTTATTTAGGAAGTGCTGCATCCTTTCCGACTTGTGGTAATTCGGTAACATTTCAGGCACTTTCTGCTTATACCGGGGGTCTAGTAGCGTGGACACCCAGTACAGGTCGTTCTCCTTCATCCTTTTTATACGAGGGTCCCTCAACAGACACGACAGCATGAAAGACCCCATTTGCACAAGGTTGGATGCCGAGCTAGTCATGTCCCGTTCCTCATCCTCAGTGATCTCACTGAAGGTATGTTCTTCCCCCCAGCCACGTACAACACCACGGGTACCAGATAGGTGACAACGAGCACCCTGGGATGCCTGTTGTGGTTGGTCTTGCTCCTCCTCCACAAAGCCACATTCCTCCTCTGACTCCTCTTCCTCACAATCCTCTTCCAGCATTGCCACAGGTCCAGCAAGCGATGCTGATAAGGCTGTTTCTGGTGGTGATGGTGACCACAACTCTTCCTCTTCCTCTTCACGCTCAGCTACGGCCTGATCCAGAACTCTTCACAGGGCATGCTCCAGGAAGAAAATAAATAGTATGATGTCGCTGATGGTGCCCTCGGTGCGACTGACCAGGTTTGTCACCTCCTCAAAAGGACGCATAAGCCTACAGGCATTGCGCATGAGCGTCCAGTAACGTGGCAAAAAATCCCCAGCTCCGCAGCGGCTGTCCTAGCACCCCAGTCATACAAATACTCGTTAACAGCCTTTTCTTGTTGGAGCAGGCGGTCGAACATTAGGAGTGTTGAATTCCAATGTGTCGGGCTGTTTAAAATCAAGCGCCTCACTGGATATCTGTAAAGTGCACCATGGCCGTGTAGGAACGCCTGAAATGGGCACACACCTTGCTGGCCTGCTTCAGGATGTCCTGTAAGCCTGGGTGCTTATGCACAAAGCATTGTACAATCAGATTACACACATGTGCCATGCACGGCACATGTGTCAACTTGCCCAAATTCAATGCGGCCAACAAATTTCTTCCGTTGTCACCAACCACTTTGGCGATCTCAAGTTGGTGTGGAGTCAGCCACTGATCCACCTGTGCGTTCATGGCGGACAGGAGTGCTGGTCCGGTGTGACTCTCTGCTTTCAGGGAAGTCAACCCCAAGACGGCGTGACACTGCCGTATCCGGGATGTGGAATAGTACCTGTGGAGCTGGGGGGGGGGGGGGGGTGCCGTTGATGTGGAGCAAGACATAGCAGCAGCAGAAGATTACTCAGCCGAGGAAGTTATGGAAGAAGATGGAGTAGGAGGAGTAGAGGAGGTAGCAGCAGGCCTGCCTGCAAGTCGCGGCGGTGTCACCAACTCCTCTGCAGAGCCACGTATCCCATGCTTGGCAGCCGTCACCAGGTTTACCCATCGCGCAGTGTAGGTGATATACCTGCCCTGACCATGCTTTGCAGACCAGGTATCCATGGTCAGATGTACCCTTGCCCCAACACTGTGTGCCAGAGATGCCATTACTTCCTTTTGCACAATCGAGTACAGGTTGGGGATTGCCTTTTGTGCAAAGAAATTTTGTCCGGGTACCTTCCACTGCGGTTTCCCAATAGCTACAAATTTTTTGAACGCCTCAGACTCCACCAGCTTGTATGGTAAAAGCTGGCGGGCTAAGAGTTCAGACAAGCCACCTGTCAGTTGCAGGGCAAGGTGGTGACTTTGTGACATTGGCTTCTTATGCTCAAACATGTCCTTGACAGACAGTGGGCAGATTAGCAGGGACTGCTCAGGGCGAGACACGGAGTGGCGGATGGTTGAGAGGGGGCAAGCAGGGCAGCAGTGGTTGACGTGGCTGAAGATGCTGGACCAGGAGGAGGATGGCGGCTTTGACTTTGTGTGCTGCATGTACTCATGTGTTGATCCCATAGGCGTTTGTGATGTGACATCATGTGCCTTCGCAAAGAAGTTGTACCTAGGTGGGTGTTGGACTTCCCACGACTCAGTTTCTTTTCGCACAGGTTGCAAATGGCATCGCTGTTGTCACAGGCAGACACGCGAAAAAATTGCCACACTCATGAGCTCTGCAATGACGGCATTCTGGTGGTGGCAACAGCATGTGTTGACTGGCGTGCTGTCTGGCTGACCCCGGGTGCCGATGCATGCTGTCCGACTGTGCCACTAGCTACTTTTGAAGACCTCCCGCTGCTTCCAACTCGTCTCCTCCTCCTCTCTGTCTCCCCATCTGAACTTTCCTCCTGTTCTTCTTCTCTTATAGCGGGCACCCACGTGACATCCACGGACGCATCGTCATCATCAACCACTTCACTTGTATCTGACAACTCAACAAAGGAAGCAGCACCGGGTACAACATCATCATCATCATCAGACCGTATGTCCATGTGTATAATGCTGCCTGACTGGGACATATCCCTGTTATCTACATCCTCTGGCACTAATGTTTGTGCATCACTCATTTCTTCCAACGGATGTGTAAATAACTCTGCTGACGGATCAAGTGAAGCGGCTGTGGTGCTAGTGTTGGTGGTGGCGGCAGGCGGGTGAGTGGTAACTGGAGAGGTGCCTGAAGCTAAGCTGGAGGAGGATGGTGCGTCTAAGTTCCGAGCGGAAGCTGTAGAAGATTGGGTGTCCTGTGTTAGCCAGTCAACCATGTCCTCAGAACTTTTCAAGTTCAGGGTACGTTGCCACTGAAAACTGGGTATTATTCTAGGGCCAAAGGGAATCACAGCACCACGACCACGACGGCCCCTGCGGGGTGGCCTGCCTCTGCCTGTCATTTTTTTTACGATTAGTGGTACTATGCGTGCAAGCTACTGTGACACCAGATATGAGTGTCACTGTGCACTGGCAAAAGTTGGCAGAGTAGGCGCTGTAGGCCTCACACAAACGCCTGTAGGCAGGTAACTGATATTCAATCGATTACAGTCAAAAAGGGTTCTTTTATGTCACTGTACACTACGGTTGCACTAGATATGAGTGTCACTGTGCACTGGCAAAAGTTGGCAGAGTAGATGCAATAGGCCTCACACACACGCCTGTAGGCAGGCAACTGTTATTCAATCGATTACAGTCAAAAAAGGGTTCTTTTATTTCACTGTACACTACGGTTGCACTAGATATGAGTGTCACTGTGCACTGGCAAAAGTTGGCAGAGTAGATACAATAGGCCTCACACACACGCCTGTAGGCAGGCAACTGATATTCAATCGATTACAGTCAAAAAAGGGTTCTTTTATTTCACTGTACACTACGGTTGCACTAGATATGAGTGTCACTGTGCACTGGCAAAAGTTGGCAGAGTAGATGCAATAGGCCTCACACACACGCCTGTAGGCAGGCAACTGATATTCAATTGATTACATTTAAAAAAGGGTTCTTTTATTTCACTGTACACTACGGTTTCACTAGATATGAGTGTCACTGTGCACTGGCAAAAGTGGGCAGAGTAGATGCAATAGGCCTCACACACATGCTAGCAGGCAGGCATATGCAATTAGATTACACAGAAAAAATAATAAAATAAAATAAATGATGTTCTAGCAATAAATAGGGCTTTTAGGTTGCTGTCCTTGCAGCAGTTATCAAATGAGTCCTTCAGGTGTGTAGTGAAAGCTAAATACACAGCCTGGCTATCTATTTCCCTATTTCATCAGCAGAAAAAAATAATAAAATAAAATAAATGATGTTCTAGCCCTCAAAGGGGCTTTTTGGGTTGCTGTCCTTGCAGCAGATATCAAATGAGTCCTTCAGGTGTGTAATGAAAGCTAAATACACAGCCTGGCTATCTATTTCCCTATTAAATCAGCAGCAGGTAGAATATATGTCCTCTCTCAACGAATGTAGCTTCAGAATGATTCTAAAATGGAGGCTGTCCTTCAGATGGAAGTCCCTGGAAGGGAGTGTATGTTGCTGATTGGCTGGAATGTGTCTGCTGACTGTAAGGTGCAGGGTCAAAGTTTCCTCAATGATAAAGAATAGGGGGCGGACCGAAAAGCGCATGTGTTCGCCGTTCGATGCGAACGCGAACATGCGAAAATCGCTGTTAATAGTTCTCCGGCGAACTGTTCGGGACATCAGTAGTCTTGATCCTTCTTGTGTCCTAACGCTATCTTGATTCTCGCTGCAGTCTGTAACTGTATAGGCTGCAGTGGGCACACCAATACATGGACTATCTATTGGTTGATTACAGTTGTTGTGCCCAGGATTGAAAAGGATTTGTCAGCTTCATGGATTTAATGATGCATCCATCTATCCCTTGTTAATTCCATGGAGCTGACATGTTAGTGTCCTTGTTGGTCACCATGTACATGTGTAGCGTGTGTGATGTACATGTGGTGGCATGTTGTTGTATGTGATATTCACCTGACGTGGAGGCTGGGTCCTGCTGGGCCACCAGACCTGAAGCTGTAGCAGTGGACACCTGTCACAGAAGGTCCCTGGTGACCCTCTCCCACCCATTATAGGTCACAGTCTGGTCCTTGTTTTCCTTAGTCATCATCCTCCTCACTTTGGCCCGGATGTCATGAACCAGTGCTTGACAGACCTCATATCCCTTGGCACTGTGCCTACTGCTGTCACCTCAGCCACTACCTCCTTCCATGCATGAGCCCTAGGCCCTGGCCTAACTTCCCTGTCCCCCTGCAAGGTTCGCGGGGCAACAACGGATAGCACAGAGGAGGATCACATTCTCCCTGTGCGAGTAATTGTGCGCCCTGTGCTTGCCCTTAGCCTCTTGCCCTCCTAACTGTGGATTGAGATCCTTGCCTTCCTGACCTGTCCCTGAGGCCTGTCCCTCCCCAGAACTACCACCCCCGGTAGTTCGGGGGAGGGACAGGCCTGGTGCTAGGGCCACCCTGCGAACACCCACCTCCTGCTCTACACTCCCGTCCTTCTCCTCCTCCTCCTGCTTCTCCTCCTCTCCACCACTGCTCTCCATCACCTCCTCCTCCCCACCACTCCTCCCTATGGCCACACTCTCTCCTCTCTCTCCTCCTCGTCTCTCCTCTTCTTCTCCACCCCACCTCTCCACTCCTCACCCCTCCTCTCTCCTCCCTCCATATTACTCCCAAACATAATAGAACAATAAATAAAAATAAGTTTAACTGTTAATATATGATGAAAAAAATGTGTGCATTATGTGTAATTAATTACTATTGGGGGATGGGATGTGGGGGAAGGGATGTGGGGGGCGGGGGTGTTTGGAGCGACCTAGCTCTATATGTCTGTAAATATGTGTAATCAAGGATTAAGTGTAAAATATTATATAGTAGAAAATAAATAAACAAAACTGCAAATAACTGCTCGCAAGTAAGTCCTGCTCTTTCTCTCACTCTCAACAACAACCAACTCCGAGACCTGCGTGCTATTTTGAAAGAAAATACAACACAGTCATGGGCCGCAAATGTATAATCTCCCTCTATTAATCAACTGCGGCAAGACCGCTTTCTATTGGCTGAGAGGTCTGTGTCGCACTATGTTATACCACGATTGAATAGTAACGACCGATCACAGCTTGGCCTGCCCCTTAACAGCTTGCATGTGTGGAAAGGGTTTACGGGCTTGTGTCTACAGCCTGTAACTCACGGCATGGTTCATTGTAAATAGAATTTCAAGCCTGCAGGTTTTGTGGCTATGCCATTGCCACTACGGGCTTGGAATTTAGTGGGGCTGTTAGCCCACAATTTGTGAAACAATTGCTGTAGTGAACTACTCTCTACATACCTTCAACACACAAACCAGGCACTCACTAAACACTGATGATCGGCAGTAACCGTGAAACAGTTCTGTATGTGGGTAACTATCCTGGTTTGTGAATAATCCAACCGTTGCTATGATTAACACTGTGAAATACAGTTAGCATAAGCTTAAAAGGAGCCATGTATATAGTGGTATGGATTAACAGAGTGAGTGTGCATTGTGTTCTCATTTGCATGTCCCCGCCCAGTTTCCCCAGAGTGCAGTGTATAAACTATATTTCTGAGAAATTTGAGCAGAAAATAAGTATATTAACTTTTTTTAGACATTCAAATAGAATCACTAATGTACTATTCATTATTAGTAAAACTACTATATATATATATATATATATATATATATATATATATATATATATATATATATATAGAGAGAGAGAGAGAGAGAGAGGGAGAGAGGGAGAGAGGGAGAGAGAGAGCTCTTTGTGTTTCATTCCTTTTTATTCCTTTACAATAAATAACTAATACTGGAAATGTGTCCCAAAACAGTTAATGCATTTTATTATATTTTCATCACCCAAGTGGCTGGGCTGAAGTTAAATTTCTAGCTCTGCTATGCAAACGTTTCACCCATTTCTTACCATTTATTTCTAGCAAAAAGTCCACAGTTGAGTCTTTCATTTGTTTTCATTACAATATTGACTAAATTCTTTGGTTTGGTGTGATTATTTTAGGCCAACATGCTCGTAGACAGGATCCTAAAAAACATATATGTAGATAAAATGTTTTTAAAAAAAAAGGGGAGTCAGGTGGTTGCTATGGTAACATCACATTTATATCCCATATTCTACCAGCTATGTATCAATAACTTAGATGCACTCTTCATAATCACCACAAAAACACAAATTCATTTTCCACACTATGTTCCGTCTTAACTAACATGCTCAGTGTAAAAAATAAGAAAATCAAAACAGAAAAAAATGTACACCAAATCTATGAACGTGGTTTAGTGAAATGATGTGCAGACAAGGGTCCACATTTTTTGGGGGTAGATACAAAGTTATCAGACTAAACTCAATGCATAAAAACAAAGATACTAAACATTTAAAAAAACTCCCAAAATGTGTAAACATGCCTGAGAAAGCACTTCCTGTGCGTATTCAGGACTTTTTTAAGAATGCCTCTCAATTTATAGTTCCAGAAGTGGGAAATATGTGGGTGCATTTAAGATAATATAATGCATAGGTGAATCATAGGTGAAGCTTTATTAATGAAAAACTTTGCATAAATGATATTCTGTAATTACAAGTGATAATCTGACTAAAATTAAATTTGCACGCATGTCCTATCAAATAGATATTAAAATAATTAGCTATTGGTTGGTTTTCAATATATTCTGTCTTATGTGATGCCTGGTACTTTTTGTTTGCACCAGATTGATTGACCAGAATGGACGGAGGGGAAATGTGATGAGTTCGGCACTATGGCTTGCTGATTACAATAGTGTTGTAATGTTTACTACAATTGTTATCTTTCATTCTCATTAATTAGTGCTTTTTTATATCCACTATAAAATTATTTTAAGAACATAAAGTAGCTTGATTACTGAAACTCCAAACCCCAACAGTAAGCAAAACCTTCAGAAATGAAGAATGCATCCTCATAAAAGCCCAAGCAAGTTCTTCACTATTATCATCCTGTGGTCTCCAAGATTGACTCTTGTGTACAGCTGTGTTTTATAAAAAAGACTCCATTAAAAACATTCTCATTGGTGAAAGAAAGCAACAAACTTACAAACTATTTACAGATAAAAATATGGCACCACTAATCTTCTTATATATCCTTATATATTATTAACACAGTGTTCCTGAACAGTAGTAGTCTAACTTCCCTAAACAGAATTGTTCATGCATGGTTACCCAACAGTGGACAGACACCTAATAAACTGAAACAGCATGGTAAGATTTTAGCGCAGATGAAACAATAATCACATAGTAAAACCCAATTTACATTATTAAATCCATAATAGCTTAACAAATTATAATTTTGGCATTTCTGCAAAAAACAATTATCATATCCAGCAATTGACTGTATATGTAAAACATATAAAAAGACCCAGCTGTGAACTTTTATTATTGTGTGACAACAAATTCACATTTATGTAATGGCACAATATGCAGGTGTTAATTTGTAAATAAAACATGTTTTGCTACACTTCTCATCACTGTAGGAATAAAGAAAAAAAAATCATTAGTTTTGTTTCTGAGAACACGGTTTTAATTCTATCCATGATGAGAAAAAAAGGCAATTTTACATTAGCCTGTGTCAGTCTGTAATTGTGATGTTCTTTGGAACAGCCTCTGTTGAATCATTTTCCCTGTGGTTAGTATTATTCATTCCCAAGTAGGAGACCTACTTTCAATTACATGCACGGCCAGTCATGCTGATTCACTCAGACTGAGGAAGGTTACTCCAGTTTCTAATTTTTTTTAAACTAGGACTTTTCATATACGTAAGAGAGGAGTGGTTCTGTAGCAAAATAGATAGTTATTTAATTTGCAAACACATAACTTAATACACATAAGCATAATTACATATCTCACGTACAGGCCTCAAACATAATAACCGCATACCCGCCACTTAAAACCCTCACCCTTAACACTCAAACACACCACAATTATTAATATAGAACAAACATTTTTTTTATTTAATCTACTTATATTTACAGTACACATTATATTTATTTTATTATTTACTATTTTGTTTGGGAGAGAGGAGTGAGGAGGGGAGGGAAGGAGGAGAGAAGAGAAGAGAGAGAAAAGGAGAGAGAGGGTATCATTGAGAGAGGAGCTGGGAGAGGAACAAACCACTCAACCTATACCCTCACCATTAATGCTAACAGTATAATTATAGACATAGAATATACATTTTTCATTTAGACTTGGTAGTGGAGAGAGGACGAGGAGGGGAGACATGGTGACTAGTGGAGGGAGGGAAATGAGGGACAGCTGTGGAGGGAGGGAGTACTGAGAATTGAGAGAAAGGGGTAGTAAGAGGAGGTAGATGGGAGATCAAAAGGATGGGAGCAGTACTGGATGAGATAATACCAGAATTGTATGAGAGGTTGAGAGAAGGAATGATGCTTCCCAGCTGCAGACACACAAAGTCTAGAGACAGAGAGGAAGGGGCTTGATCCCAATTGTGGGGGGAGGGGGGGTACTGGGGAGGGACTGGCCTCAATAACAGTTGAGGGAGGCCAAAATCCCCAGGCACAGTTAGGAGGACAGGAAGCTTTACCCAAACCAGGGGGGAGGGGGGTGGAAGGGGTATGGCATTGCAGATGGAGATGGAGGAGGAGGAATGAAGGGAGATGGGGAGGGCGAAGCTATTAATGAATTGGGGACTGTTCAGGTGTAGAGGAGAATATGCTTGCCAGAGCAAACTGCTGGATGTCCATGTTCAGCTGAAGGAGCTGAAGCACTCTGGTTCTGGACTGCCTGCAACAGCCTGGCCATGAAGGTCTCCATAGTTGCCTCCATGGAAGGCCTTGAGAGTGAAGGTTGAGGGTGTTGAGACTGCTGGTGGGGACTGTATAGGTTGAGGCGATGGGTTGTAG
Source organism: Discoglossus pictus (assembly GCA_027410445.1). NCBI lineage: Eukaryota > Metazoa > Chordata > Amphibia > Anura > Alytidae > Discoglossus > Discoglossus pictus. The sequence goes on along the minus strand of CM050166.1, from coordinate 96,285,040 downwards.
CTGGTTGTATGGTGGGAATGCACTGAGAAGGCCATGGTGGTGGTGCTGGTGGAGGTCAGGGCTGGAGCTGTGTCCACGTGGAGGGAAAAGGAGGTGGTGGTGGATTAGCTGGTTGCCGTGCTGGGGGGCCATACCAGTATGTGGGCCAAGGTGGTTAGTCCATCTTGGGGAGGATGGAGCCAGTCAAACTCTACCCAAGTTGCTGACAGTCCTGAAGGTTCCCCCACTGACCACATGTAGGTATCCTCCTCACAAACATAGAAGACGGTATGGTGGGATGGGAGTGGGGGTCCTGTGCCCAGGCAGAGAAGGAGATAGGGGCTGATTCTCATTTAATTCTTCAAAAATACACTTCTCATTGAAAATCTATTGATCAAATTGTTAACATACTCATGCCTGTCCACACAGTAGATGGCCTATGTGATGTGATATTTAGTAACAATGTAGCTACGCTCCATCACATAGTCCATAATATTCTTCTCTGTGGACACATATCGTTATAGTTAACATTTCACCAATTGATGATCAAAGAGGAATGCGGTTGAGAAGAGATGATATAGTCCCTATTTTTAAAACAGAATAAACTGTATTTTATTTGTAATTACTGTAGTTAGGGAAATGTCATATCCATTAAGACAGATTTTTCATCTGCAGGCAGTACCACCAAATAATGTAAGTAAATTATATACACATTAGCTTTCATATAGCTATTCCATTGATGACATCCCCCCAGCAGAATGATTTCACACCCTACAAAATAAGCACATATATCATGTGATATCAAGGTGGCTAAACAATACCATACAGATGTAGTGATAGTACTCACTATCTACTGTCTACACATTGTGGTCACAACTAAGCATTCCTTGTGAGTTCCCACATCATTGCTAAATATCTGCAGTTGGTGATGACAATGGATTTCTCATGACAAATACAGCATGGTGTGCATTGTTTGTAGATGAACATAAGGTATATTTGTTTATTGTTACAATCAGAGCTGTTGTTAGACCTTTTTATTTTTTCTTCTCACACTATATGCATGCTATTGATTTGCATTACATAAACCAGGAGTTATTGCATCTGTTTAATTGAGCAGATGAAGAAAAGGTGCAAAGGGCTCTGCTCATTACTGGTTACTTCTATTAATATAAAGTGATGAATGATGATATTCATATTCTTCTAATTATCGTTACTGCGGTGTAATGACTCTAGTAGATGCACAATTATTATGCAATATTAAATTAAACCCTTCCAACTATCCCATTTTAAAAAGTCTCTTGTGCTCCTGGGAATTACTTACAGAACACACTGGATATTTTATGCTATATTTATGACTGTGCTCTGTGTATATAAAAAAAAACGGATAATATTATTATACCGTAATCCATGTTTCAGTGTGTTTCTATTGGTTACTGATTTAGGACATAAACATACATTACATTTAGTTATAATCTGATTTGTGTACCCAGATCATATTTTATTAAACAAACCCTGTGTAAAGGTATAGTGGATGTGTATAAATAATAGTTGCAGAAATCATCTGCATGAAGAGATTAATAACATATGGATAACAGAATAATCTATTTATATAAAAATAATGGTTGATAGTAATATATGTCTGGACACCTACGTCTTTATTCATTTGATTGCTGTAATCGTATGTGTCCATTTAATGTTTTACTTTTCAAATATTTTTTATTGTAGTTAAAACAAAAAACAAAACATTTCCAATTATGTTTTAGCTATACAGAAATACAGAAATATCTTTGTTTGTTTATAAAAAATGTCATAATATTAACAGTGATAAATCAAAAAGATATTGGGGAAAGAAGAGAAATAGTGAGGTAATTTAGGAAATTATTCTTAGGTTAATAATTTCTTTATTTTTGTCTATTTTCAGTGTCCAAATCTTCCAACAGGATATCCATGTTTTAATTGTTTCATCTATAACTACCAGTATCATGTGCATTGTTTATATATATTGATTTTTTTTAGCTCTTATATTGTGGGTTTCTCTGATTTCCAATCTTTACTTATGATAATTCTAGTAGCTAAAATGTTTTATTTGTTAGGAGTTGTGTGTCTTTTGATATATTTGATATAGGTAATCCTAATGTCACTAATGTTATGTTACTAATTAATTCATGTTGTTATGGCCAAGTGTTTACACTTTCCATATTAAATATGATATTAATATCATAATCATCATATCATATCATCATAATTTAACATCAATTCACATATTGGTGCATACAATACCTGAAATTTGCAATGTGTGACATCATGATGAAATATTTAGCCTTATTTACTCTCAAAAATATTGTCCTGTGAACAGTACAGACCATAACCGTGACACAAGTATGGTTTACCAGATGTCTCCTGAATTAACATGCACAAAGTATATTCAAGCACTATTTTGTACATTATTATATCATGTTTCTACATTATGCATGGACATCAGTAATACTGATTTTTGTGAAGCAATACTACCAAGTTAGTACATTATAACTTCTGGGGCTCCTTCTGACTCTCCACATCCTCCTGTTGCTGGCCTTTCTCAAAGGCTAAAATACAGTACCACTTGTCATTATTTGCCCCGATATCCCCATGTCCCTGTGACTATTACACCCTATCCCTTACATGCTCCCTAACACAATCATGTGCATGTCTTATGCTGTAAAGTAATGTTCCTGTTGAGGTTCATCTCCAGCATGGATTACTGACCCATTTTAAGCCACAATCAGTGCTAACCATTGTTATCTTTCAGGTTTTTGGCTCCCCATGATGAAAGTTCTCACACTGGGGTATGACACCCAAAGGTATTGTTTAGATGACATACCTTCCCATGAATGAGACATACATGATCTCTCTCAGTACTGTGATGTTGTTATGTTGTTAGGGTCAATGCTGTTGAGGACTATTATTTGGGGTGGGGCTAGTACTTTAACAGGTGATGCATTTAGACACATGTTGTAGGCCATGTGAGTTTCATGATTTGTAATACGCTCTTAAATACTGGGGTCTATGTTACCATGGCAGTTGATATATGTTATGTGAAGGTATTTAATGCCAATAGTTGATGTTCCCAGATGTATACAGACTCAAACATATTGATTCAAATAAATATTTTATATGCAATGTATGTGCCTATGGGAATTGTAAGTATTAATTTATAATGCACTTACAGGGGTTTCATTTTTAATAGTCATTGTCTCTTTAACATCATTTTTTTGTTGAAAAATAAGCTACTGTAAGGCTTTACGAAGGCTCAGTAACTTGCGTGAGCGCTTTCAAATTTTATTTTGATCAACTTTAAATTAAAACAAATGAAACAATAGACCATGACTTGGGATTATCACTGGTTGTTTCAGACCATTTTGCGGTGGTCTGGCACAGCCCTATACAAAAAGCCTGAAACTGATTGGTTACTAAGTTGAGGTACTTCAAGATTTTGATGGCCCCCTGCATTTGCCAGTTCAAAGAACCCCTCTCTGAGTTCATAAAGGCACAGAGTTATACATTTTATTTGTAGTAAATATACATATAAGATAAAATAAACTTTATATTCAAGGATGCAATTAAATATAACAAGTAGAAGAATTGTCTTGTGATTTACATAGCACATGAATCAACCAATGGTAATTAAATATTAATATTTAGTTCTAGTTATATTACCTACAATTTTCTAAATAAAGTGTAATTGGTTAAAGATTCCAGCTTAGATATAAAAAGGACCAAAAATGTAAAGAATAATCATTTGAATATTACATATATATTTTATTTTAATTTGTATAAAACATATTTTGCAATCATGCTTGAAGAATTTAATTAAAAAATGTGTCATACTTTGTAGCTGTTAGTTTAATCCATTCTTCTTCTTCTGTTCGAGCTACTTCAACCTTGTATAGACCAACATGTCCCAAGATAGTTTAAGCATATTCATGATGATTTAAATAATATTCTGCCAAATGATAATCAGAGTTTTTCCAGTTAATTACTTAGATGTGCTCACTAATTCTACTGACCTTTATTTTTCCAGTAGCTCAACCCACTCATTTCCAACCATGTGGGCAACAGATTAAACAAACAAGAAATAAGGTGTTACAACTAACTAAACTAATGATTGTGCGTATACCATCCTTTGCATATTTTACATTATTTGCTTGTCCTGCTTTAACTATGTTGGTATTCATTAAAAAGTTAACTACTTCATTTCTGTTAGTAAATTGAATTCAAAGATGATGATGTACTAGGTTAATTGCAAACAATATCCTGATACTATTACCATATACAGTACATAGGGTGTTGGGGTATATTTTTGACTTAAAAATTATGATAAACAAAGATAAAAATAGGAGTTTAGACAAAAATATCTCTACTTCCAGTATTTTATATAGAGCCTATTTATAAAGCACAGATAAGTTCTAATTCTGTGTGATAAATAGCCCCAACAGGCACATTTGCAAATGGGGATATTTAAGTTTAATTTTATAACCCCCACTTATCCCCAGTTTCATAAATATACCCCATTAACCTAGCTTCGTTAAAAATTGCAAGGAATGCAAAGCAGATTGCTAATGACTGCAGTGGTTTTAACTGCTGGGGAATTTTGCCATCACAGCCCTTTGCAGCCCCTGAAATAGTTTAGAGAATCTCTACTATTTAATGTTCTCAATGGAACATTAAATGACAAAGTGCAATTAATATTTGATTATATATAAATTTGAAAACAAAATGCTGAATAAAAAATATTATAATTTAATGAAGATCAGAATCTATTATTACAGATAAAAATAAAAATAAACTTATGTTTGAAAAATACAACATTTCTGTTAATATTTTTTTCAAACATTTCTGCTCCATGTCTTTTGATGGAGTAAGCACATAAACATGATCCCTTAAGTGCTTGACACTAATAACACCATTTACAAATAAATAAGGCTAATATTTACAAAATAAAATCATCTTTTCTTCAATAGACCACGATGATAAAAAAAAAACAATTTAAATAACTTATTTCTATTCACAATCAGATACACTTTAGTATTCTTTGTCTCCACACAAGGGGTTAACAATATTTTCAAATGACCAGCCTGAACTTTCCACTATCATATACTGTCCTATTTCATTCTTAGAATGACAACTGAATTATCACTAAATTGCCCTGCATCCTCTTCTTTTTCTTTGTTCCACATATTTAAAGAAACAAGCACCTTATTAGCTGTTTCTTTTGATTTATTTGGATTATGCACTTCTTAAGTCTCATCTATACTCCAAAACTTTGCATGCACCTACAATAGCCATACTGCACGTTCTGTTACAACTAATCATTTGAGTCCCTGAATTCTTATAGCGCATTTATGTAGCAAATTTTTGCTAAAGATCTTAGGCTCAACACTCTAACAACTTGTGTTGCTCAGTGGCTGCTGATTTGCTAAGGTAATTCGCTCACGTTGGAATATTTTCTTATAGGTTGTTTGCTATAAAGTGCTCTCTAATTTCTTATTACATTAATTTATTATAGCATATTCTTGCAGCGTACTTTTGCTTAATATCTTAAACCTAGTGCAACCACTTTTTCTCTGTGTGGCTACTGATCTGAGAAGAGCGCTTGCTATCTCACACCTGCATTCATAACATCTTTACATTAGGCCACAGGGGGTCATTTTATTTAGACTTCAAGGCTTTTCACATACACTCAATAGCCAGCTCAAAAACCCAGCTGCAAGTTGTAATTTATTTTGTGACGGTTCATTGTAATGCATTCATACACCCTATTTTTACATATGCAGTATTAGTAGCTCATTCCACTTCCACTGCTAATTAGAAAGCCTACAGGTTACTGGTTCTAATAGAGGAAGTTATTATTTTTCTTATTATCCCATACACTAGAGTTTTCAAAGTAGTTTTCAATAGTTTTTGCACAATTCTCCTCCCTTTACACCCATATGTTAATATATTCTCCAGAACTGTGCCAGAACTTGTGAATCTAAGTGACATCACTATTTCTTAGATTCTAATGCTAGATTTTCAGAATAAGATTTGTATTAATTTCATAGCACCTATCAGTACAGCATGCAAAAGTAGACATATGAATAAAGTAGAAATCCATCTAAAAACCCTCATGTTCACCATGTCCTAAAATTCTTGGACTTACCTTACAAATACTCCATTTAATATTGTTGTACCTTTTTAAAATGATGAACGTTCCAGGAAGGAAGGTTGAAAATGACATGGACACCGGCACCATTGCTATTGCACCGTTGCACTTTTTTTTTCCAGCATATATCAAGGAGTTTGGAGTACAGCTGTTTTTTATTCTTATAAAACAATATGATTGCTGTACTGGACTTTTCAACATTTTTAAACATCATAACGCAGCGTTGCAGAGCTTGCAGACTGTCTTCTTCCTGATTCAATGTGGCTCTGTGTGTTTGGCGGACCAGACCTCAGCCATCATTGCTTACTATATTGGCTTTATACAAGAGACCTTTATATAGAACTTTTACATTTGCTATGTGGTTAACAGTAGCTAATAAATACATAAGTCGGCTATGCTGGGGAATGCAAATATAATATTAAAAGAAGCAATATCTATATCTCTACAATTTACTTTGTTTATTTTTTCATTAGAATACCTGAATAGTTTCTTTCCTCAATGTAATTCTTCTCCAATTATTGATAAAAAATTACTCCAACATTATGCAGGTTACTGCTGGTGTCATGAGCTCTTTATGCCATATTCATATTACTAGGATTTCTAATCACATATATGTGTAATCTTGAGCAGATGTTTCTTTTTTCTATTGAGATGTGTCCGTACATTTAAATAAACATAGTTTTCATTCCTGATTTCATAGTCCCAAATCTCTGCTGAAAGCTTCTTTGTTAAACGTGGAGACATTTTTATAAAGCAATTGTTTTATTTTATGTGGATCAGTCTTCTATAATACTGTTTAAATTAGCTACACCTGACTGGTATGTGCAGAATAAGAAATAGTGTCCTATTTATTTTACTTGATAGTCCAAAGAACATTTGGAAACACATATTTATATATGTGTTTATTCATAATTATATTATCTGTGCATTATGATGTGTTAAATTGATATATATTTTTTGCTTTGGAAAAGTGTTTTTTTTCAGCTATACTGTATATACTGTGTGGTAGAATATTATAATGAGTTATTCACTGCTTTGAGATGCTTTACATGTACCATAAACTTAGATATGTTTTTGTTTATTACTACCCCTCACTCTTTCTCACACTCTCACTTTTCTCCCGCCTTTTCGCCTCTGCACTTTTTGCTGATCCTTGTTTCCCACTCTCTCATATAGGTTACAAAGCTTTCCTATCTTTCTATATGCTGATTTTCTATTTTCTCCCAGTTCTTACTCTACCTGGAAGGTGAACCTCCGTCCTAGCCTCAAATCACGCACAGAGTGGTACAGGTTTTGCTCAAGAATATCCCTGTATTTTGCACCATCTTTGCCTCAACCCTGATCAGTTTCCCAGTCCCAGTTGTTGAAAAACATCCCCATAGCATGATGCTGCCACCACCATGTTTCTCTGTGGGGATGGTTTTCTTTGGGCGATGTGATGTGTTGGGTTTGCGCCAAATATAGCTTTTTCTTTGATGGCCGAAAAATTCCATTTTAGTCTCATCAGACCAGAGCACCTTCCTCCATACATTTTCGTAGTCTCCCACATGCCTTTTTGCAAACTCAAAACGTGCCATTTTGTTTTTTGCTGAAATTAATGGCATTCTTCTGGCCACTCTATGGAGCATACGGCTTATTGTTGTCCTATGTACAGATACTCCAGTCTCTGCTGTGGAACTCTGCAGCTCCTCCAGGGTTACCTTAGGTCTCTGTGCTGCCTCTCTGATTAATGCCATCCTTGCCCGGTCCGTGAGTTTTGGTCTCTAGGCAGGTTTGCTGTTATTCCATGTTCTTCTCAACAACATGTCCCTTAATTGTTTGGAGAGTTCCTTGGTCTTCATGGCAGTGTTTGGTTAGTGGCGCCTCTTGCTTAGGTGTTGCAGCCTCTGGGGCCTTTCAAAAAAGGTGTGTATATGTAATGACAGACCATTTGACACTTAGATTGCACAAAGGTGGACATCATTTCACTAATTATGTGACTTCTGAAGGTAATTGGTTGCACCAGAGCTTTTTACGGGCTTCATAACAAAGGGGGTGAATACATATGCACATGCCAATTTTCTGTTTTCTATTTCTAAAAAATTGTTTTATGTATATTTTTTTCTCATTTAACTTCACCAACTTAGACTATTGTGTTCTGATCCATCACATAAAATTCAGATTTAAAAAAAAACATTAAACTTAAGGCTGTAATGTAACAAAATAGGTAAAAAGGGGAGTGAATACTTTTGCAAGGAACTGTATAACCTACTCCATTTCAAGAATACTACAAAATATATCTGACCTTTTTCTGTTTGTGATCACACAAAAATGGAACCCATTTTGTGAATCACTTGATTGGACAAGAGACTTGAGATTGGATACAACATGTAACATGTATTAGCAGTAAACACAACAGAAACAAATCTGAAGTATGGCAGGTGAATTGGTGAAGTGCATTAAAAACAGTAGATTCTAAAGATTATAAAATATATTTTATGTTAAATGTTATTATTGTAAATGTTAAAACTATAGGATTCCAGTTGTGTAACAATGTCCAAATCTAGTTTTGACTTATTCTAAATAAGGTGTGTCAATGCATTATTCTGAGAAAAATCAGATACCCTCTCTAGCCAGAATGGCTGGACATTCATATTTATGCAAAATCTAAAATGTTCTAATGTATACCACTTATTTTAAATGCATACTAGGAGGTTTGTGATGTCTGCATACCATTAATTATAATGAATGCAGAATATTATAAGAAAGACATTGCTGAAGAATGGTGAAAAGATAGACATGACTGAACAGATGATAGAGAGAATTAGACTTTTTTACAGATATTGGTAAGTAGAAGAGGGGGGAAAATTAACATTTATTTTGGATGGAGAAATCCCCTGAAAACTGGCTATGTACATCAAACCATCAAGTACCGTATATACTCCAGTATAAGCCGAGTTTTTCAGCCCTTTTTGTAAGGCTAAAAAGGGCCCCCTCGGCTTATACTCGAGTCCCTCCCCCTAGTGTCTCTCTAACCCCCCGTTTCTCTCTACCCCCGTGTCTCTCTAACCCCCCCATGTCTCTCGCACCCCCCTGTGTCTCTCTAACCCCCCTGTGTCTCTCTACCCCCCTGTGTCTTTTTCCCTCCTCCCTCCTCATCCTCAACCCCCCTCCTCCTCATCAACCCCCCTCCTCAACCCCATCCTCACTGTCTCCCCTCTAAATACCTCTTCCTCACTTACCTGCTTCTTCTCCGGCCTCTGCTCCGTCTTGACCCTGGCGCGCATGTGACGTCACAAGCGCTCCGGGGTCAAGACGGAGCAGAGGCCGGAGAAGAAGCAGGTAAGTGAGGGGGAGGTTTTTAGAGGGGAGACAGTGAGGAGGGGGTTGCGGAGGGGGTTGATGAGGAGGGGGGGTTAGGAGGGGGTTGTTGAGGAGGAGGGTTGAGGTTGAGGGGGGGTGAGGAGGGGGTTGATGAGGAGGAGGGAGGTTGAGGAGGGAGGTTGAGGAGGGGGATGAGGATGGGAGGGGTGAGGATGAGGATAGGGGGGTTGAGGAGGGGGCTGAGGATGAGCTGTTGAGGAGGGGGTTGATGAGGAGGAGGAAGTTGAGGTTGAGGAGGGGGTTGAGGTTGAGTGGGTGTGAGGAAGGGGTTGATGATGAGGAGGGAAGATGAGGTTGAGGAGGGGGGGTTGAGGTTGAGAGGAGGTGAGGAGGGGATGAGGATGGGGGGGTTGAGGATGGGGGTTGAGGATGGGGGTTGAGGAGGGGGTGATGAGGAGGGGGGGTGAGGAGGGGGTTGATGAGGAGGAGGGAGGTTGAGGAGGGGGGTTGAGGTTGGGGGGGTGAGGAGGGGGATGAGGATGGGGGGGTTAAGGATGAGGATGGGGGTTGAGGAGGGGGGTTGAGGATGAGGGGTTGAGGAGGGGGTTGATGAGGAGGAGGGAGGTTGAAGTTGAGGAGGGGGGTTGAGGGGGGGGTGAGGAGGGGGTTGATGAGGAGGAGGGAGGTTGAGGTTGAGGAGGGGGGTTTAGGTTGAGGGGGGTGAGGAGGGGGATGAGGATGGGGGGGGTTGAGGATGGGGGGGTAGCGGATGGGGGTTAAGGATGGGGGGTTGAGGAGGGGGTTGATGAGGAGGGGGGGTAAGGAGGGGGTTGATGAGGAGGAGGGAGGTTAAGGTTGAGGAGGGGGGTTGAGGTTGAGAGGGGGTGAGGATGGGGATGAGGATGGGGGGGTTGAGGATGAGGATGGGGGGTTGAGGAGGGGAGTTTAGGAGGGGGTTGATGTTGAGGAGGGGGGTTGAGGGGGGAGGATGAGGATGGGGGGTTGAGGAGGGAGGATGAGGAGGGGGTTGAGGATGAGGAGGGAGGTTGAGAATGAGCAGGGAGGTTGAGGAGGGGGTTGAGGATGAGGAGGGAGGTTGAGGATGAGGAGGGAGGTTGAGGATGAGGAGGGGGATTGAGGTTGAGGAGGGGGTTGAGGATGGGGGGGTGAGGATGAGGGGGTTGAGGATGAGGGTGGAGGTTGAGGATGAGGAGGGAGGTTGAGGATGAGGAGTAGGGTTGAGGAGGGAGGTTGAGAATGAGGAGGGGGGTTAAGGAGGGTGATAAGGGAGGGGGAAGAGACACAGGGAAGGGAGAGGGGAGAAGAGACACGGGAGAGAGAGGGGGGACATAGGGGGCAGCACATTTCCCACCCTCGGCTTATACTCGAGTCACTCATTTTACCCAGTATTTTGTGGTAAAATAGGTGGCTCGGCTTATACTTGGGTCGGCTTATACTCGAGTATATACAATACTAGCGACTTGCCCGTCAAAAAATGACGGCAATGTGATGTATATGTTTGTCAAGTTGTTTAGTTATTAACATATATTTTTGACACTTGTAAGTATTTTAATATGAACGTGTATTTTTGTAAAATGTTGATGTAATGGTTTTTTAAAATGTAATTAGTATCTGAAGAATTGTTAACTTGAATATACATTGAATGAATAGGAAAGCCAAAAGTAAAAAGCCTTTTTTAAACGTTGCAAATGTTAACATGAAGTTTAAAATATATGTAAGCAATAACCATCAAAGTATATATTTTTAAACTTGAACTTTATTTTTTATGTAAGTTTAGAAGTTGACAAAACATTGGTATAATTTTGAACATTATAAACAGGAACATAGTGAATACATTTTGTAAAGTAATTTTTTATTAAAAGTATTAACATTTGAATGTAAAAACAATTGACATTTAAATTAATCAGTATTAAAATTCAATTTCTATCACAATAATTGTTAACTTGAATATACATTGAATGTAGAGGAAGCCATACAGTCAAACTCTTCTTAAAACGTACGTAATTAAACTAATTTATTACTGAGCACATAAATTGGCGATAAACATTAATGTAGGTAGTAATCTTAAGATAACAGACAATATTTACATTGTGACTTAAAAGGTGCTTGACCTCTTAACATCCACTTTGTAATATGTTGAATGAAATAACTTCAAAATATATTTTTTAAACTTGTAACATTAGAAACATTAACATAGTGACTTAACATTTTAACATAATTTTTACTAACAATGCAAGGCAAGTATTTTGTGAGGCGAATCATTCATAAACATGACTTCCATTAATTATGACTGAATTAAACAACCAATTGTTATGTATTTTGCAATGCTTTTAAAAAATCTTGGCACCTTTAATTAGTATCCTTCAAAGTTATAGTACTTCATAGTAGACAATGTTTTTAGTAAAAATACGTCCATCTTCTAATAAATCACCTTGACTTTCATTGTTTTCAATGTAAACTTTAATTGCCTGTGGATTTTTGCACCTTGACAACGCAACGTACAATTGACCATGTGCAAAAACTGGTTCTTCCAAGAAAATACCCACAGATTTGAAAGTTTGACCTTGTGATTTATTAATGGTCATGGCAAATGCCATAATAATGGGAAATTGTCTTCTTTGAAGTATAAAAGGGAGACTACTTTCACTTGGTGCTAAATCTATTCTTGGTATGAAAACTCTCTCTCCTCTATGGGTCCCAGTTAAAATTTCAGCATCTATAAAATGGTCCTTTAATTGTTGAACAATTAATCTTGTGCCATTGCATAGGCCTTTTTTGGGATTCATATTTCGCAGTAACATGATAATTGCACCTTTCTTTAGCTGCAAAATATGTGGTGGCATTCCAGAAGGAGTTAAAGAGTTTATGAATTCAGTGGAAAAGTTAGCCTGACTTTCATTGTCATCAGCAAGTACAGAATCAGCACTGTGATAATTTCTTTGTGGTGCATAAATTTTTTTTAAGATTTTATTATTGAGGATTAATGCATCTTTATTTTTACACGTCAGTATGACTTGGTTGGCAAGCTCGGAATATTCTTCGTTATTTATGCTCCCTTCAAATATAGCCGATATAATATCTTGTTGACAAATCATATGAGGTGGGATCTCTACAGTGTCGTCAGGTAAATTTAGTATTTTTTCTGTTCTGCCTTCTCCAATTTTAATAAGCCAATCATTGAAATCAGTTTGGCCTTCTGATCTCATATTTTGTTGCAGTTGAAGATGGGTAAAATGTTTCCATACTGTACTTGACTTTATACATGTTTCGATAATGTCAGTTCGATTTCCATGTACAACAACAGGTAATGTTTGTCTAAAATCGCCACCCAACAACATTACCTTTCCACCAAATGGAAAAATATTATCCATGACTTCACGAAGCAAACGGTCAATACATTGGAGGGCATAGCATGACATCATTGTGGCCTCATCTATTATAATTAATTTACATTTCTTCAATTTCTTTGCTTGTAAGGATGTCATGCGAATATCTGACACAGAATTTTCTAAAATAGGCACTGGCAGTTTAAATCCACTATGAACAGTTCTTCCACCTTCTAATAAAAGTGCAGCAATTCCAGTAGTGGCAAACGCCATTGCTATTTTTCCTTGTGCTCGTACTGAACTCATTAATAAATTGTACAAATATGTTTTTCCTGATCCGCCAGGTCCATCAAGATAGAAATAACGCTCTGTCACCATGTCATCATCTATAGCATTTTTAATGGCATGAAATGCTTGCAATTGTAGTGTATTTAAAGTTGCAAGTCTTTCTTCTGTTCTTTCTGCTTGTAGTTGAATGTCATAGTCTTCAAAGTTAATGTCATCTATAAGACCTGGATCAGGCAAATTAAAACTTGCACAACTTAATCCATGAGTTAAAAAGACTTCTTGGATTTCCATTAACGCTTTTAAGTGTGCAATGGGTTCATTGTATCGTCGCATAAAGTCTTCAGCCATATTACTTTTAAAAGTCTCCCACAAAGCTAATGCATTTGGAGCATTTGAGAAGATACAAATAAAAGCAAATTGTTCTCTCATCTGTCGTGGCATTTGACATTGTGCTGCTTCTTCTAAGCATCTTTCCCACTCTGTATCATCAGCGAGTAAGTTTCTATGTCTTGCAGCTAAATGGAAGGATTCATATACAATGTCATTAACAGTTCTTAAGTGTTCAAAACTTTGTGCTCCAGGAACATTTAAAAGTAATATCCGTAAGCAAAAACGTTCAACATCTCTTGGACTGACTGTGTAAATTCTTGGAATAATTTTATTGCCTCTGGTTTTTCTTGGTCTCCATAATCCATTCACAAAAACATAGTGATATGGAATTTCAATATATAAGTATTGTGTTGCTTCAGCATCAGTGGAATTTAATGCAAACCATGCAGTTAGTGTAGTGTGACGATCTTCACTTTGGGCCAATGCATTCATTTCATTTCCAGCATGGAAATAGACTAAATGTCGTTGTGGCAAATGTACTGCTAACCTATATACTGCATGTGATCTATCATGCATTTCAAATTTTAAAAGCCGCCACATAGCTTCTGGCGCACTGACATAGCGAGCATCTACATGAGATGCAAGTTCATCATGTACTAACTCACTACTTTCAGGGTTGTCTGCACTTTTGACGACTACAGTAGCTGCATCGTAACCTTTGTAAATATATTTGTAGACATATTTAATGGATTTGATAGAAGTGCAGGCTTCTACGTTGATGTGGGCGTTGTACTTCATGAGTAAATGTGGATTGTAGGGTACTACATATCTATTGTCCACTTTTTTCCCACGAATAATGGCACTATCTCCTTCTCTTCTTTTATAAAGTGGATATCCATCACAATTGGCATAGGTTTTGTCTCTATAATCTTTGGGAAATTCTTTGGAACATTTATTATTTTCCATACATGGTGATTGTGGATTAAGGTCACCACAGGGTCCATGAATCATGCGATGAGTAACAATCTCATATAGTCTACCATATAGTTCTGGATCTGGTAGTTCAGCAACAATGACTGCATCCACTTTGTCTGAAGTATCTAATTTATCTTTTTCTTGAAGTATTATTAGAAGATGTGCATGTGGAAGGCCTCTTTTTTGAAATTCAATGGTATATACATAAGCAAGACATTTGCCAAATAACTGATTTATAGTGAAGTCACGTATTAATTCATTTAATTTAATCTTAAAAACTCTGGCTACTAAATCTGGTCGATCTGAAGCAGTTTGTCCAAGAAGTAGATTTAGTGTAATTTCTGGCCATTGTGGATTACATGTAAATGTCACAAATAAATCGGGTTTGCCAAATTTTGTCACAATAGCCATAGCATCATTGTATCTTTCTCTCATATTCCGAGGAGATCCTTGAAAGGAAGATGGTAAAATGATGGCTTTGCCAGCTGTCATGTCTCTGCTTGTAGCCACGTCAGCAACATAGTCCATGAGTCCAGAATATTGTTCTACACGGAGTTTATCTTGTTGATATTTGATAAAGTTTAAATTATTTGCCTCAACTTGCAAATATGAATCAATAATCCATTGTTGTGTTAGTTTCCCACCACATAAAATTGGATTAAATACATTGCAAATGGCAATTTGAGCTACTTTAAATTCAAGCATAGAAACATTATTTCGGATTCTGGCTTTAGCATTTGGGTAACTGGGAAGAGTTAATTTTGGTTGCCAACCTGCTTCTCCGTGTGGGAAAAAGATGGGATATGTCATTGGATCTAAATTTGGACTTAAGATACTCATATTAATAAACGGTTGGTCCTCATTTCTAGGATATATTCGTATGTCTCTTTGAAATGGTGGTTCTCCTTCATCATTGTGAAACACCATTGCAACCTCATTTGTTGTTGGCAAGTTATAACGACGTTTATCAGTATGTCTGTCTCTTTTAAGCACCATATTAACCTTCGGCATTGGTAATTGATGTGTTTGTGAATGAAGTAGTTGTTCATTTTCTACTTCTGCCAATTTTTTATAAGCTTTACTGTAGGGATTGTTGTCCATAATGTTATTTAGCTCTATGAAAACAGTGGGTAAGCATTTTTTATTTTCTTCCATCTGCATACGTTGGTCAACAGCTTCCATTGTATCTAGGACATATAGTTGAGCGAATTTTCTTTTATTTCCTTCCTCTGGATGTAAATGGGAAGTGCGATGATAAATTTGTCCTTGGACTTTAAAACAGTAAGGACCATGTCCTGGTACATTAGCAGCTAATGTTGCCCCCATGGATGCAAAGGATATGGCACTATTGTAGGATCTTATGTTTGTCTTAAAATTTTTGTAGTTTGGAAAAGTAGGTTCAGTCATAATATTTTGTAAATAAATTGGAAATTCTTTCCTTTCTGGAAGTTTGAACTTGCCTTTTTGACAACAACTAATAAATTGTCCATCTCTGGGTCTCTCCTGTTTAAAATAATAAGCCTCACAAAACTGACATTGAGTAGTCATGTCCCCACAACTATGAACCTCTACTGCTAAAGACTTGAGTAGAGGACAATTTGCAAAGCATATAGGATTTTGCCTTTCATATTCATCAGGTGAAATGTCATATAATGTTTCAACAACAGGTTCTAAATGTTTTGTTTTTTTCGTTGCTTTTCTTGGTATATGTTGTATTGTTTGAGGTAAAATGTCATCTAATGTTTCATGAAACGGTTCTAAATGCTTTGTTTTCTTTGTTGCTTTTTTTGGTATCTCTTGTCTTTTTTCTGGCAAAATGTCATCTGATGTTTGAGCAACAGGTTGTAAATGCTTTATTTTCTTTGTAGTTTTTTTTGACATATCTTTAATTTCTGCAAGTGACAGTCTTTTGCTTGCAATTCTTTTGCGTTCTTTTTCTCGTCGAATTTCCTTCTTCTCCGGTGTCTGCTGGCTGTCTGCTCTCTGTCGTCGTTCTCTAGCTTGGCGTCTTTTCTTTTCTTGTTTAGTCTCATTATCAGCCATGTTAATCTGTAAAAATAAAATAATGTACCATTAGTTTATTTTGAGATGTTAAGTTGTTTTTCATGACATATAGTTATCAATAGTGTGTTAACATTTTATAGTTAATCAATTTCAATGCGTTCAATTGAATAAAAGTCTAAATAAGGGCATGAGATAATTATTTAAAGACATTTTTATTTATTAAACATGTATCCAAAAGCAAGTGTTTCAGTAACTAAAAAGGTATTTTAAAAAAGATGTTATGTCCTTATTTACAGCACTATTCAATTTGTCAAATGGCAATTAAATTAGGGTTTAGGACTGGAATGTTACAATGACAAATTATATAGATTCTGTGTTTTTAGACTTTTTTGGACTATGCCAATTTATTTTTTAAGTTTACATTGAAGTTTGTATTTATTGTTAAAGATTATTGGCCCTAAAAGACAAATAAGAGATAGATGATAGATATTACTTTTTATACTGTACCTTGGTTGAAGTTTGATTTCAAGCAAAATTCTTTGTTGGTCCTGTGTTGAAAGCCTTCGTCCGATGGTCTCGTCCTGTGTTGAAAGTCCTCGTCCGATGGTGTAGTCCTCTGTTGAAAGTCCTCGTCCTCTGGTGTGGTCCTCAGTTCCAACTCCTGTTCCGATGTTCTTGACGCAGTATCTGTTATAAAATAAAAATGAAAATGTTATGTTATTTGAATGTCTTTGTATGAATGAAAAAATGGCATTATTTCTGTGTTTTTCTACAATCCTTTTTGGTGCGCCACAATTTTGGTATGCTTCTGTAGGCTATTTTCTAAGGCTTATAGGTGGTTAAACATTAAAGAAGAATATTAATTAATTTTTCTCTTTTTTTACTTGTTATACTGTACCTTGGTTGAAGTTTGATTTGAAGCAGAATCTTTGTTGGTCCTGTGTTGAAAGCCTTCGTCTGATGGTCTGGTCCTGTGTTGAAAGTCCTCGTCCAATCGTCTGGTCCTCTGTTGAAAGTCCTCGTCCGATGGTGTAGTCCTCTGTTGAAAGTCCTCGTCCAATGGTCTGGTCCTCTGTTGAAAGTCCTCGTCCGCTGGTGTGGTCCTCAGTTGAAACTCCTGGTCCGATGTTCTTGACGCAGTATCTGATATAAAATAAAAATGAAAATGTAATATTATTTTAATGTATTTGTATGAAGTAAAAAATGACATTATTTCTTTGTTTTTCTACAATCCCGTTTGGTGTCCACCACTTTTGGTATGCTTATTTAGGCCTTTTTCTAAGGCTTATAGATTGTTAAACATAAAATAAGTATCTAAATGTACTTTGGTATGTGTTTGTGTGAGTTTTCATACAATCCTGTTTGGTGCGCACCACTGTTGGTATGCTTATTTAGGCTTCTTTCTAAGGCTTATAGGTTGTTAAACATAAAATAAGAATGTAAAAGTACTTTGCTATGTGTTTGTGTGAGTTTTCATACAATCCTGTTTGGTGCGCACCACTGTTGGTATGCTTATTTAGGCTTCTTTGTAAGGCTTATAGGTTGTTAAACATTAAAAAAGAATCTAAATGTAGTTTGCTATGTGTTTGTGTGAGTTTTCATACAATCCTGTTTGGTGCGCACCACTGTTGGTATGCTTATTTAGGCTTCTTTGTAAGGCTTATAGGTTGTTAAACATTAAATAAGAATGTAAATGTAGTTTGCTATGTGTTTGTGTGAGTTTTCATACAATCCTGTTTGGTGCGCACCACTGTTGGTATGCTTATTTAGGCTTCTTTCTAAGGCTTATAGGTTGTTAAACATAAAATAAGAATGTAAATGTAGTTTGCTATGTGTTTGTGTGAGTTTTCATACAATCCTGTTTGGTGCGCACCACTGTTGGTATACTTATTTAGGCTTCTTTCTAAGGCTTATAGGTTGTTAAACATTAAATAAGAATCTAAATGTAGTTTGCTATGTGTTTGTGTGAGTTTTCATACAATCCTGTTTGATGCGCACCACTGTTGGTATGCTTATTAATGTAGTTTTGTAATGCTAATAGGTTGTTAAACATAAAATAAGAATGTAAATGTAGTTTGTTATGTGTTTGTGTGAGTTTTCATACAATCCTGTTTGGTGCGCACCACTGTTGGTATACTTATTTAGGCTTCTTTCTAAGGCTTATAGGTTGTTAAACATAAAATAAGAATGTAAATGTAGTTTGCTATGTGTTTGTGTGAGTTTTCATACAATCCTGTTTGGTGCGCACCACTGTTGGTATGCTTATTTAGGCTTCTTTCTAAGGCTTATAGGTTGTTAAACATAAAATAAGAATGTAAAAGTACTTTGCTATGTGTTTGTGTGAGTTTTCATACAATCCTGTTTGGTGCGCACCACTGTTGGTATGCTTATTTAGGCTTCTTTGTAAGGCTTATAGGTTGTTAAACATTAAATAAGAATCTAAATGTAGTTTGCTATGTGTTTCTGTGAGTTTTCATACAATCCTGTTTGGTGCGCACCACTGTTGGTATACTTATTTAGGCTTCTTTCTAAGGCTTATAGGTTGTTAAACATAAAATAAGAATGTAAATGTAGTTTGCTATGTGTTTGTGTGAGTTTTCATACAATCCTGTTTGGTGCGCACCACTGTTGGTATACTTATTTAGGCTTCTTTCTAAGGCTTATAGGTTGTTAAACATAAAATAAGAATGTAAATGTAGTTTGCTATGTGTTTGTGTGAGTTTTCATACAATCCTGTTTGGTGGGCACCAATGTTGGTATGCTTATTTAGGCTTCTTTCTAAGGCTTATAGGTTGTTAAACATTAAATAAGAATCTAAATGTAGTTTGCTATGTGTTTGTGTGAGTTTTCATACAATCCTGTTTGTTGGGCACCAATGTTGGTATGCTTATTTAGGCTTCTTTCTAAGGCTTATAGTTTGTTAAACATGAAATAAGAATCTAAATGTAGTTTGCTATGTGTTTGTGTGAGTTTTCATACAATCCTGTTTGATGCGCACCACTGTTGGTATGCTTATTAATGTAGTTTTGTAATGCTAATAGGTTGTTAAACATATAATAAGAATGTAAATGTAGTTTGTTATGTGTTTGTGTGAGTTTTCATACAATCCTGTTTGGTGGGCACCAATGTTGGTATGCTTATTTAGGCTTCTTTCTAAGGCTTATAGGTTGTTAAACATTAAAATAAGAATGTAAATGTAAATCCTGTTTGATGGGCACCACTTTTGTTATACTTATGTAGTGTTTTTTCTAATGGTTATACATTGTTAAACAATCACATTTGAATGAGGCCCTCGGCCATTAAACATATTTAGGTCCTGAATCAATTGCGTTTTGACCAATTGAATAGGGCTCTATATAAGCACATAAAATATTTTTTGACAGAAGTTTTTAGTTAGTGAAGACCTATTATGTGCTTATATAAAGCCCTATTCAATTAGCCAACTCACAATTGAATAAGGCTCATGGTTCGGTTCTTTTTTATACTTAAATACTTTACCTTGATTGAAGTGTGGAATGACAGAGGGTCCCCTCCTGCCAATCTTAATCCGCCGGTCTTCTTGTAGTGTCTGTTTGAAAAATAAAGTGAAATAGTGAATTATAGAATTTTTTATTTGTATTTAACAAACCATGGCCTTTTCAGCATTTAAAGTATTTTTGTATCTTACCTCTTGTTCTTTGTTGGTGTTCTTTAAAAGGGATTGTGCTTCACAGTGTACGGTGCAAATTGTTGAAAGACGCTGTTGATGCAGAGTCTGTTTGAATATTTAAAAAAGTAGAAAGATTGAGTTTTAGGTGATCTATTAAATTGCAGTAAATTAATTTCATTGAATTATACTTCTGTAATTAATTTGAATTAACATTATTTTTTGGTGGGTGCTACACACATATGTCACATACATGAAGCACATTTCCATAGTTGAAAGTAATTTTTTTGTGTGCGTGTGACATATCAGTATACATGAATCATATTTTAATTGTTAAATTAACCTTATTTTTATTTTTTGCCAACATACATAAATGTGTGTGTGACATGTGACTATAGATGATACACATATATGTGCGTGTCACATATCAGTATACATGACTCATATTTTAATAGTATTTTAATAGTCCCAACTTATTTTTTTGTAATGTAATTGAAATGTAGTTGTTTAATTAGTTTGTTGCAGGGGCAATACACATAAATGTGCATGTAACATGTCACTATACATTATACACATAAATGTGCGTGTCACATGTCACTATACATTATACACATAAATGTGCATGTGACATGTCACTATACATTATACACATAAATGTGCGTGTCACTTGTCAGTATACATTATACGCCTAAATGTGCGTGTCACTTGTCAGTATACATTATACGCATAAATGTGCGTGTCACTTGTCACTATACATTATACACATAAATGTGCGTGTCACTTGTCACTATACATTATACACATAAATGTGCGTGTCACTTGTCAGTATACATTATACGCCTAAATGTGCGTGTCACTTGTCAGTATACATTATACGCATAAATGTGCGTGTCACATGTCAGTATACATTATACGCCTAAATGTGCGTGTCACTTGTCAGTATACATTATACGCATAAATGTGCGTGTCACATGTCAGTATACATTATACGCATATATGTGCGTGTCACTTGTCAGTATACATAAACCTCTTTGTCTTCTTTAATTTTTTTTTTTGATGTCCTGTCTTGAAAATAAGTAATATATTATAGCTTACCTCTCAGTTGTAATTTGCACAATGTAAAGTAGTAAATTAGGAAAGAATTATCTTCTCAAGTTTTAGCAGCAGTTATCTCCGAAGTCACTCTGTTCATCACCTGAGGAGAAATGTATTTTTCTCTGTCAAATAGACAGTATTTATAAACTTGTAGAACATTCTGGAAAGTTAGACCGTTAGAACGTAATACGCATGCGCTATTTGCGTTCCAGCTTACAATTTGCGTTCCATCCGCCATTTTGTGCGTAGTAGTGTTTAAAATGGTGTTTAATATGAGTGTGATCCGTTCCGCATAGTATGTGTTTCATTATTGCGAGTAAGTGTAGTGTAGTTACGTCTGGAGCCTCGTTTTCGTTTTGTTCGGCGGCCATTTTTTCTCTCGCTTAGCCGATTTTCGGTCGTTTAAAACTGTTTGTTTTCACTTAAATGGACGTGTAAATGAACTTTTGGAGGTGCCGGATGCCCCCCCGTGCTGTAAGTAAGCTTTTTATGTGTTTGTTGTGTTTCTTTCTTGTGTTTGTGATGTTTTGATGCGCGGCGGTTGGAATGGGTCTTTCGCGGCCGTATTTTTTTCCGATGCGGCCGTATTTTGTTGCGATATACGCAGTTAGCTTTTACGTGTACGACGCAGTGTATTTGTTTCTAAGTCGTGCGTATGTGTGTTAAGAGCGTGTGAGGGGCCTTTTTTACTGTTTTTTTGTTAAGTCTTGCGTCTGTGTGTCTGGGTGTAAGCGGGTGTGAGGCGACTTTGATTTTTTTTTTGTTATGAAGTTATGTGTGTGTGTATGTGTGTGTTAACACAGCCGATGTTGGGATGCTCCCACCACCGCAAATGCGGACCCTCGCTTCGCGAGGATCCGCATTTGCGGGGACGTTGTTTGTTTTTTGTTGGCTGGGCGGTTGGGTTTATTCTGTTAAAAAAGTCGTGTGTGTGTATGTGTGTGTTAACACAGCCGACGTTGAGCCTCCACAACCGCAAATGCGGGCCCTCGCTTCGCGAGGACCCGCATTTGCGGCGAACTGCGTCCCTCGCTTCGCGAGGGACGCAGTTTCTTCAAGCGTGAGCAACGACTTGGGTTTTTGTTGGCTGGGCGGTTGGGTTTATTCTGTTACAAAAGTCGTGTGTGTGTATGTGTGTGTTAACACAGCCGACGTTGAGCCTCGACAACCGCAAATGCGGGCCCTCGCTTTGCGAGGACCCGCATTTGCGGCGAACTGCGTCCCTCGCTTCGCGAGGGACGCAGTTCTTGCGGGCTCGCTACGCGAGCCCGCAAGCGTGAGCCGACGTTGAGCCTCGACAACCGCAAATGCGGGCCCTCGCTTCGCGAGGACCCGCATTTGCGGCGAACTGCGTCCCTCGCTTCGCGAGGGACGCAGTTCTTGCGGGCTCGCTACGCGAGCCCGCAAGCGTGAGCAACGACTCGTACGCTCACAACTATATATGTGATATAGAGATGTCGCGGACTGTCGCCCGCGGACTATTCGCGGCAATTTTGCCATATTCGTGTTCGCAGCGGACGGCGAACACATGCGCTTTTCGGTTCGCCCCCTATAATTTATCATTGAGGAAACTTTGACCCTGCACCTCGCAGTCAGCGGACACATTCCAGCCAATCAGCAGCATACACTCCCTTCCAGAGCCTTCCATCTGAAGAACAGCATACATTTTAGAATCATTCTGAAGCTGCATTTGTTGTGAGAGGACAGATAGTGTAGCTGCTGGAAATTTAATATGGAAATAGATAGCCAGGCTGTATATTTAGCTTCCATTACATACCTGAAGGACTCATCTGATATCTGCTGCAAGGACAGCAACCCAAAAAGCCCTTTTTAGGGCTAGAACATCATTTATTTTATTTTATAATGCCTGCCTGCCAGCGTGTGTGTGTGTGACAGGCTAACACCTAACAGCTTATATTGTGCTTATTTTCACTACTCATACCTGGTGGTGTACCATACATTGAAAACAACCATTTTTTTCCTTTAATCTAATTTCAGTTGCCTGCCTGTGTCAGGCTCACAGCTTATATTGTGCTCAGTGAAATAAAACAACACTTTTTTGACTGTAATAGATTGAATAGCAATTGCCTGCCTACAGGCGTGTGTGTGAAGCCTATTGCATCTACTCTGCCAACTTTTGCTAGTGCACAGTGATACGTCATATCTGGTGCAACCGTAGTGTACAGTGACATAAAACAACACTTTTTCTTACTGTAATCGATTGAATATCAGTTGCCTGCCTACAGGCGTGTGTGTGAGGCCTACAGCGCCTACTCTGCCAACTTTTGCCAGTGCACAGTGACACTCATATCTGGTGGCACCCTAGATTGCACACGCAGTGCCCCAAATTTGAAGTGGGAGGACCGACCAAGCATCTTTTTCCATCTCCCGCTTCCAGAAATCCATGCCATATACACGTCCCCTGATAGGTGACGTAACAGGTTTCAAACTGATAGGAATAAATAGTACAACTTAATACACCACTCCTATCTGGTGGCACATTACATTGCACGTGCAGTGCCCCAAAGTCGAAGTAGGAGGTCTGACCAAGCATCTTTTTCCATCTCCCTGTTCCAAAAATCAATGCCATATACACGTCCCCTGATAGTGGACATAACAGGGATTAAACCGATAGGAATAGTGCTACTTAACAGTACACACCTTATAATAACGCAGACATAGGCAACGCAGAGAGAGGAGTCTGAAGAAGAGGAGTCAGAGGAGGAAGGTGGCTTTGAGGAGGATGAAGACCAAACACAGCAGGCGTCCCAGGGGGCTTGTTGTCACCTTTCTGGGACCCTTGATGGCTGGGTGGAGGAAGAGACCTTCAATGACATTTTGTGAGGACAAAGAACAGGACATGGCTAGCTTGGTATCCAACCTTGTGCAATTGGAGAGTTTGCGGTTGTGCAAAGGGACTGTTTGCGGTTGTTTGCGGTGCATTAAACGGGGAGATTGGTCTGTTACTGTGAAGCGGGTGTAACCCTTACACTACCTGATCGATACAACATCATACCTGATGTTTTAAAGCATGTTATTCCCAAAAAATTAGGAATGTTAGGTGATTTATGCCCTTTATGACTTAAAACCAGACTCTGCATCAAATATGTAATTTTCTGTGGGAGTTTTGCCATGGATCCCAGTCCGGCATGCCACAGTTCAGGTGTTAGTCCCCTTGAAACAACTTTCCCATCACTATTGTGGCCAGAAAGAGTTCCTGTGGATTTTGAAATTCACCTGCCCACTGAAGTCTATGGCGGTTCACCGGGTTCGCCCGTTCGCGAACATTTGATGGAAGTTCGCGTCCGCTGTTTGCAAACCGAAAATTTGATGTTCGCAACATCACTAACGGTATATAACCATTAGTACTAATGAAGCTGGTGTACTATTTCTAAATTGCATTGAATCTGGCAAACAATTTAAAAAACATAATAAATATATTGAACCATTTTAAACATTTAAGAATTAATATTGGAAGTGCAGACCGGTCAATGATCTTGCAGCAGTCACAACCTGAGAGCATAATACCAGGCTATTGCTAGACCAGCATTGCCAACTTCAGTGGTTATTACTCTATGATCACAATCATAAATGCAAGTAAAAAAAAAACTAATTTAGATATTTTATAGCTATTTTTCATTAATTTTTATGTTATGTTATGATATGTTGTGTTATGTTATACCATCTGTCAGCATCTTATTAAAATATTAGTGTGGAATGAAAAAATTATTTTTCAACTCCTGAGTATATTATCAACTTTAATGTGATAAAAAAAAAACATGTAGAGCCTTTCAAATAAGAGAGATGTGTCAGCAGTCCAACTTAATCCATATTAACTTCCTGCCAATACACTGGATAATGTAGAATCTTCAGAATACAGATTAATTTACCGTAATAATATACCATTAAACAATGGTTACTATCATTATTAACCGTCATGTTTATTAATAGTATTATTATTACTATATGTTATTACTATATAATGGTACATCACATATATAGTTGTGAGCATACGAGTTTTTGCTTACGCTTGCGGGCTCGCATAGCGAGGGCGACAGCTCGCGTAGCGGGCCGCGGCCCTCGAGAAGCGAGGGCCGCAGTTGTTGGCAAGGAGCGCCAAAGGCGCCTCTTGCCAGCAACTGCGGCCCTTGCAAACTTTACATCGCAACGCAAACAACATACGAGACACGGTACCACCCATTACAACCTAGCAAAAATCGGACGCAACCCGCGGACAAGAAAAAATGAAAAACGCAATAAATACACACAACACATACATAAAAAGCTTACCTACAGCAAAAGGGAGCATCCAGGATCTCCAAAAAATGAAGTTACACCTTAATTTAACTCAAAATAAAAGAGTTTAGACACTCAAAAATTCTCTAAACGATAGAAAAAATGGCTGCCGAACCGCACTCTAAAAACACAAAACACCCAAAGAAACTCGCAAAACACCACAAAACACCTACGGATATTCGGCTACAGACGCATACCACACATTAGCCGCCATTTTACAACAATGCGGAAGTACACAACTACGCTAACGGTTTGGTCTTGCGCACGCACACTATTACACTGCACACATTCATCACGCTTACACAGCAGCTCCACAACACTAATGCTCCAGCAACATCAAAACAGATTGTCAGCTCTTCAAATGAATGCTTCCTGCATATATTACTTCAAAATAGGTAAAGTATATTAATGTATTAATTTATTATTATACACCAAACAGCATTAGCTCACTTACAATTTCATTGCCGTCATTTTTTGACGGGCAATTCTCTAGTTATAATATAAAATTGTACAGTAATAATATCACATATAATAGTTGTGGTAAGTTACTAATGTTGGTCACGCAATGTTAAAAGTTACGGGCTTGCACATGTTCAATGAGCGCCAAAGGCCATCGGAAGACCGCTAAGAGACGCCAATTACTTTAAAAGGTTGCAAGCTAAGTAAGGGGGGTAAAGTAGGGGGGGGGGAGAGAGGCTTGCAATGACCGTCGAAGGCACTCAGCGCACGGCACAAAACTGACGGGTTGGACGACGTCTGCAATAAGCGATCATTGCAAGGCTTGTGATGAGTGCCAAAGTCGCTCATTGTGAGGCCTGTAAAGTAGAGGGTGGAGAGGCTTGCAGTGAGTACCAAAGTCACTCATCGCAGGGCTTGCAATGGGCGCCAAAGGTGCTCATTGCGACGCATGAAAGTAGGGGGTAGGTCGAGGCCTACAATGAGCACCAAAGTTAGAGGGGGGAGAGCTTTGCATTGTGTGGCAAACTTGAAATGATGTCCCCCTGTGTGCAATCTAAGTGTCACATGATCTGTCATTACATATACACACCTTTTTGAGGCTTCAACACCTAAGCAAGAGACACCACTAGCCAAACACCGACATGAATACCAAGGAACTCTCCAAACAAGTAAGAGACAATGTTGTTGAGTAGTACAAGTCAGGGTTAGGTTATAAAAAAAATATCCAAATCTTTGATGATCCCCAGGAGCACCATCAAATCTATCATAATCAAATGGAACATGGCACAATAGCAAACGTGCCAAGAGACGGCCGCCCATCAAATCTCCAGGCAAGAAGGGCATTAATCAGAGAGGCAGCACAGAGACCCAGGAGGAGCTGCAGAGTTCCACAGCAGAGACTGGAGTATGGTAGAGTGGCCAGAAGAAAGCCATTACTTTCAGCAAAAAACAAAATGGCACATTTTGAGTTTGCGAAAAGGCATGTGGGAGACTCCCAAAATGTATGGAGGAAGGTGCTCTGGTCTGATGAGACTAAAATTAAACTTTTAGGCCATCAAAGAAAACGCTATGTCTGGCGCAAACCCAACACATCACATCACCCAAAGAACACCATCCCCACAGTGAAACATGGTGGTGGCAGCATCATGCTGTGGGGATGTGTTTCAGCAGCCGGGACTGGATAACTGGTCAGAGTTGAGGGAAAGAAGGATAGTGCTAAATACAGGGATATTCTTGAGCAAAACCTGTACCACTCTGTACGTGATTTGAGGCTAGGACTGAGGTTCACCTTCCAGCAGGACAATGACCCCAAATACAATGCTAAAGCAACACTTGAGTGGTTTAAGGGGAAACATATAAATGTGTTGGAATGGCCTAGTCAAAGCCAAGACCTCAATCCAATAGAAAATCTCTGGTCAGATTTAAAGATTGCTGTTCACAAGCACAAACCATCCAGCTTGAAGGAGCTGGAACAGTTTTAAAAGGAGGAATGGGCACAAATCTCAGTGGTAAGATGTGGCAAGTTCATAGAGACTCATCCAAAGCGACTTTGAGCTGTGATTGACGCAAAAGGTGGCTCTACAAAGTATTGACTTTAGGGGGGTGAATAGTTATGCACATTCACTTTTTCTGTTATTGTGTCCTATTTGTTGTTTGCTTCACAATAAAAAAAAAAAACATCTTCAAAGTTGTGGGCATGTTCTGCAAATTAAATGATGCAAATCCTCAAACAATCCATGTTAATTTCAGGTTGTGAGGCAACAAAACACCAAAAATGCCAAGGGGGGTGAATACTTTTGCAAGGCACTGAATGAGTATTCATATGAATATAACATACTTAAAAACATTATTGTTCAATTAATGATGTTCTGAAGTGCTTTTATTGGTACTAAAATTACTTTGAGTTAAAGTTTCTCTGTGCTCTACTAGAAAGCATTTAAACTGCCAGTCGTGCCAGGTTAGTCACCTACACAGGGTATAAATATAGAAATGATGAAAAATCACAGATTGCTCTTGCAATGAGTAACACACATGTCATCTCCATTTTAATAATTGCAGGACAACCTACTATGTAAACACTATATTTCATATACCTTTAATCTAAAGAGAATTTGGGTTTTCTTTTGAGGATTAATATGTAGGAAACAAACAAGTCATACAGGTGCACTAGAGCAGGATTTTAAAGACCATTGCCAAACATTTACATGTAGTGTGATTGTTTTATCTGGCAGGTTTTGTAAGTCTGAGAGATGTAACTATAAATTGCTAAAAAATATGAACAGAGCCAAAAAAGATACACTGCAGATTGTCAATTGCAAACTGATCCATTCTCATCCAAGTTTTATGACATGGGATTGCTAACATCTACCCCAAAGCAGATGGCGTGTGTCATACCAAGAAAATAAAACTAGTGCTGTAAAGTAACAGCTTGGAAGTCATGATATTAGCATTTAATTTTAACAAAATGCTTCACAAGCTAAGTACTGTAGAGTAAACTGTAGGAATACAACATGTGCTAAGTATTTTGGTTGAGAGAAATACGTGTTTTACTTTGCAAGTGCGAGAAAACAGCATATGATGAAGGTAATCTCTTTGATAATATACACATAGAAATAGATAAAAAACGATTTGATATGTACAAAACATAGTCTTATCTCGTGTAAAGCAGACCACCTAAAGGGGTAATTATACCTTTCTGTGAAGAACAAGGAAAAATAAAGGACTACTGTGGTCATTTTATTGTGTGTGGTGTTTTAAATAACCAAACTTGGACAAAGTGCATTAACAAGAAACAAAAAACTAAATACAAAATGTGTTTGTATGCAATTATTGTTTACTGCAGGGTTTCATCTTCTCTTATGATGTTATCCGGACTGCTACTTTCTTAGAAGGGAGTGTCCTTGTAACTAGTGAGCTTCCAATTAGTATTGCTGATAAAACTCGCACTTGTAGGTGCCACATTCCCAGTCTGCAGTTAGAATCTTCCTGTGCATTCAAAGTGTCCTACCACCTCAACAGTTTTTTGACATTGTAAAAACATGTTACCTGTTCCAAGCATAGTTCTGGAAATGAACCAGTGGTCTTGGTACATATTGGTACAAATGACAAAGTAAATGGAAGATGGAGTGTCCTTAAGAACGATTTTCATAGAACTAGGAACTAAGCTTAAAGCAGGGACCTCCAAGGTAGTATTTTTACCATGCAATTTATAATCTTAATGGAGCAAATCTAAGTGTATCAGATAATGAAAGGGATTTGGGAGTGCTTGTGGACAACCACCTAGGTAACAGTGCTCAAAGCCAAGAAGCAGCTGCCAAGGCAAATACAATATTAACATGGGGGTTATATCAGCACGGGAAGCAAACATAATTCTGCCATTAGACATTGGAATATGGTGTACAATTTTGGGCACCACTTCATGACATTTTAAAGCTGGAAAAAGTACAGGGAAGGGCAACAAAATTAAAAAGGGGAATGAAAGTGCTAAGCTGTGAAGAAAGACTAACCAAATTAAACTTATTTTCTCTAGAAAAAAAAGGCATCCAAGAGGGTATATGATTACCTCATATCAACATATTCAGGGTCAATATAAGATTTTGTCAAGTTAACTGTTTGTGCCAAGAGGTTTCCAACTGACAAGAGGACATATCTGGAGGTTAGAAGACTCCACAGTAAATAAAAAAAGAGTTCTTCACAGTAAGAGTGGTTAAAGTGTAGAATTCTCTACCTAAGGAGGTTGGTAAAAGCGGATTTGATAGATAACTTTATAAAGGAATTGAATATATTTTTGAATAAAAAGGGCATTCATGGTTATTCAGGATAACTAAAGAAGGAGTATTGATTCAGGGAGGAATCTGATTTCTAGTACCTGAGATTGGGAAGGAATTTAAAATGTTTCCCCTTTGAGACAATTGGCAATGCTTCAATGTTTTTTTTCTGTTTTTATTTTTCACTGGATCAATTATCAATTAACAATTAAAGATCAGAGATCTTTTTTCAACCTCAATTACTATGTAACTGTGTAACCATCACCATATAGGAAGAAACCTAGTAGTCCCCTAATGTTTCTGTTCTTCAGCAGGATACATCCGTTAACATACAGACTTAGGGTAAGACCTAGGGTCTTATTCAACAGTTACAGAATGATTCAACTGATCAAGCCCGCAGCTACCTGGATGAAAGCCGAAACCATAAACCATGAACCCGTAACTAGCATTTCAGAGCGTGATCGTGATCAATTAAGCAAGGCCGTAACTACCAATTTAGAAACAGCCAATAGTAAATGAGACCGTCATCATGACATCAGTGAAACGGAGGTTAAACGTCAATCAATTAGCTGATATGCGATCAGACTCGCAATTCGGCCATCTACAAAATAATAAAAATGAATGATGGAAATGTTCTAGTCCATGTGGGTGACCTTGATTCCCGAGATACATAGATCCCAGATATGAAACGTAAATGTTTTTATTTTTGATTGCAGATTTACTAGATTGAGACTGTTGTGTAATTAATTCTAATGTCTTACATCGCTTTCCCCATCTTTTAAAGTGCAGTATTGATTTTTTATGTGCATTTACAGTGCTACAAACAGATGTTTAACCAGCTTGTGGGTCCTATCTGGTACCCGTAGGATTTTCTTCTACATTTGCCATTTACAGGTGTGAGAACATTTGCGTGCTTGAAGATTTGTAGCAATTGAATAGCGATTTGCGATTATAACATTTACGGGCTTTAAAGATCAAAGGCTTAGCTGGGTCAGAGTTACGATTTTAACAACCGCAGGGTTTTTCAGTCTGTAACCTGCAGATCGTTTGCTGGTAGCGTAAAGACGGACAATTGAATAGCAAATTAGTTTACGGGCTCCAATAACCAACAACTGCTCAATTGAATAGGGGCCATATTCTTTTACTTCCTTTAAGTTAAACATTTTCAGTTATCAAACCGGACACTTCTTATATGCCTGCTGTATGAAGAAGTAAGATTGGTTAAACATTATGAAATATTGCCAACTCCTGTAGACAGTACATTTTCACAAGCAGGGTCTTCAATTATTTTTGTATTGTACACATACAAGTTTTTGTATTGTTGCCTTTCTTACAGATGCAATATGCAAGTTTTATATGTGTAGGATGTAAAAGTAAAGGACAGATAATTGATCTTGTTTCATGTCAGTGGAGTAGTCATTAGATAGATTATGAAATGTTGCTTCCCTTTACAAAAACTGAATCAAGCGATCTCATAATAACTGTTAAGATGTCAATAAAGAGAACACACCAACAATGCTGAATGAATAGTAATCAGTTATTTGAACTATATTAGGAGTCATCATCACAAAAGCTGAAGGGGAACTCATAATATATAGAAAGGAGGTTAATCGTTTTAATTAATGTAACAAAACAGCATCTGTCATGATATAGCCACAGGATAAAAGCTGTTAAAAATAAGTGTATTGAGCAATCCAAATATGATAAATATGACAATGTAGATTAAGATAAACAATGGCAGAAGAAAAAAGGCTCACAATTAACTCTCGCCCTACTACAGTGTACAAGATAGTTGTTGGCCTACAAATTGACACGTCTAGTTGAGTTTCAATTTAATTTACAATATCTTCTCACAATGAAATGATCCCCCCCCCCCCCCCCCCCCCCTGTGAGAGACAGTTCTATGTTGCAAATACTGATCTCTCCCTCTCTCACTCACTCTATCTCTCTCTACAGGTTAGTACGGATTGCCGACGTAGGCAGCTCTGGGGCTTTGAAAATCAAGATTTTAATTTGCTGCATGCTGTATTTTTTACTTTTCTAATAAAAATGTTCTGCAAACCAGTGGCTGTTAGAACAGAAACCTTTAAAACCAGGGAAAGTTCCATATACTTCTAAATTAATTATCAAGATATAACCCTTTTCATAATTTTCTGAGAAATGTTGTTCATGTTTACTATAATGCTATAGCTTAAGATCATAAGCACCTATTATGATAAAAAAAAGTAAGCTTCCTGATACAACTTACTTAACACATTACAATTAACATATATTCATTTATCATTGGGGAGAATGTATCAAGCATCTCAAATGCATCTCACGTCATCTCTTGATTTACTATGAACTATTTCCTATAGTGAAAAGCAAGCTTTCTCAACTTTTCTTACTTCATCTCATATGAGAAAGGGCTTAGTAAATACGCCCCCACCCCCAGTGCCAGTGTTTGCTGTGTTATAGATTGTGTGCTTTTTCACATATTACATTTTTGCATTAAGATCATCTTGCTATATGCTGTTTTTTACTGCTACGTATTATATTTACTATATATATGCACATTATTATTAATTTATGTCACATTCTAACACATTTTGAGATTTACTTGGAGCCCCAGGGTATGTGCCTACAATATGACAGGCCATGTCCCACGTATAAACAATATAAGAAGATTGTAGGCTGTATTCTGTTGTGATTGATATACTTTTCAAAATGCACATTACATTTTTGACAATGATTGAAATATTTTTATTAATAATTGGTAGAAATGGCAAACAACATTACTAACACTGTTAAAGTATACAAAACAACCACAAGTGCAATGATTCTTAAATCTGTATAAGAAACTGTATATATTGTTAAGTTTTGTTCAAAAGTAAACATTGTAAACCAGAAGTTTGATCGGTAATACACTGATTCATTATTAATGTACATGTAGTTTGGGTGGATAACTGCTTGTACACTTGGTTTTAAGTTGTTAAATGACTCCTGCACAGTGAAAACATATGTTTGAAAACTTTATGACTGACGAAGAGCATAATTAATCTGAGAAAAATGTAATACAGCTAATTTGGAATTAGAAAATAAATACATGTTGATGCCTCTGGAGGACCCTCGAGGGATCCGTGATTTATTTTTGAAGTTGTGTGTGTGAGAGGGGGCCTTAGTTTCTGGACAATTTTGGTTGCATTGAATGATGCAAAGTGTCTGCTTCTGAGCAAGTGAGGGGGAAGGGGTGTGGTGTCGATTTCAATGTTATCCCATTATCAAACAAATGCTTTGGATATCTCCCTGTTCCCTCCTCCCCACTTTTCCTTCCACTGATAACTACAAACAAACACTACAATCATCTAAGAAAAATAGATTAACCCCAAAAATGTTATGCCCGTGGCTTACACAACTGACAATATTGTTACTTTGGTACCAACTTGACAAACATATGTCTTTTTTCTTGAATCCTTTAAATGATTTATGTCACTGCTATCTTTCTGGCTAAAAAGCAAAAAAAAGAGTACATTTTTGCCAAACTACACAGAAGACCTAAAGCAGTAGGTTTTGAAATCTGGAATGTTTGTACAATTGAAACTGGTCAAAATACCACATAACATTGTACACTCAAAACATGTGAAACACACGTTGCGTGACAAATATTGCAGGAGATTTTAGATCTGTATTAGGTTCCACTCCAATAATATTTTTAGGTCAAAACTGATTGGGTGTCAGATTTTAAAAAATGATGTCATAAGAACTTAGCCTGCATTTCCACTATACATGTTAAAGCATCAATAATATTCCTTGCCAATATTTATGCATTGCCAGAAAGCCAACTTTCTGTTTTACTGGACTAAGAACTTGACCATCCAGTCACATTACAGTCTAAGGGCCCTATTTAATTCCCCATATATCACAAATGACAAGAGCAAAATAAAAGTACCTAGCTATTCTATTCACCCATCGCAGAAAAATTGCGAGGGTATTAGTACGAATGACTGCGGCAAGATAAAGCTGCAAATACCGGCAAATTTTACCAGTGAGTTTTGCACTGCTGAAATATTACAAGTTACTCCATTAGACTTTTACACCAAAAACATATTAAACTAGCGACTTTCCCTTAAAAAAATTACGGCAATAACATTTGAAGCCTGGCAATGTTGTTTGCCACACAATGAGACGTTCTCCCCCCCCTAACTTTTGGGCCTCGCGGTGGGTGCCTTTGGCGTTCCTTGCTAACCTCTCCCCCCCTCTACTTTATGGGCCTCGCGATGAGCGCTCATTGCAGGCGTTGGCCAACCTGCAACATTCGGGCCTCGCAATGAGTGGCTTCTGTGCTCACTGCGAGCCTCTCCCCACTCTCTCCTTCCCGTGTCTCTTTGCCCCCTCTCCCTCCCCTGGGGTTGTTTTCCCCTTATCTATCTTCCCTGTGTTTCTTTCCCCCCCTCTATCACCCCTGTGTCTCTTCCCCCCACTCCCTCCCCTGTGTCTCTTTCCACCCCACTCCCTCTCCTGTGTCTCTTTCCACCCTCTCCCCCCTCTCCCTCCATTGTGTCTTTCTCACCCCTCTCCCTTTGCTGTGCTCCTGTTTTCATTTACGGGTGTGAAACATTTTGCGGGCTTGGGAAATTGTTAATTTTCCCCGAAGCCGAAATGTGTTTCCAATTTACGGGCTTTAAAAAAGTTACGTCATTATCTGCCAATTTTTCCCTCACTAAACCGTTTTCAGACCTCCCAAAAATGCCAATTAAATATCAAATTATCTTGCAACCTCACTTACAGTCTCTCTGCCTCTCCCCCTGTGCTGTGTGTGAGGTTTTAATATATTTTTTTAATTCATTGGCGTCTTTTGTCAGTATTCCGACAGCTTCTGAGTTACGGGCTTGAAAAGATTGGCGGCCGTTAAATCCGTAAATTTTTTGAAGCCTGTAACTCATCAGCCGTTTTGGGACTGTCACCATTGGCGCTCATTGCAGCCCCCGTGAAACCCGTAACTTACGGGCTTTGTGATTTACATCAATGGAACAGCCCGCCAGTGGAAGTAGTAGACACAAAAACACTGTTAGTGAACTTAAGCATGTCTAGGATAGCTAAATTAAGCCAATCCTTTAGGTAGACATAACGGAATGGTTATATGGGGCTTTTTGGTTCATAGCTGTTTATATCATGTTTATATGTCTCTATGCTTTGAGCCCAGGAGGTAAAACTAAAAAAAGCACTAATTGTGGCCTCCTAAGTAGGCAATATAAGCCAACTTTATGTTATTAATAAATGTGGCAATATAAACTTAGAGCCCTATTATTTTCGAGCAGTCTAATTTGCGGTATACAGTAAAATCGGCAGCAGGGAATTTTTTTCCCCTATGTTACACATCTATTCAAAGCATTTCATTTGCAATATTACAACATCCTTTATCCATGCTTTTATCATTACAATGCGTCTATTGTGTTAACTGACAAAGCTCGCAATACACAACATTAAATTAAATTAAAGACAATTGGAGAGGAGGACTGGAGTAGCGGAGAGGAGGAGAGGAGTGGTGAAGAAGAGGAGGAAGTTGGGAGTGGTGGAGGAGAGGGAGGTGGCGGAGGAGCAGGAGCAGGAGAAGGAGGAGCAGGAGAGTGTAGAGGAGGAGGTGGGTTGTGGCAGGGTGGCCCTAGCACCAGGCACACTTAGAATAGGGGGAGGGGACCGATCCCGGGGGGGGGGGGGATCATTCGGGGGAGGGACAGGCCTCAGGGAGAGGTCAGGGAAGTAAGGATCCCCGTCCCCGTCCGTGAAGTGCAACAGGCTAAGGGCAAGCACAGGGCCCACTCCTTGGTGCTTTCCGTGCCCGACCTGTGATCCTTTCAGGGGGAGGGAAGTTAGACCAGGGTCTAGGGTTCAGGCATGGAAGGAGGTAGTGGCAGAGGTAACAGCAGTGGGCACAGCGACAAGTGATGCGAGGTCCATCAAGCACCGTTTTGACGACATCAGGGTCAAGGCGAGGAGGATGATGGCCAAGGAGGACAAGAACATGACTGTGAGCTATAATGCGTGGGAGATGGCTGCCAAGGACCTTCTGAGCCAGTTGCCCGCCGCTGGAGCTTCAGGCCTGGTGGCCCAGCAGGACCCAGACTCCATGTCAGGTGAACATGACATACACCAACATGCCGCCACATGTACATCAAACGTACATGATGACCAACAAGGACACTGACATATCAGCTCCATGGAATTAACAAGGGATAGATGGATGTGTCCTTAAATCCATTAAGCTGACAAATCCCTGTCATTCCTGGGCACAACAACAGTAATCAAGCAGGTCGTATATCTTATTTCAAAGTCCCGCTTTCCTTTTTGCAAGTGTTACGGGCTGTAATTTTTCCATGCAATTTGTTTCAAACTGCTATGGGTCTCGCATTCTGAATTGAATCGCATTCTGAATAATAGAGGGTTAATATGCATGCAAAGTCCAATTTGTGATACTGTGGAGTATCAACATTCCCCTGAGGGCCTGATAACAATATGACAGGTGATATGGGAGTGAGTTAGTAGTTCCTTCTCTAGTGGACTGTGATTTGTCTGACCTCTCTACTATGACTTGCCCACCTAGAGTGACCCTACATGGTATGGCTCACATCTTCATTTAAGTGCACAAGCCCATTCACCACCACCACTTAGCAATCCACAAGGGGACAAGGGGAACATTCACCACACTAATCTACTCTAACCCATCCGGAAGGGCCACAAAAACATATGGAGGCTGTGCAGAGACCAGTGGATCAACAGCCAACTCACCACCATCGGGGGTAATCTCCACTACGCCCATCTTGGAAAGTCCCATGCCATTGCTGGTGGCCATGTGCCAAGATGTATACCCATTCCCTTTTGTTGACCTCCCATTATGTTTTACTATTCATCAATTTACATTAGTGTGGTCCCCTTGTGGATTGCTAAGTAGTGGTGGTGGCAAAGGGGCTTGTGTACCTGAATGAAGCTGTGAGCTTTACCATGTAGGGCCACTGTAGGTGGGCAGGTCATAGCAGAGACGGCAGACAAATCACAGTCCGCTAGAAAAGGAACTGGCACCCACTCCAGTATCTTTGGCATGCAAAACTTGTGGAACAGCACAGGCAGAGACCTAGCTAAATGTGCTGCAATCCATAGGTCACAGAGAGTCAGGCACGACTGAAGGACTAAGCAATAATTAATAAAATGTTCCACTGGATGTGATGTGGCGATGTAATTTGGCCACTATTTGTTTCCCTATGTAGATGTGATGAGCGAGATGTATATGCAATCATATATATATTCCAGTGTACACATTAGAGCCTCTGTGAGTGAGAAAGGATTAATATGTCATTAGTTTCATTTTTTTGTCTTGCTATTTAATCAGGTAGTGTGTCTTTAATAGCTTTATGCATGTTGCAGCCTGACTTTTCATACTAGCATATGCATGACCATTCAAACATATAATGAATTAATAATTATTTAAAATTCCTATTTTGTATTTGGGGATTATTGTGCAACTAATTGTAATGCCTTTCTATGCTTTCCCCATATTTTAAAGTCTACTGTTTATATTGTCTTTTACAGTGTTGAGAACTTGTCCGTAAACCCTTTGCGTGTCCTATTTGGAGGCCGTAATATTTTTGCCTCCATTTGCGAGTTACGGGTCTGAACACCAGTGCAACTTTGGAGACTCGTAATTTAATAGCGATTTGCGAATGTAACATTTACAAGCTTGACAGATCAAAGGCTTTTCGGCAGCGGAGTTCCGATTTCAACATCCTGTAGGGTTTTTCTGCCTGTAACCTGCAGAACGTCGCTTTGAGAGGCCAATTTAATAGCTGTTAAGTCTAGCGGGGTCCGTTACGGGCTACAGGTTTTCATGTTAGGGGAATTTAATAGGGCTGTAGGTCTGGTTACCTACTCAGTGAGCCACCTCCTTTTAGGAATTGCACATATATGTCATAGTGAAACAAAATCTTACAGATAGGGTGCAGTATAAAATGTCATGCTGAGATTTAGAAAAGCTGGAGCATCTCTGGAGCTTTCAAAGAACAAAGCTGTGCAAAGCTGTGGCTGACACTCCGCAGTGTGGGCATGAGCACACATCACTGTGTAGAGAAGTATCCACTAAGTCTTTAATGCTGCTCCATGTGTGACTCACTGTCTAGGGGGCAGCTTGGGCTCATATTAGGATGTCACTTCAGATCATCAAAAACGACTGAAAAGGTCTATATAATGATAGATTTAAGTGCTGCACAGAAACAACTATCAGGGTAACAGCTTTCATGAAATGAGGCTTCAAAATCGTATTTTTTCCTGCCATGCTGGGAGAGATTTCTAGCTAGGCCTCATCTTTGACACAGGCTTCAAGACCTGAACTGCCTCGATTTTTTTCTAATTCTGTTATGGTTCAGTTCAAGAGACACAGGGGAGGGAGAGGGAAAAGAAGACACAGGGGGGGGGGGAGATGGGGTGAAGGAGACACAGGGGAGGAAGAGGGGGAAGAGACACAGGGGAGAGAGAGGGGGGAACAGACACAGGAGAGGG
Organism: Discoglossus pictus; assembly: GCA_027410445.1. NCBI lineage: Eukaryota > Metazoa > Chordata > Amphibia > Anura > Alytidae > Discoglossus > Discoglossus pictus. The sequence continues at coordinate 96,246,844 of CM050166.1, read as the reverse complement.
AGAGGTGGGAAAGGGACACAGGGGAGGGAGAGAGGGAAAGAGACACAGGGAAGGGAGAGAGGGGGAAGGAGACACAGGGGAGGGGGAAAGGAGATACAGGGTGGGCAATGGGGGAGAAGGAGACACAGGGGAAAGAGATGGAATACAAAATGGAATACATTTCTAAATGTAAAAATCACAAATGAGAGTCAACATTCTCTATTGAACAGTCACAGAAGCAGTTACTAGCTGCAAGAAATTATTCAAGAAATCTATGAAACTGAATTTCTCCCCTTTCAGAAGGAAAACCCACTTGTCAATAGGCAAAGCTCATGTAGACAATGGACCCTTATTCGCAAAAAAAAAATAATATACATTACACAATGAAATGTGATAGAACATATTTATTTTTCATCTGCTTGAATTACTTTATAAAATACAGAGAAATAATTGAATTCTTCTTTTTTACCATACTGTTTAGCTCTGCTATATGGTTTACTTGATCCTATATTAATATTCTTCACTTTAATGATTGATGATAAAAAGCAGATGTCACAGACAGTGGTCTTTTTCCAGCTTTGACAATGGATTCACCTTTATTGCCAGAACCAAAGAGCATATCTGAAATACATTATTTGTAAAGCACTTGATTTTAATATATCTATGCTTTCAAATAATAGAATGGTGAGATAGATATGCAGCCACTTTCTTTGCAAGTAAATAAGTAAATAGATAGATAGGGAGATGTATTTGAGATAGTTAGGATTTTTTTTTAATTAAATAGATTGTATGTTAGATAGATAGGGGGTATTTGATTTGGACTATATGTAATATATTATATGTAATATATTATATTTAATATATTATATGTAATGTATGTAATGTCATGTATTGTATGTAATATATTATATGTAATATATTATATTTAATATATTATATTTAATATATTATATGTAATGTATGTAATGTCATGTATTGTATGTTATGTATGTAATGTATTATATGTATGTATTGTATTGTGTTTATCTGTCTTTCCTTTTCAGGTGTGTAATTTTTTTATTTTCTGTAGTGGGGGGTGGGGTTGTAATGTATTTTTTTGTTTTCTGTAGTGGGGGGTGGGGTTGTAATGTTTTTTTTTCTGTACTGTAGGTTTTTTGGGTTTCTGTACTGTAGGTTTTTTTGTTTTCTGTAAGGTAGGTTTTTGTTTTTTTGTAATTAGAGTGTTGGGGAGGTTTATTAGGGGTTAGGTAGTGTAGGTAGGTAGTGTAAGTGTTAATAGATTAGTGTAGAGGGGGGTTAGTTTAGATTAAATTGTTTATTGGGGGTTATAGTGTAGTGTTTGTAGTTAGTGTCATGATGGGTTAATTCAGGCCTTATGGTGGTCTGGATTGACCACCATGAGTTAATGGGTTAATTTAGGCCTTATGGTGGTCTGTATTGACCACCATGAGTTAATGAGTTAATTTAGGCCTCATGGTGGTCTGTATTGACCATTATGAGTTAATGGGTTAATTTAGGCCTCATGGTGGTCTGTATTGACCACCATGAGTTAATGGGTTAATTTAGGCCTTATGGTGGTCTGGATTGACCACCATGAGTTAATGGGTTAATTTAGGCCTTATGGTGGTCTGGATTGACCACCATGAGTTAATGGGGTAATTATAGTTGCCTGGGGTTAATATTTTTAGTGCGAGTCCTTTCAGGACCTTTACGGTCCTTTGAGGACCCGCAAGGCGGGAAATTTAAAATTGAATTGCAGCAGGGTCACGATCAATGCAGATCGGGCCCCCCCCCCTGCAATGGGTTTATGTGGGGACACTTCGGGGGTCCCGATGGGGACACCCAGCATAGAGGGGGGTTAATTTTAGGGATTGGGTAATAGTGTGCCGCGGGCCCTTTAAGGAGCCACGGCGGGGAATTTAAAAGTTTGAAAAGCAGCGGGGGCCTGATCGGTGCCGATCGGGGACCCTCGCTGCAAGGGGTTAATGTGTGGGGACTGCGGGGCTTCCTATGGACCCCTGCAGCAAGGTGTTCATGTGAGGACACTTTGGGGGTCCCGACGGGGACCCCCGCATTGAGGGGGGGTTAATTTTAGGTTCCGGGGGTTTTTTGGAGTACCCCCCACAGCAGAGCTTATGTGGGGGACTGCCGCGGAGGTCCCTTTTAGGACCCCCGCAGCACTTGATGAGGAGTGGGAGCCTGCGATATCATCTCGCAGGCTGTCACTCCTCATGTACATTTACGCAGTGTAAATACGTACGGCCCTGCTGCGTAGCTCATACGTTGCTCGCAGCAGGGCTAATTTAATAGCATTGTAAGTTAGAGAAACTTTGCAGTACGTAGGGCTTAAGTAGAAGCCTCTTATTTATGAGGCTGGAATTTAATGAGGCCCATAGTATCTAAAAAAAAAACTACCTTGCATGTCTATGCCCTAAGCTCCCTTTTTATATCCATGAAATCTTGTTTTAGGACACTCCATCTTCCACAAATTTTATCAATGGTACCAATGTCTAGTAAGAGTACTAGGTCATCTCCAGACCCTCCCAATAATCTACCAACCTAATATACAACATGCCAAACCACCGCACCTGGGAGACAGCAAACTGTTCAGTTGCTGGAGTGTGGGTGAGGAATCACTATGTGTACCTTGCCAATAATAATGTGGTCCCCTACTACCAAAACCTATCCATCCCTTTGCGTAACCTGCCTTTGTTCCATTTTAGTAGATCTGTTCTCTCAGGGAACAGTTCTATCTGGCATTGCCATTCCAGAATGGATATACCTAGCTGTCTAACTCAGTCTGGGAAATATGCTGGTATTTGCAAAGTCAGAATTGTCTCACCTCCTGCTCCTGTTCCATCTGCTTTCACTTGTAACCTAGCTTCCACTCGGAACAGTTGAATCCTCCCAGATAAACTATGCTCAATGATTGCCACCTTCATTTACAGCAGAAGTAATATCGCCAAGTGCTTCAATTCCCCTCTTAAGTTCTCCAATTCCAGCTTCAAGTGAGGCAACATCCTTACACCTGTTACACAGGTATGGACCCTGCAACAGCTGCTCCAACACTGCATACATATGGCAGGGTATACGTGGACTGATTCATGATTGCAAAGTAACATACTATACACAGAAGTTAAAATTCTATACAGTATATTTGTATATAGATATTTTTCTAAGTAAATAAATCAATCTACAGTATAGTTCCTTAGTTAACGTTTTCCCCTTTTTTCTTTGAATCCCCCCTTTTATTAAACTCCCATACTTACACTAGTATTGCACTTATACTTGAACTTCTAACTGTTCGCAGCTCTCAAGTTTGCTCCTCCCACTATTTAAAGTAGGTTTTGTCTGCAGAGTTGCTAATCCAGACAAAGACCATTGCAAACCACTTACAGCAGAAGCCAAAAACATAACAGGAATAAAAGTAGTGTAAAACAACTGAGCAAGATCCTCATTACCAATTGGTTTAAATAGTCACAGGGTATCAACTGCAATAGGAGCTGGGTTTCCAAATATTAAAGTCCTGTTCCTTTAAATTTCAGGTGTCACAGGACAAAGAGAGATCAGAAAAAGTTGCTTCAGGTAAAGCTCCTCTTAAACTGCTAACTGCAAGTACACTTCCTGGAGAATAGCTCAACTAAATAAGGAGCAGAATGCAGCTTTTGAAAATATACTGAGTGTGCCTGATGTAAAAACCAACCCACAACTATCCCAGATTACAGTGATACCTTGCGATGAAAGGAGATCATTAATGAAGTCTGTCGCTGGGACATCTAGCAGCTGAATAAGGCCAAATGGAACTGTTCTGTGTGTCTTTGTCTAGCCACAGATATCACAGGTAACCACAACATTCTAGATGTATGATGCCATAATGGGCCACCAGAAGGTTCTCAACATGAACTCCATGGGCTTTATCACAACAGAATGACTTGGCATGATCAATACATAAACTCACTGTAGAACCTCTACCCTGAAGTCTCTTGGGAAATAGAATGTGAGATGCTTGTTCCTGTAGGTCTGAAGGTGTTAGCTCTTGGGCACTGTCACAGCAACTTGAAAACATGATGGGGAAAGTATCTTTTTTAGGTGTTTTGATCAATATCTGTAAGTAAAAAACAAACCTGAATCTGGCGAAAAATAGAAACTACATTGTCTATATTGCATTTAATGCCTCTGCTGACTCAAGTTACATCACATTTTGAATGGAGAGTGTAACTTCTAATAGATCGTAGTCTCTTCAGAAGCTATCTTATTAGCAAGAAATTCACAATGTCCTATGTTGTAATTCTTCTCAGCAGGGGTGAACTATTTAGACAGAAAGAAAATCTCCTGCACCAATTTCTGGAGCTTCAACCATGCAGAGCAAATTTCGGTTTGCATTCTGAAATATTTTTTTTTAGGCATTGAAAGGTATGAAGTGTTGCTTGCTAGATATCAGTTTTTCTTGGGTTAAGGTAGTGCTGGACAGTATGATGGTAGAAAAAACATTCACAAATCTTCAACAGAAGTTGGCAAGACCTATTAAGTGAACTCTTGTGGTAGGGCCACTGTTTTTTACCCCTGACACTTTACTTTCATACAGCTTTTACTTTGATAAAGCTAAGGCGAAGCTAGTCAGAATGTAATAGTGCTCTACATCTGTAAGCACTAGAGCCCTTTATTTACACTTGCTCCAAAATGTTACATTGTCTTGTAATTAAAATACTTGTTAGTTATCCAAACAGTTCAAGAAGTTAAGGGATTGAGTAAGTTAAAAAAAAATCAATCAGATAGCCAAATACTAGCTAGTTATTTAAACAACTCAAACATATACCGTACTTATAATAAAGAAACGGTTAAGAAACATCAGCTTGAGCGTTTTGAGAGGATTCATTTAATAGAATTATAATTTAAAGATATTAGAAAAAGAGGTTACTACTTGAAAAATAAAAAACATATTTAAGCTGAATTAATTTAATTTGGACAATCCCAGTTAGATTGTTTGGTTAACACTTATTTGATTAAGTTAAACTACAAGCTTTTTTTAATTAAAATGAAATTATTTCATTGTGAAAATTAATAACTCTAATACATTTTGAAAATGTATTAAATCGTTGCATGGAGCTAAACTTATATAAAGTACAAAAATAGGTCTTTATACAAAAAATAATGTAAGAAGATTATATTAAGACTAAAGAATTCATGAGTTCAAATCTTGATATTTAAGGGACAACTTTATTATAATGACAAACATTGTTATACAAGGGAATATACTGTAATAAGATTATATTTAGACCTTATAATTCTTGAGTTCAAATCCTGTTATTGTGGAAATCATAACGCAGTTCCTCTCTTTTTTTCCTTTTTTTTTATTTTACACCGATTAACCAATTTATAAAGATAATATCAAGTTTTTCTTACCTCCGTCCACCTCCTCTGGGACCACCCACTCCCCCAAGCCTCCTCCATTACTTAACAGTTTGTACTGGACTCCAAAAAAATACTATCGGGATCCATTAACCATGGAGCCTAAATATCCCTAAACTTAGTCACTGAGTCCTCCAAGAGATGGGTTATTCGCTCATTAATCAAAATAAAGTTCAACTTATTCTTAACTGCATGGAGGTTCAAGTTCGGGGACTTCCACTGCCGCGCAATGTGGCTTTTTGTAGCCAGCATCAAAAACTGCAGTAGCCGATTCTGATGATGTTAGTAATGAGCTAGAAAGGCCCAGAAGGCCAACCTCTATGGACTTGTGTATTCTGATTTGAAAGATTTTCGAGGCCAGCTCAAAAACTTCTGACCAGAGTCCCCTTACCTCAGTGCACACCCACCATATATGCAAAAATGTACCTGAGTCTCTACAACCTCTGAAGCACCTAGTGTCTTGGGTCAGACCCCATTTAAAGAGTTTAACTGGTGTGTGATAAATTCTATGTAGGACCTTTATTGATGTCTCCAACATGCTATAGATTAGTGATCCTCTGGAAAGGCTGTGCCAGCTCTGTTCCCAAACCTAATGGTCTACAGTGTATCCCAGATCCTCTTCCCATAGTTGCAAAAATTTAGTTTTTTGTGATCGTGTAGTCTTGTTAAATGTATTATATAATAAGCTTACAATATTGCTCGACAGTGGAAGATCCCTACACAATCTAACTAACCAATTGGTTTCCGGGGCTCCTAAAGAACTTATACTGGAACATACAAAATGTCGTAATCTGCAGTAGGTGTAGTGCTCTAATAAGGGTAAGTTATATTTATCTCTCATATATTCGAAGGTAACCACCCCCCCTTATGATACCAGGCCCCAAAAGTCAGTAACTTCCTGGAGTTCCACCAATGTTTAGCTGTTGGGGTTAGCTGAATATTTAAAAGCGGGTTAGGTATTATAGGGGATATACTGGCTAAATGAGGGGCCAAATTATACTTGCGGGTTGCCCATGCCCATAACTCCAGTGAGTGTTTGATCATTGGATTCTTCACTTTCCCAAGGATATTACTTGGCCTGGGAAGCCATAAAATGGTGTCCCATAAGTACAGGAGCATTTGCAAGTTTTCCATGAAAACCCACAGGGGGTGGTGTTGAGAGGAGTGTGCTAGAGGGATAAATGTGAGCTGCGCCGCTTTATAATACAATTTAAAGTTGGGACAAGAAAGCCCCCCTTTGGTTTTATTTTGGTACATGGTAGCTTTGGGAATCCTTGAGGATTTGTAGTTCCATATGAACTTAAAAATTTGGTTTTGAAACCTCTCAAGGTCCCTATAAACAATTGGGATTTGAAGTGTGCGGAACAAGTATAAAAGCCGGGGGAGAATATTCATTTTAACCTCATTTATCAAGCCTAACCATGAAATTCTACATTTCGTCCATCTCTGTAAATCTAATATTAGCTCCTTGTACAAGGGTAAATAATTAGTTTTATATAAGTCTGCTAGTTTACTAGTGATTGACACCCCTAAATACTTAATATGTTATGTAGGCCAGTAGAAATCAAAGTTTTGTTTAAGATATTGGATCTCTGGTTGAGAAAGTGCAATGTCTAATGCTTCCGATTTGGCCACATTTAGTCCCGAGAGGTTTCCAAAGTGAGTGAGAGTACATAATTCTCCAACTCTTGAATTAAGGCAAGTCTCTGCTGTTCTTGTTGGTGCTGGTGTGGGCTAGAACATCTTCTGGAAAAATTCCAGGAAGGTTTTTTGTATAAGATTAGGACTGGCCCTAATATTGCCCGCCAGAGTTCTAATTCTAAAGATTTTTGATTGAGAAATCTTGCTTCTGAGTTTTTTGGTTAGTAGACTATCTGGCTTGTTAGCCTTGGCATAAAACCTGTGATTTGTCCTTTTGATCGCCTTTTCAGTATGGTTAGATAGTAAAAGATCTAGCTCCAATCGAATCTTCTCTATTGTTTTATATAAGCGCTTGGAAAGATTTTGCTGATGCAAACTCACTAGATCGCCCAGTTCCTTTCGTAGGGATTCCTCCCTCAACTTGGACTGCTTTTTAAGTCCACTTGCAATTTTAATAAGGGAGCCCCTTATAAAGGCCTTATGAGCAACCCAGGTCCAACCCATGTCTGACTCCTGGGTGATATTGGTTGAAAAAAAAGGGCTCCAGATCTTCAACTATTTGTCGGCCCACAGTTGGGTTTGACAAAAATTTTTCTTAAGTCTCCAGCTATAGGCAGGTCTGCTCTTCTGACCCATATCCACGGACACGCTAACCTGGGAGTGGACCAGGGGCAAGGGTGGATCTCAGCCTTATCTACACTATCTGAGAATGAGGAGTCTATCAAGATGTGTCTATTCGGGAATACGTGCCATGTACTGACAAATAAAAGGTGTACCCCCTCTCACCCTAGCAACCTCCATGCGTCTAACAGGTGTAGGTCATTAAGTAATGTGTCAATCTGCTTCAATTTATTCAAGTATTTGCCACCTCCATCCCGGCCTGATCTATCTAGATTAGGGTCCAGAACCAAATTAAGATCTCCCCCTAGCACAATCCTCCCCAAGTCCGCTGACTTTAGGTATTTAAGAAGATTTATAAATGATTTGTGTGGAGCAGTAGTCCGTGAGTCTATTTTCCTATATTCAATAACAAATGGAAAATGCTTATGAAGCAGAATAACTACTCCCTCTATTTTAGTAGGTTGGGTGGTAGCGACAAAAGACGCATATTCCTTATGTAAAAATTTGGGAAGTCTATTACGCGCAAAAATCACATCTGGGTGTAGGGGTTTATAGGACAAAAAGGCCTTCCATCTCTTAAACTGAGAGTTAAAACCCTGTATATTATGTGAAACAACGACAAAAGAGGTGTCTGTCATGGTACCTCCATGAATATGCAGATGCTTTGCTAATCTCTGCTAAAATCTCTGTCTCCCCCCACTGCCCCATATACTGGAGGTCTGACGGCCGGTGGAGTTGAGGAAAGAAATAACATATATAACCAAAACATGTAATATATAACATATAAATATAACCGTTTAACAGATAAACCCTGACTTTTCCTCAGCCAATTATTTAAGGCACTTTCGTGCCAGGGGAGGAAAACGGAAAATCCCCATTTTCCTACCTAACCCCTTTGCCGAGGAAGAAATTTCCGACAAATAGTCAGTTGTAAATATCTAAGATCTACTCAAAAGAAAAAATATCCATTCCCAGAGCCTATATCCAAGAATCCGACCCACATTTAGCCCTTTATCTTAAAACCCCATTGAAGGCTCTTTAACCACTGGACTCAGTGATCTCTTAGTTCAATCACTCCTGTGTCTTAAACTCTGAACTGTAATACAGACATCCTATCGTGCTATAGTACGCTGTAAAAGTTACTGGGAACCCTGTCGGGGTGGTCTCAGTAATCTAATGACAATTTAATGTTACAAAAACTAGAGAATTTTGCCCTGGCATCTTATCCCGTTAGCCAATTGGTCAAAGTTCCCAAATTGTAAGTCCAGGATTCTGTCCATGAGTTATAGAAGAGGTGGTCCTGCACTCAATACCGTCCATCAGGTCCATTACTCTTTCAAACTTCTACTTGTACATCCCACTGTGCCCTATCCTATCCTTCCATAGTATCTGTCCAGTTGAAATCTTTGCTGAAGATCTTGGAGGCGAAGCAGTGGATTCTAAATTGTGATCCTGATGTTTGCCTTGACGCCTTGACAGTTGGACTTCAAACCATTCCTTTTTTGGTCTAGGAGGCAAATTTGTTCCTTGAGGAGTTTCAAGAGTGTCTTCTCTGGGTATGAGATTTACAGTCAGGTCCATAAATATTGGGACATGCACACAATTCAAACCTTTTTGGCTCTATACACCACCACAATGGATTTGAAATGAAACAGGCAAGATGTGCTTTAACTGCAGACTTTCAGCTTTAATTTGAGGGTATTTACATCCAAATCAGGTAAACGGTGTAGGAATTACAACAGTTTGTATATGTGCCTCCCACTTAAAGGACCAAAAGTAATGGGACAATTGGCTGCTCAGCTGTTCCATGGCCAGGTGTGTATTATTCCCTCATTATCCCATTTACAAAGAGCAGATAAAAGGTCCAGAGTTAATTTCAAGTGTGCTATTTGCATTTAGAATCTGTTGCTGTCAACCCTCAATATGAGATCCAAAGAGCTGTCACTATCAGTGAAGCAAGCCATCATTAGGCTGAAAAAACAAAACAAACCCATCAGAGAGATAGCAAAAACATTAGGTGTGACCAAATCAACTGTTTGGAACATCCTTAAAAAGAAAGAATGCACCAAGGAACTCAGCAACACCAAAAGACCCGGAAGACCAAGGAAAACAACTGTGGTGGATGACCGAATAATTATTTCCCTGGTGAAGAAAACGCCCTTCACAACATTTGGCCAGATCAAGAACACTCCCCAGGAGGAAGGTGCATGTGTGTCAAAGTCAACAATCAAGAGAAGACTTCACCAGAGTGAATACAGAGGGTTCACCACAAGATGTAAACCATTGGTGAGCCTCAAAAACAGGAAGGCCAGATTAGAGTTTGCCAAACAACATCTAAAAAAGCCTTCACAGTTCTGGAACAACATCCTATGGACAGATGAGACCAAGATCAACTTGTACCAGAGTGATGGGAAGAGAAGAGTATGGAGACGGAAAGGAACTGCTCATGATCCAAAGCATACCACCTCATCAGTGAAGCATGGTGGTGGTAGTGTCATGGCGTGGGCATGTATGGCTGCCAATGGAACTGGTTCTCTTGTATTTATTGATGATGGGACTGCTGACAAAAGCAGCAGGATTAATTCTGAAGTGTTTCGGGCAATATTATTTGCTCATATTCAGCCAAATGCTTCAGAACTCATTGGACTGTGCTTCACAGTGCAGATGGACAATGACCCGAAGCATACTGCAAAAGCAACCAAAGAGTTTTTTAAGGGAAAGAAGTGGAATGTTATGCAATGGCCAAGTCAATCACCTGACCTGAATCCGATTGAGCATGCATTTCACTTGCTGAAGACAAAACTGAAGGGAAAATGCCTCAAGAACAAGCAGGAACTGAAGATAGTTGCAGTAGAGGCCTGGCAGAGCATCACCAGGGATGAAACCCAGCGTCTAGTGATGTCTATGCGTTCCAGACTTCAGGCTGTAATTGACTGCAAAGGATTTGCAACCAAGTATTAAAAAGGGAAAGTTTGATTTATGACTGTTAATCTGTCCCATTACTTTTGGTCCCTTAAAAAGTGGGAGGCACATATACAAACTGTTGTAATTCCTTCACCGTTCACCTGATTTGGATGTAAATACCCTCAAATTAAAGCTGAAAGTCTGCCGTTAAAGCACATCTTGTTCATTTAAATCCATTGTGGTGGTGTATAGAGCCAAAAAGATTAGAATTGTGTCGATGTCCCAATATTTATGGACCTGACTGTAAATCTGAAAGAACTGCATTGCACTTGTCTAGGGTGTGAACGATATGATTAGTCGCCCCCCACTTGGAATGATAAGCTGAAAGGGAACCCCCATCTGTACCTTATATCATTCTTGATCAAGATTAAGAAGGACGGTTTTAATTGCTTTCATTTTAGAAGACTGGAGGGAGCCAGGTCAGCGAAGATCTGTATTTGGGCGCCATCCGGGCAGGTGATGGACTGTGTCTTCCGAGACGTTGCCAGTATCAAGTCTCTTGTCCCCTGACAGAGAAATCGAGCTATGACATCTTTTGTTTGCTCGGATGACTTGGGACCCCCCAGGGCCCTGTGTGCCCTTTCAATCTCCCAAGAGTCTTGAGGGAGGTGCGGTAGAATATTGTGGATAACCACATTCAAGTACATTTTCAGAACTCCCGCTGATTTTGGTATCCCTCTGAATCTTATATTATTGCGTCTGGACCTGTTTTCTAGGTATTCCAATTTGTTTTCTAACTTAATAATATGGGCACAGTTCTGGGTAATATCCAACCGGTCTTTCTGTTGGGTATCCACAATCTGATCGGTTATTGTTTTGAGTAAATGGGTGTGATGCCCAAGATCTTGTAAATCCTGCCTAATTTCTTTCACGGCCTTGTCAAAATGAGATTTAAGTAAGTTATTAAAATCTGGTAGAGAAATGTCTGACAATTTTGTAGGTTGTTTTGCATGAGGATTATCCTCTTCTATGTCTGAGCCCTCTGAAGAACCCATTATGGATGTATTCGGGGAGACTTGAGTTTGTTGGTGTGCCTTAAAATGTTCCTGAATAATCTGTGAGGGTAAATTTTGCTTTGATTTGCCCATATTTATGTCCAGGTTAGAAAGACTCTATCATTTTTATGAATGTAGGCCCAATATTTAAGTTCTCAGAGATGTTGCAATAAGATTGTTTGATCCCAGGTGGGATCTCCCTCCAGTCTAAGCTTATCTGTTCATAGCGTCCGAGGGTCTAATAGGTCGATCCTGGTGGTCTGTGGGGGGATTACTGCTTAGTGAACTTAATTTACAGAATGAAACCGCCACATCTGGGCTGTGATCTCCAGCATTTGACCTGCTAGGTATATATACATGCTTAGACGTCGCCCCTACGGTCGACACTGCACAACAGTCCAGCAAACAAAATTTCCCCGTATTCAGGCGAGGTTGCAATATATGGTGAACAGGTAAATAATAGACGTTGTCCTGTCTTATACCTGACAGTTATCTGAAGATTGCTTTTCCGTGGAAGTTTATGTGTTGGCTTACACTTAATGTTTTATAATGTTCCTGGCGCAATGCCTGGGTGCACACCTCCACTGTGGTTGATATTCAAGTTGAAATTATCTGATACCACCAGTGGCCACAGGGTGGCAGTCTACCATCAGTATTCAGCATTTACCAGTAATAACTTTCCAATATCATCTTAGTTTCTCTGGAACTATTTCCACTGTAATATTATTATCAATCAGTTGAAAGTGAACCTCCTTATTGACCAAGAGTGCCCCAAAGGGTATTTTGAGTGCCCATGAGATTGCTATTTGTTTGCCCTTTTGTGAGCTCTAGGTCATCACATCTGTTTCCTCTATTATATGTGAGTTGCTGTAATTTTTGTGTAGGCCCCTGTGTGGGCTGTCACAATGCAAGCGCCTTGCTGCTCCAGCAGCTCCAAGATGGCCGCCGTTGTTTTGGCGGGAAGCCTTGCTGAGGGGAAACTAAGATGGCAGTTTGGCGCCCTGTGCTGTCCCCTTTGCCACCAGATGGCCACGACTGTCTCTGGTCCTCCAGGAGTTGCCACCACGGGGGAGGGGGGAGTGACCCTGGCACTCGGGATACCCAGGCATAGTGCCTTATTGGTGCCTGGATCCAGGGACTGCCTGGTTGCGTGGTTTCCCTATCTTATCCCCGTAGCCCCCCTACATCATGGTGGAAGATGGCCGCTGTCTCACTGGATCTCTGCCTCTCCTTCCTGGCCGTTTGCTCACCTCTGGGCCGCCACGAAGCTTCGAGCCTGCTCCTCCTTCTGTACCCAGGTAGGTCCAGCAGCGTGAGGTAAGCGGTATGCTTGTCCTCAGCTTACCAGAATGCAGCATGTGGTCTCGGCCTCCCTCGCTCCTCTCGCCACCCCAAAGACGACCTACTCCCTGTGGGGTCTCCGCAGGTAGGTTTTAAGTCTTGCGCCAATGTGATGCTGGGCCTCTGTCTCGCTGTTCCCCCTGGGGGGGGGGGGGGGGATATGTTGTGCCTTTGTTGTGGGTGGCCTGATTGTGAGGGCCTTAACCGTGTGCTGTTAATTTCAGGGTCCAGAGAAGACTCAGGGTCCCCTTTGGGCTGCTTCCATGTCTTGGGGTGAGCTGCTTCCTAACCTCAACTTTAGAAAGTAGGTTAACGCCAAAATTACAGTTTTTGACCCTGTTTATATTATATGGGTCCCGGAGCTGCAGCACAGCATGTCTGCTCTCTTCAGTGTCAGGACACGCCCCCCCCCCCCCCCCATTTTTCACTTTTGAGATAAAAACAAAAGGAAAACATTTTTTCTTTTCTTATTAAACTAATAGTGAAAATAAAGTAGTGCAGAATAAGTTAAACTATGAGGTAAAAAAACAAGGGGCAGGATTACGTAATACTCATAAAGTTACACCCATCACCACTATTTTACTAAATTTCATGGTGCTACACAGTCACAGGAACCAATAGAAAACAGGAAATGCTACGTTAATTAACAGGAAATGATTGCAAATATTTTACACACACATAGATTTATATCCACACATGTATCTACAAATAGCTAGGACACCTCACCCATACACCTCCCCCACCGTGTACCCTTACTTAAAAATAGATACTATACCCCTTTGTATTTGTCATTAAAATATATATATATATATATATATATATATATATATATATATATATATATATATATATTGTAACCGTTTGTCCCCTAGAGGATGAGTAAAGTAGTAAAGTAGTGTAAAGAGTTCTTGACAGGAGTGATGGAGTTAAACTTCTAAAGAATTCCTAATTGCTGCAGGTGCAACTTCACTTTAAAGCCTGGAAAGCAGACATGGGGGAGAGGCTGATTAGGCTCTGGCCTGAGTGCCGTGAGGAGTCTGTGTGGAGCTGCAGACTGTGAGAACCTGTGATGTGAGGCAGACAGAAAGACTGGATCCTGGGAGCTGAGCTGAAATAAGCTCTGAAGTGAGATAGTCAGGAAGACTGCTTATAATACAGATTAAAGTACAGAGAGACACAGGCATGCAAGTTGGATTGCCTGGAGAATACAGCCAGCAGCCACTGAGTGTTTCTGTGTGACCTGAGAAGAGAACGAGACAGAGCTCCTGAACAGGACCTACCAGAACTTACAGAGCAGCAGAGGAAGTTGCCAGTAAGAGGAACAGTCTGTGTGACTGCAACAACACTTAACTGAGAGACTGTTTGCTTTAAAAGTGGAGGACCTAGAAAGGATCCATTGTAGCTGAGAAGCTGAAAGAGACTGAACTCAAAGGTACCACCCCTCTGTGTGAACAGATGTTTTTTTTTATGCTGAAGTTAAGCTATTTATTTTTGAAAGCCTTTATTAAAACAAAGCTAAAAGTATATCAGACTCTGTGGTTTATGGGACAATCACAGGAGCAACCAGTAGCCAAAGGCCGGCCCTGTCACACTTGGTGTCAGAAGTGGGATAGAAAATTGTCTGTGTTTAAGAAGACAGCCCACAGTACAGTAGAATAATGGAGGAACTATTAAAAGGCCTGTTAGATGCCACTACATACCAGAAAGTGGGCGGAGCTTGTCAGCAAGAAAACCAGCAGAAAGGACTGACAGAAATTGCAGAGGACAGAGCCCATGCTGCAAATGATGCACAACTAAGAGATGCTGCTGCATCTCTGAGAGAGGCCACAGAGAAATGGCAGAGGCAAGCAGAATAGGACATAATCTGAATGCGTGAGGCCACAGAGAAATGGCAGATACAAGTGGAAATGGACAGAGTCCACATGAGAGAATCTTTGGAAGCACAGAAAGCTCAGCTGCAGCAAATGAGGTCAGAAAAGAACACTGTGGCTTCAAAACCAAGCGGGATTATGAATCCGAACCACTTCCTAAAGAAGATGATCAGTAAGGATGATATAGAAATATACCTCCTGAATTTTGAAAAGATTGCCACTAGGGAAGGTTAGCCTAAACAGCACTGGGCCATAGTACTGGGTCCCTATCTGTGTGGAGAAGCTCAGAAAGAATATGTGGTTTTGCCAGAAGAAAAGGCAACTACATATTGTACCCTGAAGAAAGAGATCCTTAACCGAATAGGAGTGAAAGGGGTACAGCGTTTGCACTCCTGGGATTTTTTTCATGAACCTACTTATCACTATCCAAGGGACATGCTTATCTGCCCAAACTTAAAAAGCAGTTTCCCTGTTAAGGAATGGCAAACAGATCATGATAAAAAAGAGACCGCAGGAGCGGCTGGAGAGTCCGCAGGAGCGGCTAGAGAGACCGCAGGAGCGGCTAGAGAGACCGCAGGAGCAGCTAGAGAGACCGCAGGAGCAGCTAGAGAGACCGCAGGAGTGGCTAGAGAGATGGCAGAGGGTGCCGCAGAGACGGCAGAGGGCAAGGCAGAGACGGCAGAGAAAGCAAGTGATCCTGCAGGAGCCGCAAATGAAATGGCAGAGAAAGCAAAATTGACTGCTGAGATGGTGCAAGGGAGTAGTGAGATAAATGCAGCTACAGACATGAGCAAAGATCCTAAAGGAAATATAAAGTATCCCGGGAGCACTTTGTCTCAGGTCGCAGTAAAACAAAGTGCTATGGACAAGGAGAGCCAAGACAAGAAACCTATAAAGCAAGAGGTACAGATGAAACCTATCCCAGGGGTACTGGAAAAGCCTACAATGGCAGGCAGGCATGTTGCTATGAAAATGAAGGGTATCAGGATGATACCGGATTATATTCCTGAATGATGAAGGAAGACTGCACTTGAGGACAACGGATTGTCCTATAGGAAGAAGACCCAGGTGTCTAGTTGGGAGCAGTGGAAGAGTCCTACCGTGCATAAACTGAAAGAGGAATATATGCAGAAGCTGCCGCAAAAGGACACACAGGAGAAGCAAGAACTCCTCACTATCCGTACAGCTCAGAAAATGATCGATCGCTCTAATAGGGAGGCACAAGAGAAGGCGGAGGAGCATCTCAATTGGGAGCCGAATAAACAAACTTGGCACAGCCAAGTAAAAGGTCTATGCTCCCAACTACAAGAGCAGAGGATGAACGCTCCGTCTGATGAGGAGATCCGGTTGGAACAGGGTGATGCATGCCCAGAAGAGACTAACCCTGATCTTCAGGAACCATATACACAAGATGCTGTGTTGAACACAGAGCTATGTCCAAAGGAAACTCATATGCATGACATAGTGAAGGAACTTGTACCAGAGAGACAGAAGGATGAAGAAAGGGTGGAAGAGCTGCCAAAGATAACCTGGGAGGACCTGAGCAAACAGAGAGAGGAACTTCTTCCTTTGCATATACAGTCAGAAATCCAGTGTCAGCAGAATTAACTGGATTTACAAGCTAATGGAAAGAAAATACAACTGAAGCATGTAAAGAATGAGTCAAAGCAAGCAGAAAAACAGAGAAAAGCTGAAGAGCAACGATTAAAAACTGATGTATTATGGGTGAAAGCTGAGGATGCTGAAACTACCAGCTTTTCTAAGAAACAGATTATTCTAAAGGCTTCTAACAAGTGTACTAGCCAATGGGTTGATTGCAAACCTCAAGTTGCTGTACCGCTAGAGATGTGCCAGCAAGATCAGAAATGTGAGAAACATGTCCTGGCAGAGTTAGAGAGACGCAGACCTTATATAATTAGAGGCACCATGGTATCGAGGATGCCCATGTTCGAACCATGAGACGGTTGAGGTGCAGATCCAAGAGGTAGACACAACCCTGGGAAGGGATATGCTGGTGGAGTCTAGTAAGGAAACCATACCAGAACATAAACAAGATGGCGATAGGAAGCTGATCGAGTCTGGTGAGAATTTCCAGGCAGTCAATGGGACCACCTGGAACTGCAAAATTAATTGGGAGGAAAAGCTGGAAGCAAAACAGCCTGAACAGTTGCCATCTCATAACAACTATAAGAATGGAGATGGGGAACCTAATAAGAGAAAGTTGGAGACTCTACCTAAAATACTGAAGAAAGGAGCCCAACCAGCTCAGAATGTCACAGAGCTTGTCCAAAGGGTACACAGACTGGTACTAGAGAGTCAGTTGTTACCCGAGCCAGACACCGACCTCCATCTAGAGACATTAGAGGAACCACAGAGTAATGTGGATGTGTTGGAGAGAGAAAAAGTCAAACCCCATACGTTATCCAAGCTAAAAGCACAGAACGAGAAAGATGTCCATAGGCAAGATGAGGCGCAGAAGCTTCACAGTTCTCTATTGAATAAAATTGTCATGATCTTTAGTATAAAACAAAACGCTCTAGTCCAAAGCTTTAAAGAGAATCAGAGTGTCTGGAGTTGCCCATAAGTGGTTTGTGAGATGGACTTGGGACTGGCAGAAGTGGAGAATTCTGAGTTCTTAGGGAGTGCAGAGACACCAGCACGTGATAGGGAGACACCAAAAGAGACCAGTCCAGGCTGGGCCAGTACCTCAGGCCCTTATTCCAAAACAGATGACCTCTCCACAACAATGTTGAAATGGAAGAACCGTCCCAATTGGTTCATTGTAGAGGACGCTATCAATGAGAATAACAGTATGGTGTTGCTATCTAAGGTCAACATGGCTGAGCTTCAATTGTTCCAAGCAGACACGGTTCTTCTGAAAGGGAAAAGAAGACGAGAAGCTCTATGTATTCTTTCAGATGACACCTGCTCAGATGAGAAGATCCGGAAGAACAGAGTTGTAGGAAACAACCTGAGAGTGCAGCTTGGAAATATTATCAGTATCCAGCTATGTCCTGATGTGAAGGATGGCAAACAAGTCCAGGGGCTACCCATAGAAGACACCTTGGAAGAAATCACTGGAAATCGATTTGAGGTGTGTCTCAAGCCTTGCTTCTTGAAAGCCTATGGCCCAAACAAAACAGGGGAACTCTGCATTGTTTAGGATGAGATGCGTGCCATGGTGTTCCAGACAGTAGTGACAGACCTTGTGAGCTGCTGTGTAGTAGAATGTGAGGATAGAGTGAAGATGGATTTACAAGTGGCCACTCAATCGCAGCCTCATTCCGCAATGTAGATGGCACAGAGGAGGAATGTTTTGCATGGCAAAGAGTTCTTCAGTGGTGAGTGGCTCTACAGAATGCAGGGGTTACTGCATGAGAGGTGGCTGTGTGTCGACCTGGAACTACAGTGCCCTCTACGCCATGTGGTTGCCGTGTACCGAATTTCCGGCCTCTCGGCATGTCGCTCAACACAATGTTGTTGAGCTGAGGGGGAGGGTATGTAACCGTTTGCCCCCTAGAGGATGAGTAAAGTAGTGTAAAGAGTTCTTGACAGGAGTGATGGAGTTAAACTTCTAAAGAACTCCTAATTTCTGCAGGTGCAACTTCACTTTAAAGCCTGGAAAGCAGACATGGGGGAGTGGCTGATTAGGCTCTGGCCTGAGTGCCGTGAGGAGTCTGTGTGGAGCTGCAGTCTGTGAGAACCTGTGATGTGAGGAAGTCAGGAAGACTGGATCCTGGGAGCTGAGCTGAAATAAGCTCTGAAGTGAGACAGTCAGGAAGACTGCTTATAATACAGATTAAAGTACAGAGAGACACGGGCAAGCAAGTTGGATTGCCTGGAGAATACAGCCAGCAGCCTAAGAGGAGACACTGAGTGTTTCTGTGTGACCTGAGAGGAGAATGAGACAGAGCTCCTGAACAGGACCTACCAGGACTTACAGAGCAGCAGAGGAAGTTGCCAGTAAGAGGAACAGTCTGTGTGACTGCAACAACACTTAACTGAGAGACTGTTTGCTTTAAAAGTGGAGGACCTAGAAAGGATCCATTGTAGCTGAGAAGCTGAACTCAAAGGTACCACCCCTCTGTGTGAACAGATGTTTATTTTATGCTGAAGTTAAGCTATTTATTTTTAAAAAGCCTTCATTAAAACAAAGCTAAAAGTATATCAGACTCTGTGGTTTATGGGACAATCACAGGAGCAACCAGTAGCCAAGGGCCGGCCCTGTCACAATATATATATATATATATATATATATATATATATATATATATATATATATATATATATACTGTATAATTATACATATTATTTTGATTTAACCTGATTTTATTTTCATGATTTGTGATAGAGGGATGAGGGAGGAGGGGGTGGAAGGGAGGTGGATTAGTGGAGGAGTAGCTTGGGGGTGCCGTGGCTAGATAAGTGAAGAGAGGAGGCAGAGCGGTGTAGAGAAGGAAGAGAGTAGTGGGAAAGGAGTGGAAGGGGGTAGAGAGGGAGAAGAGGGGAGAGAGGGAGCAGTGGGGAGAGAGGGAAATGAGGGAGGGGCAGCAGTGAGGAGAAGGGGTGTGGTAACGATAGGAGTGGTAGTAGTGGTAGTTATGGGAGGGGGTCCATAGGTGAGATTGAGGGAGAGAGGGAAGTGTCCCTACTGCAAGGCACACATAGTGCAGAGATAGAGGTAGAGGGGCTTGATCCCAGGGGGCAGTGGTGGGGAAGGACAGGCATCAGGGAGAGATCAAGGAGAACAGAATCCCCAGCATCAGTTAGTAGGACAAGAGGATTTACAGAAGCACTGCACCCCTTACTATACCCCAGAGGAGATGATGGTCCTCCTCCATGGGATCCATGCCAGCGTCACTATTCAACAAGGCGGGAGGGAAGTGAGGCCTGGCCAGAGGGCATAGGCTTGGAGTGAGTTGGTAGAAGCAGTGTCAGCTAGGATTTGCTAACAGGGATGTGAGGTCTGTCAAGAACAGATATGATGACAACATTAATAATAATATGGCGGAGGAGGCATGAGCAGCAGGAGATACAGGTGATTGCCCTCCAGTCAGCATCCAGATTAATGAGTGGGAGAGGATCCTGAAGGAGTGCATAGTGCAAGCTACAGTCATGAGACTACCAAGCCTTGTGGGTTCACAGGATCCCAGCACCATACCAGCAGCCTTATTAAATTCCAGCCTCGTAGATAAGAGGCTCCTACTTAAATCCTATGTGCAGCAAATTTATCAAAAGGGACCTTCCCGGCAGTCCCACACATAAGCCCTGCCGTGGGGGGTTCTCCAACTACCCCCACGGCACCTAAAATTAACCCCTCTCTATGCGGGGAAGTCCCCATCTGGACCCCTGAAGTGTCCCCACATTAACCCCTCCTTGCAGAAAATAAAAAAAAACTAATTCACAAAAAATAAAAAATCTACAATACAGAAAATAAAAAAACCTAAGTCCCAAAAAAATAAAAAAGGAACATTACAGAAAATAAAAAATACATTACAACACCCCCCCCCCCCCCACTACAGAAAAAAGAAAAATTACACACCTGAATAGGAAAGACATACACAATACAATACAATTTATACAATACAATACAACACATACAATACAAATCACATGCAATACCCCCTATCTACCTTACATACAATCAATCCTAATATACAATAAATCCTATCTATCTAAAATACATACCCCAATCTATTTAATATACAATAAATCCTAACTATCTAAAATACATAACCCTATCTATCTAATATACAATACATCCTAATATACAATAAATCTTAACTATCTAAAATACATACCCCAATCTATTTAATATACAATAAATCCTAAATATCTAAAATACATAACCCCTATCTATCTAATATACAATACATCCTAATATACAATAAATCCTAACTATCTAAAATACATCCCCCAATCTATTTAATATACAACAAATCCTAACTATCTAAAATACATACCCCTATCTATCTAATATACAATAGATCCTAATATACAATAAATCCTTACTATCTAAAATACATACCCCAATCTATTTAAGATACAATAAATCCTAAATATCTAAAATTCATACCCCTATCTATCTAATATACAATAAATCCTAATATACAATAAATCCTAACTATCTAAAATACATACCCCAATCTATTTAATATACAATAAATCCTAACTATCTAAAATACATATCCCTATCAATCTAATATACAATAAATCCTAATATACAATAAATCCTAACTATCTAAAATACATACCCCAATCTATTTAATATGCAATAAATCCTAACTATCTAAAATACATACGCCTATCTATCTAATATACATTAAATCCTAATATACAATAAATCCTAACTATCTAAAATACATACCCCTATCTATCTAATACACAATAAATACTAATATACAATAAATCCTAACTATCTAAAACACATACCTCAATCTATTTAATATACAATAAATCCTAACTATCTAAAATGCATACCCATATCTATCTAATTTACATTAAATCCTAATATACAATAAATCTTAACTATCTAAAATACATACCGCAATCTATCTAATATACAATAAATCCTAACTATCTAAAATACATACCCCTATCTATCTAATATATAATAAATCCTAACTATCTAAAATATATACCCCTATCTATCTAATATACAATAAATCCTAACTATCTAAAATACATCCCCATATCTAACATACAATAAATCCTATCTACATACAGAAACCCTAATTCTAACCTAAAATAAAATAATTAAGACCACTTACATTTGCAGATGTCCCTTCAGATGACCAACCTAGGGGGGGAAAAAAATTAGTACAACACATTTACATAAAATAAATAAACATTATAAACATTCTAAATATTCTACTCACCTTTCCAGCATGTCCCGTCCTTCTTCTTTTCTTCTCCGGCGCGACCCCTGTTAAAAAAACATGTTACATCAATGGATTGTTCCAGGGCCCAGCCAGGGCAGAAGAGGAGGAGGCCAGGGACATCGTGGGGAGGTAAGCACAATGTATACTATGTTTATTTTACTTTATTTTGTGTCTATATGTTGTATTAATGTAATGCGTTTTTTTTAACAGGGGCCGCATCGGAGAAGAAAAGAAGAAGGACGGGGACATGCTGGAAAGGTGAGTAGAATATTTAGAATGTTTATAATGTTTATTTATTTTATGTAAATGTGTTGTACTAATTTTTTTTTGTTTTTCCCCTAGGTTGGTCATCTGAAGGGACATCTGCAAAGGTAAGTGGTCTTAATTATTTTATTTTAGGTTAGAATTAGGGTTTATGTATGTAGATAGGATTTATTGTATGTTAGATAGGGGGATGTATATTAGATAGTTAGGATTTATTGTATATTAGATAGATAGGGGTATGTATTTTTGATAGTCAGGATTTATTGTATATTAGGATTGATTGTATGTTAGATAGATAGGGGGTATTGTATTTTATTTTATTTGTATTGTATTGTATGTATTGTATTGTGTATGTCTTTCCTTTTCAGGTGTGTAATTTTTTTTTTCTGTAGTGTGGGGGTTGTAATGTATTTTTTTAATTTTCTGTAATGTTCCTTTTTTTATTTTTTGTGACTTAGTTTTTTTTTTTCTGTCATTAGAGTGGTGGGGGTTTATTAGGGGGTAGGTAGTGTAGGTAGGTAGTTTAGGTGTTAATAGATTAGTGTAGAGGGGGGTTAGTTTCGATTTAATGGTTTATTGGGGGGTATAGTGCAGTGTATTGTTTGTAGTTAGTTCCTTGAGGACCGGGTTGTAACTGCCCCATAAGGGTCATAATATACCCTTATGGGACTGATGGGGTTAAATAGAGGCTTATGGGGGTCTGTATTGACCCCCATGAGTTATAGGGTTAATTAAGAGCTTATGGGGGTCTGTATTGACCCCCATGAGATATTGGGTTAATTAAGTGCTTATGGGGTCTGTATTTACCCCCATGAGTTATAGGATTAATTAAGTGCTTATGGGGGTCTGTATTGATTCCCATGAGTACCGTGGTTAATTAAGTGCTTATGGGGGTCTGTATTGACCCCCATGAGTGACGGGGTTAATTAAGTGCTTATGGGGGTCTGTATTGACCCCCATGAGTGACAGGGTTAATTTAGTGCTTATGGGGGTCTGCATTGACCCCCATGAGTTATATGGTTAATTAAGTGCTTATGGGGGTCATATTGACCCCCATGAGTTACGGGTTAATTAAGTGCTTATGGGGGTCTGTATTGACACCCATGAGTTATAGGGTTAAATAAGGGCTTATGGGGGTCTGTATTGACCCCCATGAGTGACGGGGTTAACAAAGTGCTTATGGGGGGTCTGTATTGACCTCAATGAGTTATAGGGTTAATTAAGGGCTTATGGGGGTCTGTATTGACCCCCATGAGTTATAGGGTTAATTAAGTGCTTATGGGTGTCTGTGTTGACCCCATGAGTTATAGGGTTAATTAAGGGCTTATGGGGGTCTGTATTGACCCCCATTAGTGACAGGGTTAATTAAGGCTTATGGGGGTCTGTATTGACCCACATGAGTTATTGTGTTTATTAAGGCTTGTGGGGGTCTGTATTGACCCCCATGAGTTATAGGGTTAATTAAGTGCTTAAAGGGGTCTGTATTGACCCCCATGAGTTAAAGGGTTAATTAAGGCTTATGGTGGTCTGTATTGATTCCCATCAGTTATGCGGTTAATTTTAGTTGCCTGGGGTTACTATTTTTTAGCGCGAGTCCTTTCAGGACCTTTACGGTCCTTTAAGGACCCACGAGGCGGGAAATTTCAAATTTTAAGTGCAGCGGGCTCACGATCGGTGCTGATCGGGGATGCCCACTGCAAGGGGTTAATGTGGGGGGGGGCTGCGGCTGTCCCCATGGACCCCTGCAGCAAGGGGTTCATGTGGGGACACTTCGGTGGTCGCGGTGGGGACCCCCAGCATAGAAGGGAGTTAATTTTAGGTGCAGCGGCAGGGATTGCTAATAAAGTGCCGCGGACCCTTTAAGGAGCCACGGCGGGGAATTTAAAACTTTTAAATGCAGCAAGGGCCTGATCTATGCCGATCGGCGGACCCCCGCTGTAAGGGGTTAATGTGGGGACACTTCGGGGGTCCCGATAAGGACCCCCAGCATAGAGGGGGGTTAATTTTAGGTTCCGCGGCCGGGATTGCTGATTGTGTGCCACGGGCCCTTTAAGTAGCTGCGGCTGGGAATTTTAAAGTTTTAAATGCAGTATGGGCCTGATCTATGACGATCGCGGACCCGCGCTGCAAGGGGTTAATGTGGGGGGGGCTGCAGGGGTGGGAATGTGTATAGGGAGCAGGGGGAGTATCACACGGCTGTCTCGGGCTGCTCCGAGGCAGCTCATATGTGGTTTAGGATCCCTTGCTAGCACTTTTTGTGCCCGTAGAGATTTTTCCAAGGTGCGAGATTCACCTCATAGATTTAAGGCTGTGTGTTTCTCCGTAGCTCTCTCGGAGCTTATTCTCAGCCATTTTTCGAAGTCATCTCGCAAAGCAGGCCGCGGGGGAAGTATTAGGGTTTTGAGGGAACTAAGAGGGTTAATTTAATAAGGCCCCAGGTGAATATCATATACACCATCATCCTCTCACTTACCCACAAATGTGCACTACTCACACGTAGGTAACACACATCCCATGTAAACGCTGCACACCAATGAAAAGGATATGTAAGATCCCTGTATTAGACAAGGAATAGATGTATGATCTCTCCCTCGTCAAATCCATGAAGCTCAAATATCACTTTCATTGATGGGCAACATCAAATGTGTGTCAAATACTTAGAGAATGCCCCTAAAAATGATTATCAATAACAAAATATATTTAAAGTGAGTAAACATCCAATAGAGAGCCAGTGTATGGGAGTGCCCACTGCAGCATATGCAGATACAGACGCTGAAGGGCTGAATGTGCAGTGTAGTGTTCTAGCCTATCATGCACCATGTTTCAGCAGGATGTTACTAACTATTGCTGCAAGATGGTCCCACATTGGTTAGTATAATACATCATACATCAAGTTCAGCAGAGTATGTTCATGCAGAGGGCAAACCACAGCAGGATTAATTATATTGATATGCGACATAACTAACCAAGCTCATAATAACGATCATATGTATTAAATGATAACTCCACACAATATCAAATAATTCAAGCAGATATGTTTTAAACATCACATATATATAGGAACACGCAGCAATCAAATGATCATACAATTTTATTAACTCATAAACTGTTTTCCCATTTCAGCACTCAGGAGGTCCAGTTCCTCCATGGAGCCCCAGGCAGGCGCATGGTTGAGAAAGAGGAAGAAACTGATTATGTCCCAGATGGTATTTTTTAGATTTTAATTAGTAGAGTCTACAACATTGACAAAATTTCCCAATATTGATGTATTTTATCCACCATGCAAGTTGTAATTGTTACTTAGTAGAATGATTGCTATTAATTTTTTTTTGCTGTCATAGCTGTCAGGGTTGTTTAGCAAGCTTATGAGGCTATATGCCTTCCAGATAGGAGCATCCATTTGATAGACGTATGTTTTTTTATTTTCTTCCTTATCTTAAAATTAAGCATTAATGAGCAATCTTATGATCGCATATTTATTGTGACTGTAACTGGAGAGCAATTAGAAGCTGTTTTGTTCAGTTTTTGTTCTGTCTTTGAAGTCGTTTTGGCAATAGGGGTTTGTTTTTTCATTTTAATAATAAAAATAAAGTTGCAATGTTAATTTGTAACAATGCACAAATGGCTGTGGACTTGTATAGTACTACAATACTATGTACAATACTATCAAAGCCAGCAGCACTACATGTGTTAGTTAAGCATGTCATCCTCTTAACAATATGAGAGCAGATACTTTTGTCTGATGTGATTAACAGGCATATTTAAGTTTTCTGGATTATGAGTGCATCTGATAGAGGAGTCGATGCAATACATCTGTATTATTATACAGTATTACCTTTAACTATTTGGGGGCTTTCCTATTAACCACAAAGCCTCTTGTCCTCTTGGGATTCACTCACACCACACATATAATACTAATGCACAGTTGGATACATTTATGACTATAACAAATATTTTCTTGTTATATAGTAATCAATTTGTCTGTGTGTTTCTAATGGTTACTGATTTGGGATATCAGTATACATTTACATAACAATTAGATTTTTGTATATGGATCATTTTCTGGATACCCTGCCTGTGTTAAGGTATGGGGGATGTGAATAACTTATCTTTTTAGTAATCATCTGCATGTAGATTTTAACTACATATGGATAACAGCATAATCTATTTCAACAATTAATGTTTGATGGTGATACTTGTCTTGACACCGATGTCTTCATTCATATGATTATTGTAATCCTATGTTTTCATGTCAATAATCTCAAATTAATTAAAAATCAATGTTGTTATGGCCAAGTGTTTATACTTCGCATGTTAAATCTGATGTAAATATCCTTATTTAACATGAATTCACATATTGGTACACACAGCCCCCTTAGATTTGCATTTAATGTGAGATCAGCCTTATTTTATATCAAAAACATTGTTGTACGAACAATACAACCCATTACAGTGACATAGGTGTGGTTTACAAGTGGTCTCATGAATTAATATGGTCAAAGTGTGTTCAAGCACTATTCTATATGTTATGATCACTAAATTCTAAATAATGCATGAACAACAGTAATACAGATTTTTTTGTAGTTAATACATTAATGTATTTATAACATAACACTGTTCTGAATTGCCATTCCACTGAAAGGTTTTTAACAATATGCCATGTATTATTCATAATTAATACAATAAGCTATGACTTCACATATTTATTGTTGTTATACATATTGTCACATGCATCGGCGTGGGACTGCACAGGACAGGTTTACCCAAGATTCCAATTGATGGAGGTAAGTTTCCTGAGGCTCCTTCTGCCTCTCGACAGCCTCCTTGTACTGTTGCTGGACATCCTCAACAGCTACAACACATTAATGCAATATCCCATGTCATAATGTGACCCTGTGTCCCTGTGTCTATAACACCCTATCCCTTACATGCTACCTAACTCAACATTGCGCCTGTCCTGTGCTTAGTAATTTTCCTGTTGAGATTCCCCTCCAGCATGGATGACTGCCCCTCATTTAGCCACACTCAGTGTCACCAATTCCTCTCTTTAAGACTAGAGGTTGCCCATGATGACATTTCTCACACCAAACAGTATTATGTAGATGACATACCTTTCCATGGATGTGACGTACATTTTCGTTCTCAGTACTGTTATGAGGTTAGGATCAATACTGAGTATTGCTTGGTGTGTGTCTATCACGTTAATAGGCCAAGTATTGAAGCATCTGTTGTAGGTCATGTGGGTTTCCTTATTTGTATTACCGATTGAGTCCTGAGGTTTATGTTACCCTTGAGGTTGATATGTGTTTTATGGAGATATATTATTGCCAATAGTTGATGTTCCAATATGTTTGCTAACTCAAACATACATAATAATTAAAATATATTTAAATACTACATTTGTGCTCCTGGGACTGTTAGGTATTAGTTTCCAATGCAATTGCATGCTTTTTTTAGAACTGTACTGTCTATTTAACTGCATTTGCAGGTCTCGGAAAGACTTTTAAAATAATTTATGGGTGCTCTTCAGTGCACGTAAATATGTTTTCTAAAAATCCATAAACTTACAAGTAGTGAGTCATGAAAAAGCATCTTGTAATATTATGAATGTATGAAAATATTATGTATGTGGGTTGTTCTAGAGAGTTTTAAGTGACTCACTCGCAGACATGAAAAAGAGTGAATTGAACAGACAAATAACACTTTTAAGCATGGTGTAACTTTACAAATAGGGAATTGTATAGGCCCCTTAGTCTTTTTCACATAAGAACGAATGGTACATCCACCGTACATCCTCCACAGGAGATTGATCCCCTAAATAAGGTTTTTTTGTTCTCTTTCCAAGTGACTTGAAACCAAAAGTTATTTTTCCTATGGAAGCCAAATTCAGGTTTTTCAGGAAGAGCAGTTTTAAGTGAATCAACTGTATATAATACATACTAATGGTTTATGTCATATCTTTTAGCATGTAAATTTGTACTGTATAGGTGGTGTTAATTCTAAAATTATTAATATCAATATATTTAAACAATATCAGGATGTGCACAACCTTCCTTCAAAAAACTGTTAGTTGCAGCAGTTTTTATAAATAATGAGGCTTCAACATCCCCAGTTTGTGTGTCAATGATTTTAATATCCAAAAATTAGAAAATTCAAAATTCAATGCTAATCTATATATTACATGTATCAAATTCAGATTATTGAAATTAAAAACATTAATTAATTCATCAAGCATTTCTCTAGAGCCAGTCCACAAAAAGAAAAGGTCATCTACGTATCTAGATCATTTTGCAACATATTTAATATATTTCTCCATTCCAGGTGTAAAGACAAATGCTTCTACCACCCCAAATACAGATTATCATATGTTAGAGTGCATGCCCTACCCATGAACGTTCCTCTTAATTGCAAGTAAAATGTATTATCAAAAACAAAATACAGTAGTTTATGGCTTAAAACTAGTTTCAATAAACCCCATTAGAAATCATTTCTTTCTTAACTATTATTAGTAAATTCTTCCAAGAAATACTTTATGACTCTACAGCCTGCAAAAAACGTGTATATAGTGACTCCGCATCTCATAGTACAAGCAACATAGGTTAATTGATCCCAATTCCTTCTAATTTTTTCAAGGTATGCATTGTGTCCCAGATATAAAACAGTAAGTCAAAGACCAAACGTCTCGCTCTTGCATCTACATATTTATTTGCTGACTCACATCATGAATAATTCCCTAACCCAATAGTTCTACCTGGAGGGAATTAGAGACAGATTAGATTAGATTAGCAAATAATTTTCTATAACAAACTGAAACATTTACCCGTATATACTCGAGTATAAGCCGACCCGAGTATAAGCCGAGGCACCTATTTTACCACAGAATACTGGGAAAAATGAGTGACTCGAGTATAAGCCGAGGGTGGGAATTGTGCTGCTCCCTGTGTCCCTCTTGTGACCTCTGTGTCCCCCTCTTGTGTGCCCTTTTCTTGTGTCCCCCTCTCTCCCCTGTGTCTCTTCTTCGCTCTCCCTCCCCTGTGTCTCTTCACCCCTCTCCCTTTCCTGTGTCTCTTCTCTCCTCTCCCTTCCCTGTGTCTCTTCCCCCCTCCAATATCACCCTCCTCAACCCCCCTCCTCATTCTAAATCTCCCTCCTCAACCCCCTCCTCAACCCCCCTCCTCATCCTCCCTCCTCATCCTCAACCTCCCTCCTCAACCCCCCTCCTCATCCTCAACCCCCCTCCTCAACCTCAACACCCCCATCCTCAACCCCCCTCCTCATCCTCAACCCCCTCCTCAACTTCAACCCCACTCCTCATCCTCAACCTCCCTCCTCAACCTCCCTCCTGCGTCGGCACCCGGTATATGCTAATGACGTGACGTCACATGCGTGCCACGTCATTAGCATTGGCCGGGTCAAGACGCCAGAAGGAGCAAAGGCCGGAACAGAAGCTGCAGATGGAGGTAAGTGAAGGGAAAGGGAGAGGGGGAGGGATTTGGAGGGGGGTTTAGAATGAGGGGGGGGGTTAGAATGAGGAGGGGGGTTGAGGATGAGGAGGGGGGAGGGAAAGAGACATGGGGGGTTTAGAGAGACACGGGGGGTAGAGAGACACGGGGGGTGGTTAGAGAGACACGGGGGGAGAGTGACTCGAGTATAAGCTGTGGGGGCCCTTTTTAGCCTTAAGAAAAGGGCTGAAAAACTCGGCTTATACTCGAGTATATACGGTAATTGGGTATATACTTCACTCATGTACTTCTCTAAAGTCCACAGCACTATATTACCCCCCATTATCACTAGTTTTTATTATTGTATCATCCCGGTTTCTATTTTGCTAATAGCATTCTCTTCTTCTTTTGTTAAATTATTTCCTGTTTTTCTGACATACCAAGTTCAAAAATACTTGGATTGATCGGGATATAGAGATGATGCAAACTTTTGATCTTTATGTTATCTTGCCAGTTTTTGTCAGAATAATTGTTTTCTTCTATTAGTGATTCAAAAAACTTAAAAGTCTGTTTGTCTTCTTTTTTAAATTGAGTATCCAAATTAAAAACCTTATATAGAACTAAACTCACAAATAAATTTATATATTTTATACTTTGTCAGTTGGAATAGTAAGTAAAAAGGTAAGGCCACAGAAAAGTACAGGTCTTTGTGTATCTGAAAGTACTAATAAATATGAGATTGATAATATTTAACTCATCCCTTTCCTTAAATCTCCAGACACATCTGTGATTCTCCCCTCTTAATATTTCTCAAACTAAGGCAGTCTTACATACTGTCTCTTTTTTGTATCTTCAGATCAGCAGTAAGATCAAAAGTCGCCATTTTTATTTGTTTTATAAAAATGTGCCAAATGTATATAGAAGTGTGTTTATATGCAAATTTAATATTCAACTATTTTGCACAACTGTCTTTATTTATTATAATCCATGGTACAAAACACATATTCTGGTAAGGGTGATTGTGATGACAGCTTTGATGGAAGAGAATCTTGAGTTGAAGGGCTGTTGTGTTTGCAGGTTGCAGAGAGAACTTTTGCTATCTGCATGAGATTTGCGCTGTTTGAGCTGAGAGCAACTGGGAGCTCAGGAACTTGGTAGTGCAGAATAAATAGCAGGGAGTGGAGCGCTGTGGAGCCTACAACCACTAGACCAGAATTAAAGACTTCATGAATGGTCAATGTTAGACCACCAGAGGAGTATCAGCAGGAGCTGAGTAGCTACAGAGCGGCACTACTGCTTCCCATTTGAAGTCCTGAGCAGACTTCCTTCCAGGGAACCCCTAGCACTCCACCAAAGAAACCTGCAGAGGAGAGTATCTAACTGGTAGAATCCATTCATTCACTGGTCTAGCTGGTCCCTCCCTACAGTGTTGGTGCAACCTTAAATAAATGATAAACAATAACATCACTTGGTTATATTACATTAACAAACAAGGATTAAAGAGAAGCATTTGATTAATTAATTGTAGCTTCACATTTCCAAATGATTTGTGTTTATTTTTTTATATATTAAGACTTCTTCTTTATTAGAATTTCTAAAACTAATATTGTTTTTTTACAAAAAGAAACAATGGGATTTTCTTGCTCACAAAAAAACATTATAATAAAAACGTATTCATTTCATCGTGCTTTTCGTTCAATCTGCATGAATTAACAAAAATGGATTAATAAAAACAAACTCCCCTTATTCTACTTAGGACCCGATTAAATTAAGTCTGCGGCTTGAAAATTGCAATAGTTACAGATCGATTAAATTGAAACAGCCTGCAATTACATGGCTAAAAGCCCAAACAGTAAACCATGCTTCCAAATGTAGCATGTCAGGGCCTGAACATGATCAATTAAGCAAGGCCATAAATTACAATTTAGTCGGAGCCAATAGTAAATGAGCTTGTCAACATTACGTCAATAAAACATGGAGGTTAAACCACAATCATATATATATATATATATATATATATATATATAATTTTTTTTTATTCTCTTAGCACTATTTAAAAAAAGAATAAAAGGGAAAGGAGACACAGCAAGACTCCATGCTGCTAGCTTATAGAAAGACTGGGAGGAAGTAGTAACTCAATCCACAGGATGCTTGAAAGTAGGACCATGTGAGTGTGCGTTCTTACCACTTTATTGCATTTGGTATATTTTTTGTTTCATTTTTATATAATTTTATCGCATTGACTATATTGCATTATTTTATTGTGTCTTTAGGTCGAGATAATCTCAAGACATTGACATTTCTGGAATAAAACATTTTTTATCTGCACTATTCGAAGGCAGTCCGCATCTTTGTTCCCCTTCCCTTTTTTTCTGTTTCCTAATCTGGATCATTGGATTCAATCACAGCTCCTCAAAGAAGCCACAAGCCTGTGCAGCATCTACTGGGTGAATTTTCCAACACAGTACATAATTCAGGACTTAGTTGACTAATAAGAAGCTACAGACTTTGAACACAAAAGGGCTACTACATAATTGATTTTGGAGACCAACAGGAACTCTACAAGGTCAGACTTTGGTGATCCATACACTTATTGTCATTGGAATCCACTACATTTTATTCTATACTCCCTACTATTGGACATTTAAAGGACTTTCATACACATGTGGACAAATTTACTTAACGTGATACCCTGAGTGCTGCAGCATTTTAGCTTTAGCATATCCAGTTTAGCTATATGTGAATGTAGATAGATAGAAAGATGGATAGATAGATAGGTAGATAGATAGATAGATAGATAGATAGATAGATAGATAGATAGATAGATAATGTAGATATATAGATAGATAGATAGATAGATAGATAGATAGCCTCTTAGAGTTCTTGTAAATGATCTTCAACGAAAAAAAGAAATGCAACATGACATAGATATTTTTTAGAATGCGAGAATTAGGTCTAAAGAATATTACTCATTTAGTCTGGCTTCCTTGAAATGTACAATATCTCTTCATTATATGCCAAATTATTAAGTGAAATCTTTTCTAACTTGGCGTTGTTCTTCAAAATACATAAAAAAAATGTAATATATTTGCAAATATACAAAAGCTAAGTGAATAATAGCTTCAATTTATGTATTGTGTAAAAAATGTACTAATTTGTACTGTAATCATCTCAAATGACAAAATACATATCTAATCTGTACTTTGTTATTCATAACTACTGTAGTATGAATACTGATCTAATGTAAGCAAATTATTTCAACAATGTGTGGATAGTAACAACGTATCAATCCTCTTTTTTTG
This sequence comes from Discoglossus pictus, assembly GCA_027410445.1. Lineage (NCBI taxonomy): Eukaryota > Metazoa > Chordata > Amphibia > Anura > Alytidae > Discoglossus > Discoglossus pictus. The sequence continues at coordinate 96,214,134 of CM050166.1, read as the reverse complement.
TATTTTCATTGGATTGTAGAATTACAGCTACGTTTTGTATACTTACCTTGTACTGTGTGATTTGAGTAAAGAGAATTTGGATTATTGATGTGAATTAATCTAATTATATACAAAGATGAAGAGAGAATGAAAATAATATAATATATCATATTACAGCTGCTCAAACCTGCAAGATAAATTCAATCTTAACTCTTTAAATCAGCTGTGCAAACTCTGAAGTTTGGTGTAAAGGACTGCCCATGTCGCAGCACATAGAAGTTCTGTAAAGTATTGCTTTTAATAATATACTAATATTCTAACTCTAAAGTGCCAAAATGTGAAGGGCTGAATTTTCATCTGAAGCACACCTAAAGGACCACGGAAGTCTGAGAAAAATTGTCAGTTTAATGAATATTCTACTTTATAACATATTTTCTTTGATTACTACATTATAAAAATAAAGGGATACCACTGTTTACTGCACACACCAGCCACTATGCACTGTTTTGACCCTGCAATAGAGGACAAAGTGCTTGATTCAAGTCAAAGCCTGCAACTTGTGCAATGTAGGCCTTATGTCTGCTGGCATACTGCAAGCTCCCATTCTTCTCCTATTACAATGCTATTCAATTCAGCAAGGGCATGAGTTATGGGCCGAAGCTCCAAGCCCGTAAAGCCTATTTTCACCTGTAACGCTTCAGGGTATCCGATCCAATGAAGCGCCCAAAATCAATAAAGGCTGTAAGTTGCAATCCAGAAACAGGTCAAGTAATTAATAGGAAGTGGATGACGCCAATCAATGCCGCTGGAACTGGTTTAAAAGACTGCAAAAAACAAAACCGTAATTCTTTGACTGTGCTGTAGCTGAGAAAGTCAACAAACAGGTCTAGGCGTTGGTGGGTTTTTGAGAGAGATAGACAGAGACTGAGAAAAAGATAGAGAGTGTTAGAGAGAGATATAGAGTGTTAGAGAGAGAAATAGAGAGTGTTAGAGAGAGAGAGATAGAGAGTGTTAGAGAGAACGAGTGAGAGTGCGAGAAAGAGAGAGAGATAGAGAGTGTTAGAGAGAGAAATAGAGAGTGTTAGGTAGAGAAATAGAGTGTTAGAGATATTGAGAGTGTCAGAGAGAGAGAGTGAGTGCCAGAGAAAGTAATAGAGAGTGTTAGAGAGAGATAGAGAGTATTAGATAGAGAAATAGAGAGTGTTAGAGAGAGAGAGATATAGTATTAGAGAGTTTGAGAGTGTTAGAGAGAGAGATTGAGAGTGCCAGAGAGAGAAATAGAGAGTGTTAGAGAGAGAGATAGAGAGTGCAGGTGAAGGGGGGATGTGCCCCCAGATGTAGGCAAACAAGGTGTTGGAGCAGAGGGTCGGGGGCCTGATCCCGGGGGGGGGGGGGGGTAGTAGGAATGAGGGGCAGACCCCAGGGAGAGAACAAGGATGACAGGAACAGTTAGCAGGGCAAGAGGTTGGGCCAAAGCAGAGGGCCCGCAATTATAGCCCAGAGGTGACAGAAACCCTCCTCCAGGAAGTCCATAGTCCACAGACCATAGCATCATCCATGGTGGTTGGGATGTGAGGCCCACCGATAAGGCACGTGACTGGAATGGGGTGACTGCAGCTGTGGCTTCATTAGGGGTTGCAAACATGTTGTTAAGTCAGTTAAACACCGATATGATGACTGTCGGATGAAGGTGAAGAAAAAGATGGCAGCAGAGGCCAGAGCAGCCTGTATACTGGTGGCGGCCCACCACTCAACATCACCTACTGTGGATGGGGGCGGACTATCAAGGAGCCAGCAGCAGTAGTGGGCCTTCAAGGACAGTTGGACACTGGCTTTTAGGAAACCCTGTAAAGTGTGTATCATATGCACCATCACACCCTCATATGCACACACATAGATAACTGACATCCAATAGCACTGTAAGATTTCTGGTTATGACTACGGATACATGGGGCAGCAATAACCATGTAAATATTATAATATATTATATTATTATCATATTATCATAATTGTTATCAATGAAATGTCTGTCCAATACCTATAGTTAAAATGAAGTTGCCAATGCAGTTTGTGTTAGTGTTGTGAGTGCTGTTTGTTCAAAGTTAATATAAAACAAACAGTTTAAATATCATATATATTGCTGAGAATTGGTAACAGATTGATCAGTCTCACACACTGCACAGCAGATTCAGATAAGCATGTGTCCTAATGAACTGCAGATGGCACACCACACCAGCTATTTATATATATATACAGGGAGTGCAGAATTATTAGGCAAATTAGTATTTTGACCACATCATCCTCTTTATGCATGTTGTCTTACTCCAAGCTGTATAGGCTCGAAAGCCTACTACCAATTAAGCATATTAGGTGATGTGCATCTCTGTAAGTAGAAGGGGTGTGGTCTAATGACATCAACACCCTATATCAGGTGTGCATAATTATTAGGCAACTTCCTTTCCTTTGCAAACATGGGTCAAAAGAAGGACTTGTCAGGCTCAAAAAAGTCAAAAATAGTGAGATATCTTGCAGAGGGATGCAGCACTCTTAAAATTGCAAAGCTTCTGAAGCGTGATCATCAAACAATCAAGCGTTTCATTCAAAATAGTCAACAGGGTCGCAAGAAGCGTGTGGAAAAACCAAGGCGCAAAATAACTGCCCATGAACTGAGAAAAGTCAAGCGTGCAGCTGCCACGATGCCACTTGCCACCAGTTTGGCCATATTTCAGAGCTGCAACATCACTGGAGTGCCCAAAAGCACAAGGTGTGCAATACTCAGAGACATGGCCAAGGTAAGAAAGGCTGAAAGACGACCACCACTGAACAAGACACACAAGCTGAAACGTCAAGACTGGGCCAAGAAATATCTCAAGACTGATTTTTCTAAGGTTTTATGGACTGATGAAATGAGAGTGAGTCTTGATGGGCCAGATGGATGGGCCCGTGCCTGGATTGGTAAAGGGCAGAGAGCTCCAGTCCAACTCAGACGCCAGCAAGGTGGAGGTGGAGTACTGGTTTGGGCTGGTATCATCAAAGATGAGCTTGTGGGGCCTTTTCGGGTTGAGGATGGAGTCAAGCTCAACTCCCAGTCCTACTGCCAGTTCCTGGAAGACACCTTCTTCAAGCAGTGGTACAGGAAGAAGTCTGCATCCTTCAAGAAAAACATGATTTTCATGCAGGACAATGCTCCATCACACGCGTCCAAGTACTCCACAGCGTGGCTGGCAAGAAAGGGTATAAAAGAAGAAAATCTAATGACATGGCCTCCTTGTTCACCTGATCTGAACCCCATTGAGAACCTGTGGTCCATCATCAAATGTGAGATTTACAAGGAGGGAAAACAGTACACCTGAACAGTGTCTGGGAGGCTGTGGTTACTGCTGCACGCAATGTTGATGGTGAACAGATCAAAACACTGACAAAATCCATGGATGGCAGGCTTTTGAGTGTCCTTGCAAAGAAAGGTGGCTATATTGGTCACTGATTTGTTTTTGTTTTGTTTTTGAATGTCAGAAATGTATATTTGTGAATGTTGAGATGTTATATTAGTTTCACTGATAAAAATAAATAATTGAAATGGGTATATATTTGTTTTTTGTTAAGTTGCCTAATAATTATGCACAGTAATAGTCACCTGCACACACAGATATCCCCCTAAAATAGCTAAAAATAAAAACAAAATAAAAACTACTTCCAAAAATATTCAGCTTTGATATTAATGAGTTTTTTGGGTTCATTGAGAACATGGTTGTTGTTCAATAATAAAATTAATCCTCAAAAATACAACTTGCCTAATAATTCTGCACTCCCTGTATATATATATATATATATATATATATATATATATATATATATATATATATATATTAATATAAGCCATGATGCACAAAAATCATGACACAGCTCAATGTTTATCTGCGGGAAACAATCACCACAGCCAATTACAAGTGACCATGATGTCAGGGATATGGAAACACACAGCAAACAAGGAGGCATACCCCGCCTGCAGAGACACAGGCAGTGGTGGTGAAGGAAGCCGAGGGCCCGGGCCCATCACAGAAGACTGGGCCCTCAGCAGCAAGATCATTGTGGTAAACACCCCCTGGGCCCTCACACCCATCACGGACATGTTCCCAGCCCTTTCAAATGACTGGAAGTTTATTGAGCCACCAACCACCTGCAGGAATGTCGAGCTAATGGGGACCACTGTCAACAGGTCCACTTCTGCCACTTGGTGACATTCCAGAAATACGTGTGCCAGACCCCAATCCTCTCCCACTCCTGAATGGGCCACAATAGTTATTGCCACAGCAGTGGTTGTCCCAGCCCAGGCACATCACTTTGGCTGAAGCCTACGTGAATACACTCCAGCCTTCTTTTCCACAGGCTCCACCACCACCGCAATCATAGCCTGCGGCCTCCTCATCTCACCCCTTACTGTCACAGACAGCTGCTACACAGCCACCCCAGTTGGATGCACCCCTCAATCCAACACCTCCTGGCTGTGGTAGACGGAGGAAGAGCGTGGTCACAGAAGGTGTGGTCCCAGTGCTCAGAAAGAGGAAGTAGGTACAAATGTCCCCCAGGTCAGTGGTTGTCAAAACTCTCCCCAGGACCCACCACACAGACCATATTTCGCGAAACACTGTGTGAATACACATGTGAAGCAATTTGAGGCTCCACCATCTGTCAAATACTCTTTGCCTCATTTATTGTTTCACATAAATCATGGCATATCTAATGGCTCCTGAGGAGAGGATTGAGAACCACTGCTCTATGTCCTCCTCATCCACACTTCACAATGAATATTATTTTGTATTCATGTTGACATATTAATGGCTGGCTACAGAGTGTGTACACATATGGTTATGTTGAATATTTCTGCAATTGAAGTTCAATGTGGATTGCCATTGAGAAGAGGTGCTGCAGTCAATCCAAATAGTGTTCTGATTCATATCTTGTTCTTGTCTCTGTAGGTCTTAATAGCCCAATCTCAGGACCTTGAAGTCATGTTCCTCAACATCCTCTTTCTGTGTCACAGATTCTTCTCATCAATTTCGGATTATTCCTTAATATCTGAAAAATATCTTAATAGATCTGTATGGTATTATCCATGATTATTTTTATCTGTTTGATTGAACAGATATAGACAAGTTGCAAGTGCTATGCAATTGAATGGTTTCTTCAATTACATGGAGTGATTTCTGATAATCCTTTTTTTCATCAGATTCCAGTTGCGGTGGTGTAGTGACCACATGTGACCTGGTAATGCTATGGATCAGGCTTATTCTAAAATATGACATTACCCCATTTAGGTATCCCCTTGTTCACAAGCACAACCTCTTGCCCTTCTGGTATCCGCCTACACAACACCCATGATATTAATGCACAGTCTTGCCCATTTGTGATTGTGCTCTGTGTATGAAATAAAGCTTTGTTATACCGTTTTCACTGTGTCAATCGTTGGGGTTTTGGGACACCACATTTGTGTCACATTCCTTTATTTGTAAACTAATGAGCTTGGTTACTATGCAATAGATTAATATATGCATAACAATAATAATAATATTCATAATAATATTATAAGATATCATATAATAATATATTTAATATATAATAATAATAATAATAATAAAGGGTTAATACACATGCAAAGTCTTATTTGTGATAGTGTGGAGTATCAATATTCCCCTAAAGGCCTTATAGGAATATGACAGGTGATAATGTGAATTGATTAATAGCAAAAAACCTACTGGGAAGTCACCAAATGATAATGGGTATACATCTTGGCACATGGCCACTTGCAATGGCGTGGGACTTTCCAGGATGGGCTTAGCAGAGATTATCCCTGATGGATGTGAGTTGGCTGTTGCTCCACATGCCTTTGCACAGCCTCCATGTGTTTTTGCAGCCCTTCCTGATGGGTTAGAGTAGATTAGTGTGGTGTATGTTCCCCTGGTCCCCTTCAGGATTGCTAAGTGGTGGTGGTGATGGAGCTTCTGTACCTCAATGAAGCTGTGAGCTGTACCATGTAGGGCCACTGTAGGTGGGCTGGTTATAGCAGAGGCAAATCACAGTCCACTAGAGAAGGAACTGGCAACCCACTCCAGTATCTTTGGCATGCAAACCTTGTGGATATGCAGAGACATTAGTGAGTGTGCTGCAGTCCATAGGGTCACAGAGAGTCGGACACAACTGAGGGACTCAACAACCATTTGTAAAATATTCTCCTGGTACTTGATATATGCCATGTGGGGGTGTAATTTGGCCACTATTTGTTGTCCCAATGTAGATGTGATGAGTGAAATGTATATAAGATGATCTTTGTATTTTTACGTTCCAAATTAGAGGCTCTGTGAGTGAGAAAGGGTTAATATGTCAGCCATGTGCATACATTTGTGTTGCAATTTAATTAGATAGTGTGTCTTTAATAGCTTTTAGCATGCTGCAGCATGGCTTTTCATATTGGCATATGCATGACCACTACAACCTATAAGGAAAAAAAATATATATATATTTTTTTTCAATATTTGAAAGCTGGGAGTTGTTGTGCATGTAATTGTTAAGCCTTCCATTGTTTTCCCCATGTTTTAAAGTGCATTGGTGTTTTTATATTGTGATTTATAGTGTTACAAACTAGTCTGTAACCCCTTTGGGAGTCCTATTTGGAACAGGTAAGCTTTGAGACGCCATTTGGTGTTTGCGGGCTTGAGTGCGGGTGCGGTGTTGAGCGATTTTTGCAATTGAATAGCGATTTGTGATTTTATCGTTCGGAAGTCTTTTGGCTGTGAAAGATCAAAGGCTTCGGGAGGTTGTAAGTTCTCGGTTTAATTTTTGCAAAGTTTTCAAGGCCGTAACTCGTAACCCATTTGGAGCCTGCAAAAAGACACCAATTGAATAACATATTAACTTGCTACTTCACTTACGCGCTAAAGTAACATGCAATAGCTCAACTGAATGAGGCTCAAAGTTTCCAGTATACCATAATCCTCTTGCCTTACTACCTGTCCTCTAGATCCTATTCCATCACAGCTCATCCCTACCCTCTCTGCCACACTAATCCCAGCTCTCACACACCTCTTCAACCTTTCCCTAAATACTGGCAAGTTTCCATCTTCTCTAAAACATGACACAATTACACCTATTCTCAATAAACCCTCATCTGGCTCTGATTCTGCATCTAAATATTGCCTTATCTCTCTACTTCCCCTCGTTTACAAACTACTGGGGCGGCTCGTCTACAATTGCCTTACTCATTTATTTCCTCTAACTCTCTTCTTGACACCTTCCAATCTGGCTTTCGGGCCCAACATTCCACTGAGACAGCTCTCACAAAAATCACTAATGACTTGCTCACTGCCAAGTCAAAAGGTCACCTTTCTATTCTACTTCTTCTGGATCTCTCTGCTGCCTTTGATACAGTTGACCACCCTCTTCAACTCCATATCCTCTGCTCCCTCAGCATCCGTGACACTGCTTTAATAAATAAATCAGAGGATAACATAAAAGCCAAGTAGCAATTTGACATTATTCACATACAATCATACCCAGTTAAAGGGAAAAGAGAAGAGGAAAAGGTTAACATTACATTACATTATAAGAAAATAAAATATTAACATCGAAATAAAGTTAACCAAAAAGATCTATCCCCTCTTGTGGGAAAGTCTAAGGGTAGCCAGGTTACCTACATTTTTCCAATTTTCTAGGGAACAAGTTTACCTAAAATAAAACTGTTTGGTAGGCTCGGTCTAGCAGAACAAACATCTAGAGCCTAAGTAAGAAATGAACAGAAAAGAAAAAAAAAAAAAAACACAAACTATGATGTATAGACACAGTATAGCCCTAAATGAGCTAAAACCATATAATGAATGAGAAAAATAAAAAACACTGTTGACTACACAATACGTTTAAATTCAAAAAACATAATTTTGTCTCAAGGGTATTGAAGTATAAGTCCTGATGGTTACCAGCTCGGATCCACCGCTCATCCCACCTCCTCCAGCCCCCGGTCCGCAGCTCCAATGTGAGCATAGCGAGAGATAGCACAATGTTGATTAAGGGTATTTCACGAGATAAGGGGGCTATAGGGAGAATGAATCCAGGGATTCCATATCTGGAGAAATGTAGGCATATGGTCCTCCAGTACATGGGTCAGCCTTTCATTTATTGCAATGTAATTCATCTTATTAATGACTGATTATAGTAAGAGTGGGGGGTTTCCACTGTCTGGCTATATGGCTTTTTGTTGCTAGCATTAAGTACTGAAGGAGTCTATTTTGGTATTTCGATAGTGAGTAGACAGAGTGCCCTAGCAGGCCTATATCAGCCTTAGTCCTAATAGGCGTGCCAAGTATGGTGGAGGCTAGATGGAAAACCTTGTTCCAAAGAGACTGCACCAGGGGACCTGACCACCACGTGTGGAAAAAGGTTCCAGAAGTCTGACAAGCTCTAAAGAAGTTAGGATTAGGGGAACGTTTCCATCTAAATAGTTTATCCGGGGTGATATATATCCTATGAAGAACCTTAATAGAGGTTTCCAGAATGTTACTGTTCAAAGATCCCCTAGTTAGGTTTCGCCAAGAGTTTTGCCAATTCTCCCAATCCCACTTACAATTTAAGTCTTCTTCCCATCTCTGCATATATTTTGGAAGGGGGGTGGCTGGAGGAGAATTAAAAGTGTCGTACAGGATACCCACAATACCTTTTGTAAGAGGAGCAGACAGGCATAGCCTAGTAAACCAGTTTGAAGTCTGTTTACCTAATGTATGTTCTAACGTGGAGAGTAAGTGTTTAGATCTACAAAATGTATAGTGTTCCTGAATGGGGATATTGAATTCTTCTTTTAGTTGGGTGTATGTTAAGGTGGTGTTATCTTGATACCAGGAATTCACCATCAGTCGGTTATGGGATTTCCACCATAATAAAGAGGCTGCAGGGAGAGTATCCGGGAATCTGAGATTGGGTATTATGGGAGTAGGAGTGGGGTATCTCGGGATCAGCTGAAATTTGTGGATAGCCCATGGCCATATAGTTAGGGAATGCTTTATATACGGGCTGTCCAATTTACCCAAACATGTCAGTGGGTTTGGGATCCATGGAATGGAGTCCCACATGTAAGGGGCCATCATAAAGTTCTCAATAAATATCCAAAGAGGTTGGTGAGTGGGGGAGTGCGCGATTGGAACAAAGGCCAATTGTGCCGCTTTAAAATATAATTTCAAGTTGGGGCAAGAGAGACCTCCTTTTGATTTATGGATAAACATAGTTGATTTAGAGATACGATGTGGTTTATTTTGTCATATAAATTTAAAGATTTGGCGTTGTAGTTTGTCTAACTCCATGTAATTCAAGGCAATCGGTAGGGATCAAAATAAATACATAAGGCGGGGAAGGAGGTTCATTTTAAAAGAGTGGATACGTCTTAACCATGAGATAGGGTGTTTTGTTCAGTAAATTTTGGGTGAATGTTTTGTAGATGGCCGTATAGTTGGACTTGTGGAGATATGCGGTTTTATGGGTGAGATTCACACCCAAGTATTTAATATGGTTAGAAGGCCAGTTAAAATTAAAGTGCTGATTGAAAAAGGTTACGTCTGTGGGAGGTAAGGAGATATTTAGAACTTCCGTTGTATCCACATTTATGTGGAGCCCAGAAATTTTACTGAATGTTCCCAGTAAGTAAAAGAGGGCAGGGACTGAGGTGCAGGGATCTGTCAATGTACAGAGGACATCATCTGCGAATAAGGAACATTTAAAGTGATGGTGGCCTATTTTAATGTCTTTATTGTATACACTTGATCTAATAGCCTGTGCTAGGGGCTCAACGGCTAGAGCAAAGAGTAAGCGGGATAGAGGGCAGCCCTGTCTGGTCCACCTTTGAATAGTAAATGAAGCCCTTGCTTCACTAGGAAGTTTTAGGACTGCTTGAGGGGATTTATAATAGCTATTAATCATGTTCATAAAATGTCCTGTAAGGCCGAATTTCGACGAATACTGCTCTTAAATAGGGCCATTCTAGAGAGTCAAAGGCCTTCTCTATATCCCGGGCCAGAAGGCAAAGGGGGGTACGGTTTTTACCCGCCCAGTGCATGGTATCCAGAATCCGCCTAATATTATCCCCTGCTTGCCTAAAGGGGATAAAACCCACTTGATCCTTATGAATTAGTGAGGGCAGAAATTTTGAAATTCTATCGGCCATCAATTTAGCAAGTATTTTGACATCCCCATTTAGTAGCGATATAGGCCTGTAATTTTTAACCTCCAGAGGGTCTCTACCCTCCTTTGGAAAGAAGACCATGTTCGCTTGGTTTAGTTCAGGTGGAATGTTGTGACCGTCTAAGATCGCATTAAATAAGGTCACCAAGAGAGGAGCTAAAATTTCGGCATATTTCTTGTATTGCAAGTTAGAAAATCCGTCAGGACCTGGGGCTTTACCTATTTTCAGTTTTCTAATTGTCTCCAGAATTTCCTCCACCGTAATTAAAGAGTTCAGGCCATCTCTCTCCTGCGCCGAAATATGAGGGAGGTTGTAAGACTCAAGAAAGGTGGGAATTTGATTAGTATGTTGCTTCTGTGTGGAAGAGTAGAGCTTTTGAAAAAAGTTGGTAAAGGTTTCTTTAATCTCATTTGGGCTATAAGTGATGTTCCCAGAGGGGTTTTTGATCTTAAAAATTTGGGAGTGGGCTAGCTTCCCTTTTAATTTTCTAGCAAGCAGAGAATCCGGTTTGTTAGCTTTTGTGTAAAATTTATGGCCCGTCCATCTCAATGCTTTTTCAATTTGCACTGAAAGTATTAAATTCAATTCTGCTCGTAATAGGTCTATTTGTTTACGGCGTTGGGTTGAGGGATTGGTCTGATTAGATTTTTCTAAAGTTAAAAGTGACGCTCTGATCTCAACTTCCCTTTTCCTTTTTTGTCTGTTGTGTGCAGAAGACAGTTTAATGCAAGTACCCCTAATAAAGGCTTTGTGTGCTGCCCAAACCCACCCTATGTCCGTGCCTGGGGTCAAGTTATCTAAAAAGTATTGGCTGAGCTCCGAGGCAACCTGGTCCTGAAAGATTTGATTGGAGAGGAGCATTTCATTGAGCTTCCATGTATAAGGGGGTTTGTATACAATGCCCAAATCTAGGGACATGTAGACCGCAGAGTGGTCGGACCAGGGACAGGGGCGTATTTCGGAGGCAACTAAGCCATTCGACAAAGAAGAATCCATTAGCAGTGTATCTATTCTGGAGTATGTGCCATGCACTGGGGAGTAAAACGTGTACTCCCTTTATCCCTGATGTTTCAGCCTCCAAGTATTCAGCAGATGAAGCTCCTCAAGAGATCTATGGATGCTCATAAGTTTTTTTGAGAATCTATCTCCCTGGGGCTTAGAGGACCTATCCATGCTAGGGTCTAGAACCAAGTTGATATCCCCCCCTAGAATGATTTTTCCTGTATCTAATGATTTGAGATGAGCAAGGAGTTCAATGAGAGTATTATGGTGGGCGGTAGTGGGGGAGTAAAGAGCTATAAGAGAGATCCTAGTATTCAGAAGGGATCCTGTTAGTAAAATGTAGTTGCTCTCTGGGTCAATTTCTGTACTCTCCACGGTGAAAGGGAAGTCTTTATGAAGTAGTATAGCCACACCTGCCTTCTTAGTGGGGCAAGTTGAGGTTATGAAGTAGGGGTATGATTTGTGTAGGTAAGAGGGGGCTTTTCCTTTAGCAAAATGAGTTTTCTGCATAAATATTACTGAGGGACGAAGTGATTTATATGAGATAAACGCTTTACGCCGTTTGAATGGGGAGTTAAACCCTTTAACATTGTGAGTGAGAAAGGTGAAAGACGTGTCAGTCATTATACCTGCAGGATTCATAGATGCTCAGGAAGATGTTGCGAACGTCGCTTAGCTCATGGCGGCCGAGGACCAGAGGCGTAGGAGGAGCGAGGGACCGGAGCCAGACAACCCAGGATGCAGGGGAGAAAAGAGACAAAAAGAACAGTTTAAAACCTTGAGAGAATATCCAAAAAATCAACATTTTATCAAACAGTATAAAAAACATCTACAGTATAGTGAGAGTAAATCCTCACTAATAATTTAAGGCACACGAAGTGCCGACTGCAAGGAGGGTATCTCCCCAACCTTGGAGTGCCTACTAGTGAGGTGGGGTAAAGTATAGGTCCAGGTGTGTATTAAAAAGTTAAACTAATGGACCTGAAGGGCCCGGCCAGTAGTTACAAGCTGCCGGATAGGAGTGTCTTTGGGTTTAAGATCGGATTTAAGTTAAGGGGCCTGGGGAGCCCCAGTCTACTAGGCCTGCCCAGTGCCGGGGGGGGGGCAGGGGTGAGTGGAGACTCGGACAGGGCCCTTACTGGGGAGGTTCGTGGATCCACCGCGGGTCTGAATTATATGGGAAGATCTAAGCGGGCTTGATGTTGCCTTGTATAGGGGAATGGGAGGGGGGTTAGAGCCCTTTCTCAGGCGTATAGTGGATGCAGTTTAGGGTCCGGCTCCTAGGGACAATAAACAAAGGGAGCATACTAAACCTGGTCCAGGGTGAGATCAACCTGGTTTGGGTAAGAGAACCAAGCAATCTAAAGTTCCAAAGTTGCCTTGGTAAGTATTAAGGAGTTCAGCATCTCCTCCTGGGAAGTGCAAGCCTAGAATAATGGCTCCGGATTGTGAGTCTTAAGTAGTCATTGATGAGTATTGGGGAGAGCAATCCAAACTCAAATTTTAATGGATGAGGATCGCACAACCGGATTACTAGGAAAGTCCAGCAAGGTTTTAGAAAAGAGTGTAGAAACGTTTGGTGTGACCTCTATTCGGGAAGGCCTCCGGGGTCGCTTAGGTTTCGAGGCTGTCACCCATTGCGTAGTCGGACGTTGAGAAGGCGGTACATTTGTAGGTTCCACCAAGCTGGGATCCAGAGAGTTTGATAGTTCCGACAAGCCGGGATCTGGGGCTAGATGGAGTTGAGCCAGGAAAGCCATGCATTCTTCAATTGAAAAAGCTGTATAAACCGATGAACCCACTTGAAAGGAGAGGCTGAATGGGAAACCCCATCTATATTTTATTTTGTTATGAATGAGGATTGCAATTGCGGGCTTCATGAGTTAACGTTTCCAGAGCGTGGATGGTGCCAGGTCCGCAAAGACCTGCAGAGTGGAGCCATCTGGACCCTCAATGGAGAGGGACTTTCTGGCTTCCTGTAGAAGAAGGTCTCGCATTCTGGCAGAGAAAGCGAACTAACACATCCTTCGGTTGATCAGAGCTCGGGGGACCACCCAAGGCTCTATGAGCTCTCTCGATTTCCCAAGCTGACTCTGGGTGCGTCGGTAAGATGGACTGAACAGTCGATTGCAGGTACGGCAGAAGATTAGTTACCGCTTTAGGGATGCTGCGGAAGCGAACATTGAATCGTCTCGAGCGGTTCTCCAGGTGCTCTAGCTTGGCTTCAACGGTGGAAATTTGCAATGAGTGTTGGTCAATGACTTGTCTATCAGAGGATTGTGACTCAGTGATTTGGTCTGTTAGATTTTCCAGGTGGCTGATGCGCTGACCCAGGTCCTGGATTTCCTGCTTGATTTCCCTGACCGCCGTGGACAGGTAGGCTTGCAAGAGAGCATCTATTTTTGCCACTGTCGCTTCTGTCAAGTCCACAGGTGGGGGGCATACCAGGACGACCTCGATGTCCGAGCTGTCTGATGAAGTGGGATCTGGCCGCGGAGATGGAGCAGGTGGAGGGGCTTGCATTGGAAAATGCTCCTTAATTCCTCTAGATTGCTGGGTTTTCTTGCTGGACTTCCCCATGATGGATAGGAAGATATTCTTTTTAACGGGTGGCACTGATGCACGAAGCTGTGAGAGGACACTGTCCAGGCTGACAATCAGGAGGCACAGGGATAGGCTTTTTTTTTGTTAACAGGTATGGATCATATCCGTTAAGCCCCCGTCCCATTCATATCACACCAGCAAGCCGGGTGCCCTCAGGTATAGAGACTAGGTGTTCATCTGTTAGGTAAGGATCATGTCCAAGAGGTCTCCAGCCTGGTCATATCAGGTCACTGGGCCCGGGGCCGTCAGGTACACTTATAGTGCTATTCAGGCATTCTGATAGGAAGACTTGGCCGATAATACAGCGTGTAGAGAAACAAGTCTTGTCCCATGAGATAGCTGAGAGGAGCAGGTAATGATGAGGGGTGCAGGGAGTGGTTAACTGGAAGGCCTTATAGCTCTCAGTCAATGTTGTATGGAGCTGCAAATACTTTGTAGGCCCATCAGATGGCAGTGTGGTGTAGTTTTATTGTTGCAGGCCTGAAATTTGCCCACTAGATGGAGCTGTGCAGATTTATTAAGTGAGCTATTTCTATCAAGTTGTTGTGTTCAGACCTTTGTCCAAAACATGTTGGGCGTGCCACCCAAGGTTGTGCCATCCACCCCAGAGCAAGTCTTCCAGCCCTTGGAGTAATTCCCAGCCACTATGTTTGATAAAAGACAGTTCTGGCAAGAATGTACTGTAGAGATAACAAATCACAATGGATTTTCTTTTGGGCTTATAGTCCTGGAATGCTGTAAATCACCAGATACAATAGATTAGGGCTTTCCTTGCTTCTAGGCCTTTAACACTTTGCAGTCACTGGGGTTGAAAGGGTTAGGTACTCCTTAGTTGTTCATCACTTTAGCTCTTAGCATCCCCAGATTAGAGGGTATCTGTGCAAGCATGTTAGCTTTTGTTTCTTGCCTTTGTCAATATGAGTGTGGGCAGACTTTGACTCCAAGCCCTTTAGGCTTCACTCTAGAATTGGAGGTGTGGGAGGTGTATGGGGCCCCTGGATTGGAAGGTCTGATAAGGGGGTGATAATCTGGAACCTTATAAAGCAGAAATAGTCTGCATTACTTTTTTACAGTCTCCCACATAAAATGCATGGGTTATATCCGTATTATATGAGATATAAGCTGCTGGGTCTTTTTTTTATTTTATTTACATAATTCACAGTTATGCAGTTTATTGTGAGTACAATCCAGATTTTATTCTATATCTACAAATTGTTACACAGAAAAGATCTCCAATAGGGTAAGGCATCTAGATTAGAACTGTATAGGTTTGATCCAGACAAGCAATCTTGGTGTTTACCAACCTTAAGTATGGATGGTGTTTATCAGAGTCTCCTTTGTTCTGGTTCACCAGCAAATCTCAGAAGAAAAAGTTTCCAAACTTGATTTTTAAAACCAGCTGGGTCCTCCTGTGCACAATCCTGGTCATATATATCAATTTGGTGATAGATAAGTCACTTTATATATGGTCTTAAATGTTTTTTCAGCAGAAACACACATCCACTTTCATATATTATAGCTTTGAGAGATAAGCTGCTGGGTCTTCTCTTAAAAAGTAGTACAGCTTATTGTGTACTATATCTTTAGATTATTACACAGACTAACTAGATCTCCAGTAGTGTAAGGTAAAGAATTGTATAGGTTTGAAACAGACAGGCAATATGAGTCATTACCAACCTTAAGTAGGCATGTTGTTTATCAGTGTTTCAGAGTCTCCTTTGTTCTGGTTCAACAGCAAATCTCAGGAAAAAAGTTGCCAAACTTGATTTTTAAAGCCAGCTGGGTCCTCCTGTGTGCAATTCTGGTTAAATATGTTGATTTGGTGATAGATAAGTTACTTTATATATCATTTTCATGCTTTTTAAAGCCTTATTGCAGGGAGCTCTGTTGTTTTGCTTCCTTCTCTGTTTGCTGCTAGCCACACCCTCGTGCTTTTTCATGGTTAACATCATACCTACACGATCGAACATTAAGAGTCACCTTCTCTGGCACCTCTTCTTCTCCTTATCCTCTGCCTGTTCGTGTACCCCGAGGCTCAGTCTCTTCTCCATCTATACATCCTCACTTGGTACCCTGATAAAGTCTTTCGGATTTCAGTAACATCTCTATGCAGATAACACTCAAATCTACCTCTCAGCACCAGATCGATCTTATTTTCTTCTAACACATGTTTCCAACTGCTTCTCCAGTATATCCTCCTGGATGTCCGCCCACTATCTAAGAATGAACTTATTTTCCCACACTCTACTACTGCTTAAATCCCTCACATCTCTCTCACTGTTGACAATGAAACCCACCTCCCAAGCCTGTTGTCTTCAGGTTCTTTTGGATCCTGCCCACTCTTTTTATCCCTCACATACAGTCACTAACAAAATCATGCCTTCTCCTTCTAAAAAAACATTTCCAAATTACGTCACTACCTAACACAAGACACAGCTAAGATTCTAATACATTCTCTCATCATTTCTCATCTCGACTACTGCAAATCGCTTCTTGCTGGCCTGCACACCTCTCGTCTATCCCCACTTCAATACACAATGAATGCCTCCACTAGACTCATCTACCGCACACAACAATCAGTGTATGCAGCACCTCTCTGTCAATCACTCTGCTGGCTTCCCTTAGCCTCCAGAATAAAATGTAAAATCAGGATCCTAACATATGAAGCCCTCAAAGACAGTTCACCCCCTTATATCTCTGCTCTTATCTCCAAATACTCCCCCACCTGCTCTCTTAGTTCTGCTAATGACCTTCTTCTTTCTAGCACTCTTGTCACCTTGTGTCATTCCTGCCTTCAGCACTTTTCGTGTGTTGCCCCTATTCTCTGGAACTCCTTGCCTAGCTCTACCAGACTATGTCTCAGCCTAAAAAACCTTCAAAACATCACTAAAAAGACATCTGTTTAAAGAAGCCTATAACCTTCCACCCTAACATGCACAATACTTCTCTCACAGTCCTGTACCACACCAAAACCTTTAGATTGTAAGTTTTTAATCTTGCATGGAGCTTTGGGGAAAGCACTATGGACATGAGATTCTAGGCTCAAAGACATGGCCTTCCATTCTTTGCAATGTGTTTATATTGTTTTTGTCTCTGCCTGGAACTTAACCCATGTATAGAGCTACGGAATATGTTGGTGCATTACAAATAAACAATAATAATAATAATAATAATAATAATATGTAATATGGGCCCATATATGCTAATACTCTTGTATTCACTTGGTTGTTAGATGTAACTGATGAATGTGTTTTCAAAGTTGTCAACATATGACAAAATTAAATACAGAGGATAAAGCATGTTTGGTTTGTTTTGAATAATTATGCAAATGCAGCATTATTAAAATGAAGGTTATGGTATCATACAGTTAATAGCAAAATGGCTCCACCCATAGGGTAAAATGCAATAGCCTAAAACATGAATCAGCTGTGTAATCTCTTTAATAATGTATTCATAGAATAAATTATGTTTAGAAGTCCTTTAAGCACTCTTGCTATGTACACACACAGAGAAAAAAAGATAAACTAACACAGAGACAGACAAACACACAGAGAAAGGTAGACACACACAGGCACAGTCACAGAGACAAAAACAGACAAAAACAGTCATACAAAGAGACATACAAACACAGAAAGACTCTGAGACACATAGACATAGAGACACAGAAAGTATTAGAGACAGACAGACACAGAGACAAATGCAGACACACAATAAGTCAAACACAGAACGTAGGTCGTGGAAGAAGCATGATGTGGAAAAGAAAATGATATATATGTCAAATATGTGATTTATACACTTGATTGTTATGGATTGGATTATACACATATCAGAAGAATATATCATTATTAGCAGTGTGAGGGCAGGGTGTCCCTAAATAGATATATAATTAGTAATTGGCATATATTACTTCATGTAAGGTACATTTAATTGGCACTTAGCACTTTAATCACTTTATGTATGAGAGGTAAGTACAGTTTAGTTTTATCACTATAGGTAACGGGGGGTAAATGGTGGATCCCCAGTTCTACCATTAGAATAGGTAAAGATTATGTTAGGTAGGTTATAGTGTAGAGGTGATAAGGAGTAAGTGGTGGGCTCCGCTACCACCATAAAAGACGAGGGTAATCATTCACAGTTGTACACATATGTTTTTTGTACTTTATTTATTTTTGTAATCTTGTAATTTATTTACAGTATATGTATTAAACATAAGCCAATTAACTATTTTTGCATACAATTTTACTTACATTGTGGATTGTTATTTCTTGATGGATTGTGATAATTTGTCTATGAATGTAATAAATAGTCATTCACATGTGGGACTTTAGTTGATGACACATAGACAGATACACACAGAGAGAAACTCAGACAAAGACACACAGACACACAGCCACAGAAACAGAGTCAGAAACAGTAAGACATGAGCTGGAAGACACAGTCATTCACACATACAGACAGACACACACAGACAGAGACAAAAAGACGTAGATGTAGACGAGGACTATGAGGTATGTTTTTGCATGGGTTGAATCACCAAGAAAGTCTCTGGTTAGGCTCCTTGATCTTTGTCAAATCTTATGCAACTATTGTATGTGAAGTGACTTTACTCCCTTAGTCTGGTTATGGTGTATTCATTTCATACCATTCAATGCCCAGATATCATTACAGTAAGTGATATACGTATGTGTGGATGTTATCGTTTAACTTTTCTGGTGTGGACGTACCCCAACTAGGTGTTGGACCACATGGATAAGTTTTAAATAAAATGTTATTTATTCTATGTAAACATTTTCAAATCAAATAAATTATATTAGACAGTATAAAAACAGATGTAGATGATGTATTCTAGCTTGTATAGTGTATGTATAACAAATAGATAGACGTGTTTCTCTGCCTTGGCAGCTTCCTCAGAATCTGAGCATCCATCAATATTTCTACTAGCTCAACTCTGGAGAAGGGCATTCTTCATTCCTAAATCAATATTTTATCCAGTTGCCCCCCAAGGCAATTTTATACCTGTTTTCAGAAGATATATACTCAAGGAGATTGAGAAGATCTGCGTCACAAATCGTATTAAAAAATCAAATCTAAAAAGGGAAGAAATCAAATCTCTAAACCTCCTGAACAAAGATACCACAATAGTGATCAGACAAGCAAACAAAGGAGGGGGGGTATAGTGGGGGATATAATTTACCACTTACCAAAGGTCCACAAAAACCTATCAATCCACCAGTTATACCTACTGTGTCCAGCAGCATTTCTCTTACTGAAAAATTATCCCAATATGTCAACCACTTTCTAAAACCCTTGGTACTTGACTTGAAATCATACATTAGGGACGCACACCATGTTCTAGACTTCATGAAGTCTCTACACTGCCATGATTCCTACAGTTGGATGACTTTGGACGTCATCTCCCTTTACACATCTATCCCCCAAGACCTTGGTGCAGCAGCATCTAAAATATGGCTAGACATGGAAGGAGGGGTGGATGATATTCAATCTAACTTCATTCTGGACACGATTCTATTCATCCTGCAACATAACTACTTTTTGTTTGAGGGGAAATATTATCTAAAAAAAACTGGCACAGTGATGGGGAAGAAGTTTGCCCCAAGTTTTGCTAACCTATATATAGGGATGTGGGAGGACATCTACATCTGGAATAATAATCCCTTCAAATCCAATATCGTCTGCTGGAAAAGGTTCATCGACTATATCATTTTTGTCTGGCAGGAACAATCAACAGGATATAAGGATACATTTCTCTAATATGTAAATCAAAATAACAAGGATTTAAAATTTACTATGAATTAAGATAAGGTATCTATTCCATTTCTGGATATCATTTTAGCGGGCAAATACCAACAGATACTAATGGATACCTACACGCAACCAGAGGACATGACCCCAGATGAATAAAAAACATTCCGTCATGAGAGTTCCGGAGAATCCACGAAACTGCACACATACCAATGATTATCACCAGGAGAGTGATAAACTTGTGGAAAAATTCCTGGACAAAGGGTATCAAGAAGATATAGTCAAAAAGACACAAGCACAGTCCAGATAATTAGATAGAACAGTACTGATAAAGAAGAAAAAAAATGAAAAGAATGATAAAGATGTGAAGAATCAGATAAGATCCCTTAACAAGATATAATAGCATGGTCAAGGCTATAAAGAGCAGCACTGGGAAATTCTGGCCCATCTTATTGGAAGATGAAATCCTGAAAGAAATGCTACCGGCAAACCTACCATCAACTTAAAAAAAATCTGTAACCTCAAAGACCTGCTTGCCCCAAGTGAACTGAGATCAAACACTAAGAAACATCAGGGATCCTTACATATGCCACATGGGGGGCACATATAAATGTGGAACTAAAGAATGTGTTACATGTACCTACCTCAAAAAAAAAAAAGCAGAAAGGAACAAAATCCTTTCAACCCAGAAAATGAAGTCCTTTACGATACAAGACTTCACAAACTGCAAATCTTACTAAGTTGTGTATGTGATCACATGATACTGCAGCCAAGAATATGTCGGGAGAACCCAGAATACCTTGTAGACCAGATTTCAAGAACACTTGTACTACACGAACAGAGGACTGCTCATGAATGGGTTTTCAGCTCATTTGACCATGAAACATAATAAATAAATTAAGGGAGTGACATTACAGGTGATCCGACAAATCAGAAGAGGAGGAGATAAAGTACTCAGACTACGACAAGCGAAGACCTGCTGGATTCACAAGCTAGGCACACTTGAACCCAATGGCCTGAACCGTGATATAGACCTAGCTGCCTTTCTTAACTCATGGGAACGCCAGCTGGATCACCTTTACTACTCTGTATCTCTTTAACAACACAATACCTGAGCAAATACTTAAAGACGCTGTTTTTTGGCACCAGGTCCTTCATACGCGTGCTAGCAATCTCCACTAAAGATATGTACTACTTAACCACCGTACCATAATCCAGGGAGAAATCCGATCACCAGTATCTGGAGTCAGGAAGGAATTAATTTAAAAAAAAGTTTTTTTTTGTTTGCCTTCCTCTGAATTAATTACTAATTTAAAAAAATTTGATTAATAATTAATTAACAATTAACAACTAATTAATTAATAACTAATCCTCATATTGCAGATCAGAGGAGATCTTAAAAGGTTGAACTTGATGGACTGAAAGTCTTTTTTCAACATTAATTATTATGTAACTATGTAACTATGTAAATAAACACCCATATCTTTCACTCCATTAATTAATCTACATTACCATTTTCATTTTATCTTATTTACTGTAAATTTATCAGTTCTATATACTGTGACTGTGCAATACTATACATGGGGAAATAGGGCTCAGCACCCTTTGTCATTAATGATATATGTACGTGTATTATTCAAGTTACACTCCATTTCTTTATCTGTTATAATTTAATTATTAGTACTTACTCTGCATGTACTATATATGTACTGTATATGGGTCACATACATATATATATATACTATTTATAATAATTTATTTGCAATTTTATGTTTTCTAGTCTCACTATCTCTTTTCAATAATATAAATTAGCACATTCAGCTACTTTCTTTTTAGTGTATTTTAAACCCCTGACAAGGTCACATGGAAGCAATTTTTACTAGCACTTGTATTCATATATCCTCCATTACAGGGGAAAAGATACTAAGGAAGCTGCCAAGACATCTGTTTTTATACTGTCTAATATATATTATTTGATTTAAAAATGTTTATATTGAACATGTGGTCCATCACTTAGTTGGGGTACGTCCACATCAGAGACGTTAAAAGATAACATTCACACATCTGAATATCACTTACTTTAATACTATCTGGGCATTGGATGCTATAAAATTAATTTACCATAACCAGGCTAGCAATGTGAGCTCTCTTACCCTAGCCTTCTTGTCTTTTCATAGTTTTTGAACATTGAGTGAACAGTGTCAATACAGAAGAGCAGCAGAACTCAAAGTGCATGAAAGATCTGTCATAATCATCTGTAAGAACAGAATTGATATATATATATATATATATATATATATACTAGCGACTTTCCCGTCAAAAAATGACGGTCAATAAAAATTAAATGTTGTGAAATTTGTTTGCAACACAAAATGAGTCACCTACATTTGTCCCTTTTTTTTTTTTCTAAAAATAAAAACACATTAATTTTTTTTACTTTTTATTTTTTTAACTTTCAACTTATATTTCACAAACATTAAACTTTGTAACATGCAACTTGTATATAAAACATTCGTTCAACATTTTGTTAACAATACTACCACTTTTCAATACATATTTATCACTGAGTAACTGCGGACTATATTAACTTAGAGTAAGTAAATAGTTTTAACAATAACATGCTTTTTATCATTTCTAACATATTTGTTAAACTCTTGTTAAACTAAATTAGCATTGAATCCAGAGGAAGGCAAACAATAAAAAAACCCTATTGAAACTTGTCCAATTGTATCAAAGAGGGAAAAAAATTAATTCCTTCCTGACCCCATTAACTGGCGATCGGATTTCTCCCTGAATCAATACTTTGACTTTAAATAATAAATTTCCAAGTATTATTAAATACTTCAACTTTATACTAACAATACATATTTGACTATACCACATATATATTTAACAAACTTTTTTAAAAATTAAAAAAACACATATTTAACATCTGAAATTGAACATCAAACAATAACATTTAACTCATGTAAATCCTGAAAAATGCAGTTAATAGTTTTGTGGGGCCAATCATGTAAATATAAAACTTTGAACCCATTCAAATCTGTTTAAGGATATTTTACTGTTGTTTTTGTTGTTATTTTTTTTTAGTTTTTTTCAGTTTGTCCATTCTGTAAATATCACATAGATTTTCATAAGTGAAATAGTGGTCCCCTATTTAAAGAGTCCCAGAGTACTTTAATTTTGTACTGGAAGTCAAATCACTGTTCTCTATTTTTTTTTGTCCATTCTTTAGATGTTTTACGTGAAATATTTTTTTTTGTGCAATCATATTGAGTCCCATAAAATGTTGGCATTAAAATAAAAACATTGTCCTCTATCTTTCCAACACCTCATAGTAGACAATGTTTTTGGTGTAAACACATCCATCGTCCAATAAATGACCTTTGTTTCGTTTTCTTCAACATGCACTTTAATTTCTTTTGGATTAGTGCACCTTGAAAAAGCCACATAGAGTTGTCCATGTGCAAAAACTGGTTCCTTTAAAAAAATCCCAACTGACTTAAAAGTTTTTCCTTGGGATTTATTGATGGTCATAGCAAATGCCATGATAACTGGAAATTGTCTCCGTTGAAGGACAAAGGGCAAACCACTCTCACTTGGAGCTAAATCAATTCTTGGTATAAAAACTCGTTCACCTTTATGGGTACCAGTTATAATTTCTGCATGTATAAAATTATCATGCACAATTAATCGGGTCCCATTACAAAGTCCTTTTTTTGGATTCATATTTCGCAATAACATGACAATTGCGCCTTTTTTCAATTGTAGAATATGTGGGGGCATTCCAGATGGTGTTAACGAATTAATAAATTCGATACTAAAATTCGATTCACTGTCTTTATCATCTGACAGAATTGAATCTGCACTGTAATAATTCTTTTGTGGTGCATTGATATATTTTAAAATTTCGTTATTTACATTCAAGGCATCGATATTTTGTGATGTTAATATCACTTTGTTTGCAATGTCTGTGTAATCATCATTATTAAGAGTGTTTAGAAATATGGCTGATATGAGTGATTCATTGCAAACCATTTCTGATGGAATTTCAATGGTGTCATTTGATAAATGCTGTATTTCTGTATGTTTTCCATCTCCGATTTTAATGAGCCAGTCATTGAATTAATTTTGGCCTTCAGATCTCATAATTAATTCTAATTCGAGATGTGTAAATGTTTGCCACCGTTTACTGGTCTTGATAAATGTTTTAATGATCTCTGTTCTATTTCCGTGTGGCACAACAGGTAATGTTTGCCTAAAATCGCCTCCTAACAGCATCACCTTTCCACCAAATGGCAACTTATTATCCATCACTTCTTTTAAGAATCTGTCAATACATTGCAGTGCATGACATGACATCATTGTTGCCTCATCTATGATAATTAGTTCAGTTAGTTTAAATGTTTTTGCTTGTATGGAATTGAGTCGAATATCTGACACTGATGTTTCCAAAATGGGAACTGGCGGCTTAAATCCACTATGTACAGTTCTACCACCATCTAACAAAAGTGCAGCAATTCCAGTTGTTGCAAATGGCATAGCTATCTGACATCTGACCCTGTGATCGAATATAACTCATCAAACAATTGTACAGATAAGTTTTTCCTGATCCACCTGGTCCGTCTAGATAGAAATACCGGATCAGGTAAATTAAAACTTGCACAATTTAATCCATGAGCCAACAATATTTCTTGGATTTCCATCAATGTTTTTAACAGTGCTATTGGTTCTCTGTAACGTTTCAAGAAATCTTCTGACATGTTTAATTTAAATGTTTCCCACAAAGTGAAAGCATCAGGTACATTGCAAAATATACAAATTAATGCAAATTGTTGTCTCATTTGCTTAGGCATTTGACATAGTGCTGCTTCTTCCAGACACCTCTCCCATTCTGTATCATCAGCTATGAAATTTTGATGTCTTGCAGCTAATAGGAATGTATCATAAACTATGTCATTCACTATACGTAAATGCTCAAAACTCTGTGCACCGGGAACATGTAGCAGAAGTAATCTTAAGCTGAAACGTTCAATATCCCTTGGACTGATGGTATAAATGCGTTGCATGATTTTATGTGTATCTCTTCTTCGTTGTCGCCATAGACCATTTACAAATACATAGTGATATGGTATCTCTATGTATAAAAATTGTCTGGCCTGCGTATCGTGACAGTTTAATTTAAACCATGCAGTAAGTGTGGTATCTCTGTCTTCACTTTGATATAATGCAGGTCTTTCATTTCCTGCAGTAAAGCAAACCATCTGACTTTGAGGCAAATGTACAGCTAAACGATAGATAGCATGTGACCGATCATGCATCTCAAATTTCAAAAAGCGCCACATTGCTTCAGGAGCACTCACATACCGAGCATCTAAATAATTTGATAGTTCATCATGTAAAAATGGATTTTCGTTTTCATTTCCACCACCTTGTACAACAGCAGTAGCTGCATCATATCCTTTGTATATATATTTATACACATACTTAATTGATTTAATCGAAGTGCAAGCTTCCACATTGATGTGTGCATTGTACTTGATGAGCAAATGTGGATTGTATGGAACCACAAATCTATTATCAACCTTTTGGCCACGGATAATAGCTGTTTCTCCTTGTGTTCTTTTATACAAAGGATATCCATCACAATTTGCATAAGTTTGCATTTGAAATTGTTTTTGAAATTCTTTAGTACATTTTTTATTTTTCATACATGGTGAATTCGGATTCATCTCTCCACATGGGCCATGAATCATTCTATGAGTAACAATCTCCCAAGTTTTGTATATTTTTCTTGGTCTGGCAATTGTGCAGAAATTACTGAATCCGTTCTCTCTGCAGTGTTCAACTTGTCTTTTTCCTGCAGTATTAAAAGTATGTGAGCATGTGGCAATCCTCTTTTTTTAAATTCAATGGTGTAAACAAAAGCCACACATTGTCCAAATAAGTGTGCTTTAGTGATATCATGTATTAATGAATTGAGTTTGATTTTAAATACTCTTGCCACTAAATCTGGTCGGTCAGAAGTAGTTTGTCCCAGATTCAAATTTTCCTTGATCTCTGGCCATTGTGGATTACACGTGAATGTAATAAATAAATCTGGTTTTCCAAATTTTGTAACAATAGCCATGGCATCATTATACCTTTCTCGCATATTGCGAGGAGATCCTTGGAAAGAGGATGGCAAAATAATTGCTCTTCCAGCTGGGATGTCTCTGTTGGAAGCTAAATGTGCCACATAATCCATTAATCCACAATACTGTTCTACTCGTAATTTATTTTGTTGATATTTAATAAAATTTTGATTATTGGCTTCAACTTGTAAATATGAATCAATAATCCATTGTTGAGTGAGTTTTCCTCCATGTAAAATTGGATTAAAACAATCACGGATAGCAGTTTGTGCCACTTTATATTCCAGCATGGAAATATTAGATCTAATACGAAGTTTAGTATTGGGATAACTTTCTAATTGTAATTTTGATTCCCATCCTGGTTCCCCATTTGGAAAGAAAATGGGATATGTCATTGGATCTAAATTACAGCTTAATATATTGATGTTGATAAATGGTTGTTCTTCATTGCGTGGATATATTCTAATATCCCGCTGAAAAGGTGGTTGACCATCTTCATTTTTAAACACCATGGCAACCTCATTTACAGTAGGTAAATTATATCTTCTTTGATCAGTGTTGCGATCTCTTTTTAACACCATATTGACTCTTGGTGTAGGCAATTGATGTCTTTCAGCATGTTCCTGTTGTTCTTTTTCAAGCTGTGCTAATTGTTTGTATGCTTGACTATATGGGTTTTTTTGCATAATTTTATCCAGCTGTTCAAAGACTATGCGCAAACACTGTCTATTTTCTGGAAGTGTCATTCTTTGTTCCACAGCTTCCATTGTATCTAAGACATATAACTGTGCAAATTTCCTTTGCTCTCCTTCTTGCGGGTGTAAATGTGAAGTTCGGTGGTATATTTGACCTTGAACTCTAAAACAGTAAGGACCATGTCCTGGTACATTTTCTGCTAATGTTGCATCCATTGAAGCAAATGAAATTGCCCTGTTATAAGACCTTATGTTTTGTTTGAAATTATTATAATTTGGAAATGTTGGATCGCTCATAATGCATTCTAAATAATATGGAAATGGGTGTCTTACTGGAAGTTTCACCTTTCCTTTCTGACAGTAACTAATGAAATTTCCATCAGTAGGTCTTTCCTTTATAAAATGATAGGCCCCACAAAACTGACAAACCACATTAAGTAACCCACAATAATGAGTATCTACTTCTACTGCAGTAGTAAACACATTGTCATGCATTTCTTCAACATAGATATCAGACCCACTTTCTATATGTACATGTTTTTCTTGTGTGTCTACATTTAAGTCATTCTGCAAAATAGAATCATTGGACACTGGTTCACAGAGATGTTTTTGTTTACTTTTACGTTTCTTGGAAGCCCCAACACACTCACTTGCGGCTTTGTTACTCATCTTTCTTTTATTTAAAAGTCTCTGTCGATCTTCTTCTCGCAAGCGTTGTGAAGTTTCCGGTGTCTGAGCATCTCTCCACCTTTGCTTCCTTTCCCTTGCCAATCTTCTTTTGCGTTCAATTTTGTCTTCTCCATTCTCCGACCATTTTAATCTGTAATTGTAAATAGACATGTAATTATTGTTTGTTCTTTGTTTTGTATACATTTGTTTTCATTTTTGTACTGTTCCATTAAAGTAGATGAATAAAATAATAAAACATTTTAAAATATTGCACTTTAGACTGAAAGAAATGAAACCATTTTTCAAAGTATTTTATTGACATATATGAAATGGAAATAGCTGCACATATCTATCTTTATTTATTAATACTTCAATTCCATTCCTTCTTGATTGAATTCACAGCATACCATCAATTTATTTTTTTTGCAAGTGTTGTAAGCTTCTTATTTTCTTTAAATATTATTATTAATTAGTATTGTCTTTTCAACTTTTTTCAAGTTATGACTAAATATCATACATTAATGACTCAATAAGTACTCTCCATTTTCAAAAAATATCCATTTTCACCAAATATATCATATATAGCCTTTTTCTATGCATCACTACAAAATTAAATTTTATACCTGTGAGGATGCTGTTGATGTTGTTGAAAGGCAGCAAACGTCACACTGTCTGTTTATTCCCTTGCAGATCTTAATAAACTGTAAAATCAAATTGAGAATATTTTAAAATTTTTGCTTCATCGATATCATTAAATGTACATCAACAGACATATATTCGGCTACATTAAAAACCTAAAATCATATTTTTTTATATCTTGCTGTAGTAATATAATTCAAATTCTGTACCTGTCCAAATTATCCTTATGATGTTCAATGTGTGCAAACGTCACTATCTATGGTTATTCAGCTACAATTCACTGCAATTATACAAAATAGTCAAATTAATGTATAATCTGTTGCTTCATCTGTATCAATCAATGAGGCTCAACATACATATTTTTGCATAGATTAAAAACATGAAATAAATATATCAATCAATGAGCATGAACACACATATGTGAGCATAGATTATAAACATACACTCAATATTACTATTAGTCTTTAAATAAGAATCAATTAATCTGTATTAATCTTAAATTAATGTTTGACTAAATATAACGTCAAGACCTAAGCATGAGTCTCTTCCCTTTTTTTTTTTTTGAGTGTTCTTTTAAAATGAGTATGTTACAACTGAATTCTTAAAATAATGTACATTACTAATGAAATAAGAATCAATTAATGTTCATTAATATTAAACTAATGTGTGACTAAACCTAGCATCAACATATAAGCATGAGTATATAGCCTTTAATTTTTATTTTTGGTTTATTTTATACAAAATATATAAGAACTGAATTATTTAAATAATGTACATACATTAATAATTAATTAATCAACGTGTTCCCTTTTTATGCACTTTCTTAAACCTTAACCTTTTTTGATATTAATGATTAGTAATGACACATTATGAATGTTATTTACAATTCTTTCCCACAGGTAATCACGATATATAACAAAATAATTATTAAATTAATGTACATTAATAATTAATTAATCAATCTGTTGCTTTTTTATTCACATTCTTATACGTTAATTAATTTTTATATTAATCATTAATTAATTAATGTACATTATGAATGTTATTAACAATTTTTTCACACAGGTAATCACGATATATCCCAAAATAATTCTTAAATTAATGTACAATTAATTAATAAATGTGTTGCTAATTAATTAATGTACATTATGAATGTTATTAACAATTTTTTCACACAGGTAATCTCGATATATTACAAAATAATTCTTAAATTAATGTACATTAATAATTAATAAATCAATGTGTTGCTTTTGTATTCACATTGTTAAACGTTAACTAATTTTGATATTAATCATTAATTAATTAATTAATGTACATTATGAATGTTATTAACAATTGTTTCACGCACGTAAGCATAATATTATTTTTCTATTAATTACATTTCTTATTTTTTATTTATTAAGTAAGTACCAATTTATTAATTAATAATTATAAATGATATATTTACCTTTTTGTAATGTAATAATGCTGAAGCAGTATACTGAAGAGCTAACAATCTCTTGAGATTTCCCGGCATCAGAAAACGTCCAGTCAGACTGTCATCACCTGAGGAGAAAGTGTCAGTTATGTGTCAAGTGTGCCCTATATATAGGCTTTGTGCGCGAGACAAATGCATTGTTTTAGGCGGGAAATCGGCAGTTGCGTGAGCCAAATGCGTTGTTTCGGCGGGAAATCCTATGTGGCGCAAGACAAAGGTGGGAAATCTGTGTTAATGCGTAAATCTTTATTTGCGTTTCGTAAAATGTACTCGCTACTGTCTTTTTACTCATTGCGCGGTTAATCCGCATCCTTTATCTCGTTGTTTTTCTAACACATATACGTCTATGGCTGTGTTTTACACAGTTCGTAGTAGTATAGCCTCGTTTTCATTTTTTTCGGCGGCCATTTCTTTCTTGCTTAGCCGATTTTCGATCTTTGTAACTCGGCTAAATCGATCTAAATTGGAGTTCCAACTCACTTCCAGATGTCCTGCCTGGTTCCCCATGCTGTAAGTGACCTTTATTTAATGTTTTAGTGAGTATTTAGTGTTTCTTTTATTGTTTTGGTTCCGCCGCTTATCTAGTAATTTTTTTCACCTAGTATTTTTTTTCTAAGTGCTACGGTTTAACGGCTCGCTCGCCACGCGAGGCTCGCCTGCAATGAGCGCCTGCGGCGCTCATTGCCAAAGTGGTACGGTATAACATAACGGCTCACCTCGCCTGCAATGAGCGCCTGCGGCGCTCATTGCCAAAGTGCTACAATTTAACGGCTCGCCTCGCTGCGCGAGGCTAGCCTGCAATGAGCGTCTGCGGCGCTCATTGCCAAAGTGCTACAATTTAACGGCTAGCCTCGCTGCGCGAGGCTCGCCAGGCAATGAGCGCCTGCGGAGCTCATCGCAAAGTCGTTCGATCGGCAAAGTGGTACGGTTTAACGGCTCGCCTCGCTGCGCGAGGCGAGCCGGGCGATGAGCACCTGCGGCGCTCATCACTAAGTCGGACGCCCTACGCAACGCAGCGTGACGACGAATCGTAGTTAGACAATTATAATATGTGATATATATATATATATATATATATATATATTGATTTATATATATATAGATCCTTGAATAAAAACTGTTCATATAGACCAGCTTCTGGAGCTCTAGGCTATCTACTGGGATCAACTAATCCTGGTATCTACTAAGGGCCTCATTCTATTATCGGCCGTAAATCGGCCGTAAGGCTGCGATTCCTTGCGAGGGTTCAGTTAACTCGCGATTCTATTATACGGCCCCGCAAGGATCTCCTCTTACGGCCGGCCGCATATCTTGGAACCGGCCGT
The DNA here is from genome assembly GCA_027410445.1 of Discoglossus pictus. Taxonomy (NCBI): domain Eukaryota; kingdom Metazoa; phylum Chordata; class Amphibia; order Anura; family Alytidae; genus Discoglossus; species Discoglossus pictus. Next base: position 96,183,631 of record CM050166.1, on the reverse strand, counting down.
AAACTGTGAAATATAAAAACTCAAAAATAAATTCAAGCCTGCACTGTACAGCTCTGTAAATGCTAGGGATCATATTGGGGGACATGAGGAATAAAAGGAACCCACTCTCAAGCTTGCACATCTGCCCAAACCCGAGTTCAAATTAACTGTTTATTTGCCGGCTGCGGCGGGGGTGTGTCTGAGGTGCTCCAAGCACTCTGGACTTTTTACATGTATATTTTACGGATATTAAAAATGAAATATTTTACGGATTTGAGTACAGGATAATTATGTGCTATTTTTTCTAACACCTAAAATCCCTTTATAGTCTTCTCAAAGTGCAGGATGGCTTTATTTGAGCTATTTTATGTGCTTAATTGGTGCTAGCGAGACCTTTTTCCTGCAAGTAACTGCGGCTCGCTTTTAGCCTTGCAGAGAGGTTTCCCGGAGCAATTGAATTGCAAATCTCTTGCGGCCGTTTTAGATCAAAGGCTTTCCTCCGGCGCGATCGGCCGCAAGAGATAGCAAGGCACCGGCCGCAAGCCTGCCGGAGTCCCCGGCCGTAAGGGAATAGAATAGCAGAATAGCTTGCGGCCGGTCCTTGCGGCCCCGCAGCGGCTGCGGCCGATAGTAGAATGAGGCCCTAACTCTTTAAGACATATAGACATATAGATGGACAAATACTCCTACAGAGACTGACAGAAAAACACACACATACAGAAAGAAACACACACTGAATGGCAAATACAGACAAACACACACATAAAGACACAGACAGACAAAGACTGAAAGACAGAGACAGATAGAGACAGTCACACAGTAAGAGACAGACAGCAACGGAGACTGACACAGAGAGATACACACAGGCAAACTGACACACAAAGACAACCACACAGACAGAAACACAGACAGACAAATAGACAGACAAATCCACAGAGACACACACACATAAACAGAGACAGGCAGACAAAAACATACATACACATAGTAAAGACCTGACAAAGAACATACACACAGATAGACAGTAAGAAACACAGAGAGACAGACAAACACAGAGAAATACTCACAGACACAAACACACAGAGACTGATGTACACACAGACAGAAAGACAAAGATATAAAGACATACAGACAGACTCAAAGGCAGAGACGGACACAAACAAAAAGACACACAGACAGGAAAAAACAGACATAGACAAACACAAAGAGCCATACACACAATGCGACACAGACAGAAAGACACAGACATACTGTACAGAGACAGGCAGACAGAGACAGTCAGAGAAAGACACATACACACAGACTTTGACAAACAGACAGACAGAGACCGAGACTGGCAGAAACAGAAAGACAGACAGACACAGACAGTCACAGACAAAAAAAGCACAGAAACAGACAGACAAAAAAACAGGCAGGCACACCAGAAGAAACAAAGAACAGTCACAGAGAGACACATATATAGACACACAGACATACAGAGTTGGAGGTTTTTCAGTGAGAGCGAGAGAGTCAGCGTTTTGTGAGAGCAGTATATTGCGTTTTTTTTAATTTTGATTCATCTAATTATAATTTTACACTGAATCCTTGATTACACATAATAGCAATACACATAAATTAAACTTACATAGATACACATAGAGAAAGGTCACTCCATACATACACCCTTATCCCATCCCCCACACCCCGTCCCCCAACAGTTATTGAATACACATAATACACACATTTTTATTTTCCTCACACATATACAGAAAAACTTTTTTTGATTTATTCTTTTATTCCCTTTGGATTGAAATGGAGGGAAGAGAGTGGAGGGGAGAGGAGTGGAGAGGCGGGAAGGAGCTGAGGAGAGGCGAGGAGGAGAGAGAGGTGACCCTGGGGAATTGTGGATGAGAAGAGGAGGATCGGAGGAGTGGTGAAGGAGAGGAGAAGGAGGAGTTTAAGGAGTAGGTGGCGGAGGTGGTGGAGGAGGAGTTGGAGGAGGAGTAGAGTGGAGAGAAGGAGGTGGGTGGTGACAGGGCGGCCCTAGCAACAGGCATATATAGACCAGGGACAGAGGGGGAGGGGCCTGATCCCGGGGGGGGGGTAGTTCGGGGGAGGGACAGGCCTCAGGGACAGGTCAGGGAAGCAAGGATCCCCGTCCACAGTCGGGAGAGCAAGAGACTAAGGACAAGCCCCTGGCCCACAATTACACACACCACAAGAATGTGGTCCTCCACTGTGCCGAAAAGGTATGTGAGGTCCGTCAAGCGCCCTTTTTGATGGCCAAGGAGGACAAGCGCTATAATGAGAGGGAGAGGGTAGCCAAGGACCTTCTCAGCCTGGTGCCCACTGCTGGAGCAGCAGGACCCAGCCTCCATGTCAGGTGAATATCACATAAACCAATATGCCACCACATGTACATCACACACACTACACATATACATAATGACCAACAAGAACACTGACATGTCAGCTCTATGGAATTAACAAGGGATAGATGGATGCATCATTAAATCAATGAAGCTGACAGATCACTGTCATTCATGGGCAGAACAAGAGTAATAAACCAATAGAGAGCCCATGTATTGGTGTGCCCACGGCAGCCTATGCAGGTACAGACCGCAGCCGGAAGAAGATAGTGTTAGGAGCCAAGAACAATCAAGACCAAGAACCAAAGAACAGATTATATCTAGCAAATGATGGCTAATCTGAATTGCAAGTAGGAGAATCATCCAGGTTCAAGGCCAGCTGTCAGATAGTTAGGAATGAACATAAAACAATGTATTATAGAACATACTATTAATATATACATTTCTTTTCTATATTTCAGCAGCAAGGAGGTCTGGGTGGAGTGGTGAGCCAGAGGCGGTGGCGTTGTTTCCATCGGAGCAGGAAGTCGAGGAGCAGGCCTCAATAGTACAACCTGGACCACTGAGTTGGTTGCAGCTAAGCATTTATTGTGAGATTACACATCATTAGATGTGAATCAGGTGAGTTGATATATTGTTACAGTATTTAGCACTATACTATACATGCATGTTTTTTCTTTTTTTATCCTCCTTCACCTTTTTTTTGGACCACTTTTTTCAGATTTTTGTTTTGTCAGCATGTATGTGTGAAACTGGATTGGATTACACAATCCAGAGGTATATTAATCTGTTTCATTGAGCATTATGTACATTAATGGTTTCTTCAATTAAATGCAGTGACTTCTGATTATCCTTTTTTCATCAGATTCCAGTGGCAGTGGTGTAGTGACCACATGTGACTCTGGAAGGTGCTATGCATCATACTTATTCTAGACTATGACATTATCCCCTTTAGGTATCCCTTTTTTCCAACAATAGCCTCTTGCTCTCCCGGAATTTGCACACACCACACCCATGATATTAATGCACAGTCTTGTTCATTTCTGATTGTGCTCTGTGTCTGAAATAAAGCTTTGTTATACCGTTCTCACTGTGTCAGTGTGTTTTTAATGGTTGGAATTATGGGACATCTACATACATCCTATTTGTGTCAGATTCCTATATCTGTAAACTCATGAGCCCTAGTTATTATGCAATAGATTAATACATAACAATAATAATAATAATAATAGTAATAATATCATAAGATATCATATAATAATATATACCATATATCATTATAAAGGGTTAATAGACATGGAATGTCCAATTTGTTCAATGTTCCCCTGAAGGTCTGATAACAATATGACAGGTGATAATGTAAATTGATTGATTGCAAAACACTTAATGTAATGCCACCAAATGGTAATGGGTATACATCTTGGCACATGGCCACCAGCAATAGCATGTGACTTTCCAGGATGGGCTTAACGGAAATTATCCCTGATGGAGGTGAGTTGGCTGTTGTTCCACGTGCCTCTGCACAACCTCCATGTGTTTTTGCAGCCCTTCCTGATGGGTTAGAGTGGATTAGTGTGGTGTATATTCCCCTGGTCCCCTTCAGGATTGCTAAGTGGTGGTGGTGAAGGGGCTTGTGTACCTGAATGAAGCTGTGTGCTATACCATGCATGGCCACTGTTGGTGTGCAGGTCATAGCAGAGGCGCTCAGCGCGAGGCTCGCAATTAATGCCAAAGGTACTCAGAGGACTAAAAGCCTTACATTATGTGGCAAACAGCATTACCTGCCTTATAATTTTATTGCCATAATTTTTTGCTGGGCAAGTCGCTAGTATTTGATAGTTGAGAGTCGTTGTGCAAGTAATTGTAATGCCTTTCATTGCTTTCCCCATATTTTAAAGTGCATTGGCGTGTTTTTTATTTTGATTTGCAGTGTTCCTAACTAGACTGTAAACACTTTGCGGGTCCTATTTGTGACCCTTAAGCTTTGGGCTGACATTTGCCGTTTGCAATTTAAACGATTGGAAGTCTTGCTGCTGTGAATAACAAATTAACAGTCTCAATTACAGGCTACAGTAATTTATGATTGCTCCATTAAATCAGGCTCATATTGTGTCAGAGTAATACAGGGTGTTTGTGCCCAAAAAGGCATCACTCTTTAATCCAATACCATTTCAAACATGGCTCCTTTTAGGCATATACCTGCTGTATTACACAGGTTTAAGCAAAGCCGAAGATGGATTGTGCATAAGCCAGGAAACATACCCACGGACAGCTGTTTTGAGGTACTGCCTCTCATCATCATTTTTTCATATTAATTTGTACAACCTTCACTCTCACATAGTAAATTTGCATTGATTTAACTTTTTTTTTAATTGGCTAATGTTTTTATTAACTATATATATATATATATATATATATATATATATATATATATATATATATATATATATAATAGTACATCTGTGCTGGGACATGCAAATGTGCCCACAAATGCCTTGCTCTTCAATCCGTAGCCATTATCAAACATGGCTTCCTTTGAGCTTATGCATGCTGTATAACACAGCTTAAATGCAAAGCCAAGGTTGGATTAAACACAAGCTGAGCATCCTATCCATGTACAGCTGTTGGCTATCATCAGCTTACTGGCTATCATCAGCATGGAGCTGTATTCCAGCTTGTGTTGTGGTCTTTATGAGTAGGTAGGTCACCACAACAATCATTTATAATATGGAGGGCAAAAAAGCGATAGAAGCCCTCCACCATACAGTAGTACAGTAAATAAATAGTACATCTGTGTTCACATCTGAATCTGTGTGTGTGTGTATATATATATATATATATATATATATATATATATATATATATATATATATATATATATATATAGTAAATAAATAGTACATTTGTGTTCTTGGAAGAAACTATGAAAGTTAATGTATCTAGAACATAATGTGTAGCAGTTAGTAATATCCAGAATAGAACATGAAATATCTAGCTCATGCTGCAGAGTTGGCCCTTTAAGTTTAATGTTTAGTAACAACCAATGACAATAATCAAAGTCAAACAAACTCAAATAAAAAAGAATTGGTTTCCAGTATCAAATCGTTATGACTTATTATGAACCTGGGATACACAAACAATTATGAATGTTTAATGTACTCTAAGGTCCTATTAACACCCTGTTGTGAATATAGCATTGTGCCTATTAGATTACGAATGCATGTGGATTTCACATGGGGCTATACATTAGAGACATCACATAATACGTGAATGAATGGAGAGCTAATACTGGGCATCTGCTTCACACATTGATAATGGATGTTATAGGTTGTTTCACAAGAACAAGAAAATGATTTGAACACATCTGCATTTCTGGTGAAAGATTTTTATAAAATGTGTAGAAATCTTCCTTGACAGGCAAACGCTATAATTATTCCAGCACTTATGTCTGTGAAGTTGCAATGAGCCTGTCATTAAAAGAAAGAAGTTAATTTAAATAATGGTTTAGATTTTAAATAGTGATTTAATTTAAATGGTATAAAATCTAGCAGTAAGTTTTTGCCTTTTTGCTTGTAATTTAATTCACAAATATAACAATTGATAGTACTTCTTTACTGAGCATTAAAAATCAAACACATTTAAGTTCTGCTGTCTTGGTGCACAACAAATTAACACATACAGCTATACTTGGTGTAACGCTGTAGATAGGTTCCAGGCAATAGGAGTGCTAAGCGAAACAGCTCTAAACGTGGCAGTTTAACATGGGGAAGATAGGGATAAGGGAACTCATGAAAAAACACACAATTTCAATTAAAATTTGTTTTATATGAACTTCAAAAAAATAGCAAATATAACACTAACACAAACTGAGCATTAGCAGAAATATACACTTTAAATTATTGATGTTGAAGCTTCTGCATCATCCTGGATTCTGTTTTCTTTGGAGAAAATAACAGTGTTATAGTGACTCAGAGAGTTAAAAGGGGTCCGGCAGGCAAAAATAGCATTATAGTGGGGTTTAGCATTAAAAAGGGTCTGGCAGGAAAAACAGCTCTATAGCGAATCAGCTCTAAACGGGGTAGCTTTAAGCGGGGTATACCTGTATATCCCACAATGCCTTAAACTTAATAGAAGTCATTCATGTAAAATGGGAATACAACATAACCTTTATTCCAAATACCATATCTGATTAGCATTGCATTTAAGATTGTATGTATGCACCAAAACATTTATTTAAATGGGAATAAACCATAACCTTTAATAGAATCATTAAAAATACATACACAATGAAAAAATTTCAATACAATAAACTTATACATACAGACTACCTGTTTGAAGCGGCAACCTGAAAGCCCACAGTGTGCAATAATCCTGAGATATAATAGACTGGCTAGGGTCTCAGTGAGTACCGTATTCCTGGAACTAACTGTGTCCCCTAAAAATAAGATACACTCCAATCTAACTAAATAAAGATACGCACTTAGACGTAAACTAATGGGGAAGAGCAACAGACCACAGTAATAAGTGTTTAGTATTGGATAGTGATATATGACAGTGCTAAAGTTTTTGGAGAGCTGTGGTTGTATTGAATGGTGCAAGGTGTTTGCTTCTGAGCCAGTTAGAAGGAAGAGTTGTGCTGCCAGTTTTACATTTTTCTATTATCAAATAAAGGCTCTGGACTTCTGCCTTTTCCCTCTACTCTCATCTCTACTTCAACTGATAACTACAAACAAACCCTGACGTTATCCAACTCTCAGGATGTAATGTAACAACAAAATGGATTCATGTACAAGCAAAACTTCAAATTTTCCCAAAATACGTTGATGGCCATGGCTTACACAACTACTAATATTGAGCCTCATTCAATTGAGAAATTTTAACTTATTGGAGGCCGTAATGTAAGCCGTAAACCAATTTGCTATTCCACTGGCATTTTTTTTTGCAGGCTTGAAATCCTTGTGGTTGTTAAACCTGGAACTTACAGCCTCCCAAAGACTTTGATCTTTCACGTCTACAAGAGTTCCAATCACTATATTCGCAAATCGCTATTCAATTGCAAAAATCGCAAAAAGCAAACGGCAAATGGCGGCCCAAAGCTTACGGGTTCCAAATAGGACCCGCAAAGGGTTTACAGACTAGTTTGGAACACTGCAAAACACAATAAAAACACACCAACGCACTTTGAAATTTGGCCAAAGCAATGGAAGGCATTACAATTACTTGCCCAACTCCCAACTATCAAATATTTTAAAAAATACTATTTTATTTTTCTCATAGATTTTAATGGTCATGCATATGCCAATATGAAAAGTCATGCTGCAAGATGCTGAAACCTATTAAAGACACACTACCTCATTAAAGATAAACACAAATACCTGGAAATTGCTGACATATTATCCTTTTCTCACACACAGAGGCTCTAATGTAGACCATAAAAATACAAAGATCATATATATATATATATATATATATATATATATATATATATATATATATATACACACATCTCACTTATCACATCTACATTGGGAAAACAGTGGACAAATTACACTACCATATATCAAGTACCATGGGGAACATTTTATTCATGGTTGTTCGGTCCCTCTGTTGTGTCCTACTCTCTGTCACTCTATGAACTACAGCACACTTACTTATGTCTCAGTCTGTGCTTATCCACAAGGTTTGCATGCCAAATATACTGGAGTGGGTTGCCAGTTCCTTCTCTAATGGACTGTGAATCATGTTTGACCTCTCTGCTATGACCTGCCCACCTACAGTGGTCCTACATGGTATAACTCACAGCTTCATTGAGGTACAGAAGCTCCATCACCACCACAACTTTGTAATCCTGAAGGGGACCAGGGGAACATACACTACACTAATCTACTCTAACCCATCAGGAAGGGCAGCAAAAACACATGGAGACTGTGCAGAGGCACGTTGAGCAACAGCCAACTCACCTCCATCAGGGATAATCTCCGCTAGGCCCATCCTGGAAAGTCCCACGCCATTGCTGGTGGCCATGTGCCAAGATGTATACCCATGGTCGTTTGGGGAAATTCCATCAAGTGTTTAGCTATAAATCAATTTACATTATTACCTGTCATATTCTTATCTGCCCTTAAGGGGAATGTTGATACTCCACAGTACCACAATTGGACCTGTTGTGTGTATTAACCCAATATTACTACATATATATATATATATATATATATATATATATATATATATATATATATATATAATATCTTATTATATTAGTATTATTAGTTTTATTATTATAATGTGCATTAATCTATTGCATAGAAACTAGGGCTCATTAGTTTACAAATATAGGAATGTGACACTCTGACACGTTGAGAATGATATAACAAAGTTTTTTTGATACATAGAGCACAATCAGAAATGGACAAGACTGTGCATTAATATCATGGGTGTGGTGTGGGCCGATCCCAGGAGAGCAAGAGGCTATTGTTGGAAAAAGGAGATACCTAAAGGGGGTAATGTCATAGTCTAGAATAAGCATGATGCATAGTATCTATCAGGGTCACATGTAGTCACTACACCACTGCAACTGGAATATGATGAAACGGTGCTTAACGGACCTCACATCCCTTTATGCTGTGCCCACTGCTGTTACCTCAGCCGCTACCTCCTTTCATGGATGTGCCCTAGGTCCTGGCCGGACTTCCCTTCCCCCCAAAGGATCACGGGGGGCACGGATGGCACCAAGGAAGAACACATTCTCCCAGTGTGTGTAATTGTGGGCCCTGCGTTAGCCCTTAGACTCTTGCCCTCTTGACTGTGGACGGGGATCCTGAGCTCCCTCATATGTCCCTGAGGCCTGTCCCTCCCCCAAACTACATTCCCCCTGGGATCAGGCCCCGCCCTCTGTCCCTGGTCTAGATGTGCCTTTTGCTAGGGCTGCCCTGCCACCACCCTCTCCTCTACTCTCCACCACTACTCCACCACTCTCCTCCTCCACCACATTCGCCACCTCCTCCACCACCCTTAACCTTCGCCACCTCCTCCTCTTTCACCTCCACTACCACCTCCTTCAACTCCTCAACCTCCTCCTCCTCCTCTCCTCCACCATTCCTCACCTTCTCCTCCTCCTCTACTCCACCACTCCCCAAGGCCACCTCTCTCTCCTCTCCTCATCTCCTCCTCCCCGCCTCCCTATCTCGGCCAGCCCATTAACAGTTTGCTGCTGTGGGAAGGGTTTACGGGCTTGAGGCCTCGGCCTGTAACTTGCGCCCTTGCCCAACTGAATAGTGCAGGAATCGGAGATGACTGGTAGCCCGCAGCATGCCCGCAGACATATTGCTGTATCAAGTGAGATGCAGCCTTGGAATTGAATCGGGCTCAAAATTAGTTTGGTAAATACTTCACAAACTGTGATCCTTTAACAGTAAATGCATAGAGCATATTGTAGTGTGACAACCTAATTTGCAAACAGGTATGACTAATACAATTATATTACTGCTTATTGGCTTACAGGCGAAAAGCCGCCAGAGCAGCTGAACATTTGATTCTGTACCTTCATTTGAAAAAAGAAAACACACTGTGATACATTAAAAAACTTCCTCTTTAAAATTAAATAAATAAAATAAAAACTACTGTCCTTGAAGTTGGCTAATAGGGTCTATCTAAAACCAGATTACTTGTAAAATAAAGTAAACTAATTTTAAGATTTTAGCCTCTATTGAAGGTACATTACTAGGAAATCCTGTGAAATTGCCAGTCTGTTAGATTTACAATGTAAATTATACACTTTGCAAATTAAACACTTTAAAACCCATGCAAGGATTACCTGGAAAATTAAAATGCTCACATGTTTGACATGGCAAGCTTGACATACCAATTGCACGCTCATGAGCATTTAATTTGAGAAACTAAACTTGTGCTTGGTTAAATAGGATAAAATAGGAGGCAGGCTCAGTAGCAATGCATTAAGTATCACTGCTTTTTTTCTAAACGTGGACTGAATTGAGCATATAATTACTTAAATATCTTAAAGAAAGAAAACATTATAAGTTAAAAGGCAGATTTGCATTTGAGCCTTTAAAAGTTTTTAATGTCAGAAAATAGTTGAGGAGTTTTAAAGTCAGCATCATATGTGAATCTTGTAGGTACAAGAAACTAGTACTATTCTGCCCTCTAGTGTACATTTAGTTATGTGCTTAAGTAACTGGGATTAAAATGAAATATGCAGAATTAGTTAAAAGTGATTTCACTTATTCAAGGTATTTGTTTTTCTAGTATTTACAGGATCACTGGGGTCAGATTAATAGTAAGATAGTACAAAAGCACTAATAAAAATTGTTATTCTACAAACCTAGCTATAATTATGGCACAATGGGCTAGATGTACTCAAGTAAAAGGCTCCCTGCAGAACTCTGCAGTCACTTTGTTACTGAATGGGCACATCCATACTCTTAGTACATATGGCCTAATAAGAGATTTTGGGCAACATCACTAATAAAAATTGTTATTCTACAAACCTAGCTATAATCATGGCACAATGGGCTAGATGTACTCAAGTAAAAGGCTCCCTGCAGAACTCTGCAGTCACTTTGTTACTGAATGGGCACATCTCACATCCTCTTAGTACATGTGGCCTAATAAGAGATTTTGGGCAACATTCTTGAGTAGAACATCAACTTGATAAATCAGTTTTGTTCCACCCATATCTCTTCAATAGGGCTCAGTCTTGCAAACACATCACTGGAAAAAATTCACATTTGTGAACGGCGCAGAAGCTTCCCAGGCTCCCTGGGTTAAAATGCAGTGCTGCGTGACCCGGCCGAGCCTGTGGGCGTCTGGTACACAGGTTGCGTTGGGGGACAAGACTTCCGCCTGTGTCGCCAACTTTCCAGCAGTCACCGCGTGCCCTGCGACAGGAGTGGACGGTGGTCTGGGAGCTCCAGTGGCTTAGCGGATAAGTACGCTAAAACTTGAGAATATACAACCCCCAGCACATAACAGCACATAAGGGGCATAGATTAGTGCGTGGGTGTGTTTGTTTTTTCATCTTTGTTGTGTGTTGTTTGTGTGGGTTCCCGGCTGGTTGCCCCTCATAAATGCTATGGAGCTGGAGGTTTTGATGGCTAAGGTCAGGGCTAGGGCCTTAAGCCATGGTGTAAGATAGGTGCAAGACAGGCTGGTATCTTCTGTGCCTTCTGCTGAGGGGAGCCAGAACATTGCTCAGGCCCAGTCTGCGGTGGCTAGGGGCCTGGGCAATAAAGGAGAGGCCAGTGGGCTACTTCCCCAAACCCAACAGTCAGAGCCAGGAGAAAGCCATCCACCACTGGACAAGGCCAGGATGACCAGGGAGGGTGCAGCTCAGGAGAGCCAGAAGTTCATACCCCCCACTCCAGATATGGCAGGGCGTGAGAAGAGGAGCAGAGTGGTTGCAAAGATGACAAATTATGACAGCCGAGTCATAATCAATGACATGCCGGTGACGGCAGTGGCGGTGAGGCAGGCACGCCCCGCCAGGGCCTGGAAGACTGCAACCAGGTACAGTCCGTTGCTTTTCTCTTGCACACCAGCAAGGCAACAGAGGGCTGAAACTGGGGACAAACCGGCTAGGCCACAGCAAAAGACGACCGGTACCAACTTGCAGGTAGAAGGTCCAACGGAGTCAGCTGAGGGCCCAGACTATGACCGAGACCGAGGAGTGACAGGTTCAGCGGCGCTGGTTTCCTCTGGCTGCGCAGGAGAGGTGAGCAAGGCCAGTCCTATGAGGAGGAGCTAATGGTGTGGTCACCCGTGCATAGGTAAGTGAGAACTAGAAACTGTTTCTCTGCTATTCCCAGGTCTAAGCGAAGTTCAAGGTTGAGGAGCAGGAAGTCCTGCCGAAGCAGCTGCCTGCTCAGGGTCGGAAAGAGGATGGAGCCCGCAGATGGACAGACTATCACTGTCCCCTGTGCATCAGGAAAGACACAGGGACACTCAGATGATGACTTCTACACCAAGGGCTTCCAGAAGCAGGTGAGTGTGCACTATCTACACAAGTAGAAGAAACTGCACGTAGAGAGACATTACACGAGTGGTCAAGCTTTCAGGAGTCGTTAAAATCTCTACTGGTACGTTACATTACGTACATTATCATAACATTACGGTTATTGATCGGGACTTAGGGTCATGGGTTGGAGATCTAGCCAGGAGTGCATTGTTGGACCAATCACAACCTGGGGGGTTACGCCAGGTGGGGTCATCCTCAGTAACGACTTTAAACTCGCCAGCTGGGCAAGCCATTTCAATAGTCAATCCGGAGCCTAGTGAGGTTGGCAGAGTGCCAGAGGGGACCATGAGACCTATTGTCTTATGCTCTCTGGATAACTTGGGGGCACATTTGCCACAGGATGTTAAAGAAAAAAATTGGAAGAGAAAGCTCATCTAACTCTTCTCTTTGCTACCAATATCGCGGCAGTTAGAATCAATTGACAGAGGGTCAAGAGACGTTGAGGATCGGCGGAAATGATTCAGAAGGTTATTGCGCACGTTTGATACATGGCTTCAGGTCTTCTCCATAATGGCCTGCATTTTTGGGGTGGAGCCACCCTGAGCAGTGTTCAGGTCTCTTTGTATATCTCGAAGGGATCAGGAATGCTTATAGGACCTACAGGGGCATGGCATGGTGGCAGTACGATGAAGAGTTCAGTCTGTATACGGCTTCCAGGTCAGCAATGACCGGGAGCGATAAGGTGGTGGCCTACTGGCTCAATATCATGACCCCCATGCGAGTCATGCCACCCTTTCGGAGCTCTGTCAGTGGTGTGAGAGGCGCCACCTCAACAGCGACGTCGGTCTTAAGGCGTGTTATGCCTTCAACAAAGGCATCTGTAAGTGGGCCCCCAACTGCCATTTCAAAAACGTGTGCTCAAATTGTGGGGGAGACCATTTCCTTACAAGATGCGCCAGACCAAAAGATGGTCCAGAGGTGGCGAGCCCTCTTCCAAAGGGCAGGACGACAATACACCTGTCCACAATGCTGACATGGATAAAAAGCTTTGGTAGATCGCCGGAAAAAAAGGGGGGCAGCCAACCTCTTGGAAAACGGCTTCCGTATTCTGAGTTCGCCTACGGTGGGGGTTGAGCAGTGAACTTGCATTCAGTATACGAATGTGGCGTTAGAAAAAATCAGAAGCGAAGTGAATCTAGGTCGCATGGCAGGGCCCTTTGCGGACCCTACCATTAAGGACTTGGTTGTCTCTCCACTGGGAGTCATCCCAAAAAAAGAGAAGGGGAAGTTCCATTTAATCTAGCATTTGTTTTACCCAAAAGGTGGGTCAGTCAATAACGGTATTTCAAAAGAGCATTCGGCCGTCGAATATGTGTCTTTTGATAGGGTGACTGAGATGGTGCGTAAAGCGGGGACAGGTGCGCTCATGGCAAAGGTGGACATGGAAGCGGCTTTTCGGTTGTTGCCGGTGTATCCTGAGAGTCAACCGACTTTTGGGTTGTTTCATCGACTGGAATTACTTTGTTGACATGTACCTCCCAATGGGTTGCTCCATATCCTGTGCCTACTTCGAAGCGTTTAGCACCTTCTTACAGTGGTAAACAGTATATCAAGGATTGCTAGTATCCCAAGGGGTCTACCACCTATAATAAAGTCATTTATTCACAAAAGGGAATTAATTATAAAATAATTAGTTAAACTTTAATAATTTTATGGATCACACCGACGAATAAAAAAACTAATTAAAAAATCCGGAATTGGACACACAATTATAAAAGAAAGTCAAGGTGTTTGGAATAGGATTACCTCCTTACTGTTAAGAGTAAGTACTTTTTATATAACACACATTGGTGAGGCAATCAAAATTCCACCATGCAGTACTGTGTCTGAATTAGAGTGATTCTTTAATTAAAACTGTGCATTGAACTATTATTTGTCCTATATATATATATATATATATATATATATATATATATATACCCTTAGATAGTCTAAACTGTTCAGAACCGAGGATCACACTTGGAATAAGGGACCTATAGTAATAATATAATGGCCAGCATTGCTGCTTGTATTTGCTTATAATAAAGGCTTTTTCCCTTATGTATTTCCCTCTTATGCTCTATATAAGGGAGTGGGAGCGATCAAGCAATTAAAGCAGGCTATTATAATTACCAGTAAATACCAGTATCATAATTAAAGTGCTGAGATAATATTGTGAGGTTAATGGCCTGCATATAAAGAGTACTAAAAACTAACCCCACTCATACAAAACAAGCATTAAATTGGGTAAGTACGGGTTAGGGCGCACAGACACTCAGACACTCATACACTGCATAGAAAATGAACGACTACGTGCTCCACTGTAAGGACGCACTGAGCGTCGTACGCCTGACGTGTTTCGACGTCACAGGACGTCTTCCTCAAAGGCAAAACACGGATTACTGAAGGATCCGCCTATTTAAATGGTTCCTGTCACCATGCATACCTAATATAGCGCCCACGGGCTCAGGAGAGTGTGGGGAGAGACATCATCATCTAAACAATGTAAACTAAACTGAAATAGAAGGAACAGCCTAATGAGAAAGATACATTGGCAGTATCTTAGACTAGGGGGAGAAAGAGGAGATATATATAAGAGCCTACATTTAAGGGACAATGTATACATGCCTAAAGTATGAAAATAACATCTTCTTTGAAGACAATTGGCATGAAACAAAATTAGTATGAGGAGTTAACAACAAGGATCTACCAAAATAAAAACTATATAGAACTTTTTAGCACTCCCTACTTCAAAGAAGCAAAAGAGGTGAAAAAAAGTACTTTTAAATAAAAAAGCACAAGTGTAAAAAGATCTGCCCCATAGGGAATGGACTATAACAGAATACATATTATATAGTGTTATAAGAAAACAATAATTATGTATATGCTGAATAAAAAGTGCATATGTAAAGAAGTAGTGAAAATGTTGAGGTGTATGTGATATTATTGATGTCAAAATTAAAGTAAAATAAAAAAAGAGAAAATGTATTACTAGTGTAATAATTCCTGAAATAAAAAAATATTTCTTTAAAAGTAATACATTCCTTGATAAAAGGATACATACAAAAAGTGCAGTTAGTGAAGTCAATATTCCTACTAAAGGTGAGGAATTATAAGATAAAGAAATAAAAAAAATACTCTTATAAAAAAGTGAGTGAATAATGAGCCATCTTTATAGAGTAAAAATCTAAAAAGTACTATCATATAGCATATTAGAATATCATTAGACTATTACATAAAGTATATTAAGGTACATGCTAGTAACTTGATATTAAATCTCCAAATCCACATAACCTGCGGCCTAATATCTAAATAAAAGGAGTGAAGGTAAATCCCTCATTTAATCCTTTAGGAGACAGGGCTTTCAGCCTATAGATCCAGCGTGCTTCATGTTGAAGCAGTTTTTTCTCCAGGTCACCTTTTCTAGGGCCTATATGCACTCTCTCAAGTATAGTAAATGACAAAACTTCACTATTACCTCTATGGTAATATCTAACATGACGTGTAATAGGTGTATCAAGGTAATTTTTTATGGAATATACATGTTCACCTATTCTCCTACGTATTTGGAACCTCGTTTTACCTACGTAGATCTTTCCACAGATACATTTCGCTACATAAATCACATTTGTGGAACAACAGTTTACAAACTCTTTAAGTCTATATTCCTCACCACTTTCTGGATGTTGAAAGATTTTTGTGGGTTTAATATTTTTACAAAACTTGCATTCACCACATTTAAAGCACCCTACCAATGGTCTAGGCCAAGTGGTTTGAGGTATTTGTTCTTTGAAATAGCCATGGACCAACATATCTTTAAGATTTTTTCCCCTACGATAAGTGACGGACACTTTTGAAGGTATAATACCTTCTAGATCCTCATCACTTTTAAGTAGGTGCCAATGTTTTGATAAGATATTCTAAACTGTATCTGAGTCATAACCAAAGGTCATAATGCATCGAAGTTGAGTGTCTTGCAGGCCTTTTTCTAAATCGGTTATTTGAGAATGCTGACCATTCAAGAGCTCAGTTCTATTACAACTTATTGCATACTTAAATGCTGTCTTTAAACATTTATTTGAGTAACCTCTTTCACAGAATCTCTTTTTAAATTTGCCTCCATCCTAAATTCATCATCCATGCTACAGTTCCTTCTGATGCTCAGATACTGGCCTCTGGGGTACCCCTTTTCAGCGGTGCAAAGTGCTGGCTATCCCAACTTAGCAAGGTGTTAGTTGCCGTGTCTTTCCTATATGTGATAGTGTAGACCTTTCCATGTTCTCCCTTCTTGATGATTTAATCGAGAAAAGTAACCTGAGTTAAATTTATTTAATGTGTGAATTTTAAACCTACTGCATTGATGTTTAGAATTCTCATCAATTCCTCAAATTCTATTGTGGTGCCTGTCCAGACTACCACAATATCATCTATGTAGCATCGCCATAGTATGGCATGCTCCATGAGTGCCATATGGGTATCATCAAAGACCAAATTCTCCTCCCACCATCCCAATAGCAAGTTTGCATATCCTAGGGCACAAGATGTGCCCATTGCAGTTCTGATGATACCATTTATCATTGTAGATTAAATAGTTGTGTTTCAACACATATTCTAAAAGCTGTAGAAGAAAATAATTAAATTTAGCTTCATTTGAACTTTTGGTACTCAGAAAATATCTCACTGCTTCCATACCAAACTCATGGGGGATACTGCTATATAAAGCTTCAGCATCTATTGATGCCAGCCAGGAATGTTCTGGAATGTATAAGTCTTCGAGTTGTTTGAGAATATCATTTGTATCCCTTACATAAGAGGGTAAACTCTGTACCGAATCTCTAAGATGGTAATCAACAAATATACTGGCATTAGATGAGAGATTATTTGAGCCTGATATTATAGGCCTACCTGGGATAGGTGTTATCTTCTTGTGCACCTTAGGGAGGGCATAAAAGGTAGATATAGTGGGGTATTTAGGATATAGGAAGGTGTAAGTTTGTTCATCAATAGTTTTCTCTGCCCTTGCATTGTCCAAAATGGGCATCAGAAATCCTATAATAATTTGTAGGGTTCTTTGGTAAGATTTCATAAGTAGTGGTATCATCCAAAATTTTATTACACATTCTTTTATAGTTTTCATTACCCATTACCACTATATTTCCCCCCTTATCAGCAGGTTTAATTTGTATATCCTGACATTTCTTGTGTTCGTCTAATGCCATATACTCTTTTC
Source organism: Discoglossus pictus (assembly GCA_027410445.1). Classification (NCBI taxonomy): domain Eukaryota; kingdom Metazoa; phylum Chordata; class Amphibia; order Anura; family Alytidae; genus Discoglossus; species Discoglossus pictus. Next base: position 96,166,065 of record CM050166.1, on the reverse strand, counting down.
TTGTAAGGTTATACTTTTTAGAAAGTTTGGAGTAATCAATCTTTTCGATTTCCCTAGTAACCAGTTGGAGAAATATCCATATGTTTGCAAAATCTTTCAGAAAGGGAGTAAAAGAACTTTTGTTTTTCCATCTCTTATATTTCAACTCTTTATTTGTTGAAACAGAGTTATTCTCATCAAGTAAAGACATAAATGTCTGAAAAGTTTCAGTATCATCTTTGCTTATACCAAGGTTCATATATTCTCTCTCTTGTTTGTTTTTATAAAACTTATGCAAGGCAAGTTTCCGAGCAAAAAGGTTAACATCTTTAACATGAGTAAATATATCTGTTCTAGATGTTGGAACAAAAGTTAACCCTTTCTTAAGAACAGATTCATAATCTAAATTTAAGTTGAAATTAGACTATTTAGTGAGTTGTTCCTTTGAACTCCTGTACATCCTGTTTTTGGCTGTTTCTCGTTTTCCTCTCTGGGCCTCTCCTTGGATATTGTCCTTTCTCTAAAAAACCTTCATTATTGTATGTAGCAAGTACTCTAGATTGAGAAAAAGATCTCATCTCATAGGGTTCTCTCCTATAGACTGTATGTTTAGATCTATCCCTGTTGACATATTTCGGATTGTCTTCCAAATCTGAATTCTCAAAGTCAGAGGAATTGATGTCTGAATTCTTCTGTTTAGTAATAGAACATTTCTTGAAAATCCTCCAATTTCTGAAATCAGTTTGATCCCTCCAAATTTCCTTTGTTTACGTTCCTTGATATCTTTTTTTAATCTATCCATATTATCATTACGTTTTTTACAAAATGCATCATATTCGGTTGATTCAGTGAATTTATTAAACTCCTGCTGACAGAGTTGAATCTTGTGTTTAATGGTCTCAAGATTTTGCTGTTCAGTCTCAATAATGAGGGTTATCAAATCAAATGAGCATTTCAAAAGTATCTCTTTCCACTTATTTAAAAAAGGTTCATTTTTGCTTAGATTTATCGCAGGGGTAACGTTCAGAGGCCGCAGAGGCCTCTAGGGACTATTTTACTCTGAAGATAATTCTGCAAACTACTTATTTCCAAGACAGATTTAACTTGTCTTTTCATGATTATACATAATTCCCCAAATACATTTTTTATGTCTCTACTTCCATTTGGCACTGGTTGTATTTTTATTAGGAAGCTTTCCTCAGCTTCTTTTAGGAGTGAGCCAATGTCCATATTTGGGATAGTGGTATTAGCCATTAGAAATTAAATTCAACTGTCCCACACTTTCCAAAGCCCACGTGTTATGAAGAGATTCTAAGAATTCAATATCTTAATAGTTTATCTGCTTCCAAAATTGTGGATTAAACCACTAACTTAATATTAAACAGTATATAAAGGATTGCTAGTATCCCAAGGTATCTACCACCTATAATAAAGTAATTTATTCACAAAAGGGAATTAATTATAAAATAATTAGTTAAACTTTATTAATTTTATGGATCACAACGACAAATTGGACACACATTTTTAAAAGAAAGTCAAGGCCCCTTATTTCAAGTGTGATCCTCGGTTCTGAACAGTTTAGACTATATAAGGGTATATATATATATAGGACAAATAATGGTTCAATGCACAGTTTCAATTAAAGAATCACTCTAATTCAGACACAGTACTGCATGGTGGAATTTTGATTGCCCCACCAATGTGTGTTATATAAAAAGTACTTACTCTTAACAGTAAGGAGGTAATCCTATTCCAAAAACCTTGACTTTCTTTTAAAATTGTGTGTCCAATTCCGGCTTTTTTTATTAGTTTTTATATTCGTCGTTGTGATCTATAAAATTATTAAAGTTTAACTAATTATTTTATAATTAATACCCTTTTGTGAATAAATGACCTTCTTACAGTGGGTAGCGAGGTTGGAGAAGGGTACCAGAGTATTACGCACTATTTAGATGATTTCTTATTCGTGGGTCCGGGTTCGAGTGATACGTGCGGGTTCATCCTGGACAGGTTCACCATGATGTGTCAAGTGTTTGGGGTGCCGTTGGCCCACTGTAAGACTGAGGGCCCGCCAAAAAAGTTGACTTTCTTGGGGATTCAGATTGTCTCTGAAAAAATGGAATGCAGTCTTCCACTTGGCAACAGCGGGCGTAACGTGTGCACATCATTTCATCAAAGTCACAAGTCACAAAGTTTTGTAGGTCTTTCTTTGCCGGGTTTAACGGTTCTACGCTCATACACAAAGGGAGTGTCATTAGCCCACATCTGGAACTGTACACTGATGCGCCCGGGTCGTTAGGGTTTGGTGCGTACTTCAGAGGGAGGTGGTGCACCCCGTTATGGCCGCAGGAATGGGAAGAGGCTGGCCTCACAAGGAACCTTGCCTTTTTGGAATTGTTTCTAGTAGTAGTAGTAGTTTACATTTTAGGTGCGGAATTCAGGGACCGCCGGGTGATATTTTATACGGAAAACATGTCGGTGGTGCAAGCAAATAACAGCCTTACAGCGGCATCAAACCCTGTAGTGCGTTTAGTGCGGCCTTTGGTACTCAGTTGCTTGCGCCGGAACATATGGTTCTTGGCCAGGCATGTTCCGGGAGTGGAGAATGGTATTGCTGAGGCCCTTTCTCGATTTTAGGAGATGCGGTTCAGTGTAAGTGTGGCACATGGCATAGTGCAATATGACTAGGTAAGCTTGGCATATGATATGCCTGGGTAAGCGTGGCACATGATGTAGTGCTATATGACCAGTTGGGTAAGCATGGCAAATGATATGACTAGGCAAGCGTGACATATGACAGTGGGACATGACTGGTAATCATGGTGCATGATATAATGGGTAAGTGTCGCACATGGCATAATGAAATATGACTAGGTAAGCATGGCATATGATGTGACTGGATAAGCACGGCACATGATGTAGCCATGGCTGGATTACCTATTAAGCCAACTAGGCAGCTGCCCAGGGGCGCTTCCCTGTGAGGAGCGCCACTTTAAAAAAAAAGAATTGTCCCTGGCTTAAAAAAACAAAGTACTGCAGTTCATAGACTGGCTACTAGTGGGTCACCACCTAGAACAAGAGAGTCACAACAGGAAAAGGAACTTACATGCACAGAAAAGGCAAAAATGGGTTTATACATACCTTGCGTACTCACTGGCAGAGGCTCCTCCACTTCCCTGCCTAGGGGCTCCAAAAAGGTAGATCGGGTCCTTGATGTTGCCCAATATGACAGGGTAAGCGTGACTCGTGATGTAGTGAGATAAGACTGGGTGACCGTGGTATATGATATGGTGCAATATGACTGGGTGAGGGTGGTACATGATATAGAGTAATATGACTAGGTAAACATGGCACATGGAATGATTAGGTAAGTGAGGCACGTGATATGACTAGGTAAGAGTGGCGAGTAATTTGACTAGGTGAGAGTGGCATGTGATATGGCTCGGTAAGGGTCGCACATGATATAGTTCGGTAAACCAAGGCACGTGATATAGTGGGCAGTGTGTTATAAATAGTGCGATTTGAATTAGTAAGTGTGAGATATAAAACTGTGTGATATGACTTGGTGAGATTGGGATGTGATAAGATATCACTTGGCAAGTGTGAGATGTGATAATGTGTGATATGGCTTGGTAGGCGCAAGATATGATATGGTGTCATGTGACTTGGCAGACATGAGATATGATACAGTGTGACGTGACTAGGTGAGAACGAGATATGATATACTATGTAATGACTTTGTAAGCATGAGATATATGGTGTGATATGACTTGGTACACATGGGGTGAGGTACAGTGTGATATGACTTAGTAAGCATGAGGTAAGGTATGGTGTGATATGACTATGTAATCAGCAGATATGCTATGGTGTAAAGTGACTAAATAAGTAGCGTTTATGATACAGTGTGATATGATTGGGAAAGCATGAGATATGGTATAGTGGGATGTGATGCTGTGTGTTATGGCATGGTGGCTGTGGGATATTATACAATGTGATCTGATTTAGTATGTGTGATGTGATATGGCTTGGCGAATAACATACATGATATGACTAAGTGAGCGTGGGATAAGATTTTGTGAGATATGATTTAGTTAACATGGAGTATGATACAGTGGGATGTTGAGCGAGAGATATGATAGGGGTGATAGGACTATGTAACCGTGAAATATGGTACAGTGTGACGTGACCAATGAGTGTAGTATATGATACTTGGTGTGTGACAAGATTTGCTAAGCGAAGGAAGTGATACGTTGTGGTATGACTTGATGAGCATGGGATGTACATAGTAAGATTTGATGCAGTGTTATATGGCTTGGAAAGCTTTGGATATGGTGTGAAGTGACTCGGGTAAGTGTAAAATTTGATACAGTGTGACATAACTTGGTGCGCGTGAGATATGACATAGTGTGACGTGACTTGGTAAGCGTGGAATATGATAAGGTGTGACATGACTTGGTAAGCGTGAAATATGATACAACATGGGATACGATACATACAATGTGGTATGGCTTGTAAGTGTGAGATATGGTACGGTGTGATATGACTGATTTGGTAAGCGTGATATGATACGGTATGATATGACTGATTTGGTAAGCGTCAGATATGATATGACGTGAGAAATATGAATGCAGACAAATAGGTAGGCGGAGCTCTGCAGAGCGCTCACCTGAAGAAGCAGCGCCCGGGACTGTGATGGAGTAATGGAAGACCAATTAGAGCAGGCAGGAGCGGAGGTCAAAAGTGGCGAAGGATAGCCCCAGCCAGTGGGTCAAAGGGGGAGCAAGGAGCAAACGGACCACTAAGAGTGCCCACAACAAAGAGGGCGAAAGGAGCCACGACGGACCAGAAAGGAGGCCTGTGTGCCCACAACAAAAATGGAAGCGGAGCCACGGACGCTGGAAGAGGGTGAGGAGCAGGAGAGAGGTCCGAAGCACCAAGCAGGTTGGATGCGGAGGGAAGAGCAGAAAGGTGAGTACGGGGGGCACCGAGAGAGGCAGCTGAGGGAGCGGGAGAGAGTCAGGGAGAGAGAGAGGGAGGTAGTGGGGCAGCTCAGGGAGCAGGAAAAAGCTAGGGATAGTGCAGGGAGCAGGAGAGAGAGACAAAGGGCAGCATAATGAGCAGGAGAAAGGCAGTACAAGGAGTGGGAGGGAGGCAGTACAGTACAAGGAGCGGGAAAGAGGCAGGAGGGAGGCAATTGGAGAGAAGGAGAGGCAGCGGGACAGTGCAGGGGCAGAGCCGATGGAGACTGAAAGTGAACTTAGGAATGAGGACAGAAGAGGACCGAAGAGATTTTGGCATGTACAGGTTGGCAAGAGTGGGGGGGGGGAGTATTTATTGGGATTTTCAACCCCTCCCACAACTCCAGGTTAATTAATTAACCTGCTAATTAGCTAAGTGTGTCCACAGTGATGACAAATACACTCCCCTGATCTTGTGCCCTTTTGCCAAAAATAATTCAAAGGCTTCATTTGAAATAGGATTCCTCTCTCAAACATGTCCTTGCTACTTTACATGTACATTATTTTTGGCAACATAATGGCTTACTAATAACATGTTATTTTTATGAAACTGGCACATTTCTCATGCAGGAGCAAATGTTGGTGGATGTATGGATTTTTTTATTGTCAAGACATCAATATGAATCAATATGAATTATGTCTGTTATGATTGTTATTTGAGTATTATTAACATGTAGTGTAAATCGCTTCTTATACAGTAATGGTTTCTCATTTTCTTAAGTTTGAATTACACATTTTTTTAGTAACTTATTAAAGTATGAATTAAACCATTAAAGGATTTTGAAATAAAAACATATTGGATCATATAGAGTAGGATAATCACAAACATAAAGCAAGACGCAGTATGAGCCACACATCTCATCCAATAGTTAATGCCAAAAAACTACAGAAGAACCTAGTGTGAAAATAAACTACTATTCAATATTTTTCATAATAAATATATACAAAGTTTTATATTCTTGTTTTTTCTCAAGTAGCATAAAGTGCCCTAGTGCCTTTAAATACGACACATAATACAGTATAAAACTAGTGAAATCATACATTTAATTGTAATGTCCTAAGTCCCAAATACCTCAAAAGTGCTTTCATTAATTTCCTCATTAATGATAAATGAATTACTTACGTCTGCTGCTCATATCAATGGAGAGTTCAATATGCTCTCACCCTTCAGACCAACTTGTGTTATCACACAAGATGTTTGGCATCTTCACAATTTGCATGGTATTTTGCAGGTCATACTCCTCCTCTATACTGTTCTAACTCAATTCCATGTTGGGTATGGGCAGGAGACACAAAGCAATATTACTACAGGTAGCACAATAAGAACACTATAAACCAACTTCACTTATAAAATAATACTCACTCTTATTTGTTCTTAGAATATAATTGTATATCACTATCAACACTAGTGGTAACTTTTGGATACAGGTTTCTTAATTTTATTACAAAACATATCCTATGCATTCTGTAATATTCATTCCTTCCATCCCTGAGAAATACTGTAATAGACAAGTTTTAAACCATAATTACCATCCCTGTGAAGAGGTCTGTTCTTGTGGTGATTATCTTTGATTGAGTTTTTTTTTATTTCAATAAAGTTTTATTAGACAGATAGTCAGATATATACACATCACAGATATTTAATGCAACACATGAATAGAGATAGAATACACAGTGTGATATCTTATGATCTAACATTTATAGTTATCTGTCTTCCTCTCCATCTTTTCTTTTTTTCTATATGAGGGTTTAACAGTGATTATTTGTAATATTGACATTATTTAAGCGTATCTTACTATATTTCTCTAATTTGTTAAATTTCCATTAAAGTAAACTGAATTTGTATGACTATGTTATCTTGTTCATATTGATTGCATAACCAGTTTGGTTCCCCTAAATTAAACTAAACATCTTCAAACAAAACACATTTAAAAATAGTAATGACATTTTCAACCTTGAACCTTCCAACCTAGAAATAGAGGTTCTTATTTCCAGGTTCCATGCTCCCATAATGACCGCCGAGCCCCGTCCCCCTCCCCGCCAAGATATGTTTATTGTGTGAACGCAAGGGTTGTCCCTCTCTACTCTCCAGCCAGGGGCCCCAAACCTCCATGTACTGAGGAATAGAGTTTTCCAGTGTGTAAGTCATTTTTTCGTTTATTGCTATATAGTTAATTTTGTTTTTAACCGTTGACAGATCAAGTTTATCAGACTTCCAGTTCTTTGCTATATTGCTCTTGGTAGCTAAATAGAACTGTACAAGCATGTTTTGAGGGTGCGTAAGGGTTTTCACCGGAATACCTAGTAGACACACCTCTAATTGTCCCCTTACTGGGGTGCAGAGCAACTCTGTGGCTAGTTGTGAAACAGCTCTACATAGCTTTTGGACCTTGGGACAAAGCCATCAGGTATGGATAAAGGACCCTGGGACCTGGAAGCCCCTAAAGCAGTATGGGCTTTCTGTTGTTTTCCACTTGGAAAGCTTTTTTGGTGTTAAATATGTTCGGTGCAGTGCCTTTACTGCAGATTAAGGGACCCTCTATAAATGCCTTTCCAGGCAGTTTCCCATTTCTCCATATCCCAGATTTGATTCAAATCCTTCTCCAATTCCCTAACAAAGTAGTCTTTGGTGTTGCTGAGAGGAGAGTTGCAGATGTTATATATAAACCCCAATTTTTCCTTTAGAAAGAGGAGTTTTCTGACTGATTAGGGACAGACAATTTTTCTTAGGAGGGCCCTGGAGCTTTATTGAAGAGTTCACAAAGTGTCTGAATTTACAAAAGTTGTAGTGTTCGCTTAGTGGGAGGTTGTGTTTATCCTTAACTATATCAAAAGTGATAGGTCGTCCCTCTTCTATCCAGGGACCCAGTCTATCTAGCCCCCTCAACTTCCACCAGATTATGGATTCCTTACTCTAGACTTTAGGGGCCTGTGGATGGGAGATTATTGATCAAATGTGATAGATTGGAGAATACGTTTTTTATGGTCCACTTCCAGCAGTGGATTGTATGCAGAATCACTAGGTGTTTTAATCGGATGACCTGCTCCTGGTCACTATTTAGCCAAACCAGAGTATCCCACAAATAGGGATGCATGGACTGATTTCTAGTAAACGTCCATCAGGGTTGGTGCAGGGGTGAGTATATGATAGGGATGAAAGAAAGTTGTGCAGCCCTATAGTATTTTATCAGGTCTGGGCAGGACAAGCCTCCCTTAGTTTTGTGTTTAAACATAGTAGTTTTACTGATTCTTGGGCACCTGTCTTGCCAAATTAACCTAAAAACCTTACTTACTCTTGAAATCCTTCATATTCACCGAAACTGGGAGAGTTCTGAACAAATATAATAGTTTCGGAAGGGTATTCATCTTAAAGGAATGAATCCTCCCTAGCCAGGAAATAGGGTATCTAGACCATTTTGTTATATCTTCACTCAGAGACTTAACGAGGGGAATGTAATGAACCTTATATAAAGTGTCTAAGCGGGCAGTGATTTTCAGGCCTAGATATTGTATAAATTATTTAGACCATTGGAAATGATAATCCTCCTGCAATTAATCCTTAACCTGTGTTGGTAGGTCTATCGCTAAGCCTTCTGTTTTATCTTCATTAATAACTAGCCCCGAGACTAAACCATATTGGTGTATGGCTTGCATTAATTTTGGTATGGAATGGGTCAAATTCTTCAAAGTGCAAGTATATCATCTGCAAAGAGGCTAATTTTAAAATGGTGTTGACCTATGACTAACCCTTTGATTTCAGTGTCTGTTCTAATTGCCTGGGCCAGTGGCTCTATTGCTATAGCAAAGAGCAGGGGGGAAAGAGGGCATCCTTGCCTTGTGCCCCTGCATATATTTATTGTTGGCTTTTTTGGACCTGGTAGTTTTAGGTGGGCCAAGGGTTTTTTATAGTATGTCTCGATCAAATTTGTGAATTGACCGCTGAATCCAAATTTGCCTAGGACTACTTGGAGATAGGGCCATTCCAGTGAATCAAATGCCTTCTCGACATCAAGGGCAAGTAGGCACGTTGGAGTTTTAGAACTTTTGGCCTAGTGAATTATATTTATAACCTTTCTACTATCTCTGGATTGTCTATGCGGAATGAAGCCTACTTGATCTTTGTGTATTAACCTTGGTAGACATTTTGTGATTTGGTCAGCCATGATCTTGGCCAGAAGTTTAATATCCCCATTTAGTAAAGAGGGGCCTATAACTTTTCACCTGCCTTCTTTTGGGAATATGACTATTTCAGCAAAGTTAATTTGTGGGGGAATTTGTTGCTCTTCAAGTATGGAGTTATACAGTTTAGCAAAATGGAGGGTTAGTTGTTCCAGAAATGTTTTATAGTACATATTGGAGAAGCCATCAGGGCCCGGAGCCTTGCCTATTTTCATAACTTGAATCCCTTTCTTTATTTCCTCTTGGCTAATTTTAGAGTTCCGAGTTTCCAACTCTGTACTGGTCAGAGCAGGAAGATCACAGGAATCCAAGAAGGATTGCATACGATAGTTTGATTTGACACCTGAGGTCATGTATAATTTTTGATAGAAGTTGGTGAAAGTATCTTGAATTTTCATTGGGCTTGCAGAAACTACACCTGAAGAGGTCTTGATTTGGTAAATTTTGTTTTGTGTGTATTTTACATTAAGTTTTTGTGTGATAGATTCCTCTGGTTGGTTAATTCAAGCCCGCTCAAATCCTTCACCAATTTAAGCTCCATAATTTTCTGTTCTCTCTTTCAATCTGAGGGACAGATTGGTTCATAGTTCATAGTTCATTTAAAGAACAGAAACTTAGAACCTGGCTAAAGCCATTAGCAGGATGTTTTAAATGCAGCAAATGCAAATTCTGCAAATATATTACACCTACAAAAATATATGAACATCCTATAACTGGTTTATGTGGCCACCTGTATTTGCAGAAAGATCTATGTAGGCAAAACAAGGCGCCAACTATGCCGTAGAGTGGGTGAACACATATATAGTATCAAGAATACATTGGATACACCAATTGCCCGTCATGTAAGATATTACCATGACAATAAAAGTGAGGTCCTATCTTTTTGTGCAATAGATCAAATTCATATAGGACCCAAACAAGGAGATCTTGAAAATAAATTATTACAATGTGAGGCATGCTGGATTTACAAGCTTAAGGCACAAGCCCCTAATGGTCTAAATGAAGGGTTACCTTTACACCCTTCATCTAATGTTTATTTCCGTTATATATATATATATATATATATATATATATATATATATTTTTATCATTTCATAGATACACACATTTTTTAGATAAACATACGTTATTCACATTGTATTCACATATATCAACATACCCTTTGACAATATATTTAGCTTTTCAGGTCAAACCAGGCCTTATATTATTCTTGACCACTGATTCACTGGTGATTTATATCACCCATATGTTATATACATTCACTATCACTTATGGGCTCTTTCTGATAGGGACTTTACTTTCTGGCTGTATTATATTCACTACTTTACATATTAAGAATTTAGGGGCATCCAATGTGTCTCTTATTCCCATATATTCCTATTTTGTTTATTCTCCTTATGTCCATGATAATTCAATATCTGTAAGTCTGTGACCTACATCTTTTTATATTGCATATAGCAATCATTGTATTTATATGTATGGTAATATCCTCTCCTTCAACATTTGACATGCAATACCCAATGCCTCCAGGCGATGGTGATCCCATATATTTTAAGGCCTTTGTAGAGATGCACAAGATTCCCTATTGCTATTGTATGTTGCCTAGGCAACTGATCCCTATAAGTAGTCCAACTTCACAGCGCTATCTAATTTTACCTTTGAAAAAGCCGTCCAACGCCGAAACACGTCAGGCCCTAGTAACGACGCAGCGCACGTCATTACGCAAGGCGTGCGCATGCACGTTGCATACCCGGAGGTCAAGTTGTATTGAGCATGCAAATCTCTTAGCTACATGGCCTAGCTTAATGCCCCATGCACCCCTGTTATACACTCACTAAAGCGATTGATATTATCTATGAAACTACCAAGCCAGCTCTATGCAAATAAGCCTCTGGAACTTGAACTTAGCCTTTAAACGCCAAAGCTAGTTCTTTGCATATAAGCCTCTGAAACGTGATCCTTGCCTCTATAAATGACAAATATAGCTTATCTACGAATATAGCTTGTCTCCATTGTTAAATGGTACTACCTGGGATCAATATTTAAAAGAATACGAAGAATTGTGCTTTTGCACAGATATGTGAATGCTCTCCATTATAGGAGCACTTTTTCAGATTGTGATCAGATGCTTGAAATACATTGTGCAAAGCTGTTATATTAAAAGAGCTTGACTCTTTATATTTTTCATAAACATATGCTTGATATATAGGTGCATGTAGACAATTCTAACTAGCAGGTGTATATACACTTGAAATATATGGATTTACCATTGCTAAAGTTTGCAACTTGACTGAAGGTTGGAAAAAGAATATCCCCCCAATAGGAGTATATATACTACACAATTTATGTGCTAATAGGATCAATTTATTCCATACAATTGCCTTTTTTTAAATAGTTCCCTTTGTCCCCTTTTGGTATTTTTAACCATTTTTATTCGTCGCTGTTATATACAAATAAACGTTATATTAATTTAGTCTTTATTAGTCCCACTATCTATGTACATTTAAGTCCGCAAAGCTAATTTCTTCTATCCTATGTTGTTTGAAGTCATTCTTTTGTCTCTTATAAGGAGCTACTTGTTGCAAAGAGGGTTGCGTAATCTAGTCCGCCCCTGTATTTGCAGATGTACCTCCTCCCTCTGAAGGTGGAGTATTTTGGGAAGATGTATTTCTCTTAGTTTTTTTAATGAAAATGTACATCCGTCCATTGTCTGGAAGAGTGATCTTTTCTAAGGATAGGCTTCACTGCCATAGTAGTTCCCTATGGGATTAATTGTAGGGTGGACAACAGATTCTGGCAGTCCTCCAATGAGTTTACAGCATAAGCCTGGTCCTTATAGTGAAAATATAAGCTGAAAGGGAATCCCCATCTGTAGGAAATGTTTTGCTTTATCAAGATCTCCAAGGCAGGTTTCATCTCTCTCCGTTTCGCCAGGGTTGAAGGAGCTAGATCAGCATAGACTTGCAACTGTGCCCCACCAGGGCCCACAATTTTAGGTAATTTTGTTGAAGCTGCAATGAGTAAGTCTCTAGAGCTTTGACACAGAAAGTGGATTACAATGTCCTTAGGTTGTTCAGAGTTCACTGATCATCCTAGTGCCCTATGTGCTTTCTTAATTTCAATGTACTTATCAGGAGGATGGTGTTAATAACCACTTTAATGTATGGGAGTAAATCAGTGACTCTCCTTGGGACCCCTTTGAGGTGCAAGTTGTTTCTCCTGGACCTATTTTCGAGATCCTCGAGCTGATTCTCAAGAGACGCTATTTGAGAGGAGTTGGAGGTAATATCTGACCTGTCATGTTCTTGCCTGGTCCCTATTTGATCCGTGATGGGCTCCAGTTCCTGCGTTCTTTGTTCAAGAGAATGTAGGTCTTCCTTGATATCCTTTAAGGTCAGGGAAAGCTGAGTTTTCAACAAAGCTTCAAATTTGGCCATGGTCTTATCTGAGAGATTTATATCAATACTCTTACTAGCATGTTCTCCCTCCATTTCTGAGGAATCTGATTGTTCAGGGGATCCCCCTTTTGGTGGGAAGTGATTGGTTGGTACCAAATTGAAATATTCTGGTATCCCTTTTGAGGAGGTGCTCTTCTTCGCATTCCTCTTGATTTATCTCACAGTTGCTGAGTATTTGCAGAGTAAGGAGGCCTTTGGAGGGATTTTATGACCGTTTAGATGCCTTTTATATTTTTCGTTTTTGTAGTGCTGTGGTATCTGGGTTTTTGTATATATATATATATATATATATATATATATATATATATATATATATTTATATATTGTTTTTTTTTCAACAAATTGGCTTGTTAGCCACCACTTCCCGGGTAAATCTTTTATTTTTTGGTTTTCTCTCTTATTCTGAAGGAGCCTTTACTTGGAGAAGTGTCACTTCATATTGAACTGTTTGCTATATGTATAGGCCACATTGCACCTAGCGCATCGCTCTCTTAGTGAATTTGTTTTGGAGGGGGTTTTGGTTTTAAGACCCCATTTTTCAAGAATTATAATCCAAAACGTACCTGTTATGAGGTGTGATAGTTCGGCTCTTTGGTGGGAGAGGTAATGGTAGGGTCTTGGAGCAAGTTTGTAATATGTGAAGGTCTGAGTAAGAGATAAGAAATAAACATATGTGTAAATTGTTTATGCAGGTATGAAATACAGAATGTGTCCTCTATTATATTATATTTTACTCCTTGGCATATACATCACACATACATTGTTAAATTACATTTTCCACACCCAGTAGGTATTCATAATATAATTTAAATAAATGTATTTATTCATAACCTCATGGTGCTGGCTAGAGTAATAGGTTGTATGCTGTTGGTACAAGCATATTGTGGGGCACAGAGGTGGCCCCAGCTGGGAGTGCTCCTTGACCTGAGGAGCTTGGGGCGCCAAATTGGAGGTTCCTCGCCACGTGCACCGGCTGCAGGGCGGAGTTTGAGAGCTGTTGGGCACGGGAGCATCATCTTAGCTTTACTCAGTGGCCAGGCATCGTGATGAGCGTTCACATTGGAATAAGCTCTGTCACAGTGCTACACTGAGCAGTCCGGTGCTTGGAAAACGGCTGATCCTTGAGTATCAATGTCTGTGGAAGTGTTGTGTGTTTTTGGTGGTCACTGTGTGCAATTTTTCAATGGTTGGGAGGTGCACTCACATTACAGGTATCTAATAGAGGATGAGTTCAATGGAGGCCACGGAGTTGGAATATTTATTACAGATGGTCAGGGCTAGGGTGCTGTGCCAGGGGGTGAAGTGGCTGGAAGACAGTTTAAGCCAAGGTCAAGCTACAGGGGGCAATGATGCCACTAAAGGGGCGAGCTGGGTACAGTCTGATGTGGCTGTTATCCAGAGAGACCTTGGCACATCATGCCCTTTTGTCAGGGCCACCACACAGCGCTCTTTAGGTTAAAGCTTCGACAACCAGAACTACCAGGCTAGCCATAGCCTGGAGATCCACTGCAAGGTACAGCCCTCTCCTTTTTTCTATTTTAACTTAAAAAAAGAAAGACATTGATTAGAGGTAGGAGCGACACCGTGGGGGAAGGTATTGACCCAGGGCAGGGTGATCTCCCAGTTTTCGAACCCTGGCCTACCCCAGGGACGAACTGCTTAAAAAGTTTAGGACAAAGTAGCTTCAGGGTCATGTGATTAGCTCTTTCAGACCAGCTGGGTGATGCTGACAGTGACTCTTCTTTGGTTGTTCCTGCACGCCAGCCTGTAGGGCGTAGGAGCAGGTGGCGAAGTAATAGTTCTTGTAGAATTTCCAGGAGGAGCAGGGGTAGGTACCGCCCCCAAAGCCGGCGTTCATGTTGGTGCAGTTGCATGTGCTCCGAGTCTGGGCGGGAGACCAGTTCCAGGAGGAGATGTGAGAGGAACCCACAGCGGGAAAGACGAGAGGTGCCCAAGGTTATTCCTGCCACTCAATGCTCAGGTGAGGCTGAGGTACCAGTCGGGAATTTGGGCCTGCTTACATTGGATGATGGGAGACGGGGCTACTCTCAACTGGTGATGGGGTTGAAGGAACTTCTGGAGCACAATAATTTTAAAGGTCCCTGATACAGAGTTAGGACAATGGGTTTCTGGCCTCAGACAGGTACTCACAGACGGGTAAGCTCCACAGGCAAATGTCCAAGCTACACCGGCGTCGGTAGGGTCAGTGGGGTGTCAGGTGCTGCCAGTACCGACGCACACAGAGGTTGCGTCGGGAATCATTAACACTGGAAAGGTGGCAGGGGAATCACTTAGGCAAATGGAGGTATGTCCCTTTGATAACTTGGGTGCTCACCTTACCCAGGATGTTAAGGAGTGTATGTGGAGCAGGAAGTTTATTGAGATATTTTCTCTACTTCCCCTCTCACGTGTTGCAGACTTCCAAGAGAGTTATCGTAGCAGGGATTGACAAGAGTTGAGGGAACGAGGTGCCGCCTATTTTGCCTGCCAAATTATTACTATGGGAAGGATCTTTAGTCGGAGACCGGCACAGGCGAGGATAGGCGAAAGACCACCACATCATTAGCATCACGACGGCTATTCAGGAGGATGTCAGGGCCTGGCTCGCCTTTCTGATCCCTGACGCCCTCTCTCGTTCACAGTGGAATCGCTTCCGTGCTTTGGCGCCAGCAGCATTGAAGGATGGAGAAGATATTCTGCAGCGCCTATGGGAGCTTGGAGCAGTGACATAGGTGACTTCCTACGCCAGTGGGTGTATATAATGCAATAAAAATATTTTGGGGGAAGTATCACTTTTAGGGTGACCAGTAGGCACTTCCAGTAGCTAACTGCGATACTTAGTTTGCTCCCAGTCCCAGGGCGGGGCTAGATTCCTGGCTGGATTCAAACTCTGTGTAAAGGGGGCTCTATGGGGAGATCTCAGAAGTGAAACTAATTAAGCCATCAAGTAAAGATAAGTTCTTGATCTCTATGAGCCATCAAGTATAGTTAACTTCTGGATCTCTACCTTGTCATGGTGAAGGTGCCTATGTACTTATGTACCTTAATGAAGCTGGGAGCTATACCATGTAGGGTCACCCAAGATGGACAGGACATTGCAGAGAGATCAAATAATTCACGGTCCACTGGAGAAGGAACTGGCAACCTACTCCAGTATCTTTACAATTAAAACAATATGGATAAGCACAACCATAAACACATACAGATGTACCTGATGTGCTACATCCATATGGTCACCGAGAGTCAGACTCGACTGAAGGACTGAAGGACAGAATAGCATAGTTGTCCATTGTCTCACGGTTAACCACTAATTGGTAAATACTTGATCTTAGCCATTGTTTCTGACCCCCCACACAATCTAATAGAGAGCCCAAATTGTTAGAAATCTTATGGAAGTCTAGGTCTGTCTCCAAAAGTGAATACAACACAGAGCCACCTCAACTCTCCTAGCTGACTTCTCTCCAACTCAATAAAGGTATATCTATGCAAGAGGAGGCCGGGTAGGGAATGGATACACATAACCATCATCCTCCTTAAAAACACCAGGCCCTAGGAATACATCTTACCCACTTACAGTACGCTAACCAGTACACTACCTACCAGTGTTCTCAAGATCCTGCCTAATTCATTCTGTGCCCAGACACTTACTAGAGCTATCTGACCCTGGGGGCCCTAGACCCATTGGCACCTAGACGGGAGGATAGACAGGCTGGCACTGTGCTCTTGGTAGACGTTCTTAGCCCACGTGGGGTTATTCAAAAGGACCAAAGGTATTAAGTTGTGTTTATATATGTAAATGTGTATTTCATTTAGAGGAAAGGCTTTTATATTTTTTTAATCTAATAATTTCCACAACTAGTCCTGGAACCCAGTAACTTGCCATGAGAATCTGCAACTCATCCTAGAATCCTGCTAAGCCGTCCTGTGTGCATGGGATGCAGAGGAGAATTAGTATAGCAAACTTTTCAATACAATATAGGAATCTTTTATATATGGTATCACTTTCACATGTATGGATTAATATTTTAATGTGCAGACTATTTCACATTAATATTTAATTGGAAGAAATTTCACATATGCAGGTTTGTAATTTTACTTGTAACAAGTTTCATATTTAATTGCAAGTAGATAATAAACCAATAACCATACAGAGAATGGAAACAAGGAAGTGACCTCTCTGAGGGTCAAAATAAGTATATTTGTATTATACTAACATGCCTAACTGAATACATGACATTAATTTCAAGTAGTTTCACGTATATGGGTTTATAGCTTCGCTTGTTGAATCTTCACATTTGGGAGGTATTTCACATATACGGTCCTTTGATCTTTCCGTACATTGCTCTGTAATGGATAATTCAACTTGCTGTCAATATTGCCATATAGCCCTTTTTTCGTATAGGGTCTGCCAGCCACTCTAATGGCTCTGCCTCCACTTTGCCTCTGATGAAGCCTTTGGGCTAAATGCTTTACGAGTTCACATCATTAGCTTTACAATATCCAGTTGAGGTAGATAGAGCCCATGATTGCGGCACCCCCTTGGATGCTGTGATACCAGTTACTGGCCGAAGTGGAGCTGGAGAAAAAGAGTGTTTTTCAGCAATTGGTTTTAACATTCTTTTATTTTCATTATGTGGTAATAGGAAACTAGTTATGGTGTCAATTTAGAAACTATTAGCTATGGTTTTGGTTCATGATCTGCTTTTACATTTGCAAGGTTAATTCTGTTAACCGAGAATAGCAGCAATATATAATAACTTTATACTTATTTATGCCAGTTTGTTTGATGGTAATTAATGTAGCAGGTGTCTTAACTGATACATAGTAACTGATACATAGTAATAATATATGACAAACAATTTTCCTGCCATGAGAATAATACTGTGCCTCAATTTCAAACACCAAGAGGACTGAAATAATAACTGACTGGTCACATTGATATTAGTTCCTTTTTTACCCATTAGGACAATTTTAGATATGGTTATCAGATGGAATATGACCTAGGCATTTTTGGGGATAACAGCAGTGTTACAATCTGCTTCCTTTAGTCTGGCTTGAAAAGACAGTTATGGCCAAACCTACCCAGCAGATCTTTCAGGTTCTTTTGATCCTTTCACCAAGGCAGTAGATGTCTCTAAAATCCTCTTGCTTGGATGCAGCATTTAAAAATGTGAGCACACAGGCTCAGCAAACAGGATACTTCATCTGGACCAGTGGTGCTGGGGCTGCTTTTATTGTGGTGAAAACTTCATAACAGATACACCTTTTTTATGTATCAACCATCAGAACAAATGTTAAAAACTGCCTCTCAATATGACAATTACAGATTACATCATCACATTCTAAACCCGTTAACTCTTCATGAACCGAACATGCAACACACAAAATCTATCATAAGTCAAAAACACATAGAGAGGCAACGTAACATACAGTAATTAACATACATAGGGTAATCAACATAACATACAAACATATTAAATAGCTGTAACAACTACTGAACCCAAAGGGTGGTAAGGGGGATCATGACAAGCAGGTAGTGAAGTAAATTGTAACACATTAAGGTACAAAATTCTGTTTTCTATTAGTAAGGTCTTTTTATAACTATATTTTAACAATCCTGAATAAAAGTTATATTTTAAATGGTGTGCTATCATTTTCATAAATACTTCATACTTTTTTTGTGTATTGTTTATTTCAGGCCAAGTGACCTGTTTTGTTTTTCATTTTTTAACTTATGGGGCATATTTAGTGTTCAATGTTTTTGTTTACAAAATATTTTCTTTCATTCAAATGCTTTAAGAACTATAATAGTTATAATAGTTTTTAATGAACCATTGTAAGAAGAAAATAACACATATAAGTGTGGGTGATTGTGAGTTATAATGTTGACATACAATGGGTAACAGAAGGCAAACATTGTTAAGGGGAAGGTCACAGCACTTTGTATTGTTGCAACCAAATGCAGCTAACCAGCATGACATCTTAGAATAGTCTTGACTTTGTTGCTAGATGCATTGTTCGTTTACTGGGTACATCTAAATAACTCTATTTATTTGTATCCATGGGGACTTCCTTTTGAAAGAGTTTGAACTCAATAAATAATGATTGGTAATTTCCCACGCTGTCACGTTAGGAGCTACTATTTTTATGTATGTCAAGCATGATAAAGATAATAGGCCACCAAGAGAAATAAATCCATGCATATTGTAATGGTGCCCACACAGTATATTAGGTAGAACTGTCAAGAAGGCTAATATATTCAGATAGTACAGTTTTTTTTTGTCTTTTTACTGGAAAATAAACTTAAGGGGAATACTAATTCAGTATA
Source organism: Discoglossus pictus (assembly GCA_027410445.1). Classification (NCBI taxonomy): domain Eukaryota; kingdom Metazoa; phylum Chordata; class Amphibia; order Anura; family Alytidae; genus Discoglossus; species Discoglossus pictus. The sequence goes on along the minus strand of CM050166.1, from coordinate 96,147,103 downwards.
TTTTGTTGATAATAGCCTGTACTCACATCTAAGCAAAACACTAGCATAGAAGAAAACTTGCAACTACTAATATAGTTGAGTCCAGTTTATTTGTCTGCGTTGAAGTACAATGATATCGATCCTTACTGCGTTCTAGTGCTGAAAGAATCTTCTTGGTGGATTGGAACAATTATTTCCAGAAACCAAATCAATGTTGATAGTGTAGACTTGACCTTATTTCTCATCACATATCTAGTTGGGCAGGCTATAACGCCAAAAACTGAACCAATATAACTCAGATCATAATAAAATTAAAGCTGGATGTATCGCTTTATTATTATAGGACCACTGTAGACCTATGGCTTACAAACACTTGGCTTAAAGTTTAGTAAAGGTTTTATTTTTTTCTTTCTAGCCCTACCTAGTCAGCCCTTTATAAACTGACAATTTAAGTGTTTGCTTTAATTTAATAAATGCATGTGTTTTATTTTATGTTAATTGAATTTTTATATCAGTTATTCTATTCTTATGGTATGAATTGGGTTTTCGGGAACAAAACCCAAATTTATAATATTGCGTCTATGATGAGGATTCAACGGCTCTCTTTATGACCAAAGGATGTAAGTCTGGGGATCACCTGTATATACAATGTGGGCAAAATCTTTTAGAAAGTTAAAAATACAATATAGTAATTAAGTTATTACCTATAATAAGCAATTATCCTGTAGTTTCTGCTACCAGTTTTTTTTTTTTTTTGCTGATCTGCTTTTCCAGGTTTTAGAAAACCTTAAATACATTAAATACAGAGGAAGTTTTTATATGCTATAAAATGAAATGTGGCAGTTCAAAAGGCCAGTGAACTAAACAGGTATAATGGAAATGTAATATGTTTGCCATGACACACCATGTTATGCAAATGTCTGTAAGAAGCAGCTCAGAAAGGGCGATGAAATTGTGCAGTATAAGAATAATTGCACATAGGGTTAGTCCTCTAAAAGAATCACCTATATAGTTGTCGTACTGTGAGTTGTCGTCACGCTTTGCAAGCCTTGCGAAGCGAGGTGAGCAGTCGACCGCAAGCCTTGCGAAGCGAGGCGAGCAGTTGAGGCACGTGGGACTTAGGCTGCAAGAAGCGCCAAAGGCGCTTATTGCAGGGGTGGACATGAACTTGCGATAGGCGCAAAATTATGGCCCATATGACTTAGGTCCCAAAGCACTCAGATAGAGTCAGGGAGCCTGTGGCTGAGGTTGCAAGTTAATTTGAGCCTTATTTTGAGTTTTTACATGCTCAAAAATCGCCTAAGCGAGAAAAGAAATGACGGACGAAAATACATAACAGGATGAAAATGAGGCCGAAGGCAGTAAAAAAGAGCCCGAAGCCAGTAACACTTAACCCAAGACAGTAACATTTAACTCAAGGCAGTAACACTTAACTCAAAGCAGTAACACTTAACCCAAGACAGTAACACTCATTGCAAGGCCCCTAAACTACACGGGGGGAGAGGCTTGAGATGAATGCCGAAGGTACGAAGAGTGGCAATAGCCTTGCATTGTGTGGCAAACAGGATTGCCATGGCTTAAAATTTTATTGCTGTCATTTTTTGACGGGTCCCTAGGATACTATAGATGTGTGACAGCAGTGTGCTTCAGTATATTTATTTATTTATACAGTTTAAAAAACCTTGCAGATTACTAAATAAAAAAATAAAAAAATAAAACTATTTTAAAGTTGTTTATTGGTTAACAAGTTGAGTCCTCCTGTGTGCAGAATATTCTCATTTACCATATTTATTTAATCTTTCTGAGAAATTATTCCAATATAAGGTTTGGAAAGACTAATATTTGCACATAAAAGCTTTGATGATGATTGACTCAGATGTTTTACTTGAAGCCAGGGTATAAATATGACTCAGAATGAACAGATGATGAATTCTTTATCAGATGTGCATACAATCAAGAGCTCACTGTATAAATTAGATATAAACAGATATGGCACATTCTCAGAAGCAATTTCATTATATACTTGATGTGGTATTCAACATCCTCCACAACTTTATGAATATGTTTAATCTTTTTTGCAGCCAAGAGTCTTATCAACCCACTAGACCAGATCAAGATTCAGTGATATGACCCTGTTATGCAAGAAAAGTCCATTGGTTCTCATACATTTTACAGAGTTAAGCAAAAAGAGTAGAGGCTGCTCTCTGAGTAAGTATGCAGACCTATAGAACAAACCTGCTTAGATGTTGTTCTTTCTCAGATAATCACCACTGATTATATTTGTTTAGTTTATGTTTTATGGGTCCCCATACTGAAATACTAAAGGATATTTCTCCCTGTAAAGGATACTCGTTCTTTCTCAGATTGAGCGCTTCTAACTTTGTTTGGTGGTTGTATAGTCCCCTTATAGTGTGGTGTGTTGCAAACTTAATCTAACAGAGTACCAGAATTATATAAATGTTTTTATTACAGGGCAGAAAGATGAAGCAGCATCATTTGAACATATAGAGTTTGTACATCGAGTAGCTCCAGTGTCCTGTAATCTGTTCCCCTCTAGTCTTCGAAGTTGCCTGAGGATCCCATTAATCCTTCTGGTTTATGACTAGCTATTGAACAACTACAAAGAAAACTGTTTGAAACCAAATTAAACCATTTCAATTTTAAAAATAGATAACTTTATTGAATAATCAATAATAAATGCTGCATGAATGACTTAAAAGTTATTCCACCATCAAAAAAAAATTAACTATTGTACACCTATACACAGCAGGGGATAATGAGGAATTCCTATGATCCCCGGAGGGATAGCTCCTAACTGGTAGGCTTAACAAAGGTTAATGCCCCAAAGTGGCTTGCAAAAGTATTCACTCCTCTTGACTTTTTACCTATTTTGTTACATTACAGCCTTAAGTTCAATATTTTGTTAATCTGAATTCTATGTAATGGATCAGAACACAATAGTCTAAGTTGGTGAAGTGAAATGAGAAAAATATATAATAAAACTATTTTTTAGAAATAGAAAACAGAAAATTGGCCTGTGTGTATGTATTCACCCCCTTTGTTATGAAGCCCATAAAAAGCTCTGGTCCAATCGATTACCTTCAGAAGTCACATAATTAGTGAAATGGTGTCCACCTGTGTGCAATCTAAGTGTCACATGATCTGTCATTACATATACACATCTTTTTTGAAAGGCCCCAGAGACTGCAATACCTAAGCAAGAGGCACCACTAACCAAACACTACCATGAAGACCAAGGAACTCTCCAAATAAGTAAGGGAAATTTTTGTTGAGAAGTACAAGTCAGGGATAGGTTATAAAAAAATATCCACATCTTTGATAAATCCTAGGAGCACCATCAAATCTATCATAACCAAATGGAAAGGACATGGCACAAAAGCAAACCTGCCAAATGACGGCCGCCCACCGAAACTCACGGACCGGGCAAGAAGGGCATTAATCAGAGAGGCAGCACAGAGACCTAAGGTAACCCCGGAGGAGCTGAAGAGTTCCACAGCAGAGACTGGAGTATCTGTACATAGGACAACAATAAGCCGTACGCTCCATAGAGTTGGGCTTTATGGCAGAGTGGTCAGAAGAAAGCCATTACTTTCAGCAAAAAACAAAATGGCACATTTTGAGTTTGTGAAAAGGCATGTGGGAAACTCCCAAAATGTATGGAGGAAGGTGCTCTGGTCTGATGAGACTAAAAATGAACTTTTTGGCCATCAAAGAAAACGCTATGACTGGTGCAAACCCAACACATCACCCAAAGAACACCATGCCAACAGTGAAACATGGTGGTGGCAACATCATGCTGTGGAGATGTTTTTCAGCAGCCGGGACTGGGAAACTGGTCAGAGTTGAGGGAAAGATGGATGGTGATAAATACAGGAGATATTCTTGAGCAAAACCTGTACCACTCTGTGCATGCTAGGACAGAGGTTCATCTTCCAGCAGAACAATGAACCCAAACACACTGCTAAAGCAACACTTGACTGCTTTAAGGGGAAACATGTAAATTTATTGGAATGGCCTAGTCAAAGCCCAGACCTCAATCCAATAGAAAATCTGTGGTCAGACTTAAAGATTGCTTTTCAGATTGCTGGAGCAGTTCTGCAAGGAGGAATTGGCAAAAATCCCAGTGGTAAGATGTGGAAAACTCATAAAGACTTATCCAAAGCGACTTGGAGCTGTGATTGACACAAAAGGTGGCTCTACAAAGTATTGACTTTAGGAGGATGAATAGTTATGCACATTGATTTTTTTCTGTTATTTTGTCCTATTTGTTGTTTGCTTCACAATAAAAAAAAACATCTTCAGAGTTGTTCTGTAAATAAATTAGGCAAATGCTCAAACAATCCATGTTAATTCCAGATTGTTGAGGCAACAAAACACGAAAAATGCCAAGGCAGGAGAATACTTTTGCAAGGCACTATAATGAGGAATTTCAGCATACAATCCTATGGTCCTCAACTTTTTTGAAGGTGAAGTATCTTTTAAATTCCTGGTAAGGGATAGACTTGACCATACTTTCCCTCCAGTGCTTAACACTATATATCCATTAGAACAAAAAAAAAAAACTGGAACTTTATTGTAAATAGATTAAAAATATATATAAAACTAGCGACTTGCCCGTCAAAAAATGACGGCAATGTGATGTATATGTTTGTCAAGTTGTTTAGTTATTAACATATATTTTTGACCCTTGTAAGTATTTTAATATGAACGTGTATTTTTGTAAAATGTTGATGTAATGGTTTTTTAAAATGTAATTAGTATCTGAAGAATTGTTAACTTTAATATACATTGAATGAATAGGAAAGCAAAAAGTAAAAACCCTTCTTTAAACGTCGCGAATTTTAACATGAAGTTTAAACTATATGTAAGCAATAACCATCAAAGTATATATTTTTAAACTTGAACTTTATTTTTTATGTAAGTTTAGAAGTTGACAAAACATTGGTATAATTTTGAACATTATAAACAGGAACATAGTGAATACATTTTGTAACCTAATTTTTTATTAAAAGTATTAACATTTGAATGTAAAAACAATTGACATTTAAATTAATCAGTATTAAAATTCAATTTCTATCACAATAATTGTTAACTTGAATATACATTGAATGTAGAGGAAGGCATACAGTAAAACTCTTCTTAAAACGTACGTAATTAAAGTAATTTATTACTGAGCACATAAACTGGCGATAAACATTAATGTAGGTAGTAATCTTAAGATAACAGACAATATTTACATTGTGACTTAAAAGGTGCTTGACCTCTTAACATCCACTTTGTAATCTGTTGAATGAAATAACTTGAAAATATATTTTTTAAACTTGTAACATTAGAAACATTAACATAGTGACTTAACATTTTAACATAATTTTTACTAACAATGCAAGGCAAGTATTTTGTGAGGCAAATCATTCATAAACATGACTTCCATTAATTATGACTGAATTAAACAAACAATTGTTATGTATTTTGCAATGCTTTAAAAAAATCTTGGCATCTTTAATTTGTATCCTTCAAAGTTATAGTACTTCATAGTAGACAATGTTTTTAGTAAAAATACGTCCATCTTCTAATAAATCACCTTGACTTTCATTGTTTTCAATGTAAACTTTAATAGCCTGTGGATTTTTGCACCGTGACAACGCAACGTACAATTGACCATGTGCAAAAACTGGTTCTTCCAAGAAAATACCCACAGATTTGAAAGTTTGACCTTGTGATTTATTAATGGTCATGGCAAATGCCATAATAATGGGAAATTGTCTTCTTTGAAGTATAAAAGGGAGACTACTTTCACTTGGTGCTAAATCTATTCTTGGTATGAAAACTCTCTCTCCTTTATGGGTCCCAGTTAAAATTTCAGCATCTATAAAATGGTCCTTTAATTGTTGAACAATTAATCTTGTGCCATTGCATAGGCCTTTTTTGGGGTTCATATTTCGCAGTAACATGATAATTGCACCTTTCTTTAGCTGCAAAATATGTGGTGGCATTCCAGAAGGAGTTAAAGAGTTTATGAATTCAGTCGAAAAGTTAGCCTGACTTTCATTGTCATCAGCAAGTACAGAATCAGCACTGTGATAATTTCTTTGTGGTGCATACATTTTTTTTAAGATGTCATTATTGAGGATTAATGCATCTTTATTTTTACACGTCAGTATGACTTGGTTGGCAAGCTCGGAATATTCTTCGTTATTTATGCTCCCTTCAAATATAGCCGATATAATATCTTGTTGACAAATCATATGAGGTGGGATCTCTACAGTGTCATCAGGTAAATGTAGTATTTTTTCTGTTCTGCCTTCTCCAATTTTAATAAGCCAATCATTGAAATCAGTTTGGCCTTCTGATCTCATATTTTGTTGCAGTTGAAGATGGGTAAAATGTTTCCATACTATACTTGACTTTATACATGTTTCGATAATGTCAGTTCGATTTCCATGTACAACGACAGGTAATGTTTGTCTGAAATCGCCACCCAACAACATTACCTTTCCACCAAATGGAAAAGTATTCTCCATGACTTCACGAAGCAAACGGTCAATACATTGGAGGGCATAGCATGACATCATTGTGGCCTCATCTATTATAATTAATTTACATTTCTTCAATTTCTTTGCTTGTAAGGATGTCATGCGAATATCTGACACAGAATTTTCTAAAATAGGCACTGGCAGTTTAAATCCACTATGAACAGTTCTTCCACCTTCTAATAAAAGTGCAGCAATTCCAGTAGTGGCAAACGCCATTGCTATTTTTCCTTGGGCTCGTACTGAACTCATTAATAAATTGTACAAATATGTTTTTCCTGATCCGCCAGGTCCATCAAGATAGAAATAACGCTCTGTCACCATGTCATCATCTATAGCATTTTTAATGGCATGAAATGCTTGCAATTGTAGTGTATTTAAAGTTGCAAGTCTTTCTTCTGTTCTTTCTGCTTGTAGTTGAATGTCATAGTCTTCAAAGTTAATGTCATCTATAAGACCTGGATCAGGCAAATTAAAACTTGCACAACTTAATCCATGAGTTAAAAAGACTTCTTGGATTTCCATTAACGCTTTTAAGGGTGCAATGGGTTCATTGTATCGTCGCATAAAGTCTTCAGCCATATTACTTTTAAAAGTCTCCCACAAAGCTAATGCATTTGGAGCATTTGAGAAGATACAAATAAAAGCAAATTGTTCTCTCATCTGTCGTGGCATTTGACATTGTGCTGCTTCTTCTAAACATCTTTCCCACTCTGTATCATCAGCGAGTAAGTTTCTATGTCTTGCAGCTAAATGGAAGGATTCATATACAATGTCATTAACAGTTCTTAAGTGTTCAAAACTTTGTGCTCCAGGAACATTTAAAAGTAATATCCGTAAGCAAAAACGTTCCACATCTCTTGACTGTGTAAATTCTTGGAATAATTTTATTGCCTCTGGTTTTTCTTGGTCTCCATAATCCATTCACAAAAACATAGTGATATGGAATTTCAATATATAAGTATTGTGTTGCTTCAGCATCAGTGGAATTTAATGCAAACCATGCAGTTAGTGTAGTGTGACGATCTTCACTTTGGGCCAATGCATTCATTTCATTTCCAGCATGGAAATAGACTAAATGTCGTTGTGGCAAATGTACTGCTAACCTATATACTGCATGTGATCTATCATGCATTTCAAATTTTAAAAGCCGCCACATAGCTTCTGGCGCACTGACATAGCGAGCATCTACATGAGATGCAAGTTCATCATGTACTAACTCACTACTTTCAGGGTTGTCTGCACTTTTGACGACTACAGTAGCTGCATCGTAACCTTTGCAAATATATTTGTAGACATATTTAATGGATTTGATGGAAGTGCAGGCTTCTACGTTGATGTGGGCGTTGTACTTCATGAGTAAATGTGGATTGTAGGGTACTACATATCTATTGTCCACTTTTTTTTCCACGAATAATGGCACTATCTCCTTCTCTTCTTTTATAAAGTGGATATCCATCACAATTGGCATAGGTTTTGTCTCTAAAATCTTTTGGAAATTCTTTGGAACATTTATTATTTTCCATACATGGTGATTGTGGATTAAGGTCACCACAGGGTCCATGAATCATGTGATGAGTAACAATCTCATATAGTCTACCATATAGTTCTGGATCTGGTAGTTTAGCAACAATGACTGCATCCACTTTGTCTGAAGTATCTAATTTATCTTTTTCTTGAAGTATTATTAGAAGATGTGCATGTGGAAGGCCTCTTTTTTGAAATTCAATGGTATATACATAAGCAAGACATTTGCCAAATAACTGATTTATAGTGAAGTCACGTATTAATTCATTTAATTTAATCTTAAAAACTCTGGCTACTAAATCTGGTCGATCTGAAGCAGTTTGTCCAAGAAGTAGATTTAGTGTAATTTCTGGCCATTGTGGATTACATGTAAATGTCACAAATAGATCGGGTTTGCCAAATTTTGTCACAATAGCCATAGCATCATTGTATCTTTCTCTCATATTCCGAGGAGATCCTTGAAAGGAAGATGGTAAAATGATGGCTTTGCCAGCTGTCATGTCTCTGCTTGTAGCCACGTCAGCAACATAGTCCATGAGTCCAGAATATTGTTCTACACAGAGTTTATCTTGTTGATATTTGATAAAGTTTAAATTATTTGCCTCAACTTGCAAATATGAATCAATAATCCATTGTTGTGTTAGTTTCCCACCACATAAAATTGGATTAAATACATTGCGAATGGCAATTTGAGCTACTTTAAATTCAAGCATAGAAACATTATTTCGGATTCTGGCTTTAGCATTTGGGTAACTGGGAAGAGTTAATTTTGGTTGCCAACCTGCTTCTCCGTGTGGGAAAAAGATGGGATATGTCATTGGATCTAAATTTGGACTTAAGATACTCATATTAATAAACGGTTGGTCCTCATTTCTAGGATATATTCGAATGTCTCTTTGAAATGGTGGTTCTCCTTCATCATTCTGAAACACCATTGCAACCTCATTTGTTGTTGGCAAGTTATAACGACGTTTATCAGTATGTCTGTCTCTTTTAAGCACCATATTAACCTTCGGCATTGGTAATTGATGTGTTTGTGAATGAAGTAGTTGTTCATTTTCTACTTCTGCCAATTTTTTATAAGCTTTACTGTAGGGATTGTTGTCCATAATGTTATTTAGCTCTATGAAAACAGTGGGTAAGCATTTTTTATTTTCTTCCATCTGCATACGTTGGTCAACAGCTTCCATTGTATCTAGGACATATAGTTGAGCGAATTTTCTTTTATTTCCTTCCTCTGGATGTAAATGGGAAGTGCGATGATAAATTTGTCCTTGGACTTTAAAACAGTAAGGACCATGTCCTGGTACATTAGCAGCTAATGTTGCCCCCATGGATGCAAAGGATATGGCACTATTGTAGGATCTTATGTTTGTCTTAAAATTTTTGTAGTTTGGAAAAGTAGGTTCAGTCATAATATTTTGTAAATAAATTGGAAATTCTTTCCTTTCTGGAAGTTTGAACTTGCCTTTTTGACAACAACTAATAAATTGTCCATCTCTGGGTCTCTCCTGTTTAAAATAATAAGCCTCACAAAACTGACATTGAGTAGTCATGTCCCCACAACTATGAACCTCTACTGCTAAAGACTTGAGTAGAGGACAATTTGCAAAGCATATAGGATTTTGACTTTCATATTCATCAGGTGAAATGTCATATAATGTTTCAACAACAGGTTCTAAATGTTTTGTTTTTTTCGTTGCTTTTCTTGGTATATGTTGTATTGTTTGAGGTAAAATGTCATGTAATGTTTCATGAAACGGTTCTAAATGCTTTGTTTTCTTTGTTGCTTTTTTTGGTATCTCTTGTATTTTTTCTGGTAAAATGTCATCTGATGTTTGAGCAACAGGTTGTAAATGCTTTATTTTCTTTGTTGTTTTTTTTGACATATCTTTAATTTCTGCAAGTGACAGTCTTTTGCTTGCAATTCTTTTGCGTTCTTTTTCTCGTCGAATTTCCTTCTTCTCCGGTGTCTGCTGGCTGTCTGCTCTCTGTCGTCATTCTCTAGCTTGGCGTCTTTTCTTTTCTTGTTTACTCTCGTTATCAGCCATGTTAATCTGTAAAAATAAAATAATGTACCATTAGTTTATTTTGAGATGTTAAGTTGTTTTTCATGACAAATAGTTATCAATAATGTGTTAACATTTTATACTTAATCAATTTCAATGCGGTCAATTGAATAAAAGTCTAAATAAGGCCATCAGATAATTATTTAAAGAAATTTTTATTTATTAAACATGTATCCAAAAGCAAGTGTTTCAGTAACTAAAAAGGTATTTTCAAAAAGATGTTATGTCCTTATTTACAGCACTATTCAATTTGTCAAATGGCAATTAAATTAGGGTTTAGGACTGGAATGTTACAATGACAAATTGTATAGATTCTGTGTTTTTAGACTTTTTTGGACTATGCCAATTTATTTTTTAAGTTTACATTGAAGTTTGTATTTAGTGTTAAAGATTATTGGCCCTAAAAGACAAATAAGAGATAGATGATAGATATTACTTTTTATACTGTACCTTGGTTGAAGTTTGATTTCAAGCAAAATTCTTTGTTGGTCCTGTGTTGAAAGCCTTCGTCCGATGGTCTGGTCCTGTGTTGAAAGTCCTCGTCCGATGGTGTAGTCCTCTGTTGAAAGTCCTCGTCCTCTGGTGTGGTCCTCAGTTCCAACTCCTGTTCCGATGTTCTTGACGCAGTATCTGTTATAAAATAAAAAAGAAAATGTTATGTTATTTGAATGTCTTTGTATTAATGAAAAAATGGCATTATTTCTGTGTTTTTCTACAATCCTTTTTGGTGCGCCGCAATTTTGGTATGCTTCTGTAGGCTATTTTCATAAGGCTTATAGGTGGTTAAACATTAAAGAAGAATATTAATTAATTTTTCTCTTTTTTTACTTGTTATACTGTACCTTGGTTGAAGTTTGATTTGAAGCAGAATCTTTGTTGGTCCTGTGTTGAAAGCCTTCGTCTGATGGTCTGGTCCTGTGTTGAAAGTCCTCGTCCAATCGTCTGGTCCTCTGTTGAAAGTCCTCGTCCGATGGTGTAGTCCTCTGTTGAAAGTCCTCGTCCAATGGTCTGGTCCTCTGTTGAAAGTCCTCGTCCGCTGGTCTGGTCCTCAGTTGAAACTCCTGGTCCGATGTTCTTGACGCAGTATCTGTTATAAAATAAAAATGAAAATGTAATTTTATTTGAATGTATTTGTATGAACTAAAAAATGACATTATTTCTTTGTTTTTCTACAATCCCGTTTGGTGTCCACCACTTTTGCTATGCTTATTTAGGCCTTTTTCTAAGGCTTATAGATTGTTAAACATAAAATAAGTATCTAAATGTACATTGGTATGTGTTTGTGTGAGTTTTCATACAATCCTTTTTGGTGCGCACCACTGTTGGTATGCTTATTTAGGCTTCTTTCTAAGGCTTATAGGTTGTTAAACATAAAATAAGAATGTAAATGTAGTTTGCTATGTGTTTGTGTGAGTTTTCATACAATCCTGTTTGGTGCGCACCACTGTTGGTATGCTTATTAATGTTGTTTTGTAATGCTTATAGGTTGTTAAACATAAAATAAGAATGTAAATGTAGTTTGCTATGTGTTTGTGTGAGTTTTCATACAATCCTGTTTGATGCGCACCGCTGATGGTATGCTTATTAATGTAGTTTTGTAATGCTAATAGGTTGTTAAACATAAAATAAGAATCTAAATGTATTTTGCTATGTGTTTGTGTGAGTTTTCATACAATCCTTTTGGTGGGCACCAATGTTGGTATGCTTATTTAGGCTTCTTTCTAAGGCTTATAGGTTGTTAAAGATTAAAATAAGAATTTAAATGTAGTTTGCTATGTGTTTGTGTGAGTTTTCGTACAATCCTGTTTGATGGGCACCACTTTTGTTATACTTATGTAGTGTTTTTTCTAATGGTTATAGGTTGTTAAACAAAAAGAATATAAATGTAGTTTGCTATGTGTTTGTTACAATCCTGTTTTGTGTGTAGCAGTTTGTGTGTACCATATGTTGCATACTTTGGCCCTCATTCAATTGCAGTTTGGCCAATTCAATAGGGTTCTAAATGTGCTTATTTGGAGCCCTATTGAATTGTCCAAAATATCAATTGAATGAGGGCCTTTGTTTGCTGGATTTGTTATATTGTGAGGGCCTCATTGAATTTGGTTTTTCAATAGGGCTCTATATAAGCACAGAGCATATTTTTGAACAGAAGTTTGTAGTGAAATTGAGCCAAATGTGCTTATATAGAGCCCTATTGAAATGGGCAAATCACATTTGAATGAGGCCCTCGGCCATTAAACATATTTAGGTCCTGAATCAATTGCGTTTTGACCAATTGAATAGGGCTCTATATAAGCACATAAAATATTTTTTGACAGAAGTTTTTAGTTAGTGAAGACCTTGATTGTGGTTAGAAGTTCAGTAACTAAAAATGTCTGTCTAAAAAATCTGTTATGTGCTTATATAGAGCCCTATTCAATTGGCCAACTCGCAATTGAATGAGGCTCATGGTTCGGTTCTTTTTTATACTTAATACTTTACCTTGATTGAAGTGTCGAATGACAGAGGGTCCCCTCCTGCCAATCTTAATCCGCCGGTCTTCTTGTAGTGTCTGTTTGAAAAATAAAGTGAAATAGTGAATTATAGAATTTTTTATTTGTATTTAACAAAGCATGGCCTTTTCAGGATTTAAAGTATTTTTGTATCTTACCTCTTCTTCTTTGTTGGTGTTCTTTAAAAGGGATTGTGCTTCACAGTGTACGGTGCAAATTGTTGAGAGACGCTGTTGATGCAGAGTCTGTTTGAATATTAAAAAAAGTTGAAAGATTGAGTTTTAGGTGATCTATTAAATTGCAGTAAATTAATTTCATTGAAATATACTTCTGTAATTAATTTGAATTAACATTATTTTTTGGTGGGGTCTACACACATGTCACATACATGAAGCACATTTCCATAGTTGAAAGTAATTTTTTTGTGTGCGTGTGACATATAACTATACATGAATCATATTTTAATTGTTAAATTAACGTTATTTTTATTTTTGGCCAACATACATAAATGTGTGTGTGACATGTGACTATAGATGATACACATATATGTGCGTGTCACATATCAGTATACATGACTCATATTTTAATAGTATTTTAATAGTCCCAACTTATTTTTTTGTAATGTAATTTAAATGTAGTTGTTTAATTAGTTTGTTGCAGGGGCAATACACATAAATGTGCATGTGACATGTCACTATACATTATACGCATAAATGTGCGTGTGACATGTCACTATACATTATACACATAAATGTGCGTGTCACTTGTCAGTATACATTATACACATAAATGTGCGTGTCACTTGTCAGTATACATTATACGCATATATGTGCGTGTCACTTGTCAGTATACATAAACCTCTTTGTCTTCTTTAATTTTTTTTTTTTATGTCCTGTCTTGAAAATAAGTAATATATTATAGCTTACCTCTCAGTTGTAATTTGCACAATGTAAAGTAGTAAATTAGGAAAGAATTATCTTCTCAAGTTTTAGCAGCAGTTATCTCCGAAGTCACTCTGTTCATCACCTGAGGAGAAATGTATTTTTCTCTGTCAAATAGACAGTATTTATAAACTTGTAGAACATTCTGGAAAGTTAGACCGTTAGAACGTAATACGCATGCGCTATTTGCGTTCCAGCTTACAATTTGCGTTCCATCCGCCATTTTGTGCGTAGTAGTGGTTAAAATGGTGTTTAATATGAGTGTGATCCGTTCCGCATAGTATGTGTTTCATTATTGCGAGTAAGTGTAGTGTAGTTACGTCTGGAGCCTCGTTTTCGTTTTGTTCGGCGGCCATTTTTTCTCTCGCTTAGCCGATTTTCGGTCGTTTAAACTCTTTGTTTTGACTTAAATGGACGTGTAAATGAACTTTTGGAGGTGCCGGATGCCCCCCCCGTGCTGTAAGTAAGCTTTTTATGTGTTTGTTGTGTTTATTTCTTGTGTTTGTGATGTTTTGATGCGCGGCGGTTGGAATGGGTCTTTCGCGGCCGTATTTTTTTCCGATGCGGCCGTATTTTGTTGCGATGTTGCCGTATTTTTTTGCAATATACGCAGTTAGCTTTTACGTGTACGACGCAGTGTATTTGTTTCTAAGTCGTGCGTATGTGTGTTAAGAGCGTGTGAGGGGCCTTTTTTACTGTTTTTTTGTTAAGTCTTGCGTCTGTGTGTCTGGGTGTAAGCGGGTGTGAGGCGACTTTGAGTTTTTTTTTGTTATGAAGTTGTGTGTGTGTGTATGTGTGTTAACACAGCCGATGTTGGGATGCTCCCACCACCGCAAATGCGGACCCTCGCTTCGCGAGGATCCGCATTTGCGGGGACGTTGTTGGGTTTTTGTTGGCTGGGCGGTTGGGTTTATTCTGTTAAAAAAGTCGTGTGTGTGTATGTGTGTGTTAACACAGCCGACGTTGAGCCTCCACAACCGCAAATGCGGGCCCTCGCTTCGCGAGGACCCGCATTTGCGGTGAACTGCGTCCCTCGCTTCGCGAGGGACGCAGTTCTTGCGGGCTCGCTACGCGAGCCCGCAAGCGTGAGCAACGACTCGTACGCTCACAACTATATATGTGATACTCCAATAAGGTGCTGAATGCATGCGGGTTGGTTAAATCAATATTCCAATGTACTCAAGGTACATATTATAATCCAGAAATAAGTCTAAACAACAGGGTCCCTATGTCTCATTTCAAAGACCTTCTGATTGAAGGGCTATGATGTGCCCCACAAACTGGCTAAATGCCCTGTAATAAAGTGGATCAATGTCCCAAGAATCATAGACTTATAAAAGATATGTAACCAACCAAACCCTGAACATGCCAAAGTGAATTAAAATCAAATACTCATTCACACAGCTAAAAACTATAGCCATACAGATCCCCATTGGGACAAAAATAATGTAATCTAGCGGTGAAGTGGGTGTTAAACTAACACCCATAATATATCTCTCAAACAGAGTGAAGAATATTGCTGAAGAATTTTCTTATGACCGGTATTGTATAAATGCAGACTGGCGGGTATAACACCTGTTTCGTCACCTACGCTTTCTCAAAGGCTAGTGAAAATGATAAAACAACTGTGTATATAGACAAGAGACAGTATACAGTGGGGAGGCAGTACTAAATAAATCAAACGTAAGGATACCGGTAAATACCTAATTACACATATTATATGTACCGGTTAGTGTGGAAAAGTGGAATAATATTAACAAAAAAACTAAAAAGAAAGAACACCTATATATCCATACCAGTATAACCTCCTTAATGTAAGTAGACAATATGGAAGTAAGATTTAATGATAATCAAACAAAAGTAATATAATAAAATCTAATAGTTTATTATACACAATTCAATGAACAATGCAATATAAAAACATTTAAAAATTCATATGTAGCAATGATAGTCACCGGCTTTATTCAATATTATAGTACCAACAGAATGTATATAATTCTATTCTAGAGATTAATAATTTATTGCTACCTTCATAGCAGAAATCCCTAAAATTAGTTTGGTGAGCGGAGCCCACCATTTACTCCTGTATACTAATATAAATAAACTATCTGACAAAATAATATATAAATATGAAAATAAAATTAGAAAGTGCTAAATACACTAAGGCCCTCATTCAATTGCAATTTGGCCAATTGAATAGGGGTCTAAATAAGCACATAAAATATTTTGTAAAAGAAGTTTTTACTTAGTAAACATCTATCCAAAACCAAGGTTTTCACTAACTAAAAACTTATTTAAAAGAAATATGTTATATGCTTATTTAGAGCACTATTCAATTGGCCAAATCGCAATTGAATGAGGGCCTAATACTGATGGTGGAACTGGGGATCCACCAATTACCCCTTTACCTAAACTATAACTAAAAGCTAACCTGCTCTAAATAAACTAAAGTGCTAATACCAAACCAGCGTGGCTGAAAAAGTGCAAATAGTGCTCATATAAAGTGCAATATTAGTGATAAAGAATATATTATATTGAAAAATCTGTATAAATATATAGTGAAAGTCAATATAAATATATAGTGAAAGTCAATATAAATATATAGTGAAAGTCAATGTGTTAAGGGGTCCTGGAATATAAAGCAACAAATGACTATTCCAGGCTCTCTCTCTATTATCAAATAAATACAATAAAGGTATGCATATAAACAACACAGTTACACATTTGGGATGATATCAACATTCATATATATGAGAAACAACACTTATCATATTGTAGGGTAATCCGGAGACTGAATATCCAGCATGTCACACCAATGGACGCTAGTGTTTTCAGATGACGCCGGTGACGCCAGAGCTACGGGACAAACAGGTCGATGCCCACGTTTCGCATCACAGCGCTTCCTCAAGGACCTGTTAGAAGTGGGCATCTTGCCAGTCCTTTATAGTAAGTGTGAGAGGGAGTGGCTTTCAATGTTAACCATTCAAGGTATGGAAATAAATGCAGAATATTACTTATTTTATGTTCTTATGCAGCGTGATACTTTTCCTTCAAATGTATAAAGAGTATTGCATACCTAAGAATAAATAAAGTAATGAATTTAAAAATTGCTCCAATAGACTTGCACGTATCTCATTCATTAATAAAATGACTTAATGTTATGTGATGCATTCTTTTTAACTTCATTCAGTTTACAACATTATATATTACCTTTAGGTGCTTACCAAAATCTAATGTTGAACAATATATGTATAAGCATCAATGATATATCACTGCTTATCTGATTTGTACGAAAATACTTCTGAACATGTACAAATACTATTGATACACAATATGAGGTTTAATGTCCTGGGTTGTGATTTTGCTTTCATCTTAAAGGTATAGTGTAGATTGTATCAAATTATCTTTAAGCAACATACCCCAATAATTCTAAAATACTTTAATCACCATATTTATACAACCAGTCATCTTAAATGAATGAATTTATATACATAGACCTAACTAGTTTAAACTCCCAATTTAATACCAATAATATACAAAGGGCAAAGTCTAAGCAATTTTAAAAGACTTAGGGCCCTATTAAATTCGAGCTGCGGATGAAATCGTATCTCGCAAAGGCAGTTTTCCTGCTGTTTGCGAGTACCGAATCTCTCGCAGCCTGCTTTGCGATATGACTGCGAGAAAATGGCCGAGAATAGGCTCCGAGAGAGCTACGTAGCCTTAAATCTATGCATGAGTCTCGCATATCGTAAGAATCCCTACGTGGACAAAAAGTCCACGCAAGGGATCCTAAAGCCTCTACGTGCTGCCTCGGAACAGCCCGAGACAGCCGTGTGAGGCTCCCCCCTGCACCCTATACACATCCCCATGCTGCAGGGGTCTCTATCAGGACCCCTGCAGCACCTCCACATTAACCCCTTTGCAGCCGGGGTCCCGATCTGCATAGATCAGGCCCCCCGCTGCATTTAAAACTTTTAAATTCCCCGCCGTGGCTCCTTAAAGGGGCCGCGGCACACTATTACCCAATCCCGGCCGCGGCACTTAAAATGAACCCCCCTCTATGCTGGGGGTCCCCATCGGGACCCCCGAAGTGTCCCCATATAAACCCCCTGCAGAGGGGGTCCCCGATCGGCACCGATCGTGACCCTGCTACAATTCAATTTTAAATTTCCCGCCTCGCGGGTCCTCAAAGGACCGTAAAGGTCCTGAAAGGACTCGGGGAAGTTAAATGTATATTTAGATGTTTATATGTGTATTTTATTTATTGTTGATATATTGTATTAATGTATTCATGTATTGTGTTTTTTTTTTAACAGGGCCGCGCCGGAAGAGCTAAACAGTGACGGGACATGCTGTAAAGGTGAGTATATTATTTAGAATGTATAGAATGTTTATTTATTGGATGTTAATGTTTTGTACTAATTTTTTTTTTTTGTTTGACCCATAGGTTAGTGATCTGAAGCAACATCTTAAAGGTAAGTGGTCTTAATTTATTGATTTTAGCTTAGAATTAGGGTCTGTGTAGTTAGGACTCTAATTATTTTATTTTATTTTAGAATAAGGGTCTGTGTATGTAGTTAGGACTGTAATTATTTTATTTTATTTTAGAATTAGGGTCTGTGTATGTAGTTAGGATTTTTTGTATATTATAGAAATTTGGAGAGTTGGTGCTTAACACCTGATGAGTATAATAATGTTGTTATTAAATAAATACGTTCATGTGTTTTATTTTTTAATGTGAGCTGCCTACCCGGCTTGCTCTAAGGTGATTTAAAAAGTGGTATAAAAATAAAAGTTTTGAAAAATAAACCCCAATAGTTGAGGTATATATTATGGGTAACTGTCTATTGACTGGACTATTTCAGGTGATATAGTGTATGTAGGCGTGAATGTGCAGGCCAAGTGACCAAGTTTGCGGGATATTATGAATCAGGTGTATGGAACTAATATTGGTCAGTATGTAGTGAAAGATAAACACTAGTCTGTGTCTAGGAAGTACTGAACGTGCAAAAATGTATAGCCGTAGCTTTACATAGGTGTGCTGGTGCCATATAACAGTGGCTAATAATAGCCAAATTGGGGGAAGTGATACTAATAAGGGTTGTGATATATGGTGCAAATGGTATCGAAATATGATACATATGCACTATTAGTAACCCATTGTTAATGGGCAATATAAATAATAGGAATAGCCAGTAAAAACGATGATTGGAAGTTATCCTCATATAAACAAAAAAATTTTGTAAATCATTGGATAAACAAAAAAATAAAAAATATTGACTATTGGGTAAGTAAAAAACTTTAATATTAAAAAAGCGTCAACCAGTGCCATAGGGGCTATCCAGTATGTGGACAAAGCCAATAAGCTGAGGACTTATAGTTGCAAATGTGTTAGTTTATACATATGATCCTTAATATATAGGCCACTTGGTCTCTGTGGGGCTCTGATTTTCCCCTTGATTTACACCAAAGAAAATAATAGTGCAAACAAAATAATGTCATAGGGGTATTGCCCTAATAGAGTTGCCAAGTAGGGGGCCTTTTAGTAGAGGAGACTAAGGGAGAATAAGTATACTTCTCCAAAAATAATTAGTTAAGCTATATATACAAAAAAGAGAGAGCCATAAAGGCTCTTACTTACTGTTATACAGTTGCAAAAACGCCTCTAAGTCCACATACTTGTTAGCTGGTTGTTCGCAGGGGTGATATGGCTCTTGCCGACCGGTTTCGTTACCAGTATGGTAACTTCTTCAGGGCTGCCACTTCTCTCATTTGCCCTTCGCGGGCTTTTTGTTGAACGAAAGCCACGCCCCCCAAAAACGTCATTGGATGCGGCCGCAATGTGCGCCGCGTCATATGACGCCATGACGTGTGTGAAGCAAAAACGGAGTAGACGTTAGTCTGTGTTTAGCTTGATTGGACTATACTAGTTGTGAGCGCCACATGAGACGCTCTAATTATGTTACTAAATGTTCTACTCGACCTTCCTGTATCTCACTGTGTCGCCTGGCTGAGTGCTCTCACTAGCTAACTTGTTTTTGCTCTTTCTGTATTACTTTCCTGTTAAGTCTAGATGCTAGCCTGTGTCCAATTTGGCTCACTATTTTTACTACGTCATCGCTCCCTGACTGATTATTACACCACGAACCGTAATTGATTCATGTGCCCGCAAAATTATATGTGACAACTAGATTAGTTTAATGATGACTTGAAAATTATGATTCAATCATAAAACTTATAAAAATTAAAGATTAAAGTGTTCAGTTTTACTTAGATTGTTATTTAAATTTTTATAACACTAGACTAAGATTGGGAAAAAATAATAAAATAAACAGTGCCCTGCGTGTACTTGGTGATTATTTTTTTAAAATTTATATCTCGATCCTACACCATCGAAGCCACTGGGCTATGCTCAAAGGAAAGATGACTTGTGTGTCAGGGTACTCCCTTGACCTAAATATAGGGGGGTATCAACGTGTGAATGGGAAGAGCGTTGCTATGTCTAAATTTCTATTTAAAAATTTCTATCTAAAAAGTTTTTTACTTACCCAATAGTCAATATTTTTTATTTTTTTGTTTATCCAATGATTTACAAAAATGTTTTGTTTATATGAGGATAACTTCCAATCATCGTTTTTACTGGCTATTCCTATTATTTATATTGCCCATTAACAATGGGTTACTAATAGTGCATATGTATCATATTTCGATACCATTTGCACCATATATCACAACCCTTATTAGTATCACTTCCCCCAATTTGGCTATTATTAGCCACTGTTATATGGCACCAGCACACCTATGTAAAGCTACAGCTATACATTTTTGCACGTTTTGTACTTCCTAGACACAGACTAGTGTTTATCTTTCACTACATACTGACCAATATTAGTTCCATACACCTCATTCATAATATCCCGCAAACTTGGTCACTTGGCCTGCACATTCACGCCTACATACACTATATCACATGAAATAGGCCAGTCAATAGACAGTTACCCATAATATATACCTCAACTATTGGGGTTTATTTTTCAAAACTTTTATTTTTATACCACTTTTTAAATCACCTTAGAGCAAGCCGGGTAGGCAGCTCACATTAAAAAATAAAACACATGAACGTATTTATTTAATAACAACATTTTTTGTATATTAGATAGATAGGGGGATGTATTTGATATAGTTAGGATTTATTTTAAATTAAATAGATTGTATGTTAGATAGATAGGGGGTATTTGATTTGGACTATATGTAATATATTATATGTAATATATTATATTTAATATATTATATGTAATATATTATATTTAATATCTTATATGTAATGTCATGTATTGTATGTAATGTATGTAATGTATTATATTTAATATATTATATTTAATATATTATATGTAATATATTATATTTAATATCTTATATGTAATGTCATGTATTGTATGTAATGTATGTAATGTATTATATGTATGTATTGTATTGTGTTTATCTGTCTTTCCTTTTCAGGTGTGTAATTTGGGGGTTGGGGTTGTAATGTATTTTTTTGTTTTCTGTAGTGGGGGGTGGGGTTGTAATTTTTTTTTTTTCTGTACTGTAGGTTTTTTTGTTTTCTGTACTGTAGGTTTTTTGTTTTTTGTAATTAGAGTGTTGGGGAGGTTTATTAGGGGGTAGGTAGTGTAGGTAGGTAGTGTAAGTGTTAATAGATTAGTGTAGAGGGGGGTTAGTTTAGATTAAATGGTTTATTGGGGGTTATAGTGTAGTGTTTGTAGTTAGTGTCATGATGGTCCTTGAGGACCATCAAGGCACTTATGTGGTTAATGTTGGGTTGTAACAGGCCCATAATGGTAATAATATACCCTTATGGGACTGATGGGGTTAAATAGAGCCTTATGGTGGCCTGTATTGACCATCATGAGTTAATGGGTTAATTTAGGCCTTTATGGTGGTCTGTATTGACCACCATGAGTTCATGGGTTAATTTAGGCCTTATGGTGGTCTGTATTGACCATCATGAGTTAATGGGTTAATTTAGGCCTTATGGTGGTCTGTATTGACCATCATGAGTTAATGGGTTAATTTAGGCCTTATGGTGGTCTGTATTGACCATCATGAGTTCATGGGTTAATTGAGGCCTTATGGTGGTCTGTATTGACCACCATGAGTTAATGGGTTAATTTAGGCCTTATGGTGGTCTGTATTGACCATCATGAGTTAATGGGTTAATTTAGGCCTTATGGTGGTCTGTTATGACCACCATGAGTTAATGGGGTAATTATAGTTGCCTGGGGTTAATATTTTTAGTGCGAGTCCTTTCAGGACCTTTACGGTCCTTTGAGGACCCGCGAGGCGGGAAATTTAAAATTGAATTGTAGCAGGCCAATTTCCTCCCGGAAACAACTCCAGGAGGCTCATTAGCGTCGGGGAGGTCTGCCAGTGCAGACCTCCGTTAGTTTTTTTTTTTTTTTTTTAGAGCGCGGATGGTTCCGCAGCCCAGCCGGGGCTGAAGGAGAGAAGGCCGGGGACATCGCGGGGAGGTAAGTTAAATGTATATTTAGATGTTTATATGTGTATTTTATTTATTGTTGATATATTGTATTAATGTATTCATGTATTGTGTTTGTTTTTTAACAGAGCCGCGCCGGAAGAGCTAAACAGTGACGGGACATGCTGTAAAGGTGAGTATATTATTTAGAATGTATAGAATGTTTATTTATTGGATGTTAATGTTTTGTACTATTTTTTTTTTTTTTTTGACCCATAGGTTAGTGATCTGAAGCAACATCTTAAAGGTAAGTGGTCTTAATTTATTGATTTTAGCTTAGAATTAGGGTCTGTGTAGTTAGGACTCTAATTATTTTATTTTATAATAAGGGTCTGTGTATGTAGTTAGGAGTCGGGACTGTAATTATTTTATTTTATTTTAGAATTAGGGTCTGTGTATGTAGTTAGGATTTTTTGTATATTAGATAGATAGGGGGATGTATTTGATATAGTTAGGATTTATTTTAAATTAAATAGATTGTATGTTAGATAGATAGGGGGTATTTGATTTGGACTATATGTAATATATTATATGTAATATATTATATTTAATATATTATATGTAATATATTATATTTAATATATTATATGTAATGTCATGTATTGTATGTAATGTATGTAATGTATTATATTTAATATATTATATTTAATATATTATATGTAATATATTATATTTAATATATTATATGTAATGTCATGTATTGTAGGTAATGTATGTAATGTATTATATTTAATATATTATATTTAATATATTATATGTAATGTCATGTATTGTATGTAATGTATGTAATGTATTATATGTATGTATTGTATTGTGTTTATCTGTCTTTCCTTTTCAGGTGTGTAATTTTTTTATTTTCTGTAGTGGGGGGTGGGGTTGTAATGAATTTTTTTGTTTTCTGTAGTGTAGGTTTTTTGTTTTTTGTAATTAGAGTGTTGGGGAGGTTTATTAGGGGGTAGGTAGTGTAGGTAGGTAGTGTAAGTGTTAATAGATTAGTGTGGAGGGAGGTTAGTTTAGATTAAATGGTTTATTGGGGGTTATAGTGTAGTGTTTGTAGTTAGTGTCATGATGGTCCTTGAGGACCATCATGGCACTTATGTGGTTAATGTTGGGTTGTAACAGGCCCATAATGGTAATAATATACCCTTATGGGACTGATGGGGTTAAATAGAGCCTTATGGTGGTCTGTATTGACCACCATGAGTTAATGGGTTAATTTAGGCCTTATGGTGGTCTGTATTGACCACCATGAGTTAATGGGTTAATTTAGGCCTTATGGTGGTCTGTATTGACCACCATGAGTTAATGGGTTAATTTAGGCCTTATGGTGGTCTGTATTGACCACCATGAGTTAATGGGTTAAATAGAGCCTTATGGTGGTCTGTATTGACCACGATGAGTTAATGGGTTAATTTAGGCCTTATGGTGGTCTGTATTGACCACCATGAGTTAATGGGTTAATTTAGGCCTTATGGTGGTCTGTATTGACCACCATGAGTTAATGGGGTAATTATAGTTTCCTGGGGTTAATATTTTTAGTGCGAGTCCTTTCAGGACCTTTACGGTCCTTTGAGGACCCACAAGGCGGTTTACTTAAAATTGAATTGCAGCAGGGTCACGATCTGTGCCGATCGGGGCCCCCCGCTGCAGGGGGTTTATGTGGGGACACTTCGGGGGTCCCGATGGGGACCCCAAGCATAGAAGGGGGTTAATTTTAAGTGCCGCGGTCAAGATTGGGTAATAGTGTGCCGCGGGCCCTTTAAGGAGCCGCAGCGGGGAATTTAAAAGTTTTAAATGCAGCAGGGGGCCTGATCTATGCAGATCGGTGACCCCCCCTGCAATGGGTTCATGTGGGGACACTTCGGGGGTCCCGATGGGGACACCCAGCATAGAGGGGGGTTAATTGTAGGTGCCGCGGCCGGGATTGGGTAATAGTGTGCCGCGGGCCCATTAAGGAGCCGCGGCGGGGAATTTAAAAGTTTTAAATGCAGCGGGGGGCCTGATCTATGCAGATCGGGGACCCCCCCTGCAAGGTGTTCATGCGGGGAAACTTCGGGGGTCCCGACGGGAACCCCCGCATTGAGGGGGGGTTAATTTTAGGTGCCTGGGGGGGGTTTTGGAGTACCCCCCACGGCAGGGCTTATGTGGGGGACTGCCGCGGAGGTCCCTTTTAGGACCCCTGCAGCACTTGATGAGGAGTGGGAGCCTGCGATATCATCTCGCAGGCTGTCACTCCTCATGTACATTTACGCAGTGTAGATACGTACGGCCCTGCTGCGTAGCTCATACGTTGCTCGCAGCAGGGCTAATTTAATAGCATTGTAAGTTGGAGAAACTTTGCAGTACGTAGGGCTTAAGTAGAAGCCTCTTATTTACGAGGCTGGAATTTAATGAGGCCCTTAATGTTTACTCTAATCAATAAGACAGAAGGTATAAGTTATTTGACCATAATAACTCTTATGAACAAGGGGGCCAGTCTAGATGGTCACATTTAAATCATTTTTTTTCTTGTATGCTAATTCCTCATGCTTAAAGGCCATACATGTGACAGTTATTACTCCTATTGGTTTTTTAACAAGACAAATATATTCAAGGCAATATCAGTAGTTGAAAAAAGCTTGGGACCAAGTATTTGTTAAATAGATATTATAAGAAGGACATGAAACGGTTATTTTCATTTGGTCCATATGGAACAACTGAGTTTAATAATGTGATCCATTTAGTTTATATTTTGAGAAGTTCTAGTTCCAGATTGCCTCTTCTTATACCTAATCTATTTCTGTGGAGGACTCTACATTCTAATATCAGTTTACTATTGTGAGCTATCATAAAATGTCTTGCCACTGATGTAGGATGTTTATGTTTGGCAATATCTGATAGTGCATTTCTTATATTAGATACATGCTCACCAAGTATTTTTCTCAATTCCCTAGTAGTTACCCCTACATATGCAATACTCTTTATACATTTGAAGGAAAAGTATCACGCTGCATAAGAACATAAAAGAAGTAATATTCTGCATTTATTTCCATACCTTGAATGGTTAACATTGAAAGCCACTCCCTCTTACAATTACTATAAAGGACTGGCAAGATGCCCACTTCTAACAGGTCCTTGGGAAAGCGTTGTGACATGAAACGCGCGCGTCGACCTGTTTGTCCCGTAGTTCTGACGTCACTGGCGTCATCTGAGAACACTAGCGTCCATCGGTGTAACATGCTGGATATTCAGTCTCCGGATTACCCTACAATACGATAAGTGTTGTTTCTCATATATACAGTATGAATGTTGATATCATCCCAAATGTATTACTGTGTTGTTTATATGCATACCTTTATTGTATTTATTTGATAATAGAGAGAGAGCCTGGAATATTCATGTGTTGCTTTATATTCCAGGACCCCTTAACACATTGACTTTCACTATATATTTATACTGACTTTCACTATACAGTATATTTATACAGATTTTTCAATATAATATATTCTTTATCACTTATATTCCCCTTTTATGAGCACTATTTGCACTTTTTCAGCCATGCTGGTTTGGTATTAGCACTTTAGTTTATTTAGAGCAGGTTAGCTTTTATAGTTTAGGTAAAGGGGTAATTGGTAGATCCCCAGTTCCACCAACAGTATTAGTGTATTTAGCACTTTCTAATTTTATTTTCAAATTTATATATTATTTTGTCAGATAGTTTATTTATATTAGTATACAGGAGTAAATGGTGTGCTCCGCTACCACCAAAGTAATTTTAGGGATTCATACTATGAAGGTAGCTATCAGTTATTAATCTCTAGAATAGAATTATATACATGTTGGTACTATAATATTGAATAAAGCTGGTGACTATCATCGCTAAATATGAAGTTTTAAATGTTTTTATATTGTATTGTTGATTGAATTGTGTATAATAAACTATTAGTTTTTATTAAAAAAAGAAAAATAATGTGGTTTCATAAGTCTGCACACCCTCTTATAACTGGGGATGTAGCTGTGTTCAGAATAAAGCAATCACATTCCAAATCGTGTTAAACAGGAGTTAGCATACACCTACCATCATTTAAAGTGCCTCTGATTAACCTCAAATAAAGTTCAGCTGCTCTAGTTGGTCTTTCCTGACATTTTCTTAGTCGCATCCCACAGCAAAAGCCATGGTCCACAGAGAGCTTCCAAAGCATCAGAGGGATCTCATTGTTAAAAGGTATCAGTCAGGAGAAGTTTACAAAAGAATTTCCAAGGCATTAGATATACCATGGAACACAGTGAAGACAGTCATCATCAAGTGGAGAAAATATGGCACAACAGTGACATTACCAAGAACTGGAGCTCCCTCCAAAATTGATGAAAAGACGAGAAGAAAACCCATCTGGGATGATACCAAGAGGCCTACAGCAACATTAAAGGAGCTGCAGGAATATCTGGGAAGTACTGGCTGTGTGGTACATGTGACAACAATCTCCTGTATTCTTCATATGTCTGGGCTATGGGGTAGAGTGGCAAGACGAAATCATTTTCTTACGAAGAAAAACATCCAAGCCAGGCTACATTTTGCAAAAACACATCTGAAGTCTCCCAAAAGCATGTGGGAAAATGTGTTATGGTCTGATGAAACCAAGGTTGAACTTTTTGGCCATAATTCCAAAAGATATGTTTGGCGCAAAACAACACTGCACATCACCAAAAGAACACCATACCCACAGTGAAGCATGGTGGTGTTTTTTCTTCAGCTGGAACTGGGGCCTTTGTTAAGATAGAGGGAATTATGAACAGTTTCAAATACCAGTCAATATTGGCACAAAACCTTCAGGCTTCTGCTAGAAAGCTGAACATGAAGAGGAACTTCATTTTTCAGCATGACAACGACCCAAAGCATACATCCAAATCAACAAAGGAATGGCTTCACCAGAAGAAGATTAAAGTTTTGGAATGGCCCAGCCAGAGCCCAGACCTGAATCCGATTGAAAATCTGCGGGCTGATCTGAAGAGGGCTGTGCACAGGAGATGCTCTCGCAATCTGACAGATTTGGAGTGTTTTTCAAAGAAGAGTGGGCAAATCTTGCCAAGTCAAAATATGCCATGCTGATAGACTCATACCCAAAAAGACTGAGTGCTGTAATAAAATCAAAAGGTGCTTCAACAAAGTATTAGTTTAAGCGTGTGCATACTTATGCAACCATATTATTTTATTTTCATATTTTTTCTTCCTTCTACCTAAAAGATTTCAGTTTGTTTTTCAATTGAGTTGTACAGTTTATAGGTCACATTAAAGGTGGAAAAAGTTCTGAAATTATTTAACTTTGTCTCATTTTTTTACAGCACAGAAACCTGACATTTTAACAGGGGTGTGTAGACTTTTTATATCCACTGTATATAGATGTTCTTTTTTCTTAGTTTTTTTAAAAAAATTAAGAAATAATGTATGAATAAAAAGTATATAGGCTCAACAGTGAACTAATGTTTCAGGATTGAAAGTTTACAACGCCATCTATACAAAATATTTGGATATAATGTGCAATAAAGTGCCATAGTAGTATCAACTGTACAACATAAGACTGAAAGTCCACTTAAGAAACTTATGATAATCAGCACTTCTCCCACCCACTTCACTTTTGACTTAAGTCATAATCATAGTATTTTCTTAAGATGAATTTGATGTATTAAACTAATTTTATTTGTACTCACTTTTGTTCAAATCATTGCCGAAAAATCTGGGAGGGATCTACCGCCTGGGGGGCCCATTGCTGCAATGCCCCACAAAAAAAAACTTTTTTTTAATTTTTTTGATTAAATTATATATATTCATAGTGCTGGTGCCCTCTAGTGGCCAAATCTGATGATTAAGTTTAATTTTGCAATTTTTGGTCCCCTATACATTAAATGTAGGAGGGATTCTGGGCAGGAAGCAGTCAAATGCGTCTGTCATTATGCATATTTAACAGAAGAAGTATCACAATGAATATATTTCATAATTCTGTATTCTTTTCCTGTACAATAAGTGGAAACATGTTAGTAGTAGCATTGCGTATACATGCCTTACACATACCATACCCTCTTATAATTCAGAAGCATTACACCAAGCACAAAAACCAATTACAATGAATTTCAAACATAATTTTTAAAGTTTCTGTAAAAGAACAGACCTGCATTAAGAGAACAAACTATCCTTTGAAAATACCAAATTGTGAGTATCTATTGTGACACCTTGATGCTTAGAACATGCCATTGCCAGAAATATGCTTCCTGTGCAAATCTAACTATCTAAATATAGTATTGCATGTCCGCTACTACAAATGGGCTCATATATTGAGATAGAAAAAGATACACATGTATGCTCATTCATAGTACCCTGACCTTTGGAGGAAAGCATAGATAAGGCAGCTGGAGAAAGGACATCTCACATAAACAGATTATGTAAAAAATAACTTTCATTTGATAGTTTAAAAATCATACAACATAATGTATGTCTCAGTTTAAATATATGTTGTTTAAAATCAATATATACAATATTCAGCAATGTCCACAGCGAATAATAAGCTCCTATTCACAAAATACATGTATCCCTTCTACAGATATCAATAGCCTGTCTGTAACCTGGAAAAAAGGTATCTCAGATGTGTGTCACAAATAAAGACTTCAATGCCTTACTTGTATCATACACAGCATAGGACTTAAGGACAGGTTACATAATATACTTATGGTGGTGCATAGTATTAGGAAAGATAGCAAAAAAATGCTGAAAAAATTAGATGATCCTAGGGGATTATTTACATTAAACTGTGGCCCTGAACTACCTCATTAGTAGTGGTGATTCAAGGACCCACTAATTGCCCTCTGAGAGCACTGCTCTCTGTGTTGAAAAAATCTGTACTACCTTGCCACTTGGACTGATCCCCAAAATAATGTCTTGCCTAGACCTGAGAATGTACTAAATACTATCTCTATGGAGTTCATTGTTTATATTGTGTTTAATACTCTAGCTTATACAATATAGTACAGGTAACAGTAATAGCACCATAATCATGCTACACATGGTATACTTTACACTTGGGAGAAACTATGGTGTTCATCTGCATAGTAGAGAGTGCAACAGCTCACTTCTTCATAGCAAGCTGTGGATACAGAGTGTGACGTAATCATCTGTGGACAGGAGGAATCTGTTAGGCTGGCTTGTCCTTATGAAGGGTGAGTATTTAATTGATAATAAATTAATCAACTTCGTTATTCTTTCTCTTATAGAAAAACATACTTTGGTGGCGATGTCTGAGTACACTGAGAACAAGGCAGAGAAGAACATGTAAATAAGAAGACAGGTTACATTTAATGCAACAATTAATAAATTGCATTTTCATGTATAGTCCATAATCAGGATTAATTATGCTCAACGTGAGGTGTGATCAGACACATATTAACCGTATAACTGTTGTTTTATTAAATTACCTTTCATTTTAATGAAAATACCTCTGGTAAATGCCTTCTGTGTAGTCCACAACAGACATTTAGAAAATCTTTAAATTGAGAAATGAGGTACTTTTTGTTATTATCATTGATAATTAGTGAATCATCCAATTTCCATGATGCTTTAGCTTTTTATCTGATTATGAAATGGTGTTAGGATCTATTACGGCCTGAGTGATTAAGTTCATAGTAAATCTATCCACCAGGAAAAAATTTAATCTGGAATACATTTTATGAACTGTCGAGAAAAAAGAAAAGTCAATTTGATTGGGGAACAAAATCCTCCAGATGTCATATAAATTGTTATCAGTAGTAAATGTGAATCATGTTGAATTTTGGTCTGGTTTTTAATTGGTTTATAAGTTTTCCTGTCAAGATCAGGATTAATTGTCAAATTAGAATCACCAGCCATGATTACGCGTCCATAGTTGTATTTGTTAATTTTATTAATAATTTTTTTTTATGAAATGTACTTGTTTTACGATTGGAGAGTATAGGTTTTTCCAAAGTAAACCTATGATTATTTATCTCGCCAATCCAGAAGATGTATCTGCCACATGTGTCTATTTCCACTAATTCCTCCTTAATTATAAGTTTTCTACTAAATAAGACTGTGACTCCTGAGTCAAAATCAGTTGAGCCAAAGTTTGGAATTTTATTACCATCCCTGTGAGGTTCTTGGAGGAATAAAATATCAAAACTCTGTTGTTTCATCAGTCTCAGGATAGAGTGCCTCTTACTTGGGGAATTAAGTCATTTTACATAGAAGCTAATTAATGGAACTGACATTTATAAACCTAGATTTAATAAAATTGAACGTATACAGTATGTCTTTCTGACACATGACTGTTAATAGGTTGAATCAGGAAAAAGCCAAACCTTTGACCATAGTTGAGTGCCCTTACTAGAATATTTGATGTTTTAGCTACATAATCATTCATACTAACATACATACTGGTGAAAACCTTAAAAAACTAAATTTTAGACCTGTTGCTAGGTTCTACGCCGATTTGGAGAAGTGTGAGGTCGATAACGACCGAAGTAGGTGAGGGTATAAGTGTTTATGTTGACTAGAGGTATATGGCCAATCAAAATATGTTATCCTGAATAAGTATTAGTACTATTTAAAAAGAAGAAAGTGAAAACATTTGAAATAAGAGCTCCTTAGTTTACTACTAAGTTGTTATCAATACTGTGATTAATTATAAAAATGTAACTGTGATAAACTAAATTGTCTATTTGTTAAAGTATTAGTGAAGTATATTGACTCCTTAAAAGGAGAGTATGTCACAATCTATGTAGTGGAAAATAGGATATTTGAAAATCTAATTTAATACTAATAGTATTTTAAATACCATGTGATCCTTTCAAACAAATAGTGATAATTAGTGAATTATGGTGAAAAAAGGTGAATAAAAATGTGCCATAGTATGGTTATCAAGTGGAACATGATAAACATTAATAAAACAAAAAAATTTTTTAGCACTTAATGACAAAGCTATTAGAAAATATTGCTGTAAATTGCGAATAGCAAAGTTAATAAAAAATAATAATTCTAAGTGTTTATTTTTCTATCTTTCTAACCCAATAGTAACTTTAAACCCTGCTCATGTACTTTTTTTGAGTCCAATCAGAGACTTTAGTGTATATGTTAATATCAGTTTGATATTAAATGATTTATATGATGACCGTTTATATCAGGCGATGGGTTCAGCACATGCCTCCACGTACTCCAATCTCTATCTAGGCTAGTAGGAAAGCGAACATGTTTTCCCTGAAGACAACATTGGGTTTACAGAACACGTAAACCTTTGGCTCTGGTACATTGATGACCTGTTTATCATTTGGGACGATCCAAAAAATCTATTTGATGACTTCATGGAAGTACTCAACAGAAATTATTACAACAATATCGACTCTAAGTCAGTTGACTTTCGTCGGATACAGTGCTGAATGAGATCATGGACGAGAAAATTAAAACTGGATGGAGAAGATCAAAAAATCTGAAAGATCATCTGGTCAAGAGCCATTTCCTAAAACAGAAGCAATGACAAAGGATCTTACCAGATGGAACACACACATGTGTCCACTGTAAATTCTGTGGTTACATGACCAAAGTTAATAAAATAACCGACCGAAAGAAAAGAGAGATTAAAATCAAAGGCTTCTTTAATTGCGGAACACAAGCTGTAATCTACTGTCTTGAATGCCCCTGTCGACTGAGAATTATTGGTAAAACCAAAAAAGAATTAAGAAGAAGACTGGGAGAGCACTTAGAATAACATCAAAAACCACACCACTTATCTTTAAAAGAACAAAAAGATTACAAATGTAGCAAGACACTTTAAGACATTCCATGACTCTAAACCCCTCATTAGGTGTTGGGTTCTTGAAAAAGTATTTTTAGGAATTAGGAAGGGCAATCTAGACTGTGAACCTCTCAAAAGAGAAAAAAGATGAATAGCCATGCTGAACACAGTTATGCCTGGCGGTTTAAATTAAACTAATAATTTCTCCTCATATCTCTAAAAAAAAGGGGGCTAAACCAAATTTTTACTTACTCAAATCTCTAGTCAATTAAGCTGTGTGACCAAAAGATTCCATTAATGTTGTTCTCTAAGAATATACAGTGCCTTGCAAAAGAATTCACCCCCTTGGCATTTTTTGTGTTTTGTTGCCTCACAACCTGGAATTAACATGGATTGTTTGAGGATTTGCATCATTTAATTTACAGAACATCCCCACAACTTTGAAGATGTTTTTTTTTTTTTATTGTGAAGCAAACAATGAATAGGACAAAATAACAGAAAAAGTCAATGTGCATAACTATTCACCCTCCTAAAGTCAATACTTTGTAGAGCCATCTTTTGTGGCAATCACCTGCTCCAAGTCGCTTTGGAGGAGTCACTATGAGCTTGCCAGATGTTACCACTGGGATTATTGCCCATTCCTCCTTGCAAAACTGCTCCAGCTCCTTCAAATTGGATGGTTTGTGCTTGTGAACAGCAATCTTTAAGTCTGACCACATATTTTCTATTGGATCGAGGACTGGGCTTTGACTAGGTTATTCAAACACATTTACATGTTTCCTCTTAAACCACTCAAGTGTTGCTTTAGCAGTGTTTTGGGGGTCATTGTCCTGCTGGAAGGTGAACCTCCGTCCTAGCCTCAAATCACGCACAGAGTGGTACAGGTTTTGCTCAAGAATATCCCTGTATTAGACCATCCATCTTTCCCTTAACTCTGACCAGTTTCCCAGTCCTGGCTGCTGAAAAATATCCCCACAGAATGATGCTGCCACCACCATGTTTCACTGTGGGGATGGTGTTCTTTGGGTGATGTGATGTGACGTGTTGGGTTTGCCCCAGACATAGCGTTTTCTTTGATGGCCGAAAAGATTAATTTTAATCTCATCAGACCAGAGCACCTTCCTCCATACATTTTGGGAGTCTCCCACATGCCTTTTCGCAAACTCAAAACGTGCCATTTTGTTTTTTGCTTAAAATAAAGGCTCTCTTCTGGCCACTCTGCCATAAAGCCCAACTCTTTGGAGCGTATGGCTTATTGTCGCCCTATGTACAGATACTGCAGTCTCTGCTGTGGAACTCTGCAGCTCCTCCAGGGTTACCTTAGGTCTCTGTGCTGCCTCTCTGATCAATGCCCTCCTTGCCCAGTCCATGAGTTTTGGTGGGCGGCCGTCTCTTGGTAGGTTTTCTGTTGTGTCATGTTCTTTCCATTTGGTTATGATAGATTTGATGGTGCTCTTGGAGATCATCAAAGATGTGGATATTTTTTTATAGTGAGCTGTTGCTCTCCCTACTATGCAGATGGACACCATAATTTCAGTGTAAAGTATACTATGTATAGCAATGATTATGGTGCTATTACTGTTACCTGTACTATATCGTATGTGCTAGAGTATTAAACACAACATAACACAAGCCATTATTTTGGGGATCAATCCAAGTGGCTGGGTAGTACAGAAATTAGTGCTCTCAGAGGGCAATTAGTGGGTACTTAAATCACCACTACAAACAAGGTAGTTCAGGGCCACAGCTTAATGTAAAGAATCCCGTAGGATCATCTAATTTTTTCATCATTTTTTTGCTATTTTGCCTAATACTATGCACCACCATAAGTATACTATGTAACCTGGCCTCAAGTCCGATGCTGTGTATTCTACACGTTATGAGTTGAAGTGTTTATTTGTGACACACATCTGAGATACCTTTTTTTCCAGGTTACAGACTATTAATCTCTTTAGAAGGGATATATGTATTTTGGAAAAGGAGCTTATTATTCACTGTGGACATTGCTGAATATTGTCTATATCGATTTAAACGATGTATATGTATAAACTCAGACATACATTATGTTTTTTTTACATAATCTGTTTATGTGAGATGTCCTTTCTCCAGCTGCCTTACCTATGCTTTCCGCCAAAGGTCAGGGTACTATGAATGAGCATACATGTGTTTCTTTTTCTATCTCTATAAACACTGCTCATATCATTTTTAGAGTCCCAGCAGAGACTTTAGTGTATATGTTAATATCAGTTTGATATTAAATGATTTGTATGTGGGACTCTAAACACTGTGGCATCTGAGACCTTTCTCCTCTCTCATTAATACTATTGGGCTCACCCAGACACCCAGCGGTATGTGATGTTCTTGTTGGTATATCTGATAGTAGAGATGGAACTAGACTAGTATTGAAGCCTCAGGACAACCACAGGAGTACAGGAACCACTAACCAGGTTAGCAGAGTAACTGGCTGCAAGCAGATCTAGCAGTATTAATCCCAATGATCAGAATTATCCCTCAAGAATGAGCACACATGAAATTATGTATGATCACACTGAGAACTGTTTATTAGTCACAAATCCAGCATTTATCCGCATCAGTCACACTCCTTAACAACCTTTACTTTAGCCAATCCTCAAGCCCTCTTCTTCTAGCTACATGGACCACTTATCAATCAAGGCTTCCCTAATGACCCCCTAGGTACCTTGGAGCCTGTGGCAGTAATAAACAATTAGTCCTTTGATCCGCTTGTCAGGGCAAATGGCTAATTAATGAAGGAGACAGAGTGTCTAGTGGAAGTTTTAAAGCTGTCTCTTAGACAGCAACAAGATAACAGGTAGCATAGTCCACTACTGTAAGAATGAACTGCTGTAAAGTGCAGATTACATTTTTTTCAGGTTCATGTAAGACATTAAGTCATGAATCATGGACTTATTACAATCCCAAATGATAAACACATTATTTATAAAATTATTAACAAAATGGATTCCTTGCTCTAGAGATGTGGGATGGCAGCCATCATACCTGTCAAAAAGAGGGACCAACTCGACAAGTTAAGTTACATCCTTTGCGGGTTTCTATGATATTGGTGCTAGAGATTTTCTGGAAGAAGGCCTGCTTCGGGACTTAAAATGGCGAGCAACAGTGAGCTCTGCAACAACTCAACTCCTGCTTATACTCCTCCGATGGTCTAGCTTTGTCTGTTCATGAAGTCTTTCTGGTTTGGTGCTTATGGGGGTGATGTCACTACCAGATCTGCAGCACTCTCCTGTCAATTCTGTACTACTAGGTTCCTGAGCTCCCAGCTGCTTGCTCTAAACAGTACTAGACTCATACAGACAGCAAACGTTCTCTTTTCAACTGTCAACGTTGCCATGGCAACCAATAGCATCACAGTCTTCACCTCAAAATTCTATGCCAGCAAAGCAAAGCATCACAATACCATTAAGAGATAAGTGAGGGACGTGGCAAGTTTAGCACACATAGCAGCCCCACCATCTCTTGAATTAATTTTCCCTATAGAATACACTCATTAAAACTACAAGTTACATGTGTTTAAAAACAAAAGCATAAAAACATGTTAAAGAATCAAACTTCATAAATATGAGGAACAGATTTCTGTTTGGCTTACTGCTTATATGTTCTGTTTGGATCTGTTCTATTATCTAGCAGCTGTGGTTGAGTGCTTCGCCACAGCACCTAGTGGTAAAAAAGAGGCAGTGCAGGTAAAAAATTATTCTCCCCTCTGACACGGCTCAACTAGACGGTGCTGAATCGACACAGAGGCCATCGCTATGTTCAGCGCAGGCATTCCGGCTCGAGGGCCTCAAGTGCCTCTCATAGCTCAAGGCTTCTTTTATCGGCGCACCTTATGCACCACATCGGAGGGGGGAATATTGTTTTGCCTGCACTTCCTCTTTTCGGTGGTGTTGTGGTGCAGCATTCAACCGCAGCGTCCACACTCTGTGCAGACAGATAGTAGAAAAGAACCTTCTGTTTTATTAAATGGCTTATATTGAAGAAAAAGGAACAGATCAATTATTAAATGTGACTCTAATAGTGGTTGGTTACTACTGTAAATCCTGGAAGGGCCTTCAACAATCCATGATTTCAATATCGCTTTACTTAAAAACAAGTCATAATGAATACAACTGGATGACTCATTTGCTAAAGCCGCAAGAACCTGAATGATCCAGAATTCATGAACAGTTGGTGGCCCTCATAGAACTGAATTACCCACCTCCGATCTATACACATATGGAGGGTTGTACCCGCTTTTCTATCGCAATTATTTCTAGCACCCAAGCTCCATATTCATAACAATTTTCCTTCTTAAATCGAATCGTTATTTCTGTCAAGAGCCCTTCCCATCCCTAGATATATCCAGGATCCAACAAATCCTTCATATGCAAGAAAGGATTCTTGCATATGAAGGATACTTTTAAGATGCATAATGGTCTTTTTTATTCAATATTTTGAAGGCAAGGCAAAAGAAACATGAATTATTTATCAGCAAATGAATGCCACATTTTTAAATTTATATTTGACAGTAATGATAATATAATTTAATTGAGAAAGTATGAAGCAAAGAAATTATAGTCCAGAGGGTATTTTCCAATTCAGATAAATGTCTTTGATGAGTCTAATTATAATTGGGAAGTTAAAAAAAATATTAGTGCTTCACTTAAAATATGCATAATAGAAAAATAGGTGCCAATCGGTTTATCTTGAATAATATAGTAAATGCTGTGTAAAATATTCCGGAGGGTAATATTTTCTGGTTTGACGATTTTGTAACAATTTCCATATTGTTCCTGTCTAAATCTGTAAAATAGTGTAATCTTTTCAGAAAATATAATTCTCAAGATTTTCTTTAGTAATGACTTGCTCCAATTTGAAAGCTTGTATTATTATTCTTAAAATGTCTATTGTATACTAGCAAAAGCCTCAAAATTAGTACCTGTGTCTGCCATGAACATAAAAACACTTTTAGAGAATACCTTATTTTTAAAAGACCATGCTCTCTATTTCATGGCTCCTACAAGAACTCCAGTAAGGCTGATTCAAAGCTATGGGAGTTTTTAAAAACAAAAAGCTAAGCAATTCTATGAATCCTTTAAAATATACTGACTCACACCCAGGGGGGTTGCCAATTGCTCTGTAGCGCTAACGTGTGCTGTGAGCCTGCCTAAAGTATACCTGTAATGAAATGATGTCCACCTGTGTGCAATCTCAGTGTCACATGATCTGTCATTACATATACACACCCTTTTTGAAAGGCCCCAGAGGCTGACACGCCTAAGCAAGAGGCACCACTAACCAAACACTGCCATGAAATCCAAGGAACTCTCCAAAAAAGTAAGGGACAATGTTGTTGGGAAGTACAAGTCAGGGTTAGTTTATAAAAAATATCCAATTCCATATCTTTGATGATCCCAAGGAGCACCATCAAATCTATCATAACCAAATGGAAAGAACATGGCACAACAGCAAACCTGCCAAGAGACAGCCGCCCACCAAAACTCACGGACTGGGCAAGGAGGGCATTAATCATAGAGGCAGCACAGAGACCTAAGGTAACCCTGGAGGAGCTGCAGAGTTCCACAGCAAATACTGGAGTATCTGTACATAGGACGACAATAAGCCTTACGTGCCATAGAGTTGAGCTTTATGGCAGAGTGGCCAGAAGAAAGCCATTACTTTCAGCAAAAAACAAAAAAACACGTTTTGAGATTGTGAAAAGGCATGTGGGAGACTCCCAAAATGTTTGGAGGAAGGTGCCTTGGTCTGATGAGACTAAAATTGCATTTTTCAGCCATCAAAGAAAATGCTATGTCAGGAGCAAACTTAACCCATCACATCACTTAAAGAACACCCACAGTGAAACATGATCATGGCAGCGTCATGCTGTGGGGATGTTTTTCAGCAGCCGGGACTGGGAAACTGGTCACAGTTGAGGGAAAGATGGATGGTGCTAAATACAGGGATATTCTTGAGCAAAACTTGTACCACTCTGTGCGGGATTTGAGGCTAGGACAGAGGTTTACCTTCCAGCAGGACAATGACACCAAGCACACTGCTAAAGCAACACTTTAAGGGGAAACATGTAAATGTGTTGGAATGGTCTAGTCAAAGCCCAGACCTCAATCCAATA
Source organism: Discoglossus pictus (assembly GCA_027410445.1). Taxonomy (NCBI): domain Eukaryota; kingdom Metazoa; phylum Chordata; class Amphibia; order Anura; family Alytidae; genus Discoglossus; species Discoglossus pictus. The sequence goes on along the minus strand of CM050166.1, from coordinate 96,109,093 downwards.
GAAAATCTATGGTCAGACTTAAATATTGCTGTTCACAAGCCCAAACCATCCAACTTAAAGGAGCTGGGGCAGTTTTGCAAGGAGGAATGGGCAAAAATCCTATTGGTAAGATGTGGCAAGCTCATAGATACTTATCCAAAGTGACTTGGAGCTGTGATTGCCGCAAAAGGTGGCTCTACAAAGTATTTACTTTAGGGGGGTGAATAGTTATGCATATTGACTTTTTCTGTTATTGTGTCCTATTTGTTGTTTGCTTCAGAATAAAAAGGAAAAAAAAACATCTTCAAAGTTGTGGGCATGATCTGTAAATTAAATGATGCAAATCCTCAAACAATCCATGTTAATTCCAGGTTGTGAGGCAACAAAACACGAAAAATGCCAAGGGGGTGAATACTTTTGCAAGGCACTGTATATCTTTCTATCTTTATAAAAACATTTCCCATGATAGAGAGGGGATAAGTAATAATAAAACAAATGCAGGGGGGTTATGACTTCGCCACCTATGACACACTATCCCTTATGAATTACATACCTTAGGGTCATCGGAACTCCTTCCACAAACCACTTGTGCTGGGGAGATCCATAACCCCATGTGGTTCCCTATGGGCTTTAATGGAACCATGGGGGTTCATATGAAATGCCATCAAACTTTAAAATAACCCTGTTACCAAAAGGACCCCCTTGATAATACCTTAGATCTGGAGTTTCCAAACTCGGTCCTGGAGGGCCGCACCCAGGCCTGGATTTGTGGATATCCTTGCTGCAAGCAGGGGAGGCTAATACTTCTTCAGTCATCCTGATTGACTCACCTGTGCACAGAAAGGAAATCCTCAAACCCAGGCCTGGGTGCGGCCTTCCAGGACTGAGTTTGGAGACCCCTTCCTTAGATTACCATTGGATAATCTATCATGGCCCCATAGGGGTCCATGGGGACACCATGGGTTTACTGGACCCGCACCCCACAGCACAACGAGTGGGGGAAAGGGGCCTGATGGCCCAAAGTATTAATAGGTAATTCTAGGGTATTCCCAGGCTCATAGGAAGTAGCGGAATTGTAATGGAATCCCAGGGATACCCAGGCATACGGGGTATTGGTAGGCAGCATTAACTCATTAATTTTGTCCGATTTGAGCAATCAAATCAGAAATCCAATAATGAAGGTGTTATCTTCTTCATTGTGTCAGATTTGAGGCTCCAAGATTTCTCAGAGGTATTTTAGTGCCATTACAGGGGTTGAAGTTACCAAGAGGCTTTTTTATTTTATTTTGGGGCTTGAAATAGGGCCCTATGTGGATAGAATGTCCTACTTGTGTGAAAAGAGCATTGATAATCAAATGCCCTCAGGCTTCAAGTTATTTACAAAAAAGTGGGGAGAGGTGAGGAAAGGCTTGGAGATTTGTTAAATCCATGGAAATTTTTGTACTTTTTGTTTTTGAAAATTATTTTTATTAGATGATCCAGGAGAATGCAAAAATTAGATTTTACATATACAAACCAAAGCAAAGCATATGAGAAAACATAGAGCATAGCATATGAATTCAACACTACTATATAGATAAAATAACATTAAACCAGTCAAAATATCAATAAACAACCACTTACTATACAACATATTGCCTTATTCCACAGAGAAATAATATAGTTATAAACAATAACAGCTTTTACCCATCTTCTTGTCATTTTAAGAAGACACACAAATCAGTCGATCTTCCCTTACATTGCAGAGACACAGTGGAAAGTGCATATTGACATATCAGTGACATATTAGGCATTGAATAAAAGATAATTATAGTGTATTAATATATGGGGCTCATTTCCTAAAGATTTTCTCCCCAAGGCCGTCTCTATCTAAATTAACATTGGACCAGCCCTGCAAGAAGATTTTATGGGGTTTATTTTTCCAAAGGGTTTTAAGGGGAAAAGTAGGTCAAAGCTAGTAGTCTACAACAACCTACAATGGTAATTAAGAGATGACGTGAAGGTTAAGAAGTTTGGACTATGTGGATGGGGAACCCAATTAATGACTACTGGGGTGACAAAAAGAGACTTAACCCAACCACACAGTGCCAAAAAACTTTATCTTATAAAAGAAATGTCTTTTAAGGCAACCTCTGAAACATGGTATGAAAAACAAAAGTATTTTATGATTAATTTCTCCAAATTAACTAGCAGGTAGAGCTTTATGAACTGAGTAAAAAACTGAAATAACTCCTAAGGTATAGTCAGAAAAATTACATTTTTAAACGTATTTTTATTGAGGCAAATGGAAATGACAACAAGAGTTGCTGCATGTAAGTTACTGGCACAAAGAACATTTATTTCTACTCTTATATTTGACAGCATCTATATCTAATGTGCCTCTTCTTCGGGGGGGGTAGTGAAGGGAAGATCAGATAAGGTATTGCAGGGAGATTGGAGATAGGGATGTCTATAAGAGGAAGGTTTAGGGAGTGTGAAGCAAGGGCATAGGAAGCGGGGGGACAAGGGTTTTTTTTTAAGAAAATATTTACATTAAGTCCCATATTTATTGTATTAAAGTGTGTTAGCATTTTGATTTTTAAATGTCTTTCTTATGTGTTTTTAAAATGACCTCTTAGCATTTTTATTTTCAGGTGTTGGATGGAGTGGTTGTTTTGTGAAAAGTGGTGTCCAACTGGGGTACAGTAACTGCCAACTTTGTGATTTTTGATGGAGTTTCTGTGCAGATTCATACGTAAATGTAGTTTCTGCTGGTTCCCCAATGAAACCTGCACTTTCACATAGAGTACATTGTATCATGTACACCACATTGGATGATGTGCATAAAAAGGATCCTCTGATGTTGTAGCTCTTGTTGTTGTGCGTGGCCGTGTCCTCTTTGCAGCTGTGTTGACATCATTTGCAGCGATTTTTCTTGCAAGGTTTGGTGCCATTCTTTCTGTGGTGCTGTAACTTTCCCCCAAACCCTGTATAATATGAGATATATATATACAGTCAGGTCCATAAATATTGGGACATCGACATAATTCTAATCTTTTTGCCTCTAAACACCACCATAATGGATTTGAAATGAAACTAACAAGATGTGCTTTAACTGCAGACTTTCAGCTTTAATTGGGTATGAGGGTATTTACATCCAAATCAGGTGAACGGTGTAGGAATTACAACAGTTTGTATATGTGCCTCCCACTTTTTAAGGGACCAAAAGTAATGGGACAGATTATCAGTCATAAAACAAACTTTCACTTTTTAATACTTGGTTGCAAATCCTTTGCAGTCAATTACAGCCTGAAGTCTGGAATGCATAGACATCACCAGACGCTGGGTTTCATCCCTGGTGATGCTCTGCCAGACCTCTATTGCAACTGTCTTCAGTTCCTGCTTGTTCTTGGGGCATTTTCCCTTCAGTTTTGTCTTCAGCAAGTGAAATGCATGCTCAATCGGATTCAGATCAGGCGATTGACTTGGCCATTGCATAACATTCCACTTCTTTCCCTTAAAAAACTCTTTGGTTGCTTTTGCAGTATGCTTCGGGTCATTGTCCATCTGCACTGTGAAGCGCCGTCCAATGAGTTCTGAAGCATTTGGCTGAATATGAGCAGATAATATTGCCCGAAACACTTCAGAATTCATCCTGCTGCTTTTTTCAGCAGTCACATTATCAATAAATACAAGAGAACCAGTTCCATTGGCAGCCATACATGCCCACGCCATGACACTACCACCACCATGCTTCACTGATGAGGTGGTATGCTTTAGATCATGAGAAGTTCCTTTCCGTCTCCATGCTCTTCTCTTCCCATCACTCTGGTACAAGTTGATCTTAGTCTCATCTCTCCATAGGATGTTGTTCCAGAACTGTGAAGGCTTTTTTAGGTGTTGTTTGGAAAACTCTAATCTGGCCTTCCTGTTTTTGAGGCTCACCAACGGTTTACATCTTGTGGTGAACCCTCTGTATTTATTCTGGTGAAGTCTTCTCTTGATTGTTGACTTTGACACACATACACCTACCTCCTGGAGAGTGTTCTTAATCTGGGCAACTGTTGTGAAGTGTGTTTTCTTCACCAGGGAAATAATTCTTCGGTCATCCACCACAGTTGTTTTCCGTGGTCTTCCGGGTCTTTTGGTGTTGCTGAGCTCACCGGTGCGTTCTTTTTTTTAAAGTATGTTCCAAACAGTTGATTTGGCCACACCTAATGTTTTTGCTATCTCTCTGATGGGTTTTGTTTTGTTTTTTCAGCCTAATGATGGCTTGCTTCACTGATAGTGACAGCTCTTTGGATCTCATATTGAGAGTTAACAGCAACAAATGCAAATAGCACACTTGAAATGAACACTTGAGATTGTATATACTCTCTGTAATTGGGATAATGAGGGAATAACACACACCTGGCCATGGAACAGCTGAGCAGCCAATTGTCCCATTACTTTTGGTCCCTTAAAAAGTGGGAGGCACATATACAAACTGTTGTAATTCCTACACCGTTCACCTGATTTGGATGTTAATTTCCCTCAAATTAAAGCTGAAAGTCTGCAGTTAAAGCAAATCTTGTTCGTTTCATTTCAAATCCATTGTGGTGGTGTATAGAGCCAAAAAGTTTAGAATTGTGTCGATGTCCCAATATTTATGAACCTGACTGTATATATACTGTATATACACAGATACATATAGACACACACACACGTCACTAATTGGTGCCTAACTATAGAGACACACGATAATATTAGCAGGTGTCCTCTCCCAAAGATCCTGTCATAATCCCTTACAACTTTAGTTAAGCCAAAGGCAATAAGGACTATACTAAAGTGACTATTAGTGTCTTATAAATGTGGACACAACCTAAAAGGAATTTTCTTATATGTTAAAGATTGAAAATATAAATCACTTAGTAATTTCACTTTCTATTTATATATTATTTCGCTAAATATCACTTTAATAATTTGATTTCAGCATATATTAGGCACTAGTCACTTTAGCACCAGTATTCTGTTGTGCATTTACCCTCTTAGCACTTTACTTGTCACTTATCAACTATCAAGATTCAATATTACCTTTTTATAATTATATATTCAATCAGTTATTGTGAATTCAATGATACAAAGACTCTGGAAAGTTTGTGTAGTGTCTAACTTACAATTTTTAATTATCACTATTTTTATCAATGTTATTGAAAGTTAAGTTTTATATGGGCTTCTCTTAGTGAGATTGGGTAAGGGTGTGCCCCATTAATAGATATCTTTCCTATTTTTCTTATATTTACTAGGAAATCAAAAATGACGGGAGTAAAATTGTAAGCCTGGCAATGCTGTTTGCCACCAAATGCAAGGCTATGGGCGCTCTGAGCATCATAGCGAGCCCAGCGCTAAGCGCCTTTGGCGCTCATTGGGAGCCGCAACTTTCCTGCTTTTGAATGATCACCTTTGGCGCCCATTGCAAGCCTTTCACCATGTGTACTTTATAGGCATCGCGCTTGAGTGTTACGGTCTTGGATTGTGTTACTGGCTTGCGTTAAGTGTTACGTCTTAGCCCTCGTTTTTACATCCTATGGGCTAGTTTTACATCCTTCGGTCTCGTTTTCGGTGTGTTTTTTCAGCAGCCATTTTTTTCCTCGCTTAGGCGATTTTCGAACGTGAAAAAATTGCAAATATGGCTCAAATTAACTTGCAACCTTACAGGCTGTCTGGGTCTCCCATTATGCTGTGAGTAAGTTAATTTTTTTTGCATATTTGTTGTTTTTTCAAGGTCTTTGCAGTTCCGTCTTTCGGCCGTTTCTGCGAGCCGTACAGTGCATGTACGGTTTTTGGTCCTAAGTCGCACGGGTCGTAAGTCCCGCCTGCCTCAACTGCTCGCCTCGTTTTGCGAGGCTCGCAGTTGCGGCAAAGTCCCACGGGCCTCACAGTATGTTCCCATAGGGATCATGTAAATACATTTTTGATAAAAACACACATATAGCATAACAAATCACAGGTAGCATTCACTCATTCGGATATACATGCAAGGGTTTGATACAGACACCATTTAATATCTACATTACGGTTTACGTGAGCATTTCAGTCTCAAGATTTCCTACATGTAAAGTGTTTGGAAATTTGAACAAAAGGTTCACTTGGAAGTGAACACAATTCATCAGCCTTTTGTGACACACAATGGACTAATTAAATTATTGCAGACCTTCTGGAGAAAAAAAAAAATACAAGCATACTATAAGATATAAACAAGCAGAGCAAGACTAGTTAAGCAGAACCCTTGTGCTCACTTTGCTGGGCAGGTAATCAATTCCCTAGCTATATATGCTAACTTCAAATGTACAACTACAAGTTCAATTACATAATTAATTACAAAGTATTCAAAGTTTGTGTATTCTATATTTATTGTCTTTAACCTATATTGTTTAAATTTAGTTTGTGTTCAATAAACAGTTGCTCCTGGACTAAGGAATCTAGAGCCGAGCATTTAATATTTTGTTAGGAGTAATGGTGACTGCATGCTGTAAGTTCCTGATCCTGGGGAAGATGGAGAGGGTGCTGAATTAACTCCTGGAGCTTGACAACAAAGGTCAAGCTGGCCCTGTTAAGTCAGAGTTACATTTTCTATACAAGTAATCAGTTATAGTCCACATAGTTGCATGTGGCTTGTGACTAATCCATCCTGGGCTTTGCTTAAAACTATGTAATATACAGTAGTCATATGATTAAAAGGAGCCATATTTAATATAGTATTGGAATAAAGAGTGAATAATTTGTGGGCTCATTTGCACGTCCTTGCCCAGGTTCCCAATAAATGTATTTCTCAAAAAATTGTGTGGATATACGTTTAACTTTAAATGTTCAAATGTGAATACAAATATACTATTTAATTACTGTGTGTGTATAAAACATTCAGAGTTTAGTTTTTTTTATAAATTAAACTGATTGTCATTATAAAAGTCCCCTTTTTTCGTTTGCTTTAAATTATGCTCTTAGACTCATGTTTTTGTCATTATACTGTGATCAGTTAACTGCAACAATAAGTGCTGATACTCTTTTTTAATAGTGCAACTGAGGTTATTTACTTAAAGGCATATCTAACCTGGATTAATACATTTCTGCAATCCTTAGGCAAAAAGCAGCCTTGATATATGCACCACATTTCATAAAACATTTTATTTTTATCAATATCTAAAAATCCCTCTAATCCTCATGTGGACACCCCCCAGGGGTCTCTACACAGGCACCTCCCTGAATCAGCATGGAGCATTTGGAAATCAATTTTAACCCATTACTCATCTGCTGAGTCTTCCTCAGCCAAAAGGAGTGCACTGATGTTGGCTGCTTCCTGTGTGGTAATGTCACAAGTAGGCTCAGCTGCTGCTTACCTCTGCCAAATAGAGAGGAAGGAAAAACAAACCAGCAGCAGTAGTTGATGTAGGGAATGGACAAGCTTCAGGGGTGGTAATCAAGTGTGAATGTGCTGCACAGAGAGGCTCTTATATGTGTGTATTTGAGAGCCACAGAGATGAAGGACAGCTAGAGCAGTATATTAAATACTATCCAAATAAATCCGATCAACGCTTTACATCTCACTTAAACGAACAGTTTTATTTTTGAACCTGTATTACATTTTGGCCTACATGCATGTTAGCTTTTTGAGAAGAGATCACCAGAAAAAGCATACAGTTAAAATAAATACCATGTTTCTAGAGTAGATAAATTATAAATTGTACTAAATGCATTCAAAAGTTTGCACGTTCACAGTTACCCACATCTGCTGATGTCACTGATCAAACTAACTAAATTTGCTGTACATACTTTTCTGGTAAAAGTAAATTCAGAACATTCAGAAATTTGTACTGTTGGCTCCTAAATATGGTTTCAAAATATAATGCATCACTATGAAGGACTTCTTTCTAGACCGCCTGTCTCCTTAAAAAAATCATCCTGGCTCCTAAACTTTATATATTCCTTATTACAATATATTTATTTTTCTTATAATATATATTTATACCTCCAATGCTACATTAGAGTCACAGTAATGTTATGGCATACTGCCACCAACAGGTTTATTTGTATTAAAAAAAAAAAAAGAAAAAGAAAAAGGAGAACACGTTTAAAATGAGGAAAAGAAGTGATTCATCTTTTAAACATTTTCTTAAAACACATGTAAAAGTGCTGATGTTTAATACTGAAATCTTTACAAGACTATAATAATGTGACAACTATGAATATTTCTTAACAAAAAAAGTCAACTACAACATAAAAAGCACAAAACATTTTTTTTTTTTTTAAATATTCATAACGAGACTTGAAAGTACACATATTTATTGTAGAAGAAAGAAAACGATGTTGCATTTTTAATATTTAACAAAATGCCTCTCAAATATTAGGCAACCTCTGTCAATAGTTTTATGTCATTACAAGTTATTTCAAGATATCAAAAATAAAACAAAACACCACCCTACTAAAACATTAAAAATGTTTAATTTATGTAAATGACATCATTAAATACTGAAAATCTATCATTTCACAGAGGAAAAAGCAGCAAGGCACCATGTTCTTTATTTTTAATAAGGTTAATGTAAGAGGAGAAACACTGTCATTCACTTGATTTTATACATTATGTATGTTAGATTTAAAATACTACCCATACAATTTTTTAAAGAGTAATCTTTACAAATGTACATTTTCATATACATATGTGTTTGTTTTTAGGGTATATTCATATATGTTTTCTGGATCCAATGCTGACAGTCTTTCAAATAAAAGATGAGATATTTTAGCTAGTAGAATATTATTTCTTGAAATCTATACAGAAAATAAACACCATGTACCCAAAGTTTTTAGATGTACCAAATGGCATTGACATGTGATGTCCTTTAAAGGCTGATCTTCAGCCTCTTCACGTAGGCAAACCAAGATAAAGTTGTAATCAAGCTTTAACAAAGTCCTTTACTTTGGTGATTTCTTTCCAGAGGTTGGAATCCTAGACGCTAATTTCTCAACAAGTGCGGTATGGTCCATCCCAATACTAGCAAGCAGCCCCCCTTTATTTAATTCAGATCCTGTATAAAGAATGTCTTCTCCTTTCAGAGTTGTCATATGGCCTCCTAGTGCATTTAGTATGGCATTTCCAGCGCAAATGTCCCACTTCTTGATGTAGGTCACATGAATATACACATCAGCAGAATCCTGTCCCTTTGCTTTCACATCCAGAAGTGAGAGAACTTTAAAACCTTAAAAAGAAGACAAGTAATATTGCATAATGTATATAAATAAAAACTTTTTGTAATGTAAAGGTATATAGAGTCAGAATTTAATTGGGGTGGGATCTGCCATATTTATAGAAAAATATATTTTCAAAAAATCTACTATAATATAATACTAGCGAATTGCCCATCAAAAAATGACGGCAATGAAATTGTAAGTGAGCTAAGGGTGTTTGGTGTATATAATGTGGCCGATTTAGCATCCTTCGTTTTCTATGTCGTGCGAGTTTTTCGGAATATCCGTAGCTGTTTGGTGGTGTTTTGCATGTTTATGGTAGTGTTTTGTGTGTTTAGGGACCTTTAGCCTCATTTTCGTTTTGTCCTTAGGTGATTTTCGGGTCTCTAAACTCCGAAATTTGTGCTTAAATGTTGGTGTAACTTCACTTCCAGAGGTCCTCGGTGCCCCCCCTTGCTGTGAGCAACCTTTTTAGGTGTTTGTTGTTCGTATTTATTGCGTTTGTAATGTTTTTGGGGTTGCACGGGTTGCGGCCTTGTTTTTTAATCTCGTAGGTGTTTTTCGGCAAATACGTAAGTGTTTGGTGGTGTTTTGCGTCTTTAGACTGCTGTAGCCTAGTTTTCATTTTTTTTCGGCGGCCATTTTTTCTCTCGCTTAGAGAATTTTGTAGTGTCTAAACTCTTTTAATTTGACTTAAATTGAGGTGTAACTTGAGTTTTCGAGGTCCTGGATGCTCCCTCTTCCTGTAAGTAAGCTTTTTATGTATTTGTTGTGTGTATTTGTTGTATTTTTCATGTTTTCATGTGCGCGTGTTGTGGCCGATTTTTGCGAGGTCGTAACGTGTCTCGTATTTTGTTTGCGTTACGACGTAAATTTTGCGAGGGTCGCAGCTGCTGGCAAGGAGCTTCGTGAGGGCAGCAGGCTCGCTGCGCGAGCCCGCAAGCGTGAGCAACGGCTCGTATGCTCACAACTATATATGTGATATCACATGGATAACAAATACTTTTCATAGTACATTCAACATTAATAGATGCGGACATCATTCCGACAAGGCAAATTAAATGCCTTCTCTGTCATGGAGGTACAAGATTATGTAGTTTCACAAATATCTAAAATAAAATATGTCAGAAAGTTGTTCACAAAATGACATACCTGATCCACCAGCGTCTTTGATTTCAGTTTTGTTACCAAATGTTTGACGGGCAACTTCTTTCACCTCTCCCGAATGAGAACGAGACACAATTATGGTTGGTGTCTCCTCATTGTAAGAACTACGCATTTTTACATTTGAGCCACCATCTACCATTGCCCAAGCTAAGAAAAAAAGAAAAATGTGAAGCAAGTTAAGTCATTTTAGCATTATTCCACTGCAACAAGTATTGTTTAGTCCACAGCAACAATTCACACAGAAGCAGTAACTGCAAAATATTTGATGGCCAGTAGATGGTGGTGTTGGATATGAAACTATCCATGGATAGACTGACTTCAAAATCAAAGATTTATTGCCAAATTTAGTAATATTCCTAGGTGCAAAAAAATGACAAATATGTATACATAGTTATGAATTGAGTAACATTCAAAGTATTTGGTCAATATTGTACATTTTTGTTCACTCCATGTTTCATGGTTTGCAGATACCAAACATTATTTATAGTCTGGAGCGTCTTCAAAAGCAAAAATCTATTTTTTTTTACTGGCATACAACAATTAAGGAAAATGACCAAGATTTGAAGTCCATTGGGGCTTTTCAAAGCTTTTGTGGCTAAGGTATTAATTAATCAAGGTTTTAGGTAGAAAGAATGGCCAGATTAGATGTGGCTATTGGTTCTTCCGTATTTCTGTGTTTAAAGTCCTTCAGTTATCACTTGTGCTTCTTTATATTTTAAAGCAATTAAACCTATATTATGGCTAAAAGTGTAGCTGTACTGCTTGTTATATTTTATGCGTTAAAACCATTGTGTATAGAAAGGGAGAAGAAAATAATGTGTGATCTGCAGGGGTCTGCTAGAACTGGAAATAGACAAAATAAAGCTAGAATAATATCCAAAATCAGAGAGAGTGAAACAAATGACCACAAATAAAAGAGATGTCAGGCAATTCCTACATTATATAGTTGCATTCAATCATAATTTCCATCCGTTTTATGTCCAAATTGCACTTCTGTGTAGCTATTTTATGAACACCTACAGAAAGAAAAAGTCTAGACCATATAACCTGCACAATGCCATCATTACACTACAATGAAAATAAACAGTAAAATCTCACCAGCTAATATTAAACACAGGGACTGAAGCACAAGAAAATGAAAGCATAACAATAGGCTGATTCACAGTTACTTTTAACCAAATATTAGTCAAGACTATCACTGTTCTCATGTTCATTTCAATATTCTAATATTCAATATATCCACTTGAGTTGATATTGTGCCATATTTGTTCCTTCATAGTAGAATAGCCCTTCTCCATTTCATTAAAAAAAAATAAGGCAATAGTTTTGCTAAAGAATTCTGGCCCGATTACCTTATTTCCTCGCTATATTGGACTGCAATATAAAAAAATTTTTTTTTGCATTTATGACCAACAGCAATGTTGGCAAGTTAGTTTACATATATGGTTTATTTTCTTGGCACAGGTATTGTCTATATCAGCTCTTCTAGAATTTGTCAGAATAATCAGTAAGAGAGACTTTGAAAAGATATTTTGCTTTGTTGCACATAAGGGGTCTGCAAACTCGGTCCTGGAGGGACGCACCCAGGCCTGGATTTGCGGACACCCTTGCTGCAAGCAGGTGAGACTATTGCTTCGTCCTCAAATCCTGGCCTGGGTGCGGCCCTCCAGGACCCAGTTTGGAGACCCCTGATGTACATGAACGAGGATATTTGATAATGTACTTGTTTAAATGATGATCTTAAAGCAGGAACAAACTATTCAAATGTTTAAGGGTTGCTCCTGTCAGTCATTGAACAGTAACATGGATGCAAGTGTCATACTTGTCTGCCAATGAAATTGACAGATGTACGTATGCTCTGTGTATTGTTGGTTAGTTTCAATTAAATTTAAACAGGTTTTACTTCATATTTTTTTCATGAAAAACACATCTTTGATAATGTTTAAAGCGTGCTCTATTAAACACTTAAAAAAAAAAAAAAAAGAATTGTGTTCCATGTCCCTTTAATATATATATGGGAAAGTATGTACAGTGCCTTGCAAAAGTATTCACCCCACTTGACTTTTTACCTATTTTGTTACATTACAGCCTTGTTTTGTTAATCTGAATTTTATGTGATGGATCAGAACACAATAGTCTAAGTTGGTGAACTGAAATTAGAAAAACATATACATAAAACTATTTTTTTAGAAATAGAAAACATGTGTTCACCCCCTTTGTTATGAAGCCCACAAAAAGCTTTGGTGAAACCAATTACCTTCAAAAGTCACATAATTAGTGAAATGATGTACACCTGTGTGTAATCTAAGTGTCACATGATCTGTCATTACATATACACACCTTTTTTGAAAGGCCCCAGGGGCTGCAACACCTAAGCAAGAGGCACCACTAACCAAACACTGCCATGAAGACCAAGGAACTCTCCAAACAAGTAAGGAACAATGTTGTTGAGAAGTACAAGTCAGGGTTAGGTTATAAAAAAAATATCCAAATCTTTGATGATCCCCAGAAGCACCATCAAATCTATCATAACCAAATGGAAAGAACATGGCACAACAGCAAACCTGCCAAGAGATGGCCGCCCACCAAAACTCATGGACCGGGCAAGGAGGGCATTAATCAGAGAGGCAGCCCAGAGATCTAAGGTAACCCTGGAGGAGCTGCAGAGTTCCATAGCAGAGACTGGAGTACATAGGACGACAATAAGCCTTACGTGCCATGGAGTTGGGCTTTATGGCAGAGTGGCCAGAAGAAAGCCATTACTTTCAGCAAAAAAAAAAATAGCACGTTTTGAGTTTGTGAAAAGGCATGTGGGAGACTCCCAAAATCTATGGAGAAAGGTGCCATCAAAGAAAACGCTATGTCTGGAGCAAACTCAACACATCACATCACCCAAAGAACACCATCCAGAGTTGAGGGAAAGATGGATGGTGCTATATACAGGGATATTCTTGAGCAAAGCTTGTACCACTCTGTGCGTGATTTGAGACTAGGACGGAGGTTCACCTTCCAGCAGTACAATGACCCCAAACACACTGCTAAAGCAACATTTGAGTGGTTTAAGGGGAAACATGTAAATGTGTTGGAATGGCCTAGTCAAAGCCCAGACCTCAATCCAATAGAAAATCTGTGGTCAGACTTAAAGAATGCTGTTCACAAGTGCAAACCATCCAACTTGAAGGAGCTGGAGCAGTTTTGCAAGGAGGAATGGGCAAAAATCCCAGGGGTAAGATGTGGCAAGCTCATAGAGACTTATCCAAAGCGACTGTGATTGCTGCAAAAGGTGGCTCTACAGAGTATTGACTTTAGGGGGGTGAATAGTTATGCACATTGACTTTTTTTGTTATTTTGTCCTATTTGTTGTTTGCTTCACAATAAAAAAAGAAACATCTTCAAAGTTGGGGGCATGTACTGTAAATTAAATGATGGAAATCCTCAAACAATCCATGTTAATTGCAGGTTGTGAGGCAACAAAACACAAAAAATGCCAAGAGGGGTGAATACTTTTACAAGCCACTGTATATGTGTAGGAAGGTAGTATGTGGATGGGGAAGCATCGAAAAGTCACTATGTATCGTCATAAAGACAAAAGAAGAACATACAGGGTAAAACATACAGCACATAAATTCATAAACATATACTTAAATGTAGACTAAAGGTCCAGAGAGTGGTGGCAGACAATTGACTAGGACTCAATTAAAATATTGTTATTATTACACTTTATTTGTAACGCCCCAACATATTCCGTAGCGCTGTACCGGGGTGAAGTACAAATTAATTATTTTTTTTTATCACATTGCAAAAGAATGGAGGGTCCTGTTATAGAGTTTAAACTCAAACATACATAGTGATTTACCCAAAGCACCAAAAGATTTAAAAATTGCAAACTTACAGTCTAAAGCGTACAGGTGAATTAAGTGGTGATAGAGGCGTTCCACATATCAAGGCTGAAAGTGATATGCTTTTATAAACAGATGAGTTTTTAGTTAGGTTTTTAAGTATTTTAGGCAGGAGGTTAGTCTAGTGTGTTGCAAGATGAGGCGTTCCAAAGAATAGGGGCAGCACAAGAAAAGTCCTGGAGGATGGAGTGAGGGGAGGTGATAAGGGAGGGGGATTGAAGAAGGTCGTTAGCAGAGTGAAGAAGGCGGTTGGGAGAGTATTTTGAGATGAAAGCACTAATGTAAGAGGGTGTTCAGAGCTTTATATGTTAGAGTCATGATTTAGAGAGGATCTGCAGAAACTGAGCGTTGAGTGTAGAAGATGAGTCTAGCAGATGCACTCAATATGGATTGGAGTGGGGACAGATGGGTGATGGGGAGGCCAGCAAGAAGCAAGTTACAGTAGTCAAGGCAGGATATGATGAGAGAGTGAATTAGAATTTTAGCCGTTTCGTGTGTCAGATAGAGACGGATTTTGGAGATTTTATTTGGTGAAAATGACAAGATTTTGTGATTGATTAAATATGAGTAATGAAAGAGAGGGCAGGGTCTAGCAGAACCCCAAGACTGCGGGCCTGTGAGGTAGGAGTAATGGTGGAATTGTCAACAGTAATAAAAGTGAGGAGTAGAGGCTGAGGAAGAGGGTGGGGAGATTAGGAGCTCAGTCTTTGACATGTTGAGCTTAAGATGACTGGCAGACATTCAGGAGACTATGCTAGAGAGGCAGTTGGCAACTTTAGCTAAAAGCGAGGGGGAAAATTCTGGTGCTAAGAGGTGTGTTTGAGTGTTGTCTGCATAGAAATGATACTGAAATTCAAAAGATTTTATTAGGGTGCCAAGGGAGGATGCATGGATGGAGAAAAGGAGTGGCCTAGGACTGAACCTTGTGGTACACCAATGGTCAGAGAGCAAGGCGAAGAAAGTTAGATTTTCAAGATAAGATGTGAACCATGCAGTGTTACAGATGACAAAAGAGTGTAGAATTTGAATGAGAAGAGGGTGGTCAACGGTGTCAAAAGCGGCAGAGAAATCCAGTAGAATTAGAATGGAGAAACGACCCTTTGACTTGGCTTTGAGTAAGTCATTAGTGACGTTTGTGAGAGCTGTCTCTGTGGAGTGTTTGGGCCTGAAGACAGATTGGAAGGTGTCAAGGAGGGAGTTTGATGAGATAAACAGGCAATTGTAAACAACACGCTCAAGCTGTTTAGAAACCAGGGAAGTAAAGAAATTGGGCAGTAGTTAGATGCAGAAGCTGGATCAGTAGTAGGTTTCTTATGAATGGATGTAATTATGTAATGTCTTCCTCAGTGATACTGGGGGAGACTTGATATTAATGAAGAGAAATAGCTTTGTTTGGCCAGACTGAGGGCATTGTGATAGAAGCGTAGAATAAACTTGTAGTGAAGGAAGTCTGCTGAAGTTCGAGATTTCCCCCATGATAGTTCAACAGCATGAGAGCATCTTTGGATGTAGCGTGTTTGTGTAATGTGTCATGGTTGTAGTTGAGCTCAATGGCATCTGTTGGGATTGAGAAGGGGTTGCAGCACATTGGAAAGATGTTGCGGGTCGAGTGTTTGCAGGTTTCTGTGGGTTCTGTTGGCCGGGTGGAGAATGGCAGAGAGATGGAGGGGTGGTGAGGGTGTAGGTTGGAAGATGATGGTCAGAAAGAGGGAGCGGGGAGATAATAAGATTAGACATATTGCAGTTATTGGTAAAGATGAGGTCAAGGGAGTGTCCATCGCAATGAGTTTGTGATTCTCTCCATTGCGAAAGGCCAAGGAAAGATGTAAGTGTAAGTAATTTTGTGGTAGGTGGGAGTGTCAATGGCACTGTTGAAATCACCAAGAATAAGTGGAGGATATAAAATGTGGGAGCCAGGCAGCAAAATGATCTAGAAATTGAGAGGATGGTCCCGGCGGGCGATAGACCACAGCAATTCTCAGAGAGATGGGTGAGAAGAGGCAAATAGTGAAAACTTCAAAATAAGCAAATTGGAGGCAGGGAAATGGAGTGATGCAGTGAAATGTGCAGAGAGGGGAAAGTAGTAGGACTGCTCCTCCATGAGAGACAGGAAGTATATCAAAATGTAGGCAGCAATCGTTTAGGCTGAGGAGGCGGCATTGGAAGGGTGTGTGACCCAGGAGGGAGAAAGATGGTAGTAGAAAATGGGTCTGGGGTTTAGAAAGATAATTGAGTTGTAGAACACTACTTTTAATACCTAGTGTTTAATAAAAATATTACAGACCTATCATATTTTAAGTGAAAATATATATATATATATATATATATATATATATATATATATATATATATATATATATATATATATATATATATTTTATTTTATTTTTCAAAACTTCAAAAAATCTCAAGGTTTTCTTTATTTTGTCAGATGGTGATTTGTAAAAAGTAGACATGCTCCTCGTTTTACAAGACTTGCAAAGTGAAAAACTTCAGTAGAACAGATTGTTTTATATCTGCTACATAGGGTTTACATATTAAAAATGGTCATAAGCTTCGAGTAGTCATAAAATGCAAACATGTTTGTTTTATTAATCCGTTCGTGTATACAATGGATAATAATAAACAAGACACTTATATAGAGCAAGTTGGTTTTCAAACTAACAAGAACCATGTCCATTAAAGCCCAGAGTACAATACAAAAATTAAATGGATAAAGAAAATTCACAAACAATTTGACTCACCTGTGTAAGGTGTGAATGGTTTGTGCACCACTCCTATGACAGGTTTCCCGTTCACAGCAACGCACACCATAGTAGTAACATAGTCAACAAGCTTCTCTGAAACGATAAAGGAATACATTTTATATTTTTATTTATAAGAGAGTACACAATCAAAGAACCGCTGAATTAAAAAGAAAAATCTAATTTGGAACAAACTTACATTAGACATGGAAGCGCTTTCATAATGCATGTTTACAACACTTTGTGTTAGCTCGGAGCCTGTGAGGTATGTGCTCTGCTAATTTGTTTTATCTAGTCAGGAGGGAAGAGGAGTTTTTGTTTCTTCTTCATTAGATATTTAAGAGTGCTCAGCATTTCATAGTTCCTTCACACATGCTCACAAGCAGACAGTGCTAGTAAACCGACAAGCATGTTCATCTTCTCTGATAGAGTTACTGTCATGGCAGCTTCCATTAAGAGTCTGCTACAATATATATATATATATATATATATATATATATATATATATATATATATATATATATATATATATATATATATATATATATATATATATATATATATATATATATATATATATATATATATATAGTAGCAGACTCTTAATGGAAGCTGCCATGACAGTAAGCTGTATTCGTTTATGTAGATATGCTGACTGTGTCAGAACAAACAAAAAGGCATCTAGAGAGATTTCCTGTTTGCCCAAGGGATAGTACTCCGCTCCAAGGTTGTGCATAAAGCAGAAGGCTTCTACAACTGTGGTACCAGTGGAGTTATCTACGGTTTATAGTGCTCATGTGATTTAAGGTACATTAGAATGACGAGCCGAGAAATAAGACGGAGGTTAGGTGAACACATTGGCAATATTAGGAATGCAAGGAAGGATTTGGAAAAAGGTAAAACGCTAATTCTGTGTGTATACCAGCAAGATATCTTGCTGACTTAAAGGTGGTTCATAAGACTAATACCCAGGGTCTTCTATACCATTATGTTTAAGGTGCTCCACTACAGCCAAGTTGTATGTATGTATGTATGTATGTATGTATGTATATATTTTTTTTATTAGACATATCTTATATGTTTGTTAATTTTTATGGCTAAATCAAGCCACTGTTCTTAAAAAAAAAAAAAATACATTAAAAGTTAAGTCTTAAGCATGTTTCTTTGGTTCAAACAGGCCTATAACATATTAAAGTATACCATTGGTGGTATGTTAGCTAGTTTCTAAAAGTGTTTTTTTCTGTCTTTAATATTAATTATTGCTTAAGACACAACTAGCTTATCTCTGAGGCACATATATATTATAGTTATGTATCTAAGCACACTTTAAAATTAAGTATGGCTTAACCATTGTGATTCTGGGGTAAATAATAGAGTGGATTCCAGTGTCTCTTGCCCCACTAGCACCTATACGCCCTCTCCCCTCACATTATCAGTAATGTATGTTAAGGCTCCAAACATTACAAGACACATACTGTACAATTTGTGAACTTTGAACTGTACTGAAGGCGGACACCACCCATACTGCTAACACAGATTAAAGGACATTAAACACACAAAAGATTTATATCCCAGTCTAACATAATTAAAGAGCAACTGGATTACTCAAAGAAAACCGGTATCGACTCATCCTAATAAGGGAACACACAGATACTCAAAAAAGAAATATTAAAGTGACATAGCACAGGTCCCAGTTATTGCAGAAGTGAAGATATAAATAAATATAATTGCAGCTGGTAAATGTATTACTTTGGATTGTATTTATTTTATACATGCACTTATGTTTTTGTTAAACTTTAACTAAAAATGGTATTCTTGCTTGCTATATATCAATTTAAATTTTATAAAAAAAAACACATGTTTTTTAGTTTTTGTTTACGACAGGTATAGAAAAATGTTTTGTTATTTATGTAGTATGAGTTACATAGTAATTCAGGTTGAAAAAAAAACTTTTAGTCAATCAAGTTTAACCTTTCAAGATCTCCTCCAATCTGAAAAATGCAGATTAGTTGTTAAGTTGAAAAGTTAGGATCTCCAGCAACAATTACACACTCACATATTAGCAACTGAAAAACTAATAGTAGGACATATTTAGACAGGACTCTATCTCACAGTACAGAAGGTTAGAATCAGGAAGATACCTCGTTAAACATCAACTGCAAAACGTTAAATAAAATAATCAATGTAGAACACAAATGCACAACACAAGTGTATTACGAGATAGAAAAAAAAACATGTTCAGTGAACAAACAATCAATGTCATGACTGATTTTGGGACTCCCTTGAACCCCACAATACACCATGTTATTTTGAACACTGGCACACTAGGTTGCTAATATTAACAGCTATAAAAATGGACATGAGACTTGTTGTAAGGACTGTGCGTAGTGTAGTGTGGGCCACAATAATTTATGTTGGGGTTGCTATATGGTGTAATGTGCACTGTAGTAGTGTTGTGATATTAAAAATTCCATTCCCCAGGGTTAATCATCGATTAATACGGAGGGTATATCAGGTGTGAAAAATGGAGGTGCTAGTGCTAAACCTGCACTAGAAGTTAACACAAATCATATATGAGAGGGTATGTTATACATGAGTTCAGAGGCAGAAGAGTGGTAGCGTGCAAGGATCTAGGTGTATATTAATTTTAATAGTATTTTATTATATACAAGAACACTCTATAAAGGCCAAATTAATAGGAACAGCCCACTCCTGGTGAAGCCAGAAATGCTAGGCAAAACCAGTTGAGTGGATTGCATGGTCACTTCTCATAGATTTCGCCAAACGTTTTAAGCGGCTTTACAAACAAGGATTGGAAGAATCATACTGCAGTGTCCTGGTTGTAAAATACTTGTTTTGTTTGCGGTTTAATGAATACATACATACAGATACAATCACAAATATTTTGATGTAAGAGCGTCTTTGTGAAAGAGTAAAAAGGTACGGAATTGTTCTTTTTTCATAAACAACTCTATTGTGTCTGCTTATATGTGGGATTGACCAAAATATATATGCTGTGGCAGAGCAGGAATACTGCTCGGTTTCATGTGAGTTTAAACATTTTGTATTTGCGTAAATACCATGATATGTATTCTTTTCTTTTTAAGATATTTTAAGATTTATACAAACACTAGAAGTAAAAAAGCATTACCATTAGAAGGTTGTGAAACCGATACAAAATAGTAGCATTTAATTAATATGTGTATGGTTGCACAAGGTTGTTAATATATAAGACAAGTAACTTGCCCGTCATAAATGTTGGTGTCATATAGTATCAATTGTCTGTTCGGTCTCTCTCAGTACCCTCTCTTTCCCTGCCTCGCTATATCTCGCTCCCCTCTCTCTCTCTCTAACTCGTATGAGAGCAGTGTAACACTAAAATCAAGTAGCCTATGATATACATTTAAAGGCTAGCACATCCTTAAACCATAAGTGTTTTGAACTGCTATACAGTTACTTTAAAGGACTACTGCACAATGGAAAAAAGTTGTATGTTTGAAAAAGTCTGATTAAAAGTATAATTGGCAGAACAAAAAGTCTAGTTTTTAATTAAAAAAAAAGTAATTCCTATGCAGGACCCTGGAGGGATCCATGATACATTGATATAACTTTGTGTGTGTCAGAGGGGCAGTTCTATTTCTGGAGAGATATAGTTGCATTGAGTGATGCAAGGTCTCTGCTTCTAGGCGCAGGTTGGTGATCGGGTGAAGTGTCCGTTACAATCTTCAAACAAATGCTCTGGATTTCTGCCTGTTCTATCCTCCCTCACCCCTCCCTGCACTACAATCATGCAAACAAAAATTGCTTCCATGGCTTACACAGCGGCCAATGTGGTACATACTTGACTAGTCATTTTCATTTCTTCAACGGCAGTAGTTGTGTTGATGCAACACTGCAATGCTCTTATCAATGATGTTTAATTTGATTATTTAATATCCAAAAAGTCAATGTAGCCTTTAACGCTTACAATGTAAGACTTCAAAAGAGATGGTTCTCTAACCCCTATTAGGTTCCTATAGATGACCTGCCTCACTATCATCATAGCCTTCTGGGCTGATTAGGTAGCCAGTGCATGAAGACCGTCAAAAAGAACGTTAAAATGTTTGTTTTAAAAACTACATTTTTCATCAAATAATTATTTATATATAATTCCTTTCAATGATTTTATACATAAAATGTGACTGTATTGTATATAGCCATTAAATAAACAGGCTTAGAAGTTGGTGAATTTAAAAATAAAAGCAGAATAGGAGTTTTTTTGATTTATGATATTTCATTAACATGCATTTTATGCTACAATCCCAATTCAGGTACCAGTGTGAGCACCAGGTAAACGGTTGTGAGTATATACTTCATCATTTGTTAGTGCACGAAATGTGTTTTTTTATAAAAATCAGCAATAAAGCAATTTTTAAGAAAATGTTTTTAAAATTAATATTAGTTTGTCTAAGGTGCAAGTTCCATGCAGAGTCTATATCGAGCACATTAGATGCCAAAACACGAGATAGTCAATAGTGCTGGACCAGAAGGGGGCTATCTTTCCCTGAGCGAGCCACATTGCATGGTCACCCACATCACAAGATAAAGAGGGATACAATGGAGGTTCCAAATATGGTATCATTTAATACTATAGGTTATGAAGTGCTTTATCAAGTCGATGTTAATAGAAATTTCTTTAAAGTAAACTTAAAATGGAAGTCTACCATTTTTCAAATGTCGATCAGCATGGATTTTTTTTAGTCTAAAGCTATTTGAAAAATAATAATAATGAGCAGATACAGACCCCAGAACTTATCAAGGCAGATTGGTATGTATTCATGGTTTCATAGCAAAGCTGTTACACAGGTGCAAATTGGGAAGGAGTCTGAATCAACCAAGGTCAATTAGTTTTTTTTTTTATCGTATTTATTTAACTTTCTACACCAATTTATACACATAGTTTTGCTATTCTTTGCACTAATGTGCATCAGCCCATATGGTTGCTACGTATTTACATAAAATCCTTAATTATCAAATTTTCAGCACCTTCAGAATTATGCTGTCAACACATTTTCCTTTTCATAAATTAGAAAATGACATGTAAATAGATTTTATAATTGACAAGGACTATTTTCTTGCGGAGATAACATTTTCCTCAAATTAAAAAAGCCTTCACAGACCATAATATATAAAAAAAAAATGTCATCCCCTAAGATAGTATTGAAAAAAAAAAAAAAGCATACAATAAAAACAGGAGTAACCAATAAAAAAAATATATATATACCTGTGTACTCCTTTGTTGCATCTAGGGGATCTATCCACATAGTAATGCTATCTGCAGAAACAGGCATGGGGTTCTTAATTGTATTCATTATTTCATCTGGAATAGTATGATCCCAGGACAGGGATTCTTGATCTTCTGGATCAACATGTTCTTCTGTGTTTATCTGCAGAAAAAAAGAGGTAGTATGGTAGTTGATTTTAGCAATTTTTCAGCTCCTGAAAAAAATTCAGTAAAAGTAAAAATGAACATCAGGAACAATTTCATCAAATGTAACATCAGGCAAAAGGTTCTCTGTTGAGCGATTTTTACCCCCATACTGAGCCCATTTTTGACAGATTCTGCTTTTTAACATTTAAATATCAATTTCAGTATTTTTTTTCATAGTGAAATGCCCTTTTTTCATCAGGCTTTAAACTTTCATAATATCTCATGTGTTTCTGAATATAAACAAATTTCAACAGTTTATCATATTGTAGTTTGGTTGTTCAGTCATGTCCGACTCTCCGTGACCTGATGGATGCAGCACGCCAGGTTTTCATGGAAAAGATACTGGAGTGGGTTGCTATTTCCTTCTCCAGTGGACTACAATTTGTCTGACCTCTTGGCTATGACCTGCCCATCTTGGGTGACCCTACATGGTTTAGCTCACAGATTAATTGAAGTACAAAACAACAAAAAGGGAGTGATCCAGAATGTGGTCATCATATTGTAGTTTACAGCATACTGTAGTTGGTACCTTACAACGGAGAGTGGGGCACATTTTAAAATGGCCACCCCTAGATCTTCCCAGTTCAGCTTACTACAAAACACTTCAACACTACAGATGCTAGCTGTAAAATGTGTATGCTCCTATAGGAAACTGCCCAATGGCATCCTGGGGAATGTAGCCTTGCCTGTAATCAGTCCACACAATTCCCTATTTACCACATTCATCCCACGATTACTCTCATGCCTCATCATTTTATAGTTTTTCTTTAGCAGGCCAATGAAGAATTAAAAGCTTTTGAATATAAAATGGAAGTACCCGATCTTTACCTCACAAACAGCTCTGACACAGATTTGTTACATGAGAATGGAGTTGCATGAAGGGCAAGGAGCCTGGAAAGAACACTGAAGAAGATGGAGGCCAATTGTTCCAATACTCCCTAATCGCTAAGCAATGTAATAGACTACATTTAGTTGCTAGATACTAAATGAGGGGGTTAACATAATACAGTAACAGAAATGAGGAATGAATTGCTGTAGTTAGAGCTGCGTGTTAAGGGAGACAATTGTATATTTATCTGTGTGGAGAATGGATGACAGTGGGTCCATAAATTGTTCTAGTATATCAATATAAATGAACGTATACTTTAATTATCCCCGATTCAAACTACAGGCACCATAAACAGCAGATTCGGCCTACAAGACCCTCACAACATTTGGCAGGCAATTTCATTAAAAGGTATCTTGAAGTTTCCCTGTTTTTAATATTAAAATAAAACTACCCAAGTGTTTGTTAAGAAGTGCTTAAAAGCTCTGTTTTACTCATTGAAACATTTCAAATAGTCCCTACAGAGTACTGTCCCCAGCAGCTCATGCACATGGTGTTTCTATTGGTACTAGATATACTAACCAATCTAAGATGGTCTCTCAGCAGCATTTAAAAACATGGGGCCACATTCAATTGCAAGCCCGCAACTCGATCGCAGACAGCAGAATGTCTGGGAGTGAGTTTCGGGCTCCCGATGGTCTCCGTTTGCAGCTATTTAGTTGCTCAAACTCGCAAGTTACGGGCCCGATGCCACAACCGTAAACCATGCACTGGTTCAGAGCACTTCAGGGCGGGAACATGTCCAACTAAGCAAGCCTGTAACCGCCCATTTTGAATCAGCCAATAGAAAATGAGACGGTCATTTTTACGGCAGTAAAACATGGAAGTTATGTGTCAATAAATTAGGTTCGGGGGTCTGATATGCAATTAGTTTTGCAAATCCAAATAATAAAGAACCATGAAAATAAGTGCCAATACAGTTCTAGTCCACATGGGTGGCCTGATATGTATAAACTCACTGATACTTGAGATCGATTTAACCCCAAAATGAGACATAAAAATAAATGTTATTTCCTGCCGATTTGAGAGTTTGAGACTGTTGTGCAATTAATTCTAATGTCTATCATCACTTTCCCCGTTATTTACAGTGCAGTATTGATTTTTTATTTGCATTTACAGTGCTACGAATATGTGTTTATCCCCCATGCGGGTCCTCTATAGCACTTGTAGTATTTTCTTCTTCATTTGCCGTTTATGGGTGTGAAAACTTGCGGGCTTGGGGAAATTAGCCAATTGAATATCAATTTGCTATTTTAGCCTTGTGAAAGCGAGAGACCAAAGGCTTCTGGAGACTGTACCATCGCAATATTTTCAAGCCAGTCGGACCCCGCAAAAAGGTGGCAATTGAATAGCAAATTAGCTTGCGAGCTCACTTACAGGCATCCGGATCTCAAATTCACTCAATTGATTGTGGCTCATGCTGTGTAGAAACAGTACTAGTACATTGTCACGGATCCCTTTTTCAGTTCCTGGGTCTTAGCCCATTAAAAAGGCAGACAGCTTGGCTCCAGCCACTGGATTATGTATGTAAACACCTCCATTGTATTGTAATCTGCTCTTGCCCATTGTTAGCAAATGTAGTTAATCCCATCTGCCACGTACTCTTATCTAATGTTTGGACCACTCAGACACAGAGACAGCAGGATGTGTATTGGAGGTTAAGCCTATTGCTCTCATGCTACTGCTAGACACCAGGTAGGGTCATCTCCTGTAATTGTATGCCACACCCTCTCATTGTTACATTGTATACGCCCCCTCTGTATCTAACTGCTATAAATATTGTATAAATAAATCAGTTTACTTCTGGAGACATATAGAAATCTTGTGTCTCTCATGACCTCCTGGATGGCTGCAGGGAGGTACTGGCAGGCTCTGGAGGATCCTGCTGGGGTAGGTTTGACTGTAACAAGTCTTATAAAGCTCACTAAGAAGCATCAGATCTGGAGTCTCTTGGTAGCCTGGAAGTGCAGATTTCTGATGCAAGGACCCTGACCTATATAGAAGCCAGATATCAGGATGCTGGTGCTGAGATTAAATAAAAAAAAAAAAACACATAACGGTCCTTGTAGGCATTTAATCTATAGTCTATAGCAGGTGGCTCTCGGCTTGTAATAGCCCTTACCACCAGGTCATCACATACATCTAGTACCAATAAAACACTATTTGCTGGGGACAGACCTTTATAGTTTGAGTATGATGCACAAAACCAATACATAGGTCAAAACATTATGAGTTTTTAGAAAATGAGGCTTAGAGACCAAAAGGTGCTCTTTTATAATTAATAAAAATAAGGGACATGGATACTCAGCAACAAAGCAAGTTGAATGAAGCCTGAAATGAGAATGGCCCTCAATCAGAAAGTCAACAACCTATGAGCCCTCATGCTGATCAAGTTAAAGGACTGTGATAGTAGTAAAATAATTTTAAGGAAGACTTTAAAAATTACATTTTAAATTTAGTAATTGAGAACTAAGGTTCCTAGTTTTTTTTTTCTAATCTAGCTTTTCCTGTCTGTGTCACTTTATCTATGGGGCTGTATGCCTCTTTGGCGATCATCTCCCTCCTCCTGAACAACTAATAAAGGGTGGAGAGAATTGTATGTGGTAAAGTCTTAAACCTTAAAGTTCAATAATAAGTTTCAAAAGCTACATTAAATTATTAGTTCTTTAAGTTCTTATTGCTTACTGCAAATCCAACCTAGCTCTATGGCCAATACCGCTGTCTTTTACAGTAATTTTGTATTTGTTCTTTAAAACACAATCCAAGAATTGGTGCAGGAAAATTGTAGTTGCGTTTCCTAATGGACAAGAACATTTTTGTTCTCATTTGGGTTTTTTCTAGGAATCCGACAGATCGGATCTTCCATGGTACAGATCTAACTCCTTATCTTCACATTACTGAAACACCATAACATTCAGTGGTTTATGTTAGCAAACCAACTTACTGGTGGCTCTAAAAGCTGCCATTTATCACTTTATCCACACGCAAAAACATCAAATAAATATTTGTTTTATATTAAGCAGAGTGTAGCTGGTAAAATGGTATACATTTGGGCAATAAAAATATACCGATACCAATTAAAATGGGTATTGAAAAAGAGTGATGCAATATATACATTCCATCATGTTTACTTGTTCATAGAAAGTTTTATTTTGCCCCCCCCCCCCGGCAAATAAAGACATGCAAATTAAAAGGAGAGCTGTAAGAGGACTTCTAAACAACCTGTCATTCCCTGTAAATATTCAGTATAAACAAAAACATTTAAATCAGATTTTGAAAAGAAACGTGTTTTGTCCATTAAACACAAATTTATTAAGAATTGAATGCAATAAAAAAAAAAAAAAAAAAAATCAATAGTTAAAAAAAATTAAAATAAAAAAAAAGGATACAATATCCGAGTGACCCGGGCAAGTGTGATTCAGAGGTCTCTAGACTACATGTTTCTAGACCTAGTTTCTATAAATGATTCAGCTCAGGCACAAGCCCTAGATTGTTTTCACCCCCTCTGCTCTTTAGAAGTATAGGTATACAATGTAAGGCTATCCTCCTGCTCCATGCGAGGCCAGAGTGTCAAGATGTGAGGAAACAAAACACCTCTTATTACGAAAAAGCCAGAGAAGCCAACACAAGAATGCCATTGAAGCAATCTGTAGAATGAGACCTTGTTAACATTTTTGTTTTTATTATACTGAATGAACTAAACACTTTATGTGAAATTATCAGAGAAGGGAAATAGACACATCATCACGCCTGTAAAAGAAGCATTACATACAGCTCAGAGAACTATAATGTTACATAAAAAGGGACATTTCTAATATATTTGAAAAGTCGGTAATAATAATTAAAGAAAAATCTTTTTGCATAAGCAATTAGTGTTAGAAAACAAACATGTCAAATGAAAGCATATGCTTAAACATATATATTGTTTCCAACATTAACAGCTAAATATGAGAGATACAAGTGGCACAAAAGTGCAAACCAATATCAACGTTTAAAAAAAAAAAAAAAAAAAAAAGTGTTCTTTTTTTTTTTTTCTGTGACCCCTTCCTTACCATTGGGGGTGAGAGGCTACTTCACTGTATAATTAAATAAAACATTCAAATATTAAAACCTATTATGTGCCCCACAGGTATATAATCATAAAATACCCCACATGGCATTCATTCCTGCTGTGATGCCTAATATTTGTAGGTGCGGCACAAGTAATGCCAATAGAAGTGTTAAACAGACACACACAGTGAACAACTAAACAGAGTCAATCGACACTAAGAACACCACATACAGCATCAGTCACACACAGACAGTATCAGACCCTCATACAAGAGGGGAGACCACAAGAACGTATTGGCACACATAGGGCCATACAGATCCACACATGGAGGGGCTCAAACATAGTCATACACTAGAAAGCTGATACATACAATAAAGACAGACACACACCATAGGCTACTAAACATTTACATCTGGTTAAATGTTTTTGTACCCATATTTATATATGTCAAGCCTTAACAAATACTGCTTGCAAGTTTGCCAAGGCAGCTAAAACATTATAGCCAATTCTTAAATTAGCCTATAGAGATGTGTATGTTAAAAAAATAATCCAATGATTTCCTAGACAAAAGTGAGAATTCTTGTGCATAAAAAAAAATAACTTACTACTTCCACCAGGATTCAAACTTGTTAAAAACAATTCTCATCTTATTATTGAAACATATTTTAGTTACACAATTCAGTCAGACACTTATATGGTTTGATTCTCCAGGCACTGCTGTCTTTATTATATAAGTTAAAGGACCACCGTAGTGCATTTACAAGTAAGGCTCATATTTGTGTTAGCTGGGAATAACCTATTAAAAATATTTTTTTTCCTTAGTTATTAAAATATGTGTTTTCCCCTTAAGCAGAGCTGTGTATCTTCTCCTACCTGTGTCTATCAGGTGTGTGGCAAGCTCTGTGTAACACACATCTACTGCTTTATCTATATTGTAAAGAACACAATAAGGAGCTTTTCTGGATCGGACTGCTCAAAACAGAACTGATGCCCTCAGTCTCATAATTTTGTGTTTTTGCATTACATTAAATACAATTTTAGTTTATTAAACAGCCCAGGGACATTATCAAAAAGACTGGTCCATATGTATATTATTTATAAAACACTCCAAAATCTTACAAGGAATTTAACACAAATGGAGGGAGGCACCACATTTAAAAAGGAAGGCATCAAACTCCCTGACAATCTCTCACCAGAAGTCGTAGATGCCAATGTGATAAATGACTTTTGAATAGAAATCTGTCAAATATTTTATAGTGGGTAAGAAGTTGATTGAAAAAAACCTCCACTGTATAACCAGGAAGGAAAATAAAAGATAATTCTGAGTACACTTCCATATCTCAGTGGCTAAAAGGCCTGTCTATCCTTCGGAACTTCTCAGTAAAAAGTATTTCTACTGTAGCTAAGGATTCTGGGTAATGATATGCAAATTGCTTCAAAACATACCACCTTTTTGCCTCAAACCCACTTAACAAGCGAATCCCTTTAATGAAGAAATAGCTTTTAGCTTACACATAATCTTTAGGGAAACAATGATTTGGCCAAGAGGCTTTTCTCTGCTGCCAAAAAAAGGTAATGATAAGAAGCATATCCCTAAGTGACAGTCACCTGTTTTGTCCTCAAGAAAACAAGAAAAACACATACATTTTTCGGTGCTTTGCACGCAAATATAAATTCTTTACAATGTTTCCATTTAACAACAATGTAATACATGAGGTTACAGAACCGACAATGCCTAGCAGAACATATGTCTAAATTACCCACAATCCACGCTATTTACACAGGAAATGATCTTCATTTTCTTTTATTGTTCCATTTGCCATCGCATATTTAATCACTTGAGGCCAGTGATTAGTGATTACCATGTGCATGGATAGATTTTAGATACTGAAAGACTTTGCTTGGTCAGTACCCTTTTATAATATATCAATAAAAAATATCCGAAATGTACAAAGTAGCAGTATATGTTGGTGGCCAATAGAATGGGGAAAATACAGACAACAGATTTTATTGTTAAAGGCATATTGCCCATTTATTATCCCAGCATTTACATAGAAGCCTCATAGAGAGACTCAGCAGCAAAGGAGGACATGTAGTGCTTCATCAGAGCCGCAAGTTAAGTAACAAGGATAAAGAAAAATGTTTATTATTTAAAAAAAATAATATGCTCAACTTATTATTTTGCATACTGCTTCCAGAGACCGTATCCCTAAAAAATCAATTTTCATAGTGGTAATTTAAGAGAGATATTGGAGTCATGTGTTACAAGAGCTGGGATGGTAGGAACTGTAATTATTTTGCCCAACTCTGTAAAAAATCCAAAAAAAAGAGTGGAGGGCCTGGCTCATTTGAGTTGTAGAACAATGATAAAGGAAATAAACATGATGAACAGGTGTCATGAACTAGAAGGGGACCACCTATAAGAGGAGCAGGGTTACCTGGTGGTCCAGTGGTTAGGATTCAGTGCTTTCACAGAAGCAACCTGAGTTTGATTCCAGTCAGGGATCCCTGAAGACAAGCAGGTTTGAGCCTGATCAGTGCTTGGGTGGGAGACCCCCTAGGAATAACAGGAGCTGTATGCTGTGGTCCACTAGAGAAGGAACAGGCAGCCCGTTCCAGTATGTCTGCCATTAATACCAAGTGAATCTGCATGGTGGATTGCAGTCCATGAGGTCACAGAGAGTAATTTTCATTGTTCACTTTTATATGTAATTATTATTTACTGTTCGGATCCATTTTCTTTTCTAAACCACTTCTTCAAGCTTCTGCCTCAACAGGGTGCGTCATTATAAACTAATGAGCATCCCATCAAATCCAAAGAATATAATGGCAGTTGTATATGCCTCATCTCCATTATTAAAATTAGTCTACCAGCTCAGGAGTAGCTCACTGGAAACAGCAGCATAATTGCACATAAAATAAATGTATTATTATAATTGTTTTCATGTTGCCTGTTTTCAAATACAATTTTTCAAAAGAGGCTTTTGTAAAATTTTGGACCACGGTTGTCCTTTAAAGAATCCAATACAGCAGCTTTTTTTCTGTTGAATTGTGAGATGACGTGTGAAATGTGTATTGGAAGAAAGGTGACATATTCTGCAGTTATATAGTGCTCCTTATGCAGAAAGAATGTACGAGCACCATTGCAGTGGTCTGAAGTATTAAGAGTGGAGAATGGCAACACAGGCTTCTTTGTAAAGTGCGGCAGGGCCTAGTAATGTAAAGGAGAGATGCTAGCTAGGGAAGATATACAGTGTGCAGTTGTGTAAAGGAGCGATCAGGGACTGATTGAGAGTAAAAGCTGGATGCAGAGATTAGTGAATGAGGTCCGTGGCTCCAATTTGTTTACCACACTTAAATGTCTACTGTCCTTAATGTTTATATTGTCTTTTGACTAAGTAAACTTGATAATAACCTTAGCAGAAAAAAAATAACTTTTACATGTGTACATTTTATACAGTTATTCTTTATTGCAGGGCTGCATTTCATTCTCAGCTCAGCTTATATCTTCTACATTCTTAGGATGTAAACTAAAAACATTTCTAATAATGCTGAAAGCACTGGCAGTTGTAGTTGCCACATTTTCACTGTGCAGATCGCAGACAAACTATACATCACATTTTTTAAAAATTATAACCAAAAAAATATATCTTACAAATTCTACCCAAGTTCTGCTTAAAAAGCTCTCAGATAATCATTTTATCGAAATCTACTTGGTTTACTTTACGGTTTGTCACTCACAAATATCAGTTCTCCTTTCCCTTTCAAAAATCGGCATTTGGAACAAATTACATGCCAGTTATATATATATATATATATATATATATATATATATATATATATATATATATATATATATATATATATATAAATCACACCATATAATTACTACATACTACAAATATTCTACATGTGGAGGGAAATTTACGGTGCATCTCACATCATCTCCTTATTTTCTATACACCATTTCCTGTGTTCTCTGGTTGTCCAGTGGTTAGGATTCGGCGATTTCACCACTGCTACCTGGGTTCTATTCAAGTCAGGGAACAAAGAGGTCCCACCACCCCAAAGCCATGGAGGGTTGGGCCTGATCAGTACTTGGATGGG
The DNA here is from genome assembly GCA_027410445.1 of Discoglossus pictus. Taxonomy (NCBI): domain Eukaryota; kingdom Metazoa; phylum Chordata; class Amphibia; order Anura; family Alytidae; genus Discoglossus; species Discoglossus pictus. Next base: position 96,077,592 of record CM050166.1, on the reverse strand, counting down.
AGACCCCAAAGGAATAACAGGAGCTGTATGCTGTGGCCCACTGGAGAAGGAATTGGCAACCCACTCTAGTATCTCTGCCATGAATACAAAGTGGATCAGCATGGTGTGTTGCGGTCCATGAGGTCACGGAGAGTCAGACACGAATGAACGACGCAAACACATTTCCTATGGAAGAAGAACAGCCCTTCTCACCGCATCTTGTGATAAAAACCTTAATAAATCCCCCCAATTATAAAAAGTCATTAAGGAGGCAGTTAAAGTAAAGCTTGAGACAGTGAAAAAGTGTCCATATGATTATGGAAATTACAGCAGGTTATTAACAAACTATTTAACGCAAAGCTAGTATGATCACATGTTTGTACATGTCGATGACTTATTAAAGAAGAAAATAAAGGAGTATCTAATTACATCTCAGAGTTTAAGTGAGAGATTAATCTTCTAGAGAACTGTGCTGGTGATGGATGCTTCTGTTAAATGAAAATATTACACACGAGGTTACCACAATAACGGCCTGCTTCTGTAGATAACTGAAAAGAAGATAAAGACATGTAGTAATTTATTTCCAATCTCTTGTTCTTCCCCCATGTTACACATCATTATCAAAATCTCTTTCATGAACTGGATATTTCCCCTTTCTTAATGCAGCAAAACAATATATTTACTTCTGGAGGGTCAAGCCAGTTCATTCTACTGCTCTCCAATAGGAACTGCTAATATACTGTAGATTTTGGCAGGTAAACTAATAAATAAAAGAACCAAGAACTTCCTTAGTCCATACCTGATCCAAATGACACAAATATATATGGATTGTAATTTAGAGCAGCCAAAAACAAATTAAAATCCATCAAAATATATCTTTATTATATCTGGTAAAAACAAATACATTTGCCGTATAAAACAATAAAATACAATAGATTGCCCAGAATGAATTGTCAGTGAATTAATTCAAGTATAAACCACAAATTTGTAAAAGTATAATTATAATATATATAAATATATATATAGCCAGTTGCAGTGCAAGTTATTAATAGGTAGCCGTTATAACAAGGACTAAATATATAACATAGGCCAGTAATGAATGTTGTACTCATAGTGAAATGTTTAAGTGAAACAAATAACAATATGCCAAAATTAATCATAACCATACAGTCATAATTCATCAATATAAATCAGCAACCATAACAATAATTATAAGTGCAATACATAGTTAATAATATCAGATGTTATAGTATGATATAGCCGGGAATAATCCCAATGTTTATAGGTCTACCGTGACAATGAATGTGTCACAGTTAATCAAAACAGTGCAAATACAGCATATGCATAAAAATTAAATAAATATGAAAACATTCAAATTGTGGTAAATAAGGGAACAAAAATAGCCTATGGATGGATAGTTACTCTTTAAGAGCTATTAGCATACAATGTCCCATATTTATAACACATTAAATCTTCCCTCATATGGCAAATATGCAGTTGCATTTAATTCTCAACTCAATTTATAGTTTTTTTTGTTTTTTTTTTACTTCCCTCTACACAGTTCCTTGCAAAGTAGCCCAGAAAGGAAAGAAAGCAAAAAGGTAGTGTAGATTTGTTCAAATGAATGCATAATTCCAGAGGACAGCAAAAAGAGCCAATGAGAAATTCTACAATGAGCAACGTAAAGAGATTGAATTAGACAACAGAATGGGACATTTAAGAGATCTCTTCAAGACAATTGACGATCTCAACATAACCTTTCATGCCAAAGTGGGCGAAATAAAAGACAAAAATGGTAGGGATCTGTAAAGAAAGAATCGAAACAGTGGTGATGATCTCAGTAGTTTTTCCAATGAGCTGGAGCCAGGCATCTTGGAGAGTGAAGTAAGATGGGCCCTAGGATGCCTTCCTGATAACAAGGCTTCAGGAGTTGATGGAATCCCAGCAGAACTATTCAAAATTATACAAGATGATGCTGTAATGCCAGCAAAGTAATGCTTTAGATCCTACAAGCTTGGCTCCAACAATATATGGACTATGAAGTACCAGATGTACAAGCTGGGTTTCACAGAGGCACAAGAGATTGAATTGGCAATGTCCGATGGATAATAGAGAAAGCAAGAGAGTTCCATAAAAGAACAATTTACTTCTGCTTCATAGACTATTCTAAAGCCTTTGACTGTGAGGATCACAACAGAATGTGACTTGTCCTTAAAGAGATTGGAGTACCAGATCATCTCATCCTTCTCCTGGAGAATCTGTATGAGGACCAAGTAACCATGGTCAGAACCGAACATGGGACAACAGAATGGTTCAAGATTGGGAAAAGAGTGTGACATAATACGTAAGGCTGGACTGCAGCCATGGAATCATTAGACGTGTGTTTCTGTGGAGGAAAGCTTGGACAAGCTAGGAAAAAGTAAAGATATTACACTATCAACAAAGGTCTGCATAGTTAGATCCAAGGTATTCCCAGTAGTAACATACGGATGTGAGAGCTGGACCATAAATAAGTCTGAGAGCTGTAGAATTGATGTCTATGAATTGTGGTGTATTTCTATGAATTGTGGTACATATTTGAGTCCAATCTAGGTCTTCTTGAAAGTCAAATCTAGAAACCTTCCATTTCCACTTAAATAAGCTGTAAAGTGAAAAAAAAGACATGTTTAAATGATGGCTCCATGGGGTTGGCTCAATGTTAACATGCTGATGGGTTCTCAGTGAATCAGAAAAAAAAAACTCGATATGTATATGTATGAGATAAGATGGGATTCTCATTCGATAACCACTGTAAACTATTTTTTTTTTTTTTTTTAGATCTGTCCACAGAGAGAGAAGCATTACAGTTTATTTACTGCAGTGTATGCCATCCTAATATGTCAATACTCCACCCGCCATACCCACCCTGATCACTTTTCAGCACTCTTCGGGTGCTGGACACAAAACTCCCACTAGGTAAGGATAATAACTCCTTTGTAGCACCACTGTATCACAATCCCTCCATATCAGATTTCTGCAGTCTCCTATATGGAAACATCTTCCAACTTCTTACATCTTCTATCCAGGTACTCTCAGAGTCTGCCTTACACCAACAGAATTGTCTTCTCTTCTTTTCATGCTCTATTACTTTTTTTTCCTGGACGTTCTAAATTCTTATCTGTGTTTCTTGCAGAGGTCTGCCTGTCATTCTCCCTTTGGATTGTAAGACAGAGTTTTCAGTGCGAAACGTGCGTTGTATGTACGGAGTGTGATGACGTCAAAACGCTGGAGTGCTGCGTTAAGTAGCGGCGTTTGAATAATACACCACCGGCCTACTAGCAGATGTTTGTTTCTCTATTATTCTGTGATTGGTAAGCTTGTCCTTTACAATAAGTATGCAAGTTTATTCATTATTGGTATAGTTCTATTATACATTAAATTATTTAGGTTGCGCAAACTTGGAATATTTGCAATGAGGATTGATTCCATTCATTTCAATGTTAAGCCTATACTTTCTGGCTATATGCATTGTTAAACTAATAACTGATCTAGTATTCATACTATTCTTAAAAATATCTACCTATTTGGGTTATTAATTCTTACCGCCGCACTTTGGATGTACGTTTGGATGTGTGATTGCATTTTATTTTTTTGTTTAATAAGCATATTAAAAGCTCAATATTGTATTTTTTGTTGTACTTAACCTTTGTATAGCAATACGGAATATGTTGGCGCATTGCAAATAAAAGATAAATTAGCATTTACTAATAAGATACTAAGAGAGGCATTTTGGAGCTTGCATAAAAATGGGGCATCTAACTATTAAAGGCATATCTAAGCGTCCTGGCTTATGAATGCATCTGATAGAGGAGAATGAGTAGCTTATGCAAACATTGTTTTAGCATGAAATAATACCAAAATAAACATTTACAAACTCACAGTGATGTTTGCTAAATTCCTTCAGTTGAAACCCTTGAAAATCCCTGCTAAGATTAGCATAAAATTCATAATTCGTTTTGGCCAATTAGGCGAAAGCATAGATTAGCGGATATATTTGAATTTTAAACTCTGGGGTTCCTGTGTTGCAAAGCAGCCTGGAATATGTAGTATCTATCTCTCTCTATCCTTGTGCTCTCATTCAGCTGTGAGCTCAGACCCCAACCATGTAATTCCATCCTGCAGAAAGTACTTCAAACTCTGTACCTGGCTGCTTTCCTGTGTGTACTTGATTATGTAAGCTCCCGGTGGGTGTGCAAAGCAGGAATTTACTTTCCTGCCAATAACTTTGTAAGTATACTGAACTTATCTATATAACACACATTTTTCTTATATTCACTGCCTGTCTCTTACCAAACATCTGAAACCCAGGAAACGTATATATACACCTTTTAAGTTCATCGGCTGTAGGAGGAGGAAATACAATGGGTGCTTCCTAAATTGTATAAAAGCCTGGTAATAGGATATGCAAAATAGTACTATGATGTCACTCGACTCTAATATAAACTAGAATATTGCCCGTCACAAAATGACAGCAATGAAATTGTAAGTGAGCTAATGCTGTTTGGTATATGGTAATCAAATAAATAATACAATATTAAAGGAATATACTTAACCTATTTGGAAGTAATATATGCAGGAAGCATTATGCTGACGAGCTGTTTTGATGTAGCTGCAGGATATAATTTAGATTTGCACTGTTGTAGAGCTGAGGTGTAAGTGTTAGCAATGTGCGCAGTGTGTAGTGTAAATAGGCAGCGTACGCGACGTGAACCCGTTAGGGTAGCTGTGTACTTCCGCATTGTGTAAGTTAGTGTTGTAAAATGGCAGTGAATGTGTGTGGTACGTGGCCGTGTATGATGTGGTGTCCTTGCTAATGGTGTATCTTGTAGCTCATATGGGTTTTGTGAAAATGCGTCTGTGCTTGGTGGTGTTTTGCGTGTTTAGGGTCCTGTAGCCTCGTTTTCTTTCGACGGCCATTTTTTCTCTCACTTAGGGGATTTTCGTGTCTCTAAACTGTGGAATTTGGACTTAAATGGGAGGTGTAACTTCACTTGCAGAGGTCCTGGGTGCCGTTTTACTGCCTAAAATCAAACAAATTGTCCATGTATGAGTCTGCCCACTGCAGACAGACCCTATAGGGCTGGAAGCATAGTATCCTAGCCTATCAGGTACCATGTCTCAGTAGCACAATACAGAATATTCCTGAGAGATGATCACTGATTCGTTCGTATGAGACACAGCACAGCAAGTACTACAAAGTCTGTTTTCATGAGCTGCAGAGGGCAGACCCATGCTGGTAATATTTGTTTGAATTTAGATAATAAAAGCAGAGCTTATAAGCGCTTCTGGTCTTTTACTGTTATGGTTACGGCATCATTACGCCTCTGCAGTGCAGTGACCAACCGCTAAATATTCCAGTACTGTATCATAGAATCAAGACTGTTAGGGTTAGGGTGAGGGTTAGGCTACCATTCTAAGCTTAGAACTTCTGTAACATATTGGCAGCGCTGTAAAATATCGGCAGCGCCATCTAGCAGTTGGTCACTGCACTGCAATGGCGGACCTGTGCCGTAACTATAACAGGATAGAGTAATAAAAAAAAAAAAAAAAAACACAAGTACATAACAATAAATAGTTACCCAGGTATATTTTATACCTAGTAAAATCTAGAAAACTTCCATATCCCTTTTAAACATTACCAAAGCTGTGTTGTGCTTGGAAACATTGTGTAAAACCTGTTTAAACTTCATAGGAAATGTCCACCTGTAGATTTCATTGGCAGTAAAGTATGATCCACACATCTACGTCACTGCTCACTGGCTGACAGGGCCAAGCCCTCAGGTCAAACATTTGAATTCGTTTTTCTGTTTTAAGATGATCATTTGTAAATAAAAGCACAGTGGTACATTATCAAACACCCTGTTTCATGTCCTTTTAATTTAATATAAATTCTTGCAGCACTGTAAAGAAGACTATCAAAGGACAGAGACCACACTTGGGGGTGAATACTTATTACATAGGCTTTAGAGCAAGTCCACCTCGACAACATGCAGGAACATGCTTCTTTAGTTAATAGGGTAATTTATATTTCAGATTATCCCAAGGGGGGAGCAATGTAAGTGATCTTCTATAATAATCACATGACTACCTACTACTTCTGGATAGGTGTGAATAACTTGTACATTAGAGGTGGCTGCACACAGTATTACACGTAGCTATGTGGGATTGGCCCTAGGTGTCATGCCAGGTGGTGGGCCATGTAGTTACACTCAGTGATCAGTGCTGGCTCTGCACAATGGTGACATTATTACTACTAGCAGTGATACACTTACCTGGACATCTGGGAAAGTGTTTTTGAGTAGATAGTACATCTTTCTATTAGAAGAGATATCCCCACTGGTCAGCATCTCATCTGCTCCTTCCTTGGTCTTCCCCTTGGTCTTCTCATTCAGGGTGTTGCTCTCCAGGACCCTCTTCACCTCCTTGCCCCCTAGTTCTGCAGCCTTCACAGATACAGCCAGCAGCTCCCGCAGATCCACTGTCACTCCAGAACTAGACTCTGATCGGTCCCCCAATAGGAAAGCAGAGAATCTACCAGTCAGAAACCCAGAGTATACATGATACAGCACCCCAAGTCCTAGCAAACAGACCACACCAATCCCCAATGGGGACAGACGGATGCCCATGGGTGCCATGCCTTGTGGATGTGGGTATAGAGCAGTAATGCAAGTGCAGGCTGTGGTCACAGGACTGGTAATAAGTCAGACACAAGTACAGAAGCTATCAGTGTCCCAGTGTCATAGTGCAGACATTCCAATGGAACTCAGTCCATATGGGGCTTCTGACTGTCCGAAAGCCTCTATCCCAAGTCCTGTCTGCTGCTTATAGGTTACTCCTAATGTTATCTGTGCAATTATACAAGTAGTGTCAGTCCTGATTGTCTGTATGTAGCCCAGATACATATAATGGTTCAGGCCAGTTCAAGTACCAGGCTCCTAGCCAGCATATCCTGTGTGCCTCTCATGCACCAGTATCCAGCTCTAAGCCCCGCCCCTTCCTCTCTTTCAGCCTCACTTCCATTTGCTTCACTTAAGGTGGTTTGACACAGTTGGCACTTAGTAATTAATAAACAAACACAAGTAACAATACATTATTTAATACACAGACACCCACTAGATATAATCTATACGGATTCCTAAACTATCTAATACCATATTCCCTGCAGATTCTGAATACAATTGGTTATCATACAGCACCAAGCCCCGCCCCATTCTGTCTGAGCCTCGCTTCCTCTTGCTTTTCTTAAGGTGGATAAGCATAGTTGTTTCTCAGTAGTAAGACATAATGTGCATGTATAAAGCTGAATGAGACTAGCAGCCTTATTAAATTGCAATTCGCCCAATTGAATAGGGCTCTATTTAAGCACATAGCATATTTTTTACGATTCACTAATTTAAAACTTCTGGAAAAAAAAATGCTATGAGCCTCATTCGATTGCAGTTTGGCCAATTGAATAGGGCTCTATATAAGCACAGAGCATATTTTTTTTAAGAAGTTTTTAGTTAGTGAGGACCTTGCTTTTGAATAGATGTTTACTAACTAAAACCTTCTTTTAAAAAAATATGATATGTGCTTATTTAGACCCCTATTCAATTGGCCAAATTGCAATTGAATGAGGGCCCATGTGTTTAAATAGAGCCCTATTCAATTGGCGAATCACAATTAAATAAGGCTGTAGGTGTCATACAAGTACAGGTATACCCCGATTAACTCTATCCCTTTTCAGCGCTAATTCGTCATATCACTTTTGTTTGCTGTAATTCCCTGTTTAAAGCTACACTCCCCTATAACGCTGTTTTTGCCGGCCGACGCCTTTTGTCTGATTCATAACACTGTTTTGTCCACAGAATCCTCAGAAGCTTCAACATAAATAATTTAAAGTGTTATATTTCTGCTAATGTTCAGATTGTGTTAGTGTCATGTAAGTGTTATGGCACAACTTAGTGTCATCAGCAAAAATATAGACAACACTTTTCAGTTCTTCTTGTAAGTAATTTATAAATATATTAAAAAGAAGAGGACCTAAAATTGAACCCCACTTCACAACATTAGTCCAATCTGAGTCTGTTCCATTTACAACAACTCTTTGCCTCCTGTTTTTTAGCCAGCTCTCAATCCATGAGCAGATATTTACTGCAATTCCTGTATCCCTTAGTTTGCTCAATAGTCTCCCATGTGGCACTGTATCAAAAGCCTTTGAAAATCCAAAAATACTACATCCACTGAGTTGCCCTGACCCAAGTAATAATAATTAACTCCTCAAGGAAACAAATTAAATTTGTTTGACATGAGCTATGCCTTGATAAATCTGTGTTGACTCCTAATTTTTATGTTATTAACACTTCTGAAGGCTTACAGGTCTTTAGTACCCTAGATTTGTTCTTGCTCCCATCTTAATTATAGCTTTCACATCTGCTTTTCTTCAGTTATCTGGTAGCAACCCTATAGTGAGTGAGTCTTGATATTATGAAATGATATACAGTGGATATAAAAAGTCTACACACCCCTGTTAAAATGTCAGGTTCTGTGCTGTTTAAAAATGAGACAAAGATAAATTATTTCACAACTTTTTCGAACTTTTAATGTGACCTATAAACTGTACAACTCAATTGAAAAACAAACTGAAATCTTTTAGGTGGAGGGAAAAAAATAAAAAATAAAAAAAATTGTGGTTGCGTAAGTCTGCACACCCTCTTATAACTGGGGGTGTAGCTGTGTTCAGAATTAAGCAATCAAATTCCAAATTGTTAAATAGGAGTCAGCATACACCTGCCATCATTTAAAGTGCCTCTGATTAACCCCAAATAAAGTTCAGCTGCTTTAGTTGGTCTTTCCTGAAATTTTCTTAGTCGCATCCCACAGCAAAAGCCATGGTCCACAGAGAGCTTCCAAAGCATCAGAGGGATCTCATTGTTAAAAGGTATCAGTCAGGAGAAGGGTACAAAAGAATTTCTAAGGCATTAGATATACCATGGAACACAGTGAAGACAGTTATCATCAAGTGGAGAAAATATGGCACAACAGTGACATTACCAAGATCTGGAGCTCCCTCCAAAATTGATGAAAAGACAAGAAGAAAACTGGTCTGGGAGGCTACCAAGAGGCCTACAGCAACATTAAAGGAGCTGCAAGAATATCTGGCAAGTACTGGCTGTGTGGTACATCTGACAACAATCTCCCGTATTCTTCATATGTCTGGGCTATGGGGTAGAGTGGTAAGACAAAAGCCCTTTCTTATGAAGAAAAACATCCAAGCCAGGCTACATTTTGCAAAAACACATCTGAAGTCTCCCAAAAGCATGTGGGAAAAGGTGTTATGGTCTGATGAAACCAAGCTTGAACTTTTTGGTTATAATTCCAAAAGATATGTTTGGCGCAAAACAACCTCACATTACCAAAAGAACACCATACCCACAGTAAAGCATGGTGGTGGCAGCATCATGCTTTGGGGCTGTTTTTCTTCAGCTGGAACTGGGGCCTTAGTTAAGATAGAGGGAATTATGAACAGTTCCAAGTACCAGTCAATATTGGCACAAGACCTTCAGGCTTCTGCTAGAAAGCTGAACATGAAGAGGAACTTCATCTTTCAGCATGACAACGATCCAAAGCATACATCCAAATCAACAAACGAATGGCTTCACCAGAAGGAGATTAACATTTTGGAATGGCCCAGCCAGAGCCCAGACCTGAATCCGATTGAAAATCTGTGGGGTGATCTGAAGAGGGCTGTGCACAGGAGATGCCCTCGCAATCTGACAGATTTGGAGTGTTTTTGCAAAGAAGAGTGGGCAAATCTTGCCAAGTCAAAATGTGCCATGCTGATAGAGTCATACCCAAAAAGACTAAGTGCTGTAATAAAATCAAAAGGTGCTTCAACAAAGTATTAGTTTAAGGGTGTGCATACTTATGCAACCATATTATTTTATTTTTATATTTTTTCTTCCCTCTACCTAAAAGATTTCAGTTTGTTTTTCAATTGAGTTGTACAGTTTTTAGGTCACATTAAAGGTGGAAAAAGTTCTGAAATGATTTATCTTTGTCTCATTTTTTTACAGCACAGAAACCTGACATTTTAACAGGGGTGTGTAGACTTTTTATATCCACTGTATAATGGTTTGGCTATTACGGACCCCAGCTCCCTCATTACCCTTGGATGTATTCCATCAGGACCTGGTGCTTTATTTGTTTACAACCTCTTTTGGATTTCTTCCTTAGGGCCTTATTCAATTGCGGAATGTAACTCGATCGCAAATTGCTGATTTACTGCGATTGGGTTACGTCCTCACATTGCCCTACGTTTATGCTGCTATTCAATTGGCCGAGCACGCAAGTTTGTCCCCGGTCCCGCTAATCGCAAACCGGGGTATCGTCAGTAAGCATTTACCACAACTCGTGTTTCAAGGCTGCAAACTCGGAGAACTGTAAATGCAAATATAAATTCAAGACAGCACTGTAAAGCACTGTAAATGATAGGGAACACAATGGGTGACATTAGGATTAAAGGCACAACATTCTCAAGCTTGCACATCGCCAAAATACAATACTTTATTCGCCAAAATACAATACTTTATTATACGTTTAATTTCCATCCAAAGTCCTATAGCCTTGAATGACCTCCAAGCCCCTAACTCGTTATTCAAGCCTGTAGGACTTCAATAAAATATGGAGCCTGAAGCACGTAGGACGAAAATTTAACATGAAATAAAGTGTTTATTTATGGCAATTTGAGAGTTGGGGAATGTTGTGCCATTAATTGTAAGACCTAAAATCACTTTCACCTTTAACAAAAGTACAGGATTGCTTTTTTATTTGATTAATAAGTGCTACGATTTGTCAGTAAGACCGTTGCAACACCTACTTGGTACAAGTAACCTATGGTTCGTGTTTGGCCATTTACGGGCTTGATGGCAGGGTGAATCGGAGCGATTGAATATCAATTAGGGATTTTTTGCGGCCGCAACTCTTAGGGCCGTGAAAGATCAGAGACTTTGGGGGAAGTAACTTGCAATTACTAGAATCACCATGGAAAGAAGAGCGCAACGCAGCTTGCCCTCGGCATTTGCGAGCCCGGAGCTCTAAAATGTAGCAATTGAATGGGGCCCTTAGTTAGCCACCAATTTGCTGATTGTAGTGTAGCCCTATTTCGTTGCTGTGTCTCAACCACTGGTCTGGGCTCATCTGACTTTTCCTGCTTACTAATTATCAGATGGCCTGTACATTGTAGTGTTCCTATAGCTTCCTCCCTGGCCTTCTTCCCATTAATATACAAAAAAAAGTAACAGGGTTAAGCTTACTCTTGTTTGCAATTAACTTTTAATAGTCATGCTTAGCTGCATTCCAATTTGTAGCAATAATTTAAATTCCTCACATTCAATTATAATTGGGCGTTTATAGCTTATTCCTACCAATATTTTATCACTAGTACCACCATACATATCTTCTCTGATTATTTTTAAATCAGGCTTAACATACAGACAAATCCTTTCTCCTCTTCTTGCAATGCCACAATCTATCCAAACTAACAGTTCAGTCATCAAACTATTTTTTCAGAAATGAATGTGAAATCCAGTTTCTCCTTAACTGCTAATAATTCTAGCTCATCCGTTTTCCGTGTTACACTTCTTGCATTTGCAAGCATACATTTTAGGTTGGTATGACTCTGCAGTTTTGAAGTACTTGCAACGGTATTTCAGTTACATAGCAAGACCTCCCTATTGACTGTACTATCCCTCCCCTCTTCTCCTCCACATGAGTAGTATTCATCACTTTCTACCCAATTACTTCCATCTAGTCCATCCCACCCACCTACTAGTTTACAGTCATATTAAAATAGAGCAATATAAATACATTGCTATGGAGATGCAATGATGGCAGAACTCATACACTATTGCAACACACACTCTAATATTTGAGAAAACTAAGGTCTCACTGAGAGAAGCAATAGGAAGAGGAATAAGCTGATGACCCTAGAAGGGTCCTCTTATCTGGACAGCTCCCAATTCTGCCCCAATTCTGGCTAAAAGTTCCTAGTGTATGATAGAGTGAAAAATAAACAACCAAAAATATTGGAAGATAGAGACTTTTGATTTCCTATATACATTGGTATTAGAATCTGTCAGGAATAACGAGTCAATATCTCCCAACTATCAATTCAGGCAATCAGCTTCTGTATCATAAATAATTTGTCTTCTAAAATAAGAATAATATTACTTAACTAGCGACTTGCCCGTCAAAAATTACGGGGCAATACAATTGTAAGGCAGGGAATGCTGTTTGGGCCAGACATGAATTTTTCTTGGTGGTCCGAGACCCTTCAGCGCTCATCGCGTGACTCGCAATGAGCGTCTTTGCCGCTCATTGCGAGGCTACCAGTTGTTGTATTTTTTTTTCTGATAGGCGCTTTTGCTGTTATTGTTTTGTCGGCGGTGATCTGCTTTTTGCGCTTATTCCAAGCTTTTGTGTGCTATGAGTAGCGTTGGCGCTCGTTGTGCGTGGCGCGGTGAATGGGTTTTGTGTTTATTGTGAGATTTTTTTTTGTTTTTGTGTATATTTGTTTTTGTATGCTAATTGATAGGATCAGATTAGTGAGTAATCATGTATTCTGATGTGTGTATATTATTATATCTGAGTCTCAAGATATAATGAGAGAAAATAATGCACAGAAGTCAGAGTGTCATCAGAATAATCTCTGCGTTTATTTGGACGGCCAGTTCCTTATATAGCATAACACACGTCACAGCTGCTAAAAGCATAGTTGAAAATAGTGTTAAATACAAAAGTGTCTTTCTCTGTCTAACTCAGCAAAATCCGGCTTCCTATAGATATCTTGTATCTCATTAGTTTCTGAAACAAAGACAGGATACAGGAAACAGATGTTTTAAAGAACATTAACGTAAACATTCTACAGATGACGCACTAAAACATTCTAGTGAGATACAAGCTGATATACTTTTTATAATCATGATATTCTACCTAATTATTTCATAATGAGGAAATTAAAATATGTAACAGTCCCTCCTCTTATAAATGTATTAAACAAAGGTCTTAAAGCAAGGTTCAGTTTAAATGGTAACATTGCCATAGACGGTCTGGCAGTGGAACAGGTTCCAAATAGATGATCTGTGAGGGCACAGTCCTATTCACAGGGATCACCTTGGTGAGATCAATAGTCTCTCTGGGCTCCTCTTTTTGCAGTACCTGAATATGCAAATATTCCATGTTGTTACCTCTGCCTGAGGTGTAGATTCCAAAAGTATGTCTCCCTTCATCACACTTTTGTATAGCTGATTTTGGCTGCAGGAGAATGGCTCCACACCCTGTGTCAGCTTTAAGCGTGTCTTTGTACTTTTGCACTTCCTGTGATAAGGTGGGGAGTAACCCCTGTCAGCTCCTGTATTCCATAAGGCCAGTTTCCAGCTAGGACATCTCTCATTTCCATACGGAGAGGCTATACACAAGTATACTGGCGCTTTTCTCACCCCTCCACTACGTCCTCCTCCAGAAAGTCCACATCTTAGTACTTGACATAGGTCTATTTGGTTGGTTCCTATCTGCTCTTCCTTGAACACTAGGGTCACTTGGCCAGTTAAATTGACTTCCATCATGTCTCTTTTCATTCTGTGCATCCACATCTCTCCAATAGATTGCGTCTGGTTGCCTCTGGGTCTTGTTACTTCTTCCCATATTATTATGGGTGCTACTATGCAAAGAGTTATCCAGATGAGGCATGTCAGTGAGATTCTTAGGCCACACCAGTTAGGTCTTTTGAACAGGTGCCAGGACATTTTCTTGGGCCAGTTGAGAACCCCAAAACCCGCACCATTCGGTTCTTCACTGGGTTTGAGACGAGTTTCCCCCCCTTTGTAGCCCAGCCTGACTCGCAATGAGTCAGCTAGCAGGTTTTAGGGATCAACTGGCCCAAGCTCTGGCACTTTTACTCTCTTGCAGTGAGTCAGGTGTATCCAGGTGGCTTGTTCGGCAACTTTCAAGGCAGTGGGTGTTGACAGCAGAACTTGGTACGGTCCTTCCCACCTGGCCGATGCCCAATTTTTGCGCTTGATTTCTTTAATTAGGACCCACTGGTCTGGTTGTACCAAGCAGGGTCCCTGCTATTGCTGTGGATGAGAGAGAGATGGAGATAATATCTTTCTTACTTAACATTTTTCTCATATAGTCTGCTACGTTTTCACTCATGTTCTCATCTTCTAAGATAAATGGTTTAAATTCTGGTAGTAGGAATGGTCTCCCATACAATATTCCAAACGGGGTTAACTTCTTCCTGCCTGAAAGCATGTGCATGTTTAGCATGACTAATGGTGAACAGTAAAGCCAATTTTTCCCTGTCGCTGCCATCGTTTTCCTCAATTTATTTCTAATGGTACCATTAGTTCTCTCCACTAATCCAGCTGACTGTTGGTGGTACGCACAGTGGTTTTTCAACTCTATGTGTAATGCTTTACTCAAGTGGTCGATAATTTTGTTCACAAAATGTGTGCCGTTATCGCTATATATTTCCTCTGGTATACCAATCCTAGGAATTATTTGTGTCACTAAGGTTTTAGCCACTGTGATTGCGTCAGGGTGTGCACATGGTTTCGTTTCCACCCACCTAGAGTATACATCAATTATCACTAGGCAATATTTCTTCCCTTCACACTTTGTTAGTTCAATGAAATCCATACATATTGTCTGGAAGGGGTATGTTGGTTCTGGGAATGTGCCTCTTATGGGGTGATAGTTACCCTGAGGGTTGTGTTGTGCACAAACTTTTTAAAATAGGTGTTTAATCCATAGGCTGAAAATATTCTGCTGACCATGTCTACCATACTCCCTCTTGAGACATGACTAATGCCATGGCTCAACATAGCTGCATATCTGAATAGTGATTTTGGTAAAATTGGTTTCCCTTCTATACTCTCATAAATATTATCAGCATTCAGTTTACTCCCTTTCTTCAACCAGTATGTTTTTTCCTGTGAGGGTACGTCTGTCTGTATTTGCTGTTGAATACTCTTGTCAATTTGGTCTACGAGATACACAGATGTGTAGCTGTGTAAGAGAAAAATGTGTATGTTTACTTTGTCTCAGTTACTCAGTTCAGGCTTTTCCTATATATTTTTGTACTCGGTGAGTACTGCACTCCGAGGCCATAGGGTAAGGACTCCCATGGTTTTTTATCTGTCTGAGCCTCTTCTACCATCCCTCCTACCTGTACCCACCTTCCACCAGCTGGCATAGCCAGTGATATGTGTGGCACTGTGTGTCCTGCATAGAGTAACTGGTCTTAATCATTCAATTTTACTCCCACCCCTGTATACGCATTTTCTGTCCAGTATATGTAATCCAAGGTTATTCTGGTATTGGTGTGTTTGAAAAATGTTTTTCATAGTCCACATCCCTCCCCGGTGTACTTTCAAATTATATAGTGCAGTGTAATGACCCTGTGCTTTGTTTTACACTGGAAGATGGAGCTAGGTCATTAGCCATGGCTACCAAAGTGCTGGATACTTGTCCTGGCCCTTTCGACACCATGTCTAATGTGTAAAAGTAATGTGGATCACCCATCCCCTGCACTACATTTACATCGACAGGTATGCCCCCATGTATGCTTTCATGCCTTACTCTGTAGAAACCACTCTAATGTTGTATTTCAGCATCAGATCTCTACCCAAGAGATTTATCGGGCATCTAGGGGAGAGTATAAAAGGATGCTCAAATGTTTTGCCGTTGAACAATCTCCCTGTGAGTGGGCATGATATAGGTTCGCTATTTGTCTGTCCTGTTGCTGACCTAACCAGTATGTTTTGTGATGACGTGTAACTAGTCCATGTGCCATCATCGCTCAACACTGACCTACATGCTCCTGTATCGCATAAAAATGTTATCATTACCCCCTCTACATCTAGTTGAATGACTGGTTGTTCTTCTAGAGCCATTAAGTCTATCCATGATTCTAAATTCAACACATCATTTATTTCTGGCAAGTTTGCATCATTATTACCATACTCATACAATTCAGATTCAAGCAATTCTTGTTCAGCAGAATATTTGTAAAGGAAGGGTACAACCTTGTTCTAGTCATTTGTCAGTCTGGTCATCGTCGTCCGCTCCCTCTTCCTCCTGGTACTTTTTGTTTCTGCAGGAACGTGCTAAGTGGCCGGCCTTGCCACATCATTATTACCATACTCATACAATTCAGATTCAAGCAATTCTTGTTCAGCAGAATATTTGTAAAGGAAGGGTACAACCTGGTTCTAGTCATTTGTCAGTCTGGTCATCGTCGTCCGCTCCCTCTTCCTCCTGGTACTTTTTGTTTCTGCAGGAACGTGCTAAGTGGCCGGCCTTGCCACATACGTAACAATTTCCATAAAATTTTCCTCTGCTTCCACCTCGACCTCGTCCACATCCACCTCCTCTCCCTCCATGTTTTTGGTTATTTCCACCATCACCAGAAAAGAAAGCAAAAGTTATAGGTTGCGCTTTCCCATCAACAGAAGTCATCAAATACACCTCCTTTGGTTTACTATCTTGCTTTATCTGTTTCTTTTCATTTGCTCTCTTACACTGCTCTTCTGCATGTCTAGCATATTCTATGGTTTCCCTAAGGGGACATGTTTTGTAAGTAATTTGGTGTTGTATCACAAAGTCATTTAGTTGCTGAGCATATGGTCCAGCAACCTCCCCATATATTGTTCCACACTTTCACCATCTTTTTGTACACACTCGTTTATCTTAGTCCAGTCTGCGTGTTCTCTGTGTCTGTCAGCTATTCTGCCTATTAGAGTGTCTACTCGTTGGGTCAGTTCTTGTGATTCATATTGCAATGGCTCCCCCCTTGGGTCCAGTGGATTCCAGTCACCTTCACTAAGGATCCAATCGGACCCTAATATCTGCCTCAGACACCGTACAACCTCAACACCATTTAATTTAAAACTTTGCTGCAATCGCTGGAACTTAAGTCTGAAAATTCCCATATTGTCATTTGGGTGGGGGACTCTTTCTACAGCTCTCCTCACATCTGCATCTGTCCATGCTCGGTATACTAGCATTGTGGGTGGCAACACATTTCCCCCCTCTAGGATTGGGAACCTCAATTAAGGGATAAAACGGCACAGATGTTATTCCCTTACCTCTGTATTGACGATCTGGTGCCCGCCTGGTTCTGGCGGGCCGTCCTTCATAAGGTGGTGGTGTTGGAGGAGGTGGATTTGGAGCGGTGGCGGCAAGCAGTTATTTGCGGGCATCATCAAATTCGTCCTCTACACCATCACTATAAGTGACCATATTCCCAGGAGTTGGAGGGGCGGTCAGTCGTGGAAGTCTTTTCTGTGTACACATAAACATATCCTCTTTCGAAGGAGAGAGGTGGTTAACATTACATGTCCCTCCCCCCGTAGGCACCGTCATTGTGATACACATTTGCCTTTTTGTTTTCATCTTCAACAATTTTTTATTTTTAGTATAAAAAATGTATTTACTTTTTATTATTTTTATTTTTATTTCCTTAATTAAGTAACGTTGCGTTTACTTTTACTTTTGTATACTTCTTTGTGTATAGTAAAGCTCAATAAAGTTTGAACGTCTCCTATACCTTCCTTGTAATAAGGATTAATATTGCCAAGAAGTAGTGGATACACTGATTCCAGCAGAGGTAGTATAGTAGATGCTGTGTATCCAGTGGGTGCGGTGAGCATTGTCATCACTTAAAAGGGGTTATAATAACATGCCTTTGTCTCTCTTTACAGCAACCACACTTTCTCCCTTCTGCTACTTTCCCTCAAGGTTACAGACAGACATATTTTTCATAAAAACTAACACACACACACACACAGAGGAAAAAAATAGAGTAGGAAAGGGGAGTGGTCTGCTATGTGGGGGGTTGGCCAGACCCTGCACATCTTCACATATTGCAGATCAGTCACCTCCCTGCCCAAAGGTCAAGCATCGAGTAAAGTTACAAAGACACAGAAACTTTATATATATACACAAATACACATAAGAAAACAATTCTAGAATACAGTGTTCACAATTCCCACACATAAGTGTGTTTTTACCAGACATAAGTTACAGATGCACACCAGAAACCCTTTGCATATTAAACATTTCTGTAGAGATAACCTTGAAAACTGCAGGGTCTAGAAACCACACTCCTGGCAGTGCGATTGATGCCCTTGAGAGCCTATCCACCTATACATATACATATATATATACACATATACATATATATATATATATACATATATATATACCCACATATATACATATCTTGAACTCCTATAGTATCAATTAAAGTTAATAGATATACACAAAAAATAATATCACAGGTACATGGAAATATACATAGCATTACATATACATACAACAACCAACAGACCTTTTATAAATTTTCCAGAAATAATCTGTATATCTCCCACACCTTGGACCATCCGCCTTCTCCACACCCGAGTGTGGAAACCTGGTTCACATAGAGAGAGAGTCGTTCACGCTACCTCTCGCACGCTACACCTCAAACACCACCACATATACTCGGCACATCAAGGACCCATAAAGCCCGTAGCTTCTGATGGGAAGTCTTGTTGTGCAGTTCCCTTTAGTGTAAACCTTGCCACCCAACCTTCAGGGCCGACAGGTAAACCACTCAAAGTCCAACTTCACCATGTACCGTGTGGTGCCTTTGTGGACGTATCCCTTACAAGTGGCTTCATACACACAGTCTTACAGAGTATTTTAGTAAGAAGTTATGAATACACAGAAACTGCAAACAAAATATTTCAACATTGTATAACCAAGTAAAGAATGAGAAAGATGGAAATTCAAGCAGTTAGATGCCTGTCGTGCTCAACTGCCATAAATTTTGGTTTGTGCGTCTTCCATAAACACAGGCAAGTCACAGGATTAGGCCTTCGGAGACTAGGTGGGTAATGCGTGACCACTCACTACCAAAAGTGGATAGTTTCAGGTAAGAATTTTGAGAACAACACAAAAGAATACATGTATATATATACATACACTCACAAGTACACAGAAATATACAGAATGTTTACAGGTATATACAATAACCAATAAATCTGTTATGCGTGTTACACCCCTCACAAACATACATACACCCGGTACCGGTATTTAAATCATACAAAATGGTAAC
This sequence comes from Discoglossus pictus, assembly GCA_027410445.1. Classification (NCBI taxonomy): domain Eukaryota; kingdom Metazoa; phylum Chordata; class Amphibia; order Anura; family Alytidae; genus Discoglossus; species Discoglossus pictus. Next base: position 96,058,433 of record CM050166.1, on the reverse strand, counting down.
ATGCACACACATACATATTTTCTTGCAAGAGCTCATTTGAAAGTCGGACTCATTTACCCCTTTTTCATGGTAATCTCTCAATAACGGTACGTACGGAGAACTTATTTTATAGTCTTTTCCTCAGGATAATGACTCTTTTACCTCTCTGTGGGTAAGTGTCAACCCTTCTACCTATTACTAGGCTAGAAACCTAGTTGTACAACTCTTTTACCTAATATCACTGTTAGGCAAGGACCTGGGGACATACACACACATGCAAAATGCAGCAGAAATTCATATACTCACTGTCAGTTCGCTGTAAGCTGTGCCTTGTCATCCCTCGGAAAAACACCTTGCCTCTGTGGTCCAACTGATCGTATATATCAGGCCTGAGGTCTTTCTCAAGGTAAGGGAGTCCTCAGCGACTTACCCCCCTTGCACGGTAAAAGGAGTTTTGCTCCGTCCGAGGAATGATAAGGGAAACAACCACGGCTCGAAGGACCAAAATGATAGGATCAGATTAGTGAGTAATCATGTATTCTGATGTGTGTATATTATTATATCTGAGTCTCAAGATATAATGAGAGAAAATAATGCACAGAAGTCAGAGTGTCATCAGAATAATCTCTGCGTTTATTTGGACGGCCAGTTCCTTATATAGCATAACACACGTCACAGCTGCTAAAAGCATAGTTGAAAATAGTGTTAAATACAAAAGTGTCTTTCTCTGTCTAACTCAGCAAAATCCGGCTTCCTATAGATATCTTGTATCTCATTAGTTTCTGAAACAAAGACAGGATACAGGAAACAGATGTTTTAAAGAACATTAACGTAAAAATTCTACAGATGACGCACTTAAACATTCTAGTGAGATACAAGCTGATATACTTTTTATAATCATGATATTCTTACCTAATTATTTCATAATGAGGAAATTAAAATATGTAACACTAATGAAAAAATTAATAAATTAATAAATTAATATACTTTACCTATTTGGAAGTAATATATGCAGGAAGCATTGGGCTGAAGAGCTGACAATCTGTTTCGATGTTCCTGCAGCATACATTGTAGGTTTGCACTGTTGTGGAGCTGAGGTGTAAGTGTCAGCAATGTGTGCAGTGTGTAGTGTAAATAGTGTGCGCAAGGGAAAGCCGTTAGTGTAGCTGTGTACTTCCACATTGTGTAAGTTAGTGTTGTAAAATGGCAGCGAATGTGTATGTTGTACGCGGCTGTGTATTATGTAGCGTCCTTGGTAAGAGTGTATCTTGAACCTTGTACGACTTTGTATGTGCTTGGTGGTGTTTTGCGTCTTTAGGGTCCTGTAGCCTTGTTTTCGTTTTTTTCGGCAGCCATTTTTTCTTTTCTCACTTAGGGGATTTTTGTGTGCCTAAACTCAGGAATTTGGACTTAATTTGAAGTGTACCTTTACTTGCAGAGGTCCTGGGTGCCGCCCCCCCCCCCCTTGCTGTGGGTAAGCTTTTTATGTATTTTTTGTGTGTATTTAAAATGGCGGCGAATGTGTATGTGTTACGCGGCTGTGGAAGTTGTTGCATCCTTGGCAAGAGTGTATCTTGTACCTAATATGGCTTTTTTTTGAAAAGCCGTATGTGCTTGGTGGTGTTTTGCGTCTTTAGGGTCCTGTAGCCTCGTTTTCTTTTTCTCTCGCTTAGGGGATTTTCGGGTGTCTAAACTCGGGAATTTGGACTTAAATTGAGATTACGGTTCGTATTTTTTCTTGTGTAAGTCCGTATATAGTGATTGTGTGTTAGATCAATTTTGGTAAAGTGACGCTTGTGTGGGTGTTCGTAAACGCGTGTGAGGCGCCATAGAGCCTCCACTTCCCTTGCTTCACGAGGGTCCGCATTTGCGGACCAAACTGCGTCCCTCGCTTTGCGTGACGAAGATTCGTAGTTTGACAACTATTATATGTGTTAGTACTCTAAAAGTTCCCATATAAAAAAATAAAATAAACATTAATAAAAACATTACACTATAATATGAAGGTAAACTCAAATGGATCCTTAGTAAACAGACAAATAGTAAACTGTATACAAAGTTAAGTTTTTTATTTTTTTATTTTATTACAGTATAGTATACTATATTCATATAGCACATATTTTGAAGAGCCACATACAGGTAGAAGTTTACAGTTTCACTGAGTTATTAGTTTTTTTTAGTAAATCAGAGTAACTACTACTACTACTTGAGCAGACATGATATTATTTAATTTATGAGATACAATTACATTGATCAGTGATAACACAAGTATTACATTATAGGAGTGATTTTTTTATACCATAAGGTTTTATATTGTTATTAACCAACAATGTGGTGTGTGAATAATTATGATTATAATTGGTATATAATTTATAATTACACCAATGCAATTAGCCAAAAGATATATATATATATGTGTGTGTGTGTGTGTGTATCCAAAATGGTGTGTCTATACATTAATGTAAACCTAGTAATCCCTTAGCTGCTAGCTGGAAATGGACATTGGTATGCAACAGATTATGTAGCATACATCAGGTACACAGCAATACCTGTACTGGTTACTTTTACCCTAGTGGAATCTATAGATTAGCTGATATAATAAAAAAAACACTAAGGCCCTCATTCAATTGTGATTTGGCCAATTCAATAGGGCTCTAAATAAGCACATAACATATTTTTTTTAAATAAGTTTTTAGTTAGTGAAAACCTTGCTTTTGGATAAATGTTTACTAACTAAAAACTTCTTAAAAAAAATATGTTATGTGCTTATTTAGAGCCCTATTGAATTGGCCAAATCACAATTGAATGAGGGCCTAAATAAGGACATTAAACTAACATAAGGATAGCAGAATATAAAATATCAATTGCTAGATGGTCCTCAGGTATGACAATGATCGATTTAGACATATGGATTTAGCCAACAATAATAGTTGTTATATATCGGATCCTTAGCAATAAAAAGAGTCCTTAGTTACCATTCTTATCTTACCCGATATTGACATCACCTGGGTCACTCTTTTAAGTGAGACCACATTGATATACTACAAAATATTTCTCCCTGTGAAGGGCACAAGTGAGCTAAAAGAGGCTGCTCTCTGAGTAGGTAATTAGACTTATAGGACAAACCTATTTCAGGTATTGTCCGTTCTCAGATTGAACACCTAATTTTGGTTTTTGTTGTAAATTAATTTATTAGCATCACACAGCGACATTAATAACTAAACCCTATACTTTATTAAATGGTCCTCAGGTATGACAATATTTAATTTTGAGTTTATCAGCTTGATGGGAATTGACATGGAGATTTAGAAAACAGTGGTAGTTGTTATATATTGGATCCTTGGCAACAAAAAGAGTGCTTAGTTATCATTCATATCTTACCCGAAGATTAGGAAAAGGAATTTTTGATTTTCTGTAATCTACAACTAAAACCTTTACATCTATTAAATGGACTTTTTGTCCCTGGTTTCAACACTATGATGCAAGAATTGACCTGTATGTTTTGCCAATGCAAAATGAAATTTCTACTTCCAAAACTACTTAAATTTCTACTGACCTGTGTGATAGGAGTATTTAAGCATACTAGCTTACCTTCATAATATAGTGTATGTTTGCTATGGTTTTTATATGGAAACCTTTTGAGTACTATAAGGAGGTGAAACAAAAAAAAATCTTATTTTTGGAAAAAGATAATTTATGATAAAGAGGCTGATTACCTGGATTGATAGTTGGGAGATGTTGACTGGCTATTCCTCACAAATTCTATTACCAGTGTATATAGTGAATCCAATCCATTGAGAATCACAAAACCCTCTATCTTCCAACATTTTTTGGTGTTTCTTTTTCTTGACAAACTTTTAGGCAGATTTTGGCATCAGCCAGTGAGCCTTCCAGATAGGAGAATTCTAGGGTCATAGGTATCCTATTGCTCCTTTGAGTGCGACCTTAGGTTCCTCAAATATAAGTGTGTGTGCTGCAATAGCATATATATTACCTACCTGGATATCCTCACTAGATCCATTTCAACCCTCTATGCTAGACAAAGCTAAACTGTCCTTAGTGAGCACCAACTACATTTCCAGTGGAGCAATATCAGTAAGTGTTGCAAATCTACTCTCCAGTTCTCCCATTTTAGCTTCCACAGGTGAAACATGCTCACACCTGTCACAGAACTGTGGTCCCTGGAACAGCTGCTCCAGCAGTGCATATATTTTGTAGGATATACACTGGGTGTGGATGCCACTGCACAGACTTATGATTACAAAACTACAGTATAAAAACAAATCAATACATTTGTATAAAGAGTGTTTTTCTATTCCTTAATCTGCAAACCTTATTTTTGGACTTTATATTACCCCATTTTCTTTAAACTCCCTCCTTGTATTTAAACTCTCACACTTACACTATAACTGCACTACCTCCTTATACTTAATCTCCCACACTTACAATATAACTGCACTCCCTCCTTTTATTTAAACTCTCATATTTACACTGTAACTGCACCTACTCTAGAACTGTTTGCATGTTCTTAAGTTGGCTCCTTCCCCTGTTTAAATTGGATTTTGATTACTCAGATGCAGACTTCCAGCAAATAATTCACTAACCAGATGCAAGCCAGCACCAGAACCTGATAACCTACAACCAATGGTACTGCCTTATTAAATAGCCAAACCATTATATCTATTTTTTCAAGATTTGATCACTACGGAGTCACTACTAGATAACTGAAACCTATATTTAAGAAGGAAGCAAGGGGAAATAGACCTGAAAGCCTAACTTCTGTAGTGGGGAAGCTTTTAGAAGGGTTAATAAGGGATAGTATACAATAATATGTCCATTTTAACATGATAAGTAGGATTCAACATGGATTTATAAGGGGTAGGTCATATCAAACAAAGTAATTTTTTTCTATGAGGAAGTTACCATTTAACATCACAGTGATCAAAGTCTATGCTCCAGTCATGGATGCTGAAAAGGCTGAAGTTGTCCAGTTCTATGAAAATATTCAATATGCCATAGATACAACACCAAGAAAAGAGGTTACTGTCATCATAGGATATTGGAATGATAAAGTAGGGAACCAAAAGACACCTGGAATAACTGGCAAGTTTGGCCTTGGAGTCCAAAATTAAGCAGGTCAGAGATTAGTAGAATTCCTCTTCCAACAACCTCCGAGACGACTCTACACATGGACATCACCAGATGGTCAACATAGAAATCAGATTGACTTTATACTTTGCAGCCAAAGATGGAGGAGCTCTCTACAATCAGCAAAAACAAGACCTGGAGCCGCCTAGGGGGCTCAGAGCTGCCTAATACCCGTCTCCTGTACATAGTTGAGTTTCTTTCCCCTGCGGCATGTCATCTGGCCGTGGCGGGGGAATCCTGAATGACTTCAAATGCACGGCAAGTCATTAGCGTTTCCCGGCCACAGCCATAAGAAGTGCGGCAAGGGAAGGATACTCACCGGTACACTGTAAGAAGAGCAGGGAGAGGGGGAATGGGGAAGGAGGAGGAGAAGTTGGACTGGCAGGAGAAGGGTGAGGGGGAATGGTGTGCTGAGGGGGCCCTGCAGGGGCTGTGGGGGGGGGGGATGAGCCACTACACTACAGAAAAAGAAGTGTATAGTATGTAATTGTATATATAAATATATATATATATATATCACATATAACAGTTGTCAAACTACGAAACGTTGTCACGCAAAGCGAGGGCCGCAGTTCGGGCTGCATTTGCGGAAGGTGTAGGCTCCAACGTTGGCTACAATGAGCCGAAGCGAGGGGCTGCATTTCCGGAGGTGGAGACTTCCACGTCGGCTGTAATGAGCTGAAGCGAGGGGCCGCATTTGTGAGGGGCCGCATTTGCAGCTGAACCACGCACAGCGGAATACATTAAAAAAAGACTAATTACACACAAAAGTAAAATAAAAAGCTTACGCACAGCAAGGGGGGACACACAGGACGTCTGGAAGTGAGGTTACACCTCAATTTAAGTACTATTTACCGAGTTTATACACTCGAAAACCCCCTAAGCAAGAGGAAAAATGGCTGCCGAAAAAAAACGAAAACGAGGATACACGACCCCTAAAGATGCCGTACGAGGTACAAGATACACTATTAAGGACGCTAAATCATCCACACCCGCGTACCACATACACATTTGCCTCCATTTTACAACACTAACTTACAGAATGCGGAAGTACACAGCTACACAAACGGCTTCCCCTCGCGCACGCAGCCAATTTACACTACACACTGCACACATTGCTGACACTTACACCTCAGCTCAACAACAGTTCAAATCGACATTGTATGCTGCAGGAACATTAAAACAGATTGTTAGCTCTTCAGCACAATGCTTCCTGCATATATTAATTACAAATAGGTAAAGTATCTTAATTTATGAGATTTCATTAATTAATTAATTATCATTAAAACCTACATATACACAAAAATAACAAAAAAACAACACTATCGCAATAAACGCCAAAGCCCTTCACGGCGTGCCTCACAAGGATCGCCAACGGTGCTCATAGAACACAATCTACACCAGAGGAGAGCCTCGCAATAAGCGCAAAAACCTGATAAGAGCGGACCTTACAATGACAGCAAAAGCCCCTCTGATAACAAAAAATACACCAACCGAGAGGCTTGCAATGAATGCCGAAAGATCTCAGACCACCAAAGCACTTACTGTCTGGGGCAAACAGCATTACCTGCCTTACAATTGTATTGTACGGTCATTTTTGACAGGCAAGTCGCTAGTATATATATATATATTTATACAGTATCTCACAAAAGTGAATACACCCCTCACATTTTTGTAAATATTTTATTATATCTTTTCATGTGACGAAGAAGAAATGACACTGCTACAATGTAAAGTTGTAAGTGTACAGCATGTATAACAATGTACATTTGCTGTCCCCCTCCAAATAACTCAACACAAAGCCATTAATGTCTAAAACGTTGGCAACAGTGAATGCACAGTGAGTGGAAATGTCCAAATTGGGCCCAAAGTGTCAATATTTTGTTTGGCCACCATTATTTTCTACACTGTCTTAACCCTCATGGGCATGGAGTTCACCAGAGCTTCACAGGTTGCCACTGGAGACCTCTTCCACTCCTCCATGATGACATCACAGAGCTGGTGGATGTTAGAGTTCTTGCACTCCCCCGCCTTCCATTTGAGGATTCCCCACATATGCTCAATAGGGTTTAGGTCTGGAAACATGCATGGCCAGCCATCACCTTTACCTTCAGCTTCTTTAGTACAGACGTGGTCATCTTGGAGGTGAGTTTGGGGTCGTTATCATGTTGGAATACTGCCCTGCGGCCCAGTCTCCGAAGGGAGGGGATCATGCTCTGCTTCAGTATGTCACAGTACATGTTGGCATTCATGATTCCCTCAACGAACTTTAGCTCCCCAGTTCCGGCAGCACTCATACAGGCCCAGACCATGACACTCCCACCACCATGCTTGACTGTAGGCAAGACACACTTGTCTGTGTACTGCTCCCCTTGTTGCCGCCATGCTTAACACCATCTGAACCACATAAGTTTATCTTGGTTTCCTCTGACCACAGGATATGGTTCTAGTAATCCATGTCCTTAGTCTGTTTGTCTTCAGCAAACTGTTTGCGGGCTTTCTTGTGCATTATCTTTAGAAGAGGCTTTCTTCTGGGACGACAGCCATGCAGACCAATTTGATGCAGTGTGCGGCGTATGGTCTGAGCACTGACAGGCTGACCCCCCAACCCTTCAACCTCTGCAGCAATGCAGGCAGCACTCATACATCTATTTCCCAAAGACAACCTCTGGATATGACGCTGAGCGCGTCGACCAAGGCGAGGCCTGTTCTGAGTGGAACATGTCCTGTGAAACAGATGTATGGTCTTGCCCACAGTGCTGCAGCTCAGTTCCAGGGTCTTCTTATAACCTAGGCCGTCTTTTTGTATAGCAACAATTCAGTCAGATCCTCAGTGTGTTCTTTGCCATGAGGTGTCATGTTGAACTTCCAGTGACCAGTATTAAAGAGTGTTAGAGTGATAACACCAAATTGAACACATCTGCTCTCCATTCACCCCTGAGACCTTGTAACACTAACGAGTCACCAATGAGTCACATGACACCAGGTAGGGAAAATGGCTAATTGGGCCCAATTTGGACATTTCAACTTCGGGGTGTACTCACTTTTGTTGCTAACAGTTTAGACATTAATGTGTTGAGTGTTGAGTTATTGCTGTGTCTTGAGTTATTTTGAGGGGACAGCAAATTTACACTGTTATACAGGCTGTACACTTACTACTTTACATTGTAGCAGTGTGTAATTTCTTTAGTGTTTTTTAAAGAAAGAGAAAAGAAAAGACACCCTTTACATCCAGCAAAAATATCCTTATGAATAATTTGAAAAAAGAAGTGTAAAACTTTATTTAAATTAATTTCTACATTTTAAAACAAATACTTTGTTATCAATTTTTTAAAACATATTTAAAAAGAAAACACAGTTTGAACAACTTCCAGGAGACAGAAATATAATTGAGTATCAGATAATATAATAATAGCCTAATTAATATATATCACTCATATTAATAAATCTTCTTTGTTTTAAACCTGCATCAAGATGAAGTTATTTATGAAAATCTATTATTTTTTATTGGATATATCTATATAGAATATATATTTTGACCACTATAAAAATTGGAACATTCTTATATAGAGTATTTTTTAAAGGATGACAAAGAAAGCAGCGAAACAGACGCGTCGGGCGTGTTCAGCAGCAGCAATTCCTGGATGTGACGTCACTCGCCGATTTGGGGCAGCGTGAGACGGTCGGGCCTGGCCAGTCTTAATCCACATCCATCGGGACTAGAAAACCACATTTTTAAACATAAGAACTTTGAATCTCAATCACATAAACTATTAGTTGAATATTATGATTGTATTTTGCATATAAATATATTATGTGATTTCTGCATTTTAAGTGAATAACCTATCCCATTAAATAACTTAATATAGATATATGTATACACATTTTTCCCTACTAAGATGGGTAATCTTATATATTTATTATCAATATTGAGGGATAAATGTAGGCAAACAGAGTACACTAGTGTTCACAATCTTTAGCCTATGGGGTAATTGGTGGGCCCCCAGGCTATCACATTAAACAGTTTTGTTTACTAGATTAGCATAGTTAGTTACTCAGAGCACAGGACAAGTGATAGGTCCCCAGTTCCACCCTCTAACTGCTTAAAATTTTTTTTTATGTTTCACGCACTTTCTTAAAAAATGATTTCAGCAGAGCACTAGCACTTTAAATATGTATGCCAAAATCACCTAATCCTTTAAAAACTACTCCATATAAGAATGTTCCAATTTTTATAGTGGTCTAAATATATATTCTATATACCGTATTTTACGGCGTATAACACGCACTTTTTCTCCCTGAAAATAGGGGGCAAATGATAGGTGCGTGTTATACGCCGATATTTTCTCCCCCTCCTCATCCTCAACCTCCCTCCTCACTCTAAACCCCCTCCGCATTCTAACCCCCCCTCCTCAACCTAAACCCCCCTCCTCCTCAACCTAAACCCCCCTCGTCAACCTAAACCCCCCTAAATACCTCCCCCTCACTTACATGCTTCAGCTCCGGCCTCCGCTCCGCTCCTTGACCCGGTGACGTCACATGTGCGCCAGCGCGCCACGTCATTAGCATATACTGGGTGCACCCGGTATATGCTAATGACGTGTCGCGCTGGCGCACATGTGACGTCACCGGGTCAAGGAGAAGAGCGGAGGCCAGAGCAGAAGCAGGTAAGTAAGGGGGGTTTAGGTTAAGGAGGAGGGGGGTTTGGGTTGAGGAGGGGGGGGGTTTAGGTTGAGGAGGGGGGGGTTAGAATGAGGAGGGGGGGTTAGAAGGCGGTGGGGGGTTTAGAATGAGGAGGGAGGTTGAGGAGGGGGGTTGAGGTTGAGGAGGGGAGTTGAGGATGAGGTGGGGGGTTGAGGATGAGGAGGGAGGTTGAGGAGGGGGGTTGAGGTTGAGGGGGGGTTGAGGTTGAGGAGGGGGGTTGAGGAGGGGTTGAGGATGAGGAGGGGGTTTGAGGATGAGGAGGGGGGTTGAGAATGAGGAGGGAGGTTGAGGAGGGGTGTTGAGGATGAGGAGGGAGGTTGAGGAGGGGGGTTGAGGTTGAGGAGGGGAAGGAGGATGGGGGGGTTGAGGAAGGAGGATGAGGATTGGGGGGTTGAGGAGGGGGGTTGAGGGGATTTGAGGATGGGGGTTGAGGAGGGGGTTGAGGATGGGGGGTTGAGGAGGGAGGTTGGGGAGGGGGTTGAGGATGAGTAGGGGGGTTGAGGATGAGGAGGGAGGTTGAGGAGGGGTTGAGGATGAGGAGGGGATTGAGGATGAGGAGGGGGTTGAGGATGAGGAGGGGGTTGAGGATGAGGAGGGAGGTTGAGGAGGGGGGTTGAGGAGGGGGGTTGAGGATAGGGGGGTTGAGGAAGGAGGATGAGGATTGGGGGGTTGAGGAGGGGGGTTGATGGGATTTGAGGATGGGGGGGTTGAGGAGGGGGTTGAGGATGGGGGGGTTGAGGAGGGAGGTTGAGAAGGGAGGTTGAGGAGGGGGTTGAGGATGAGGAGGGGGTTGAGGGTGAGGAGGGGGGTTGAGGATGAGGAGGGAGGTTGAGGAGGAGGGTTGAGGATGAGGAGGGAGGTTGAGGAGGGGGGTTGAGGTTAAGGAGGGGGGTTGAGGTTAAGAAGGGGGGTTGAGGAAGGAGGATGAGGATGGGGGGTGGAGGAGGGGGTTGAGGATGGGGGGTGGAGGAGGGGGTTGAGGATGGGGGGTTTGAGGAGGGGGTTGAGTAGGGAGGATGAGGAGGGAGGTTGAGGAGGGGGGTTGAGGAGGGAGGTTGAGGAGGGGGTTGAGGATGAGTAGGGGGGTTGAGGATGAGGGGAGAGGTTTAGGAGGGGGGTTGAGGAGAGAAGTTGAGGAGGGGGGTGAGAATGAGGAGGGGGTTGAGGATGAGGAAGGGGGTTGAGGAGGGCGGTTGAGGAGGGAGGTTGAGGAGGGGGTTGAGGATGAGGAGGACGGTTGAGGAGGGGGTTTGAGGAGGGGGGTTGATGAGGAGGGTTGAGGAGGGGGGATGAGGAGGGAGGATGAGGGTTGAGAAGGGAGGTTGAGGAGGGGGGTTTAGGAGGGGGGTTGAGGAGGGGGGTTGAGGATTTTGCTTCAAAGTTCTTTATTTGAATTTTTTTTTTCCTGAAATTCCCTTCTTAAAATGAGGTGCGTGTTATATGCCGATAAATACGGTAGATATATCCAATACACAATAACAGATTTTCATAAATAACTTCATCTAGGTGCAGATTTAAAAACACAAAGAAGATTTATTAATATGAGTGATAAATATTTATTAGGCTATTATTATATTATCTGATACTCAGTTTTAAAAAATGGATAACAAAGTATTTGTAAAATGTAGAAATAAACGTATAAGTTTTACACTTCTTTTTTCAAATTATTCATGAGGATATTTTTGCTGGATGTAAAGGTTGTCTTTTCTTTTCTCTTTTTACAAAAGCAGTTATCTTCACATCTTTCTGGCAGTTGGTCATATAAAATTGAATGAATAGTATAGTATAGGTTATAATGTTATAATTAGGACCACAATTAGTCCTCCAAGATATAAAATTATTCCAAATTTCTATTCAAAAGATTTCTTTAGTGTTGTCATATGAAAAGATATAATAAAATAGGTACAAAATGTGAGGGGTCTACTCACTTTTGTAGTTTTGTGAGATACTGTATGTATACAGTATATATATATATATATATATATATATATACATATTATATTTTATATATGTGTATATATATATATATTATGGTTTTATATATATATATATATATCACATATATAGTTGTGAGCGTACGAGTTGTTGCTAACGCTTGCGGGCTCGCATAGTGAGCCTGCGGCTCGCGTAGCAAGCGCCTCGGGTCTTTGGGCGCCATATATCCCAAACGGAGCGCAAGCTCCTGAGGTGACACCCAATTGGAGCACTCGTAATCCAGAAGATCCCAGACCAGTGTCAACCGTGCCTGACTAAGGCGGCGGATGATACTGGGGGAATGTAACAACGGAGCCCCTACTGCTCGATAATATAACAGGGGCTCCATAAATATTTCATACCCCAAAGGCACGCCTTGCCTGGTCACGGAGACCATGCTCCAGGCCTTGAGGGTTTCCTGGTAGTATGCCGGCAACACCGAGAGGTCTCTCCCAAACCCCTCGGGCGTGATAGGAAATAATTGCCGGTCATACCCAAGGTTGCGCAACTTCCGATAAAAGCTGGACGCTAGTGCGCACCACTGCGAAGAGGGATCCGCATATAGGTATCTCTGCAGGTACTGAAGGAGGAATGTGGAAAACTGGGAGCGCACACATACCACTCCCTGCCCACCCTCCACTAAAGGCAGACTTGCCACACCCGCAGAGACCCAATGCTTTCCAATCCAGAGGAAATCTGACAAACTCCTCTGGATGTTGCTGACCAACTCTTGGGTCGGACTCAGACAGATCAGCCGGAGCCAGATCTGAGAAGCCACCAGCTGATATATCACTAGAGACCGCCCCCTAAGGGAAATCATTTTTGCTAGACCCCTCGATCGTCCCAGACGAGAGAGGACAGTTGTCTGTGAGGGAAGCGTCAGCAGCGGACAGGTAGACCCCCAGATATTTCATGACATCTACCTCCCACGAGATGTTACGGAATGGCAAATAGTCCACCTGTATAGAACCCTCTATAAGGCCTGTGCATTTGGACCAGTTGATCTGAGCAGAGGGGGCAGCTGAATATACCTCCTGGCACTCTTTTGCCAGCTCAAGATCAACTGGGCCCTGGGCCACGAAGAGCACATCATCAGCATAGGCTAAAAGGACGATCCGCATGTCTGGCTCCCTAAGCACCAGCCCTGTGAGCCTTTTCCTCAACAGGCAGAAGAAAGGCTTGATGGCCAGCGCATATAACTGTCCAGACAAGGGACATCCTTGACTTTACTCTCGTGCAAATACCAAAGGTGCTGTTAGGGACCAATTGATTTTAAGTAAACACTCTGCAGAGGCGTACAACATTGTTATATAGCCCACAAATTGTGGGCCAAAGCCACATGCCTGCAGAGTTTCTATGAGGTAAACATGGTCCACCCTGTCAAGTGCCTTCTCTTGATCTAGGGAGAGAAAGGCGAGTGACAGACCAGTCCTGCGAGAGTATTGCAGGACTTCCCAGACCAGAAAGATAATGTCAAAGATAGTCCGGCCCGGGATCGCATAGGACTGGTCAGGGTGAACCAATTCTGCCAGCACAGATCCAAGCCTACGCGAGATGGCTTTTGCTACTATCTTATAATCTATGCTGAGCAGTGAGACAGTTCTTAATAAGGCGGAGATCCCCCTTTTTGGGCAGCAGGGCAAGTACTGCCCTGCGACAAGACAGGGGCATCTCCCCGGTCTCCAGGGCTTCCCCAAGGACCAGATGGAAATCACGTCCCAGAGTCTCCCAGAAAAATTGGAAAAACTCTACAGTCAGACCGTCCAGTCCTGGAGATTTCTCCCAGGACATGGCACGGAGGGCTTCAGAGAGCTCTTGAAAAGATATTGGCATATCCGGCTGCTCCCGTACACCCTCACTGACTGTGGGGAGCCCCACCCATAGCACCCTGCAGGCGTCTGGAGAAATAGGATCTGGAGAATAAAGATCTTTATTGAAAAAATCCGGGCTCTGTCCCTGATACTCTCCGGATCTGTAACAGGGGCACCGTCTTCATCTAGAAGACAGGTGATGTATCTACTATTGCCCCTTTTTTTCTCCAGTGAGTAGAAAAGGCGCAAGCTGTGGTCTAGATCTTTAAGAAAACCGAAGCAGCTACGCACATATGCCCCCCTGGCCTGGTGTCGTTCCAGGTCACAGAGGACACCTTTCCTCTCTACATACTCGCTCTCCAGGGATTGGTCCCTACAAGTAAACAGTCTCCATTCTAGATGGAGCACCTCCCCCTGGAGTGACTCCAGCTCAGCTTCGCTCTGCCCACTCACACCCTTGGTATATTCCTGACACAGAAGTCGCAAATTAACCTTGCCCACGTCTCACCACCGTTTTAACGGGGCAAAGTCCCCCTTGCAACCTCTCCAGTCCGTCCAAAACTCCTGGATCAATGTCACGAGCCCCTGGTCTTTCAACAAGGCATTGTTGAAGTGCCAATAGGCGGCTTGTGGCGCTGTTGGCGTTAGCGCCACTGTCATAGACACACAGTTGTGGCCTGTGAAAGGAGCCAGCCTAATGGCACAAGAACCGTCTCGTGACATATAGTGACTAGATATATATAGTCTATCGATCCAGGAGTGGGTCACCAGACTGGCTCTCACCCTGAGGTAGGTGAAGCCGTCTGATGCCCCTGAGTTCTGTTCTCGCCAGTCATCCTCTAAGGTGAAGCGGGTGATGAGCTCCCTCATGGCTGACGCAGAAGGCGGGTAAGGCTCTGGACCATTTCGGTCAGTTAAAATCCCCCCCTAGAACCGAAAAAACTCATCTTCGTCAACCGTCTCTAAGAAGTGGGACAATCTGGCTAAGAACCTCCCTCTCTTGGGCCCTCTAGCAGGGGCATATACATTAACTAGGTTAATTACGCTACCCTGCTCTTGGACCCGGAGGTGGAATAGACGGCTTGGGATAACAGCTTTCACAAGCAGCAGCTCTGGCTGAAAAGACTCTGAGAACAGGGTCACCACTCCACACAACGCTGATGTGAAGTGGCTGAAGAAGACCCTGCCTCTCCATTCCAGTTGCCACGAGGCATTAGCCTCTGGAGTGGTATGAGTTTCCTGCAGGAAACTCACAGAGTACCCTCCCTGATGTAAATAGGAGAGTACCTGGAACCTGCGGAAAGTGTCTTGACAGCCGTTGGTATTAAGCGTGCTGATGTGCAAAGCCATTACTGCGTGTCAGGAATTGTGCATTCCGCAGTCTCTTGAGACTGCTGATAGGCCATACACATTTTTTTTTTTCTGTTTGTCTTCTTCTGGATCAATTAACAATTAATCCGCATATTATAAGGATCAGGGGAGATCTAAAAAGGTTGAACTTGATAGAATAAAAATATTATTCCAACTTCAATTACTATGTATTAAAATGTTGCATTTGAGGTCATGGGGTGCAACCTGCATGTGTTTTTTTTTATATTTAGTGACATGCTAGAAGAGAGGGTCTAGATCTATTGAGGAAAGATAAATGTAAGTGTTATCTACACATACAGTAGATGATACTGAAATCCAAAAGATTGTATTGGGGTAACGAGGGAAGATATGTACCGTATTGGCCCGAATATAAGCCGCACTTTTTTCCAATTTTCAAGCTTGGAAATTACGAGTGCGGCTTATATTCCCAGCCCTAAAAAAACGATTGCCTATTTGCGTGCTTGAGACTGTGCAAGTGGGTTAAATGTAGCACCATAAAAGCACTGTAAAATACAGAAAAGCGATGAATGACATTAGAATTAATTGTGCAACAGTCTCTTTTCTTTTACATTTGCCGTTTACGGATGTGAGTGCCTGTGTAATTGTAGCAATTGAATAGCAATTTGCAATTTTAGTGATTGTAACGTTTTACGTGCTACGATTTTCGGCCTGTAACCCGCAAAAGAAGTTAACATAGGTTAGTTGCAGCTTATATTTGGATCTTATCTTCTTTTTTCAGGCCAATATGGTAGAAGGAAAATAGTAATTGGCCTAGAACTGTACCTTTATATAGTGGGTGAGAAGTGGTGTGGCAATTTGGGACTTGAATTACAAGAGAGCAGTATAACTAATGCTGGTGAAGACTTTAATTCAATTTAAAGTGTTAATAACTGCCTTCACAGGAAAATAAGAATAGAAACAAAGTTCAATGAAATTCAGTATCTAATTTGTTTAACAGACCAAATAAAACCAGCCTTTTCATCTGACACACAGCATTTGAAACTATAACACATTGTTTTTGTTTTTGTTTTTTTAACCTTAGGCTCCCATTTTGAATAAGCTGTTATTAATGTATAATGGACCTGTCAACAAATGAACAGTAATATTGCTATGTGAGTCAGGCTTGTTAGATAAAAAGACAAAATACAGTGGTATATACACAATATTTGTTTATGTGGAAAAAAAAAATCTTTGGAAATAAAAAACAACTTTTATTTAGACATGCTCTCTTGAATACATGATAAAAAATAAAAAAAGATTTCCATATCCCTTGAAACGAGTTTCATAAATGGCAGGTTTGTGTCCTTTGTATGTATAAGATTTGGGACATAATACATGAGAACAAGCAAAATAATATGAAGATTGTATTCTACACAATACCAACCTTCATCTAGGATTCTAGAGAATGCCTAGGTAATCTAAACAATGATAAGCAAAGTTTTAAATAAGAAATCAAATCACATCTATTTCACACTTTGCATAAAAGCTCCAGGCATTCATAGGGACATCTCAGTCCACTTATTGGGCATGTTTTCAAATTCAATTGTACATAACAGCGCTGTAGGTGGTCATGACTGAGTGGCATTTTATGAATGTTTTTTGAATGTTGTATTCCCTTTGCATTTCAATACAATGAATATAATTTAAAAAATCATACTTAAAAATGAAAATTAAGATTGAACTTGAGCATGAAGTGCATATGAAGAGTGAACTGATGGCATATAGATCAAAGTAAAGGAACTCCAAAGAAAACTGCTGTGCATCAAAATATAACTGATTGATAAACATTTTTACTTGAGGGGCCACATGTATAGCCTGAGTTCTTTAAAAAACAAACCCTTTGGTTGTATACATCACACAAATGATAAAATCAGTGTGGATGAAAGGAAAACAAAAGCATTTGTGAGGAATAGATAGAGTGGAAGAGCTTTAGGGGCAAGATATATAATAAGCCCACCTACACTACAAATCAGGCAGGCTGGCATCCATATGGCAAAATCCCTTCCAGTCCAAGATTTCCCACCCTTGACAGAAGCTTAAACATCATGTGGGAAAGATGTTTAAACGTTTAACTTTGATCAATGACTGACTTATTTATAACAATTTGTAATTACATCTTGAAGCCTATGAAATCTAGAGCTTTGATAAGTCACTCAGCGACTTTATGTGGTCAGTCGATCAAATGCATGCCTGAGTGAGCCCAAAGTAAGTCAAGCAATCAAGAACTGTGTTTGTGTCACTCATTAGCAATGTTAGGATGGAGCAAAGAAATGTTGGCTTCATTTATCCTGTCAGCTTTATAAGTGAGAAGTGATGTTCTGCAATTCTTTGCAAGTGGTGGAAAAAGGAAAATCTAAAGTATGGTAGCAGGGGAATGAGTGACTATCGGTCCAAAAGTGTTCTTTTACCTCCCATTGCAGTTTACACCTGTTCTCTATTTATATTATATTGTTAATCAATAGAAGATAGAAAATGGGAGAAGGCACGTCAGTTTGGACCATAGACCTCATACATGGCAAGCTATTGTTCTTCCACATGACTGAAAGTGATTGTAAACATACATATAGCAGGTTCCATTGCCTTTGGGAGGAATTCAAACATTCTGAAACCACTAACTAAAATACCTCCTGCTCAATTAATTCAGTAGCAGGTTCAAAAAGAAAATTCTGTGTCCCTTTGTCCACAGGCATTTGTCAACACACCTGTCAATCCTCTTGCTTATGGTGCACAGAAGAGGCATAACAGGTGGTTTTGCTCAACACAGCAAAAAAAAGAAAAGAATGTTAGCTACCAGTACTCTCTCCTGCTGCTACTGGTCCCAGGTCTGTGTGAGTTACTGTAGCGTGGGAACAGTCTCAGACAACAAGCAAGAGTTTGAAAGAGATTATAATGCTCTAGTTTGCTTATTATTTAATCAGCCTTCTGACACAATTACCTTCTCACATAAGTCTTTATATAAAAAGATAAAGTAGTTAAGCACCAGTGCATAACAAATTTATACAATAAATAAACAAGTCAAAAGAGGAGGAAGAAGGGAAAAAACATAAAGGAAATAATAAAAGGTTGGACGAGCCCCAACTGTACAGAATAAAGCATATATCAGTCTGTTTACCCTGATAAACATATATTTTATTCAGAGACCTTTTACTTGGCTGTTTCAATGTGACATGCTTAGAATGAAGTTTCACCAACCTACACAAGAATTCAGATAAGGTGCATTACTACCACCAATAGACCAATTTCCTAACTGCAACCTAGTAGCCTCAAGCAGAGTTATCTTGTATATCTTTCAGATATTCTGGTTGTATGAATTAGATTAGTGGTTAAGAGCTCAATAGTCTTCACACCAGTGTCTTATCAAAGTAGTTAAAATGTGGCCATTGCAGCACAACCTCAAAAAGATAATGTAAGGAAGAAATTGGAGAAGTGCTATTTGTACTTGGTCGCTGCTCTGCATAAAAAAACTTTATTGGCACTTCAAGAAAAAGAAAAGAAAAAACAACATTTAAAAAATAAAAAGGATGACAAAAAAACAAAATATATCATAAAATGTAGAATGAACCCACAAATCATAACAAAGAAGTTACTAAAGTATTTGCAAGCAGTATGCCTATGATGAAGTGGAAATATAAAACATACATATAAAACATATATTGTACAATACCTCAAAATAAGCATATTTTTCTATTGCTGTAGTAGTCACATGTCTTGAAATAGCTCTGGAGAGACATTTAGTGACTTTTCTCCAGTACTGCATCTCTATTAAAGTTCTAGTAGGGAATGTTGTTCATTTTTGCTTTTATACACATCAATAATACAACTTAAGTGAAGTACACACTCCCTAAGGATAGGTCACAGAAATATTATTTTGAGAAGCTTTAATTGATACATGACCATGGATATTACACACTTTTTCCACTCTTTTATGGCTGCAATTTCTAAGACTAGTAAAGAATTTGTCCGCCATTGTAAAGAGATGCCTGCAGAAATACAGAACAGAAGCCCTGCTTGTCGGTATGCCATGATGCTATAAGTTCATGAAGCGGGGAATATGACAGTTTTCTCACAGACAAGATCCTCTTCCGCTTGATAATGCAGCAATCTTGACAACTCCCTCATTTAATTCCAAATAATTCCATCTATGGGTCTGTCATGTTAACTCCATTACATTTAATTACATTGTCTCAATAGTCCCAGAAATGGAAAACTACCGTAAGTCTAACGGGGATTCTTATTAAATTGTTGGTTCGACAATTCTAGGTTCTAATATGACCAGTTATATAAATCTCTATGATACTGCCACAATGCTTATTCCCAGTGGCCTGATCTTATGTTGTCATTATTTTATGATCATAATTTTTTTAACCAAAGCAATGAGGACCACCCATTCTCACAACAATTATCAGGTGTATCCCTCATCACAAGAGAAATAGGTTAAAATGAACTTGTGCGAGTTATAGGCCTGGATATCTTGTTGCTAAAATGTCACTTATACTTTACACAATGAAGCTCCAAATGTAGTAATAAAACTAGGTAGTCCTAGATTTTAATATATACGGTTAAAACTTCTATCTATTTTTGAGCATTCTATTTATCCTAAGAAAATCATAGAGTGTTGATATACGTTAAGAACGTTCATGTATGCTTTTCCCATCATTCTTCTTTCTTTATTCACTCAACCCCCTATGGTTTTATGTCTTCCCTACTTTCATTTCCCAGTTTTCCCCTTGTCTCCCCTCCCTATTTTTACCTTCCCCTTAAATATTTAAAATTTGAAGGCCCTGAGATTGAATATACACATTATGAGTGTATACACTTTTTTATTTTATAAATATGACTAGCAACTTGCTCGCCAAAAATGACGGCAATAAAATGTGAATCCTGGCAATGCTGTTTGCCACACGATGGGAGCCTCTCCCCCTCTACTTTACTCACGATGAGCGCCTTTGCTGCTCATTGCGAGTTTCTCCCTCTTTCTACTTCCTCCTTTGTGTCTCATTTCACCCCTCCTCTCCCTCCCTTGTGTCTCCTTCCCTACCTGTGTTTCCCCCCCTGTGTCTTTCCCCCCTGCCCCCAATGTCTCTTTCCCCACCTCTCCCTCCCCTGTGTCTCTTGCTCACCTCTCCCTCCCCTGTGTCTCTTTTTCCCCCCTGTGTCTCTTTCCCCCATGTCTCTTCCCCCCTCTCTTGTGTCTGTTCCCCCATTTCCCTCCCCTGTGTCTCTTCCCCCTCCTCTCCCTCCCCTGTGTCTCTCCCCCCTCCTCTCTCTCCCCTTTGTCTCTTCCTCCCTCCTCTCCCTCCCCTGTGTGTCACCCCCTTCTCCTCTGTGTCTCTTCCCCCTCTCACTCCCCTGTGTCTCTCTCCCCCTCCTCTATGTCTCTCCCCCCTCTCATTCCCCTGTGTCTCTTCCCCCTCCTCTCACTCCTTTGTGTCTCCCCCCCCTCCTCTCACTCCCCTGTGTCGCTTCCCCCTTCTCACTCCTCTGTGTCTCTCCCCCCTCTGTGTTTCTCCCCCTCCTCTGTGTCTCTACCCCCTTTCATTCCCCTGTGTCTCTCTCCCCTCCTCTCCCTCCCCTATGTGTCTACCCCCTGCTCTCCCACCCCTGTGTCTCTTCCCCCCTACTCTCACTCCTCTGCGTCTCTCCCCCTCCTCTCACTCCCCTGTGTCTCTTCCACCCCTCCTCTCACTCCTTTGTGTCTCTCCCCTCCTCACACTCCCCTGTGTCTCTTCCCTGCTCTCACTGCTCTGTGTCTCTCCCCCTCTGTATTTCTCTCCCCGTCCTATGTATCTCCCTCCCTCCAAATTCCCTTGTGTCTCTCCCCCCCTTCTCTGTGTCTCTCCTCCGCTCAGTCCCCTGTATCTCACCCCCTCCTCTGTGTCTCTTCCCCTCCCCTGTATATCTACCCCATCCTCTCCCAACCCTGTGTGTCTCCCCCTTCTCTTGTGTCTCCCCCCTCCTCTCACTTCTTTGTGTCTCTCCTCCCCTCCTCCTCTCACTCCCCTGTGTCTCTCCCCCTCCTCGGTGTCTCTCCCCCCTCTAATTCGCCTGTATTTCTCCCCCTCCTCTGTGTCTCTCCCCCCTCCCCTGTGTGTCTCCCCCCTCCTCTTCCACCCCTGTTTGTATCTCCCTCCTCTGTGTCTCTTCCCCCCTTCTCTCCCTGCCCTGTGTTTGTCCCCACTCCTCTCCCTGCCTTGTATCTCTCCCCCCTCTCATCTGTCTTCCCCCTCCTTCCTGGGGTGTCTTCCCTCCTCTTTGCCATGCTATGCGCGGGCCATTGCGCAATGCGCATGAGCGGCTTATACCGCAATATTTGCATGCGCGGGCCGGTGCGCAATGCGCATGAGCAGCCCATTGCAAACGTGACTAAGAATCACAGTTTGACAACTATTATATGTGATATTGTGTAATTGCATTCTTATTTTGTATATACCATGTCTGATTGAAATATAAAGATAAAAATATGCTCTTGTCTTAAATAACTGCTAATGTTTTTAGTTTGTTTTTTTCCACAATCTGCAGCAGTCCTTTTTATCTAAAGGCAGAATTATATATATTCCTACCAAAACCATATCTATATATCCAACTATTCTGCGCCTTTCATTCTCTAACCCCAGCTGCTTTTTTTTGGCCTTCTTATCTCTGCTCTGTCTATTTTCCTCTCTCTCTGCTGACTCCTCTCTTTAATCTCTTTCCCTCTACTCTCTTCCTCTAACACCATTCCTCTTACTTTACAGAAGCTATTTTATCTATACCTGGCTCCTGCAGTTCTGGAAAATTGAGAGTGCCCCCTCTTTCCCTGCCCATCTCCAACCTGCCCCTGATGTATCTTACTTTATTTAGTTACACAAATGACCTGTGCCTGATCAATAAGCAACACCGGCTAACAAAATACCTAGAGCCTCATTCAATTTGAAGGCTGCTTCTCTTGTTATACAGGCCGTATGTCTGCGGGCCTGTTGAGGGCTTGCGGTCGTCTCCAATTCCGGCGCTATTCAATTGAGCAAGGGCGCAAGTTACGGGCCAAGGCCTCAAGTCCGTAAACTCTGATTTCACATGTAACAATTCCAAGTATCAGATTTGATGAAGCGCGCCAAAATCAAGCAAGCTCGTAATTTGTGATCCCGTCACAGGTCAATTAACCAATTGGAACTGGAGAACGCCAATCAACGACACAGAAACGGGTTTAAAAGACAGTCTAAAAAACATAAGTCCTTGACTGTGCTGTAGCTGAGAAAGTCAACACACAGGTCTAGGCGTTGGTGGGTTTTTGCAAGAGATCTAGATAGAGAGAGAGAGATACACTGAGAAAGAGATAGAGAGTGATAGACAGAGTGAGTGAGAGTGACTGAGAGATAGAGATAGAGAGATCGAGTGAGAGATAGAGAGGGATAGAGAGACACTGGTATTCAAGACACTGCTCTCTCGTGGTTCTCATCATACCTACAAAATCGATAATTCAGTATATCCTTCTCCGACACCCCTTCTTCTCCTCACCCCCTGTCTGCTGGCGTACCCAAAGGATCAGTCCTAGGCCTTCTCCTCTTCTCCATCTACATATCCTCACTTGGTACCCTAATAAACTTTTTTGGGCTTCATTATCATCTCTATGCAGATGACACCCAAATCTACCTCTCAGCACCAGGTCTATCTAACACACGTCTCCAACTGCCTCTCTAGTATATTCTCATGGATGTCCACCCACCATCTCAAAATCAACATGGCTAAAACTGAACTCCTAATCTTCCCTCCCTCTCCCACAGCATCAATTCCTCACATCTCTCTCACTGTCAACACGACATCATCACCCCCACCTCCCAAGCCTGTTGTCTTGGAGTTCAACTGTCTTTCATCCATCACATACAATCACTAACTAATTCTTGTCTTCTCCATCCAAAAAACATCTCTAGAATTCGTCACTATCTTAAGCGACACAACTAAAATCCTAATACACTCTCTCATCATCTCTTGACTTGACTACTGCAACTTGCTTCTTGTTGGCCTACCCACCACCCGACTATTTCCACTTCAATCCATTATGAATGCCTCTGCTAGACTCATCTTCCGTACACAACGTTCAGTGTCAGAATCACCTCTCTGTCAATCACTCCACTGGCTTCCCTTAGCCTCAAGAATAAAATTTAAAATCATGACCCTAACTTACAAAGCCCTTAACAATAACGCTTTCCCATACATCTCTGCTCTCATCTCCAAATACTCCCCCACCCGCCCTCTTCGTTCTGACAATGACCTTCTTTCTACAACTCTTGTCACCTCCTCTCACTCCCGCCTCCAGGACTTTTCTCGTGCTGTCCCTAGGCTCTGGAACGCCTTGCCTCACTCCACCAGATTATCCTATTGCCTCAAAACATGTAAAACCTCACTTAAAGCTCATCTCTTTAAAGAAGTGTATCACATTCCACCCTAACACTCTTATCACCTCTCTCTCCCTCTTTTACCACTCACTATACCTTAGATTGTGGTCTGCGCGTTTCTATCCTAAATACTTTGGGAATGCACCATGGACAATGGATTCCTAGCTCAAAGAGAGGGCCCTCCTTGCTTTGCTATATGTTAATTTGTATTTAACTTTGTCTGAACTTAACTTATGTACAGCGCTACGGAATATGTTGGTGCGTTATAAATGATAATAATAAAAACACAGACAAAGAGAGAGAGAAACACTGGAGTAAGAGGAGAGTGAGGAAAGGAGGAGAGGTAGAGGTATGGAGAGAGGGAGAGGAGGAAGCAGGTGAGGGAGAGGAAGTACAGGTGTATAAGAGCAGGAGGGGGAGGGATGTGCCACCAGATATAGGCACACAAGGTGTAGGAGCAGAGGGTCAGGGGCCTGATCCTATGAAGGAGGAAACGGGGATGAGGGACAGGTCCCAATCACTGATATGATGAAAGTGAACAGTCCCACCACTGCCACCTAGTGAGATGCAGCGGATGAGTTAGTCAGACCCAAATGCTCTTCCACTCCTGATAGGGCCCCAGCAGATGATGCCACAGCACTGGTTGTCCCAGCAGTTGTTGTCCCAACAGATGATGCCACAACAGTTATTGTCCCAAAAAAATATGCCACAGCAGTAGTTGCCACAGTAGTTGTTGTCCCAGCAGATGTTGTCCCAGCAGATGTTGCCCCAACAGACCGGGCCAACACCATGCCTATGGACAACACCATCGCCTATAGCAACACCATCGCAAATGGCAACACTATCCCTACAGGCAACACCATCGCCAATTGCAACAACAATAACCCAATGTGCAATAAAATCGGCAATTGCGACACCATCCCTACAGACAACACCTCTGGCATCACCACAGCACATCCACAATGCAACTTTGTCTGATGACAGGGAGGTGAAGAAGCATAATCGATGGATGGAGAGGTATGAGCTAATGGCTCATAGGGACAGACAAGCCCAGACACATCACTTGACGCAGCTAGTGCAGTTGGCAGAAGCCCACATCAACATTCTCCAGCCTTCAGTTCCCCAGGCTCTACCACCACCACAACCAGAGCCTGTGGCCTCCTTATGTCAACACTTACCACCAACGCCAGCTGCTACACAGCCACCCCAGTGGGATGCTCCCCTCAATCCAACACGTCCTGACCGTGGTAGAGGGAGGAAGCACACAGGCACGGAAGTTGGGGGCCCAGTGCTCAGAAAGAGGAAGTAGGTGAGAACGTCCCCTAGGTCAATGGTTGTCAAACCACTCCCCATGACCCACCAGACAGACCATTATTTAGATGAAACACTGTGTAAATAAACATGTGAAGCAATTCAAGGCTCACAAGTTTCACATAAATCATGGCCTGTCTGATGGCTCCTGAGGCGAGGATTGAGAACCACTGCCCTAAGTCCTCATCATCCATACTTCACAATAAATATTATTTAGTACTATACTATTGGCTGGCTACAGAGTCTGTACATGTATGGCTATGTTGAATATTTCTGCAATTGATGCTCAATGTGTATTGCCGTTGAGATGAGGTGTTGAAGGCATGAAGGCATGTTCCTCAACCTCCTCTTTCTGTGTCTGAGATTCTGCTTATCAATTTCTGATTATTCCTTAATATCTGAAAACACAATGTATGTGGAATATATCTGTATGACGTTATCTATGATTATGTTCATCCGTTTGATTGAGCCGATGTAGAAAAGTTGTAAGTGCTATGCACGTGACTGGTGTCTTCAATAAAATGGAGTGATTTCTGATGATCCTTTTTTTCATCAGATTCTGGTTGCAGTGGCGTTGTGACCACATATGACCCTGGTAGGTGATATGCATCATGCTTATTCTAGACTATGACATTACCCCTTTGAGTATCCCCCTTTTCCCAAAACCAAGCCTCTTGTCCTCCCGGGATCCACCCACACCCATGATATTAATACACAGTCTTGTCCATTTCTGATTGAGTTCTGTGTATCAAATAAATCTTTGTTATATCATTCTCATCATGTCATTGTGTTTTCAATGGGTGGGGTTTTGGGACATTCACATATATCAGTAAACTAATGAGCCCTAGTTACTATGCATTAGGTTAATACATATAATAAAAATGATAATAGTAGTATTAGTAATAATATCATGAAGTATCATATAATAATATATATAATCTATCATAATAAAGGGTTAACACACATGCAAAGTCTAATTTGTGATACTGTGGAGTATCAACATTCCCCTGAAGTCCTGATAACAATATGACAGGTGATAATGTGAATTAAATGATAGCAAAACACACTCTGCACAGTCTCCATATGTTTTGGCAGCCCTTCATTATGGGTTAGAGTAGATTAGTGTGGTGTATGTTCATCTGGTCCCCTTCTGGATTGCTAAGTGGTGGTGGTGAAAGGGCTTGTGTACCTGAATGAAGCTGTGAGCTATACCATGTAGGGCCACTGTAGGTGGGCAGGTCCTAGCAGAGAGGACAGGCAAATCACAGTCCACTAGAGAAGGAACTGGCAACCCACTCCAGTATATTTGGCACACAAACCTTGTGAATAAGCACAGACAGAGACATAAGTAAGTGTGCTGCAGTCCATAGTGTCAGAGAGAGTCACAACTGAGGGACTAAACAACCAAATTTAAAATGTTCCTCTGGTACTTGATATATGCACCCCTGCACATCTCTACTCTCATCTCCAAATACTCCCCCACATGCCCTCTTACTGCTAACGACCTTCTCCTTTCTACCACTCTTGTCAATTCCTCTCACTCCCCCCTCCAGGACTTTTCTTGTGCTGCACCTATTCTCTGGAATCCTTGCCTCGCTCCACCAGACTATCCTCCTGTCTTAAGTCCTTTAAAACGTAACTAAAAACACATCTCCTTAAAGAAGCCTTTCACCTTTCATCCTAACATGCACAACACTTCTCTCTCCCTACTGTATCACAAACAAACACTAACTTTTAGATTGTAAATCTGCGAGTTTCAATCCTGCAAGGTGCTTTGGGGAAAGTGCTATGGACACCGGATCCCAAGCTCAAAGACAGGGCCCTCCATGCTTTGCAATGTGTACATTTTAAATTTGTTTGTTGCCTGGAACTTAACATATGTATAACACTACAGAATATGCTGGCGCAAATGAAGTATAATAATAATGTGGCGGTGTATTTTTTCCCCCAATGTAGATGTGATGAGTGAGATGTATCTAAGATGATCTTTGTATTTTTAGGGTCCACATTAGAGCCTCTGTGAGTGAGAAAGGGTTAATATGTCAGCCAATTTCATGTATCTGTGTTGAAATTTAATGAGGTAATGTGTCTTTAATAGCTTTCAGCATCTTGCAGCATGACTTTTCATACTGGCATATGCATGACCATTACAATATATGAGAAAAGTAAAACAGTTTTTTTAACCTTTTGGTATGCCTTCCATTGCATTGGCCATATTTTAAAGTGCGTTGGTGTGTTTTTATTGTATTTTGCAATGTTCCAAACTAGTCTGTAAATCCTATTTGGAACCCGTCAGCTTTGGGCCACCATTTGCCATTTGCGGACTTGATTGCGGGTGCAGTCTCGAGAGATTTTTGCAATTGAATAGCGATTTGCGATTTTAACTATCGGAACGTAAATTATCAAAGGCTTCAGGTTGGCT
Source organism: Discoglossus pictus (assembly GCA_027410445.1). NCBI lineage: Eukaryota > Metazoa > Chordata > Amphibia > Anura > Alytidae > Discoglossus > Discoglossus pictus. The sequence goes on along the minus strand of CM050166.1, from coordinate 96,031,341 downwards.
GTAAGTTCCGGATTTACCAACCGCAAAGTTTTCAAGCCCGTAACACGTAAGCCGTTTTTGGCTTGCAAAAACATCCTCAAATGAATAGCAAATTAGCTTATGGGCTATATTACGAGCTTCAGTAACTTACAATTGCTCAATTGAATCCAGCTCCTAGTACATTTTTACCAACCTCACCCATTTTTCCATCCTGATCAAATTTCTATGCCTTCCCACTAAGAAAGAAAGAAAGAGGGTAGAGATAAAAAGAGACAGAGAGAAGACAGATTGCTGCTGAAACCCTACTACACAGAAATATGCAGATATAAAAACTTTACACACTCGCTTAGATAATTGAAATGTAATCCCTTGCATGTCTCTCTTGTTCACCTGTTTGACGTTAGCGGTTTTCTTTGACCGGCCATTTCCTCTCCAGCACTCTGGGTCTTCCCCCTTTCTATAACATGCTGATACCTCTCCTTGTAGGTACTCTAGATCTCACACCATCAACCTTACAAGTCTCTGTTATCTGAGTATTAAAATGAAGGGAGAGGTACTTCTACAGATATCTACAGTATGTATTAAGAAAGGGTGATAACAGTGAAAAGATGAGAGTAGATATAGAGATTACATTATTAAGAGCAATTGAAAACAAGGAGATAGTGTGAAGGAGAGTAAAGAGAGGGTAGACAAGAGAGAGGAGAGATGACGAGAGTAATTAATGGATTGATAAGAGAGAAGAGAAGTACTGTAGATAGAAGAGTAGAGAGAGGGTAGACAAGAGAGAGAGAAAAATAGAGAGGTTGACAAGAGAGGAGGAGAAGAAAGTGAGAGAACAAAGGGCATCGCAGAAATAGGGAAAACAGAGAGATATAATAAAAGAGAAAGAAAGAGAGATAGAGAAAAGAGATAGAAAGGAAAGGCACATAAAATGAGACAAAGAGACAGGTGGTTAGAAAAAGACAGGAGAATAGATAGAGAGTGGGGGGGGGCTGTCAGAGGAGGAAGATGGAGAGAGCCTCGTGAGAGGAAAAGAAGACGGGGGAAAAAGAGACACATATGAGGAGAAAGACCGAAGGGATTAAAAAGACAAGAGGGGAGAGTGAGTGAGTGAGTGAGAGGGTAAAGAGAGATAACTGTGTAATGGAGAGAAAGAAGAGAAAGAGACAGTAGAGGATTAGAGACAGTTAAACAGTAATAGTGATAGATGGACTTTTTCCTGAGATCTATATTTTCTGACATGTTTATAAGATGCCATTATGTTGGCATCCTGTTGTCTGTAATACAACTAACTGATCAGTTGGTCAATCAATTAGCACCACATAGGGCTTAATAATTGAGCTACACAGGGCAAGAATTGAGTGAACCAAAGTGTTAATGAAGATGGTAACACCAAAAATAACTTGGTAAAGCAGTTAAGGAAAATGGCATTCTTTCAACATAAGACTCCAGGAGATATTGCTCAGACATGTGCCCTACAGTAGTAAACCAACAGTAACTTTGTATGCTGTGATGCAAAACAGGGAACAAGAAGCCACCAAGAGAATCCTTGGATTAAAGTAACAACTATTGTAAAAGTTAAAAAAAAGTAAGATACAAGTCATTACGACTTTGGCCGAACAACAAACAAAGAACCATTCCTGTACACAAGGGCAAAGTTTATTTACTTGTTACTAATAAGCCACATTTACTGTGAGACAATGGTGCACTCTTCTTCTTTTACACTTGCAGCGACATATAACTCACATTTCTGGATATACAGTGTTCAGTTCTATTCCAAATTATCCTGTATTTTCAGAGCAATTGGTGGCTTTAATTGGTCCATATGTTCACTAATTTAGCTTTAATTTCTGATATCAGAAAAAATATTGACTGAATTGTTTGTGGCAAAGAACAGCAACATGTGATAATGCATTACAACACAGTACCTCCTCCTGGCATTTAGAGGTACAGCATGGACACATTACATAACATTTATATGAGCTAATGCTGCTTCCTATTTTATAAGACATAAGTAAAATCAATAATCTTATTTGCAAATAATATTCAATAGAAGGATAAGCTCACAACTAAGTCTTAAAATAAATGGTTGAGTAGTAGCTCACTAATAGAAAGCAAAAATAAATCCAACATTACTAGGAATATAGTGCAATTCCAAGTTCAATAGGAGGTTTGAGAAATATATCCCATACAATTTCAAACAGTCCAGTGCTGGTTGCCACTATGTTATGCACTCTTTTTTTTAGTGTTTTTATCCATTCACTTGCTGGCATATAGGAAGCAATCTAATACACAAGTTCAGTGCTCCTTTTATCAGAAGTATATAGGAGGCCTATACATTTCGGACTGTCTACATTACAAAATCTCTATTTAAAACGTTTATTTAATTATCTGATGCTGTATATATCTAATATACTACTATTCAGATGATGTCCATTGTTTAAAATTGTATGGCATGTATTACTCTTCTTAGAGATGGAGTGCTTATATATAATTAAAGTCCACTGAATATCCTAAATAGGAACTAAATTGAACTCAAATATATTATTAGGCATCATGTTCATATGAAATTTGCAGGATCGTATAGCACTTAGCTTTTTTAATGTACTCTAATTAAATCTGTTGATGTAAACTGATATTGGGCACTTTAAACACAAGGGCACTTATTTATATACTTTTTGCACTTTAAGCTTAGACTAATATTTTGGATAATAATAAAGGTATTGAATGATTACAGTATGCATTTGGTATTCTCATATATAAATTAATATTGAGGTTCAAATAGTTTATTCACTATCCTTAGGCTGCTACACATTGTATATATTCAGCACAGTCCAGTTAAGATAATATGAGCTCCGTTGCTAATTATTATATTTGTTTTTATTATATATTTTAAATGGACCAATAAAAGTTTTAGACTATCTTATTTAATTGTCAGTGAATCTTAGATCTCTCAATATTGTTTGGTGTTTTTTCTTATCAACTCTGTTATATTGTGGTGGTTGGGGGCAAAGTCAGTTTTTGATTAGTGTGCTTTCTTTTTTTCCATTATTATGTGTTTGTTTACACTCTCTGGCATTTGCTGCCCAATCTACCTCCAATTTTGAATGTATGGGGTATGTTAATTTACAGACATTTACTTTACAAGAAAGATTTCAGAATACAAAGAAAAACCCACAGGCGATCTCAGGAGAAATACAGGCTGCTCTGGAAAAAGACTGTGTGGTTGTTTCAAGGAGCACAATATGACGATACTTGAACAAAAATGAGCTGCATGGTTGAGATGCCAGAAAGAAGCCTTTACTGCGCTAATGCCACAAAAAAGCCTGGTTACAATATGCCCGACAACACCTTGACACACCTCACAGCTTCTGGAACACTGTAATTTGGAGTGAAGAGACCAAAATAGAGCTTTATGGTCACAACCATAAGCGCTATGTTTGGAGAGGGGTCAATAAGGCCTATAATGAAAAGTATACCATTGTGTGATGCATGGTGGTGGCACAGTGTTGGGTTTTTTTTTGGGGGGGGGGGCGGGTGAGCTATTAAGGCACAGGGAATCTTGTGAAAATGAATGGCATTATGAATGCAGCATGTTATCAGACAATACAGGCAGCGCAGTGGCGGAGCAATGTTTGTGTATATATGCAGTATATATATATATATATATATATATATATATATATAGTATATATGTATATATGGTAGAGGGATCCAGTGGCAACCTGTGAAGCTCTGGTGAACTCCATGATCATGAGGGTTAAGGCAGTGCTGGAAAATAATGGTGGCCACACAAAATATTGACACTTTGGGCCCAATTTGGACATTTCCACTTAGGGGTGTACTCACTTTTGTTGCCAACGGTTTAGACATTAATGGCTGTGTGTTGAGTTATTTTGAGGGGAAAGCAAATTTACACTGTTATACAGGCTGTACACTTACTACTTCACATGGTAGCAGAGTGTCATTTCTTCAGTGTTGTCACATCAAAAGATATAATCAAATATAAATATTTACAAAAATGTGAGGGGTGTACTCACTTTTGTGAGATACTGTATACATTATATATATATATATATAAATATATATATATATATACACACATTTACATATCCATCTACACATATGTGTGTATCTATATATACAGTATATACCATATATACCTGTCAAATACTTTTTCCAGTTCCTGGATCTTAGCCCATTAAAGGACAGACAGCTTGGTTCCAGCCACTGGATTATGTACATAAACACCTCTATTGTATTTGTAATCTGTTTTGTCCCAGATAAAGTCAATCACATCTGATATGTGTTAGAGACGGCAGGATGTGTATTGGAGGATAAGCCTATTGCTCTCAGGAAGCTACCGCTAGACCCCATGTGGGGTTATCTCCTGTAATTGTCTGCCACACCCTGTCATTGTTACATTGTGTACAGCCCCTCTGTATCTAACTGCTATAAATATTGCTGACTCTTCAAAATAAAACAGTTCACTTCTGGAGACATTTAGAAATTGTATGTCTCTTATTTTGCTCCTGTTCTCCTGGATGGCTGCAGGGAGGTTCTTGGAGACTCTGTAGGTTCCTGCTCAGGTAGGTTTGACTGTAACAAGTCTTATAAAGCCTCATAAGGAGAAGCATCTGGAGTCTCTTGGTAGCCTGGAAGTGCTGATTTCTGATGCAAGGACCCTGACCGATACAGAAACCAGATATCATGGTGCTAGTGCAGAGATTTCCAAGAACAAACGGTCCTTTTGGGTAGTTATCCAGTAGTCTATAGCAGGTGGCTCTTCTATAATAATAGCCCCTACCCACCGATACCATCACAATACCATATATGTATACATCTACATATGAATCTATACATTGAGGTCTGCAGGGGCCACAGGGGCCACAGGGACCAGGGGGGCCACAGTAGGCTGAGGGAGGCCACAGTCATCCGCTAGGGGCCACAGGAGGTAGAAGGGGAACACAGGGCTGTGGGGGTCAAAGAGCCTTCAGGGGGCCCCTGGGTCCTGTGGGGACCACAGTGAGCCTTCAGGGGCTGTAGGGCCCACATGAGACCCACAGGAGGTCTACATGGGCCATAAGGGGCCCTGGGTGGCCACAGGGAGGCCTGGGGGCCACAAAGACCCCAGGAGGCTACAGGGAACCACAGGGGATCTGCAGGGGCCTGTGGGCCTCAGAAGATCCGCGGGGGGGGGGGGCACTGAAAGGCTGCAGGGCCCACAGGGGGCTGTCGGGGCCACTGAGGGGCCATGGGGGCCACAGGACACCCACAGGGCCCCTGAGAGACCAGGCCCTTGGTGCCTTGCACCGATTGCCCCCGGCAGTAGCTCCGCCTCTGACTGGCAGAGAATTTGCATTCTTCTGCACGAAGGCTGCACATGGCACGCTCTTGAACTTTACAGCATGACAATGACCCTAAGCACAGGGCCGAGTTGACCCTCCAGTGGTTACAGCAGAAAAAGGTGAAGGTTCTGGAGTGGCCATCACAGTCACCTGACCATATTATAATCAAGCCACTCTGGGGAGATCTCAAACATGCAGTTCATGCAAGATGACTTGCATAAACAGCATGAGGAAGAGCACAAGAGATCAAATTGCCAATGTCCGATGGAATAAAAAAACATTTATTTCTGCTTCGTAGACTATTAAAAATCCTTTGACATGTGGCAAGTTCTTAAAAAAATGTGAGTAACAATTCGCTTCCTGAAGAATCTGTATGTGGACCAAGAAGCCACGGTCAGAACCGAACATGGGACAACAGAATGGTTAAAGATTGGAAAAGATGTGCAACAAGGTTGTATATCGTCACCTTATTTATTAAACTTATATGCAGAGTACATCATTCGTAATGCTGGGCTGGATGAATCCAAAGTCGGATTCAATATGGCTGGAAGAAATATCAACAACCTCAGATTTGTCGATGATACTGCTTTGATGCCTGAAAGTGATGAGGAACTAAAGGACCTATTGGTAAGGGTAAAAGAAGAGAGTGCAAAAGCTGGCCTGCTGCTCAACATTAAAAAAACGAAGATCATGGCAAATAGACGATGAAGAAGTGGAGGCAGCAACAGATTGATTCGCCGATGATACTGCTTTGATGCCTGAAAGTGATGAGGAACTAAAGGACCTATTGGTAAGGGTAAAAGAAGAGAGTGCAAAAGCTGGCCTGCTGCTCAAGAAGTGGCAAATAGACGATGAAGAAGTGGAGGCAGTGACAGATTTTATTTTCCTGGGATCCAAGATCTCTTCAGATGGTGACTGCAGCAATGAAATTAAAAGGCAAGCTTGGACAAGCTAGTAAAAAATAAAGATATTAAACTATCAACAAAGGTCTGCAGAGTTTGAACTATGGTATTCCCAGTAGTAACATACGGATGCTAGAGCTGGACCATAAAGAATGCTGGGGTCCATAGGGTCACAGAGATTTGGACGCGACTGAATGACTAAACAGCAACAACATAAATTATATATGTGTGTTTATATGTCTGTATGTATTTCCTGCTTTATCAGAAACTAAATGCAAAATCCACACTGGATTTTCTGTCATAGATATTTACCCCCTGTCCATAACATACCTCACAAGTGTCCCATCTTGTTCTTCTAGATCTATCTAAGTGTCCTAAACCAAAATATACAGGTTTAGATGGAGCCAATAGTAAAATAGATCATCATCATTATGTCACTAAAACATGGAGGTTAAATTTCAATCACTTACGGTTTTGAAGTCTAAGTTGTGGTTGGGCCAGCATTCCAGAAATGATGCAATATGAAATAATCAATAAATATAATATTCTAGTCAATGCAAGTTCTTATATGTATTAACACATTGATTGCCGGGATCGATATAACACGGAAATGAAACCTAAAATATAATATTTTTTATTGCCGATTTGCGTGCTTGAGTATAATGTGCTATTCATATTAATACCTTACATCAATTTCCCTTTAATTTAAAATAAAGTAATGTGTTTATATTTGCTTTTATAGTGCTACAGACAGGACTTTAACCCCCTTGCGGGTCCTCTCTAGTACCCGTAGAATTTTTGGCTCCATTCGCCGTTTACGGGTTTGAACCCTAGTGCGTCCTTGGGGATTCGTACCAATTTAATAGAGATTTGCGATAGTAACATTTACGGGCTTGAGAGCTGAAAGAGGCCAATTTAATAGTTGTAACTCTTGCAGGCTCCTTTACGTGCTACAATATCCAAAATTGTAGCAATTTATTAGGGGCCTAGGTGTTGATATATGGGTACCAGGAACTTCAAAAATTTACAGCCTTATTAAATTGCAATTCGGACAATTTAAAAGGGCTCTATATAAGCAGAAAGCATATTTTTTTACAGAAGTTTTTAGTTAGTGAAGACCTTGCTTTTGGCTTTTCCCTAACTAAAAAATTCTGTAAAAAAATATGCTATGTGCTTAAATAGAGCCCTATTCAATTGGCCGAATCGCAATTTAATAAAGCTGATACTGTTTAGCTTCTTTGTGTTACAGCATTTAAATCCAATCCATGTTAAAGAAAAGGCAGACTCTACTAGCAATTATTTCTAAAGAAAGGATTGTATTCTGAATCTATTGAAATTGCCTTTACATGTTGTTATGGCTATCCTTGAGAGAAAAGTTGTGTTACTTCTAGAGATAGGCTACATACAATCAGCCCTATTAAATTCCCCTAACGTTGGAATCCGTAGCCCGTAACGTAGGCAGCAAGCGGGTAAGGGCGACAAAAGAATATGAGACGTGGAAATTTGAATTGCGCACCCGGAAATCATTGATCTGTCAAGCTCGTAACTGTTACTTTTCCAATCACGCTTTTAAATTGCAAGAAATTCACTGGCGTTCAAGCCTGTAACCCGCAAATGGAGCCCAAAAGCCATCAAGTAATAGCGGGGCCCACTAGGGGGATAGCACTGTAAATGCATATATAAACACTCTACTGTACTTTTATGTAAAGCGAAAGTGATGTCAGGTTTTAAAATAAATAGCACAACATTCTCAAGCTCGCAAATCTGCAATATAAAATATTTTATTTTATGATTACATTCTGTGTTAATTGTATCACGGCAATCAATGTGTTAATACATATATGGAACTCGCATGGACTAGAATATCATATTTACGGGGTTATCAATATTGCATTATTTGTGGAATATGGGTCTGATCGCAACTCGTAATTGAAGCCCGTAAGACTTTAAAATCCAACCTCCATTTTTCAGTGACGTAATGATGACGATCTCTGTTGCCATTGGCTCCACCTAAACCCGTAACTACGAATTTGACTAATTGATCATGTTCACCGTCGCTCATCCAACGTTCGAAAAATGATTTACAGGTTTGCGTCTCAAACTAGTAACTTGCGGCGTGTTCTAATTTAATAGCTATGTAACGCAGCCAAATTTCAAGACCCCTTGTTCACTGTGCCTTATGGAGTTATCAGCTACACCTCACTGACGAGGCCCAATGAAGGCCGAAATGTTTGCTGTTTCTCCTGTTCAGGGTAGAATTGCCTGGTATTTCAGGGCTGGGTCACTCTAGTGAGTGGGACCAGACTGAAATACTACAGGATATTTCTCTGTTTGAACGGCACAAGTGAGCTAAAAGAGGTTGCTCTCAGAGGGGGTTACCATGTCCACAGAACTAACCTATTAAGGTTGGTTCGTTCTCTGATTGAGCGCCTCTATTTTTTTTTTTGTTGAATCCCTATTCATAATTAAAACAAATAAAACAAAGTGAACCAAGCACCACAAAAACTGTATCCAATTTCAATTGTCAGATTACACAGTAAATGTAAACTTTTTATCTCACCATATTGTGAATCACTCTTTTTTTTATACAAACGTGCCCAAAAATGTTTTAACAATTTTTTTTGTGTAACCGCAGTGATTACAATGTTTGAAAAACTGTCTGAAATATACATTTTTTTAACCTTTTGTATGCACTTAAAAAACATTTTATTTTTGTAAAACACTATTTGTTTTTGTGAATGTGTGGTTCCCAAATCCAAACACTCAACTTGATTTCCTTTGTGGTTCAACATAAGAGTAATTTACAAAAGTTTATGCTACACATACAAAATAATTTTTTTCTGATCTTTTCTCAAATACATGTATCACATACAGCTTAGGAATGTGTGGAATAAAAGTAAGAACAGTGTATAGTTTATACAGTGTGCTCATAATTACAAATAATTCTGAATATTCTCCATACACTAACAGTGCTGCTCTTTAGCTTTGCTCAGTCTGCTCCCAAGAAAAATAAGAGCCATATTCAATTAAGCGAATTTGATATCCGGAAGCCCGTAAGTGAGCTTGCACGCTATTTTGCTATTCAATTGGCGTCTTTTTGTGGGCTTGGAACAGCTTCCAAGTTACGGCCTTGAAAAAATGTCGCCGTTCAAACTCGTAACTTACAGCCTCCAGAAGCCTTTGATCTGTCACTTTCGCAAGGCTAAAATCGCAAATCGCTATTCAATTTCCCCAATGTTTTCACACCCATAAACGGCAAATGAGGGAGAAACTCCTACGAGTGTTAGAGAAGACCTTCAAGGCGTTAAACACCTATTCCTAGCACTGTAAATGCAAATAAAAAAAACAATACTGCACTGTAAATAACGGGGAAAGTAAATAACAGGAATTAGAATTAATTGCACAACAGTCTCAAGCTCGCAAATCGGCAGGAAATAAAATGTATTTTAATGGGTCATTTCGAGGTTAAATTGACCTCGAGTATCAGTGAGTTGATACATATCAGGCCACCCATATGGACTAGAACAGTATTGGCATTCATTTTCATAATTCTGTATTTTTAATGTTTTGCAAGTCTGATCGCATATCGGACCCCCAAACCTAATTGATTAACAAGTAACCTCCGTGTTTTACTGCTGTAATAATGTCACATTTTCTATTAGTCAATTCGAAATGGGTGGTTATGGGCTTGCTGAATTGCCCAGAACTGCTACGGTTTTGGCATGGGGCCCATAACTCAAGCCTTCAGCAATTGAATAGCATCGCAATCAGAGATCAACGGGAGCCCACAACTCACTCTCAGACATTTAACTGTCTGCAATCGAGTTATGGGCTTCAAACTGAATGTGGCCCTAAATATTGAACTTCTCCCTTCAGGATGAAAAAAAAAAGAAGAAGAAAAATTAAAGCAGCAAAAGGAGGAAGCTATTTTCTGGTTAAACATGATGAGTAGATTTCTTACCATTCTGTTCGGATCTTTGGCTCAGATGACATCACACCTTTGAGTTTTTCATGAACTCTCCTAATCATGAGAAATCTTTAGTTGATCCTTTACCAGTTGTATATATACAGTATATACTTGAGTATAAGCCGAGTTTTTGAGCCCTTTTTTTAAGGCAAAAAAGGACCCCCCTCGGCTTATACTCGAGTCACTCTCCCCCCATGTCTCTCTAACCCCCCCCCGTGTGTCTCTAACCCTCCGTGTGTCTCTCTACCCCCCGTGTCTCTTTCCCTCCTCCTCCTAAACCTAAACCCCCCCTTTCTCAGCATAAACCCCCCTCAACCCCCCTCCTCCACCTAAACCCCCTTAAATACCTCCCCCCTCTCCCCTCACTTACCTGCTTGTGCTCTGGCCTCCGCTCCTTGACCCGCCGCCGGCGCAAATGTGACGTCACATGCACGCTGCGTCATTAGCATATACTGGGTGCCGGCACCAGGTACAAGCAGGTAAGTGAGGGGAGAGGGGGAGGTATTTAGGGGGGTTTAGGTGGAGGAGGGGGGTTGAGGGGAGTTTAGGTTGAGGAGGGGGGTTGAGGAGGGGGGTTGGGGTTGAAGGAGGTTGAGGGGGGTTGAGGTTGAGGAGGGAGGTTGAGGATGGGGGATGAGGATGGGGGGTTGAGGAGGGGGATGAGGATGGGGGGTTGAGGATGGGGGGTTTGAGGAGGGGGTTAAGAAAGAGGAGGGAGGTTGAGGAAGGGGTGGTGAATGGGGGGTTGAGGAGGGGGGTTGGGGGAGGTTGAGGAGGTGGGTTGGGGTTGAGGGGGGTTGAGGTTGTGGAGGGGGGTTGAGGTTGAGCAGGGAGGTTGAGGATGGGGGGTTGAGGATGGGGGGGTTGAGGAGGAAGGTTGAGGGGGGGTTGAGGAGGGGGTTGAGGATGAGGAGGGAGGTTGAGGTGGGGGGTTGAGGAGGTGGGTTGGGGTTGAGGGAGGTTGAGGTTGAGGAGGGGGGTTGAGGTTGAGGGGGTTGAGGATGAGGATGAGGGGTTGAGGAGGGGGTTGAGGAGGAATGTTGAGGACGGGGATGAGGATGGGGGGTTGAGGAGGGGGTTTGAGGAGGGGGTTAAGGATGAGGAGGGAGGTTGAGGAGGAGTTGAGGATGAGGAGGGAGGTTGAGGATGAGGAGGAGGGGTTGAGGAGGGGGGTGTAGGAGAGAAGATGAGGATGGGGGGTTGAGGAGGGGGTTGAGTAACAAGGTTGAGGAGGGGGTTGAGGATGGGGGGGTTGAGGAGGGGGTTGAGCATGAGGAGGGGGGTTGAGGAAGGAGGTTGAGGAGGGGGGTTGGGGTTGAGGGGGGGTTGAGGCTGAGGAGGGTTGAGGATGGGGGGTTTTGGAGGGAGGTTGAGGAAGGGGTTGAGGAGGGAGGTTGAGGATGAGAAGTTAGGTTGAGGTTGAGGAGGGGGGGTTGAGGAGGGGGTTTGAGGAGGGGGTTAAGGATGAGGAGGGAGGTTGAGGAGGAGTTGAGGATGAGGAGGGAGGTTGAGGATGAGGAGGAGGGGTTGTGGAGGGGGGTGTAGGAGAGAGGATGAGGATGGGGGGGTTGAGGAGGGGGTTGAGTAACAAGGTTGAGGAGGGGGTTGAGGATGGGGGGGTTGAGGAGGGGGTTGAGCATGAGGAGGGGGGTTGAGGAAGGAGGTTGAGGAGGGGGGTTGGGGTTGAGGGGGGGTTGAGGCTGAGGAGGGTTGAGGATGGGGTGTTTTGGAGGGAGGTTGAGGAAGGGGTTGAGGAGGAAGGTTGAGGATGAGAAGGGAGGTTGAGGTTGAGGACGGGGGTTGAGGTTGAGGAGGGGGGTTAAGGAGAGAGGATGAAGATGGGGGTTCAGGAGGGGGATTGAAGATGGAGGGTGGAGGATGGGAGGTTGAGGAGAGAGGATGAGGATGGGGGGTTGAGGAGGGGGATTAAGGAGGGGGTTGAGGATGAGGAGGGGGTTGAGGATGAGGAGGGAGGATGAGGAGGAAGGATGAGGAGGGAGGTTGATGAGGGAGGTTGAGGATGAGGAGGGAGGTTGAGGATGAGGTGGGAGGTTGAGGAGGGTGATAAGGGAGGGGGGAAGAGACGCAGGGAAGGGAGAGGTTGGAAGAGACACAGGGAAGGGAGAGGGGAGAAGAGACACAGGGACGGGAGAGGGGCGAAGAGACACGGAGAGAGAGGGGGACACAGAGGGCACAAGAGGGACACAGGGGCAGCACATTTCCCACCCTCGGCTTATACTCGAGTCACTCATTTTACCCGGTATTTTGTGGTAAAATGGGTGCCTCGGCTTATACTCGAGTATATACGGTAATAAGATGATAGAGAGTGTATTGTGTTCTTTTTTATAAAATGCTTATGAAGAAGCCAAAACAAGCTCATAATTTTTTATATACGTATACTTTGTGATCCCAAAAAATCAATTTCATTAAATAAATTCTTCAGCAAACTATTATTTTATTTATAAAGCTGTCATACTTCTCTTCTGTCCAGTAGGTGCCACTGCTGCACAAGATATAAAAACTTAAACAGAAAACCACAGCCTACACTACTCCACTACTGCAGTTTTCTAACTAAAAAGGTCTATTCATTACTCACTGGATGCGCCTTTTCATTCATCTGTGGATTATGTTTTTCTTATGTGGTCGTGGTAGTGGATCATCTGGTTATCTGAAAATCTGCATATGCACACTTTCTGAATATTTGTCAAGAATAAAGAAAATCTAAAACTGGGTGACACAGTGAATTGATTCTCATGCTACACACAATTAATCCTTAAAAGTAATGATACTATCAAACATTTTCAGAATAAAGCCTTTTAGCCTGCAAAAAAGGTATTGGATTATAAATTTGGATATTTTTGTGGATCCTATTTTAATTATTGTTGTTTTTACCTGTAATAAAATATTTACAATCAAAATGTTTATCTCCTTTTAAAAAACTTACTTTATGTTTCATGCCCTAACTTTTTAAAGTCTGTTATAGAGGTCAACATGATAGCATATCATGGTATTTCATATCCTATCTATTCCCTCCACTGAGCAATATAAATATTTAGTATACAGTGCCTTGCAAAAGTATTCACCCCCTTTGGCATTTTTCATGTTTTGTTGCCTCACAACCTGTAATTAACATGGATTGTTTGAGGATTTGCATCAGTTAATGTACAGGACATGCCCACAACTTTGAAAATGTTTTAGATTTTTTTAATTGTGAAGCAAACAACAAATAGGACAAAATAACAGAAAAAGTCAATGTGCATAACTATTCACCCCCCTAAAGTCAATACGTTGTAGTGCCATCTTTTGCGACTATCACAGCTCCAAGTCGCTTTGGATAAGTCTCTATGAGCTTGCCACATCTTACCACTGGGATTTTTGCCCATTCCTCCTTGCAAAACTGCTCCAGCTCCTTCAAGTTGGATGGTTTGCGCTTGTGAACAGCAATCTTTAAGTCTGACCACAGATTTTCTATTGGATTGAGGTCTGGGCTTTGACTAGGCCATTCCAACACATTTACATGTTTCCCCTTAAACCAAGTGTTGCTTTAGCAGTGTGTTTGGGGTAATTGTCCTGCTGGAAGGTGAACCTCCATCCTAGCCTCAAATCACGCACAGAGTGGGACAGGTTTTTGTTCAAGAATATCCCTGTATTTAGCACCATCCATCTTTCCCTCAACTCTGACCAGTTTCCCAGTCCCGGCTGCTGAAAACATCCCCACAGCATGATGCTGCCACCACCAGCGTTTTTCTTTGAATGGATGAAAAGTTACATTTTTTCTCATCAGACCAGAGCACCTTCTTCCATACATATTGGGAGTCTCCCATATGCCTTTTCACAATCATAAAACGTGCCATTTTGTTCTTTGCTGAAAGTAATGACTTTATGCCAAAAAGCGCAACTCTATGGTGCATACAGCTTTTTGTCCTATGTACAGATACTCCAGTCTCTGCTGTGGAACTCTGCAGCTCCTCCAGGGCTACCTTAGGTCTCTGTGCTGTCTCTGATTAATGCCCTGCTTGCCCGGTCTGTGAGTTTTGGTGGGCTTCATAACAAAGGCGGTGAATACATACTCACATGCCAATTTTCTATTTTCTATTTCTAAAAAATAGTTTAATGTATATATTTTTCTAATTTCACTTCACCAACTTAGACTATTGTGTTCTGATCCATCACATACAATTTTAACAAAACTGAACTGAACTTTAACAAAATTGTACTTAAGGCTGTAATGTAACAAAATAGGTAAAAAGTCAAGGGGTGAATACTTTTTCAAGGCACTGTATACCTTCAATAGTGCAAAATGTCACTTCCAAGGGTGTATGAGCATGTAACTGGTTACATCTTTACAACACAACTGGCATGCATACCTAATCTCTTCCACTACACAAATGTAATACAAATACAACTTGAAACATGAATATTTATTACAAAAACATAAAAATTGAATATACAAATATTAAATGATCATACACATCCACAATAGAAATACATTGTTTAGTGGCCTATTGAAATAAATTCCATTTGGAAATGAAAACTATGTGTAATACAATGAAACAAGTTGATGAGCCCATTTTGAGTCAGTAATATATCAATTTTTCAATTATATTAATGGTCCTTTAAATTAAAGCTCCAGTGTCTAAACTAGATGCATAATTGTAATTATAATTCTAAGGGCCTTATTCAATTACTGTAGCAAATGTCAAGCTTCAAATTGTAAATTTGCTACAGTTAGAGCGATTCAATTGAGCAAGGCCGCAACTACAGGCCCGAAGCCTCAAGACCATAAATCCATGCCGAGCCTGCGGGAAGTTATTGGGCTGGAATAGAAGCAGTCGGCAACGGGCAGTCAGGTGAATATCACATACAACAACATGCCACCACATGTACATCAAACCCACTACACATGTACATGATGACCAACAAGGACACTAACATGTCAGCTCTATGGAATTAACAAGCGATAGATGGATCAGTCATTCGTCATTAAATCCATACCTATATAGTTGCAATTAAGAGAACCATCTAGGTCCAAGGCTAGATGTCAGATAGCTAGGAATGAACAAAAAACAATGTATTATTCTTCATACTTAACACATATAACTTTCTTTTCTTTCATTGACATGCCATGGAGAGACTTTGCAAGTCCACTGCCATAGCGGTATTAGTCTACATTTAAGCTAACAACAATCATGTCTTAGATACCTGGATGTATTATAGCGTTAATATTGCGGTAGCTACATGTTAATGGGGGCTGTCATTGAAGGAATGTCTAACTGAGAGGCACTGGAAATATCTTACAATTACTTAATTTATTTGACAATGCTTGCAGATGCAGAAGATGCCTTCATGGACCTGAATTGTGCTTAAAACAACAACAGCAAAAAGCAATAACCTGCAAAATAAGGCCTTAAAAAAAGATAGGGACTGCAGCCTCTCTTCTCATCAGCATGGGAGGGAGGCATTCCCCCAGGAGGCATCGGCAACCACAGTGGCAGTTCTGGTGGCGGTGGTGGTGGCAGAGGCATGGGGGGAGAAGAGGAGGGGCCGGGCTACGGATGTGTGGGGGAGGACTTCGCGGTGGAGGAGGCGGGGTGGGACCAGAGCGCGGTGCATGGCATCTACAGTCACTTGCCGTATTGTGCTCTGGTCTGCCCCCATTCTGAGCAGCCCAGCAAGATAGGATTCTGTCATTAGGTGGTGTCTCCTCTCCTCCCTATTTCGCCTGCCAAGGCTGCTCATGACCTCCTCGTGATTAGCGAAGCTGCTGGCCTGGATCTCCCCCTGAGCAGCCTTGCTTGGTGGACCCGGGATGGAGGTACCTGCTGGGGGGGGGGGCATTGCTGAGTGAGGAGGTGGTGGTGGACCAAAGGGGAGGGACTGTGGCCCAGCTTGAGCCTGTCTCCATAGGTCTGGTTGTGGTGGTGGGCGACTGGTGGTGTGGATGGGAGCCAGGCTGATGCACTGCTGCAGGGAGAAGGAGGTGGTGGCATGCCCTGATCATAGTAATTGGAGGAGTGGGTCAGTGAGGTCAAATTCCACTGGTGTGGTGGATGGTCCTGCAGGTGACCCCACTGCCCAGATGACGTCTTCCTCCTCATTACTCCTCCTCATGATGTCCTCCTCCTCTTGGTTCCTTCCTCCCCCTGTGCCGGTTTCTGCTGGGGGGCATGGTCTCCGATGTCCTGCTCCAATGGGGCTGATGCCCTGCCTCTGGCTCACCACTGGACCCAGACCTCCTGGAA
Organism: Discoglossus pictus; assembly: GCA_027410445.1. NCBI lineage: Eukaryota > Metazoa > Chordata > Amphibia > Anura > Alytidae > Discoglossus > Discoglossus pictus. Next base: position 96,014,903 of record CM050166.1, on the reverse strand, counting down.
GCTCGAAAAGAGAAAAGTATGTTGAATAATACATCGGTTTTTGTTCATTACTAACTATCTGACATCTAGGCTTGAACCTGGATGATTCACTCAATTTCTACTATGAGTAGCTATCATTTGCTAGATGTGATGTGATCTATTCTTTGGTTCTTGATCTTGATTGTTTTTGGCTCCTAACGCTATCTTGATTCTGGCTGTGGTCTGTAACTGCATACGCTGAAGTGAGCACACCCATACATGGACTCTCTATTGGCCTTCCTCCATAATTATCCCCAAAATAAAATAAGGATAACTCAAAGTATTTGTGTATATATTTGTGAGGTAAAAGAAAAATAATGCGTGTTTTATGTGTAAATATAAACTGTTGGGTTATAGGGTGTAGGGTATAGGGTGGTGGTGTATGTAGTGACCTAGCTATGTTTGTGTGTTATTTACTCAAACTTTAATTACACATATTTATTGATTACACATAATATAAAATATGCATTAAGTGTAAAATCATTATTAGAATAATATAAAAGATTAAAACCGTAAGAACCTGCTCTGAAAAATCGCCTACCCTCTCTATATCACTGCTCAAACCACCAACTCCGGGACCTGCGTGTTACTTCGTGAAAATCTACAACACAGTCAAAGCATGGGCGTGTGGAGCGCAGCTTTATAATCTCTGTCAATCATTTTCCACTAGCCCACTTTTTATTGGCTCTGAGGCCTGTGTCACATTAATTTGGGGATTGGATTGTAAGTGCGGACTGCATCTAGTCCAGCCCCCTAACAGCTTGTGGCCACAGGAAGGGTTTGAGGCTTCGGCCCTGTACTTGTGGCCTTGTTCAATTTACTCGATCTGTAACTGTAAACTGCAAATTTCAAGCCTGCAGACTCACAAGCAGTATGAAGGCAACTGAGGGCTTGGAATTTAATGAGGCCCCAAGTTTTTAAGATAGTATTGAAGCATTTTGTTCTTGCCTATTTGCAGCTTAATGTTTTGTCTAAGATGGATTGCAAGCATGTTATTGTTATACTTACACTCATTTACAGCTGAAAGAATTATACACACCGCCATTTAATGCAGGGGGTTAACAAACAGACTTCTCAAGACATCATATGTTACTGTTGTAATAAAACAAGCCACATACTTGCACTGTTTACATTGATGGCCTACAAGCATAACTAGAGGACATGGATGCTCTAACTGGTGTTGAATACATGGAGCAGAACAGCTTAGAGTTCTTGTTAGAGTTCTTCAAGAACAGCAGTGCCAAAGAAGTCACCAGGGATTGAGGTCAGATATTAGACAAGGGACACTAATAGTTGAGATAGTCTACCAGTAGTGGATCATATGGGGTAAGCATGTTTATCCTATTGGGGTGCTAGGTAATGTGGGATACTCATTATAAACATTTGCATTATATATTGGGACTATACCAAAAAACATTATTTCGATTGTTTCACCATGGACAGTCAACCTTGGATTGACCACAGGTTGTAAGGAGGGTTGCTAAGTGGGTGATTATAACAGTTAGATGCTAGTGTAAAGTATATACTCGAGTATAAGCCGACCCGAGTATAAGCCGAAACACCTATTTTACCACAAAATACTGTGAAAACATATTGACTTGAGTATAAGCCGAGTGTGGGAAATGCACTGACCCCTATGTCCCTTTTGTGCCCTCTGTGTCCCCCTCTTGTGTGACTTGTTTCCCCTCCAGTGTCCCCTTCTTGTGCCATCTGTGTCCCCCTCTTGGGTGCCCTCTGTGCCCATCTCTTGTTTCCCCCTCTATAAAGATGTCTCTTCCCCCCTCTCCCTCCCCTGTGTCTCTATCCCCCCTTCTCCCTTCCCTGTGTCTATTTCCCTCCCTCTCCCTCATGTCTCTTTTCCCTTATCTTGCTCATCCTCCCTCCTCATCCCTTTTCCCCCTCTGTGTATCCCCCCTCCCTTTTCCCCTCTCTTACCTTCCATCAGCTGCTCCTCTGTGCGTCTTCCAACATGGTGCCACAATACATATACCAGGCTGCTTTTCAGCATAAACATGGAACGCCAGAGACTGCTAGAAATGTTTCAGCTGCCTGAGCTTCCTCCAGATTGGCCAAAAAGGAATGATGAATTTAATGCTTATTTAGCCTGGGTTACAAGGGGGTGTTTACACTAATTTTCAACTATCATTTTGCTAACTTCAAGGTACGTTTTTAAATATTTATTTTGGTATTTTTCATGCAAAAAAATGTTTTCATAAACTGCTAATTCTACTTCTAGATCACTGCTTCTTATCCGATGCACTCATAATCCATGAAATGTAGCTGTGCCTTTAATTTAAAAACATTAGTACAAAAGGGCTCCATCTATTACCTTACTATCTAGAGCAAAATAAAACTTGTGAAGTGCTTTATAGAATTTACCAGTTTATAAGAACTTTGCTCATTTGCATATGAACTCAATTCGATGATGGAGAAAGATTGAAATATGATGTAAGCAGATATGACTAATGAGAGACTGAATTTGTGGATGTGTGTAGCAAATCAGTTCAGTGCTCAGAAAAAAACTTAAAGGCAATACAATTTAAGAATTTTTTTAAAATGTCACATTGACATCTAATCTAACCTGCCGGTAAATGGTGTACATAAAATTCTCAATAGGGCACATAGGGCTCAAGTACATACTGTATGTCCCATAGGAACCGCTGAAAATTAGCTGTGGGAATTTATACATGAGAATTTTAGTAGCTATTGCATAGCTCCTGTAGGCTGGTTCATGTAAGAACTTACTGATATGTACCTAAAGATTTATTTTTTTTGACAAAAGGAAAATAGCTAATGGGTGCTTTCAGGTTTTTACATGATTCTTAAGCAGATGCACATGTGAAGCTTGAGTCAGAGCCTAGAAACAGATTAATTTCTTTAGCAATCCCAGTAAAGTTAAAGAAGTAAATATTGTAGCAGTTAAGAGACTGAATTTATGAGAGTCATAGCTAAGGGCCAATAGAGCTAAGAACCCGTAGCATCTCACGTAATAGCTAATTATAATCAGTAAGCATTGAGGAATTTGTATGTGGAACAAGAAGCCCCAGCCAGAACTGTTCATGGAACAACAGAATGGTTCATGATCAGGAAAGGAGTATTGTATATTGTCAGCTTATTTATTCAACCTATGCGTGGAGTATATCATGCATAAGGCTTAGCTGGATGAATCTAAAGCAGAAAGAAATATCAACAACCTCAGTTACGCAGATGATACTACTCTGATGGCTGAAAGTGAGGTGGAATTAAAGGACCTATTGATTAGGGTAAAAGAAGAAGTGCAAAAGCTGGCCTGCTGCTCAGTGTTAAAAAAACAAAGATCATGGCAAACAGCAGTCTCAGTTCCTGGCAAATAGATGGGGAAGAATTGGAGGAAGTGACAGATTTTATTTTCCTGGAATCCAAGATCTCTTCAGATGGGAATGTACTGTAGCCATGACATAAAAATACATTTTCTTCTGGGGTGGAAAGCTATGGCAAGCTTTGACAATCTAGTAAAAAGTAATATCAAGACAAACTGTTTACTGGAGATTTAAGCTCAAATATTTTGGCAATATCATGAGAAGACAGGATTCCCTAGAGTAGACTCTGATGCTGGGAAAGATTGAAGGCACTCCAATAAGGCGGCAGCAGAGATGGAGATGGATCGATGAGATCATTGAAGCAATGACCATGAGCTTGATGGAGCTCAGAGGGGCAGTAACTGACAGATGTGCCTGGCGTGCTGCGGTCCATAAGGTCATGGAGAGTCAGACATGACTGAATGACTAAACAACAACAAAAAAAGCACTACAATATTGTGTCTATGTAGCTATGTGTTTTCCACTCAGACTCTGACACATTTATGTGGTTTCTTTTAAATGCATATTTCAGTTCAGTTAATTCATATTATATAGCTTAGGGCCCCATTACACTCTTTTTTTGAGCTGATTCATAAATTATTACAGAGCTATTCCAATCTCCAAAAAAGCTCCTTACTAGAAGTGAACCTAAAGTAGCCTACAACTGCCCCATGTGGCCCCTAGGAAGTGGAGTGCAGCACCGGGCAGGTATTTATATAGGGGTGTGTATATATATATATATATATATATATATATATGTGTGTGTGTATATGTAGATGTATATGTAAATGTATACATCTATATGGTATGTATATATATACAGTAGATAGATAGATAGATAGATATGTAGTTGTGTGTATATACAGTATATATATATATATATAATATACTAGGAAATTGACCGTCAAAAATGACGGGAATAAAATTGTAAGGCTAGCAATGCTGTTTGCCATGGCATGCTGGCCTGTGAGCTCAGTTGAATTCCGCGGTAAGAGCAGCGCAGCGACATCAGCGATGTGAAGGCATCTCTCTGTGAATAAATGCGTGCCGTCACAAGAGCGTGGGTACAAACGCTGTGGAGCGGGCTGTGTGTGACAGGAGGGGATGAGTGGGCTTAGGCATTGGGTCACAGCAAGAGGGACCCCTAACCCTATAACATAGCCACCATTACACCCCCAGGCTCTCTCTGTATAACTCTACCAGCCCCTGTATACCAACATCCCCTCACCTGTATGATATTACCTTCTCTGTATAACAACATTTTCCCTCTCTTTACCCTCAGGCCCTGCACATAGCCCCAGCCCCCCACCTGTATATACCACTAATCCCTGTATATAGCACCAGCCCCACACCTATATTACCGCTATACATACACCTAGCCCCTGTATATACCCCAGAACCCAATCTGTATTACCACTATACATATCCCCCCGCCCCTCACCTGTATTACAGCCGCTGTGTTACCCTTTTATATAACACCAGCCAGTGCCCAGCTTCGGCACCCCGGGTTATCACCTACCCTAACCTTTACACCTGTGTCTTAACCCTCAGACCCCTACCCTAACCCTTACACCTGTGCCTTAACCCTCAGACCCCTACCCTAACCCTTACAACCTTGCCCTAACCCTCAGAACCCTACCCTAACCCTTACACATATGCCCTAAGCATAACCCTTACACACAAAGACCCCTAAGCCCACCTTACCTGAGGTCCTGCATCGGGTCCTGCGCACAGATGTTGGCTCCTGCGCAAAGATGTCGGGATCACGCAAATAACGGGCACGCTTGTTTGGATGCACGCTTGCGGCAGGACACAGAATTTTTACATTTTTTCTGCCACTGTTTTTAGCCTTGCTTAGCCGATTTTCAAGCATTTAAAAAAAACGCAAAATATGGCTCCAATTAGTTTGCAACTTCTCTCCCAGGCTCCCTGGCTCTCCCTCTGTCCTGTGTGTGAGTGTGTTATTATTATAGAGTTACAAAACATACATCTGGATTTGCTGTTTCCCCTGTTCAGGGTAGAATTGCCTGGTATTTCATGGCTGGACCACTCTAGTGAGTGGGACCAGACTGATATGCTATAGGATATTTCTCCCTCTGAAGGGCACAAGTGCGCTAAAAGAGGTTGCTCTCAGAGTGGGTTAACATGTCCACAGAACTAACCTATTAACCTCCATGATGACAGTTTCATCTACTATTGGCTGTTTCTAAATTGGTAGTTACGGCTTTGCTTAATTGATCATGATCACACTCTGAAATGCTACATACGGTTGAATGGTTTACGGTTTCAGATTTCGGCCCGAAAATTGCAGGCTTGTTAAATTGAATCGCTCTGTAATTGTAGCAAATATCAAGCCCGTAGACTTACAGCCTGTATAACATCATTTTGCAATTGAATAAGGTCCTATATGTATGAATAACAGCTTATATCACTAGTATGGGAGCAGTAGTATAGGCCAAGAATTAAAAAAAATTCAGGCCACATAGAAGACAAAAGAGAGAGTCTCTGGATGGAAAGGCAGATGGAAGAAGAGCAGAGGAATGCATTATTTCACATTGTTTCATATATTACTCGTTTTGCTGTTAATGCTTGTGGAGGTTACTATTTTTATGGTTGGAGCTTATGTTGCAGAGACTCCATGGTATTTGGAAGAGGCCACTATTATTCAGTTAGTGGACCTAGTTGCTTCAAAGTTTAAAAGCCTATGTTTTGTAAACAAACAAACACATCTCTAATCATTTAAATGTTTAGAAGCATAGACTTTAAAAAAAAAAAAATACGATTTTGAATAACAGTTAGTTTCACTCATCCTTTATAATGTGCAGGTTTTTAGTTTTGCAAGTCTTCAATAACACTGTTTGAGCACTCTTCCTAGCAGTCAGGCTGCAATAAGGTAGCTTTCATAGTAGCATGTGTTGGCTCATATGGAAGCATGTGTTGACTGTGACTTGGTGTCTAGGTATGCACAGCTGGTGCATACCTTAGAACAAGTGGTACAGTTAGAAATATGGGTTGAACATTGTTATGTAAAGTTTATTTAGTTTTTTGTAATGTGGTGCGGAGCCCAAGAACTGAGGATGGTGTATAAATTTGTATAGTTGGAAGATTCTGTAATGATGTTATGACACATGCAACTACAAGTATAGGCTGGTACTATAGATAGGAACTGCTGTGATTATTGTAACTGTTCTTCAGCAGACTTATTCTACCCATGAACTCGCTCTGATTTTAAAAAAAAATCACTACAAAGAAAAGTAAAATTAATTTCTTGTAGTATTAACAATTATAAATTGGTTCTATTGTCATGATTGCAATTGCCTACACATTGAGAATATCTAATCTTTTTTTGTGCCGAAGACATTAATCAATTAGTTTGATAGTAACTCTCACAAGCATCTCTCTCAACATCTTTTGTATCATTATCCATAGCTGTGTATCATGATATAGAGGTATAGAGACATATGCAACAGTTTCTGTATTTGGATGCAACTATATTAAGTATTTTTCCTTTCATTTTCTCAATAATAAGAAATAGTTTGTTACAAAATAGAACCAATGGCAGGCACATATTGTTGTTTTAATTTTCATCCGATGTCAATGAAACATTATAAAGAGCTAAGTGAATTGATAATTACATTTCATTAATTAAATAAATCTCAACGTATTATTAATATTTATAGAGCAACCTCTTATGCACTGTTTCAGGCAGGAGTCTGTCTCACTTATCCATGTTACAATGCTATATTGTCCTGCAGGAATTCATTGCTACCTATAATAAGGGTTACACTGTGTATGTACAGATGACTTAATATAGCAGATGCAGAAGAGTAATCCCCTGCAAACAAATGATCAATCTGGGGATGGATAGTATTTATCGGTTAAATAGGGAACTGGAAGAAAGGCGGAGTGTACATACATAACAGATGTATTGCAATTACCATGTTATCTACTGTAAGACTCATGTGGCCATATGAACAACAATTTATATATATAGTTTGTATATGAATAATAAAATTTAATAATAAAGTAGTTAACTGTGTGTGATGTTCCCTAAATGAATAGAAAAAAAAGTGTTATCTTTAATAAAACAAAACTACATCCCAAGCAGAAAACATTATATACATGTGTGAAATAATAATAAAAATTCCCTAAATAAATATATTTTGGGGGAGATCTCTATTTTAATAAATTCTATAGTTAAATATACATTTATTATAGTGTATCAATAATTTTTATTATATAGATATTGTAAAATTGATTGAGATCTTAGTTAAGTACAATTACATGGAGAAGGTTCATAATTTACAATACAGACTTCTTGGCCTATGCATATTGTGTACTACACAGTATTATTTTACTGTGTATTGTTTTAAATAATATTTCCTAATAATTGAATAAAAGTTATGTTTTTGTAGGTGCTTCTAAAACAATTACTGCCTCTCTAACCATTCCCTTTTGTGGAGATGGTCTTTTTTCATAATTAATTACTGCTATAAGGCAATCTGATCAGGGAATGATTTTAAACAATTGCACATGAATCACAAAGTTCATAGTAACACACAGCTGCACAGGGCTTATAAGTCATGTTTAATAGATAGTCACCTTTCCCGGAAATAATACACAAATGCTTTCAATTACAAAACCATTATGCATGTTATCCAGAAAATGATTTAGTCTTTGATTTCAGTTAATGATAACATGAAAAAACTGAGAGAACTGATAACATCAAAAACCTCTAGCTCTCCATGATGTTTTGAGACTCAAGCTTTACAAGTAGTAACTAAGTATGATAGTATCACTGGATCACTTCCATAGCAAGCAGATGTTCCTGAAGAAGCTTTCTAAACAACTACATCACAAAAGTATCTTTTGAAGATCTGGTTGTCTTGACATTAGCAATAGTGTGACCCAGTGTGCTGTTGCACTGTGGAAGTTTGAATATATGTCACGTGTAATTTCCTCCTTTAATCTGAGAGCCAGAATTTCCTTAAAATATAACATCTGCACTGGTCTCCATGTTTGGTATCATGAAGTCAGTTTTGTTTCAATTGTTTTATCAATTTTTATTACAGTAGCTACAAAATACTCAGCTTTGTGCAAATGTTTACAATAAATAATAATAATAAATATGAAAATAAATAGTTCTCACCTAGTATCCAAACAATATTAACATAAACCTTCATAATAATAGTGACTGAAAGTCTGCAGTATAGACCTAAGAGAAAAACAGAAAAAGCTGATAGATCTCACTCAAAAAAGAATCGGCTCACTAATTCACTCTAAGATTGTGTAATACGATTGTGTCCCAAAGCAAGTCAAATCTACCTGAATACCACCCAGACCAATATACTGTAGTAAATATGTCAAGCTACACAAAGCTAATTACTTTAAAAAAATGATCCCACATCCGTAGAAAAGAAACTAACTAGGGATATTTAGAGATAGATTTTCATTACTCTTTGAATATAACCAAGCATCTGCCTTGCTTCTCTCACACATTTGTTGCATTATTTGCATACTTTAGAATCATGTGATATAATTACTCCCGTCACCTTCCTCTTCTGTTGGCATTATCAAGTTATCATTAAGTATATATTGTATTTTGTTTTTTTTGTGTGTGCATGATTTCGCATTTGTCACACATTTTAAATCTCTCTCTCATACCTGACTACTACTCTAGTTTTGTTAAATCATTCCACATTTTATTTACATCTAATGGCATATCTACCCTGTGACATGTCTTGTCCCATATGCAAAGAGGAAAACCTTCTGTTAAATATCACAAATAAACATATTAAACAAAATACAAAATATGCCTCACAGTCAATCATTGTGGCACTCCACTGGTAACCATCTCGTCCTCTGTATTCCATTAACTATGACTCTCTGACAATTATACTTCAGCCAGTCCTCTATTCACCAAAATATATTTGAATCCAGTCCCATGCTATGAAGTTTTAGATTGAGTTTATGGTGTCAAAAGACTTTCTAAAATACAGAACTGCTATAACTACTGCTACTGCAACCACCCGCATCATCCCTGGGTGCACTGGGTAGCATTCTGGAGCTATTCTGTAATGCAAGATATTTATCAGTTTAATACATGTGTGTCGGTTATTTAACTTTTTTTAGGTTTATTTGTTATAAATGATTTATCAGATGAGATCTATATTTCATAACACCAGATAACTTTATTACAAGCTATGTTCCATATAATAACATTGTCTCATTCAATAAAAAATATATTTAAAAAAAAGTTTGCTCCACAGATGCTTTGAAGCCGACAGCTTGCATCAATAGGTGCAAGCCCAGTAGCTAAAAAAATGTAAATGTCTCTCTCATAAATGCAATCCTCACCCAAAAAAATGGATCCCCAGTAACCAGGAAAGGCATTAACATTTATTTTTTCTAATTAAAAATTAGCTTACATGCATTATGCTGTTAGTCTGAATTTATATCTTTTTTAACTTTAACTCTGAAGAAAAAAATCATTACAGATTCACTCACTCCTTTCTAGTTACACTTCATAAAAATAGTCTCTACAATATTTTCACAAAACTAACAATTCATATTATCCAGACTCCAGAAACAAACAAAACCAAACAAAAACATAGATATGGCTTTTGCCTATGTATAATTATACAGTATATACAGACTGACTTATTTACGTATGAATTGTATGTGATTGGCATGACGACAGCATACAAAACGAATGCCCTTAGCATGGCTAATTCCATAGTACAAAATAAAAGCTGTAATTTTTGTTAACCCGTTATTCTTAAAGAGCATGAAAACTGTCTATATGCTGTGGTTTAAAAACATTTCTAAAGTTACATAGTTATATAGTAACTGAGGTTGAAAAAAGACTTTTAGTCCATCAAGTTCTACCTTTTTAGATCTCCTCTGATCCGTAAAATGCAGATTAATTGGTAATTGATCCAGAGGAAGGCAAACAGAAAAAAACCCCAGTGAAACTTTGTCAATTGTCTCAAAAGGGAGGGGAAAAAAATCCTTCCTGACCCCAGATACTGGTGATCGGATTCCTCCCTGGATCAATACTCCCTCTCTAATTATCCAGAATAACCCTGAAAACCCTTGTTATTAAAAAAATATATACAATCCCTTTTTAAAGTTATCTATCGAATCCGCTGTCACCACCTCCTTTTGTTGAGAATTCCACAGATTAACCAACATTACTGTAAAGAACCTTTTTCTTTCTTTAAGGTGAAATATTTTTACTGAAAAAAAAATAACTTTAATAGGATACATATTATCCGAAAATAACGCCACTCAAAATGTATACAAAAATAGTGCACTATAAAATAAATCCCCTAATATGAGTATAACATGGATTAATATAGCCATAAATATTGATCTCAAATCAAGGACGACATCCTAAATAAAAGGCTGAATGCCTTTAGCTCTAATGGTCAATAATTATTAATTCTGATATATCAGAATAAGCTGATACTCCTGAAAAAATCAGGATATACTGATAATCATTGGATTTAATAAAAAGTGATATATATAAAAAAAACACTATTCAAAAAACATATAAAAAACTAAATACAGGATAGGACTGAGATTGCAGACTAAAGTGGTGTAAAGCACCAAGGATATTATAGATATAGATCATATCTTTTCACTTTTTCTATTCATGAAATCTTTTAACTTCTAACCTCATAGGATGCCCTCTTGTCATTTGAAAACCTCTTGGCACCAAACGTTCACTTGACAAAGCCTTGTATTGACCCTGGATATATTTATATGGTAATCATATCCCCTCTTCGATGCCTTTTTTCTAGAGAAAATAAGCTTAATTCTTTCTTCATAACTTTGCCCCTCAATTCCCCTTATTAATTTTGTTGACCTTTTTCCAGCTCTAAAATGTCCTTTTTATGAAGTGTTGCCCAAAATTGTGTATTTTCCAAATGAGGGCGTACTAGCGATTTGTATAGTGGCAGAATTATATTTGCTTCCCTTGCTTCTATACCCTTCTTAACACATGCTAATATTTTACTTGCCTTTGCAGATACTGCTTGGCATTGAGCACTGTTGCCTAGGTGGTTGTCCATAAGCACTCCCTAATCCCTTTCAATATCTGATACCCCTAGATTTGCTCCATTAAGATTATATATTGCATGGCTATTTTTCCTTCCCAGATGCATAACTTTACATTTATTCATATTAGATCTCATCTACCATTTAGTTGCCCATTTCTCTAATTTTTGCAAATCCATTTGAAGGGATTAAATTACCTTGCACAATGTTGTGTCCTCAGCGAAAATGTAAACTATACTTTCCAATCATACTTCTAAGTTATTAATAAATATGTTAAAAAGGAGAGGACCTACTACTGAACTCTGAGGAGCCCCACTTACCACATACGTCCAATCTGAGTATGTTCCATTTACAACAACCTTTGCTTCCAGTCTTTTAGCCAGCTCTCAATCAGAAAGCTGAAACTGTAAAACATGCAATCATAAGTAGCATTTCAGAGAGTGATCATGATCAATTAAGCAAGAAACAGCCAATAGTAAATGAGACCATCATCATTACATCAGTAAAACATGGAGATTACACATCAATCAATTAGTGTTTAGCTGTCTGATATGTGATCAGACTCGCAATTCGGCAATGTACAAAATAATAAAAATGATTATTGTGGGTGGCATCATATGTATTAACTTATTGATTCCTGAGATTGATATGACACCAAAATAAAACATATAAAAATAAATTTTTGATTGCAGATTTGCCAGCTTGAGACTGTTGTGCAATTAATTCTAATGCCTTACATCGCTTTATTGCAGTATTGATTTTTTATTTTTGCTTTTACAGTGCTACGAACAGGGGTTAAACCCCCTTGTGAGTCCTATCTGGTACCCGTAGGATTTTCTTCTACATTTGCCATTTACAGGTGTGAATACATTTGCAGGCTTGAGGAATTGTAGCAATTGGATATTGTTTTACGATTTTAGCGATTGTAACTTTTGCAGGCTTAAAAGATCAAAGGCTTCGATGAACTGTAAGTTACAGTTTTGACAAGCGCAGGGATTTTCGGCCAGTAACCCATAGATCATTTGCGGATCGCGAAAAAAGACTCCAATTGAATAGCAAATTAGTTTACGGGCTTCATTACGGGCCACAGTAACTGACAATAGCTCAATTGAAGAGGGGTCATATTCTTGTATACGATTACCTTATTAACCATTCTAAAAGCTTTCCACTAGAAGTGATGCTTACAGGTCTATAATTTCCTGTATTTGTTCTTTCTCCCTGCTTAAATAAAGGTATCGCCTCTGCTTTTTATAATTCCAAGCCCTAATTACCGCCATACAGCCTGTATGTCTGTGGGTTAGAAATTTGCTACAGTTACAGATGTATTTAATTGACTCAAGCCTGCAAGTACAGGCTCACAGGCACCACATGCAAACAATTGTTTCATATGTAACACGTCCAAGTGGCTGATCATATGAGGGCGCCCAAAAGTTAAGCAGGCCTGCAATTGTTGATCCTGTCACAGCTCAATAAACCAATAGGAACCGGAGACTCCCAATAAACAGCACAAGTGAGAAGATGAGGAGAGGAGAATTTTTGTGGTATAGAGAAGAAAGGTAGAGGTATGGAGACATGGGAAAGAGGAGGCAGGTCAGGGAGGAGAGGTAGAGGTGTAGGAGAGCAGGAGGTGGGAGGGATGTGCCCCCAGATGAAGTTACACAAAGAGTAAGGGCAGATGGTCAGGAGGGGTAGTGCTGGTGAGGAGAACTGACCACAGGGAGAGAACAGGGAGGCCGAGAACCCCAGGCACAGTTGCGAGGCGCCATGGGCGCTCATCGCAAGGCCCGAACGAAGGCTCTCATTGCAGGCCTCGCAATTGTGGCCTTTCAGGGACCCTCTAAGGGTCATCTGTCCCGTCATAGATGTTATTTGCCCAAGGACGCTTTACCGATGGAGGATGGAAACAGATTGAAGGCACTCATGGCAATGCCTGCGATCAGCGCAGAAGGCTGTAGGACTTTGGGGCTGATCGCGAGGCACGCAAGACTTCCATGTACTCACGTAAAGCAGTCTCTGTTCTTTCTCTTTTGTATAATTGTAACCTTAATTTTTTTTGTAATTTTTTGAATCTGTATCTTCATCTTTAAATCATTGTTAAGCCACATGAGATGTGATTTACTTCTTCTACTTTTATTTCCACAAGGTATATGGTGATAAGCATGTATTTTTAGTAAGTATTTGAGCCTTGTCCATTTATTTTAAGTATTTTTACCTGCCAGTTTTTTGTACCAGGTGGCTGCCCTTAGACCATTAATTCTGCCCTTTTAAAATTAAGAGTTTTTGTTGGCCCCTTACAGTTCTGTTTTTTTTAATTCAATCTCAAATGAGATCAGTGTTGTGATCACTGTTTCCCAAAGGTTGCCCTATTTCAACATTTGATACTATATGAATATTATTTGTGTTTACTAAATCGTTATTTCTAGTAGGTTCTTATATAACCTGGGTCAGATAATGATCCCTGAGTGTACTCAAGAACCTGCTCCCCTTAGCTGAACTGCTGGTCTTATTTATCCTTTTTTGCTTCTGTTCTGAGATTGCTCCTGAACAGTAAGGGTGTTTGTGTACTTGTGCAGTGATTTTGTGCAGCTCAGAATCAATACTGTAAAATACCATGTTTTAGTTGCTTCAAATGAGCAGCTCAAGCATATTAATTAGCTGCCTTGATATGCATTTTACAGTTTTCATGTCTGTCTCTGTAGTGGCCAAAATAAAGAGCTTCAATCCTGTTTGGCAGCTATCAAGAACTCTGAGCAGTACATTCGCATGAGCTGCACATTTTCATACAGTAAATCCAATATCAATTATTAGTATTTTAGAAATGATTTACTGTAGAGAAAACTGACAATACAATGTATAGCCAATTTTTAATGATCTTTAAAATTCAACCAGCTTCATTTAAATATCATCTGTCCCTTTAAATATGCATTTGTAATAGTGTAGCCTTACAGTTTCTTTGGAAAGCAAACAAAGATTCAGTACACATAAATAAAAGATGTACCACACATCCCAAAAACAACAAGCTTTTGTGTGAGAATAATGCAATAGATTATTATTATTATTTTATTATTATTATCTCAAGAGAACATACAGTTTAAAGGTCAGTTCAATTTTTTTATTTTGTTTAAAGGACCACTGTGGTTATTTTGATGCTGTATATTTTTATAATTACCGTATATACTTGAGTATAAGCCGAGTTTTTCAGCCCTTTTTGTAAGGCTGAAAAATGCCCCCTCTGCTTATACTCAAGTCACCCTGTGTCTATTTCCCCCCTGTGTCTCTCCAACTCTGTGTCTCTTCCCCCCTCTCCCTCTCCTGTGTCTCTTCCCCCCTCCCTCGTGTCTCTTTCCCTCCCCCTCCCTTATCATCCTCCTCATCCTCCCTCCTCCTCAACCCCCCTCCTCATCCTCAACCCCCCTTCTCAACCTCAATCCCCCTCTTCAACCTCAACTCCCCTCCTCATCCTCCCTCCTCAACCCCCCTCCTCACTTTACCCCTTTCTAATTACCTCCCCCTCTCCCTTCCCCCTCACTTACCTTCCATCAGCAGCTGCTCCTCTGCTCCTCCGCGCGTCTTCCGGCTGCGTCGGGACCCGGCATATGCTAAATGACGTGACGCCACATGCGCGACACGTCATTAGCATTGGCCAGGTCCTGACGCAGCCGGAAGACGCGCGGATGAGCAGCTGCTGATGGAAGGTAAGTGAGGGAAAAGGGAGATGGGGAGGTAATTAGAAAGGGGTAGGGGGGGTTGAGGTTGAGGAGGGGGTTGAGGTTGAGAAGGGGGGTTGAGGTTGAGGAGGGGGGTTGAGGAGGGGGTTGAGGATGAGGAGGGGTTTGAGGATGAGGGGTTGAGGAGGGGGGTTGAGGAGGGGGGTTGAGGAGAGAGGATGAGGAGGGGGGTTCAGGAGAGGGGATGAGGAGGGGGGTTGAGGAGAGGGGAAGAGGAGGGGGTTGAGGAGAGGGGATGAGGAGGGGGGTTGAGGATGAGGCGGGAGGATGAGGAGGGGGGTTGAGGATGAGGAGGGAGGATGAGGAGGGCAGTTGAGGATGAAGAGGGAGGATGAGGAGGGCTGTTGAGGATGAGGAGGGGGGTTGAGGAGGGTTATATGGGAGGGGAGGGAAAGAGACATGAGGGAGAGGAAGGGAAGAGACAGGAAAGGGAGAGGGGGAAGAGACAGAAAAGGGAGAAGGGGAAGAGACAGGGAAGAGAGAGGGATGGAAGAGACAGGGAAGGGAGAGGGGGGAAGAGACACAGGGGAGGGAGAGGGGAAGAGACACAGGGTAGGGAGAGGAGGGGAAGAGACACAGGGGAGGGAGAGGGGGGAAAAGACACAGGGGAGGGAAAGGGGGGAAGAGACACAGGGGAGGGAGGGGTAAGAGACACAGGGGAGGGAGAGGGGGAAGAGACACAGGGGAGGGAGAGGAGGAGAAGAGACACAGGGGAGGGAGAGGGGGAGAGACACAGAGGAGAGAGAGGGGGGACACAAGAGGGGGATCACAGAGGGCACAAGAGGGACACAGGGGGCAGCACATTTCCCACCCTTGGCTAAGTTTTCCCAGTATTTTGTGGTAAAATAGGTGCCTCGGCTTATACTCGCGCCGGCTTATACTCGCGTATATATGGTAGATTCTAAAAAAAAGCGATGCACTTCCAAGTAAAGTTCTTAAAAAGGGTCAAGTTTAAAAATATGACCCCAGTGGTCCTTTAATACTGGACTAGTTATTTACGGTTGTTAACAAGGCTTCCTCACATAAATGTTCCTTGAATAGATTCAAATATATACAACTACTATAGAGTTGTATTTCTGCATGCTTGAGTAGACAGGGAGATACCATATAAAATTGTAGGGCCCAGGAAAAACATTGTATCCATTGTCTTCAGTGCAGTCATCTGCCAAAAAAAGACCAGGCGTGCTCAGACCTAAGTGACTTAGTGTCAAGCTAATGAACAGGGGCTAATAAGTATTTAAATATGAATCTCTGTTTGTGTGAGGATTGGAAAGGCTGAATGATAGCTCAGCTATAAA
The DNA here is from genome assembly GCA_027410445.1 of Discoglossus pictus. Classification (NCBI taxonomy): domain Eukaryota; kingdom Metazoa; phylum Chordata; class Amphibia; order Anura; family Alytidae; genus Discoglossus; species Discoglossus pictus. The sequence continues at coordinate 95,998,460 of CM050166.1, read as the reverse complement.
TGGGAGACATCAATGTTAATTTAGTATAGAAAAAATGCCATTGTTAACAACATTCAATTAATAAAATACTTATTATTACATTGAGTTTTATGCTATATCATATTAGCAGAGGCAGATCTAACAGTGGTGTAATGCACCAGGGCCCTGCTCTGGGGGGAGGGGGGGGGCTAGCTAGGTCTGCCTTTTTCCTTTTTTTTGTGAGCGTTTCTGGAGCCTTGGGGTGCAACACCGAAGTTCAGTCAGGCAGGACTCTAGGAGTAGAAGGTAAGGTAAGGAGCTTGCTTAAAAGTCCAGCATAATTATGGTGGAGACACTTTTTTTTTATTGAAAATATATAACAATCATGGCCAGATTACCATTACCCAATAGGCCAAGTAGGTACCCGCGTAAGGGCTCTCCCCTGTGAGGGGGCACCACTTAAAAAAAAAATGGTTTCTGGCTTAAAAAAAATAAATGCTGTAGTTCATAGACTGGCTAATAGGGGTAACAACCTAGAACAAGAAGGAACTTCCAGGAAAAGGAACTTAAATGCACACAAATTGCAAAAATGGGTCAGTGCATACCTTGTGTACCCACTTGCAGGGGCTTCTCCACTTCACTGCCTAGGGGCTTCAAAAAGGTGGATCCGGCCCTGATAACAATACCATTATTGTAACTTGTGATTGTTCAAGTTACTGTCACCTTCCTATTAGCTTGAACCAATCTTGACATTCTCCTCTGACTTTTCTCATTAATATGGTGTTACACCCACAAAATGGATGTTTTCAGGTTTTTTATGTACCATTGTCTGTAAACTCTAGAAACTGTTGTGCATGAAAATCCTAGGTTATCAGCAGTTTCTGAAGTAATCAAACCCCCTCATCTGGCACCAACATTAATTCCACAGTTAAAGTCACTTAGGTCACATTTCAACAACAATACACGCAACTCTTGCCCATCTCTGCAGGGTGCTACATTGTGTTGCTGCCACACAATTGGATGATTAGATGTTTGCATTAACAAGTAGGTGTTAGGCTTACAAGCTTACCTAATAAAGTGGCCACATGTGCTTTATATTCAGCAATGAGAGGACATTCTATCTAAATGTACTATGCAATGTACGCAAAGGAAAATGACTAAAAATGGAGAACATGAAAGTTATTCTCAAGTCCAACAATGATTTAGTGAAAATTCAAGGGCAAAAACAAGGAGCAATTTTCTTTATTATGTGAGAAGAAAGCAGGTATTGAGCAAGTTGAGTTTTTGCTGTGCGCCTTAACCAAACATGACTTAATTCTACTTGTAATCCTTTCCCATCATTACTGTTCAGTGACCTCTGGACATTTGTAGAAACTACTATTCTGTTTTATGAATGTACATTACTGCAGGACAGCATTGGAGCTAGAGAATAGAGGGCTCTGGTGCAAAATTAAATGTGAGCCCCCCTAAGGGGGGGTTGTAAAAAAGTGTCTGGGCTGCCTGCTCCAGGTACCAATTCACTAAGTGCTCTCCCCCAAGACCCCTACTCATAACAGCACCCCTTCTCATAGCTGCTTCCCTTCTCCCTTCTCTCATCACCCATTTCTACATAGCACAGTCACTTTAAGCAGCCATCCCCTTTAAGCATCCATCTCCACACAGCACGCAACCCCAAACAATAACCACCTCACATAGCACCCATTCCTATCTCCCTTGCTCCCCCTTCACAGAACCCATCACCCCTGTACTTTGCAGCCCTTGCACTCTTACCTTAATCTGTGCCACACTACTCCACACTGCCCTCTTGGAGCCTCAGTAGAAATTGTCTTTTTTAAGCAGGCACACGCCAATTTCCAGTCTGGTTGTGTGTGGCCAAAGAGGCCCAGGGGGGCTGTGGTAGGTTTGGCAGGGGTGGGAGTGCCAGCGGGGCCCTATACAACAGAAAAAATGAAATGTCCAAAAAAATAAAATAACACAGCACTGCAAGACCTGCACCACTGGTAGCTCCACCCCAGCAGCGAGATTTACTTTCTATAACACCTTTCTAATTTTCTGAATGAATTAACTAATGGAAAAGCCTATCTGAATGGAAGAATTTAGCCGTCACAATCTGAGTCACTGTTCAGTTATACTGAACAGAATTCTGAGCAGATGTAATGTGCATCTCAAAGTTCTGTAATTATTTCCTTGAGCTGTTTATTCCCACAATCAGAATGTTCCTTTATTCCCAATCTGTTGAAGAACAAATATAATCATAAATAAAACATTCTGGTAATAACTTTTAATTGGGTGAATGCAGCATTGAATAAAATAGCAGCTGCAGAGAACTGTGCCTTTTTGCCAATCTAGGCTATTAAATGGGAAATTACACATAAATACTGATAACTCTTATATGTGTGTAGCAAAGACACATTAGAGTTCTGAGTTTTAATGTTATTTCCCCAAAATATCAATAGTCCATCAGACTTCAGCTGATTAAACAGTTGTGAAAGTTGATTAATTTGTTTTGTGCACCTATGGCACTTTTTCTAAACATTTTCCACATTCTTTATATTTAAACTTCTCTAAGTTTTATCATCAGAGCTTTCTCTTTAATGGAAGATTCCACCTAAACTAAAGTTGCACTTCGGATATTTTCGGATATGTTAGTTATTGAAGAGCACAGGACAAAAATGTACCCATCACAGTTTAGAACTGCAGCTGTAACTTGAATGACATTTGACCAAATCAAATCCCACAGCTCAGAATTCTAAGTTTCAGTGACAGAAATGCAACAGAGTTTTTGATCCTGCTATTCTCAAATGTGGCAAATTATTTAATTTCTATAACTCTTACAGAGATAAGAATTAATCTTCTCTTATGGTCCTTAATGTAAAAAAAAATAATTTAGGTCAAACTTGTTTATTTGTCAGAAGTAATGTTAAACAAAATCAGGTTATTTCATAGTTTTTTTTTTGCATTTTGCCATGTCCTGTCCTAAACATGGAAAGACAGGCGCAGAGAAAATCTGTTCTGAATTTGTCATCTGTCCTTTTGCTTCAGTGGCTACACTGTCTTTTCATTCTGTGCACAACCAGATTAAGAATCATGGATATTTTAAATACAAAAATCCATAACATAATATCTGTGTTTTACAAGAATCAACTTCAGTGTTAAATATTTTTTACACAATAAAAATGTATATGGAGATGATTGTTTCTTTTCTGGATACTCTATTGCCCATATCTAGTAAATGTAATATTGTAGAACTGTAACGCTCAACATATTTTTCTAAGAAACATTTTTTTCTCATTCCCTCTTGCCTGAATGGCCAACATAAGACTAGATTCCTATAAGAACTATTTATTTTTAACTAGCTACTTGCCCGTAAAAAATGACAGAAATAACATTTTAAGGCTGGGAATTAAGTACTTTTGGCACTTATCGTGTGGACCAACCCCTGAATGGTTTGTGATTTTTCAGCAACCATCATGCCAATTCAGGAACATCAGTCATGAAAATCAGAATATCAAGGGTGCAAGTTCAGCCCCAAGGTTACTAACTTTTGAAAAAAACTTTTGAAAAAAATAATAAACAATTTCCCCTGCCATTGTGTAGGATAGATTATCATTCAAGGGACACACACCATTGATTAATGTAGAGACAGAGACATTTATCCTTCTTCACAGACACATTTAAACCCATGCAATAACCCACCCACAATAGCCCCCTTAAACAGCAAGCAGTCAATTAGCAATAGCTTCTCTGATCCTTACCCCCTGGGACTGAACCATTCCAGGAGGTGATTAATGAGCCTTCCATCCCTTTCTACAATCTGTGCTTATCAGGACAGATGTAAATGACTTTTATGTGGGCCACTAAGTCTGATCAGAGAATAGTTAATTGGCCAAGAGAAATACAAGATAGACTGACATGGCCTCTTCATACCAAGATGGCAGCCACATTCAGATATGGATGCCCCTTCAACTAGTAATTTACAATGCTTCCCTATCGCATCCAGTTCTTCCTGTAATTGCCCTGTGACCTCTGAAGTGACTTGGTATAATATTAGCATATCCCAGGGCCTACTTCTGAGTGCACATACATTTTTTAAACATTGACAATGACACAACTCACCACTACCGGATCAGGTCACTCTTGTAAACATTATAACATTACTAGATTAGTTGATATTTTTTAAAGGAGCTTGGCATACAAGTGGCATGTCCTAGTATGTTCTGACTACAACCTGAACACTTTTAATAACAAACATTTCTGAATAGGCCTGACTAATCCAAGAAAGAGCTCTTGGGAATAGGTCTCCCAGGTCCTGTGCCAAGAGAAGGGAAAGACAGAGAGAGGAAGGTGGATAAGAGGTGTTGACCCTGGGGTCTGTGCTATTCCTAGCAGTGGAATAAATCCTTCTTTCTAACAATAATCCTAGAAAGGGCTCTTGGGAACAGACACATAACCAGAGCCTGGGGCCTGACCTTACATAGGTTATTACGATCACAACAAAATAGTCCATGATAGTTAATGCCTTGCAATCCATGGCCATGACTCAATACTTTATAATGGGGAAAGATTACCCTGCACTATACAACATCATACAGTATATTAATCTACAATGCATTTAAACACTTTAAAGTATCTTGCCGTCCACAGCTATCCCAATTTAATGCAGTGATATCCTGGTGAACAGTCTTTTAAGATCCATAATTATGAAGAGTGAGGTATTCGTGAATGTCCAGTAATCCAGTTGAATATTTAGAGTATTGCAGTGAATAGTGATACCTTTTTTATTGGACAAACGTATTCATAATAAAGCGACAAGCTTTCGAGAGATAATGCCTCTCTTTTGACTTGAAAAAGAGAGGCATTATCTCTCGAAAGCTTGTCGCTTTATTATGAATACGTTTGTCCAATAAAAAAGATCCATAATAATATTCTTGTATAAACATTAAAGAGGGGTTATGAATCAGTCCCCATATTCCAACAACAAAGGATTAAAACACTAACTCTAACCATCACCCATTATCTATTTAATCTGTAGGCCCTTTTCTCAAACATCTAGTGGCTAGGCCTCTCCGTAGGGGCTAACAATAGTAATGTTCAAACAATACCTTTCTGGGGACAGACTATCTACGGTCCTTTATGTTTCCAGCAACAGTAATTAAAGATGGAGTCACACTGCTACTTGTAACCCATGAACAGGAGCCCTAACATGATAGATTCTGGCCCGTAGTCCCCACTCCAGTGCCCCCAACATAACAACATTCCATGCAATAAATAACTTGTAAACATTATGTTGCAAATATGGAACTGTGGGGTTCAGGAAAGTGCCACCCTGGCCCAAAAAGTCTAAATCAGTCATGACATCAGAAATCTATCAACCCCCCCCCCCCCCTGACTGTGCAAAGCGCTGGTGCTTGAATCGCTGTTACTGCAGTGTCATAATATGTCTCTGATGTCTCCAGTTGTCACTCCTGATCCATCTCAGCTTGTGCTGAAACTATCTCTGTATGTCCTCTACCTCATGGAAATGCCTGCCTACATCCTTTTGCTGCTGCTTTGTTTAACTGTTCAGTTCCTTCACCTGCAATGTGAGAGAGAGGGTGGCAGTGCAGGAGTGGTAGGTTCGGTGGAGGCGGTGGGGACGGAGGTGCAGTAGCCCAAGACCCATGGTCCTACCAATGGGAACAGCTGAGAGAAAGATAGGTCTGTAGGAGGATAACGGCTCTAGGGTCAAAGTGGACTATGGTGGAAGAGAGTCGTGCTACCTCTGACATGACCCACAGGAACTGACCCTCCTTCTCCTGTACAATGTCCTCCTTCTCCTGCGATGCATACCATGATGACATGATGCAATCTTAAACGTTTTGGCCTTAATTATGTCTAAAGGCTTGCCTGCTAAGAGGACCAAAAAAGAATATTCATTATCATTGATGAGTTTACAGAAAACTGATTGACATTCAGAAGTGAGATTAGGAATGGTATGCTGTCTTGCGAGGATATGAGTCTAAAAGAATGTGCTAAATAGTGGTCTGGGTTTAAACTTTGCTTTTTAATCATAATTCTTAAGTAGTTTCTGATGGTGGATACGGTTTATTATTGCCTGTAGTAATGGGCTTTCAATTATCTTCAGGCTTAGAAGGTCCATTAAAGTATCAAGAGTCTTTGTTCATTTGTTGTTGGTAGGTTATAGAATTACTTTGACTGGAGACAAATCGGTCTCATCTTTCTGTGGAGTAAGTTGGTAATTCTGAGAAATTTTGACTACATTAGATTTTGAAATGTAAACTTCATTATAGGATGAAAGAGTAGATTGTCGATGTCTCTAAGACATAAAATGCTAAGTAAATAACTGCTTTGAGGACAATGAGCCTCATTCAATTGCTGAATCAGGAGATCCAGGCTTGCAAATGGAGGTCGCAAGTTATTTTGCTATTCAATTGGCCATTGAGTCCTCCGATCGAGGTACTTGTTCCGACCTTGCTATTGCTATCGAGTCATTGCGATTTGTCAAATCGCAAATGAATGCCCTCAAAGCCTTTGATCTTTCACGGCCGCAAGAGTCCCTAATGCAAAAATCGCAAATCGCTATTTAATTCGATTTCCCCTTCCTAACCACTCCATCAAGCCCGCAAATGGCAAAAATCTAAGTCCAAGTTAATGGTACCAAGGAAATCTCGCAAGGGCTTGAAAAGCTCTTACATATCTTCCCCCTAAATGTCCCCACTGCTCTTAACCCCCCCCCCACCACTCCTAAATTAAGCCCCATGATCCAGGGGTCCCGATCTGGACCCCCACAGGGTCCCCGCGTTAACCCCTTGCTGCAGAGATCGAAACCCCTGCAGCATACAAAAACAAAAAAATTCCCACCGCGGCACTGAAATGCTCGACCACTGCTGCGGGGGTATTATAAGTGCCTCCGCAGCAACCTAACATTAAACACCCTATGCTGCAGAGACCCCATCGGGACCCCAGGAAGGAGCCCCACATTAACCCTTGCTGTGGGGGTCCTGATCGCAGCATTTAAAGGACCCATGCTACAATTCTATTTAACCCCATCACTCATGGGGTTCTATACAGACCCCCTATGAGCCCCTCATTAACTCCATCTATCCCGTAAGGGTCTATATAGACCCTTATGGGAAATGCAGCAACTACTGATAAATTTAAAAAATAAAAATAGATACCAATAAAATTTCATTCATTGAGGCATCAGTAGGTTAAATGTTTTTGAATATTTAGTTCAAAGTAAAACAGTAAACTAGCTGTGAAAATAGGGTCAACAAAAACATGTATTATGAGCCCTAAGCCCCCCTCATTCTCCTCCTCCCTCATCCTCCTCCTTTCCCCCTTATCCTCCTCTTCCCCTTCATCCTCCTCTTCCCCCCTCATCCACCTCTTCCCCCCTCATTCCCCTCTTCCACCCTCATTCCCCTCTTCCCCCAATCTCATCTTTCCCCATTCCCCATCATCTTCCTTTCCCCCCCTTCCCCCATCATCCTCCTCTTCCTCCCTTACCCTCTTACACTCCTCTTCCCCCCTTCCCCTCTCACCCTTCTCCCCCTCTCACCCTCCTCTTCCCCCCCCCCCTCTTTCTCCTTTCCCCCCTCATCCCTTCTATGTCCTCCTTATCCTCCCTCCTTCCCCCCTCTAACCTCTTCTCTGTAGCCTCCGATCAGCTCCTGCTGCTGATCGGAGCCCCACAGTGTGTCTTATGCCTTTCTCTGGAACGGCATATGCTAATGACGTGGCGCGTTTGTGCCGTCACGTCAGTAGCATTTGCCGTTTCCAGAGAGAGGCAAAAGACGCGCTGCAGGGCTCCGATCAGCAGCAGGACCTGATCTGTGGCAAATAAGAACAGGTGAGAGGGGGGAATGAGGAATGAGTAAGGAGGAAGGGGGAATGAGGAAGGAGGAAGGAGAAAGGGGGAAGTAGGAAGGGGGAAGGAGGGAGGAGGAGGATAGGGAAGAGGAGGAGGATAAGGAAGAGGATGGAGGAGGAACACCCGCACTGCACCGGAGAACAGATAAGTGGGACCCTCACTTGAGTATAATCCGAGGGGGGCTTTTTCAGCATAAAAAATGTGCTGGGAAATTCGTCTTATACTCGAGTATATACAGTAATTTAACTATCAGGTGAAACTGAAAGTGAACTAAATGTCGTTGACTGAGCAATACCAAAATAATTGTGCCTAGTAAGAAAAAAAGGGGGCAACAAAACTAATAAGGGGAATGGGGGGGCTAAGTTGTGAAGAAAGACTAACCAAATTAAACTTATTTTCTCTAGAAAAAAAGGCGTCTAAGAGGAGATATGACTACCTTATATAAATACATACAGGGTCAGTATAAAGATTTGTCAAGGGAGCTTTTTGTGCCAAGAGGTTTTCAACTGACAAGAGGACATCCCTTGAGGTTAGAAGTAAAAAGATTTTACCTTAAAGAAAGAAAAGGGTTCTTCACAGTAAGGGTGGTAAATCTGTTGAATTCTCTACCAAAGGAGGTGGTGACAGAAGATTCGATAGATAACTTTAAAAGGAGACTGGATTTATTTCTAATTAAAAAAAGAATTCAGGGTTATCATGGATAATTAGAGAGACAGTATTGATCCAGGGAAAAATCCGATCGCCAGTATCTGGGGTCAGGAAGGAATTATTTTTATTTTTATTTATTTTTTCCTTTGAGACAATTGGCTAAGTCTCACTTGTTTTTTTTTCTGTTTGCCTTCTTCTGGATTAATTTATAATTAAAAATAAAATAAAGTAAAACAATTTAAATAATTGATTAATAATTAATTAGCTAATTAATTATTTAATTTGCATATTGCAGATCAGAGGAGATCTAAAAAGGTTGAACGTGATTTACTGAAAGTCTTTTTTCAACCTTAATTACTATGTAACTATATAACTATGTAACAGGCTACACTTTCATTCTTGTAGTAACAGGCTACACTTGGATTTGTATAGACACATGCTGCACTTTGGTTCTAATAAGCACAAGCTACACTTTGATTCTAATGGGCACAGGGTGCACTTTGAATCTTATAAGCACAAGCTACACCTTGTTGTTTTTTTTGGCACGGGCTACACAGGTAAGACAGTGGGAAGAGGGGAAGAGACAAGGAGGGAGTGAGAGAGAAGAGAGGGGTAGAGGAGACAAAAAGTAAGGGAGAGAGAAGGGGGTTACGAGAAGAAATGTGATGAGACATTGGGAGAGAGGAGGGGGAGAGAGGAGGGGAGAAAGAAAGGTAGAGAACGAGAAGGGAGAGAGATAGATAGAGAGAGAGAACGAGTGGAGGGAGAGAGAAAGATGGAGGGGGAGAGAGAAAGATGGAGGGGGAGAGAGGGAGGGGGGAGCAGGGGCGAGGGAGTGGGGGGATGGAGGGGACACATCCCCTTCCTCTAGATTATATAGAGAAGGGGACAAAGGAGGATTGAAAAAGTGTATTAAAAAAATTGTAGAAACAAAGGGCTGGACAGGGAAACAAGAGATTTTAAGATGCATAGAAATAATTGTAAATGGAAATGGCTGCTATCAGTAGCAGCCATGCTGCCCCCCAATGACTACCTGCTCTGCTATCTCCTTTTCAGTGAAGCGCTTGGGAGGGACATAAATAGTGTGACAGCTTCACTGAGAGCAGAACTCTGCATACCGTGTGAGTGAGGCCTGCCAAGCATGGTCAAGTGATGTGACACACAGCAGACCCGAGGAAAGCAACAGGTAGGTCTTCTATTATAAATACCCCTAATTCTGACTCCCTGCTCACTCCCTGTCTGCCCCTTTATACATAAAACTTTACCTCCCAGCTGAATCCATGTCTGACTCCATGTCTGCCCAGTCTACATAAAACTTTACCCCCTGCTCACTCCCTGTCTGCCCTTTATACTTAAAACTTTACCCCCTGCTCACTCCCTGTCTGCCACTTCTACATAAAACTTTACCCCCCTTCTGACTCCCTGTCTGCCCCTTTATACTTAAAACTTTACCCCCTGCTGACTCCTTGTCTGCCCCTTCTACATAAAACTTTAACCCCCTGCTGACTCCATGTCTGCCCCTTCTACATAAAACTTTACCCCCCTGCTGACTCCTTGTCTGCCCCTTCTACATAAAACTTTACCCCCTGCTGACTCCATGTCTGCCCCGTCTACATAAAAATGTACCCCCTGCTCACTCCCTGTCTGCCCCGTCTACATAAAAATGTACCCCCTGCTGACTCCATGTCTGCCCCTTCTACATAAAACGTTACCCTCTGCTCACTCCCTGTCTGCCCCTCCTGCATAAAACTTTACCCTCTGCTCACTCCCTGTCTGCCCCTTTATACATAAAACTTTACCCCCTGCTGAACTGCTTGTCTGCCTCTTCTACATAAAACTTTACCCCCTACTGACTCCATGTCTGCCCCGTCTACATAAAACTTTACCCCCTGCTGACTCCATGTCTGCCCCGTCTCCATAAAACTTTACCCCCTGTTGACTCCCTGTCTGCCCCTTCTACATAAAACTTTACCCCCTGCTGACTCCATGTCTGCCCCGTCTACATAAAACTTTACCCCCTGCTGACTCCCTGTCTGCCCCTTCTACATAAAACTTTACCACCCTGCTGACTCCCTGTCTGCCCCTTCTACATAAAACTTTACCCCCCTGCTGACTCCTTGTCTGCCCCTTCTACATAAAACTTTACCCCCTGCTGACTCCATGTCTGCCCCTTCTACATAAAACTTTACCCCTCTGACTCCCTTTCTGCCCCTTCTACATAAAACTTTACCCCCTGTTCACTCCCTGTCTGCCCCTTTATACATAAAACTTTACCCCCTGCTGACCTGCTTGTCTGCCCCTTTCTACTTAAAACTTTACCCCCTGCTGACTCCCTGTCTGCCCCTTCTACATAAAACCTTACCCCCTGCTCACTCCCTGTCTGCCCCTTCTACATAAAACTTTACCCCCTGCTCACTCCCTGTCTGCCCCTTCTACATAAAACGTCACCCCCTGCTGACTCCCTGTCTGCCCCTTCTACATAAAACTTTACAACCCTGCTGACTCCCTGTCTGCCCCTTCTACATAAAACCTTACCCCCTGCTCACTCCCTGTCTGCCCCTTCTACATAAAACTTTACCCCCTGCTCACTCCCTGTCTGCCCCTTCTACATAAAACCTTACCCCCTGCTGACTCCATGTCTGTCCCTTTATACTTAAAACTTCACCCCCTGCTCACTCCCTGTCTGCCCCTTTATACATAAAACTTTACCCCCTGCTGACTCCCTGTCTGCCCATTCTACATAAAACTTTACAACCCTGCTGACTCCCTGTCTGCCCCTTCTACATACAACTTTACCCCCCTGCTGACTCCTTGTCTTCCACTTCTACATAAAACTTTACCCCCCTGCTGACTCCATGTCTGCCCCTTCTACATAAAACGTTACCCCCTGCTGACTCCCTGTCTGCCCCTTCTACATAAAACTTTACCCACTGCTGACTCCATGTCTGCCCCTTCAACATAAAACGTTACCCCTTGCTGACTCCGTCTGCTCCTTCTACCTACATAAAACTTTACCCCCTGCTGACTCCCTTTCTGCCTCTTCTACATAAAACGTTACCCCCTGCTGACTCCCTGTCTGCCCCTTCTACATAAAACTTTACCCCCTGCTCACTCCCTGTCTGCCCCTTCTACATAAAACTTTACCCCCTTCTGACTCCGTCTGGAGAGAGAAAGAGGGGGGGAGAGAGAAAGAGATGAGAGAGAGAGAAAGAGATGAGAGAGAGAGAGATGGAGAAAAAGAGAGGGTAGAGAGAGGAAGAGAAAAAGAGAGGAGGCGAGAGAGAGAAATAGAGAAGGGGAGAGAGGGAAAGAGAGAAAGAGAGAGAGAGAAGGGAAGGGAAGAGAGAGATAGCAACAGGGAGAGAGACATGGATAGGGGGTGAAAGCGAGGGGGAGACTTAGAAAGAGGGGGAGAGAGAGAAAAGGAAGGGGAAGAGAGGGGAGAGAGAAGGGAGGAATAGTGAGGAAGGGAGTGGGAGAGGAAGAGAGCGAAGAGAAGGAGAGAGAAAGAGAGAAGAGAAAGAAGGGGGAGTGAGAGTGAAAAGGGAGAGAGAAAGGGGAGTGTGAGAGAGAGAAGGGGATATACATATAGTGCAGATCAATTATATACTACAAAATGTATCAAATAAACATCAGACTGGTAAGATATTACACTCACTTGTAGCTACCTCATATCTTGAGGTAGGTATAATTTGCATGAACAGTTCCTGGTGTCCGGCCTTTCTTTGTGATGTGGGACCAGTTCTTGTTTGACGTATTTATACACTTGTAGATATATTATTTGTTTAAATCTAGGTTTATTGGTATACAGTATATAATCGTAGCTACAAGTATCTTAATTGAGGTATAACCCTTGATTGTAGGTTTTATTGGGTGGAAAAGGAGCAGCCAAATCTCATTGGACAAATTGCATCCACATTTTATTAGTAAAAAAGGTAAACTTTATAAAAATGTTACTTTTAAGAGAATGCTACTTTTTGGCTGCTCATTTTCCACCCAACTTTGCATCCAAATTAAATCTCTTAACACTTTTTAATAAGATGAATATGATTTTTAAATATCAGCTCACTGAAAATGTAGCAAAATTAGTCTGGATAATTAAAACAATTTCTTGGCATTGTTCATCTTTGTATTATAAACATAAAATGTACATAGAACTACACAAATAACACAGCATTCGATGTTTCAAGAACAAACTCTTTCCACCAACTAGCCAGGAGCACTGACTCATACAGCAAACAAACAAACACGTGACTCATCATGCATCAAGAGCATCAAGTGACAGAATATGACTCAACTGTTTATTACTCTGGGCCATAAGTACGTAACTATAATATTTTGGGTGATAGAACAATTCTGAGATCATTTTAAAAATCAGTGGGATAAATAACATATAGCACAACCCTTATTTGCTCTGAGACAAAATCTTTGTTGACCAGTGTTATTATTATGTGGGTATTTAGACTATTCAAAAAATGTACAAGTGAATTTGCAATTAAAAACTATGTAGCAGCAACACACAAACACCCTACCCTCTTTAATCCAAATTTCTATTCTCTCACTCGTAATAAAACTTATGCTGCACTCCTGGGACCTGTGGGTTGGTTTATACATTATGGCATTTGAGCGGGAAACATACAGCTTTATATACTCCATGTTGCAATATTTACTTTATTAGGTTTGCTACTGGAACTACTATGTTTATTGGCTCTTACTCTCTAATTTAATTCCTTGAGTGACAAACATAAACGTAAGCTTCTACGTGAGTTTGGCTGCTGGGCCAATGTGTTAGCTCAGTAAATGTTCTCATAAAAACTTCTGTTTGGTCAAGGCAGCCTTATGGGAGTCCCCACAGAAGCCATGCAATTATGTTGGTTCACTCACACTTCTTTAATCATGTTGAGTGTCAATTTTTACTATAGTAATTTAGTTAATTAAAATGATAAAAAAGTTTAAAGGGCAGACTTAATTGAATACTGATATATTCTGATAGGCTGATATTTAATTATCCTAACTGTTCTAGTGACTCATCTGCATTTATTGTAGTTCACAGCAGGACATTGATTATGAGACTTCATTATAACAGATTATGATTTAGTCGCAGACAATAAAAGTCTGTGTATATAACAAAAAATAAAAGAAAAATGAAATATAGTAGAAAAATATGTTTCACTGTCATCCGTAACAAATTAATGCATTTTTACAAAAAAAGTTCTATATTGAAGCCATTTTATAATTTATTAATAGTGCCTTTTGGAGTAATTACAAAATGTGCAAGAGTACAGTTTTGGCAATAGGATACCAACAATCAATTGTTGAATTTCCATGGAAAATCTCAACTCCTAATTTGCTTGCCATGAACTACTCAGCACTTTCTTATATAACTGGAATTTCTTGTCCCCCACACATGTATCTTAAAACATGGTTTATAGGGTGGGATAATGAAAGTATTTGACTTACTCCATAAGCTTCTAATGACTCGTATTTTAGCCCTTCTTCCTTTGGAGTAAAAATATTGTTTATATTTATATACCGTATATATATTGAATTAATTATGATATATATATATATATATATATATATATATATATATATATATAGTTGTGCTCAAAAGTTTGCAAACCCTGGCAGAAATTTTGAAATTTTGGCATTTATTTTGAAAATATGACTAATCATGCAAAAAATATATATTTTATTGAAGTATAGTGATTATATGAAGCCATTTATAATCACATAGTTGTTTGGTTCTTTTTTAAATCATAATGATAACAGAAATCACCCAAACGGTCCTGATTAAAAGTTTACATGCCCTTGAATGTTTGCCCTTGTTACAGACACAGAAGGTCATTGATTAATAAAATTAAATGTTAATTTCCCACACCTGTGGCTTTTTAAATTGCAATTAGTGTCAGTGTATAAATAGTCAATGAGTTTGTTAGCTCTCATGTGGATGCACTGAGCAGGCTAGATACTGAGCCATGGAGATCAGAAAAGAACTGTAAAAAAACTGGGCAATGTAACTTCATAAAGATGGAAAAGGATATAAAAAGATATCCAAAGCCTTGAAAATGCCAGTCAGTACTGTTCAATCACTTATTAAGAAGTGGAAAATTTGGGGATCTCTTAACACCAAGCCAAGGTCTGGTAGACCAAGAAAGATTTCAGCCACAACTGCCAGACAAATTGTTCAGAATCCAAAGAAAAACTCACAGGTAACCTCAGGAGAAATACAGGCTGCTCTGGAAAAAGACAGTCTGGTTGTTTCAAGGAGCACAATACGACGATGCTTAAACAAAATAGAGCTGCATGGTCGAGTTGCCAGAAAGAAGCCTTTTCTGCGCCAATGCCACAAAAAACCTGGTTATATGCCCGACAAGACCTTGATACGCCTCACAGCTTCTGGCACACTCCAATTTGGAGGTCCCGCGGGACGCAAGGAATGCCGAAGGCGCTAATTGCACTGGTGGAGCTAAGTGCCGCAGGTGCTCATTCCGACGATCCGCAGGACGGATGCAAAATTACGGCCCGTACTACTTAGTACCCAGAGCACGTACATGGACAGCGGGGCTCACAAAAAGACAACTTTAATGACCAAACTGCCAAACTGGAAAGACCGGAAAAAATACACAAATATGACTCAAATTAACTTACACACTCACACACAGCACAGGGTGAGAGCCAGGGATCCTGTGAATGAGGTTGCAAGTTAATTTGAGGCAAAGTTTGCCTTTTTTCACAATCAAAAATTGCTGTAGCATAAGAATGAAATGGCGCCCGAAAAAGATGAAGGAGAAAACGAGGCCGAAGGACGTAAAAAGTGGACAAAGGACGTAAATACAAGCCCTAAGCACTAACACTTAATGCAAACCAGTAACACTTAATACAAGCCCGTAACATTTAACTCATGCCAGTAACAATTAACTCATGGCAGTAACACTTAACCCAAGGCCTACTGCCCCTAAACTACACATGCCTATAAAGTACACAGGGGCAGAGGCTCGCAATGAGCTCCGTAAGGGATCATTGCAAAGCAGGAAAGGTGCGGCTTGCCAAAAACGGCAATGAGCGGCGGTGCTCATTGCAAGACACGCGATGAGCACCGAAGGTGCTCAACGCGGTGCTCGCGATGAGTGCTGAAGGTGCTCAGAGAGGCCATAGGCTAGCAATGAGTGGCAAATAGCATTACCTGGCTTAAAATTGTATTGCCTTAATTTTTATGACGGGCAAGTCGCTAGTCAGAAATACAAGAAATGTGTTTTGCCTGCTCACTCATGTTTTCTTTAAAAATGGTACGCAAACTTTTGAGCACAACTGTATATAGTAAATAAATATTATATTTGTGTTAACATCTGAAAAACTTGTTTCCTGCTCATAATTCTGAAAAATATAGTTATTACACTGCATCCTGGGAACCTGAGCAAGGACATACAAATGTGCCCACAAAGGCTTCGCTCTTGTTTTCATTACTATTTTAAACACGGCTTCCTTTAAGCATATGCCTTCTGTATTACACAGTTTTAAGCAAAGCTCAGGAAGGCTTATACACAAGCTAGGAATCCCACCCACGTACAGCTGTTTAAGGTCACTGCCTCTCATCAGTTTGAGGTTGGTTTCTAGCTTGTGTAGTAGATTTTTTTTAGGTAGTTTACCACAACAATCATTTAATTTATAGTGGGAAAAAGAGAAATAGAAGCCCTCCACTGTACAGTAGTACAGCAAATAAATAGTACATTTGTGTTCACATTTGAACGTCTAAAAAAAGTTACAACCTGGGCAGTGACATGCAAACAAGCCCACAAAGGCTTCACTCTTTAATTCAAATCCAATGTTAAACATGGCTCCATTTAAGAATATGCCTGCTGTGTAAAACAGCTTTAAGCAAAGCCCAGGATGGATTATGCACAAGCCAGGAAACCCACCCACGCATAGACAGTCATTGTTTCAAGGTTCATGCCTCTCATCGGTGTGAGGTTGGTACCTGGCATGTGCACTAGATTTTGTGGAGTGGTAGTTTACCACAACATTAATTTAACTTAAGAGCGATATAAACACTCCACCGTTCAGTCATGAGGTAAATAAATAGTACATTTGTGTTCACACTTGAATGTCTAAAACAAGTTAAAAAAAACAGTTTCCAGCTGAGAATTCCGAGAAAAACAGTTATTACACTGCATTCTGGGAAGCTGAGAAGGGACATGCATATGTGCCCACAAATGCCTTGCTCTTCAATCCATAAACCGTTTTAAACATTAGTTCCTTTAAGCTTATGCCCACTGCATTACACAGCTTTTATGCAAAGCCAAGGTTGGATTATACACAAGCTGGGTATCCTATCCACATACAGCCGTTTCAAGGTTACTGCCAATCATCAGCGTAGGTATATATAGTATATATGAATACTAATAAGATATATATTGGCAGAGATGTAACGAGTGGATGAGAAGCTACTTTGTGGTCAATAATAGGCATATGACCTCGGTGGGTCCACAATACCCTTTAAGAGTATGTGACTCTATTTCTTCTATCTATTGCAGGGCTCTTACTCAGATTTGGGTTATCTCTTAGAGAACCTTCCAGGAAGGAGGACCCACCGAGTTCATAGGCCTATCCTTCCATGCTATCTCTTTTTATTAGATTATATATTTGATTTATGTGGTTTGGAAAGATTGATGTGGAGGGCGTGAAATAAGTTGGCAATTTTTAGCTACTCCTTACACTGTATTGATGATAGTATGTACCAAACTAACAGTATTAGCAGCTGTGTAAGCCATGATCATAAAACATTTGTGGGTAAAATCTGAATTTTTGAAGACTTGTGGCAGGAATCAAGGGCCTTTAATAATATGCTAATATGCAAATTGACACCACACTCCTGCCTCTTACTAGTCCAGAAGCAGACACCTTTCATCATGATAACACTTCTCTCATACACACAAGGGAGGGGGTTGAGGATAGGGGGGAGGTTGAGGATGAGGAGGGGGGTTAAGGATGAGGAGGGGGTTGAGGATGAGGAGGGAGGTTGAGGAGGGGGGTTGAGGAAGGAGGATGAGGATGTGGGTGATGAGGGTGTTGAGAGGGGGTTTGAGGAGGAAGTTTGAGGATGGGGGTTGAGGAGGAAGGATGAGGAGGGAGGTTGAGGAGGGGGTTGAGGATGAGGAGGGAGGTTGAGGATGAGGAGGGGGGTTAAGGATGAGGAGGGGGGTTAAGGATGAGGAGGGGGTTGAGGATGAGGAGGGAGGTTGAGGAGGGGGGTTGAGGAAGGGGTTGAGGAAGGAGGATGAGGATGGGGGTGTTGAGGAGGGGGGTGGAGGAGGGGGTTTGAGGAGGGGGTTAAGGAAGGGGGGTTAAGGAGGGAGGATGAGGAGGAAGGTTGAGGAGGGGGTTGAGGGTGAGGAGGGAGGTTGAGGATTTTGCTTCAAAGTTCTTTACTTGAAATTTATTTTTTTCCCCTGAAATTTCCTTCTTAAAATGAGGTGCGTGTTATACGCCTGTGCGTGTTATACGCCGATAAATACAGTAATTTGGTGATAATTATGGAGAGAGGAGGGGAGAGGAGAGGTGGCGAGGAGAGAGAGTAGAGAGAGGTGGCCCTGGGGTGTGATGGAGGAGAGGAGAAGGAGGAGGTGAGGAGTAATGGAGGAGACGAGGAGGAGGAGATTGGCAGAGTGGAGGAGGTGGAAGAGGAGGAGGAGGGTAGTGGAGTGGAGGAGGTGGAGGAGGATGCGGAGAGTGGAAGAGTGAAGGAGGTAGAGCAGGAGGAGGAAAGTGAAGAGGTGGAGGAGGTGGAGGAGGAGAGTGGAGGAGAGCAGGTGGGTGATAGGCACTCACACTTCAGGGTCAGAGGGGGAGGGGCCTGTACCTAGGGGCCTGGGAGAGGGGTGGTAGTTCAGGAGAGGGACACGTCTCAGTGGCGGACAAGGATGCAAAGGATCCACATCCACAGTCAGAAGGGCAAGAGGCTGGGGACCCCGAAGTACACACACTTGGGGGGGGGGATTAGGACGGGGACTAAAGCCCAGGCATGGAAGGAAGTAGCATCCACATTAACAGCAGTGGGCACAGCAGAAAGGGATGTGAGGTCTGTGAAGCACCGCTTTGATGACGTCCGAGCCAAGGTGAAAAGGATGATGGCCAAGGAGGCCGGTCAAGTTGCAGCACCAAGTGGTGGCCCCAAAGTGACAGTCAGATACAATGAGTGGGAGAGGGTCGCCAAGGACTTACTGAGCCAGGTGCCCAATGCTGGAGCTTCAGGCCTTGTGGACCAGCAGGATCCAGCTTCCATGTCAGGTGAATATCACATACACCAACATGCCACCACATGTACAGCACACACATGTGCATGATGATCAACAAGGACACTGACATGTCAGCTCTATGAGAAGGTAACAACAGTTGGTGTGATTATTCGCAAATGGAAGAAACACAAAATAGCTGCCATTCTCCCTTGGTCTGATGCTCCATGCAAGATTTCACCTCGTAGGGTTTCAATGATCATGAGAATGGTGAGAAATCAGTCCAGAACTACACAGGAGGATCTTGTTAATGATCTCAAGGCAGCAGGGACCATAGTCACCAAGAAAACAATTGGTAACACACCACGACGTGAAGAACTGAAATGCTGCAGGGCCTGCAAGGTCCCCCTGCTCAAGAAAGCACAAGTACAGCCTGGCTGAAGTTTGCCAATGAACATCTGAATGATTCAGAGGAGACCTGAGTGAAAGTGTTGTGGTCAGATGAGACCAAAATCAAGGTCTTTGGCATCCACTCAACTCGCCATGTTTGGAAGAGGAGGAATGCTGCCTATAAGCCCAAGAACACCATCCCCACCGTCAAACATGTAGGTGGAAACATTATGCTTTGGGGTGTTTTTCTGCTAAGGGGACAGGACAACTGCACCGCATCAAATGGACAATGAACGGGGCCATGTACCATTAAAATCTTGGGCGTGAACCTCCTTCCCTGAGCCATGAAATTGAAAATGGGTCGTGGATGGGTATTCCAGCATGACAATGACAAAGCACATAGCCAAGGCAACAAGGGAGTGGCTCAAGAAAAAGCACATTAAGGTCCTGGAGTGGCCTCGCCAGTCTCCAGACGTTAATCCCAAAGTAAATCTAGGGAGGGAGCTGATGGTTCGAATGCCAAACATCAGCCTCGAAACCTTAATGACTTGGAGAGAATCTACAAAGAGGAGTGGGACAAAATCCCTCCTGAGATGTGTGCAAACCTGGTGGCCAACTACAAGAAACGTCTGACCTGTGATTGCCAACAAGGGTTTTGCCACCAAGTACTAAGTCTAAGGGGTCAAATACTTATTTCCCTCACGGACCTGCAAATTAATTTATAGCTTTTTTGACATGCGTTCTTCTTGTTGTTTTTTTGTTTTGTTATTCTGTCTCTCAATGTCAAAATACACCTACCATTAAAATTATAGACTGATCATTTCTTTGTCAGTGGACAAATGTTCAATTCAGCAGGGGGTTAAATACGTTTTCCCCCCACTGTATACCTTTCTTTTCTCTTTTTCAGCTTCCAGGACGTCTGGTTTCAGTGGTGAGCCAGAGGCGGTAGTCAGCTCCATGGGAGCAGGACGTCGGGGACCGAGCCACCATCCAGCAGGTGCAGGGGAGGAGGAAAGGAGAGGAGCCGAGGGCCTTGGTTCCGAGGAGGAGGAGGACATCATCTGGCCAGTGGGGTCACCAGCCGCACCGGTGGCAGTGCGGTCACCAGAGCCCCACCTCCTTCTCCCCCCAACAGTGCGTTGGACTGGCCACCACTACCACCACCACTTGGCAACCACCACCGCCACCTCCTAACCCATCAAAGCCCCCCACGGACCTCCACCACCACCATTACCAAGCCAAGCTGCTCAGGGGGAGATGCTGGCAGTCATGAACCAGATACTGGACTGACTTCAGTTGATCAAGGCCAGCATTTCCTCAAATCATAAGCAGCCGGGCCAGGTGCAATAGGGAGAAGAGGAGGCACCATCTGATGACGTCTTACCTTGACCAGAGTGCAATCCAGCAAATGACTGCAGATGTCATGTGGCATGCCCTGGTCCCCAGCCCCACCTCCTCCACCCTGTAGGCATCCCCTACGCACCCGCAGTCCCGGCCACTCTTCTCCTTCCCCCATGCATACACCACCAACAACGCCACTGCTGCTGCCCCTGGCTCCTGGGGGAATGCCTTGCTGCCTCCCCACCCCCACCCCGCCAGCACCACCATGGAGATGGCTACCAGCCACGGGGGACTGGGGCTTTGATGCATGGCCGAAGAGGATGTAGGGTCTGCACATATTTGTTTGTATTCTCAACAGCACTCCTCAGTGACAATCTATTGTTCTAAATGTTAACGTAACCTAGCCTGACTACAGAGTATAGGATCATGGCCTATGTGAGGGTGATATTTAGTACGCAGATGCTACCTTCCATCCCGTCCATGATCCTCTTCTCTGTGGACATGTAGGGTTCTGTTTATCATTTAACCAATTGATGATCGCTGAGGAATGCTGTTGAGAAGAGAGCCTGCAGTCCCTATATTTTTTTAAGGCCTTTTTTACATGTGTTATTTCTTTATTTTTTTTGTTTTTGTTTTAGGCACAATTCAGGACCATGAAGGCATTTCTGCATCTGCAAGCATTGTCAAAGAAATTAAGTAACTGTAAGATATTTCCAGTGCCTCTCAGTTAGACATTCCTTCAATTACAGCCCCCCTTAACATGTAGCTCCCACAATATTAACGCTATAATACATCAAGATATCTAAGACATGATAGTTGTTATCTTAAATGTAGACTAAAAATGCTATGGCAGTGGACTTGCAAAGTGTCACAATGGCATGTTAATGAAAGCCAGCATTAATACATGCACTAGTGAAGCATGTGATCCTGACCACAATATCAGTCTGAGAGCAGATCCTTGGGTCTGATGTAAGTAACAGTGAATCTGGCTGTTGATCTTTGTGTCCTCTCCATAGTAATGGGTATTTTTCCCTGTTTTACTGATATCATGAGTATCCCTTAACATGTGCTATCACCTATATAAGCTGATGGATGTGATATCAATGTTGATTAAGAATATCAGATGGAGAAGCTGATAGTATCCTGAGAACTAGCTAATGGTTAGTAATGCTTGCAGATGGAAATCAGGTGCGTTGGTATATTGTTACAGTTGCAGTATCTAGCACTGTACTGTACATGCATGTTTGTTGTGTTAACCTCTGTCTTTTTTTTTTACTTTCTTTTTTCAGCTTATTGTTTTAGGAACACACAGTGTGAAACTGGTTGGGTTGAGAGAGTCCAGATGTTTATGCGTCTGTTTAATTGAGCAGATGCTAACCAAAAGTAAGTGATATGCGCATTACTGATTACTTTGATTAAATGGAGGGATTTCTGATGATACTTTTTTTCATCAGATTCCAGTTGCAGTGGTCTAGTGACCACATGCGACCCTGGTAGGTGCTATGCATCATGCTTATTCTAGACTATCACATTGCCCCCTGTAGGTATCCCCTTTTTACCACAGATCTCTTACTCTCCCAGGATCCGCCCACACCCATGATATTAATGCACAGTCTTGTACATTTCTGATTGTACTTTGTGTATGAAATAAACTTTGTTATACCATTCTGTAAACTAATAAACCCTAGTTACTATTAAATAGATTAAACATATAATAATAATAATATTAATATATATATATATATATATATATATATATATATATATATATATATATATATATATAGGGTTTATACACATGACAGGTCCAATTTGTGATACTGTGGAGTATCAACATTCCCCTGAAGGCCTGATAGAAATATGACAGGTGATATTGTGAATTGATTCATAGCAAAACACTTGATGGGATTTCACCAAATGATAATGGGTAACATCTTGACACATGGCCACCAGCAATGGTGTGGGACTTTCCAGGATGGGCATAGCAGAGATTGTGCCTGATGGAGGTGAGTTGGCTGTCGCTCCACGTGCCTCTGCACAGCCTCCATGTGTGTTTGTGGCCCTGCCCGATGGGTTAGAGTCAATTAGTATGTTCTCCTTGTCCTATTCTGGATCGCTACCTTGTGGTGGTGAAGGGGCTTTTATACCTCAATGAAGCTGTGAGCTATATCATGTAGGGTCACTCTAGATGGGCAGGTCATAGCAGAGAGGTCAGATAAATCACTGTCCACTGGAGAAGGAACTGGAAACCCACTCCAGTATCTATGCCATGCAAACCTTGTGGATAAGCACAGAAAGAGACATAGCTATGTGTGTTGCAGTCCATAGGGTCACAGAGACTGAACAACTGGCCAACCAAAAATAATATGTTCATCTGGTACTCATGTGGCGGTGTAATATGGCCACTATTTAGTTTCCCAATATAGATTTGATGAGCGAGATGTATATAATATTATCTTTGTATTTTTAGGGTCCACATTAGAGCCTCTGTGAGTGAGAAAGAGATAATATGGCAGGCAGTTTCGTGTTTTTGTGTTGCAATTTAATCAAGTAGTGTCTCTTTAATTGCTTTCAGCATCTTGCAGCCACACTTTTCCAACATATGAGAAAATAAAATATTTTTTTAAAGGCCTATTTGTTCCTCGGGAATTGTTGTGCAATGAATTCTATTGCCTTCCATTGTTTTCTCCATATTTTAAAGTCAATTAGTGTGATTTAATTGTGCTTTGCAGTGTTACAAACTAGTCTGTAAACCCTTTGTGGTTCCTATTTGGAACCCTTAATATTTTTGGCTACATTTGCCTTTGCGGCTTTGAAAAATATTGCTGCCTTGAAAGATCAAAGGCTTAGATGGGTTGGAAGTTACGATTTTGGCTACTGCAGTGATTTTCAGCTTGTAACCCGTAGATCATTTGCGGCTCGCTAAAAGATGCCATTTGAATAGCAAATTGGTTTACGGGCTACTGTACGGGCTACAGTAATCAACAAGTGCTCAATTGAATACGGGCCCAAAATAGTAACATACACAGTTTCATATTTCCAGGTAAAAGGTAATAAATATTTTTTTTTCACTTAAAAATGTTTAATTTTAAAGTGTAGTTCTTCAAAAGAGGACATTTTAAAAATATGGCCACCTGGTCTTTTTTAACTCAACACTAGCTTTTTTTCTAAGGCTATGGACAAGTTCCAGTCTGTGGTAAGAGTGAAATACTAACACACAGTATATTGCTACATGTCTGTATTTACAAAAGATCCCAGCAGCCAGTAATACTGTTAATGTATTAGCCACCAAAGAGCCTGCCTGACCAAAAAATACATTCATATCCATCTGGGCAAGTCATATACGTTTTTCCTCTCTATTCTAGTTTCAACATATTACGATTTGTTTTATATTTAATTCTAGTCTTCTCATATTGTTCACAAACTCTATGCTATTTATAATACATTAAGTCACAGCCCATAATCCTCTATCTTCAATAAATTCCCATCATGGAATAAAACCAGAATATACTTCTATTTAAATAAAGCTTTGGAATCAATACTAGTCACATAAGTGTGTTTAAAATTCTGTCCCCTAGTACAGATTGAATTTAATCAATGACACAATTTATCAGAGACACTAAATTACATGAAACTTGGATTCCTATAATAATTTATCGCAAACACATTTTAATGATGTGTTGGAGCAACTGAAATATTGCAAACCACAAGAACATTGAACCAGGCTATAAAATGATCTCCCAAGTCATAAAATCACAAATATCTCATTTCTATTTTGCATTCATTGTAAAGAATTTCCCAGGATCCATAAATTCAAAGACTCAACAGTTTCCACATAAAAAAACTTGCTGTATGAAGTTTCCAATCAGAAGCATACTGTCAGAGAAAGACAAAACAATAATATATACTATCATAAGCATGCTATATAATTGTTTTTCTTATTAATGAGGAATATGAATCACGTTTTGTTCTACAGAGTTGGCATGCTACATCAGATTGTTATTTTTCTAGCTTGTACTGTTGGATTACTTATATTTTTGTCGCACCCCATCATTTGTACAAGTTGTTTCAATATTTAAGAAATGTCTCCAAGCAATGACTACCAATCGATAATTAGGCAGTTTTATTTGTTATTTGATTTAAGATTGGGAAAAGTAGGGAACACAAGTATCTGATGTTTCAAAAACAGAGGTGTATGTCATGGGTAGAAATAATGTGCAATTAGAGGAATATTTGGATATGGAGGTCTGTTGAGGGCTTTGTAGGTGAGGGTCAGTACATTTAAATACATTTTAAAGTGTATTGGAAGCAATTTAGTTTGCCTACACAGTTTTAATAAACTACATAAAAAAACATATGGATACTCACTAAAGTCATATAATGGAACTGATAACCATCTGCAAAATCTAATTACAAGAAAAGCATATCTAATCCATATACTTGAATGAATATTATTAGATGAGAGGCAAACAATTACACCGTTAAGGAGAATCAGAAAACAATATATGAGGCATGGAGCACATTACATATCTTGTTTACCCACCATATGTGTTTATTTGATTTTATATATATAATATATATATATATATATATATATATATATATATATATTTATAAATATATATATATATATATATATATATATATATATATTGTGATAACGCTGCTGTCACACTCAGGGTTCGTGCCCTTGTATCCGGCACCACAATGGAGTACTCAGGAGCCCTTTTTAAAATATCAGCAGTATTTTTTCGAGTGCAGCAAAACAACATAAATGGTGCAAAACAAAATCTAATAGAAGCACTGACTTTACTCTTGGCTGTAGTTCCCTCACTATGCAAGATAAAGTCCACACAAAACAAAAGTCCAAACAAAAGTTTGCTGGATATCAAGTCTCCCTTGTAGCAGGGGATTTCCACAGCAGGCTCTGGCGTCCTCTGTCCAGCTCAGACTGAGCTCTCTCTCTCAGCTAGGTGCTAATCAGACCTTTAAAGGTGGAACCCAGCTGGGCCTGCTTGATTAGCCTGCTGTGTTAACCCTTTCTTCCCTTAGTGGACACAGGGCTCTGCTCAGTCTCTCTCCCACGTATACTCGATCAATGATTCTGTTACATATCCCCCTCCCCAACTCGACACCAACGCTGTGAGGCAGTGTACACGGGATAGGGCATCTGCATTGCCATGAAGGCTGCCAGCTCTATGAAGAACACGGAAGTCGAAGGGTTGGAGGGACAGGAACCATCTCGTCATGCGGCTATTTTTCTTCTTGTTCTGGTGCATCCACTGTAAAGGGGCATGGTCTGAAACCAAGATGAACCTTCTTCCCAATAGGTAATACCAGAGAGCTTTAGTGGCCCATTTTATGGCCAGGCATTCTTGCTCTACCACAGAATATTTCTATTCCTGTGGCATCAAATTGCGGCTAAGGAACAAGACGGGATTCACCTCCTATGACAATACGGCCCCCAGTCATACTCCTGAAGCATGTTTGTAGGCTAAATTATTTTTCAAAATCAGGGGCTATTAAGACAGGGCCTTGACACAGTGTAGTCTTTAGGTCTTCGAAAGCTTCCTCAGTGGCCTTGTTCCACTTGACTACGTCAGGGGCCTTATTCTTAGTGAGTTCTGTCAGCGGGGTGGCTCTTGTTGAGAAATGTGGGATAAACCTCCTGTAATAGACCACGGTTCCCAGAAAGGCCCTTACTTGCTTCTTTCTCATAGGGCAGGGCCAGTTTTGATTGCTTCCACTTTGTTGAGCTGCGGCTTGACCATTCCTCGTCCAACAGTGTAACCCAGATATTTGGCTTCACTAAGTCCAATGGCACATTTCTCAGGGTTTACTGTAAGGTTTACCCGTCTTAGGGTTTCTAATACAGACTCCACCTTTGGAAGATGTGTCTCCCAATCTGTGGTATAGATTACTATGTCATCAAATATGCAGCAGCATATTTCGAATGTTCATGTAATAACCTGTCCACTAGTCTCTGGAAGGTGGCTGGAGCTCCATGGAGTTTCATCCTTACCCTGATCCCAGGCTTAGTGATGACGTTGTGGTAAATATCGGTGGTGCGACCTGGTTCTGCAGAGAAGACATCCCTGTTTAGTTTTACAACCTTGTAAGTTTCCTCCTTCTGTTCAGGGGACAGATCCTGTGACACAAATGCTTCTACTTGCATTGCCTCTGTGCTCGAAATAGTTTCTCCGACATCATCCAACTCTTCATCAAGACAAGCAATATTCACCTCTACTATCTGCTCTCTTCAAGGCTTTAGCAGGTTTACGTGGTATATTTGCTCTGTTCTTCGTCTCTCTGGTTGCCTCACTTTATAATCCACATCTCCTATGGCCGCAATAATTTCGTATGGGCCTTGCCATCTGGCAAGTAGTTTGCTTTCGGCCGTGGGTACTAGAACTAGTACTCTGTCTCACGGTTGGAACTTCCTCACCTGTGCTGTGCGGTTGTACTATGTTTGCTGATATTGTTGGGCTTTTTCCATGTGCTCTCGTACCAGGGGGCCAACTTGGGAGATTCTTTCTCTCATTTTCCTCATATACTCTGGGATATTCTCACCAGGCACCGTTTGTTCTTCCCATTGTTCTCGCAGTATGTCCAGTATTCCTCTGGG
The DNA here is from genome assembly GCA_027410445.1 of Discoglossus pictus. Classification (NCBI taxonomy): domain Eukaryota; kingdom Metazoa; phylum Chordata; class Amphibia; order Anura; family Alytidae; genus Discoglossus; species Discoglossus pictus. The sequence goes on along the minus strand of CM050166.1, from coordinate 95,971,393 downwards.
ATGGCGACCATAGAGGAGTTAGAAAGGGGAACCCTGTGGAGGCTTGCGGGACCTCTCTGACTGCAAAGAGCAAATAGGGTAGAAGTAAGTCCCAATCTTTCCCGTCTCTGGCTACAACCTTTGTGAGCATGTTCTTAGAGGTTTTATTAAACCGCTCGACCAATCCATCCGTCTGAGGATGATAAACCGAGGTTCTTAGTGTTTTTACCTGTAGGAGCTTGCACATTTCTTTCATCAATCTAGACACAAAGGGTGTCCCTTGGTCAGTCAAGATTTCCTTGGGTATCCCCACCCTTGAATACAGCTGTATGAGCTCTTTAGCTATATTTTTAGAGGTTGCTGTGCGTAGTGGTATTGTTTCTGGATATCTTTTGGTATAGTCCAGTATTACCAGTATGAACTGGTGTCCTCTGGCTGATTTTTTGAGAGGGCCAACCAGGTCCATTGCAATCCTCTCAAAAGGCCCTTCGATTATGGGCAAGGGTATCAATGGGGCCCGTAGGTTAGGTCGAGGGGCAGTTATCTGGCATTCTGGGCAGGATGCACAATACTGGGCTACATCAGCATGTATACCAGGCCAGAAAAATCGTTTCAGGATTCTTCACAGTGTTTTATCTTTTCCAAGGTGTCCCCCAAGGAGGTTACGATGAGCTAGGTCAAGGACTTTCCTTCTATGTGCTTTAGGGACTAGGAGCTGCTCCAGTGTCTCTGTCTCTGAGGGAACAATTCTGTACAACAGATCAATTCGTAAAATGAAATATGGTCCCTGTCTCCTTTGCCTGTCAGGCACAGGTACATCGTTTACTTCCGATAGTTCATTTCGGACATTTTGCAAAATTTGGTCCGAAGCCTGGTCACGTGCAAAATTATTATTGTCCTGGAAGCACTGCTGTGGAGTCAGCTCTTCCTCTGCAGGTTCTTCTGTTTCCTCCTCTCTTTCATCATTATGAGCTGTAGGACCCGTTCTGTGTGCCCCTCGCCTTTACTTATCTCGGCTTGCGGCTAAAGCTTCTTCAAAAGCTTTCTTTCGTATTTCCGTGCCCATCCTTTTTGTTCTTCGCCTCTTCCGCTTTGTTTTTCGGCCTCTCCTGGGTCTGGAGAATAAGTCATCCTCTAAGCATGATAGATGTGGACATACGGAATTGTTAGCAGTTTGGACACTCTCCACAGGTTATTTTCTGCTTTCCCATTGGACAGTAGGAAGAAGATCTTTGAAGTGGGGAACGTCTCTGCTTAGTACTACCGGATAAGGCAGGGTAGCTACGACGGGTGCAGTGATTACCATCTTCCTCCCCTGTATCTCCAGTGTTGCAGTGCTGGTAGAGTAGAGATTGACGATACCATGTACAGATTTTATGCCCACTCGTCTTGAGGTTTTTATTTCACTGTGACTTATGAGTTTTCCTGAGAAAAGAGTCACAGCACTACCTGAGTCTATTACGGGTGTCGTTTCTTTACCGTTAACTTTTATGGGTTTGGTAAACTGATGAGCATTTTCTGTCACTCCCACCAAGTTAATTAGGTTACAGTGGTATGGACTTTCCCCCATGTTGCATTGCATGGGTTCCTCTTTACTTGGATAGTAAGCCGCTATGTGTCCTGGTTCTCCGCAAAAAAAACACGTCCCCTTGCTTGCGGGGCTGCCTCTTTGCCAGGGTTCTTCAGGAATCCCTTTTTCTGCTTTGTTTTGAATCAGACTTTTTTCACTTCCGGGTACAGGTGTCTTTGTCCGGTTCCTGACCTTCTCATCCAGTTAGAGGTTTGAGCATTTGGGTGATTAGGCCGCCTTTAAATACTGTAGGTCTCCACTTTTAAAGGACAGGAAAATTCATGGCCAAAAAACTTTGTGCCAACTAAATAAATCCATCTGGATTCTCCGGCTCATTTTGTCCCACTCATTCTCTTAAGCCTGGGGGTAGTCTCCTCAAATAGTGATCCATTACCAGTAGTTCCATAATTATCCCTGGTCCATTAGTTTCAGGGCTTAGCCATCTTTGGGCTAATTGCAGCAATTCAAACATTTGAGCGCAAGGGTTCTTGTTCTCCACAAACTTCCATGTGTGGAATTTCTGTGCCCTAACGCTTCTGGTAACTCCTGCTCTGGCCAGGATCTCGGCTTTTAGGCACAAATACGGAGCAACTATACTGGCCCAGTGTCTTTGGGGCCACGCTTCTCTGACAGCAATTCTTTCAAAAGTTAGGAGAAATGCTTCCACGTCTTCATCTGGGTTCATTTTCTGTAGAAATCAATTTGGGTTGATGTTTCCACTGGTTTCCGGCATCGGGTAGGTTTTGCAGGTATCAGGTGCTGTAGCTGGGCAAGCAAGATTTGTTTTGTTTCCCGCTGCAGCTTTCGGTCTTCTGCATCTTGGGCCTGTTGTTCAGCCAGGACTTGTGCTGCCTGGGCCTGCTGTCTTAGTAACTGCTGAGTAGTCTCCTGCTGGCATGCAGTGGTTTGTATTAGGGCCTTTACTAGTTCCCCCATTGTTTAGATCCCACCATTGCCACCATATGTGATAACACTGCTGTCACACTTAGGGTTCGTGCCATTGTATCCGGCACCACAATGGAGTACTCCGGAGCCCTTTTTAAAATATCAGCAGTATTTATTTGAGTGCAGCAAAAAAACATAAATGGTGCAAAACAAAATCCTAGCTTCTAATAGAAGCACTGACTTTACTCTTGGCTGTAGTTCCCTCACTATGCAAGATAAAGTCCACACAAAACAAAAGTCCAAACAAAAGCTTGCTGGATGTCAAGTCTCCCTTGTAGCAGGGGATTTCCACTGCAGGCTCTCGAGTCCTCTGTCCAGCTCAGACTGAGCTCTCTCTCCCTCAGCTGGGTGCTAATCAGATCTTTAAAGGTGGAACCCAGCTGGGCCTGCTTGATTAGCCTGCTGTGTTAACCCTTTCTTCCCTTAGTGGACACAGGGCTCTGCTCAGTCTCTCTCCCACATATACTCCATCAATGATTCTGTTACAATATATATATATATATATATATATATATATATATATTAAATAAATAGTACATTTGTGTTCACATTTGAATGTCTAAAATAGGTTAAAACACTTATTTCGCATTCAGAGTTCAAAGAAATACAGTTATTGCACTGAATTCTGGGAACCTGGGGAGGGACATGAAGGCTTTGCTCTTTAATCCAATACCACCACCACCTTGGCCCAACCACACCACTGCCCATTCTGCAACACCCTCCAGCCAGGCCCCTGACCCTCCCAACTCACACACTACCACCTCCTGACTAGGCCATGCCCAGGGGCCTCCATCCCCAACATCAGGCCAGGCTGCTCAGGCGAAGATGCTGTCCCTCATGTGGCAGCAGTTAAAGTGTCTTCGGGGCATCTCCGCCAATCATGCGGAGGTAATGCGCAGCCTGGCAAGGCGCAAAAAGGCAGGAGAGAAGGCACCACCTAATAACTGAGTCGTACCTGGCTAAGCTGTTCAGAATTGGGGTTGACCAGAGCGTTTTCCAGGGAGTTACCGTAGAAGTCATGCAACGCACTCTGGTCCCCAGCCTAGCCTCCTCCACCACGTAGGCATCCCCGAGTCACCCCAGCCCTGCCCCTCCTCTCACCATGCCTCCTCCAATGCAGGTGTCCCTGCCTCCTGGGGGGTTGCCACCCCCTGCTCCACCCCACCACCACCAAGGAGAAGGTCACAGTGGATTTGGGCCCTGTGCCTGGCTACATAGTCTTGGATCATGGCCTATGGGATGGTGATATTTTGTATGCTGATGGCTACCACCCATCACATGGTCCTTGATCCTCTTCTCTGTGGACATGTAGGGTTCTGTTGAACATGTCACCAATTGATGATTAACTGAGGAATGCTGTTGAGAAGAGATGCTGCAGTCCCATTATGTTTTTAAGGGCTTATTTTGTAGGTTTTATGTAGGTTTTTTTGTTTGTTTTTTGGTACAATTCATGTCCATGAAGGCATTGTAATGGTACCCCCACACATATAAGGGGGTGCCAAGGCCGTTTTAGTTGATCTGCCCGTCCAGTGATATAGGGACAGCTACTGCAGGACACCCATTCCCCCAAACTGGATCCAAGGGGAAAATGCTCCAAGCCTGGAACTGGAACCTCACGAATAGCTGCTAGCAGCTGAACAGGAAAAGCACCCCAAGATGCTTACACTCCTGGCAGTCAGTCTGTAACAGCATACCATGAATCCCCCCAAGAACGAGACATAAGCTCTGTGTTTGAGGGTCAAGCAGTCAACTCTCTTCTTTATTAATTACAAGACATGTTAAACCATTTCAAATACACAGTAGAGGGAGGGGCTACCTGAGGTCAGCCCCTAATGGCCTCTGGCCAATCACATAGCATCACACCGTGGGAAACATGAGACTCCTCCCAGGTCCACCCACTAGGTGTGGCTGCCTGGACCTGTGGGGGCAAACCTGTAGACCCCATGGGGTTATGGAGCCTGTATGTCTAGAAACTCTCTTTGTTCTGCTATCTCCCCTGTTGTGCATGTAGATAACCTTTGCTCTCAACCATCTGGCCTTAGTGACTCACCACTCATATCATAGATGGGGGGTGGTCAGAATCTGTAACACATTTCTACACATTATTCATAACTTTAAAAGTATGCATCACATTCACATAAACTTACATTTTCAGAATCAGCATACTCCAAATATAAACATATGTCCAAATCATATAAATTGGTCCAGTGGTTCAAAAGATAGATCATAGTCCTTTCTGACCAAATGAAGCATGGCTTCCATGTCTTTGTAGGGGGAAAATCAAGCGTATCAATCATGGGCCGTAATCAAAAGGTAGAATTCGGGCAACCAGGCTCCTCCAATTCGCAGTGACGAGACTGATCTCGTCACAGGCATCTTCTGCATCTGCAAGCATTGTGAAGGAAATGTATGAGATGTAAGATTTTCACAGTGCCTCTCAGGTAGACATTCCCTTAATGACAGCCCTCTTAACATGTAGCTCCCACAATCCTAAAGCTATCATATGGCCAGATATCGAAGACATGATTGTTGTTAGCTTAAATGTAGACTAATACCGCTATGGCGGTAGACTTGCAAGGTCTCACAATGGCATGTTAATGACAGCCAGCATTGATATATGCACTAGTGAAGCATGTGACCCTGACCTCAATATCAGTCTGAGAACAGATCCTTGGGTCTGATGTAACTAACAATTAATCTGGCTGCTGACTTTGTGTCTTCTCTGTATTAATGGGTATTTTCCCATAATGCTGATTATCCAGAGACCTAGCTAATAGTTAGTAATGCTTGCAGATGGGAATCAGGTGAGTTGGTATATTGTTACAGTTACAGTATTTAGCACTGTACTGTACATGCATGTTGATTAGTTTATTTTATCCCCCGCCAACTATTTTTAACTAACCTTTTTTTCAGATTTTTTTTTGTCACCACACTGTATGTGTGAAACTGGATTGGATTAAACAATCCAGAGGTTGAATCATCCGTTTCATTGAGCAGATCTAGACAAGTTGTAAGTGCTATGCGCATTAATGGTTTCTTCAATTAAATGGAGTGATTTCTGATGATACTTTTTTCATCAGATTATGGTTGCAGTGGTGTAGTGACCACATGCGACCCTGGTAGGTGCTATGCATCATGCTTATTTTAGACTATGACATCACCCCCTGTAGGTATCCCCTTTTTTCCCACAAGCCTCCTGCTCTCCCGGGATCCGCTCACACCACACCCATGATATTAATGCAGTCTTGAACATTGCTGATTGTGGTCTGTGTATGAAATAAAGCTTTGTTATACCATTCTCACCATGTCAGTGTGTTATTTTTTAAATGCCTATATTTTAGTGGGGGATTATTGTGCAAGTAATTGTAATGCCTTTCCATGCTTTCCCCATATTTTAAAGTACATTGGTGTGTTTATATCGTCATTTACAGTGTAGAGACCTTGTCTGTAAAACCTTTGCGGGTCCTATTTGGAGGCCATAATATTTTTGCTTCCATTTGTGGGTTACGGCTTGAACACCAGGGTGTCTTTGGGAACTCATAGCAATTTAATATAGATTTTCAAGCATAACAGTTACCTGCTTGACAGATCAAAGGTTTTGCAGCAACGGGGTTCATATTTCAACAGCCTGTAGGGTAGCTTTAAGAGGCCAATTTAATAGCTGTAAGTCTTGCAGGCTCTGTCACGGGCTACGGTTTTACACTTTGGGGGAATTTAATGGGGCTGCATGTCTAACATAGCATAAGCTGTCATGTTTTCTTTATTTAGTTTACTACTGCTTATTTTAAAGAATAAGAAAACTAAAAATTTCTGCTCTTGATTCCCAAATTAACATCTTTTTTTTCTTGACATGTTGCTGCTAATACAAATCTTTAAATGCATTAAGTTGTACTTTACACAAAGCAGTTGGTTCATTTTACATTTTAGATTGTTTTTGTTATTTTAATTGTTACAAAGTAAAAAATTTGATAAATGTTTTAACACAATAGCTCCTTCTCACTCAAAATGCCTTGTTAAAGCTGTCTAAATTCTGTTAGCTTTTGTGTAACAAAACAAACAGATTAATATTCAATAAACTGCTGCTATATCTGCTCTTGTTTTGTTAGATGCTGGTTTATGGATGGTTTGAAGTAACCACAAGATGCAGGTGCAATGAGATTCTTTAAATAATCTATACTACTGTGATTCACTGTCCTAGTTTAGTAGTGAACTAGTCCTAGGTTGTGATCATGGCAGGGAAGGGTTATGTCGGTGTCATAGTGGTAGAGAAGTGTAAAAGGAACCTGATGGTGTAGTATACAGTAGTTAAAATGTATTTGATGAATCAAAAGATAAAAAACAGTTTCACTCACATGTAGTGACCTCAAACAAATATGAGGTATGTTAACAATATATGGACACAAATCCCAGTGCACATATAATAATGTATCTTCTCCTAGATATCCCCAATAGTGAAGGAATGCTTCTTAGTAGCCAAAGCGTAGGAACAATATCTATAGTGAGCCATAAAAGCCAACCTCTTGATCTAGGTCCTTTATATCAGGAAAGCTCAGATCAACAAAATCCCCTCTAGGTGTAAAAGACCCATACTCTAAGGGCTGTATGGCCCTAATAGTATAGGCTTTTGTAGATAGGGTAGTCACTAAGTTTCACCATAAATATCACCTCTATATGTACAGGGATATATCTAGAATGCACCTCTCTCCAACTGTCAACAGTCCTCGTTCACAGAGTGCATTACACTTAAAAGGCATATCTAAAAAGGACTATAAGTAGATATCAAGAAATATTCTGTCCATAGAAAATGCACATGTAGATACTATAGAACCAGAAATGCAGATACAATAAAACCAAACACATTTCAACTGACCAAGCAGTCTTTCTAAATGGTAAAAATATAAATATGTGAGTAAAATACACTATAATAAATGTATAGTGGCTCCATGAAATTAAATTAAGTTGCTTCTGAGGAGCTTGTAGTGGCTAATACAAGTTCCTGGCATGTTATGGTCCATAGGATCACAGAGAGTCAGACATGAGTAAATGACTAAACAACAACATTCTTTAGTAAATCACATGATAACCTGAGAACCCGGATCTCCAATCATCATGGGCCATCTCTGCACATTGCAACCATCCCCAATGCTGTAGTAAATTCCTCCCACTGAATACAGAAGCACACATTTTATTGAAATGCAGCAATTCTTGGTGTTGGTGCTTTCAACAGGACTAGTAGAAATCTAATTCTGCTAGGTCATTCTCAGTTAAGAAACTCAAGATTAAAGGCTTTATTTCTTTTACATTCAAAACAGCCCAGGAAGAAGCAGTCACCCGAAACGTGAGTGTCGGCTGGAGTTTGCATTCGGTCCCCCGTTGATGACGTCATGGCCGGTTGCTGACGGCAGATCCTGGCTGAAGGGAAGAGCATCTCCTATGTCTCATATCGTATTGTGTTTGTTTCACTTGCATTTCTTATATGATACTGGTATTACTCTGTAGAGAAGCTAGGGAGGGTAGATAGCTTCTGGGAGGCAGTCAGGGCCTTAGGGGGTAAGTGGTGGATCCCCTACACCACCACATTATTTAGATATTGAGGGATAGCTTATTTCTTATACAGGGCTATTATAGAAAGTAGAGATGTTTGGTTCATGGGAGTCTGTGGTGGGCTCCAGTACCACCACAAAGATTAGTTATAGGCCTTTTTATTTTTTTGATTATTATATATCAATGTTATTATATGACTATCTACACTGTATTTATTGTTCTATCATATTTGTTTATATGAGAGGGCTTTAGTGTCACTAATATTATTTGTCTCTTTTTTAGTGGGTTTTATAGATTTTGATGCATACTGATATATTTACCATATGTTACTCTGATGAATACACTCATTTGATTCTTCTTTGAATAATTATAGTATATAGTCTGTTACAATACATTGATATCTGTTGGAGACAATTTAGATTTTATTATTGCACTTTATTGTATATTCTGATATTGAATAGTTTGACATGTTTTTTACACTGTGGATTCTCATGTACAATGAATAATTTGTATAATTATTAGATTTAGATTTTTTTTGTGTTATAATTGATTCCCTGTATACAATTACTATATATATAATCTCTGATAATGTTACCTCTCCATTATTTATGAGATTGCAACTGACTATATATATTCTGCTACTCATTGCACTGTACTTGTATGTACTTATTGACTATATTCTTGGGGGACCCAATGTATTTGTTTATTATTTTATACAAGTTTATTTGTTTTATATGAGAGATAATAACATTTTTGGATTTTAATGTGTTGTGGATCATACTGCTCTTTTCACATTAGGACATAAAGATTAGGTTGGGACTAAGGAAGTTTTGAGTTCTCAATTTAATATTTATGATATAAACACTTCTAAATCACAACCAGGATACATTTATATGATGATAACTTTATTTATATAGTTATTGTACCTGTATGATCTGATAATACAGTCAATCTGATTCAATTGTTAATTCAAAATATTCAAGTCTAGTTCTACCAAATAGCATATTATACATAGTCGACTATTGTGTCTTTTTAATGTGGGCATCATGACTTGATGATGGTTGGTGATTAGCATAGTTTGTTATTTCGAACAGACTGGTCTATCTACTCTGTTTATACATATACATTCTTGAAAAATATGCACTTCTGGCCATAAGTAATGAGTCTGAATTTTAGGTATACATAAACTTAACATGTGCATATTGGTTTATACACACATATATGGTTTATAGAAGACACAGTCTAATCTTCTCTTATAACTTTAATTGTATAAGTTGTTTAAGGAACTAGAGAAATAAATTTGGACATAGATAATCCAGTTGTCCAAAAAAAGTATTTATATTTCTTTTGTTTGAGAAGAATTTCATGTTTATAAAGTATATAACACACTATCAACATTAATAGCTATGTAAATCACAAGCATTAAAGCATTTTACAAAAATAATCTTCAGTTTACTTACAGTATGCTACATTTCATACTAAAGTGGTCCATTAAATGTGGGATGTTCCTTCATATTTGGGAGGCCAAAGGACAGAAGAATTGGCCCTTAAAATGACTGTATCACAGAGCAGACTTAGCTGAAATTCTCTGGATATGCTCCTGCACCTCAAAGAGAGTATTGGCACTTAGACTAGTCTCAGAAAATCATCTCTTACTTACTTCAGGAACGCAAGAATTTAATTTTGCCCAGCAACAATATTCCCCAAAATAATGGATAAGAGTGATGCTGCTTATTTTTTATGTGTCAAACAAAGTGCTCGATCTATTTAAATAATAGAAGGGTGCAACATTAACTGGGGGATATTAAACTTGAATTTCCCTCCCTATGTCGTAGAATCATCCGTGCCTTATTCATTAGTTCCTGCTGTCACGTACCCATTTTTCCTGACCTGGGTGTTGGCCCATTGAACTCATTAAAAAAACGACTGTTTGGCTCCAGCCCTGGATTATCTGCATAAACACCTCTATTGTATTTGTAAACCTGCTTTGTTCCATTGTTTGCCAGATTAAGTTAATCCCATCTGATATGTGCTAGAGACTGCAGGATGTGTATTGGAGTTAATCCTATTGATCTCAGGAAGCTACTGCCAGACCCCATGTGGGGTCATCTCCTGTAATTGTATGCACCCCCTCTGTATCTATCCCCTATAAATACTGCTGTCATTTTCAAAAATAATTCACTTGGAGATAAATAGAAATCGTGTATCTCTGATTATGTTCCTGGTGGCTGTGATAATGAAGCTATCTCCACTCTACAAGTAACCTGTCCTGGTCACTACCACAGGAAGGTTACTGGGACTCCTGGAAGCGCTGATTACTGATGGAGAGGCTCTGAATGGCAGATATCAGGGTGCTGGTGCCGAGATTTCAAAGAACCCAATGGTCCTTGTGGGCAGATAACCTGCAGTCTATAGCAACCCGAGGTTTGACCAATTTGCGATCTATCAGCAATCCTGGAATTTATAAACTAAACTAATGATATTATGGCTTACAGTCTTTGGAAAATAACATGGGATGATGTTGACAACTGCAAATCTAATCTTGTCTGACATACAGTACATAACCCAAACATAGGGAGGTTACTAGCTTAGGTCAAACATTAGATAGCCCCCTCCTGGTAGAAGCATCTAGTAGTCTTTAATAGTCAGTTCCACTGCTTTTCACATTGTAGCTCAGCAGGGCTCTTCCCAGACAAAATATGTTTCACCGGTACTGGCAGTTCTTAAAGGGGCAGTTAAACATATTCTTACAGTAGTTAAATAAAGAAACACGGCAGGGTTAGCTATTTTATGAGGATAGTCTAATACATTTCCTAGTTTGTAACGTACTGTCCCTCTGAAATTAAGAAAGTTGGGAGGTATTTATTCATTGGATACTGTCTGTATATAAATCTACATGAGAAAATCAACCCATCTCATAACCCTGTCACTGTCCTCATGCTACATACAATGCCTCACCCTATCTTCCTATGTACCATTGTCAGCAGAGTCACAGCTTGACCTTCCTGATCCTAACTACAATTCTGATTATACAAAAATGCAACATATTTTTATAAATGTAGAGGTGGTTATTTACATCTTAATTTATCAGTGAGTGAGATATTAATGGATAAAGCCTAAAAAAGCAAAGCTATCATTTTTATCCACTTGTGAATGCATTTTATATATTTTATAAGTAATATATATTTTATAAGTAATTGCAAATTATCTGGTTGATTAACTTTTGAATATTCCCAAAGAAACACAGCATAATATAACATTTAGCTGTTTATCTTGGCAAATTAAGGCACGTATTCTCATTTCATAGTTTTGTTTTCTCTCACAAATTGTTGGTTCTGGCATCTCAAATTGTGAAACAGAGGTAAAATTCTTTTGTTTAAAAATGATAAAAAAAATATGTGTAATTTCAGTTCAATTTGCCAAGAATCATATTGTGTGTTTCCTTTTTTCCTGAGGTCTTTTATCTTTCAGAAAGTTAAATGACAAAGAAATACATTAAATATTAAGATAAAAAGCTGGCAAAATCAATTACTCATTAGACATTCAGTTCAGTTGCAACACTTCCAGTAATGTGCTCTATTTAGTATATACTAGATATAAATGCATAGTAGTTTTGCGAACATAATTTTTTTTACCAAGCACACTATGCATTATGGGCTATTTTAAGATTGTATTTCCTGTTGCTAGCTAAACTTACTTGAAATGTGTTTTAAAATAAGCTTTAATGACTCCACTTTGTCTACCACAATAAAAAGTGCAAGGGCTTATGTAATGTTTATGCTTTTTAAAATGTCTCTGTGGTGCCAACCTATAATAAGACAGTACTTGCCTAAAATACATAACACACCTCTTAATCACTTTTATCTTATTTTATCCCTTCGTCTGATTTAAATTTTATAATGGAAATTTTGCATCAAACCTTTTCTTTTGTTTTATATACTTTTTAAAGCAGAAAGTGAAAATATTTTCTGTATATATCAGTGGATTTAAAACTTTTTTTCCCATGGACTACTTACAATTTTGAACAAAAGGTATATATTGACCAGCCTCTTGATGGACTCCCTAATTACTTCTGAGCGTCTAATGAAGCTAGATGTACTGAAGAGTGAAGTGTTAGAGAACTTTTTAAGAACTTCTTTATTCCTAAGGGACACATATGGCCCAGGGAAATCTAAGAAAACTAGTGCCTGGCATTGGTAGAATAACGTCCCACAGTCTGATCTGTGATGATAGACAAGTTCAGGGCCAAGATATAATTGGGAACCCTCTTAAGGTTTTCTGGTGAATAAGGGCCTCATTCTATTATCGGCCGTAAATCGGCCGTAATGCTGTGATTCCTTGCGGGGGTTCTGTTAACTCGCGATTCTATTATACGGCCCTGCAAGGATCTCCTCTTACGGCCGGCCGCATATCTTGGAACCGGCCGTAAGCACTGAAATATAAAAACTCAAAAATAAATTCAAGCCTGCACTGTACAGCTCTGTAAATGCTAGGGATCATATTGGGGGACATGAGGATTAAAAGTAATCCACTCTCAAGCTTGCACATCAGCCCAAACCCGAGTTCAAATTAACTGTTTATTTTCCGGCTGCGGCGTGGGCGGGTCTGAGGCACTCTGGACTTTTTACATGGATATTTTACGGATAGTAAAAATAAAATATTTTACGGATTTGAGTAGAGGATAATTATGTGCTATTTTTTCCAACACCTAAAATCCCTTTATAGTCTTCTCAAAGTGCAGGATGGCTTTATTTGAGCTATTTTATGTGCTTAATTGGTGCTAGCGGGACCTCTTTCCTGCAAGTAAGCTGCGGCTCGTTTTTAGCCTTGCAGAGAGGGTTCCATGGAGCAATTGAATTGCAAATAGGAATTTCTTACGGCCGATTTCCTTGCAGCCGTTTTAGATCAAAGGCTTTCCTTCGGCTCGAGCGGCCGCAAGAGATAGCAAGGCACCGGCCGCAAGCCTGCCGGAGCCCCCGGCCGTAAGGGAATAGAATAGCCGAATAGCTTGCGGCCGGTCCTTGCGGCCCCGCAACGGCTGCGGCCGCTAATAGAATGAGGCCCTAAGAATCTACTATAGCAAGCCGGCGCTATAGCTAGTTAGGGGTCAATAAGAATTAGGTCTTTCAGTTCCAGTTCTTATGTAGGAGAGTGATCTGTGTAATGAGAATAACCACAAGCCAATTTTGGAAGTCCCTAAACTGGGACCCTTTAAAATACTTGGGTTTGCTTTCTCTAAGTCTTCCCATTCTGTTAATACTGTAGTCAGGTCCCTTGCTCATGACACCATATTACACAAAAGTAATACTAAAATAATTATAAAACCCTTAATTTTAATTATATTTTAGGATTCTAAAAAATAGCACTCAGGATATGGTAGTTAGATTATTTAGAATAATTGTGTTTCTTTTCCTAAACCATGATTTATTTGTGTACAGTACCACTACAATCAGGTGCTGAGGTATTAAATCACATATATAGTTGTGAGCGTACGGGTCGTTGCTCATGCTTGCGGGCTCGCGCGGCAAGCCCTCAAGAACTGCGTCCCTCGCGAAGCGACGGACGCAGTTCCCCGCAAATGCGGGTCCTCGCGAAGCGAGGGCCCGCATTTGCGGTGATGGAGCATCCCAACGTCCCCGCAAATGCGGATCCTCGCGAAGCGAGGGTCCGCATTTGCGGAGGTGGAGGCTCAACGTCGGCTGTGTTAACACACACATACACACACACGACTTTTTAACAAAATAAACCCAACCTCCCAGCCAACAAAAACCCAACAACGTCCCCGCAAATGCGGATCCTCGCGAAGCGAGGGTCCGCATTTGCGGTGGTGGGAGCATCCCAACATCGGCTGTGTTCACACACATACACACACACACACAACTTTTTAACAAAAAAAAAACTCAAAGTCGCCTCACACCCGCTTACACCCAGACACACACAAGCAAGACTTAACAAAAAAACAGTAAAAAAGGCCCTTCACACGCTCTTAACACACATACGCACGACTTAGAAACAAAGACACTGCGTCGTACACGTAAAAGCTAACCGCGTCTATCGCAAAAAAATACGACAGCATTGCAACAAAATACGGCTGCATCGGAAAAAAATACGTCCGCGAAAGACCCATTCCAACCGCCGGGCATCAAAACATCACAAACACAAGAAATAAACACAACGAACACATAAAAAGCTTACTTACAGCAAGGGGGGGCATCAGGCACCTCCAAAAGTTCATTTACACGTCCATTTAAGTAAAAAAAATGAGTTTAAACGGCCGAAAATCGCCTAAGCGAGAGAAAAAATGGCAGCCGAACAAAACGAAAACGAGGCTTCAGACATAACTACACTGCAGTAACCCGAAGCGAGGGCCCGCATTTGCGGTAATGGAGCATCCCAACGTCCCCGACAAATCGCGAGGGTCCGCATTTGCGGAGGTGGAGGCTCAACGTCGGCTGTGTTAACACACACATACACACACACGACTTTTTAACAAAATAAACCCAACCTCCCAGCCAACAAAAACCCAACAACGTCCCCGCAAATGCGGATCCTCGCGAAGCGAGGGTCCGCATTTGCGGTGGTGGGAGCATCCCAACATCGGCTGTGTTCACACACATACACACACAACTTTTTAACAAAAAAAAACTCAAAGTCGCCTCACACCCGCTTACACCCAGACACACACAAGCAAGACTTAACAAAAAAACAGTAAAAAAGGCCCTTCACGCGCTCTTAACACACATACGCACGACTTAGAAACAAAGACACTGCGTCGTACAGGTAAAAGCTAACCGCGTCTATCGCAAAAAAATACGACAGCATCGCAACAAAAAACGGCCGCATCGGAAAAAAATACGGCCGCGAAAGACCCATTCCAACCGCCGCGCATCAAAACATCACAAACACAAGAAATAAACACAACGAACACATAAAAAGCTTACTTACAGCAAGGGGGGGCATCAGGCACCTCCAAAAGTTCATTTACACGTCCATTTAAGTAAAAAAAATGAGTTTAAACGGCCGAAAATCGCCTAAGCGAGAGAAAAAAATGGCCGCCGAACAAAACGAAAACGAGGCTTCAGACGTAACTACACTGCAGTAACCCGCAAGAATGAAACACATACTATGCGGAACGTACCACAGTCACACTTAAACACCATTTTGAACACTACTACGCACAAAATAGCGGATGGAACGCAAATTGTAAGCTGGAACGCAAATAGCGCATGCGTATTGCGTGCTAACGTTCTGAGGCACTTGAAAGTTACAAAAAATACTGCCCACTTTTCAGAAATTTCTACAAGGTTATAAATACTGCCTAATTTCCAGAAACTTCTACATTTCTACTCAGGTGATGAACAGAGTGACTTCATAGATAACTGCTGCTTTTACTTGAGAAGACAATTATTTCATAATTTACTACTTTACACTGTGCAAATTACAACTGAGAGGTAAGCTATAATATATTACATTTTATTATCAAGACAGCACAAAAAAAAAAAAAATGAACTATGAAAATGTGATTTCTGTATAGTCACATGTCACACGCACATTTATGTGTGTAGGCCCACAAAAAAATAAGGTTCATTGAACAAAAAACAAACAAAACAAGTATTTTTATATCAAAAAAGCCATTTATCTATAGTGACATGTCACACGCACATTTATTTGTGTTGGCCAAAACAAAAAATTAGGTTCATTTAACAATTAAAATATGATTCGTGTATAGTGATATGTCACACGCACACAAAAAAATTACATTCAACTCTGAAAATGTGCTTCATGTATGTGACATATGTGTGTAGCCACACCAAAAAAAAATGTTAATTGAAAATAATTACAGAAGTATATTTAAATGACATAAATTTACTGCAATTCAATAGATCACCTAAAGCTGAATATTTCTACTTCTTTTAATATTCAAACAGACTCTGCATCAACAGCGTCACTCAACAATTTGCACCGTGCATTGTGAAGCACAATCCCTTTTAAAGAACACCAACAAAGAAGAACAGGTAAGATAGAACAAGAGATTATATGCTGAAAAGGCCATGGTTTGCTAAATAAAAAATAAAAAATATACAATTAACTATTTCACTTTCTTTTTCAAACAGACACTACAAGAAGACCGGCGGATTAAGATTGGCAGGAGGGGACCCTCTGTCATTCGACACTTCAATCAAGGTAAAGTATTAAGTATAAAAAAGAAACGAACCATGAGCCTCATTCAATTGCGAGTTGGCCAATTGAATAGGGCTCTATATAAGCACATAACATATTTTTTATACAGAACTTTTTAGTTACTGAACTTCTATCCACAATCAAGGTCTTCAATAACTAAAAACGTCCGTCAAAAAATATGTTATGTGCTTATATAGAGCCCTCTTCAATTGGCAAAATTGCAATTGAATGAGGACCTATATATCTTTAATGGCCGAGGGCCTCATTTAAATGTGATTGGCCCATTTCAATAGGGCTCTATATAAGCACAGAGCATATTTTTTAAATTAAGTTTTTAGTTAGTGAAGACCTTGCTTTTGGATACAAGTTCACTAACTAAAAACTTATGTAAAAAATATGCTCTGTGCTCATATTGAGCCCTATTCCATTGCCCAAAATGCAATTAAATGAGGCCCCGACAATATAACAAATGCAGCAACCAAAGGCCCTCATTCAATTGATATTTTGGACAATTCAATAGAGCTATAAATAAGCACTTTTAGAGCCCTATTGAATTGGCCAAACTGCAATTGAATGAGGGCCAAAGTATGCAACATATGGTACACACAAAGTGGTACACACAAAACAGGATTGTAACAAACACATAGCAAACTAAATTAATATTCTTTTTCAATGTTTAACAACCTATAAGCCTTACAAAAAACACTACATAAGCATACCAAAAGTGGTGCCCATCAAACAGGATTGTACAAAAACTCACACAAACACATAGCAAACTACATTTATATTCTTATTTAATGTTTAACAACCTATAAGCCTTAGAAAAAAGCATAAATAAGCATAACAAAAGTGGTGCGCACCAAACAGGATTGTACGCAAACTCACACAAACACATAGCAAACTACATTTAGATTCTTATTTAATGTTTAACAACCTATAAGACGTACAAAAAAGCCTACATAAGCATACCAAAAGTGGTGCCCATCAAACAGGATTGTACAAAAACTAACACAAACACATAGCAAACTACATTTAGATTCTTAGTTAATGTTTACCAACCTATAAGCAGTAGAAAAAAGCCTAAATTAGCATCAACTTAATTGGTGGGCACCAAACAGGATTGTATGAAAACTCACACAAACACATACCAAACTACATTTATATTCTTATTTAATGTTTAACAACATATAAGCCTTAGAAAAAAGCCTAAACAAGCATACCAAAAGTGGAGCGCACCTTTAGGATTGTAGAAAAACACAGAAATAATGTCATTTTTTCCTTCATACAAATACATACAAATAAAATAACATTTTCATTTTTATTTTATAACAGATACTGCGTCAAGAACATTGGACCAGGAGTTTCAACTGAGGACCAGACCAGCGGACGAGGACTTTCAACAGAGGACTACACCATCGGACGAGGACTTTCCACAGAGGACCAGACCATTGGACGAGGACTTTCAACAGAGGACTACACCATCGGACGAGGACTTTCAACACAGGACCAGACCATCAGACGAAGGCTTTCAACACAGGACCAACAAAGATTCTGCTTGAAATCAAACTTCAACCAAGGTACAGTATAACAAGTAAAAAAAGAGAAAAATAAATAAATATTCTTCTTTAATGTTTAACATCCTATAAGCCTTAGAAAAAAGCCTAAATAAGCATAACAAAAGTGGGCCGCACCAAACAGGATTGTACGAAAACTCACACAAACACATAGCAAACTACATTTATATTCGTATTTAATGTTTAACAACCTATAAGCATTACAAAAAAGACTAAATAAGCATAACTAAATTGGTGCGCACCAAACAGGAATGTACGCAAACTCACACAAATACATAGCAAACTAAATTAATATTCTTTTTCAATGTTTAACAACCTATAAGACGTAAAAAAAAAGCCTACATAAGCATACCAAAAGTGGTGCGCATCAAACAGGATTGTACAAAAACTCACACAAACACATAGCAAACTACATTTACATTCTTAGTTAATGTTTACCAACCTATAAGCATTAGAAAAAAGCATAAATAAGCATAAACTAAATTGGTGCACACCAAACAGGATTGTAGAAAAACTCACACAAACACATAGCAAACTAAATTCATATTCTTCTTTAATGTTTAACAACCTATAAGCCTTAAAAAAAAGCATTAATAAGTATACCAAAAGTGGTGCGCACCAAACAGGATTGTACGAAAACTCACACAAACACATACCAAACTACATTTATATTCTTATTTAATGTTTAACAACATATAAGCCTTAGAAAAAAGCCTAAATAAGCATACCAAAAGTGGGGCGCACCAATAGGATTGTAGAAAAACACAGAAATAATGTCATTTTTTCCTTAATACAAAGACATTCAAATAAAATAACATTTTCATTTTTATTTTATAACAGATACTGCGTCAAGAACATCGGACCAGGAGTTTCAACTGAGGACCAGACCAGCGGACGAGGACTTTCAACAGAGGACTACACCATCGGACGAGGACTTTCCACAGAGGACCAGACCATTGTACGAGGACTCAACAGAGGACTACACCATCGGACGAGGACTTTCAACACAGGACCAACAAAGATTCTGCTTGAAATCAAACTTCAACCAAGGTACAGTATAACAAGTAAAAAAAGAGAAAAATAAATAAATATCTTAGCTTTGCATCGATGTGAACAGAAAATACAATTTTAAATAAAGCACCAGTAACTATAACTGTTAAAAAATATAACTAACACATTTTTCATCTATCTCTTATTTGTCTTTTAGGGCCAATAATCTTTAACAGTAAATAAAAACTTCAATGTAGCCTGAAAAAAAAATTTGCATAGTCCAAAAAAGGCTCAAAACACAGACTCTATACAATTTGTGATTCTAAAATTCCAGTCATAGACCCTCATTTGATTGCCATTTGACAAATTGAATAGTGATGTACATAAGGACATAACATATTTTTTAAAATACCTTTTTAGTTAGTGAAACACTTACTTTTGGATACATGTTTACTAAATAAAAACTACTTTAAATAATTCTCTGATGGCCTTATTTAGACCTCTATTCAATTGACTTCATTGAAATTAATTAAGTATAAAATGTAAACACACTGTTGATAACAATTTTTCATCAAAACAAACTTAACATCTCAAAATAAACTAATGATACATTATTTGATTTTTACAGATTAACATGGCTGATAATGAGAGTAAACAAGAAAAGAAAAGACGCCAAGCTAGAGAACTACGACAGAGAGCAGACAGCCAGCAGACACCGGAGAAGAAGGAAATTCGACGAGAAAAAGAACGCAAAAGAATTGCAAGCAAAAGACTGTCACCTGCAGAAATTAAAGATATGTCAAAAAAAGCAACAAAGCAAATAAAGCATTTACAACCTGTTGCTCAAACATCAGATGACATTTTACCAGAAAAAATACAACAGATACCAAAAAAAGCAACAAAAAAAACAAAGCAATGGAACCCGTTCATAAAACATTACATGACATTTTACCTCAAACAATACAACATATACCAAGAAAAGCCACGAAAAAACAAAGCATTTAGAACCTGTTGTTGAAACATTATATGACATTTCACCTGATGAATATGAAAGTCAAAATCCAATATGCTTTGCAAATTGTCCTTTACTCAAGTCTTTAGCAGTAGAGGTTCATAGTTGTGGGGACATGACTACTCAATGTCAGTTTTGTGAGGCTTATTATTTTAAACAGGAGAGACCCAGAGATGGCCAATTTATTAGTTGCTGTCAAAAAGGCAAGTTCAAACTTCCAGAAAGGAAAGAATTTCCTATCTATTTACAAAATATTATGACTGAACCTACTTTTCCAAACTACAAAATTTTTAAAACAAACATAAGATCCTACAATAGTGCCATATCCTTTGCATCCATGGGGGCAACATTAGCTGCTAATGTACCAGGACATGGTCCTTACTGTTTTAAAGTACAAGGACAAATTTATCATCGCACTTCCCATTTACATCCAGAGGAAGGAGATCAAAGAAAATTTGCTCAACTATATGTCCTAGATACAATGGAAGCTGTTGACCAACGTATGCAGATGGAAGAAAATAAAAAATGCTTACACAGTGTTTTTATAGAGCTAAATAACATTATGGACAACAATCACTACAGTAAAGCTTATAAAAAATTGGCAGAAGTAGAAAATGAACAACTACTTCATGCACAAAGACATCAATTACCAATGCCCAAGGTTAATATGGTGCTTAAAAGAGACAGACATACTGATAAACGTCGTTATAACTTGCCAACATCAAATGAGGTTGCAATGGTGTTTCAGAATGATGAAGGAGAACCACCATTTAAAAGAGACATTAGAATATATCCCAGAAATGAGGAGCAACCGTTCATTAATATGAGTATCTTAAGTCCAAATTTAGATCAAATGACATATCACATCTTTTTCCCACACGGAGAAGCAGGTTGGCAACCAAAATTAACTCTTCCCAGTTACCCAAATGCTAAAGCCAGAATCCGAAATAATGTTTCTATGCTTGAATTTAAAGTAGCTCAAATTGCCATTCGCAATGTATTTAATCCAATTGTATGTGGTGATAAACTAACACAACAATGGATTATTGATTCTTATTTGCAAGTTGAGGCAAATAATTTAAACTTTATCAAATATCAACAAGATAAACTCTGTGTAGAACAATATTCTGGATTAATGGACTATGTTGCTGACGTGGCTACAAGCAGAGACATGACAGCTGGCAAAGCCATCATTTTACCATCTTCCTTTCAAGGATCTCCTCGAAATATGAGAGAAAGATACAATGATGCTATGGCTATTGTCACTAAATTTGGCAAACCCGATTTATTTCTGACATTTACATGTAATCCACAATGGCCAGAAATTACACAAAATCTACTTCTTGGACAAACTGCTTCAGATCGACCAGATTTAGTAGCCAGAGTTTTTAAGATTAAATTAAATGAATTAATACGTGACTTCACTATAAATCAGTTATTTGGCAAATGTCTTGCTTATGTATATACCATTGAATTTCAAAAAAGGCACATCTTCTAATAATACTTCAAGAAAAAGATAAATTAGATACTTCGGACAAAGTGGATGCAGTCATTGTTGCTGAACTACCAGATCCAGAACTATATGGTAGACTATATGAGATTGTTACTCATCGCATGATTCATGGACCCTGTGGTGACCTTAATCCACAATCACCATGTATGGAAAATAATAAATGTTCAAAAGAATTTCCAAAAGATTATAGAGACAAAACCTATGCCAATTGTGATGGATATCCACTTTATAAAAGAAGAGAAGGAGATAGTGCCATTATTCGTGGAAAAAAAGTGGACAATAGATATGTAGTACCCTACAATCCACATTTACTCATGAAGTACAACGCCCACATCAACGTAGAAGCCTGCACTTCCATCAACTCCATTAAATATGTCTACAAATATATTTACAAAGGTTACGATGCAGCTACTGTAGTCGTCAAAAGTGCAGACAACCCTGAAAGTAGTGAGCTAGTACATGATGAACTTGCATCTCATGTAGATGCTCGCTATGTCAGTGCGCCAGAAGCTATGTGGCGGCTTCTAAAATTTGAAATGCATGATAGATCACATGCAGTATATAGGTTAGCAGTACATTTGCCACAACGACATTTAGTCTATTTCCATGCTGGAAATGAAATGAATGCATTGGCCCAAAGTGAAGATCGTCACACTACACTAACTGCATGGTTAGATATAAATGCCACTGATTCTGAAGCAACTGAATACTTATATATTGAAATTCCATATCACTATGTTTTTGTGAATGGATTATGGAGACCAAGAAAAAGCAAAGGCAATAAAATAATTCCAAGAATTTACACAGTCAGTCCAAGAGATGTTGAACATTTTTGCTTACGGATATTACTTTTAAATGTTCCTGGAGCACAAAGTTTTGAACACTTAAGAACTGTTAATGACATTGTATATGAATCCTTCCATTTAGCTGCAAGACATAGAAACTTACTATCGGATGATACAGAATGGGAAAGATGTTTAGAAGAAGCAGCACAATGTCAAATGCCACGACAGATGAGAGAACAATTTGCTTTTATTTGTATCTTCTCAAATGCTCCAAATGCATTAGCTTTGTGGGAGACTTTTAAAAGTAATATGGCTGAACACTTTATGCGACGATACAATTAACCCATTGCACACTTAAAAGCGTTAATGGAAATCCAAGAAGTCTTTTTAACTCATGGATTAAGTTGTGCAAGTTTTAATTTGCCTGATCCAGGTCTTATAGATGACATAAACTTTGAAGACTATGACATTCAACTACAAGCAGAAAGAACACAAGAAAGACTTGCAACTTTAAATACATTACAATTGCAAGCATTTAATGCCATTAAAAATGCAATAGATGATGACATGGTGACAGAGCGTTATTTCTATCTTGATGGACCTGGCGGATCAGGAAAAACCTATCTGTATAATTTATTAATGAGTTCAGTACGAGCACAAGGTCAAATAGCAATGGCGTTTGCCACTACTGGAATTGCTGCACTTTTGTTAGAAGGTGGAAGAACTGTTCATAGTGGATTTAAACTGCCAGTGCCTATTTTAGAAACTTCTGTGTCAGATATTCGCATGACATCATTACAAGCAAAGAAATTCAACAAATGTAAATTAATTATAATAGATGAGGCCACAATGATGTCATGCTATGCCCTCCAATGTATTGACCGTTTGCTTCGTGAAGTCATGGATAATACTTTTCCATTTGGTGGAAAGGTAATGTTGTTAGGTGGCGATTTCAGACAAACATTACCTGTCGTTGTACATGGAAATCGAACTGACATTATTGAAACATGTATAAAGTCAAGCACACTATGGAAACATTTTACCCATCTTCAACTGAAACAAAATATGAGATCAGAAGGCCAAACTGATTTCAATGATTGGCTTATTAAAATTAGAGAAGGCAGAACAGAAAAAATACCACATTTACCTGACGACACTGTAGAGATCCCACCTCATATGATTTGTCAACAAGATATTATATCAGCTATATTTGATGGGAGTATAAATAACGAGGAATATTCCGAGCTTGCCAACCAAGTCATACTAACGTGTAAAAATAAGGATGCATTAATACTCAATAATGAAATCTTTAAAAAAATTAATGCACCACAAAGAAATTATCACAGTGCTGATTCTGTACTTGCTGATGACAATGAAAGTCAGTCCAACTTTTCGACTGAATTCATAAACTCACTAACTCCTTCTGGAATGCCACCACATATTTTGCAGCTAAAGAAAGGTGCAATTATTATGTTACTGCGAAATATGAACCCCAAAAAAGGACTATGCAATGGGACAAGATTAATTGTTCAACAATTAAAGGACCATTTTATAGATGCTGAAATTTTAACTGGGACCCATAAAGGAGAGAGAGTTTTCATACCAAGAATAGATTTAGCAACAAGTGAAAGTAGTCTCCCTTTTATACTTCAAAGAAGACAATTTCCCATTATTATGGCATTTGCCATGACCATCAATAAATCACAAGGTCAAACATTCAAATCTGTGGGTATTTTCCTGAAAGAAACAGTATTTGCACATGGTCAATTGTACGTTGCTATTAAACTTTACATTGAAAAGAATGAAAGTCAAGGTGATTTATTAGAAGATGGACGTATTTTTACTAAAAACATTGTCTACTATGAAGTACTATAACTTTGCAGTAAAGAAACAAAACACAAGCAAAACACATTTAAAAACATTCAAAAATAATAAACAAGAAACAATTTCAGTCATAATTTATGGAACGACTCTCTATGGATGATTCGAGTCACAAAACACTTGCCTTGCAACTATATGTATGTGATACTTATGTTAAAATGTTAATTAACTATATTACTGTTTGTAATGTTACAAGTTGGAAAACAAGATTTTAACTTTCTTTACTTCAACATATTACAAAGTTCATGTTAACAGCTCCACCACGTTTTAAGACACAATGTAAATATTGTATGTTATTTTAATATTAGTCCCTGTATTAAGGTTTATCGACAGATCATGTGGTCATGAAGGAATTTATTTCATTGAGTACATTTTACAGAGAGTTTTTACTGTTTGCCTTCCTTTGCATTCAATGTATATTCAAATTAAGAATTATTCGGATACAAATTGCATGTTAAAAAAACATTGCCTTAAGTTTTAAATATTGAGTACTTTGAAGTTAAACTGTTTTTACATTCAAATGTTAATACTTTCAATACAAAATTATGTTACAATCTTTATTCACTATGTTACTGTTTATACTGTTTCAATTTGTACAAATCTTTTTTACTGTTGGAAATGTACATATATAAGAAACTTCAAGTTTAAAAATATATTATGTCAAGTTTCTTACTTAAATATATTACATAATTCATTTTACAATTGGGTACCTTTCAAGCTGGGTTTCTACTGTTTGTTTTCATCGGGATTAAATGTAAAATATTGAAGTTAATAATTCTTCTGATACAAATTGATTAGTTTAAATACTGATTAGTTTAAAGTTAAACTGTTTTTAAATTCAAATGTTATTAATTTTTATACCAAATTATGTTACAAAATGTGTTCACTATCTTATTGTTTATAATGTTCAAAGTTATATAAATGTTTTGTCAAGTTCCAAAGTTACACAAATAATAAAGTTAAACTTTCACTAAATACAATTTCAAGTTTATTATTTACATATATTACAAAGTTATATTTGCTTTTATTGGGATTTCATGTATATTGAAATGAACAATTCTTCACATACAAATTGAATCTTAACAAACCATTGCCTAAAGTTTACAATAATGATTAATTTCATTTTCAACTGTTCTTACATTAAAAGGTTAATACTTTTAATAGAAAATGTTTCAACACTTATTGTTCACTAAGGGAACATTTTACTAAACTAAACATGTTTTAATATCACAATACTTACAACTGTCACATAGATAAATTTATAACTAAACAACTTTCTAAACATACACATCTCATTGCCATCATTTTTTGACGGGCAAGTCGCTAGTCACAAATAACGATAAACTACGGTTGTTGCTGCTTCATTACATACAGCAGGGAATGCAAATGCACACTAAGTACACCGAAGCTTTGCATACCTCATGTTGAGAAACAAGTCAGGGGGTGTTTTTTTCTGTTCTTTGCAAAGCGTGGTTTGGTTTGAAGGTGGTCTCTAGTCATGCCAAAGTAAACGTTTAATAAGTATGTGCCACATTTTTCCTTTTTGGATCCTTCAGGCATCTCAGCTAGAGAATTTGTACCAAGTGTCTCAGACAGATGGGGTTTTCATTTTTTAACAGAGTCATTTCAGGACAAATAACAATTACAAAACCATATTTACTGTAACTGCTTGCCCCCTTTTCTGAAGTTTTGAAGTAAATGACAATTGACAACTTCACATAATGCTGGTTTGATATTTGAAATTAATATAAACAATTTGACATAATTATCTCTTACTACTTTTTATATTGACAAATCAATTTGAGGAATTTGTGCTAGTTTGGTTAATCATTGAAATAGTCATAAGTGTATATTCATCAATATCATATTTACATGTTAATATTTACTATGCACATACACATATTTAAAAAGAGTGCTTACAATTAAAAACCATGACGGAATATGGTAATAAAACTTACCAATCAAAAGGCATACAGTGCTTTTTGTAAGTATTACATTTATAATGTTTTATTTATTTTATAACATTACATTTGTTCAACAAAAGACAGCAATTGTCTATACAATAAATAAAATCCAATTTATTGAATATTGTTTATGTCATAAGCTGAACTGTAGGGGTCCTATTCTACTGCCCAATTTGTACACTTAAAATCACTCTTAATATTGCTACATATTCAACAAATATTACTTATTGGCACTAATGAATGCACATAAATAAAAAAAAAAAAAAAAAACACCTGAAGCCAAATTTATGAGTTCAAGGCATTTGCAAGTAGCTAATAGAATATGGCCCTAAGGCTTGGGTAGTCAATAGGTGGACCTGGGTCTGAATCAGGATGTCCAGGCCCTTTTGGCCTTATTCAATTAGCTACTTGCAAATGCCTTGAACTCATAAATTTGGCTTTAGCATGTTTTTTTTATAAACGTTTATAAGCATTCTATTGACTTAAGAATTCATTAGTGTCAATCACATATATAGTTCTCAGCAGTGTGGCTTGCCAAAAAACGTTGGTAACCAAATGTTAAAACTGCGGCCCTCGTTGTGGCCAGGCAAGGAGCGCCAAAGGCGCTCCTTGTGCTGGTGGAGATGAGCAACGTAGGCGCTCATCCCTATGACCCCGCACGACTTTGGCAGGGAGCGCCAAAGGTGCTCACTGTGCTGGTGGAGATGAGCCCCATAGGCGCGCATCCCTACGACCCCACACGACTTTGGCAGAAAAAGCAGAAGGCGCTCACTGCGCTGGTGGAAATGAGCTTTGGCGCTCATCCCTACGACCCCGCACGACTTAAGCATCATACCTATGACCCGCAAGACTACAGATCAACACAAAACTCAAATACACAATTCACAGTGAGAGACCCATAGCACTTTGAAAAAATCACCTGCAAATATTATGGCCTGTAACACTTTGAAAAGGAAACCGCCACTAACACAAAAAAAAAATCCGAACCTCAAAAAATACGAAGTTAACGGCCGAACCGCACACATCGAAAAACATGAAAAACATGAAAAATAAAAAAAAAACATACAAAAAACATCACAGGACGTCTGTGAGTGAGGTTGCATGCAAATTTAAGTCGAATTTGCAGATTTTCGCCACTCAGAAATCACCTACGCAAGAAAAAAAGTCTGAAAAAAACAAAAACGAGGCTACACGACCACTAAGCAAAACACCGCCAGGCACATACGACTTTTACCCAGGAACGTACGAGGTACAAAATACACTATTACAAACTACGCTAACACATACGCAATCGCCGCCATTTTACAACACTAACTTGAAACTAATAACATTAACATTCTAAAATGCCGCTTTACACAACTAAACAAATGGTTTGCCCTCGCGCACGCAGCCTATTTATACTGCACACTTGCCACATTGCTGACACTTACACCTCAGCAACAGATGTACATTGTATGCTGCAGGAAAATCAAAAGCGATTGTTAGCTCTTCAGGATATTGCTGGATAGATTAATTACAAATAGGTCAAGTATATAAATTTATTATTTAATTAATTTAAATGAAAAAATATATATATAAAAAAAAAATGGAATGAGTGCCGAAGGCGGTCAGAGCGAGGCTCACACTGAACGCACAGGGTGCTCACAGAACCAAAACTACATCAGGGGAGTGCCTAGCAATAAGCACAGAAGGCACTCATTGTGAGCCACGCGATGAGGGCGGAAGGCGCTCAGAGCAAGGCTCGCAATGAGCGCCAAAGGTACTCAGAGGACCAAAAGCCTTACATTGTGTGGCAAACAGCATAACCTGCCTTACAATTTTATTTCCGTAATTTTTTGACGGGCAAGTCGCTAGTAAGTAATATTTGCCGAATATGTAGCAATATTAAGAGTGATTTAAGTGTGTATAAATTTACAAAGTTTATAAGTTTAATCGGGCCCTTTGTTCCTGTGACCTCTGTATTTCAAGTGAAGCTTCCAGATGTTTAAATAACCTATGAATTACCTGTTGTTCTTTTCGTAAGCCCCCCTTACTTGGGGCCTCATACAATTCAGGGCTATTACTTGCAAGTAACGTTCCAATTTGCTACTTTTGAGCTACTTGCTCCAGTAGCTCTACTTTTATTTACCTATTCAATTGGCCAGGCGCGCAAGTTAGTCCTCTTTCTGATAATCAGAAACCATGCTATCGGCAGTAAGCATTTGCGTGCTTGAACATGATCGCGGCCGCAAGGCCATAACTCATGTTTCAAGCACGCAAACTCGGAGCACTATAAATGCAAATATAAATTCAATACAGCACTTTCAAGCACTGTAAATGATGGGGAACACAATGGGTGACATTAGAATTAACAGCACAACATTCTTAAGCTCGCTCATCACCAAAATATAATACTTTATTTCATTTTAAATACTTTAATTTCCATCCAAAGAACTACGGGCTTGAATGACCTTCAACCCCGTAACTCGTTATTTAAGCCCGTAGGACTTCAATGAAATATGGAGGTTGGATTCTAAAGTCCGATTTGCGAGCTTGAGAATATTGTGCTATTAATTCTAAGGCCAAACATCACTTTCACTTCTAATAAAAGTACATGATGGCTTTTTTATTTGCTTAATTAGTGCTACGATTTGTAAGTAAGACCTTTGCAAGACCTCCTTGGACCTCCAATTAACCTGCTGTTCATGTTTAGCCATTTACAGGTTTGTTCGAAGGGTATATCGGAGCAATTGATTAGCGATTTGTGTTTTTTGCAGCCGCAACTCTTGCGGGCTTGAAAGATCAAATGCTTTGATGGAAGTAACTTGCGATTATAAGGAAAGTACTGGATAGTTGCGCCCAGTTAGTAACACAAATGGGGCACGCAAGTAGGAGGCATTGTGGCCCGATATCAAGTAAGTAGCAATTGAATGAGGTCAATTGAATGAGCAATTGAAGTAAGCTTCCTTCTGAATGTCATTATATTAAAATATTTGTATATATATCCATAAACTAATATGAATTCCGGAGGGCATTAGGTGTTTAGTGTCATAGCCCACAAAATCCAAACCATCACTTTTCACCAATTGCAAGAGTAAGGGCCTCATTTAATTGCTATGATTTTGAGCTGCAGGGCTGCAAGGTGAGACCGCAAGCTACGTAGCTGTTCAATTGGCTTACATTTGGGGCCTCCGATTGGCTTGCAAGCCTCGAGCTGTGATCCCTTGCGATTTGCTAAATTTTCAGCTTACTTCCGTCAAAGCCTTTGATCTTGCACGGCTCCAAGAGTTGCAGCTGCAAGAAATCCCAATTTGTTATTTATTTGCTACGATCACCCTTCCGTCAAGCCCGTAAATAGTTAAAATCGAGCCCCAGCTTACTTACACCAAAGAGGTCCCGCAATGCTCTTACTTACAAATCGCAGCACTAATTAAGCTAATAAAAAAGCCATCCTGTACTTTTATGAGAAGTGAAAGTGATTTTAGGTCTTAGAATTAATAGCTCAACATTCCCCTACTCCCAAACTGGCAAATAAAAAAAGTGTATTTCATGTTAAATTTTCATCATAAAGTCCTACGGGCTTCAACCTCCAAGCCCCTAGTACTTTTGTATTAAGTATTGCACTTGTAATGTGTTATTACTGTAATGCTGACACTGATAGACTTGATAGTCTTATTTTAACAATTTGATGGCCTGTGCATAATACATGATGTTGACCATTGAATATCTGTATAGGCTATTTGTAGAAAGGTTAACTTTTAAGAAAGCTAAAGCCCAGCACAAACAATTAAAGAGTATCCCATGCACACAAATTTTAAGATATGGAGGAAAATAAAGAGGTGATATAGTTAACAGATACAAATAAACACCTTTCTTGCATAGCAATCTGTTTACATATTCATAGTTACTTTTGCCCACTTGCATACAGACACACATATGCATATATGTATGTATACTCACATATACACCCCTTGCACCTTAAAAGGATAATGTTATCCCATCATTAATGGAATCGCATATGGCATAACAACATTAACAATGACATTCCGGCTTACATCACAGTATATCCCTTTTGATTCCATATGACATCACTTAAGACAAGACACCTTTTAAGGTTATAGAGAAATTAAGCATTAATTCTACTTAAGCAACCCAGGTATGACAATTATCTCATGTTTCTTAATTACATAGGCCCTCATTCAATTGCGATTTGGCCAATTGAATAGGGCTCTAAATAAGCACATAACATATTTTTTTTAAATAAGTTTTTAGTTAGTGAAAAGCTTGCTTTTGGATAGATGTTTACTAACTAAAAACTTCTTTAAAAAAATATGCTATGTGCTTATTTAGAGCCCAATTCAATTGGCCAAATTGCAATTGAATGAGGGCCATATACTTTAAGAATATCTACAATTAACAGTAACAGTCACCAATAACTTACAAAATTTAAAGAATCACTCCACTTCAATAAAAATGGCACTAACAGTTGTGTTAGCCATGAACAAAAACATTTTTTAAGAAAATCAGAATCTTTGAAGGGTGTCTTTCTATAACTTGCAGCTATAAGAGGGTTTGGGCGAACAGGGAATATGGAGACGCCAGTTGATAATTGGATAAGATAGAAATTGACACCATTCCCAGAGCAGGTAGGTGATAAATTTAGGAATTTAATTAAATGAATAGATGCAAGAACTGCTCTCAATAAATAGAAAATACCCCCCTCACGCACACACTTACACTAAAGTGTCATGAATATCTACAGTGTTCAGCTTAGGCAGCAAGCTTCATATTAAATAATTAATTTTAGGTAGTTGTGGAAATTTAAAGAGACATAGAATTCATCAATACATCATAAAACAGAGCACGAACAAACAAAATTAAAATTAATGCATACTTTACTTTTTTTAAACAACCTAGAGCCACATTCAATTGAGGTTTCGGGAGATCCGGAGGCCCGTAAGTGAGGTCGCAAGCTATTTTGCTATTCAACTAGCGTCTTTTTGCGGTCACCGATCTTCTGAATTACAGGCTTGAAAATATTTTGATGGTTAAACTCACAGCCTCCAGAAAACTTTGATCTCTCACCTTTGCAAGGCTAAAATTGCAAATCGCTATTCAATTGCTCAATTTCCCCAAGCCCACAAATGTTTTCACACCCGTATGAAATTAAGGAGAAAATCCCACAAGTGCCACAAGGGGGTTAAACACCTATTCGTAGCACTGTAAATCCAAAAAATAATAACAGCTCAAAATAAATGCACACCAAAAATACAAAAAGAAGCCAGTAATATCTATCTATACAAGTAAACTGCCAAATGAACCCTGTAATTGGAAGACAAACCAAACCCACAAACTCTTCAAACAACAAATGATCATACTGCCTAGAAAAGATAATACGCTGTGCTTAGACAAAGTGGTATAAAAGCAAAAGAAAAGATACATGACTCACCACAGAGTGATGATCAAACTCTGAAAAAACAAACAATTCAGACTTAGTGAACACCTACATAGAAGGTTTAATATGCCTTACAGCAGATTCATCATATTAATATAGTTGTTATGATTTAATTATTAGCTTTCTTTAGTGATAAAGTAACTTGACTGACTGTTTGGCTCTGTAAGCTTAGCAAATTGTTATTAATATGTTTGAGTTAGAAGGAAATGTTTAAAGTACATTTGTGTAGTTCTTACTAGGCTAAAATGTGAATTCATTTTGATATTGGAAAAATCATAGGGGGTAAATACATTCCAGGAATGAGAGAGCAGCTGTGGGAAGCTAAAACCAGGCTGGGGAATTACCTTTCTGCTCAAGCTGTTGTAATGTTTGATAACTATTACTGCTGTCATCTATTCCTACTATTAGCACTATTGCACTTAGTAAGTCCACTGTTCTTCCTTGCGGTAGCTGTTGAGAGCCACATCTTCTGATCATCTTCATTTTGTTAGACCTATATAAACAGGCTCATTTCAGAGATGTGGGCTCTGTACTAATTTGTTCCTGCTCCCTGGTTTGATTCTAAGTGTCCGACAGCCATTTGCTTGTCTTGGACTTCTGCCAGTTTGACTACTCGATGTTTGCCTTGAACATCTGCCAATCTGATTATCCTTTGTATGTGTTGGAGCCATACCAGTCTGACAATCAATATCTTTTATCTCTACCAGTCTTTCTTTTGGACGTCTGTCAATCTGAAATCCCTTGCTAGTTTTGGACTTATGCCATCTTACCATCTTTGAATGCTGTGTTTCTTGAACCCTGGCCATGAACCAAATCTCTAGTCTTGATAACACATTATTGTAAATTATCTGACCGCTCTGTTAATCCTGCTATCCAGATCCTAGAACATCTCAAGGTTCTTGATATAATCTGTATGCACACAGGTCACATATTGGTCTCACACAGTGGCAGAGCTAGAGAATTACTATTATATGCTACTGAAAATATTTTTTTTACATCTCTGTTTAAGATTTTTGCAATTTCAATTTTGTTTACGCTAAGAAAATGGATCTCGGTTGTGCTCATATTTTTCCTTGAGGGCCACAGTTTCAATGGTTTTTAAATGACCAGCTGCACATTAATAACTTTATCCTCACCTATTGTAATCCTAGAGTCCTAAAATTATTATTACAGAATTGTCACTATATGGTTTGCTCCGTTAGTTAATTAATCTATTATACTAAATTTCTAGTGCCAATTAACACAGCTTAGATTATCAAGCCTTAACACATTGAGTTAAAAAACAATAATCCACTGAAAATATCCACTAGTAGTGTAAACATACATTCAGCATATAAACAGAGAAAAGGACACTTATAGAACTAAGGGATAGCTAACAAAGCACATAAGAAAAAGCCAAATGGGTGGCGTTGCCAACTGCTTGCCGTGAGCAGAAGTGTGTCAGGAGAGCTCTGCAGGCAAAGGCACACATTGTGGGGTTTTATCCCAAAAAACTGATCCCACACAGCACAGACTAAGATAATTAAGTCCAGCTGAGCTGGCTGAGCAAGGGGATATAAGAAAATTGCAGATCCAACAAACTTTGGATGCACAGGGTGGAGGCCCAAGAAGAAGTAACATCATCTCCAACCTCCCTGCTTCCCCCAGAGCAGAGAGGTCTCCCAGCATTACAACCTGCAAATTGGGCACTCTAGACAACAGCAGGGAGCACAACTGAAGAAGCCTGCGGCCCTGGGGACAACTGAGGAAGGGCTGCAGCAAGAAGACTCACCAGACAAGCTGCAGAGGGAGAGGTGAGAAGGAGCCCCTCCCCACCCCCCGGGAAAGCAAACACCAGGGCAGTGTCTGATGAAGGGCTGAAGCTAAGGCCGCCATCTTGGAAAAGGGCAGGCCGAGATAATACCAGGAGCCTGCCAGTCCTGTAAGGACTACAAAGAAAGAAAAAAAAAAAAAAAAACTCTCGTCACTCTATATAAGCATACAAATAACACCACTTACCTGATGGGTACCTGCACTGCCTGACAACTAAGCGGGCTGAAACTATCTAACTCTCACAAGTCAGAATTGTAGCTGAGAATAATAAGCAAATCTGAAGTGGCTTTCCTAGAAGATCCTCCAGTATTGAGAGTAACTGAGGGGGACTACTGCCACCCAGTGGCTAAAGTTTGCATTGCCTGCACTTATTTGGGCTGAACTAAATTTACCATATACCAGACAGCAGAGGGACAATATTTTGTGCCACAAGAGCTACTCTTCCAAATACCTATTACCCGGGACTATATTTGACACCAGTGCCACCAGGAAGCCCGAATGGCCGCTTCTCTGACAACTGACATCCCACGCATTGAAATACATCAAGGGCACGGGTCCAAAAAGTCCACTGCCTAAAGCAATGCTCACTTGGGACTAAAGGCTAACCTGGAGGGGGATACTCGAATGGATCTCTAGCACAGCAACACTGAATACTACAGCAAGCAGCCGCACTACCACTGGATAGCAGCCCTTCCAAAAGAAGGGGAAAGAAAAAAAAAAGAAAAAAAGGAGAGAAAGCTGACCCTCGACCGTCCACCGGGACCCCATACGTCCAGCCACTCTGACCCTATGCCCAACTCACCGCTTGAAAAACGACAACAAAAGGTGGGGAGAAACAAGAAAGCCCTACCAACAAAAAGAATCACTGACTATTGCAAACCTCCTGGGGAAGCGAAAGAAGCGGCATCGGACCCCTCAGGTGAATCAGAGGATGAGGGCCAGGCAGATTCGCCTCAACCTGACATGAACCTCTCGAAAAGCTCATTAGCCCAGATTGAGGGGCTATTTCAGGCGTACATGACTAAGACTGTGGAAGCCATCAAGAAAGATATCCAAGACCTGGGCCAAAGGACCAATCTGCTTGAGGAGACCACGGATCAGATAGTGGAGGCACAAGAGAGGGACAGGCTGGAGATTCACAAGAACTCCTCTCGCATAGCGGCGTTAGAAGATAAATATGAATACCTTGAGAACCGCTCGAGACGTCATAATATAAGAATAAGGGTGCTTCCCAGGGCGGTACAGAATCTAAATCAATATATCTCAGAGACTCTGACCAAGCTCCTCCTGGAAGTACCGGCCCCACGGTTGGAAGTTGAGAGGGCCCATAGAGCCCTAGGGAGACAAGAGACATGGAAGTGCCCAAAGATGTCATTATCCGATTCCCTTGGCAACAATCAAGAGACCTGGTGCTAGCAGCGGCCCGAAAAGCCCAGACATTAGGTGACCTGATAACGCTCCACTCCTTGTCTTCGCGGACCTCTCTCCCATCACAATGGCTAGACGCAGAGACATGAAACCGGTCTCGGGAGTGCTGATTCAACACAACATTCAGTACCGGTGGGGCTTCCCCTTTGCCCTGGTATTCCAACACAAGGGTAAATCATTCTCTGCCTGTACACTAGAGGAAGGCTGGGCAATTCTCTTATCGCTGCACATGGTCTCGGAGGAAGGGGCCAGAGGACCAGAGCCCCAACGAGGGGAACCAGATCTCAACCCCAGGCGGCAATGGTCAAATGTCCCTTACAAAACCCGGACTCTGCCTTCTGAGGCTACAAATAGAGGCCCCACATCCTCACCCTGGACTCAACCTATCCAGGCGCAGAACGAAGCTGCCCCAGAAGGTCCAGCTACAAGCGACTTGGGACAATGAGGAAACTAGAAAGGACATTAAAACGGCTGGACTGAGTCTTGCTCTTTTCTGAGAATGGACTGTTTTTTATCAAGGTCTTTAAGGAATACCAAGTTTACTTGTTTTTTCTTTTTTGGCCTCTTTTTTCTTAGCATCAAGGCCTTACTTTAATTATTCTAATGGGCGATCTGGTTGCTGGTTGCACTGTTCCTGCCATAATAAGATTCTAGATATGGAGATACTCCCCCTCACAGGCGGAGTCTTTATTTGTTCACTTTGTTTTTTAATCTATTTTTTCCCTGTCCCTCCCATGGGACTAGTCAACCCCTTCCTATTGGGGTATTTTGAAGGAGTGGCAGGTCCACCCATCCTCCCGTAAGGCGCCAGGATAGACGACTGGTGTAGGAAGAAGTGTTTAAAAGATTCAATATGTTACTGTAAATCTTTAAATTTACTGATTGTAAAGATTTATAAAGTTGTCACTATTTTTTTATTTCATGTTACTTTCTTTCCCCTCACCTCCTGGTGTGCCCTCTTCATCTCTGCTCCAACATGGGCAGTGCCTGGCTCTCAGTGGTGGCTCCGGCTCTCCCCCTGCCGCTCTCTCCATGCTGGTCCCTCTACAAGACAAGGTATGATGACTGGACACTATGGCCTCACACTAAACATTAGGAATGGCTAGACCGGTTGATACAAACTTTACTTTTGTAACTCACAACGTTAAGGGCTTTAATTCCCAGTTCAAGAGAAAGAAGGCCTTTACGTATTACAAGGATATGAAGCCTTCGATCATATTCATACAGGAAACACATTTCGCCCGTAACCATATACTAACATATTTAAGCAGAGACTACCCCACCAATTATTTCTCTAGCCAAGCCACCAGGAAAGCGGGGGCCTCTATATTGATACACCGTAACTTCCCCTTCCAGGTAGAGTCTAAGATAGTGGACAAAAATGGACACTATGTAATACTTCATGGAACAGTTCTAGAGACTAAATTGTCCCTCATCTCCTTTTATGCCCCTACCACTACACCACATAAGGCACTGCTGCATATCTTGAGGTTTTTAGAGCCATACTCCGGCAATACAATGGTGATGGGAGGGGATTTTAATCTAGCTTTTGACCAAAACCTGGACCGCTCGGGCACCCAAGCCACAGACAGGTACTCCAACAAATTAAGACAAATTAAGAAGGGGCTGCATAGTCTGGGCCTAGTGGATGCCTGGAGGGGGCATCACCCACAAGAACGGGAATATACATACTATTCCCACACCCACGGTTCGTACTCGCGCATTGATACCTTTTTGATAGCTTCTCCACTGTTTGATCGCTCAAGGAGGGCGGAAATAAGGGTATGCCCCTGGTCGGATCACGCGGTGGTGAGCATAGACATAGATCTAGAGGTGAACATGTCCACACCATACACATGGAAACTAATTGAGCTTTTACTTGCTAACCCAGAGCTGTCGGACCAAATTAAAAAAGATCTTCTCCTTTACTTTGAGTGCAACCGCTCAGGGGACTCGGGCATAGGCTGGGTTTGGATGGCCCATAAGCCCTTTATTAGGGGGTCATGCATTAAGCTAGCTTCTGCTTTTAAAAAACAATGTAAAATCAGAGAGCAGGAAATCACTACTAGGCTACAGGACCTGGAGGCTAGGAACCAGTCTCGCGCCTCTTCAGAAAAATAGACCAGTGCAGGCTAGAGCTAGATTCGGTGCTCTCCCACAAAACGGAAAAAGCCCTGAGACGAACCAAACATCTGTTTTTCTCAAAGGCCAATAAGCCGGACTCTATGTTGGCTAGAAAGCTTCGGTCTATGATAGCGGAGTCTAGGATCTTAAGTATAAAAACTGCAAAGGGACAGGTAACAGTCAGCCAAAATATCATCAAGCAAACATTTGCTGACTTCTATAGCTCAATTTATTCCACGAAGCGGCAACCGACCGCGACCCTTCTTCGGTCTTACTTGGATTCCTGCGATCTTCCTAAGGTATCAGACCAGAGCGCGGCTACACTCAATTCAGACATAACGGTAGACGAGATACTTGAAGCTATCAATAGCTTAAAAATAGGGAAATCCCCTGGCCCTGACGGCTTTACCAACTCCTACTACAAGTCCTTTGCGCATATTCTAGCACCTTATCTCTGCCAACTATTTAACTCCATTCTAAACGGGGACCCAATGCCCCCAGAACTGAATAGGGCTGACTTGATTGTCTTTCCCAAGGAAGGCAGAGACCCACTAGACCCGAAAAATTATAGGCCCATCTCCCTTATAAATGGAGATCTTAAACTGTTAGCCAAGATTATTGCAGATAGGATCTCGGGATTTCTCCCGGATTTGATTCACAAGGATCAAACCAGTTTCGTTCGACACCGGCAGACAGTTGATAACATTCGAAGGACTATGAACATC
Organism: Discoglossus pictus; assembly: GCA_027410445.1. Lineage (NCBI taxonomy): Eukaryota > Metazoa > Chordata > Amphibia > Anura > Alytidae > Discoglossus > Discoglossus pictus. Next base: position 95,933,932 of record CM050166.1, on the reverse strand, counting down.
ATTCACTTGGCCTCTCAGGACAGGACCCCCCTTTGTGTGCTGGCTCTTGACATGGAAAAGGCCTTTGACACATTGGAGTGGTCTTATTTATACGAGGTGCTGGCTAAGTTTGGCTTTAAAGGTCGATTCATACAGCTGATCAGAACACTATACAAGAATCCGCAGGCCTGTTTAAAACTCCCGGGATCAGAAAACATTTCTATAGCTATCCAGAGGGGAACCCGGCAAAGCTGCCCCTTGTCCCTGTTACTATTTGCGTTGGCGGTCGAACCTTTGGCCCAACAAATTAGATGTAACACAGAGATAAAAGGGATGCAGGTGGGTCATCATCACTTGAAATGCTCGCTATTTGCGGATGACCTTCTCTGCACCCTAACGGAGCAAGCGAGGTCAATCCCCGCTTTGCTGTCAACCCTAGGTGAATTCGGTGCCTTATAGGGTCTGCAAATCAATGTGGAAAAGACCGAGGCCCTGGGAATAGACATTCCTCACATGGTCCTGGGGGCACTGAAAGCGGAATTTAAATTTCAATGGCCCAAAAACTCTATTAAATACCTGGGAGTTAGAATCACCAAGAAGCTGTCGGACATGTACAAAACCAACTTTCCGCCCTTAATTAAACAATTAAACGAAGAATTGCGAAACTGGGCAAAATATAATATCTTGTGGACAGGGCGGATTAACTTGGTGAAAATGACGGTTCTGCCAAGAATATTGTACTTATTCCGAACTCTCCCAATACCGCTGGATATGAAGGAGATAGATAAACTCCAAGCTTCTATTTTTAATTTTATATGGCGAGGAAGGTCACCGCGAATAGCGAAAAAGACTATGTTCCGGCAGAGGTCTCAGGGGGGACTCTCGTGCCGAACCTGAGGCTCTACTTGAGAGCGGTGAAACTCACGTTCATTCCACTAGCCCACTCGAGTAAGCTACAACCGCTGTGGACCTTTGTGGAAAACTGGCAAATGAAGCCCCACTCGTGGGACACTATAGTCTGGGACGTGCCCCCGACGGGTGCTAGGCAGCGATATCCCAATCCCATAATTTCATCAACCCTGATGGCTTGGGCTAGGTCCGGGCCGGTCGGTGGTTTGGCTCCCCTTCTATCGCCATTGTTGTCAGTTAAATCTTTACCGGAATTCGGGATGGGGTTTAGTCCCACCTCCAGACAGTGGTGGCTGGGCAGTCCACTTGAAAGAGCAGAAACCTGGTTCTCAGACGATGCTCTACTATCCCATACCTTCCTTATTACCAAATACCACATACCAGAGAGTGAACTCTGGAATTACAGAAAAATAAGACACTGGTTATCCTCACTAGCCCGAGTACCGAGTATTTAGGACCCCGAAACATTCCTGGTGGTCGACTATATGTGCAAAACTGCCCTCTATCAAAGGCCTCCTTGGGTCTTTATATTCATTTCTGAATAACTCTCAGAACATACAGAAACCAAAAGAGATGACTGACTTATTCTCTCAGGTGACAGGGACAAGGCTGGGGCCGGAGATGGAGATTTGTCTTCTTGGGGTTCATGGGCCCGGTCTCTCAAAAGAACAAAACAAACTGTAGCAATTTATGGCTCTTGCCACCAAAAGCTGCATAGCAAAAAACTGGAAAGTGGCAACACTGACCACCAAAGAGATCATTTTAAAAACAAATTATGTTATGGTAAATGAGAGACTGTCCTACGGTCCCCCTATTCCAGAATATCTGGACTCCATGGCTGGCCTCAGCCCATAGCATTAAGATGGGAACGTGACCGGGACGGAGGGGGCCGAGGCTCTTGCTTGGGGATGGCAGTCGGGGGGAGCCCGGATGACCACTTATACCTATTGAATCCCAGCCATTGTGGGTTTGGAGGAGTACACCAGGTAATCACTACCCTTTTCCCTTCCCTGTTTTTTCCCTTTCCTTTATCCCTACTTCTAACCACCCCATTAAGTTGACATTGTTGATGTTTATATTTTCCAGTTTATATATTCTTGTCTCTTGACAAGAAACAGACAAAAGCATAAAAGAATATATTAAAAAATGCCATGCTTGAAGACATAGAGGGATAGACAGGGCATAGTATAATAATGTTACAATGTTTCAGTCAGAAATCTAGGAAAAATGCAGACAGTATCTTGGTTTAGATGTTTGGGAATCGTGTGACTGTACGATATAACTATCTTGTTGTTCTGTCTGCCCTTTTACTAAATGCAATGTGATATTGTTACCCTGTCTTCAACAATAAAAAAAAAATGAATAAAAAAAAGAAAAAGCCAAATAACTAGGCTCAAGATATGGATACAGACAACTATATTAATAAAGCCCTTTGGAGGGAAAGTACATCATGATCTGATTTAATTACCTTGCAAAACTTTGTGTCATCAGCAAACATGGAGACACTACTTTCCAGTCCCACCTATAAGTCATTAAAAAATATATGTTAAAAAGCAGAGGACCTTATACTGAACCCTGAGTAACCCCACTTACCACATTAGTCCAATAGGAGTATGTTCCATTTATCACAACCATTTGCTTCCTGTCTTTTAGCCAGCTCTCAATCCATGACCAGTAATTAATTCAATTCCTGTATCCCTTTGCACAATAGTCTCCCATGTGGCACTGTATCAAAAGCCTTTGCAAAATCCAAACAGCCTACATCCACTGAGTTGCCTTGATCTACGTATCTAAATATTATAAAATAACCATTTAGTGGGTGGTATCTGGAACTCAGATATTATTTTTTAAGATTATACCCAAATGCGTTATTTCATTTGTTTTCCAATTGTAAGGAAATCTTTCTTTCAATTCTATTTTACCCTTAATCGTAAGATTAGTATATAGTACTTTGGTTTTAGAGATGTTTACTTTGTAGTAAGATAAATAACCAAAGTCTTCTATTAATTGAAGTAATTTAGTTATTGATTTTTCTGGGTCAGTAACTGAGACTATTAAGTCATTGGCAAAGATCGTAACTTTGTTGGTTATAGAGCCTGTTACTATACCTTCTATTTGTGTACATTCTCTGATCACTTCTAATAAGGGCTCAATACTTAATGCAAATATAAGCATTAAGACATAGGGCAACCCTGATGAGTTCCATTACTTAATCTAAAAGATTTCATTTTAATACCTATTCCCAATATATATGAGTTTGCATGGGAACCATATGTTCGAAATCCATATTTGTCCAATACTAATTGTTTGAATTCCCGATTCACCCTATCAAATGCTTTTTCAGCATCAACTGATAGAGCTACTAATGGTATTTTTCTATCCTGTGAGAAGGCAATTATATCTAGAAGCTTTTGGATGTTATCTGTTGATTATCTGTTTTTAATAGAACCTGCTTTATCTTTATTAATTAGATTATTTAGTAAAAGTTTTAATCTGGAGGCCAATATGCTTGAATATATATTTATATCAGTGTTAAAGAATGATATTGGACGATAATTACTACATTTTGTAGGATCTTTATCAGGTTTCGGTATGATAATTATCGCAGCCTCTAATGTCTCTGCAGGTGCTCTTCCGCTTGTTTTAATTTCGTTATACATTTTCTGTAAATATTTGACCAGAGATGAAGAGAATAATTTGTAATACACATTCGGAAAACAGTCGGGTCCTGGGGATTTCACAATTTTTAGAGATGTTATACTTTGTCGGATTTTATCTTCTGTAATGTTTCTTTCTAATTATTTTAATTGTGTATCTGTAATTTTAGGTAATTAATTTTTTTGCAAATATTCTCTTATTTGTATATTCAAGGGTTTTTGATTTTTTTCTGTTTCTTCGAAATTGTATAAAGTTTTATAATATTGGACAAATGATTTTTTCTATATTTATTGGGTTTTTATGTATTGAGCCCTTATTATCTTGTATCATTTGAATTATTTTACTTGAATTACTTCCTTTAATTTGGCTAGCAACTAACTAGCAACTAACTTACCGGGCTTATTACCCATGTGATAGTGTTTTAAATAATATAGCCAAATTAAATTATCAATATTTTTTTGTTGAATTTTTTTTATTTCGGCTTGTATTTGAGAAATTTCGGACATTATAGTAGCTGATGGTGATATTTTATTTTTAGTTTGTAGATGTGTAAGTTTAATATATAAATCTCTCTTAGAACTCTTTTTTTTTGTTTTATGTATTGACCATGCTAAAAGTATACCTCTAACGTACGCTTTATGCGCATTCCAGAGAGATGTTTGTGATGTTATAGAAATTTCATTCATTTTTTTTTAAAGTTTCTGTTTTAAATTTTTATTTGTTTCTATCTTTTTTTAAATATTTTTATTATACTTCAGTTTCTACAAATAACAAACAGATATTACAAAATTATACAAAAAACAAATATACAAATACAAGATATATTACAGTCATACAAAAACAAAAAAACATTTTTTGTTTCTATCTTTTAATGATTTAAAAAGAGTGGCATCGATATTGCATGATTTTCTATATTGTAATTTAAGTCCATCTTCCACTGTCAATGTTACCAATGCGTGGTCTAGCCATGCTATAGGACCTATTTAATTTTTTTGTATTTTTTTTAATACATTTAAATCCAATAATTCAATCTAGTGTATGTCTTGTATTTATTTTAGTAGTAAGTATAATCTTTATCAGGTTGGTGTAAAGCCTCCGAGCATCATATAGCCTATATTTTGCTAGGGTTTTCTCAAAGCTTTTAGCATTCATAATTATTATTATCTGCAACTGGTTTCACTATAGATTTCCTGTCAAGGAATGGATCTAAACAAATATTTAGGTCTCCGCAAATTATTAAATTACCTTTTTTAAGATTGTTTATATGATCTAATAATCTATTCAAACATTTATATTGATTATTATTAGGGGCATAAACAATAACTATTGTATAGTATTGATTATTTATTAGCCCCATCCAAATTATATAGCGACCCTCCATATCTAATTCCTTATAATCTTCCACAACCTTATTTCTGCCATTGAAAAACATACAGACACCTCTTGCCTTAGTCCTATAATTAGAAAAAAGTTTAATATTATACTTCTTATCCGATAGTTTTGAAATATTCTTGTCCTTTAAATGTGTCTCCTGTGCACATACAATATCAGCACTTAATTCGTGGAAGAAAGTCATGACCATTGCTCTTTTTGAAGGAATATTCAGCCCATTTACATTCTGAGATATTCACTTTTAAGATATCTTAATTGCTTGTCCTCATTTCCCACTACCACTCTCCCTCCGCTCATAAACAAAATATACAAGTTCTTGTCACTTCCAGTCCACACCATGTAATACTCCGTATTTACATACATTTTCAACAATATTGTCTTAAGATAAAAAAAACATACCAAGATTAAAAAGAAATAAGAAAAAAGAAAAAATTTCAAACAAAAATGATATATGGTAGCAAGAAGAAAATTGTTGCTACTTCTTGATTAGTTACAAATATCAGGTAGGTGTTACCATAATAATCATTGATTGACTCTTACTCTTGTTTAAATGGAAGGCAGCTATGCTCACCATTATACCACACTCTCCCCCCTTCCTTCCCCTCCTCTTCTCCTTCCTCTCTTTCTTTCCCTCACCTTTCCTTCAATATCCCTCATTGAGCTCTCGATTAGATACAGAAAAGTAACGATAAATTAAAGAACTTACATCTTAATTATAATTAATCTTATTACAGGGAATAGAAGCAATTTATTTATCGCATTATCGCAATTCTATTGTATTCAATTAATTGAATTCAACAAAGGATCTCTACCTGATGAGTGGAGAAAAGCAGATGTCATATCTATATTTAAAAAGGGAGCAAGAGCAAATCAGGGGAATTATAAACCAGCGAGCCTCACTTCTGTAGTGGGGAAGCTTTTAGAAAGGTTAATAAGGGATAATATACAAGAATATGTCTATTTGAACAGGATTATATGTAGGAGTCAACATGGATTTATGAGGGATAGGTCATGTCAAACATATCTAATTCGTTTCTATGAGGAGGTTAGTAGGAACCTGGATCAAGGCAACTCAGTGGATGTAGTCTTTTTGGATTTTGCAAAGGCTTTTGATACAGTGCCACATGGGAGACTATTGGGCAAACTAAGAGATACAGGAATTGCATTAAATATCTGCTAATGGATTGAGAGCTGGATAAAAGGGTTATTGGACTAATGTGGTAAGTAGGGTTCCTCAGGGTTCAGTATTAGGTCCTCTCCTTTTTAACATATTTATTAATGACTTAGAGGTGCGACTGGAAAGTAGTGTCTCCATTTTCACCGCTGACACAAAGTTGTGCAAGGTAATTAAATCAGATAATGATGTGCTTTCCCTCCATAGGGATTTACAGAAAATTGAGGAATGGGCATCTAAATAGCAGATGAGATTTAATACGAATAAATGTAAAGTTATGTATCTGGGAAGGAAAAATAGCCATGCAATTTATAATCTTAATGGGCCAAATCTAGGTATATCAGATATTGAAAGGGATTTGGGACTGCTTGTTGACAACCACCTAGGTAACAGTGCTCAAAACCAAGCAGCAGCTGCAAAGGCAAATAAAATATTAGCATGTATTAAGAAGGGTATAGAAGCAAGTGAAGCAAATATATTTCTGCCACTATACAAATCTCTAGTACGCCCTCATTTGGAATATAGAGTACAATTTTGGACACCACTTCATAAAAAGGACATTTTAGAGCTGGAAAAGGTACAGAGGAGGGCAACAAAACTAATAAGGGGAATGGTGAGGCTAAGTTATACAGAAAGACTAACTAAATTAAACGTATTTTCTAGAAAAAAGGCGTCTTAGATGAGATACGATTACCTTATATAAATACATCCAGGGTCACATGAGTTATAGGGTTAATTATTGGCTTATGGGGGTCTGTGTTGACCCTCTTGAGTGACAGGTTTAATTAAGTGCTTATGGGGGTCTGTATTGACCCCCATGAGTGACAGGGTTAATTATTGGCCTTATGGGGGTCTGTATTGACCCCCATGAGTGACAGGGTTAATTATTGGCCTTATGGGGGTCTGTATTGACCCCCATGAGTTATAGGGTTAATTATTGGCTTATGGGGGTCTGTATTGACCCTCATGAGTGACCCAGTTAATTAAGTGCTTATGGGGGTCTGTATTGACCCCCATGAGTGACAGGGTTAATTAAGTGCTTATGGGGTCTGTACTGACCCCCATGAGTGACAGGGTTAATTATTGGCCTTATGGGGTCTGTTTTGACCCCCATGAGTGACAGGGTTAATTAAGTGATTATGGGGGTCTGTATTGACCCCCATGAGTGACAGGGTTAATTATTGGCTTATGCGGTTCTGTATTGACCCCCATGAGTGACAGGGTTAATTAAGGCATTATGGTGGTCTGTATTGACCCACATGAGTTATGGGGTTAATTTTAGTTGGCCGGGGTAAATATTTTTTTTTTTATTAAATGCAGCGGGGTTACGATCGGTGCCGAACGAGGACCCCCGCTGCAAGGGGTTCATTTGGGGGGGCTGCGCGGGTCCCTATGGACCCCTGCAGCAAGGGGTTAATGTGGGGACACTTCGGGGGTCCCGATGGGGACCCCCAGCATAGAGGGGGGTTAATTTTATTTGCCTTGGCCGGGATTGCTGATAGTGTGCCGTAGGCCCTTTAAGGATCCGCAGCCGTGAATATAAAACGTTTAAATGCAGCGGGGGCCTGATCTATGTTGATTGGAGACCCCCGCTGCAAGGGGTTAATGTGGGGGGCTGCAGGAGTCCCTATAGGGACCCCTGCAGCATGGGGATGTGTATAGGGAGCAGGGGGGAGCCTCACAAGGCTTTCTCGGGCTGCTCCGAGGCAGCATGTTGAGGCTTTAGGAGCCCTTGCTGGCACTTTTTGTGCCCGTAGGGATTCTTCCGAGGTGCGAGATTCACCTCTTAGATTTAAGGCTGCGTGTGACTCCGTAGCTCTCTCTGGGCCATTTTTCGGTCATCTCGCAAAGCAGGCTGCGAGGGATTCGGTCCTGGCAAAAAACTGCCTTTTGCAAGGACCGAGAGAACAACGAGGGATAATTTAATGAGGCCCTAAATGACATATAAATCACCACCATCTTACATAAATAAGTGGCATGATATATTAGGTACAGATAAAGGTAATGAGATATGGTGAACAATGTTGGCAAAGAAGCACTGCTTCTAGTAAATATCTTCTCCATGAAAAATTCTATATTTTTGGTATAGAATATATAACAAAATATAAACATAATATACCACAGTCTAATACATGGGCTGTCAAGCTTTAGGTACCACCTACCGCATATGAAACATGCCCTACAATCCAAAAAGTATGAAGAGAAGTCAAATTAGTGATTAAAATGTTCATTGCAGCCAAAACAGTCATATTAGACTAGCCATACCAGAGAAGCTATGTGATAATTTTCCTCCCAAATTCTAAGTGTTCCTTATATTGATCCAGTTTTTGTTTTTACCCTTTCATCTGGAACACAAAAGCTATTTATGGAAAAAGCTGTTTGAGTATTTAGTTTATAATTAATTTTACAAGGTACACAGGTTATCACCATAACAAGCCGGATTTGATAAAAAGGATTTACAGATGAAATACATGGTTATCACTCACAATAAGCAATTTGATCTGAAGCATGGATGCATCAGGTCTAAGCCCTAGATCTTATTAAAACACCAGGCTTCAAATCTGCTGCTAACCAATACAATTATAAATTATTTCCTAATTTGCTCTCTCTTTTATAGTATGTTCCAGTGTATCTTTAATTTAACCTCTGTCATAAGAGCCAACCGGAAACAGGGGAAGGGTGCTCACTCTCTTTCATTGAACCAACCCCAACATCTGGTTAGCCATATACAACTTCTGATTTAATTTAGATTTTGTGGTGCTTCTCACTGTAGCCCAGTGGTCAGTAGGTGCAATAGTAGATGACAGTTTGGGGATTCTTGTCCACCATAGTCCACAAGATAATAGTGGGCGGATGGACTATAGCAGGTAAAGTGGGCTTTTTATTTAGGTGTAATTAATTTGACCTCGAATCAACATCATTTTAGTAATATTTTAACTTATTCAATGCATAAATAATGTATTTTGCATACCACCATTGGTGTGCAAACAGAAATGTTATAACTTATAATTTTGTTGTGTATTTGTAACACAATGAACAACTTATATTCACATACAGCTTTACTATTTGTATAACCCATTTTCATCCTGCTTTGAGGAAATGTAAATATAATTTATGACATTCATTTATAACTGATTTTATTTCAAGCTGACAATTGGGTAAAAGCTGTAACTTGTCTGTTAAATTATTTAGACAAAGCCGCATATTGTCAGTGACATTTTTATTAACACAAGTCAAATAATATTCTACACAGATTAACTACAAATACCCACTTGAGGAAATGAACTGACAAAGTACATAAAATATGACACGTGAATTAAAATCAAAACAAAGGAAAACAAATTCCACTTTACATACAGATCCTTTGGTACCTGATTAAATTTTTGAAGCTCCAATTTTAAGGTAAACATTCTGATGCAGTTTCTATAAATTGTCTTCTGTAAAATAAAAGTCAAAAGTAGAACAACTGAAAAAGTACAGTGTCAGTATATGGTTTTGATTTTAAACACCGGAATAACCACCCAAAATAAGTAGTATGATATTTTAAAAAAAGTATGTATTTAATACCATATAGACTCATGTCCAAGTAATGTTGTATATTAAGAAATATCTATGATAACAAATACAGCCTTTAACTTTTAACTATTATATTCAAGGCTGTTTAGATTACAATGTTCTCTAAAAATACTTTCATGCTCATGGGTTACATAAAGTCCATATTGTATTTTTTTTTTTGCATAATTTCCAAACACATATTTTCAAACTAAAATGGGGCTTTCATTTTTTTATCTGAATAACTACAAATTATTTCCTATTTAAGTGCTGATACTGTATACTTTATTCTCGCTTGAGTATTTGTGAAAAGTAGTAGTAGTTTTTATGTTATCATCATTGGCTGAAATATCTTAGATGACATTCATGTAATGCATTGTGTGAGGATCCGAGGGTAAGGGCTATACGAGCTCAGAGCCACCTGCTATAGACTAAATGTTAACTACCCACGAGGACTGTTGGGATCTTTGAAATCTTGGCACCAGCACTCTGATATCTGGATTCTGTATAGGTCAGGGTGCTTGCATTAGGAATCAGCACTTCCAGACTATCAAGCTCTGCTTCTTCTTATGGGGCTTGATAAGACTTGTTACAATCAAACCAAATCAGCAAAATCCTAATAGGCATGCCGTTTTCTATATGCCCCAGCAGTGAACTGCCTTTATTCGCTTCTAAAACCCAACTGCCCAAATTAGAAAAACACAAAAACAACATTCATGATTTGGGGAGGGGATAAGTTTGAATTCTCCAACTGGATGCACAAGCACCAATCAGCTGAATAGCTGTACTGCCTGAATTAACATAGTACAATCAGCATAGTCCTGTGTCCATGGGGACAAAGATGATGTGACAGAAAGGGACCGTCCTCTTCTGGAGGCTGGTTTGTGTTATCTGAGCTGCCCCATGCAGCTATAAAACAAAGGACCAGCACTAGTTACAGGTGCCATCTTGTTTGATCAATATTACAAATAGCAGTACAACACACTAATAACCTTTAAACATGACACATTAATATTACATGGGGAATTACATACAGGATGAGGCATTGGCCATATGCAATAAGAAACATGCAGCATGATGGCAATATAATTCCCCTACCCATTTTCTAACAGGGAAGTCTGTTCTCTTTGGTAGCTCACTGGGTTAAATCCAGGCCTTGGAAAGGGGTCCGTGACACATTGTTAGTGAAAATATATGTAGCAGTATTTGTTCAACTCAAAATAAGTAAGATAAAAATTACTTTGAAATATATTGGTTAATTCTTGTATTTTTTATATTTCATAAGTCCACCCTAAACTTGCCAGTTCTACTTTACCGTGAGAATTCCATTTCATTGTAGCCCCAAGACATATCCTGCAATTATTTTTTTCTATAAGAACTGACATTATTGTCAGTTTTTCTCTTATATGGATCTTCATATTATTATTATTATTATTATTACTATTATCCTTGTAACACGCCAACATATTCAGCAGCGCTAAGTAGAAGAGAACTGGCAAGGGTGGAGCAAGCATGGACCTATCTTCCTTATGAAGCAGATTTATGATAAAATCTTAAAAGCATTTTATGTGTCTTAGAACACAAATCCATCTATGTATTAAATGTTTTGATGAAAAAATAAATAGTCCTTATCTTGAAAATTCAGTTTTAATAAGATTTTGGCATGCACTTAAATTCTAAGAGAGAAGAAGACCCACAGCTATAAATTATGACAATCTCAGAATTATCTTTAATTATTATTGGCATAGTCATTTATTACATTGATATATTTAATTTAAGTTCATTATATTTACCTTTACAGTATTTCACAAACATTTAACTTTACTCAAAATCACTGTTAAACAAAGTTACATAGCAATTGAGGTTGAAAAAAATACTTTTGGTCTATCAAGTTCAACATTTTTAGATCTCTGGATTAATTGTTAATTCATTGTTAATTAATCCAGAAGAAGGCAAACATAAAAAAAATTAAACATTGCCAATTGTCTCAAAAGGGGAAAACCATCATTTCTGATTCCAGATACTGGTAATTGGATTCCTCCCTAGATCAATACTCCCTCTCTAATTATCAAGGATAGCACTGAATGCCCTTTTTTTTTTAAATATATCCAATCCCTTTCTAAAGTTATCTATCAAATCCATTGTCACCACCTCTTTTGGTAGAGAATTCCACAGTTTAACCACCCTTTCACCCCTGTGAAGAACCCTTTTATTTCTTTACGGTGGTATCTGTTTACTTCTAACCTCAAGGGATGTCCTCTTGTCAGTTGAAAACCTATTGGCACAAAAGTTCACTTGACAAAGCTTTGTATTAACCCTGAATGTGTTTATATAAGGTAATCATTTCCCATCTCAGATGCATTTTTTTCTAGAGAACATACAATTAATTTTGTTAGTCTGTTTTTATAGCTTGGCCCCCATTCTCCATATCCGCACTTGTTCCAACTCTAAAATGTCTTTTTTATGAAGTGGTGCAAAAATTGTACTCCATATTCCAAATTATGGCATACTAGGGATTTGTATAGTGGCAAAATTATGTTTGCTACCCTGGCTTCTATACCCTTCTTAATGCATGTTAACATTTTACTTGGCTTTGCAGATGCTGCTTGGCATTAAACACTGTTACCTAGGTGGTTGTCCACAAGCACTCCCAAATCTCTTTCCATATCTGATACCCATAGATTTGCTCCATTAAGATTATAAATCGCATGGTGATTTTTCCTTCACAGATGCATAACTTTACATTTATTTGTATTAAACCTAATCTGCCGTTTAGTTGCCAATTCTCTAATTTATGCAAATCCCTTTGGAGGGAAAGTACATCATTTCCTGATTTTAATTACTTAGCACAACTAAATGTTGTCAACAAAAATTGAGATCATATTTTCTAGTCCTACTAAGTCATTAATCAGTATTTTACAATGGAGAGAGCCTACTACTGAACCCAGAGGAACTGCACTTACCACATTAGCCCAATCTGAGTATGTTGAATTTACTTTGTTTCCTGTCTTTTAGCCAGCTCTAAATCCATGAGCAGATATTTACTGAAATTCCTGTATTTACTCCCATGTGGCACTGTATCAAAAGCCTTTCCAATATCCAAAAAGCTTACTTCCACTGCCTTGATCCAAGTTCCTACTAACTTCCTCATAGAAACTAATTAGATTTGTTTTACTTGACCTATACGTCATAAATCCATGTTGACTCCTGCTTATCAGCTAAAATAGACATATTCTTGTATACTATCCCTTATTAACTCTTCTGAAAGCTTTCCCACTACAAATGTGAGGCTTACAGGTCTATAATTCCCTGGATTTACTCTTGCTCCCTTCTTAAAAATGTGGTCCCTTCTTCAGTCATCTGGTAGCAACCCTGTGGTGAGTGAGTCTTGTAAAATTAGATTTAAAAAAAACCCAGTTCCCTCAGTACCAGTGGATGTATTCCATCAGGACCTGGGGCTTTATTAACATTTATTTTTTTCAACCTTTTGGATTTCTTCCTGCGTTAACCAATTATTTGGTGAAGGTAGTGTAGCCCCATTTTGTTGCAGTGTCCCAACTACTGGTACTTCCCTTGTGTATACTGAAGAAAATAACTTACTCTGTATCTTGATATGTAAATCATTGTTAAGCTACATTGAGTGTGATTTACTCCTTATACTTTTATTTTCACATGGTATATGTTAATAAGCATGTATAGTTAGTTATGATTTGAATGTTATCCATTTATGTTCAGTATTTTTACCTGTCAGTTCTTTGTTCCAGTCTATACTTTGTATTGCTGCCCCTAGACCGAGAGTTTTTGTTGGCCCTTGTTTGTAATGAACATAATAAACCCTATATTAGATATCAATATTAAAACCGTAATTTGCTTTATATTGATCTGTATATATACTATATAAGATAACACACAGTTCATTATATTCAGCACAGTTATGGAATATGTAGAAAAATATATAAAAAAGGCACTACCGTTTGGATTTGGTCTTGAAGCTTCTCAGATGATAGACAAATCAAAGTAAGTTACCAAATTCCTTGGGTAATCCTTTAGTCCATTCAGTTGGTAGTTGATAACTGCTCTGCTCCCAAATGAATTGATGTTGCTATGTGATGACTTTAGCATTGGGATTACCAAGAAAACATGGTAGAAGCAATTATTGAGACAAAATCCTTAGGAGTTTCACCTACTATAGGGCTTTTTCTGCATCTACCAACTTCTAAATGAATATCTAAGGACCTACATTTCTGAATACTAAGAGATTGAAATGGCTACAATTAACTTGTACCTGACTTCTATCTAGCTCAATGTTACCTATTTGTTATCTAATTGTACACTTATGGAACATGTTGTGTATACGTTTTTTGATACCTTTGCAATATTATCAATTTTGTCAGTCTCTTTAATATTTTTTTCCTCCCAGGAAATAATGCTTTGCGGTGAGCAGTTGAGGCACGCAGGACTTAGCCTGCAATGAGCGTCAAAGGCGCTCATTGCACTGTAAACCTCGCAAAGCGAGGCGAGCAGTTGAGGCACGTGGGACTTAGGCTGCAATGAGCGCTGAAGGTACAGCATTCCCAGCCTTAACATTTTATTCTTTATTCCCGTCAGTTTTGATGGGCAAGTAGCTAGTATGTATGTATATATATATATATATATATATATATATATACATATATATATATATATATACACACAACAGTGAAATGTGGAATTCCCTATTGCATATGATTTCACTGAGACTCTCATAAGTCTACAGTCCTTCTGTGATGAGAAAGCAACTGACACAGTAATAGTGTGTATTTGTTCTTTGCCTTTCTGTTAACATTGAGCCTCATGCAATTGAGCAATTGTAAGTTATGATGAAACCCGTAAGCTAACTTGCTATTCAGTTAACGTCTTTTTCAGAACCGTAAACGGTCTACGGGTTACGGGCTTGAAATCCAATCCTTTGATACTTCCCGTCCGCAAGAGTTCCGATTGCTAAAATTGCAAAATCACTATTCAATTGCTACAATTCCTCAAGACCGCAAGGGGTTAATGACATGTTCGTGGCACTGTAAATGCAAATAAAAAATCAATACTGCATTGTAAATGACAGGGAAAGCGATGTAAAACATTAGAATTAATTGCACAACAGTCTCAAGCTCACAAATCGCCAATCAAAAATATATTTTTTATGTTTCAATTCGGGGTTATATCGATCTCAGGAATCAATTAGTGCATATCAAGCCACCCACATGAACTAGAACAGTATCGGCATTCATTTTTATTATTTTGTATTTTACTGTTTTGCAAGTCCGATTGCATATTGGACCTCTAACCACTAACTGATTGATATGTAACCTCCATGTTTTGCTGCCGTAATAATGACGGTCTAATTTTCTATTGGCTGCTTCTAAATGGGTATTTAAGGCCTTGCTTCATTGATCATGTTCCAACCCTGAACTGCTACGTACGAGTGCATGGTTTACTGCTTCGGCTTTCGGCCCGTAACTTGCAGAATTGTTCAATTGAATAGCACCGTAATTGTAGCAGAGTGTGAGCCCACAGCACGCCCGCAGACATTCGGGCTATATACTGAGATGCAGCCTTTAAATTGAATGAGGCTCATTATGTCAAATTTCAAGTGGCTAGGTCTTGAAAGAACATACTATAGATATGACATTACACTGTATATTTAATATTGTTTGCAGAAAATGCTTTAGGACCCAAATAATTACATTTACACATACTAAATAAACAAATATAAGTTTGCTGATTCCTTACTAAACTAAAATGACAGTAAAATTACCAAAGACAAAGTGTAGCTGTATTCTGCACAAATGTCACCTTGGTATATATGACACTAATAAAGAACTGCATTGCATGTAAATAGTCATGATATTGAAGTCATCTTGAGGTGCAGTAACATAACATGTATTAATTTAGAGAAGTCAAGGTCTCCCATGAAGTGTAGCGAGAATCTGTCAGGCACCATTGAGGATGAATATGACTGGGTTTATCATTCATTACTAAAATATATTTTCAAGTCTTTTATAATGTTTTATTATGTTCAAGAAACCAAGATATTTCAAAATGTTCCGAATAACTGTTTGTATAGTAGATTGGACATACAGTTTTTGCACTGGAACCATGCTTTCTTCTATAAGATACATAATAATTACAGATGAAGTGAGATGGAATTTTTTTTATTAATAAACAAAAATGTATTCATTAATAAAAAAATGAAAACTGAGTATTTTATTTTAAATTCAGGTTATTGATTCATGTCAAACACTTTTTTGGAAGCCCCATCTACACAGTTTATAGAGTAGACAAATTTACATTTTATGCTTCTGGTCCATTTCTACATGCCAACATTCACTTTTGTTTAGCTTAATCCCCTCTCATTTGAGCTGTTTTATAAATGTAATGAAATCTATGAAATATTTTGGGCTTACTTTATTTATTTTTGCCAGATCAGTTTAGAGGCTGCCATGAAGATATTAATTTTGGTAAAATGTAAAAAGAAATTTCACAGTTCATTGTTTTTTTTAAGGAGCTAACAGAGGAGAGAACTGAAAAAGGAGAGAGATTGGGGGGGGGGGGGTAGCCTCTGTTAATGGGTATTGTTATACCCAGAGCCTGACTGGACTTTTGGGGACTTTGGTCTGGGCCTGTGCTGTCAAGAGTTACCTGTTTATTAATATGGTTATGCATTTATGTTGCTGCTTATGGTTTTAAAATGACATCTGTATTGCATGTATTATGATTATGTTACAGTGTGGATATGGGTGCCTCAGGGACAAGAGAGCTATGGGGTACTATAATAACTTACTTGCTTACTAACAGGGATGTACCACTCTAAGCACTGAGCCAGGGAGCTGAATCTTAATAAAAGCAAGAGCATACGCTGTTAGTATGTGATAACTCACCAGGCTCTACCTGCGCAAATGCAGGGTGGCAGCACATAAGCACTACACAAAGATCAAGGGGACTTAAGTGCCATCACCTACTATTGTCTGGTGGGTCCTTGCGAGCTAGTTTAATCTTCAGAAGATACTTGTACAAATAGACATGTCTGGGCTATTACTAAATAAACAGTGACAACACAGGATCTGAGTTAGATCACACAGGCACAGAGCCAGATGGCCCCTACACAAAGGAGAAATTATGCTAAATTCATTACCAGATAAGGGCCCTTGAGGAGTTATCTACATGACGCACTGCAGAGAGAACATGACATCGTGTGATATACATGTTTCCCTCACATGAGCAGTCCCCACTGGTAGATAATTTGTGTACTGAAGGATGGGGTTACTGTAATTGGCCAGCCTGTGGCCAAAAAAACTGTATTTTGATAAAGGAGTGGCAGTTTTTGGACTTACACAATCAAGGTGTAAGTGGCATTCTGTGAATTAATCCTAATATTCTAAGGAATTGTATGGTGTATGAAGTGGTGGAGAATAGTCACAGTCGGTGGCTATTGTGTTACTGATATCCTGGTCTGCTGAAACAAGCTCCTGGGGTGTGTTACTTGGTTTTGCTCCATCTTCTGCTATCAGAGGTGTAAAAGGAGCACACAATTTTTGGTAGGTTTGAACCAGGGTCTTACCAAGCCCAATTGAAGTAGCAGATGCCACTTCATCTCATTTTACCCTAGGCCATGACCTTATTGGTTCTACCCTATGGGCAAGAAGCATACAGACCACCCATGATAAATCCCAGGAGCAAGATCCCTTTTACTGCTGTCTCCTAATTTCTTAAGTTAATAAACATATATTTCTATATTTAATGCGTGTTCTGGTTCCTAAAAATGTTTGTCTGGATATAACAGGGAGGGAGAAGTGGGAGAGACACAGGGGAGGCAGAGGGGGGAAAGAGACACAGGGGAGGGAGAGGGGGAGGGAAGAGACACAGTGGAGGGAAAGGGGAGAAACAGACACAGGGGAGGGAGGGGGGAAGAGACACAGGAGAGGAAGAGGGGAGGGGGGAGAGACACATGAAATATTATTCAATCATTTTTGATGGGCAAGTTACTAGTTCATTAATATCTGTCTTGGCAAATCTTTTGATTAGCATAAAAAGTAATATGAAAATTAGCATAGTGTTTCAATGTATTACATTTAAAAAGAGAGTCGTCACTGCTGAAGAGAGGAAGCAGAGAGCTGAGGATCCTCAATTAGGATCCTCAAAGGATAATATTTATTACCAGAAAGTCTATTACAGTTGGGGGAAGCATATGCCGATCCACAGTCATCAGTAAGAGTAGATACCAAGCCAGTGTATTGGAGGGGAAAAGAGATCGCAGCCTAGAGGGCCTAAAATTAACCCTCTGAAGCTTAAACAATAAGACCTAGGAGAACCACACAGGCAGGCCCATAAACCATTCAAGAAAAGGCCCTAAAGGTTAACCCCCATATCAGCGACCTCAGAATCCAACTCTGACCCCAAGGAATGGATCACAAGGCCTCTCTCTGTCCAGAAAAAAGAAAAGTAAGTGTTATGAACAGAAGGGCCCACTGGACTGTTTGGGGTTCATCAGTTATTTGTGGTTAGAAGGTACTAACAACTTGCTTAACAGTCATATCTGGGATATACAAAGGAAAAGATTTTAAAGAATTTATATGGCCCTGGGATCGGCCACGTGTGACTGCTCTGGAAGGGGGGAGTTTAGTTTTATAACCCTGTAAGTTGAGATCTGGCAACTGTGGGATGTCTCATGAGATTTACATCTCCCAGGTGGTGAGAGTGTAACAAGCTATTGCCCACAAGAGGAGGGGTTAGGCATGTGGGAGGAGTGAGATCTTTGTGTGTTTTTAGATATCTCTGTAACAACAAAGAAGTGGCAGTCTGATTTTGGACACACTAAACAAAGGTGGTGTCGGAGTCTGCTTGTACTAATCAAAGGTACATGGTGTGTGATTCTTAGATTCTAAGAAAAGG
The DNA here is from genome assembly GCA_027410445.1 of Discoglossus pictus. Classification (NCBI taxonomy): domain Eukaryota; kingdom Metazoa; phylum Chordata; class Amphibia; order Anura; family Alytidae; genus Discoglossus; species Discoglossus pictus. The sequence continues at coordinate 95,915,343 of CM050166.1, read as the reverse complement.
GGTCTGATGGTGCCTGTCTCTTCAGAAATTATGCTGTCATCTGAAGTGTCTGCTGGTATCAAGATCTGAACAAAAAGTTGAGACCCATAGAGGGAGAGAAAATTGGGGTGAGCGTAGTCCCACAAATCTGGTGGGCTTAACAGTAAGTCCTTGGTGAGGTGGGAAAATAGTGGGCTACATGCCCTACAGAAACTGCTGGCCGAGTTAAGGGTACATGGCGCAATAGGGGAGAAAGGGCTGAAAGCCACCTAGCCCACAGAAAAAATATAAGAAAGGCCCCTTCATTCACTCAATCACACCAGCGAATATTGGACCCTCATCAATAACCTAAGACTGTATTTCGCTGGTGCAAAAAGCTATCAGCCAGCAAATATCCAGAGCAAGAGCAACACTACATCCTAGGATACCACCTAATACACAGGACTGCTTTCCTACATCTTTGTACCTAGCTAATTTAGGCCTGGAAACCCCACTAATAAAACTCTACTAGAGTGGAACACTTTAAGAAATTATAACTACAGTGTCTGTGGAGGGAATAACAATAATACTACAAAGTACTTCACCACGAAATTCATTCCTTTCCAGTTATTGAAAGTTGAATAAGTGGACAAACAAGATATTTCTGTGGAATTCTTAGTGGTTTCTCATTCTAAACTATCCTATCATGTCATCTAGTGACAGTTTTGAAAATCTACTTGACAATACTCTCAGTTAAAATAATAAATGATCTAACTTGAGAAATACAGTATACCCCCTGAAACAATAAATGCAACAGATTTAAAAGAATAACCATAAACTAACAAAGTTTACTCTAAGCAGAGACAGCTTCCAACATACTCCTCCTTCTACTAAGGCTCCACACAAACTGGGGGAAAACAAGAGAAATTCCTCCAGCAAAAAAATTGATGAACTATTTAAATCTTTTGAACCTAAACAACCACCTACGCAGCTCCCAGGTTCAGACCAATCAGATATGTCTGACAGTGAAGACAATGCAGGCCCTGCTCTCCCTCACATGAAATTCTCATACAAATCGATGGCAAGTTTTGAAAAACTGCTTCAAGAATATGTCACAAAAGCTGTTGACAATCTTAGAAAAGATTTGTATGCTTTGGACAAAGGACGCAACTTCTAGAAAAAGTTTCAGACAAAATAGTCGAAGCTCAAGAAAAAGATAAGAGGGAAATATCTCAAAATTCATCCAAAATTACTGGGCTCAAAAATAAGTACAAAGACCTAGAAAACAGGTCAAGAAGAAATAACCTCAGGTTTAGAGGCATCCCTAGACCAGTAACTGATCTGAAACAATATATCTCCTCTGTGATTCAATCATTACTTACGGATATACCAGCGGATAGTTGGGAGAGCCTTGGGGTCAATGAACGCCCCGGTTCTTTACACAAATGTTATAGTGAGATTTGTGTGCCAATAAAAAAGACCTCATAATAAAAGCTACAAGAAAGTCCTCCACGATCAAGGGCCCAGGTGGATCCAAGATCCAAATTTACATGCACTTATCCCTGCTAACACTAGAAAAAAGAAGGGCGATGAGACCCACACTAGCGGTCCTAGCGACACAAATTGAAAAACATAAATGACCCAGACCCGTTAGTTCATGGACTGAGATTTCAAAGTACGAAGAGTCTAAAAAAACTAAAACAAACAAGTTTCCTCAATGGCAGGAAGGACTGAAAGCTATTAATGTATATAATTAAAAGTAGAGCTTGATTTAGACAAAGACATTATCTCTACTCCAATTTCTAACTCTGCTTAGAGTAAAAGAAGATCATTGATCTTAGTGTTCATAGGGGAAACTAAGAATACAGATTGTAACATCAAAATGGTTTCCTGGAAATGTATTTTATATTCTTATCTTCTGATGTATATTTAACTTACTATTGTTTTAAGTCTAAATCTATTGTTATAAGTCTTTTAAGTCTATTGTTATAAGTCTTAGTAATAAAGCCCCGGGTTCGGATGGAATACATCCATGGGTACTGAGGCAACTGGGTCTTCGTAATAGCCAAACCATTATATGTAATTTTTTAAGATTCACTCAACACAGGGTCTCTACCAGATGACTGGAGAAAAGCAGATGTGATACCTATATTTAAAAAGGGGGCAAGAGCAAATCTGGGGGAATTATAGACCAGTGAGCCTCACTTCTGTAGTGGGGAAGCTTTTAGAAAGGTTAAAAAAGGGATAATATACAAGAATATGTCTATTTGAACAGGATTATAAGTAGGAGTCAACATGGGGATAGGTCATGTCAAACAAATCTAATTAGTTTCTATGAGGAGGTTAGTAGGAACCTGGGTCAAGGCAACTCAGTGGATGTAGTCTTTTTGGATTTTGCAAAGGCTTTTAATACAGTGCCACATGAGAGTCTTTTATGCAAACTAAGAGATACAGAAATTGCAGTAAATATCTGGTCATGGATTGAGAGCTGGCTAAAAGACAGGAAGCAATGGGTTGTTGTAAATGGAACATACTCCAATTGGACTAATGTGGTAAGTGGGGATCCTCAGGGTTCAGTATTAGGTCCTCTCCTTTTTAACATATTTATTAATGACTTAGAGGTAGGACTGGAAAGTTGTGTCTCCATTTTTGCTGATGACACAAAGTTGTGCAAGGTAATTAAATCAGATAATGATGTGCTTTCCCTCCAAAAGGGATTTACATAACATTGAGGAATGGTCATCTAAATGGCCGATGAGATTTAATATGAATAAATGTGAAAGTTATGCATCTGGGAAGGAAAAATAGCCATGCAATTTATAATCTTAATGGAGCAAATGTAGGTTTATCAGATATTGAAAGGGATTTATTTGGGAGTGCTTGTGGACAACCACCTAGGTAACAGCGCTCAAAGCCAAGCAGCAGCTGCAAAGGCAAATAAAATATTAGCATGTATTAAGAAAGGTATAGAAGCAAGGGAAGCAAATGTCATTCTGCCACTATACAAATCTCTAGTATGCACTCATTTGGAATATGGAGTACAATTTTGGGCACCATTCCATAAAAAGGACATTTTAGAGCTTGAAAGGTACAGAGGAGGGCAACAAAACTAATAAGGGGGATGGAGGGGCTAAGTTAGGAAGAAAAACTAGCCAAATTAAACTTATTTTCCCTAGAAAAAAGGCGTATAAGAGGAGATATGATTACCTTATATCAATACATCCAGTATCAGTATAAAGATTTGTCAAGGAAGCTTTTTGTACCAATAGGTTTTTCAACTGACAAGAGGACATCCCTTGAGGTTAGAAGTAAAATTATTCCACAGTAAAGAAAGAAAAGGGTACTTCACAGTAAGGGTGGTTAATCTGTGGAATTCTCTACCAGAGGAGGTGGTGACAGAAAAATGGCCTAATTGATTCCTGGGGAGGACATCACCGGCACGAAAGGGAATACACATACTTTTCACCCACACATAATACATACTCAAGAACAGATGTCCTGGTTACTGACACTGAACTGTTTGACCACTCCAAAAACGCCCTTATCATTCCTTGCTCATGGTCAAACCATGCGGCAGTGATCATAAATCGTGATCTTAAAACAAACCTGAAAAATTTATTCAATTGGAGACTTAATAAAACACTATTATCTAACCCTTAAACTCAGACCCAAATCTCTAAAGAACTAACACAGTATTTTGAATACAATGATATCCCAGAAATCAAAATTGGTTGGTCCTGGCTATCACATAAAGCCTACATCAGGGGATTAATTATAAGAATAGCCACTACATACAAAAAAATCTAACTAAACTTCTACGAGAGCTATACACACTGGAAAGACAAAATCAAATTAGTTACTCCTCCATTACTAAATCCAATATCGACAAAATTAGACTAGAACTGAATAATCTACTAACAATAAAAACTGAAAAACCACTATGTAGAACGCAACATAAATTTTATAGCCAAGCGAATAAACTCTCTCCCATGCTGGCTAGAAGACTAACGTCCAAACAAAGCCAGAATCAAATCTAGCAAATTAAAACCAAAGAAGGCCAGATCACCTTAAGTCAGACAAAAATTACAGGAAACCTTTTTAAATATATACCAAACCATATATTCCTTCAATCCTAGTGCAAGCACTTTCCAAATTTCTAAACAAATTAGATCTTCCGACAATAACAAACGAAGATCTAGAATTATTAAACGCCAATATCACAGCAGAAGAAATTAGTGTAACCATTAAAATTCTGAAACTTGGAAAATCCCCAGGGCCAGACGGCTTCTCCAATATCTATCACAAGACCTTTCCAAAATTATGAATCCTTTACTTGAATAAACTATATAATGCTATATTAAAAGGGGAACAAATATCAACTTAATTTAATCAGGCAAACTTTTTTTTTCCCTAAACCCGGACGAGATCCCCTTGAGGCCAAAAATTATCGCCCTATATTGCTACTCAACAGGGACTTAAAAATATCGGCGTAGCTCATGGCCACCAGATTTCCAAGGTTTCTCCCAAAAATTATACACAAAGACCAGGTAGGCTTTGTGCCATTCAGACAGGCAGGGGATAATATATGGAGAGTTCTAAATATATTTTACTTAACCAAATTAACTAACAAGCCTTTATGCACAATAGCACTAGACCTTGAAAAGGCTTTTGACTCCTTAGAATAGAAATACTTGAGGGAAGTTCTGACTAAGATGGGCATTAAAGGGATCTTTATTAACATCATCATCACTGTCCTTTATCAAGACCCAGTGGATTACTTAAAGCTTCAGGGAGACACTAAGAATGTGATAAACATACAGAGAGGTATAAGACAGGGGTGCCCCTTATCCCCACTATTGTTTGCATTGGCAATTGAACCACTTGCCCAAACCATTCGCTCAACTTTACAAATTCAGGGGATTCAAATGGGATTACAAAAGTTCAAGTGCTGCCTATTTGCAGACATCATCCTGTGCACCCTTACTGAACCAGAAACATTAGAAAATTTCAGGCCCGTCTTGGGCTCAAAATCAATTTAAACAAGACTTGGGCTTTCGGGGCCCAAATGTCCAAACTCTTGAGCAGCAGAAAAGCAAATACTCATTTACTTGGCCCACTAGTCACATCACGTATTTAGGAATCAACTTGACCCCCGACCTGTCTGAGCTGTACATGGCCAATTATACATCTATGTTAAAAACTCTCACGGAAGATACCAAAAAATGGAGCAAATTCCTTCTTCCCTGGATGGAAAGCATAAATTCCATAAAGATGAATATTTTGCCACGAATACTATATGTATTCCACTCCCTTCCCATCCCCATAATACCGAAATTATTAGAAAAATATCAAAGACACTTAACGAGGTTCATATGAAAGAAAAAAAAGCCACGAGTATCTAAAATCCCTCTTTTTAGTAGTAAAAATATTGGAGGACTTACCTGCCCTAATCTGAGATCGTACTTCAGAGCAGCTCAATTGGCTTTCATACCCCAAGCGCATTCAATAGCACACCAACCCTTATGGGTATTCATTGAAAATCAACAAATTAAACCCTTTAAATAGGATTCTATTATTTGGTCGCCAATTGTCCCCCTCCCCAACATAAATAGATAGTAATCCTATCATTAGACTTTCACTCTCCAATTGGAATCGGATTAACACTAAACATCACTTAGCAACTAAACTAACTAAATTAACCCCCACTCGCTACTCCTTCAATTACTAAAGCGAGGATTTAAAAAAAAAATGGTGGTCAATGCATGAATTATATAAACTAGGTTCCTGGGTAAACAACAACCAAATTATCCCTTTTGATGAACTTAGGATAAAATGTGACATTCCTCTAAAGGAACATTACAATGACTGCAAGGTCAAACACTTAATTTCCACAAGGATCAAGAGATGGGGTACTGCACATTCCAGTTGGTTCCCTCTTATATGCAAAAAGGCTTCACTAACTAAAGAAGTTTTAAGTTCCTTGTATATAATTCATAAATTCCCCTCCTGACAACATTAAGTCAACTTTTATGAACAATTGGGAAAAAGACATGGGTACCCAGTGGGACACCCAGCATTTGGGAAAAAAACATGTTGACACCTAATTAAAGGTCCTTGGAATTATAGCCTACAGGAAACATCTATTAAATGCCTTCATAGAGACTACTATACCCCAGTTAAACTGAACAAAATGAACCCCCAGGTCTCAAATCTTTGTTATAGGCATTGCTTAAACCCAGGCACGTTTTTCCACTTGTGGTGGGAATGTACAGTATAGGACAGCTGTTATGGACTTAAGTCGTGGAGCTAGCCTCTACAGTCCTGCTCATCACTATACCCGCCTTCTAGGCAAAATTAATCCCTTGATATCTAAAAAACAAAACAAATGGCTACAAAACTTAATGATATCAACGAAAAGCCACAAAGTCTAAAAATGGAAGTCTTCTACTTTAAAGAAGAAGTAATCAACAAGTTAAATACCAAAATGATTCATGACAGACTATCACATTCTTTAGCAAACACATACCCTAAATTTCTGGAAATATAGATCCCATGGCCCTCCTCAACGCAAGCTATAGACATTAGTTAAACAGATAATTACACTTTACCTATATAAGCCTGTCTAAACTCCCCTCAAAAATAAACCTGGAACCCCCTTTGTCGACCCCAGGAGCCAGATGAACTCGTAGTACGGGCTGGGTGATTGAAGGGTTGCCGGTCATTTTCTAGTTGCACCAGGTACGATATTTGGATTATATATGAATATTCCGATTTGCTCATAGGACACATATCAATTTAAGTTCAACTTATTGTATTGTTTGTTTATCCAAAGCTTAAGTTTTTAAAATATTTTTTTCCTTTCTTTCCATTTTTAGATGTTATGTGAAATTATTGTATCAAGATTGTTATAGACCTTCTTACAACCTTTCAATTTCGAAAACAGAGAATGTTGAAATGTTCTCTATCAGTGTTAGACAAATAATATACCCTGCATAACAAACATATTCCTTCTTAAACATTGGAAAACGTTATTAAGCAAAATGTTTGTAACAACACTGGCTTTGTTTGACAATAAAAAATATTGAAACATAAAAAGAGAATTGTCTAGTCAACTGAAAATATATATATATTTGTATGATCGTTGTAAAGTCCAAGTATCTTATATATTGTAAGAAATGCACTATAAACTTGACAGCATCAGTTCTGGGAATGCTTGTTATCAACTTATTTGTTTATATTTTTCCAACTCCCCACGATATGAACACTCTAAAGGTTGTTTATCCAGTATTTGGCAGATATAATATATTTGCTCAACCTGAATGCCACTTGGAGGTTATTTGTTGTTTCCAGTATTTTTACTAGTGTTTTAATATTCTATGTTTGAACTTTTCCTTACACTGCAGCATTTCAGAGATAAACACAATTGTCAGCATGTTGGTATTTGTTTTAATATAAATTCAAGTAGAGATAAAATATTGACATTCTAAATCATAAATCCTATTTTTTAGGTCTGCTTGTTATTTTCTCATAAATAAACATTTTAAAAAATAGCATTGTTGTAGTAAAGATAAAGCCCCTCTAAATATATGTTTTTTTTATACTGTAAGGATCCCTTGTTAAAGGGCAAATGAAGACATGTTTGTCCTTGTTGCATCTGAAAGAGAGCATTTGATAATGTTAAGCAGTTTTTTTTATTGTTTTTTTGTTTTTTTTAAATGAATTTTCTGGAACAGAATATACAGCTTTAAATGTACGGTATAACTGTGTTTGGGAGTTTGTCCCATCAGCAAATAGTCAGCAATATAGCTGTAGGAGTCATAAGTGGCTGCCAATGAGATCTAGAGTCACACAGAAGTATTTCCTATGGAAGTTTAAACAAGTTTGACTAAATATGTTTTAGTGAAAAAATTTACTTTTATAGTATATAAAACAGGTTCTTTTAATGCATGACTGAAAAATGTGCATTCGGTGTAACTTTAACTTTTTCAGTCAGTTTCAAGGTGAAAAAATATCCTTGAATATTACCTGAGAATCCAAACTGTACAGATGTACTGCCAGAGGGAATTGGAAACGTTTTTGAAAGTATGTCATTGTTGGTTTGAGTTTAAAACATTCTAAACTGTTTTATTATTATATGCCTTTTTGTACTATTTTTCTTGTCTATATTGTAGATTCTTTTGCGGATTTCAATGGTGCAAAAGTTTGCATGCTAACTTTAATTTTGAAATTATTGCCATTAACAAGCAATTCATTTTTATGTCTGACTTTTTAATATACAAGATCTCCCCTGTACAGTGTAAGTGTATCTATCCATGATCCGTTCAGAGCCTTCTAACCTCACACATCTGTTAATGCTAAAGCATCAAACCATGAACAAATTGGTAATTGCAATCCTGTCAGCATTACTTATCAATGTATAGTGCGGGGGCTTTTTTGGCAAACCTAGGATTATATTCAGTTTTATTTCAATGCAGTATCACTGCTCCTTCCCTCTGGTCAAGTGCTAGAGCAAAAGAAAATCTTAATTGTATAAGAAAAGTTTCTATAAAGGTTCCATTTACTAAAATATATACATACATGTTCATATATGCTATGCTATGCTTCAAAGCAGTGTAATACAGAGATCATATGCCTAAATGGAGCCACGTATAAAGTGTTTTTTGGATTTAGGAGTGAAAATGCACTGTGGGCTCATTTGAAAGCAGTAATTGTATTTATGGGAATTGTCACAGGTAATACTTTTTTTAACTTAATTTTAGGCATTCAAATGGGAACACAAATCTACTATTTATTTACTGGAGGGCTTCTATCACTCTTTTGCCCACCATAAGCTAAATTATGTTGTGCTATATATATATGAATATTAAACAGTGAATCATATTTGGAAATTAATATATCTACTGAATATGAGCCCGATTCAATTGAGTTACAGGACCCTATAGACAACAGCGTCTCACATACCCTAATAAAAAGCACAGGGAGTTGCAGATCTACACTTATTATTTAAAATTACCTGAAAACTTTGAAGACTTGTGTAATAATGCTTTGGGATCATTATGTTAAGTATTAAGAAAAATATCTATCTTGCAGACTACTAGCATGGCTGTATTACCCATTAGGCCAACTAGGCAGCCGCCCAGGGGCACTTCCTTGTGAGGGGCGCCACTTCTTAAAAACATGGTTCCTGGCTTAAAAACAATGAAAGGTTGCAGTTCATAGACTGGCTACGAGGGTGTAACCACCTTGAACAAGACAGTTACAACAAGAAAGGGAATGTAAACATACAGAAAAGGCAAAAATGGGACTAGGCATGACTACTATTAAATACTTTCCAGGGTATGGAGGTGTTTCAAAAAATCTTAAGTCAAAAGACATTATCACAGATATTCTTTTTTCTACAAGTAATTCAAGTAAGAGTAGGTTTTCAAAAGCTTTTGCAAAAAAGTACAACAATCTTTCCCACCATAATCTATATAAGGAATGTCAAGCTATCGGCCCTATGCCCACATGCAGGCCACTTTCAAGACACACAGTCTCAAAAAGTAAGTCCTATAAACTTCACTCCTCACTAAATAATGATATTTTAATGTGTGGTTTCTGCGTGTTAATAAATAATTAATTGGTCAGTATATACAACAGTCCTACTGCCCAGAAACATCATGCAAAAACAAATCATCTAATTATTTACACACCTCAGTGTGCCTTGAACTTACTCCGCTACCAAACCATACCTTTTAGATATCTCCTTACTATTTCCATCACATCTCAGTCACAATCCTTTTTAAAATAGGCATGGCTGAAATCAATAAACACTTGATTGGGGGAGCGAAGGCTAGGAAGATGAAAGATTTTGTTTCCTAAAATGGTTCTGATGTATAGAATTGAATTGCTGTATTATTATTATTTATCACAGATTATTAACATTTTATTACAGTATGTAAGTGCTATTAAACGATAGTAGACATATCTGCAGCCCAATTTTTCCAGTTCCACTTGCTTAGGTGATTGCTAGAGCTGTGTTGACCTTAAAACACTAACTTAGTGCCCTGTGTAAATCAGGTGCTCTAAGTTGGAGTAGTGCTGCAGTAGCTTTTTTTCCCTAACTCCTGCCCTAGATTAGAGCACTCAGCTCACAGCAGTAAATCCTGGCTTAGATGCAACAGATTTCTGTGCAGGGAGTATCCAAACCAAGCTTTACAGATGAGACAGGACTGTAGGAGCCAATAGGAAATGTGAACGTCATAAATCTTATAATGAGTGGGGAAGGGTTTTACAAATGCTGTAACAGCTCCTGCAAGGGAACAGAGAGATATACGTATAAAGTAATTGTTTTTTATTTATTAATATATTTTGATATTAAAAATATGTGATAATTGTATTTATAGATTCTATCAGTAAAAATGTGTAGTTATAGACAATGTATCAGAGCATTTGTTTCTAGGCAATGTGGTTTTGTGATGTGTTAACCCCTTGAGTACTGGGTTGTTTGTAACCCTGGATGTTGTATCATAAAAAGGGCCTAATTCTAACATATCATATTTTTTAATTATACTGTACATATGTTAATATTGGATTGTAAATTGTGTCAAATAATGTTGACATTTCATAAATTTTTAGTGCTTTTTGTGCTATACTGGGAGACCCATAAATTCTTATTAGCGTAGGATTTGGGTGTCAGAGTGTAAGGGAGTAACTTGTAATTTATTTTCAATGCAAAACTCAATGGAGATTTATGGCTTGCTTTTTGGCTTTGTCACGAAGTTCACTCAGAGCAGTGACACATAGAAGTTCTCTCGCAATGTTTTAGGGATGTGGGATTAACATAGCTAAGTAGTATTTACTCTGTAGTTAGGACACTCGTAAGTGCTTTTTTCGGGGATTAGCATAGGGCCCTAAGATCCCCGTTCACAATATCCTCAAAAACCGCAACAGAACTACACACACAAATGATAATGAAATATATGTAACACATTAAAACAAGTTTTACTAAATATTTAAAATAAACATTTATCTTTAAAATATGCTCTTTTAAATGCATGATAGAAAAAATTGCATTCCTTGTCCCTTTAACTTTTTCAGTCAATTACAAGGTTTCAAGGAGAAAAAAAATATATCCTTGAATATTACCTGTGAATGACTGAAAATCCAACCTTAAAAATGTACTGGCATGTATTCTGTGACTTTTGTGTATGTATATGCACAAAAGTCATGCAAATTAATAATTTTTTGTGGCAAATGGATGTTAATAATGTGATTTAGGATATAATAGATGCAGAAAGGAAAATTATTTCCCTTGTCAGTTTTACGCTAAAACAAATTATTACAAAAACTACAACTGCTCAGAGGTAACCTCCATCTTGAAATATACCATTTCTCACCTGTGGACTTTCAAACTGGAACTGCTCAGAATCAATAACCTCCATCTTGAAAGATACCATTTCTCTCCTGTGGACATTCAAACTACAACTGCTCAGAGGTAACTACCATCTTGAAATGTGCAATTTCTCACCTGTGGACTTTCAAACTACAACTGCTCAGATGCAATAACCTCCATCTTGAAAGATACCATTTCTCATCTGTGGACTTTCAAACTACAACTGCTCAGAGGTAACCACCATCTTGAAAGATACCATTTCTTACCTGTGGACTTTCAAACTACAACTTCTCAGAGGTAACCACCATCTTGAAAGATACAATTTTTCACCTGTTGACTTTCAAACTACAACTGCTCAGAAGCAATAACCTCCATCTTGAAAGATACCATTTCTCACCTGTGGACTTTCAAACTACAACTTCTCAGAGGTAACCACCATCTTGAAAGATATAATTTTTCACCTGTTGACTTTCAAACTACAACTACTCAGAAGCAATAACCTCCGTCTTGAAAGATACCATTTCTCACCGGTGGACTTTCAAACTACAACTGCTCAGAGGCAGTAATCTCTGTCTTGAAAGATACAATTTCTCACCTGTGGACTTTCAAACTACAACTGCTCAGAGGTAACTACCATCTTGAAAGATACAATTTTCACCTGTGGACTTTCAAACTACAACTGCTCAGAAGCAATAACCTCCATCTTGAAAGATACCATTTCTCATCTGTGGACTTTCAAACTACAACTGCTCAGAGGTAACCACCATCTTGAAAGATAACATTTCTCACCTGTGGACTTTCAAACTACCACTGCTCAGAGGTAACCTCCATCTTGAAAGATACCATTTCTCACCTGTGGACTTTCAAACTACAACTTCTCAGAGGTAACCACCATCTTGAAAGATACAATTTTTCACCTGTTGACTTTCAAACTACAACTACTCAGAAGCAATAACCTCCGTCTTGAAAGATACCATTTCTCACCGGTGGACTTTCAAACTACAACTGCTCAGAGGCAATAATCTCCGTCTTGAAAGATACAATTTCTCACCTGTGGACTTTCAAACTACAACTGCTCAGAGGTAACTACCATCTTGAAAGATACAATTTTTACCTGTGGACTTTCAAACTACAACTGCTCAGAAGCAATAACCTCCATCTTGAAAGATACCATTTTTCATCTGTGGACTTTCAAACTACAACTTCTCAGAGGTAACCATCATCTTGAAAGATACAATTTTTCACCTGTTGACTTTCAAACTACAACTGCTCAGAAGCAATAACCTCCATCTTGAAAGATACCATTTTTCATCTGTGGACTTTCAAACTACAACTTCTCAGAGGTAACCACCATCTTGAAAGATACCATTTCTCACCTGTGGACTTTCAAACTGCAACTGCTCAGAAGCAATAATCTCCATCTTCAAAGATACAATTTCTCACCTGTGGACTTTCAAACTACAACTGCTCAGAGGTAACCACCATCTTGAAAGATACAATTTCTCACCTGTGGACTTTCAAACTACAACTGCTCAGAAGCAATAACCTCCATCTTGAAAGATACCATTTCTCATCTGTGGACTTTCAAACTACAACTGCTCAGAGGTAACCACCATCTTGAAAGATACCATTTCTCACCTGTGGACTTTCAAACTACAACTGCTCAGAGGTAACCACCATCTTGAAAGATAACATTTCTCACCTGTGGACTTTCAAACTACAACTGTTCTCTCTGCCCTCCCTCCCTTGCATTCTCTTAATTTATAGAACTGATTTGCAACTGCTCAGTCAACATCAACTGCTTAAAACAAATTAAGTCATAAAGACTCTTAGCTATTCACCCACCACAACCATTCTTATAAACCTTATCACACCATTTTCCACTGTTCCTAAATCTATATTACTACAACTGTCATATCTTAGGATAATAATTCTTCCCCCACTTTTATCCAATATTTTTCCTGAGCTTACACACTGTCACTATGCTTTCTCACTCTTTCCTCTTTGTTATAACCTACTGCCTCTCTCTCAGGCTTTCTTTTGTTACCTCTTCATATCACATCCCCAATAATATTACTATCTAACCTTCCTTGCTCTCCTTTCTTTCCTCTATTGGTTAATTTGTATTTATCTTTGTCTGAACTTAACTTATGTACAGCGCTACGGAATATGTACAATAATAATAATATGTGGTTTATGGTTAATTATACAATATGAGTTGGTGTTGAAGCTGTGCGTGGAGAGTACAAGTATTTTTGCAGCGCTAAAGATACTTAATTATAATACAGCAGGTTTTCTGAATATGATGAAAGTCACTTATGGCAAAGGTTTGCAAACTTTCATTGCCACAACTTCCTGACAAACGTATTTGGGTACATCAAGGCAGAACACCAGTCAGGTTACTAAGTTCTGTCAACAAATTATTTACTAAATATAGCGTTCTTGGCTACATCTTCCATATGCATCAGTTTCTGCCAAAAGATCTTGGAATTTTGCAAAAGCTCTCTGTATACACATCTTAAAAGAAACATTTTTTTTTTATATTTACAGAGCTCATTTTTTTGCAAAATAAATAAATTTTTGTAATGTTAATAACCTGTTTAATTAAATAATTAGGTGGTCTCATACATAAGTAAATGTTTTATTTCTATTGCTAAGCTTTTTTCCTGTGGCAGTGTCTTTTTAACTTCTTTCAAGCAGTATAACATTTGTAGATGAGAAACATATGCTACTGAATATTGTGTTTCCTACCGCTCATATCCCATAACAGCGGCTAAACATGATTATATAAGTTTAACCTTCTTTAAATTAGGTGACTTCATTTTACTAACAGCACACACAGGATGCTTTGGTGTTCAAGTCAGGTTTTCCTTTTTAGCAAGCCAAGGCAAGGCTGGCACAATTTTCTAAAATAAAATGCAGTAGAAATCTAATTTAAAACATACAGGAAGCTCATAAAACATTCAAAAAGTAATGGAGCCAACAAATGGAGTGTTTGTTCTCTAAGGTACCTTACAAATATGCAATAAAAAGGAAATACTTCTAACCATTATAAGTATGTCTAGTGGAAAACACAAATCGGTTTGAAGGTTAAGAAAGCAAATACATTTAACAAGTTTATTTGTTTCTATGAAACATCAATAGAAAGCCATTCCAAGAAAAGGGAATTGAACCACACATGCCGTCTGCCTATTATTTGAAACATGAGATGCAATTGATTCTTCCTTTAATTAATGTTGGCAGCAAAACTACTTGAAAGGGTAATGTAAAAGATCAATAATTGCTGTATTACTTCATAACCAAATAAACAGTACACAAGTAATATAAAAACTTATGATGTTTAGCCAGAGCATTTAACTGAGAATATTATATTAGAAACTAGGACACAGAGTATATTTTACTTACAGGGCCAGCGCAGTTCCAAAACTTCTATCACACATTTAAAAGAACATCTTTGCATGTAAAATAAATTATAGTATTTTAAGAAATGTAATACTAAATCAACACTGAAAGGGATAATAAACTATGGGTTTCATTCATCTATTTAGTAGTAATTTGAAAGAAACCTGAGAGGAAGTGGAAACAGAGACTCACAGAATACCCCTTGTCTGTGTTATCTGGTCTCAATTTACATTAAAAAGAATGGATTTATAAACTCAAGGCTGTGTTAGCCCAGATATTCATAAGACTTCATTTTCCAGGAGAAAATAATCTCAAGTTTCTCAAATTAACTTAATTTTTATCCTCCATAGACCACAAAACAACCAATTTATAATAGTTAAAACAATTTTTGTAATGTATTATAGAATGTTTTTACTACAAAAACAGAATATTCCACCATTTGCTCAAAAGGAGGAGGATCCAGGAAACTGAAGTAAAGTTATAAGTCTTCCCCTAAAACTGGGGTCCATATGCTGTTGGTAGAAGAGCGGTCTTTAATCAAAAAGATGAAGGTTGCAGCAGAGAATTTGTGGCAGATTGATTTAGGATAATGTAGTGTAGAGAAAATCATGATATGCAATTTTTTTTTCAAAATGTCAACAATACAAAATGACCAACAATACAAAACATCAACAATACAAAATATAATGTTTTTACATCTTACAGTCTTTATTACATGTTGTTTTTATTTTGTTTTGTTTTGTTTTTTTAAATCAGTTTGTGAGCTTAATTATTTTATAACCCAAAACTTGGGATTTAAGCATAGTAGTAAACAAGCGAGAGAGATAACCTAAAGAGGTGAGGAGAGAGAGCCCAGACTGTCTGAACCCGTGCATGATATGTTATTAAATATTAAAACTTGAGGTGATAATATGAGCAGCCAAAGGGAAGTTGATATAATCTGTGCATAATATGGTTTTTCAAGCAAAAAAACTAAGTAATTTATTTCGGGGTTAAATCGATCTCGGGTATCAATGAGTTGATACATATCAGGCCACCCATATGGACTAGAAAAGTATAGGCATTCATTTTCATAATTCTTTATTTTGCAGGTTTGCAAGTCTGATCGCATATCAGACCCCCAAACCTAATTGATTGACATGTAACCTCCATGTTTTTCTGCCATAATAATGACAGTCTCATTTTCTATTGGCTGATTTGAAATGGGAGGTTATGGACTTGCTTAATTGATCATGTCCCCACCCTGAACTGCTACGAGCCAGTGCATGATTTATGGTTTTGGCTTTGGGACAGTAACTTGCGGCCTTGAGCATCGCAATCGGAGACGAACAGGTGCCCACAACTCACTCACAGACATAGGGCCGTCTGTGATCGAGTTGCTGGTTTTGAATTGAATATGGCCCAATGGATTCACTAGAAGTCTCTTCTCTAAACTCACCACTAAGCTAATCTCCAACTTTATCATGAGAAAGAGGAAGTGCTTATTTCTATAATTATTACTTATTTTCTAACTTTATATTTACTGCAGATTCTAACAAATATGTTCAGCAAATTTATGCTTTGTTTTATTTCAAACTTGATTTTTATTATAATAGAATCTCTGAGGTAAAAATATTTTTAATATGTGCGTTTTGCTTTGATAGTAATGTGATGGTGAGTAAAAATAGCAGATCTAATAAAGCAACAAGCAGTTGCTAAATGAGATGACAGCCTTGGTGGGGGAGAAGGTGTAATAACATACTGTGGTATTTGCTTAACCTTCTTCCCCAAAAGGAACCCAGCCCACTCTTCCCCAAGCGAATCACTTCACTGGACCAGAACAGGATGCACATGACACAACTGGCTTTGTTGTTTCCAGCCAAGGGCTACTCATGTGATATCATAGTTTCCCTGTTTGGACTGTCTAGCATCTGGAGACACTCATCCGCCGTGAATACCTCTTGTGTCTGTTTGTTTTGGACAATGTGTGGCTAATCACTTTGTGAAGATCCAAAAGATCCTCCTATGGTTCCAGTTGGGTTTTTCTCTCCAGTTGTTCTAAAAACCATTAAAAGACTATTAAAAGACTGTATTCCCTGTTCTGGTTCCCATGAAATGGATGGTAAAAACACAAACTTGCCCTAAGCCTCAACCCACAGTGGTCACATTACGCCCAAGGAATTCCCAAAGGCCAGACTGCTAGAGCCCCAATCCCTGCTTTACCCTTCAATATGGGTTTTAATACATGCATGTTGTGTTTTATGTTAAAGTTTATTATTGGTGTGTGATTTCTTTTTGGTCCCTTCCATACTCTTATATGTCTTATTCATATGCAACATTAAAAAAAATGAGGGCTCTGTCATTTTAAGACGAAACAATAGCCACGTCCAGTTGCCAACTGCGATACCCAGTTCACCCCCAATATTGGGACCCGGCCAGTCTCTGTATTGATGCGGACTCGCAGTAGTGCTGGTTTTGACTCCATAGACTTGTATGGGCATTGTCTACAGGTCTGCTTGAGACATCAAATAAAGTTAACCAGGTTGTCAAACAACAATTGAAACACTATGTTTCAATAAGCAAGGTTTAAGAGGGCCATGCACTTTGTAACTAATATCTCTGAACCATTGTCTTCATTGTCTTAACCATTATTTTGTATCTACTTGAATACTGTCAGGGCCCCCCATGCTTTCTATGAGTTACTAAATATTCTTATGGAAGTCCTGGCTGGCTAAAAGGTGTAACAGACTCCCTAGGCATATTAGGCTAGTCAAGCCAATCTCCCTCAGACATCCTGGCACCGATCTGTGCTACTGCTCCTAATGGCTGATTGGTACAGAGCCGGCCAAGACCTTATTAGTCCCTTCCAAGTTAAAGGGGAGCTTTGTAAGTCAAAAAAGATGCCCACTTTATGTAAGTCAAAAATGATGCCCACTTTATGTTTGCCTATGTCAATATGTGATTGTTTTATTGTGTGGGAGAAATGTATAAAAAATGAGAGGCAACAAATAAAGATTATGCTCTTTCTGTGACACGTGGAGATGGTGTGTTTCATTTAGAGAGAAGGTTTTATTTTTTTATTTTTTTTATGGAGAAATTCCGCAACTTGTCTAAACCACAACATTTATGTGCAATAATTATAAACATCATTGATGTGTTGTCAATCAGTGTGTTATTCCTAACACGTTAACTTATGACAATGCTTAATACATTGGTAATAATATCAGGACTGAGTGGTGCCAACAGTGCAGGATTGCAGTATCATTCTGCTTTTATATACAGGCTCATTTATGTTGAGCCCGGTTCATGACTACAATGTACATCATAGTGTTACTTACCTATCTCTGCTGAATTAAAGAGAACCTGAATACAGAAGCAGAAACATGCTACAACTTTTAGTGGCACTCAGAGGGCAGACTTCGCCAGCACTGGGCTAGTGAAAATGCACATAACAATTACCCAAATACAAAATAAAGAGACAGTGAATCAGTTTCAAAACTTTACTGAAAATGCATTTATGTACAATAAACACAACCAGTAAACTAACAGAACAATACAGAAATATAATCGCTGTGTGCAAACTGGTCACAAAAGCCCAAGAAGCAAACCAAAAAAATCAATTAACAAACCTGACTAACTCTTAACACTGAAGACAAATGCACTTCCTTATCAGTCGGTACACCAGAACAAATATAACTTGAAATAAGCGATTCTCCAACAATTGAACTCCTAAAATAGATTGAATTGAAATAAGGGCATAGCACCTGTAAACTTTCATCATCTGGTTTTCCAATAAGCTATCCTACCTGCTGTTGATCTCTAAGCAGTGCTACCAATATTGTATCATCTGTCAAACCATAAAGTTATTTGAAATATGGCATATTGTTTAGTACTGATCTGTGATCCCACAATTACATTGTTCATTGGATAGGACATCTTGTAAATAGATATGGACATCGGAGAACCACTAAGTCGAATATATATAGTCAAAAACATACTGATACACTGCAGACACATGCTGTCCTGTTTTTGATATATTGTTAATATTAAGATAACATCTTGCAAGCTGAAGCATTTTATGTTGTCTTTCAATAACCTATGAACATGGGCAAAATTTGTGAGCGTTTATTTCATGACTTCATGTCACATGTCTTCTAGACGGAATCAAATAATATTTGTTAAGAAGCATGAAGTAGCTATTTCAAGCGGATATTAAGTCTTTGTTGCAATGAGAATCATAGGAGCATTTGGCATATTTAAGGCATTGTTATCTGAAAGATTATTGTTGTAAATATTAATTCATTGTGTCATCCACTGTTAAAATCTAAACCTATGTGAGTGACAGGTGTTCATAGATCAAATGTGAATTTGTACATGTGCACTGATGTGCACTGTATCAGGTAGCTCAACCTTGAGTTATAACACATTGTAATATTCTATTTTGGAGCTACCTGAAAAAAATCACTAAATAAAAAAAAAAAAAACTAAAATCATCTCCATACCCTCTTGTATATTGGGGGTCCCCACTCCTACACCACCATGTGGTCTAGCCCAGATGGAACGGGTTCATCCTGGGGCCAGATTTGGAGAGATTGTGGTTTTGGTGGAGGTCCGTGGTTGTGGTGGAGGACCGTGTTGAGGGTCCACTGTTCCAGTGTGGTGGATTGTGACCCAGACTGTCCCTGTAAAAGTTCCAACATTGCTGTGATAGTATAGACCAGAGAGATGCCCCTGCAAAGAGTTCCCCTACCTACTGGGCAATACAGTGGCTGCTAAGGGATGTTGCATCACTGCTAGGACTTAGTTTCTAATTCTCATAAGCATAACTTTATTCAATGTCTGTATGCTTAATTTTCAATTATGAATTGAATAGGCAATGATTAGAAGACATCTTGATAATTTACTATATAATTTACTATATAGCCCCATGAGTGATGGGGTTAATTAGAGGCTTATATTAAATGCAGCGGGGTCCCGATGGGGACCCCCACTGCATGGGTTAATGTGGGGACAATGAGGGGGTCCCGATTGGGCCCCCTGCATCATGGGGGTCATGTGTGGACCCTGCAGGGGTCCCGATCGGGATCCCTGCAGCAGGGTTACATATACAGAACCCCAGACCAGAAAGACTTCATGTTTGGTCAATGTTAGACCACCAGAGTAGTATGAGCAGGAGTTGAGTAGTGGAGTAGTTGCAGAGCGGCACCGTTGCTTCCCATATGAAGTCCTGAGGCAGACCTTCTTCCAGAAAATCCCTAGCACCACCAATACCATAGAAACCTGCAGAGGAGAGGACCTAACCGGTCAAGCCCTTGACAAACTGGTGGTAGCGGTAGGATTGGTGCTATAATGGGCAAAAGCCAAACAAAAGATGGCCCAGTATGATGAGCTCAGCATGACAGAACTAGGAGAGCTGATCCACAGCAGGGGTGTGTCTGTGCCAGCCCCCTGGACTTGGAATGCCATTGTGGTAGAGCTGCACTGCCTGAACATCTGATGTGGGGCTTTGGAATGCCATTGTGGTAGAGCTGCACTGCCTGAGCATCTGATGTGGGGCTGCCCCCATGTCTATCAAGAAAACCCCAGCGGTTTCCAATGGGAATAAGTGGCTGACCCTGGAGCAATGGAGGACCAGTTCGTTGATTGCTCTGAAGATGTAGTCTGGTAAGAGGAGCAGTATTTTGCAGCCCGTATCTAGTTACTCACAGGAAAATTCCAGAGTAACCATTTCCAGCCTATAATATATTATATATTTTATTTTTATTTCATTATTTAAATACCCCTGTGGTATTTAAACCAAGCCAAACAGACCACAACGATTGAGACACCAGAAAAGTCTGAGCCAGTCTACCCTGTGGTAGGCCAGATGCAAACTGGGAAAAGGTTAGGGCGATGTACACACCCAGCACACCCAACACCCAGAATTAAAATGAAAGGTAAAGCAAGACCCTGCTTTAGAGGGGGTTAGGGCTAGAGCACTGACTGGAGAGATAGGACCTGAGGGGTAAAGGTATATTTGGGATGGCGCCTGCTGTACAGTGTGATATCATATGTCTCATCACCAGGATTAGTAAATTGTGCAATAGGAATGTCCTCACAGTGGTAGATTATGCCACCCGGTATCAGCAATGGGAGATGATGTCTAGGTAGCAATTTTCACCCGGGTTGAGTTCTCAAGTAAAATTTTGTCTGATCGGGGTATCACGTTTATGGCTGAGCTGACCCAGCAGTTGTGGCAGAAATGTGGAGTAATCCAGCTGTGGTCGACCACAGACCAATGGTTTCTGAGGATTTCAGTGGCACCCTCCCTGAAGGCAGATTTAGAAGGCAATCCATGTGAATATGCTGAAGCCATACCAAAGTTAGAATCCCCAAGTAATGACCAAATACCTATAAGAAGGGGAAGATTCTGAGACATGCTTGCTCCTGCTGACCGATCCCCTGTTTCCCTTTTCCCAGCGACATCATCACCTAGACTTGTTGTCGACCAGGTAGGACAGACTTGCTGGTGACAAATAATGTCCGCCTTAACTTTAATATAAGTTAAAAAGGCAATTTTCCTTTTGGTAGGAGAGTTCAGGCTATTTACGTTGTGCAAGATTATTTTTAGACTCATTTTACACTTGATAAGTCCTTTCTTTTATACCTATTTTTAACACATTCTTTTTATTACCCGCATAAGAAAATATATTATTCATTGGTATCTTACAAACTTTCATACCATACAAATTACACTTATCAAAAAAAAAAAAAAAATAGACTGGGTTCCACTAGCAGAGCAAACATATCGATGTAGGGAAATGTCAGGAGTGGAAAAACCACTTGTAGTTGGATGAGATGGGCTCTAAAGGTTAGACATTTTTTAATTGGGTTTATTTTAAAACTCACTTTATATTCAAACTAAGTTGTCCCCTGTACTTTGTCTTAGTTACTATATGACCCTTCAAGGAATCCAGCCAAACCTTTAACTTGCATTAACTTTAGACTCTTTCATTACTTACCAGTTAAACTTACACTATGGAGGAGAAAAATATCATAGACTTGGATATGTCTTTAATAATTCTATCCAAACTCCTATATTCTACAAGATTTTCTATTATTTTCTTTCTTTCCTCCTCTTCTCCCTTAAACTAGCATCAACCCCCATAAGAAAAATATATCATGTGGCCATATACATATACTTAATCTACTGAAAACGAGAAAGAGAAGAAGAAAACAAACAAGTCTTATATACAGGGAGTGCAGAATTATTAGGCAAGTTGTATTTTTGTGGATTAATTTTATTATTAAACAACAACCATGTTCTCAATGAACCCAAAAAACTCATTAATATCAAAGCTGAATATTTTTGGAAGTAGTTTTTAGTTTGTTTTTAGTTTTAGCTATTTTAGGGGGATATCTGTGTGTGCAGGTGACTATTACTGTGCATAATTATTAGGCAACTTAACAAAAAACAAATATATACCCATTTCAATTATTTATTTTTACCAGTGAAACCAATATAACATCTCAACATTCACAAATATACATTTCTGACATTCAAAAACAAAACAAAAACAAATCAGTGACCAATATAGCCACCTTTCTTTGCAAGGACACTCAAAAGCCTGCCATCCATGGATTCTGTCAGCTTTTTGATCTGTTCACCATCAACATTGCGTGCAGCAGCAACCACAGCCTCCCAGACACTGTTCAGAGAGGTGTACTGTTTTCCCTCCTTGTAAATCTCACATTTGATGATGGACCACAGGTTCTCATTGGGGTTCAGATCAGGTGAACAAGGAGGCCATGTCATTAGATTTTCTTCTTTTATACCCTTTCTTGCCAGCCACGCTGTGGAGTACTTGGACGCGTGTGATGGAGCATTGTCCTGCATGAAAATCATGTTTTTCTTGAAGGATGCAGACTTCTTCCTGTACCACTGCTTGAAGAAGGTGTCTTCCAGGAACTGGCAGTAGGACTGGGAGTTGAGCTTGACTCCATCCTCAACCCGAAAAGGCCCCACAAGCTCATCTTTGATGATACCAGCCCAAACCAGTACTCCACCTCCACCTTGCTGGCGTCTGAGTCGGACTGGAGCTCTCTGCCCTTTACCAATCCAGCCACGGGCCCATCCATCTGGCCCATCAAGACTCACTCTCATTTCATCAGTCCATAAAACCTTATAAAAATCAGTCTTGAGATATTTCTCGGCCCAGTCTTGACGTTTCAGCTTGTGTGTCTTGTTCAGTGGTGGTCGTCTTTCAGCCTTTCTTACCTTGGCCATGTCTCTGAGTATTGCACACCTTGTGCTTTTGGGCACTCCAGTGATGTTGCAGCTCTGAAATATGGCCAAACTGGTGGCAAGTGGCATCGTGGCAGCTGCACGCTTGACTTTTCTCAGTTCAAGGGCAGTTATTTTGCGCCTTGGTTTTTCCACACGCTTCTTGCGACCCTGTTGACTATTTTGAATGAAACGCTTAATTGTTCGATGATCACGCTTCAGAAGCTTTGCAATTTTAAGAGTGCTGCATCCCTCTGCAAGATATCTCACTATTTTTGACTTTTCTGAGCCTGTCAAGTCCTTCTTTTGACCCATTTTGCCAAAGGAAAGGAAGTTGCCTAATAATTATGCACACCTGATATAGGGTGTTGATGTCATTAGACCACACCCCTTCTCATTACAGAGATGCACATCACCTAATATGCTTAATTGGTAGTAGGCTTTCGAGCCTATACAGCTTGGAGTAAGACAACATGCATAAAGAGGATGATGTGGTCAAAATACTCATTTGCCTAATAATTCTGCACTCCCTGTACAGTTTTAAGTTATTATTATATCTATTATTATCTCCCATGAACTTTAAATGTCTCCAGGAGATGCACTTAAAAAAATAATCCACTCATTATATGAGTAACAAAAATTACAGCATGAGAGTAGACGCCTGCTTTAACAAGAAGGCCAGAGGGGTATCCATCTTCTTTAATAACAAGCTAAAATATCCAGGAACAACTGAGAATAATTGACCCAAACGGTAGGTTAATTATTTCAATGGGGCAAGTGAATAGACTGATAACAATAGCCAATGTCTACTTGCCTAATAAGAACCAAATTACATATTTGAGATGTTTTTGGGGAAAAATGTAAAAGTTTAGAATGGGCCTTACTATTCTCTGTGGATATTTTAATATGGCCCTGATAAACAGGGAAATTACAAAATAAAAACTGCAGCCCAAAACATTAGGATATCTAAGTAGTTTTAGAGCAAAACCAAGCATTAAATCTATAGGATATATGGAGGACCTTACATCCTCAAGATGTAATAGGTTTCAAATGTGGTAGAGGATTGACTACATTTTACAGACTTGGACACCCTAAATCAAGTTAACAATATTGGAATCAAATTAACACCCTGGTCAGATCACTGCATGATTAGCCTTTGCTTGGAATATAAAAGTCTGTTAAAACAGAAAAAGGGATGGAAAATAGATCCGATGAATATGTTAAATACCTGAAGAAAGAATCTTTAGAATTCTTTAAAATAAATAGACAATCAGTAAATGCCCTTATAACTGTCTATATTCGAGGCCTCATAATTGCAAAGACAGCAGATATTTATAAAAAATGGGGGAAATCTCTTAGGGAACTCTATTTTGAATTGTACAAACTCCATCAATCTAATATAAAAACTCCCAATAAAATCTATGAGATAAGAATCAAGGAAATTAATGACCAGATAAAGAAAATCCTACAGAGTCAGACTGATAACCTGTTATGGAAACATCAGCAAAATAACTTTATGCTTGGTAAAAAAACGGCAAATTCCTGGCAAATAGACTAAAGAAACAGAGGTTACAAAATAAGGTCTCAAAAATGTATGGGTTAGATGGAAAGATACAAACATATCCTGATAAGATTGGCGAGGTTTTCTTTGATTTTTATGAAAATTATATAATCTTGGGGATGATCCCCTGCAGCCTAAATTGAGTGACTCAGAAATTTGTTCTTTTTTGGATAAAATTAAGATCCCTAGACTAATGGTAGTTAATCTAGACTTCTTAAATAAGGAGATCACTGAATCTGAGATAGCGGGAGCTATTAATAAGGGCAAGCCCAATAAGGAACCAGGGGTGGATGGCCTTGACCAACTTTTCTACCGGATTTTCTTGCCAGAAATAAATATCCACTTATGTGGTTTATATAACTGAAAAATTCGGGTAAATTATCGTCAGAATTATTGGATACTAAAATTGTTAACATCTTAAAACCAGGTAAAAATCCGGAGGAATGTTAATAAAGTTGTATTACCAAATCCATCAAGATCAAACAGGTTTTATAACTGTCCGTCAGGCCTCAGATAATATGCAGCGTTTGCTGAATATTGTTAGTTTTGTTAAGACCAAGGATATGCCAACGCTGATCCTGTCTTTAGATGCCGAGAAGGCATTTGACAGGGTCAACTGGGGATTTTTGAAAGAGGTTTTGCAGAGATTTGGACTTGGAGACTTGGCGAATAAAACAGTAGGTGCTTTATACTCGAACTCAAAGGCATTTGTACTCGGTGGAGACTATGAAACAAGGAAATTCACTTTTATAAATGGAACTCGACAGGGCTGTCCTTTGTCTCCCCTGCTATTTACCCTTTCTATGGAACCGTTATCTATCCTTATGTGAGATTTGCAGGAGATTGAAGGAGTGGTCATAGGGAAAGAGGAATACAAATGTACAGTATGTCTATTGCTGACAATTTCCTTCTAACCCTGACCTCTCCCGAGTCTTCTTGCACAGGGTTACAAACGATCCTTAATGAATTTGGTCTGGTTTAATTTTTTAAGGTCAACCTCTCTAAATCTGACTCCCTGATTAGGGAAATAGCGGGGAGACAGGGGACTCGCTGGAAAGGGTTTATCCATTTAATTGGAGATCGAAGTCCTTAGTCCACTTAGGAAAAAAATTCTAATTTCAAGCAAAAAACATACTGCTGGACAACATAAGTGAGCTAATGAAGGGCATAAAGAGGATACTGACCGAGTGGAGGAATGTAAAACTCTCTTGGTTAGCTAGAATCTCTTCAGTCAATATGTGTATAGTCCCAAAGATAACTTACCTTCTGAAGTGTGTCCCAGGCAATCTTCCAAGTAAGAGTATAAAATCGTTTCAGGCTTTAATTGATGAGTTTGTCTATCTTGGGAAAAGACCAAGGATTAAGAGGACTATAGCTCACTTGAAATTTGGAAAGGTGGGGCTTGGGGGCCCTGTGTATAAGATGTATACGGGAATGAAGTGATAGTTCAAGCTATCAGTTGGAACAAGGAGGACTATAATAAGTCTAGATGGATAAAAATAGAAAATGACCTACTGGGAGAAATTCCTATCCAGACCATCCTTTGGCATCCTACATATAACTTTAGTATCTTTAAAATGTTGCCTAGATCTATTAGACTACCTTTAAAGCTTTGGTACAGGATTAGAGATGAAAAAGGCCTAGTGAGATTTCCTTCCTTAGCTGCTCCAATTGATACAATAGTGATACAAGAAAATCAATCAATAATAAAATGCTAAAGGATAAAGGAGCTGTTTATGTCAATGATTTATATAATAGTAATAACCTCTGCTCTGAAAGAACTTCAGATAAAATATGAATTGAAAACTTTTATGTGGTTGCATTATGAAGCCTTAAAAAACTATTTATACAAACAAGGATGTACAACCCTAAATATGCCAAAGTTATTAAAAATGGAGGAACTGTATATAAAAAGTGAAAAAGGCCATACTTTGTCCAATTGTAATAAAATTATAGAGGATATCCTACCCCTTTCCAAGAGTATAGGCATAAAGTGATGGGAGAGGGATTTAAAGCTGGCCTACTCCGACCAAGCATGAGGCAAGGCACTCAAGGAGGTGAAGAGGTCAGCAATCAACTCCTCATATATAGAGATGTTTTTTTAAATAATCCATAGATGGCATATGACTCCATCCAAAATGAAAAAATGTAATCCCTATATGGATAGCTTATGTTGGAAAGGCTGTGGTCAGGAAGGCTAGGCCGTACATCTTTGGTGGAGATGCCGTAAAGTGAAAGAGTATTGGAATACAGTTTGTACTGAATTAACTACTATGACGGGTAAGCCGATCATGTGTACTCCTTAAGTGGTACTGTTTCACATGAACCTTGATTATCTACCTAAGGGAGGATAAACTGATGATTTCCAATATTTTCCTGGTAGCCAAGTTGCTGCTGGTCAAATATTGGAATAAACAAAAAGTCCCCTCATGGATTGAGTTGAAAAACAGTATAGATCTCAATAGAGAAATAATGAGACGTCCAAAGGCCTTGTTTACACCCAACAGTCCCAGACTATTCAATTGGTCTAAATTGGAAACATACTTAAATATAATGAATACTAATGAATAATAAGTAAGAAGGCCTACACCCGTCTCCTTGGTTACTCCCATAAATAAGTTACCCTCATTAGTTAACTTTAAATAATAGTATCTGTAATTGATATCTTGTGTGTATGGATCTTTTAGTCTTTACTCTGAATAGAAAGTTCACCACAAGAATCATTTATAATATGGGGGGCAAAAGAGCGATAGAAGCCCTCCACTGTACAGTAGTACAGTAAATAAATAGTACATCTGTGTTCACATTTGAATGTCTAAAACAAGTGTAAAAACCTGCTTCCAGCTCAGAATTCCAAGAAAAACAGTTAATACACTGCATTCTGGGAAGCTGAGCCGGGACATGCAAATGTGCCCACAAATGCCACGCTCTTCAATCCATAGCCATTATCAAACATGGCTTCCTTTAAGCTTATGCATGCTGTATTACACAGCTTTAATGGAAAGCCAAGGTTGGGATAAACACAAGCTGAGTATCCAATCCATGTACAGCTGTTTCAAGCTTACTTGCTATCATCAGAATGGAGCGGGATCTCAGCATGAATAGGATATATAAGCTTGAGTGATTCGTGCTTTATGATTGTATTTTTGTACTGTAAGTTTTGTATTGTCTGAAAACAATGAAATAAAATAATTTAAAAAAGAGGACAGACTTACTGGTGCACAAGGTCCTTACCCCTGACACTTCCACACTGAAGCATTGTAAAGCTCATGAGAATGCTGTCGGTCTCTCCAGGCAATTGGATGCCTCAGATCTCCAGTCGCCCATGACCTGTTTGGTGTCTTGAATTGCTTGGTGACTGGAGTGGGGAGTGATTGTGATGACAGCTTTACTTTGATGAGATAGAATGTTGAAGTGAATGTGATGCTTACAGGTTGCTATGGCAACAGTGACAGTTGTAAAAAGAACTGTCTGGATGAGTCTAGTACTGTTTTGAAATGAGAGCAAGTGTGAGCTCAGGATCTTGGTAGTGCATTATAGACAGGAGAGTGCTGCAGAGCTGGGTGTGACATCACACCACAAGCACCAGACCAGAAAGGCTTCATGAATTGTCAATGTTAGAAAACCAGAGGAGTATGAGCAGGAGTGAGTAGTTGCATAGCTGCACTGTTGCTTCCCATTTGAAGTCCTGAAGCAGGGCTCCTTCCAGGAAATCCCTAGCACCAATACCATAGAAACACGCAGAAGTGAGGACTCAACCAGTCCAGCTGGTGCTTCCTCTTGACAAGAAGCAAGGGGGTATGAGTGTTGAGAATGGGGGTATGTGTTAATGTAAGGTGGGCTATAAAATATTGTATAACTATTAATAAAATGGCAGTCTATGTGTATAGTTTATGGATGAATTTACATGAAAAATATATAAATAAAAATGAGCACCAATCTCCTATTCTCTCTATTCCCAGCACCCTACTACCCTACCTAAACCTCCTAGGATCTGTGTGTTAGTTTACTCAGCACTGCACATTCCATGTTTGAGAGAGGAACACATAGCTTTATAGACTCCATTTTTTACTGAGATTCTTTAATTTGATCGGGGTGGTTAGGGGGATAACTATGTTTTACTAGCTTTTACTCGCTGGTTCATACACGTACACATGCACTTACTTGCTTGTAAATACCAAGTGCTCATAAGCTAATCTCCCTAATGTAACAAACTCCCTGAATATGGGAATGTAATATTTTAGGTGAATTAGCCTATGGAGTCAATGTAATAGATCAGTAAAAAACTATTAGGCAACCTTACAGGAGTTTCTATGAAAGTCATACGTGAAATAAATTCTCTAAACCTCTGACATTAATACCTTTGAGTGACTGATACAGTATTCACAGTGTATCAGCTCTGCCTAATTGAAATCAGTCACAAAGACAAGTCATCACGACCTTTTTAATACTTTGCAAAGTACAACATAGACCTTTATTAACATCAAGTGGATAGATGAAGATATAATTGTATGACATTCTTAATACTAAGCTTTCCCCGTGAAGTTGCAATAATGCTCTTTGCTCTGGAGAAGTGTATGGAAATATAATATATATGCATCTGCTTCATCAATGTTATTGATGTTCCACTGTACACATTTCTTAACTAGGTATCCCTAGTAAACGGCAATTCTTACACAGCATTGTGTATTGTGTGAAAAAAAAAGTAGACCTGTTTAACTTTGAATAACAATATTAGTCCAGATTGAGCAAAATTTAGGTTTTCATACATTTATAGGGTACATTAGAAATTATTCTGTTGCTTATGTATTGTTGACTACTACTTACACAATAGTTGTTTAGCAACTAAACATTACATTTACTGATACAAATAAACTCAAAAATACAAATAAACTAATATAAGAATAAAAATGCATTACATTTTTTGATTATGGATACTGTGTTCTCCAATATTAATCAGGACTCTTCATGTTTAAATAAGCAAGATTGCAATATACTGAAATATCATTACAGAATATGTGCGTGTGACATTAAGTTATCCCCTTATCAATGGTTTGCAACTTAATTAGAATTCTCCTCTTAACAGAATTACTCACTCATTTTTTGCTTTTGTTTGCTACAGATATGGGAAATATTGTCCTGTTTGTCTTATTTTTATTTCTCTTAATAATGACTTTACTTTTTGTTTGGCTAAGGAAAACCTTTTTTTATAAACTTGTACGTGCACACAAAATAATCAATAAACCTGACATTGATATATGTTCCACCAAGTGAGTGGTTCTGATTGGCTGAATAGTGATGTTCTGTTTTGTGATACATTTTCAAACAACTGAAGGAAAAATATTATTAAATAGTTTGGGATGCTGCTTTTATTCACAGATAGATTGAGGATTAATTGTTACCCCGGCTGGATTAAACATTAAGCAAAATAAGCACATGCCTAGGGCTTCAAGGTAAGGGGGGCACCACACACCACATTGCCAGATTTACCATGGATCATATGGTGCAAAAACTGCAAATGGTGCAGCTGAACCATGCTCCATGCTCACAATAAATAAAAAATATATATATACATAAATATATATAACTAGGAACTTGCCTGTCAAAAATGACAGTATTAAAATTGTAAGGCTGGCAATGCTGTTTGCCACAGAATGTAAGGCTTTTTTGGTCCTCTGAGCACAATTGGCGCTCATTGCGAAACTTTACTCTCACCTTCTGTACGGGACGCTCATTGCAGGGTTCGTTAACCTGCAAGTTTTGTGCATGGGAATGCCATGTGTCTCTTTCCACCATCTCCCCCTTGTCCCTTCCCTGTGTCTTTCTCCTCTGTGTGTCTGCTGAATGTTTGCGTGGCTCGCACTGACTGCCGTTGGTTTTATTTTCAAAGTCCTGTGTGCCTGGCGTTCGTGTAAGTGTTACTGTCTTAAGCGTTGTGTATTTTGTACGTTTTGCGAGCCTGGTGTTGCTGAGATTCGTTTTCATGATGTTTCTGAAATTTTGCGGTTTTCATCCGCCAATTTTTTCCCTCGCTTAGGCGATTTTCGAGTAACGAAAAAAAACAAATATGGGTGTAATTCGCTTTGCAACCTCACTCCCAGGCTTCCTGTGTCCCCCATGTGCTGTGTGTGAGTGTGTTATAATTTTTTGTATTTGATTTCTTATTTTCGGTGGGTTTTTAGAGTTACGCGCTTGAACAGTGCTAGACCGATGGCGAGTACTGTACTGCTTCTTTGCATCGCTTTGCGAGGCTCGCATGTGTGACCGCGCCGCTGGCTGCAATTAGCTTCTTTGGCGCTCATTGCAGCCTAAGTGCTGGTGGCTGCTTCGCTTTGCTTCGCAAGGACCGCATGTGTGACGGCGCCGCTTTGCGAGGCTTGCTTCACTGAATTGAATGCCTCAGATCTCCAGTTGCCCATGACCTGTTTGGTGTCTTGCATTGCCTGGTGACTGGAGTGGGGAGTGATTGTGATGACAGCTTTACTTTGATGAGATAGAATTTTGAAGTGAATGTGATGCTGCAGGTTACTATGGCAACAGTGACAGTTGTAAAAATAACTGTCTGGATGAGTCAAGTACTATTTTGAACTGAGAGCAAGTGTGAGCTCAGGAACTTGGTAGTGCATTATAGACAGGAGAGTGCTGCAGAGCTGGGTGTGACATTACACCACAAACACCAGACCAGAAAGGCTTCATGAATTGTCATTGTTAGCAAACCACAGGAGTATGAGCTGGAGTTGAGTAGTTACAGAGCTGCACTGTTGCTTCCCAGAAAATCCCTAGCACCAATACCATCGAAACACGCAGAGGTGGACTCAACCAGTGCAGCTGGTGCCTCCTCTTGACAAGGAGCAAGGCGGTATGAGTGTTGAGAATGGGGGTATGTGTTAGAGTAAGGTGGGCTATTAAATATTTTATAACTATTAATAATGTGGCAGTCTATGTGTATAGTTTACGGATGAATTTACATGGAAAATATATATATAAGTGCTGCGTGGCTGCTTCGCCTCGCTTTACGAGGCTCGCTTGTGTGACGGCTGCCTGAGTGCTGCGCAGCTACTTCGCCTCGCTTTGCAAGGCTTGCATGTGTGAAGGTGCTGCTTCGCAAAGCTTGCGCTTGCGCCTTCACTTCGTGAGGGACGCAACTGTGTAACCAACATTGCAAACATCACCAGCATCGCAAGATCCACAAATATATAAGTGATACGAAAATAATAATAAAATAGTAATAACAGGTTAATGATATACATTGTAACATTTTAATATTGTTTCTATTTTAAATTAGATATATATGGAGACACCAAAATCTTTTAAGTGCTTAGGGCCTCTAAAGGTCTTACAGCCTTATTAAATTGCAATTCAGCCAATTGAATAGGGCTCTGTTTAAGCACATAGCATGTTTTTTTTACACAAGGTTTTTGTTAGTGAACTTCTATCCAAAAGCAAGATCTTCACTAACTATAAACTTCTGTAAAAAAATATGCTATGTGCTTAAATAGAGCCCTATTCAATTGGCCAAATCGCAATTTAATAAAGCTGTTAATCTGGCCCAGATTTTTACCCAACATTTTTTTTACATTTGATTACATCAATTGCCATTATAATATTACAGAGAATTTAAAAACAGAAATATGCATAACACATCTTGTAAAACATTTTAAATAAGTATTCATGTTGTTGGATTAAATTAATTTACTGTTAAAGGAACCCAGAATATTACATGCATGCTCTTTTTTGCTCCCAGTAAAACTGTTTAAATATAATTAGGCTGAGAACACTTACATTTTTGTAGTGTAATAATTGTCCTAGCTCTCAAACGTCTCCTTCCTTCCAGTACAGAGTTTGCTTATAAGAGATGAAGTCAGTGCAAGCAACTATGGTTTGCAACAGAGTGGTATGGCTGAATGGGACTGCAAGTGTACATAGTTTTTTTTTAACTAACATAATGATAATACTAGCCTTATCATCTCAGAACCTCTACACCAATTGTGGATAACCCAAATGTGTTTATGATTATCTAGATCTATGTTGCTATTTCACTCTCTTTCTCTTGTTATGAGGAAATTAATTGTCATTAAAGCAATTGTGCTCCTGTTGCAATTAGCCTTTTTCTTCATAGGAACCAAAAATGCTAAACAATTTGTGTAGAGTGAAAACCACAAATCAAAATCATTTGATTCAAGATTTAAATTTATTTGACATGTAGTAGAGAAGAAGGAAGTGGTAATTGCACATGTGCCTGGATCAAATATGTAAATGGGCCAGTAATGAAGAAGGGTTTTCTGGTGGTTAGGATTTGGTGCTTTCCCCTCTGCAACTTGGAACCAAGACCTAGAAACACCAGGGGCTGTATGCTGTGGCCTACTGGATAAGGAACTGGCAGCCCACTCGGATATCTCTGAATACCAAGGGGATCGGCATGGTGTGTTATGGTTGGAGACGTCACTGAGAATCGAACAAGACTGAACAACACAAACACAATGGAGAAGCAAGTCCAAATTTTGGGGATTGAAGATAATTAGCATGTGTGTTTGGACAGCATTGAAAATGTGAGAGAAGTGTTGTTTTCATTTATCTGTGTTTTTCAGTGTGGTCACAAAATGGCACTGTGTTTGCTAGGAGTAACTCAAGTCATGTTGTTGCACTCTCTCTCTCGTTATCAAGAAAATCAAGTGTTATTAAACTAATTTTTTCTGTTTCAACCAGCCTTTTTTTTCATCTGAACCAACAAGATGGAACCTACAATGGAATTTGCAAAAATATCTAGATCAAGGAAAATATACTCAGGACTTATAAACAGATTTGACAACCGATTTCACCCAAAAAAAACTGTCTAGTCTACCAAAAGGTCCATTCTATCTTCCTATCAATTAGTTTTTACACATTACCCTCCAACTGCAAATCATGGACACTTTTTCTGGAATATTCTTCCCTCCTCTGCATCATTTAATCATTTCATACATTTAAAGGCTTTCAGTTCAGTTATCTAAGGGGCCCCCTTTCCATCCATAAAGATTGCTTGCCCACCTTGTACTGCACCCTCATCTCCTTGGCCCCAACACTTTTGTGAGTAATCTGTTCTAACTCCTTATAGTTACATAGTTACATAGTAATTGAGGTTGAAAAAAGACTTTCAGTCCATCAAGTTCAACCTTTTAAGATCTCCTCTGATCTGCAATATGCGGATTAGTTGTTAATTAATTGATCCAGAGGAAGGCAAACAGAAAAAAAACAAGTGAAACTTAGCCAATTGTCTCAAAGGGAAAACAAAATTAATTACTTCCTGACCCCAGATACTGGCAATCAGATTCCTCCCTGGATCAACACTAATCTCTCTAATTATCCAGGATAACCCTGAATGCCCTTTTTAATTAGAAATAAATCCAGTCCCCTTTTAACGTTATCTATCGAATCCACTGTCACCACCTCCTTTGGTAGAGAATTTCACAGATTAACCACCCTGACTGTGAAGAACCATTTTCTTTCTTTAGGGTGGAATCTTTTTACTTCTAACCTCAAAGGAGTCCTCTTGTCAGTTGAAAACCTCTTGGCACAAAAAGCTCACTTGACAAATCTTTATACTGACCCTGGATGTATTTATATAAGGTAATCATACCTCCTCTTCCTAGACAAAATAAGCTTAATTTTTTTTCTTGACAAAATAAGCTTAATTTGGTTAGTCTTTCTTCATAACTTAGGCCCTCCATTCCCCTTATTAGTTTTGTAGCCTTTCTCTGTACCTTTCCAGCCCTAAAATGTCCTTTTTATGAAGTGGTGCCCAAAATTGTACTCCATATTCCAAATGAGGCCATACTAGAGATTTGTATATTGGCAGCATTATATTTGCTTCCCTTGCTTCTATACCCTTCTTAATACATGCTAATATTTTATTTGCCTTTGCAGCTGCTGCTTGGCTTTGAGCACTGTTACATGGGTGGTTGTCCACAAGCACTCCCAAATCCCTTTCAATATCTGATACTCCTATATTTGCTCCATTAAGATTATAAATTGCATGGCTATTTTTCCTTCCCAGATGCATAACTTTACATTTATTCATATTAAATCTCATCTGCCAATCAGATGCCCATTCCTCAATTTTATATAAATCCCTTTGGAGGAAAAGCACATCATTATCTGATTTAATTACCTTGCACAACTTTGTGTCATCAGCAAGAATGGAGACACTACTTTCTAGTCCCACCTCTAAGTCATTAATAAATATGTTAAAAATCAGAGGACCTAATACTGAACCCTGAGGAACCCCACTTACCACATTAGTCCAATTGGAGTATGTTCCATTTACCCTTTGCATCCTTTCTTTAAGCCAGCTCTCGATCCATGAGCAGATATTTTCTGCAATTTCTGTATCTCTTAGTTTGCACAATAGTCTCCCATGTGGCACTGTATCAAAAGTATTTGCAAAATCCAAAAAGACTACATCTACTGAGTTGCCTTGAACCAGGTTCCTACTAACCTCCTCATAGAAGCTAATTTGATTTGTTTGACATGACCTATACCTCATAAATCCATGTTGACTCCTACTTCTAATCCTATTCAAATAGACATATTCTTTTATAGTATCCCTTATTAACCGTTCGAAAAGCTTTCCCACTACAGAAGTGAGACTCACTGGTCTATAATTCCCCAGATTTGCTCTTGCTCCCTTCTTAAATATAGGTATCACCTCTGCTTTTCTCCAGTCATCTGTTAGAGACCCTACGTTGAGTGAATCTTACAGAACCCAGTTCCCCCAATACACTTGGATGTATTATCAGGACCTGAGGCTTTATTAACATTTCTTTTCTCCAACTGCTTTTGGATTTCTTCCTGCATTAACCAATTATTTGGTGAAGGTAGTGTAGCCCCATTAGGTTGCAATGTCCCAACCACTAATACCTCTCTTGTGTATACCGAAGAAAATAACCTATTTAGCTCATCTGCCTATTTAAAATATGTTTTAGGGTTAGTTTTACTCTCTTTTGCAACTCATTTTTCATTTTCTATTTTATCCAGTCTAATAGCTCTTTTGCAAGCCTTGTTGATTTCCTTGTACTCACGTAAAGCAGTCTCTGTGCCCTCTTGTTTGTATAATTGAAATGCCTGTTTTTTACTCTGTATCTTGATCTTTAAATCATTGTTAAGAAACATGGGTTGCAATTTATCCCTTTTACTTTTATTCCCACATGGTATATGGTGATAAGTATATTTACTTAGTAAGGACTTAGTCCATTTATACATTTTACCTGCCAGCTCTCTGTCCCAGTCTATACTTTGTATTGCTGCCCTTAGACTGTTAAAATATGCCCTTTTAAAATTAAGAGTTTTTGTTGGCCCCTTACAGTTTTTTTTTATTCAATCTCAAATAGGACTGTGTTGTGATCACTGTTTCCCAAAGGTTGCCATATTTCAACATTTGATACCATATCAGTATTTCTTGTGATAACCAAATCCAAGATAGCTTCATTTCTAGTAGGTTCTTGTATAACCTGGGCCAGATAATGATCCCTGAGTGCTCCCCTTGGCTGAACTGCTGGTTTCATTTATCCAGTTTATTTCAGGGTAATTAAAGTCTCCCATTATTAGCACTTGCCCATGCTTAGCTGCATTTCCAATCTGTAACAATAATTGTATTTCCTCACTTTCAGTTACATTTGGGGGTTTATAGCATACTCCAAATAATATTATTTTGGAATTTGCTGCATTCAACATTACCACTAGTTCCACAATAAATATCTTCTCTGACTATAGGCTTAAATTCAGGCTTAACATACAGACAAAAACCTCCTCCTCTCTTACCATTGCCCCTATCTTTCCTAAATAGGTTATAGCCAACCAGATTAACAGTCCAGGCATGAGATTCATCCCACCATGTTTTGGTAATGCCTATTAAATCCCATTTTTCATTAATTGCCAATAATTCTAACTCTCCCATTTTTCCTGGCTAGCTTCTGGCATTAGCAAGCACACATCTTAAGGTTTGAGTCTGTAGTTTTGAGGTGCCTGCCTCTGTACTTGAGTTAATTAGTAATACCTCCCTATTGACTATTCTAACCCTCCATGAGTAGTTAATTAATCCCTATTCCCCTCTACACTTCCTACCCCATTACATTCATCTAGTCTCTCACCCCCCCCCCCCACCTACTAGTTTAAAAACTCCTCCAGCCTTTCTACTATCCTATCCCAAGCTCCCTCATCATTAAGGTGCAATACATCCCTGCTATAGAGATTGTGCCCAAGTGAGATGTCAGTCCAGTGCTCTAAAAACCTCTCCTTAGTGCACCACATTTTTAGCTATGCATTAACCTCCCTAAGCTCCTTCGTCCCCATGGGCTAGCACGTGGCACAGGTAGTATCTCAGAAAATATTACCTTGTAGGTCCTTGCTTTAAGCTTATTCCCTAGTTCTCTAAAAACATTCTTTAGGACACTTCATATTCTACTAACTTTGTCATTGGTACCAATATGTAACAATATAATTGTTGTCTACAAAATTCTGGTGGGAAAAATAAACAAACAATAATAAAAATTCATATATTTGTTTAAAGCTTTATAAAAATATATATATATATATATTTATACATATATATATATATATATATATATATATATATATATATATTTATTCCCACCTTTGCACTAAAAGTCTACCCCCTTTTCTTTGAATGCCCTCCTTTTATTTAAACTCCTACACTTTTACTAGAACTGCGCTCCCTCCTTTTATTTAAACTCCTACACTTTTACTAGAACTGCACTTATACTAGAAGTGTTCTCAAGCTCACAATTTTGTCCCTTCCCCTGTATATACTAACTTGTGCCTACTCACCTGGACAAAATTAGTGCACACAGCAAATAATCACACTTTACTTGCAAGAAGTAAATTCCAGTTGCAAACAGCCTTAGACAACTCACAAACTTTTATGCAAGTCTAACATAGGCACACCACTCCCCTCTCACCTTGGCAAAATTAGTGCATG
This sequence comes from Discoglossus pictus, assembly GCA_027410445.1. Taxonomy (NCBI): domain Eukaryota; kingdom Metazoa; phylum Chordata; class Amphibia; order Anura; family Alytidae; genus Discoglossus; species Discoglossus pictus. The sequence continues at coordinate 95,877,833 of CM050166.1, read as the reverse complement.
CACAGCAAATAATCACACTTTACTTGCAAGAAGTAAATTCAATTCCAGTTTTGTTTGTTATTACCTTCTTTCTTTGATTCCCTACCCCTCGCCCCCACACACACACACACACACACACATTGCTATCCCTATTGTTCTCTATCCGATACCTGCATACCAGCAGCATCAACAGATGGCTCACAGCTATTCATTTTTAAGGCTTGTACCCCAGTTTACACACTCCCAAGCAATCCATATTAAGGTCATGTCTTTTGTTATATTTTTTTTAGACTATGCACCAAACTCTTTTCAAAGTTTTCAAGTTTAAAAACGTTCAAAACGTTCAAAACGTTCACTTGACAAAGCCTTGTTTGGATCCTGGTTATATTTATATAAGGTAATCATAGTCTTTCTTTTTTCTAGAGAAAAATAAATAATTTAATTTAGTTAGTCTTTCTTCATAACTTGGCCCCTCCATTCGCCTTATTAGTTTTGTTGCCCATCTCTGTACTTTTTCCGGCTCTAAAATGTCCTTTTTATATAGTGGTGCAAAAAAAAGTGTGCTCCATATCCCAAATAAGGGTGTTCTAGGGATTTGTATAGTGGCAGAAATATATATTTTTTCAAGCCCGTAACTCGGAAGCCGTCGGAACATCACAAAAATTAACTTACAACCTCACACACAGCACATGGGGAGAGGCAGGGAGGTTGCAAGCTAATTTGAGGCTTAATTGGCATTTTTCAGAGATTGAAAATCGGCTAAACGAGGGAAAAAATTGCAGCCGTAAAGACCTAAATTTTTTCAAAAAGGCTCAAAACTAGGCTGAAGCCCGTAACACTTAGACCATCAACGCGAGCCCCGCAAGACTTTGAAAATACAAGCAACGGCGCTCATTGTGAGGCATGCAAGACTTGAACAGAGACAGAGGAGAAAGACACAAGGGGAGGGAGAGGGGGAAGAGGGTATAAAGAGACACAGGGATGAGAGAGAGGGGAAAAGAGACACAGGGGAGGGAAATAAGGGGAAATAACACAGGGCAGGGAGGGGGAGAGGGGAAAACAGACACATGGAAGGGAGAGGCAGGAAACAGACACCGGGGTCAGAGAGTGGGGAGAGGCTTGCAATGAGCGCCCAAGGTGCCCATTGCGAGGCATGAAAGTGGCGGGTTGGATGAGGCCTGCAATGTGGGGCTCGCAATGAGCGTCAAAGGCATTCATCGCGAGGCCCGCAAATTAGAGGTGGGAGAGCCTTGCATTGTGTGGCAAACAGCATTGACAGCCTTCAAATTTGATTGCCATCATTTTTGACGGGCAAGTTGCTAGTTAAAGGGATATCTAAGTTTGCTGGATTATGAATGCATCTAATGGAGGAGAATCAGTAGTGTGTGAAAAACATGTTTGCATGAAAAATTACCAAAATATACATTTAACTATGAAGTCAGCTGAATTTCATGCATTGCAAACAGTTGGCTTTCAAAGTTGACACCTCCCAGCCAATCTATTCTAAAATTAGCATAACAGTCATATTCCGTTTGACCAATCACAGGCAGCATGGTATTCATTTTGTTTTGGAATGATTTGTTTTAGCAATTAGGTTAGCTGGAACTCTTTAATTAATTCTGGTTTCCCATCTATGGTGCAAAGCAGCATGGGATATGTATCAAAGCAGCTGGAAAATGTAGTGTATCACTGACGTGGCAGAAAGCTGCAAGGAGGAAGCTGCAACGAAATTGGCTGAGCAATCAAGAGCAGGTAATTAGTGGGTTAATATTGCGCTTAGTGGGTTAATATCCCCGTATGTTGCATGATGATTGAGGTGGATCAGATGCCTGTTTAGACACCCCCTAGAGGTGTCAACATACTGTATATACTCGAGTATAAGCCATTTTTTCAAGTCTGAAAAGGGCCCCTCGGCTTATACTTGAGTCACCTCCCTGTCTCTCCACCCCCCTCTCCCTCTCCCATGTCTCTCCATCCCCCCTCTCCCGTGTCTCTCCATCCCCCCTCTCCCGTGTCTCTCCATCCCCCCTCTCCATCTCCCGTGTCTCTCCATCCCCCTCTCCCATGTCTCTCCAACCCCTCTCCCTCTCCCGTGTCTCTTCATCCCCCCCTCCCTCTCCCGTGTCTCTACTTCCCCCCCTCTCCTTCTCCTGTGTCTCTCAATCCCCCCTCTCCCGTGTCTATTCATCCCACTCTCCCTCTCCCGTGTCCCTCCATCCCACCCTCCCGTGTCTCTCCATCCCCCCTCTCCAGTGTCTCTTCACCCCCTTCTCCCGTGTCTCTCCATCCCACCTCCTCACTTTACCCCTTTCTAATAACCTACCCCTCTCCCTTTGTCCTCACTTACCTTCCATACGCAGCTGCTCCTCTGCGCGTCTTCCGGCTGCGCCGGGACCTGGCATATGCTAATGACGTGACGTCATATGCGTGTCCCGTCATTGGCATTGGCCGGGTCCAGACGCAGCTGGAAGACACACGGAGGAGCGGAGGAGGAGCTGCGTATGGAAGGTAAGTTCGGGGAAAGGGAGAGGGGGAGGTAATGAGGAGGGAGGTAATGAGAAGGGAGGGAGGTAATGGAGAGGAAGGGAGGTAATGGAGAGGGAGGGAGGTAATGGAGAGGGAGGGAGGTAATAGGGAGGGAGGGAGGGAGGTAATGAGCTGGGAGGTAATGAGCAGGAGGAGGGAGGTAATGAAGAGGAGGAGGGAGGTAATGAGGAGGAGGAGGGAGGTAATGAAGAGGAGGAGGGAGGTAATGAGGAGGAGGATGGAGGTAATGAGGAGGGAGGGAGACAGTTAATGAGGAGGGAGGTGAGGAGGAGGGAGGGAGGTAATGAGGAGGGGGAGGGAGGTATTGAGGAGGGGGGAGGGAGGTAAGGAGGAGGAGGGAGGGAGGTAATGAGGAGGGTGGTAATGAGGAGGAGGGAGGGAGGTAGTGAGGAGGGTGGTATAGAGGTGGAGGGAGGGAGGTAATGAGGAGGGTGGTAATGAGGAGGAAGGTAATGAGGAGGGAGGTAATGAGGAGGGAGGTAAGGAGGATGAGGGAGGTGGGTAATGATGGAGGGAGGTAATGAGGGAGGGAGGTAATGCTGATGAGGGAGGGATGTAATGAGGAGGGAGGTAATGAGGAGGGAGAGAGGTAATGAGGAGGGAGAGAGGTAATGAGGAGGAGGGAGGGAGGTAATGAGGAGGGTGGTAATGAGGAGGAGGGAGGGAGGTAATGAGGAGGGTGGTAATGAGGAGGCGTGAGGGAGGTACTGAGGAGGGTGGTAATTAGGAGGAAGGTAATGAGGAGGGAGGTAATGAGGAGGGAGGTAAGAAGGATGAGGGAGGGAGGTAATGAGGGAGGTAATGAGGATGAGGGAGGGAGGTAATGAGGAGGGAGGTAATGAGGAGGGAGAGAGGTAATGAGGAGGGAGAAAGGTAATGAGGAGGAGGGAGGTAATGAGGAGGGAGGTAAGGAGGAGGAGGGAGGGAGGTAACGAGGAGGGAGGTAATGAGAAGAGAGGGAGGTAATGAGAAGAAAGGTAATGAGGAGGGAGGTTATGATGAGGGACGGAGGTAATGAGGAGGAGGGAGGGAGGTAATGAGGAGGGAGGTAATGAGGAGGGAGAAAGGTAATGAGGAGGGAGAGAGGTAATGAGGAGGAGGGAGGGAGGTAATGAGGAGGGTGGTAATGAGGAGGAGGGAGGGAGGTAATGAGGAGGGTGGTAATGAGGAGGAAGGTAATGAGCAGGGAGGTAATGAGGAGGGAGGTAAGGAGGATGAGGGAGGGAGGTAATGTGGGAGGGAGGTAATGTGGGAGGGAGGTAATGAGGAGGGAGGTAATGAGGAGGGAGGTAATGAGGAGGGAGAGAGGTAATGAGGATGGAGAAAGGTAATGAGGAGGAGAGAGGTAATGAGGAGGAGGGAGGTAAGGAGGAGGGAGGTAAGGAGGAGGAGGGAGGGAGGTAATGAGGAGGGAGGTAATGAGGAGGGCTGGAGGTAATGAGGAGGAGGGAGGGAGGTAATGAGGAGGGAGGTAATGAGGAGGAGGGAGGGAGGTAATGAGGGAGGGAGGTAATGAGGAGTGAGGTAATGAGGAGGGAGGGAGGTAATGAGGAGGAGGGAGGGAGGTAATGACGGAGGGAGGTAATGAGGAGGAGGGAGGGAGGTAATGAGGATGATGGAGGGAGGTAATGAGGGAGGGAGGTAATGAGGATGAGGGAGGGAGGTAATGAGGGAGGAAGTTAATGAGGAGGAGGGAAGATGAGGAGGGAGCTTGAGGATGGGGAGGGGGGTTGAGGAGGGGTTTGAGGAGGGTGATAAGGGAGGTGGAGGGAAAGAGACACAAGGGAGAGGGGGAAAGAGACACAGGGAAGGGAGAGGGGGGAAAGAGACACAGGGAAGGGAGAGGGGGAAAGAGACATAGGGAAGGGAGAGGGGGGAAAGACACAGGGAGGGAGAGGAGGGGAAGAGACACAGGGGAGGGAGATGGGGGAGAGACACAGGGGAGGGGGAGGGGGAGAGGGGGGACACAAGAAAGGGGCACAGAGGGCACACAAGAGGGACACCGGGGGCAGCACATTTCCCACCCTCGGCTTATACTCGAGTCACTAAGTTTTCCCAGTATTTTGTGGTAAAATAGGTGCCTCGGCTTAAACTTGGGTCGGCTTATACTCAAGTATATACAGTAATCATTAGAGGGATTTTTAGATATTAATACAAAATCAAATGTTTATGAGATGTGCTGCATACACATAGGCTGCTTTTTGCCTATAGAGTACAGAAATGTATTAATCAAGCTTATTTTAAGAATAAAAGTAATGCAGTGGGTTTATGGACTCTCTATCTCCACCTATGACCCTCTACCCAAAATGAACATGGGGATTCCCTTGCATTCCCTCTTCCTACACTCATATTAAGGGAGTTTCTGTTTCACTATATCTAACAAAAAAAATTTTTAGTCAGCTTTGCGGCATCAACTAGTTAGCCTTCCAGTTTGGAGGAGCCTTTGTGGGTCATAGGTCTATCCTTTTCTCTATCACTAGTCGCTTTAGTTTAAACACATTAATAACATATACTAAATAGGTCTATATCTACACAGGAATTGTATTCTAGCTTATGATCCTAGCAGATCTTTATACCACCCTAAAGGTTTTCCTATTTTTAAAAGCGGAGTCACTTTGTATAAATAAAGTTGAAATAGTAATCCAGATATTTCCTTTACCTATTTGACAATTACATTTACTAGTTGGTGTCAAGCACCTAGGAAATAGGCCAATTGTTGACTAAAGCACTTCAGGAAATTGTAAGCTCAAAGACAGGGCCATCAATTGTTTGCAATGTGTTAAAATAGTTTTGCCTTGTACTTGACCTCTGTATAGTACTAAGGAATATGTTGTTGAGTTACAAATAAAGGATAATATTAATAATCTAGGCATTGTTTTGAGGCTGTTGAAAATACACATAAGATTTTTTAATATTTTGGCCACTCTGAAAAAGTTAACCCCAGGGAGATCAGGTATCGTTAAGGTAGGCATCTGATAGGGTTTTGTTAAATTGGACAGGCACTAGAGGCTTTATTTATATATATATATATATATATATATATATATATATATATATATATAGAGAGAGAGAGAGAGAGAGAGAGAGAGAGAGAGAGAGAGAGAGACAGAGAAAGAGAGAGAGAGAGAGCACTTGGATGGTATATCCTGGAAGTTAGATTAGGTGTGTGATGTGATATCTTTTTAATCATGCCTATTCTTTAGTCAATTTTCGTTCATCTCAATATCCTTTGAATCTAATCCCCCTCACTATAGTTTCTATGTTTAAACAAACACCAGGCCTGTTCCCACATTGGAAAGCAAGCATTAGGTCCAGCGTGGTGAACTAAACAAAATGTCCTTTTCTTTTAGCCACAGCATACACCTCCATTCCACTGATCCTTCCACCTGACAAGACCTCGATCAACCAACTTGCCTTCTCTAACACTCCCTCTTTTCCACCCAGTTATTGTGAACACTCTTTATGATCCGGTATGAATTTTTGTATGTGATGCTTTTTTTATCCATTGGAAATGTCTTTCAAGTTATCTTCAATTGGAGACTACAAATGAATCGGTGCCAATAAGTAAAATTTGCTGATTAGGCTCGCAATCAAGCAATCTAACACTCTATAAAGTTGCATTAGATCATCTGTTTTAGTCAATGATATGAATTAACCCCTTGAGTCCCAGGAAAAATATTACTCAGAGATAACATTTAAAAATAATATATTTTAATTGCATATTTGTGATTCTCTTTTCAGTTGCTGGTCAGACTTTATTTGCGAGCTAGAGCTACGGATCTTATAGAATATCGATTTTGTATAACTTTTATTTTTTAGAGCTTGTAATATTCTATCTGTGCTAAAACCAATGGAGTTCTCAGGCCAAAGTTGCATCTTTAGTTGCCCCGTAGTGAATGTGGGTGGGTAACTCATATTCGGATTGCGAGTAGCTATTAGAATATATGGCAATATTAAAGAGTTATTTTAAGTGTGTATAAATGTACTAATTGGGCAATAGATTAGGGAACTATTTTTGCATTACACCATTAACACTGAGGCCTAGACTTAAACTGCTTATTGAAAAACAACATCCATTACAACAGGCAATAGGGCCAACCTATATGTAAAACAGTATTTATCAAATAGCAAATGGAGATATACGCCATTCAGTATCACAGAACCTACATTCATAATGGGTGGCGAAGAGTTTAAAAAAAAAAAACTATTGATACAACAGCAATAGTATTGTTGAACACATTTACATTATTTATTTTCTTAAGCTGCTGCAATTAAACAGTGCACTGTATATAGGTTAGAATTAATTGGAAAATAATTTAAGTTGCAAAATAATTTGAATGATAATAATAATAATGGTAAATGCAAAAATAATAATAATGTAAAAAGTAATAATGAATATGAATGATAATAAATATGAGTACAAATTTAAATATTAATAATAATTTGATAAAATTGAACATACTAATATATATAACATATTTTCATATAGAACAAAAAGTATAAAAAGATATAATATGTAGAGTGCAGTAAATAAATAGTAAATTTTTAAGCATTATTTTATAACTATATATATATAAATATATATATATACATATATATATATATATATATATATATATATACATATATATATATATATATATATATATATATATATATATATATACAGTATATATATATATATATATATATATATATATATATATATATTTATATATATATATATATATATACAGTGGATATAAAAAGTCTACACACCTCTGTTAAAATTTCAGTTTTCTGTGCTGTAAAAAAATTAGACAAAGATAAATCATTTCAGAACTTTTTCCACCTTTAATGTGACCTAGAAACTGTACAACTCAATTGAAAAACAAACTGTATTCTTTTAGGTAGATGGAAGAAAAAATATAAAAATAAAATAATATGGTTGCATAAATATGCACACCCTTAAACTAATACTTTGTTGAAGCACCTTTTGATTTTATTACAGCACTCAGTCTTTTTGGGTATGAGTCTATCAGCATGGCACATTTTGACTTGGCAGGATTTGCCCACTCTTCTTTGCAAAAACACTCCAAATCTGTCAGATTGCGAGGGCATCTCCTGTGCACAGCCCTCTTTAGATCACCCCACAGATTTTCAATCGTATTCAGGTCTGGGCTCTGGCTGGGACATTCCAAAACTTTAATCTTCTTCTTAGTGAAGCCATTCCTTTGTTAATTTGGATGTATGCTTTGGGTCGTTGTCATGCGGAAAGATGAAGTTCCTCTTCATGTTCAGCTTTCTAGCAGAAGTCTGAAGGTTTTGTGCCAATATTGACTGGTATTTGGAACTGTTAATAATCCCCTCTATCTTAACTAAGGTCCCAGTTGCAGCTGAAGAAAAACAGCCCCAAAGCATGATGCTGCACTGTGGGTATGGTGTTCTTTTGGTGATGTGCAGTTTTGTTTTTGCACCAAACATATCTTTTGGAATTATGGCCAAAAAGTTCAACCTTGGTTTCATCAGACCATAACACCTTTTCCCACATGCTTTTGGGAGACTTGAGATGTGTTTTTGCAAAATGTAGCCTGGCTTGGATGTTTTTCTTCGTAAGAAAAGGCTTTCGTCTTGCCACTCTACCCCATAGCCCAGACATATGAAGAATACGGGAGATTGTTGTCACATGTACCACACAGCCAGTACTTGCCAGATATTCCTGCAGCTCCTTTAATGTTGCTATAGGCCTCTTGGTAGCCTCCCAGACCAGTTTTCTTCTCGTCTTTTCATCAATTTTGGAGGGAGCTCCAGTTCTTGGTAATGTCACTTGTGTGTGATTTTTTCTTCACTTGATGATGTCTTCACTTTGTTCCATGGTATATCTAATGCCTTAGAAATTCTTTTGTACCCTTCTCCTGACTGATACCTTTTAATAATGAGATCCCTCTGATGCTTTGGAAGCTCTCTGTGGACCATGGCTTTTGCTGTGGGATGCAACTAAGAAAATTTCAGGAAAGACCAACTAGAGCAGCTGAACTTTATTTGGGGTTAATCAGAGGCACTTTAAATGATGGCAGGTGTATGCTGACTCCTATTTAAAACGATTTGGAATGTGATTACTTAATTCTGAACACAGCTACATCCTCAGTTATAAGAGGGTGTGCAGACTTATGCAAACACATTATTTTTATTTTTTATTTTTCTTCCCTACACCTAAAAGATTTCAGTTTGTTTTTCAATTGAGTTGTACAGTTTATAGGTCAGATTAAAGGTGGAAAAAGTTCTGAAATGATTTATCTTTGTCTCATTTTTTTACAGCACAGAAACCATTTGACAGGGGTGTGTAGACTTTTTATATCCACTGTATATATATATTGTGACCGTTTGACACTTAGATGATATGACAAGCAAGTGGAGTATGGAGTTCTTGAAAGGAGTGACGGAGTTAAAACTTCTGAAGAACTCCTAATTTGTGCAACTTCCCTTTAAAAGCCTGAAAGCAGATATGGAAAAAGGGGTGTGGCTGGCTAGGCTCTGGGAAGGTTGTGTGCTGCCGTCAGAGCAAGCCACAGAGTGGAGCTGGAAGGTGATCCTGTGTGGAGTTACAGTGAAGTTTTGTGAACAAGCCTGTAACAGATCACCTCATTTACTGTGACTGGGAGTACTGGGACAACAGCAAGTCGTGTGAGCTGTTTGCAGTCACGGGACGTGTGAGCTGGAAGAGTGAATACAGCCTCAGGACACCAAGTAAGTGAAGGGATTAGTGAGAAGGCCTAGCGTGTGTGTAGCTGACAGAGGCCTCAGAAGGAATGTACCAAGACTTATCATGCCCCCGGGAAGAGGCTGAGTGTGAAGAGAGAAGTGTGAAGGGGATTAGTGAGAATCCCCAGGCAGAGTTGCCCTAAAGGCCTAGCGTGTGTGTAGCTGACAGAGGCCTCAGAAGGAATGTACCAAGACTTATTATGCCCCAGGGAAGAGGCTGAGTTTTGATGAGTAAAGTGACTACAAGTTGGTGTTGTTATATATTCAAGGGTCCCTGGGGTGAAGCATACGGGAGAGACGGGCGGGCCCTATGCTTCCTCCACGAAGGTGTAAAGAGCACCGTGGAAGAGACTTCCAAATGTACTAAAGAGGAGATGATGTGTATCCGGGCCACAAGGTGGCAATATAACTAAAGAGGAGATGATGTGTATCCTGGCCACAAGGTGGCAATATAACTAAAGAGGAGATGATGTGTATCCTGGCCACAAGGTGGCAATATAACTAAAGAGAAGATGATGTGTATCCTGGCCACAAGGTGGCAATATAACTGAAAAGGAGATGATGTGTATCCTGGCCACAAGGTGGCAATATAAGCGAAAGAAGAGGTTCTTTGTATCCAGGCCACAAGGAGGCAATATAACCTTTTGAAGAGACTGACTGTATCCTGGCCACTAGGTGGCGCTATTGTGCGAAAGCTACTCCTTCCAGAAGAGACCGTGGGGGAGTGTTTATTTTACCTGCAGGCCGAGTAGCGACCTCAGGGATAGACAGGGCGTTCCAGGTCATAGTAAGTCCGTTTACGTAGTATTTTGTTTTATTGCTGAGTATAAGCACTGTTTTCTTTTTATTGGCGCTGACAAATAAACAGCAGTCAATTAAGCCTCTGACAAGCCTAATGTGTTTTCCTCCCTAAAAACGTAAAAGAGCAGAACGCAAACCCCGTCAGAAGGGGGCGCCCTGTCACACTGGCGTTAGAAGTGGGATCGAAAAGTGTCTGTGTTGAAGAAGACAGCCCAAAGTACAGCATAAATATGGAGGAGGCCTTAAAAGCTTTCATAGAAGCACAGCGGGTAATGAACAAGCAGCAGGCAGAGATGAACAGAGTGCTGGCTGCTAAGCTTGCTCAGAGCCAGTCAGAAAAGAGAGCAATGATGATAGCATCCAAACCGCAAAAGAGGAAGATAAAGGTTTTGGAGAGGTTGCTGCAAGATTTAGAGAGGCCACAGAGAAATGGCAGAGACAAATGGAAGAGGACAGGGTTCAAATGAGAGAGTTTTTAGAAGCACAAAAAGTGCAGCTGCAGCAATGGAGATCTACAGAGAAAATTGTGGTTTCAAAATCAAGCAGGATTATGAACCCTAATTGCTTTCTAAAGAAAATGACAGCTCAGGATGATGTTGAAACCTACCTCCTGAATTTTGAGAAGATTGTTACCAGGGAAGGTTGGCCTAAAACAGCACTGGGCCACAGTCCTGGGTCCCTATCTGTGTGGTGAAGCACAGGAAGCGTATGGGGTTTTGCCTGAAGAAATGGCAACCAATTATTGCACCCTGAAACAGGAGATCCTTGACCGTATAGGAGTAAAGAGAGTACAGAGACTGCCCTCCTGGGATTTTTTTTTAACAGACAGGCTTATCACTGCCAGAGCTTAAGGTACAAAGTCCCTGTTAAGGGAAGACAAGCCAAACCTGTCCTTGATGGAAACTCGGAGAGAGTGCCCGCCGAGTCGGAGAGAGTGCCCGCCGAGTCGGAGAGAGTGCCCGCCGAGTCGGAGAGAGTGCCCGCCGAGTCGGAGAGAGTGTCTGCCGAGTCGGAGAGAGTGCCCGCCGAGTCGGAGAGAGTGCCCGCCGAGTCGGAGAGAGTGCCCGCCGAGTCGGAGAGAATGCCCGCCGAGTCGGAGAGAGTGCCCGCCGAGCCGGAGAGAGTGCCCGCCGAGCCGGAGAGAGTGCCCGCCGAGTCGGAGAGAGTACCCGCCGAGCCGGAGAGAGAGCCCGCCGAGACAAAGAGAGAGCCCGCAGAGACGGCCGATCCAGCCAAAGAGACTGCTGAACGAGCATGTGAGAACGCAGACAGCCCCAAAGAGATTGCTGAGAGCCCCAAAGAGATTGCTGAGAGCCCCAAAGAGATTGCTGAGAGCCCCAAAGAGGTTGCTGAGAGCCCCAAAGAGGTTGCTGAGAGCCCCAAAGAGGTTGCTGAGAGCCCCAAAGAGGTTGCTGAGAGCCCCAAAGAGGTTGCTGAGAGCCCGAAAGAGGTTGCTGAGAGAACAAAAGGGCCTGCTGGTGCAGATAGAATGGCCTTAGAGGAGGAGAAACAGCGTTTTTTTAGGCTCCAAAGACAAGCCCAAGTTAAAATGAGGCCAGAGTATATCCCTGAATGGGGGAGGAAGCCTGCGTTTGAGGACTACCGAGTGTCCTACCGGAATGAGAAATTGATGCCTATTTGGGAGCAGAGGAAATGTCCCCCAAAGCCTAAGCTGAACGAATCAGTGGTGTGGGAGCAGTCGCACAGTGATAAAAAGGAGAACATTTCTCAATTTCGACAGAAGCCCCGGCGAATACGACTGTTGTCATTAGACAGTGAAGATAGTGACAAAGAGGCTTCTAATGGAGACCCGCTAGAAAGTGTTGCTATGCCAGTGTCCGTTGTGAACACCTTAGAAAAGACTGTTCCTGAAGCAAAACAGAAGTAACACAACAAGACCTCTAAGATACAGATAAGCAGCAGCCAAGAGGAGAAAGATGAATCGTGGGTGTCCTTGAAAAAATTAATTCCTGGGCGTAAGAAAAAAAAATCTGATGGTAAAATGGAGCAGACTCCTCTAAATGAGGCTGGACAAGCTGCACAGTCAGGAGGATTTGATGATGACTCTGAAGAACCAGCCGTAGTCCCGCTGGCTGAGTTTGATGTGGCTGAGCAAGAAAAGTTAGATGCTCAACGATCTATGGAAGCCTCTGTTAAGGATTCATCAAAAGAGCAAAGAACAGTACCTGAGAAATGCACTGTAGAACTAATTCATGCTGTCACTGTGACTGTGATCGATGGGGAGAGAGCTGTTACCAGTCTTGAAGAAAGATCTCCATCCTAGATTAGTGCGACAGTGACAGAGCAAGCAAAGGAACTTCAGTGGTCTAAGGACAAAGATAAACTTGAAACTGAAATAATTGTTGAAGCGGTTAAATTCAGCACAGTTTCCCAATAAGAAGAGTCACCTGCAACAACTGATGAAGCTACACCTGTGCCAGAGGAAAGTGACAGAGCCAAGAGTTTGGAAGAACAACAGGAGCACGTTGATCATGTCCTTCAAGCAGTTGCAGAAAGTGCAAAGCTGTCTGTAGAGGCAGTTATAGATACCCTCATCAATGCCAAAGCCATTCCAGATTTGACTGAACACCTGGAAGTTGAAGTTAAAGAAAATATTTTAGAACCAGTCACCATCTCATTGCAAGACTCTGTATGCGTTTTGGAAAAAATAGAAAATCCTGATGATGCACAGGTGAGAGACACAGAAGACATGGTTGCGCTGCGCATTTGCAAGCATGAGTCCAAGAGTTTAGTTGAGGAATGTTTAATAAGCCCAGCTCCACAGCTATTGGAGAGTACTCTTGAAAAAACAGAAACAGTACAAAATGTAGTAGATATTATTGAAACGAATACTGAGGACTTTGAAATTATTTGCACAACAGAAAATGTGCCATCACTTGACGAAAAACTCCCTGAAATCATCCCTGCTGATGGTAATGAAGAAGAATTTACATATTTGATGGAAAAGGCAGCAGAGGAAGTGACTGCAGAAAGCATTTATGGCCATCTTGCGAAGGGAAAGCCATGCAGCTTATTAAATCAACAAAGTATCAGCCATGCATTTTGGAAAGTAAGATGGACATTAGTGATACAAAAGAAATAAAAACAAGTGACTCTGCTCCAGCAGAAGAATGTAAAGTGGATGCAAATAATTCTATCCAAGCATCACAGGCTTGTACGGGTGAGGTATTAGAAGAAACTATAGATGGAAGAAGTGAGCTAGCCAAGAGTACTGATGAGCCACAAACGGCTTTGCACACAGTGGATTCGGAGGACCATGTGGATAGGCCAGAGTCCATTCCGAAGCCTGTAAGTGAAGATGAAGATCCTACTTATGAGATCCAGCAGGAAATCCCTGTGCCTCTATTGGATTCTCAGACTGTTGAGGAGACATCTAAATGTCTGGTACCAACACAGCATAAAGACAAGCCTGTGATTGAGAGGAAAGTTAATCTAAATATCGTCCGTAAAGAGACAATGGCAGATGGAAAGGAGGGGTTAAAGGCAGATGTGGTATCTGTCATTGTGTCTGCTGAAACAACTGATGAGATAATTCCGAAAAAGCCAGGTGAAAAGCTGCAACTTCTTAAAGCAAAGCTACAGGAAGCAATGAAACAGCGTCGTGCTGAAGAGCGGCAGAAGCGCCAGGCAATGTTTAAGTTGGACAATGAAGATGGCTTTGAAGTTGAGGATGACGAGGGAAACACTGAGACTGTAGAAAATCTCCGGGGAGGTGAAGATAAAGAAGAGATTGGAAATGATGACGGGCTCGAAGTGAGTGCAACGGATATTGTTATATCTGTACCCAGACATGTGACTACAGAGTCCACCATGATACTATACAAGGACAGCTCTACAAAGTTGGGGGATACACTCCTTCCTGATAAAGGCGGCACACAGGAAGGATGCAAATAGACCAGTAAGGTAGAGAGAAGATGGATTTGCAGGTGGCCACTATCGCAGCCTTCTACCTCAATGCGGACGGCACGGAGGAGGAATGGTTGGCTGGGCGAAAAGTTCTTGAGTGGTGAGCGACCCTACCGGATGTCCGGCCTCTCGGCATATCGCCCAACACCATGTTGTTGAGCTGAGGTGGAGGGTGTGTGACCGTTTGGCCCTTAGATGATATGACAAGCAAGTGGAGTATGCAGTTCTTGACAGGAGTGACGGAGTTAAAACTTCTGAAGAACTCCTAATTTGTGCAACTTCCCTTTAAAAGCCTGAAAGCAGATATGGAAAAAGGGGTGTGGCTGGCTAGGCTCTGGGCAGGTTGTGTGCTGCCATCAGAGCAAGCCACAGAGTGGAGCTGGAAGGTGATCCTGTGTGGAGTTACAGTGAAGTTTTGTGAACAAGCCTATAAGAGATCACCTCATTTACTGTGACTGGGAGTACTGGGACAACAGCAAGTCGTGTGAGCTGTTTACAGTCACGGGACGTGTGAGCTGGAAGAGTGAATACAGCCTCAGGACACCAAGTAAGTGAAGGGATTAGTGAGAATCCCCAGGCAGAGTTGCCCTAAAGGCCTAGCGTGTGTGTAGCTGACAGAGGCCTCAGAAGGAATGTACCAAGACTTATTATGCCCCAGGGAAGAGGCTGAGTTTTGATGAGTAAAGTGACTACAAGTTGGTGTTGTTATATATTCAAGGGTCCCTGGGGTGAAGCATACGGGAGAGACGGGCGGGCCCTATGCTTCCTCCACGAAGGTGTAAAGAGCACCGTGGAAGAGACTTCCAGATGTACTAAAGAGGAGATGATGTGTATCCTGGCCACAAGGTGGCAATATAACTAAAGAGGAGATGATGTGTATCCTGGCCACAAGGTGGCAATATAACTAAAGAGGAGATGATGTGTATCCTGGCCACTAGGTGGCAATATAACTGAAAAGAATATGATGTGTATCCTAGCCACAAGGTGGCAATATAACTGAAAGAAGAGGTTATTTGTATCCAGGCCACAAGGAGGCAATACAACCTTTTTTAAAGACAATGACTGTATCCTGGCCACTAGGTGGCGCTATTGTGAGAAAGCTACTCCTTCCAGAAGAGACCGTGGGGGAGTGTTTATTTTACCTGCAGGCCGAGTAGCGACCTCAGGAATAGACAGGGCGTTCCAGGTCATAGTAAGTCTTGTTTACGTAGTATTTTGTTTTATTGCTGAGTATAAGCACTGTTTTCTTTTTATTGGCACTGACAAATAAACAGCAGTCAATTAAGCCTCTGACAAGCCTAATGTGTTTTCCTCCCTAAAAACGTAAAAGAGCAGGACGCAAAACCCGTCAGAAGGGGGCGCCCTGTCACAATATATATATATATATTTATATATATATATATATATATATATATATATAAATATATATATATATACTAAAACATAAATATTATTATTATATTATCAACTTATATTATGATGATGATGATGCTTATTTAGTATTCAGATTTTCATTATTATGTAGTTAATATTATTATACTAGTAACTTGCCGGTCAAAATTGACAGGATAATATTTGTCTCTTTCCCGCCTCTCTCTCCCCTGTGTCTCTTCCCTCTCCCTCCCCTGTGTCTCTTCCCTCCCCTGTGTCTCTTTCCCTTCTTCCTCCCCTGTGTCTCTCCCCCATCTTCCTCTCCTGTGTTGCTTCCCTCCCCCTCCCGTGTGTCTCTTCCCTCCCGTGTCTCTTCCCCCTCCCCTCCCCTGTGTCTCTTCTCTCCCCCTCCCCTGTGTCTCTTCCCTCCCCAGTGCCTCTCCCTATCTCCCTCTCCTGTTTCTCTTCGCTCTCCCTCCCCTTTGTCTCTTTCCCCACTCCTCCCTCCCCTGGTTCTCTTTTCACCTCCCCTGTATCTCTTTCCCCCATGTCTCTCCCCCTCTCCCCTGTGTCTATCCCCCTCCCCTGTGTCTCTTCCCCCCTCCCTCCCCTGTATCTCTCCCCTCCCTGGGTCTCTTTCTCCCCCACTGTGTCTCTTCCCCCTTCCCTGTGTATATTTCCTCCCTATCCTTTGTCTGTCCCCACTCCACGTGTATCTTTTCCCCCTCCTCCCTCCCCTGTGTCTTCTCCTCTCCCCTGTGTCTCTCCCCCTCCCCTATGTCTTTTTTTCCCCCACTGTGTCTCTTCCCCCTTATCCTGTGTCTGTCCCCCCTCCCCTGTGTCTCTTTCCCCCCTCCTCCCTCCCACTTGTCTTCCCCCCTCCCCTGTATATTCCCCTCCCCTGTGCCTCTGCCCCATGTCTCTTCCCCCTCTTCTCCCTTCCCTTTGTATCTCTCCCCTCCTCTCTACCTCCCCTGTGTCTTTCTCCTCTCCTCCTCCCCTGCCCAGCTCGCCCTCCTCCGCAGCAGGCCCCCCTCCTAACGCTGCGCACTGCGCATGCCCGTCTGATGCTGCGCATTAGAGCGCACTATGCTTGCACGGATGATGCCGTGCATTCGTTTATTGTACAGATTCCGTATAAAAGTTTCCGTAGTGCACCTGCGCTTCCTCTGGAGCACTAGACACTACGAAAAACTATTATATGTGATTATTAATATTGCATTATATTATTATTACTATTACTATTCCATGCATATATATGTATATGCAAAATTGCAGATATATACAGAGCCTTGCAAAAGTATTCAACCCCCCCCTGACTTTTTACCTATTTTGTTACATTACAGCCTTACATTACAACTTAAGTTCAATGTTTTGTTAATCTTAATTTTATGCGATTAATCAGAACACAATAGTCTAAGTTGGTGAAGTGAAATGAGAAAAATATATGCATAAAACAAGTTTTTTAGAAATAGAAAACAGAAAATTGGCATGTGTGTATCTATTCACCCCCTTTGCTATGAAGCCCATAAAAAGCTCTGGTGCAACCAATTACCTTCAGAAGTCACATAAGTGAAATGATGACCACCTGTATGCAATCTAAGTGTCACATGATCTGTCATTACATATACCCACCTTTTTTAAAAGGCCCCAGAGGCTGCAACACCTAAGCAAGAGGCACCACTAACCAAACACTGCCATGCAGACTAAGAAACTCTCCAAACAAGTAAGAGACAATTTTGTTGAGAAGTACAAGTCAGGATTAGGTTATAAGAAAATATCCAAATCTTTGATGATCCCCAGGAGCACGATCAAATCTATCATCACCAAATGGAAAGAACATGACACAAAAGCAAACATGCCAAGACACGGCCGCCGACCAAAACTCACGGACCGGGCAAGGAGGGCATTAATCAGAGAGGCATCACAGAGACCTAAGGTAGCCCGGGAGGAGCTGCAGAGTTCCATAGCAGAGACTAGAGTATCTGTACATAGGCGACAATAAGCTGTACGCTCCACAGAGTTGGGCCTAATGGCAGAGTGGCCAGAAGAAAGCCATTACTTTCAGCAAAAAACAGAATGGCACGTTTTGAGTTTGCGAAAAGGCATGTGGAGGAAAGTGCTCTGGTCTGATGAGACCTTTTGGCCATCAAAGAAAACGCTATTTCTAGCGCAAACCCAACACATCACCCAAAGAACACCATCCCCACAGTGAAACATGGTGGTGGCAGCATCATGCTGTGGGGATGTTTTTCAGCAGCTGGGACTGGGAAACTGGTCAGAGTTGAGGGAAAGATGGATAGTGCTAAATACAGGGATATTCTTGAGCAAAACTTGTACCACTCTGTGCATGATTTGAGGCTAGGACGGAGGTTCACCTTCCAGCAGTACAATGACCCCAAACACACTGCTAAAGCAACAGTTGAGTGGTTTAAGGGGAAACATGTAAATGTGTTGGAATAGCCTAGTCAAAGCCCAGACCTCAATCCAATAGAAAATCTGTTTCTGTTCTGTTCACAAGTGCAAACCATCCAACTTGAAGGAGCTGGAGCAGTTTTGCAGGGAGGAATAGGCCAAAATCCCAGTGGTAAGATGTGGCAAGCTCATAGAGACTTATCCAAAGTGACTTGGAATTGTGATTGCCGCAAAAGGTGGATCTACAAAGCATAGACTTTAGGGGAGTGAATAGTTATGCACATTGACTTTTTCTGTTATTTTGTCCTATGTGTTGTTTGCTTCACAATAAAAAAAAAAAATCTTCAAAGTTGTGGGCATGGTCTGTAAATTAAATGATACAAATCCAGGTTGTGAGGCAACAAAACACGAAAAATGCCAAGGGGGTGAATACTTTTGCAAGGCACTGTACACTTAAAACAAGTAGTATATTAAGATTATTTGAAACAAATCAATACACTAACATACATTCACCCTTTGGTAAAACTTGGTTTAAGGGCTTGATTACATGACTCCCATCAGGGCTTGTAAGGCTAATTCATATCTATCTATCTATCTATCTATCAATCTATCTACACCGCTTCCAATGTCAGGAAAAAGTACATGTTATTAAAAATAATTGCAGTGGTTTATGACCCTTCTTTCTATGTCCTTCAACCACATGATCCTATGTATCCCCACAACTTCCACAACACCTAAGGGCCATTGAGCATTGTCATGACTGATTTTTTGGGGACTATGACACGTTGCTTTTATGTGTAATGTTTAAAGAATATTGTGTGTTTTACTGCTACTGTAATATTTGGTCGCCAGTAGCAAACAAAATGGGGCCCATGTAACTGGACGGCGCTAGTTTCCATTCATGCTTTCCTCTGTTCTAGCTGCTTGCTTTCAGCTAACACAGACCAGCCCCCAGGAGATGGCTGACCCTTCTGGGATATCATCTCTGTCCCCACGGACACAGGGCTATTCTGATTGCGCTATTCCACTTCAAGCAGTACAACTATCCAGCTCATTAGTGTTTGAGCATTCAAGCGGGGATTCAAACGTGTTCACTCCCCAGTTCATGTTAATCTGTTTCTTGTCTTTCTGAAATGTACTGTTTGGGAAGCCATTAAAGTTTGAGCAGTCTTGAAAATCCAATCCTAAGCAAGGAGATGAAAAAGAGCTTATTCATTTTAATAAGGCAGTAACCTTAGGACTGAGCTTGCAACCTGTGATTTCCAGAGTTTCCCTAAGAGGTGTTTGCTGGGCGCTGAGATATTAAACACAAAAGGCACGACATAGAGGGAGAAAATTGAGGTGCACGTAGCCCCTCAACTCATGGTCATCTCAAGCATACCTTCTCCCCAACCCCTTCTACTTTTGGATGGTGTCATGATCCTCCTGACAACCATTCTTGGGGCACATGTGATCCGGTGGTGTGGTCTATTTATAGTTATATTATGTTATGTTATGTAATGTTAATTACTGTATGTTATGTTATGCTAATTACTTTATGTTATGTTACTTGAATAGGTGTGATTGACTTGTGATGTGTGATTCTGTATGCTGCATGTTTGGTTCATTAAGAGCTAAATATTTTACAATGTTGTGTTGTCAGGCTGTAACTGTCAGAGTTAGGCAGTTGAGAGA
The DNA here is from genome assembly GCA_027410445.1 of Discoglossus pictus. Lineage (NCBI taxonomy): Eukaryota > Metazoa > Chordata > Amphibia > Anura > Alytidae > Discoglossus > Discoglossus pictus. The sequence goes on along the minus strand of CM050166.1, from coordinate 95,858,378 downwards.
TTCAGTTGAGATTCAAAGTTGGTGGTTGGTGTGTCTCTGAGGAAAAGCCCGTTCTGAATGCAGTCTATGAAGTTTCCACAGAAATAAAAACAGTTTCTGACATTTTTATAATGCTGAGCCTGTGTTCATATTCTTAAATACTACATCTATTTTAAGAGACATTGGCTGTCTTGGTGAAGGGATATAAAGAATCGGGTGCATCTGCTGGGTAGGTTTGGCCATAAGAAGCCTTATCAAGCCAGACTAAAGAAAGCAGATCACCACAACTGGTGTCAGAAGCGGATGCCTTCATTAGCCAGGATGAAAAGAAGAAAGGTGACTGGAAAATCTGCATCCTCCCGCTCTGGGGTTCAGGTACCTCCTACACCCTCAACATGAACCGGCAGTTGGTCGTCAGGGCAGAAGGTAAGATTGGGACCCCAATGCTATGGATGCCAACAGCGGTGCCATTTGAAGAGGGCCTATCCAAATCAGCCCTGTGGGAGCGAGCCTGACCCAGATCGCCGCGTATTGTATTTGAGTAACTGGAGGCTTGCCACTGAGGTGGAGGAAATTGAGGCTTTGCAAGACTATACCGAGGACTTGCCCTCAGAAGGCCCCATAATGTGTCAAGGAGTCCAGCAGTGGGGCCATTTGAAGAGCGACTGCCCAAATCGGCCCTGTGGTAGATAGCCTTACCCAGATCGCCCCATATTGTATTTGAGTAAATGGAGGCTTGCCAGTGAGGGGGAGGAAATTGAGCATTTGCAAGACTATACTGAGGACTTGTCCTCAGAAGGCTCCATAAAGTGTCAAGGAGTCCGGGGAGGGAATATTATGGACTGGTAGGAGAACTCTGCCTCTGGGGTTTTAAATATGAGCAAGACAGCTATGATACAGTGGTTTGACCCAGAGAAGGAAGAACCTGTTCCCATCTTTCGAGGCCTAAGTCGGGAACAGTTAAAAGTGGATGTAGATACAGAGACCCTAACCTTAGAGCAGCAAGGGAGCTGACCAGCAAGACAGTTCAACAGAAGGAAGATTTTTTGGCTCTGGCACATTCTAATTTTGCAAATACTGGAGAGTAGCTCAAGGCTCTACAAAAAAATATGTCCTTTTAAATCAGAAATCAATATGACCCAGGGTTTAAAGAATGAACAGGAACAGCTGAAAAGAAATATCATTGAAAGAGATGAGAAAATAAGATATCTTGATGAGCAACTTCAGAATGAGTATGCGAAAGTGTCCAACAAAGTTGAGGAAAACAATGCTCTGCATAATCAAAACAAGGAGTTGCAATTACAGATCAAGGAATTACACAGACTAATAAAGATTTATTAGGGCAAATTCAGAAGAGTAATAAAGAAAAATATGGAAAAAATCAAAACAATGAATGAACTTTTAGTGGCCAGACTCATAGAGGAGGCAAACAAACAAGAAGAGTTAAGAATATTGAAAATTGAAAATTCCTCATTGCCAATGGATATTCAAAATTTGCAGGCTCAAAAGACAGAACAGCTGTTGAGGAACGTGATCCGTGAGAAAGAGAGGAAGATAAAGTCTGTAGAAGATTGCCTACAGGCTGAAATCCTCCGAGCGGACATTAAGGAGAAAAAGATCTAGGCATTGAAAAAGAAAATCGAGGCTCTGGAGGAAGAATTAGCAAATGGCCAACTCGAAAAGGCAGAACAGGTGCCTATTATAGCACTGGTACAGGAGCTACAGAATGAACTGAAGGACAAGGAAGAAACATTAAGAACGCTGGAGGCCAGATTGAATGAGCATGAGAATGATATGGTAGACAAAGAAACACAAATCCAGGAATTACAGCAGAAGTATGAAGAAAACAAATGATCCGTTAAGGAAGGAAGAGGAGTCTGCGAAGAAACAAATGGAAAATAAAAACAAAACAATTGAAAAGTTACAACAAGAAAACAAGTTTTGAAAAATAAAATTACAAGAGAAAGCAAGCAGTATGTTGTTCTTGAATCTGAGGTGAAGGAATTACACATACAATTTGAAGATACTGAAATCGACCATGAAAGAACACTCAACAATAAGCAAATGGAGACAGATGATGCAAAGATAAGAGAATATCTTAACAAAGAGGTTTATAGATTAAAAGGTACTGCTGATTAAGCAATCAAAATACAGAAAGAAACCGATAACCATTGTCAACATAAGATTGCTGAAATGGTTGCATTAATGGAAAAACATAAGCATCAGTACAATAAAATGGCTGAAGAAAATGACACAGTATTAGGACACTACAGATCAAGAGAACAAGAAATAACATCCATTATAGCTTCTCTGGAAATGGATCCGTCTTGCAAAACAGATGAAGTAAACTTTCTTAAGGAGCAACTAAAGCAGCAAATAGAAAATAAGGAAAACATTGCAAAAGAGGCAGAGGAAACCAAGATTTCCTTACAAAAAGAAATGAAACACAAAAATATACAGACATATTTAATGGAGACTCCCAAGCAGAATACTGAAAAAAGAGATTTCAAGAATCCAACATCGCTTTGAAGAGGTCCTAGCTGTCACAAAAAGAAATGAAACACAAAAATATACAGACATATTTCATGGAGACTCCCAAGCAGAATACTGAAAAAAGAGATTACAAAAATCCAACATCACTTTCAAAGAGGACCAAGCTGTCACATTTGCTTGCTCACATGGAAACAAACAAATTGCCCGATAAGAGTGACACATCTCGTTGGTCTACATCAACAATCCTAATATATACACCACAAAAGTGTTATTCAGTAAAGACTCCATCTAAGTATGAAAAGCTGCAATATGAAAAAATAAATCCAGCTCAACAAGAATCTGCAAAGAAAAGAAAAGTTGCTTTGGAATTTGACTTTCACTCTGATAGCTCTGAACCAACAGATATTCTGGGTATATGTGAATATGATGGATTGCTTAAGAAGTTATACCCAAACTATTCCCCATCCTCAACAGTTTGTGACACAATTGATGTATTGCCTAGTTCTGGTCACATAGGCCCATGGACTGTTTTAGTCATTACAGGACGGCTGTTGGGACTGGCCATGTTGGTGAGGGTTGTTATGGCATGGGATCCACTGGAGTCACTTCCAGAATTGTTTTTGCCCTTGGACATTGTACAGAGGAAAAATAACCAAATCCTGCCCTCAGACAGGGGGAGGCCTAGCAGAATTGTTTTCTACATTTGTCCCAATGGGGTTGAGTATCCCAGGCACCGAGACATGGACTTACACATGGACCTTGTTTTTGCAGCATGCCGGTGTTCATCTCATAGAGATGATAACCGGGCTGCTGCATCTAAAAGGGGGGAGAAGTTGTCATGATCCTCCTGACCACCATTCTTGGGACTTATGTGATCCGGTGGTGTAGTCTGTTTATAGTTAGATTATGTTATGTTATGTAATGTTAATAACTGTATGTTATCTTATGCTAATTACTGCATGTTATATTGCTTGCCTATCTGTGATTGACTTGTGATGTGTGATTCTGTATGCTGCATGTTTGGTTCATTAAGTTTTACATATTTGGAATGTTGTGTCGTCAGGCTGTAACTGTCAGAGTTAAGCAGTTAGGCAGTTGAGAGGTTAAGTTGAGATTCAGAGTTGGTGTCTCTGAGGAAAAGCTAGGTCTGAATGCAGTCTATTAAGTTTCCATAGAAATAAAAACAGTTTCTTATTACATATATAGTTGTGAGCATGGGGGTTGTTGCTAACACTTGCGGGCTCGCGGATGCGCTTCTTGCGAGCAACTGCGGACCTCGCAAAGCGAGTGCCACAGTTGCTGGAGCGCCAAAGGCACTCCTTGCACCGGTGGAGATGAGCGCCATAGGCTCTCATCCCTACGACCCCCTACGACTTTAGGACCACAAATGCGGACCCTCGCAAAGCGAAGGGCCGCATTTGCGGAGGTGGAGGCTCCCACGTCGGCTGCAATGAGCCGCAGGCGGGACTTACAATGGAAAATTTACGGACTTAGCATCAAAAAATATGACACGCGGGATTACGACCTCTCAAAAATAAATACACACAACAAATACATAAAAAGCTTACCCACCCCACAGCAAGGGGGCACCCAGGACCTCTGCAAGTGAAGTTGCACCTCAATTTAAGTCCAAATTCCAGAGCTTAGACACACGGAAATCCCCTAAGCGAGAGAAAAAATGGCTGCAGAAAAAAAAGAAAACAAGGCTACAGGACCCTAAACACGCAAAACACCACCAAGCACATACAGATTTTCCAAAAAGCCGTACGAGGTACAAGATACACTATTAACAAGGATGCTACATCATACACAGCCGCGTACACATACACATTCGACGCCATTTTACAACATTAACTTACAGAATGCGGAAGTACACAGCTACCCTAACGGCTTTTTCTCGCGCACGCAGCCTATTTACATTACACACTGCACACATTGCTGACCCTTACACATCAGCTTCACAACAGTGCAAACCGACATTGTATGCTGCAGGAACATGAAAACAGATTGTCAGCTCTTCAACACAATGCTTCCTGCATATATTACTTCAAAATAGGTAAAGTATATTCATTTATTAATGTATAAATTATTTAATTAGCATACCAAGAAACATATACACACAAAAAAACACTCACAATAAACACAAAAGCCATTCACTACGAGCGCCATGCGACTCACAACGAGCGCCAACGCTGCTCATAGCACACAAAGCCTTGCAATAAGCGCAAAACACAGATCACTGCCGACCAAACAATAACACCAAAAGCGCCTATCAGATAAAAACAGCATCGCATTGAGCACCGAAGGATCTCGGAGCACCAACAAAATTAATTTCTCGACCAAACAGCATTACCTGCCTTACAATTTTATTGCTGTCATTTTTTGACGGGCAAGTCGCTAGTATTTTTATAATGCTGAGCCTGCATTCATATTCTTAAATACTACATCTAATTTAAGAGACATCGTCTGTCTTGGTGAAGGGATATAAAGAACCGGGTGTATCTGCTGGGTAGGTTTGGCCATAACAGCCTTATCAAGCCTGACTGACAAAAGCAGATCACCACAGATGGGTTCCATTAACCCTCAGTGCACCTATAAACAATATACCCCTATACCCCAGAGGGGGAAGCTATGGACCCATATGGGCTCTCTACCTATCTCGGGGGGTTCTCTATGGACGTTCATATAATTATACCCCCAAAACTATCTACACTAAACTAAATAAAAAACAGAAAATAGAAGATATCTGTGGTTCTCAATCTACAGTTCTGGACAAGTGGTCACGTCGATGTTAATTAAAGAAATTGATTGAACACCATCGATTCTCTCTTCAGACCACTCAAAGGGCCATCTAAAAATAAATAAAGCATGGCTCTAAAAAAATTAACAGAACAGCAAACATATCACATCTAGTGATCATTCTTTATGGCTTACATGTAAGCGGTTGTTCCAGACCCTTGTAATATCTACATTGGGTTTTTGACTCAATAGATTTCCTAATAAATCGAGCCCTATGACTGCAGTACACACACATTTTCATTTTCATCAACATTAGATGAAGTGTAGATTGAGGAATGGGTACCTCTAAAGACAACCAGAAAGCACATTAACATACAAATAAACTAGTATATTTTCTCAGTTGTTTTAGAATCTTTTTCATAAAATGTATTTTTCTGTTAAATGCAATTAAAAAAGCAAACATGGGATATTCTGTGTTTCTTGAATTATGTTTTGACAAGTAAAAACATTTATAGTGATTTGTTTTTATAGATATCAACAAATTTAAATAAAAAAATACACTAACAAAAAACACAAAATTACCAAGAAAACAAATGCAAGCATAAGGGCACCAGATATTGCGGATATAAGGAAATGGCTCCTGGAAACTAGTGTTTACATACACAAACTTTTACATACACAAACACAGACAGATGTGCCTAGCAGGCTGCGTCAATATAGTCACGAGAGTCGGACAGTACTGAAGGACTGAACAACAACATCTTACAATACAGAAAAACAAAGCAGCACACACAGTGATTGTATTAGATATTAATTACATTCAAAACGGGCAGTAACGGTGCCTTGCAAAAGTATTCACCTCCCCCCCCCCCCCCACCCACCCTGGACTTCTTACCTATTTTGTGACATTACAGCCTTAAGTTCAATGTTTTGGCATGTGAGTATGCATCCACTCCCTTTGTTGTGAAGCCCATAAAAAGCTCTGGTGCAACCAATTACCTTCAGAAATCACATAATTAGTGAAATGATGTCCACCTGTGTGCAATCTACGTGTCACATGATCTGTCATTACATATACACATCTTTTTTGAAAGGTCCCAGAGTCTGCCACACCTAAGCAAGAGTCACAACTAACCAAACACTGCCATGAAGACCAAGGAACTCTCCAAACAAGTAAGGGCCAATGTTGTTGAGAAGTACATGTCAGGGTTAGGTTATATCCAGGTTATATCCAAATCTTTGATGATCCCCAGGAGCACCATTAAATCTATCATAACCAAATGGAAAGAACATGGCACAAAAGCAAACCTGCCAAGAGACGGCCGCCCACCAAAACTCACGGACCGGGCAAGGAGGGCATTAATCAGAGAGGCAGCACAGAGACCTAAGGTAACCCTGGAGATGCTGCAGAGTTCCATAGCAGAGACTGGACTATCTATACATAGGACGACAATAAGCTGTTCGCTCCATAGAGTTGGGCTTTATGGCAGAGTGGCCAGAAGAAAGCCATTACCTTCAGCAAAAAGGCAAAATGGCATGTTTTGAGTTTGCGAAAAGGCATGCGGGAGACTCCCAAAATGTATGGAGGAAGATGCTCTGGTCTGATGAGATTAAAATTGAACTTTTTGGCCATCAAAGAAAACGCTATGTCTGGCGCAAACCCAACACATCACACGAACATCATCCCCACAGTTAAACATGGTGGTGGCAGCATCATGCTGTGGGTATTTTTTTCAGCAGCTGGGACTGGGAAAGATGGATGGTGCTAAATACAGGGATATTCTTGAGTAAAACCTGTACCACTCTGTGCGTGATTTGAGGCTAGGACGGAGGTTCACCTTCCAGCAGGACAATGACCCCAAACACACTGCTAAAGCAACACTTGAGTGGTTTAAGGGGAAACATGTAAATGTGTTGGAATGGCCTAGTCAAAGCCCAGGCCTCAATCCAATAGAAAATCTGTGGCCACTCCTCTCCCTCACTTGTGTGTCCTTCCCCCCCCCCCCCCCCCGGGTTTTTACCCCCTTTTCCTTTCCTGTGTCTCTTCCCCCGACCTCTGTGTCTTTTCCCCCTGTCCCTCCCCCACATGTCTCTCCCCCCTCTCCCTCCCCTGTGTCTGTTCCCCCCTCCCCTGTGTCTGTCCCCCTCCTTTCTCTCCCCTGTGTCTTTCCCCCTTCCTTTCCCTCCACTGTGTCTCTTTCCCTGCTCCTCTCCCTCCCCTGTGTCTCTCTCCCTCCTCTCACTCCCATTTGTCTCTCCCCCTCCTCTCCCTCCCTGTGTCTCTCCCCCTCCTCCCCTACCCTTGTGTCTCCCCCCTCTTCCCCACCCCTGTGTCTCTCCCCCACCCATGTGTCTCTCCCCCTCCTCTCCCTCCTCTGTGTCTTCCCTTCCTCTCCCACCCCTGTGTGTCTCCCCCCTCCCCTGTGTCTCTTCCCCCCTCCTTTCAATCCCATGTGTCTCTCCTCCTCCTCTGTGTCTCTTCCCCCCTCCTCTGTGTCTCATCCCCCTCCTCTCACTCCCATGTGTCTCCCCCCTCCTGTGTCTCCCCTGTGTCTCTCCCCCAATCCTCTGACTCCCCTGTGTCTCTCCCCCTCCTCTCCCTCCCCTGTGTCTCTCCTCCTCCTCTCCCTCCTCTGTGTGTCCCCTTTTCCTCCTCTGTGTTTCCCCTCCTCTCCCTCCGCAGTGTCGCTCCCCCCTCCTCCCCTGTGTCTCTCCCCCCTCCTCCCCTGTCTCTTTCCCCTGCTATCCTGTGTCTATTCCCCCGCTTACCCTGTGTCTATTCCCCCCTCGTCTCACTCCTCTATCATCCTCCCTTTTGCGCAGGTGCCCCTGTTGCGCATTTTGAATGCATGCGTCCGCTGAGCTCATTGAGCATGCACGGGAGTTGCGCGTATCGTAGTTGTCAAACTGTGATTTGCCGCAAGCGTGACGACGAATTACCGTTTGACAATTATTATATGTGATCCCTCTAATGATTATGTTGACACCTCAATGCGGTGTCTAAACAGGCATCTGATCCCCCCAAATCAGCATGTAGCATCCAGGGAGCAATATTAACCCACTATTTACCTGCTCCTGCTTGCTCAGCCAATATCCTTACAGCTTTCTCCTTGCAGCTTCCTGCCACATATCAGTGATACACTACATTTCCCAGGCTGCTTTGCACCACAAGCTGGAACCCAGAGTTAATTCAAGAGTTTCAGCTAATTTAATTGGACAAAACAAATCATTTTAAATTTGAGGCTAATTTAGCTTGGGTTTGGAGGGTGTTAATCTTGATTTGAAACTGTCAGAAATTACTATTATTGCTAAACACTGAAAAGGTAGTGTATGAAAACATGTGACTTCCCACAGTAGGGCAGAACTCATGTCTGCATCATTCCAAAACAAAATGAATACAATGACTGTGATTGGTCCAACTGAATATGACTTTTATGCTTTTATGCTAGAAATTGGCTGCGGGGGCCCACTTTGAAAGCCAACTGTTTGCAAATGCAATAAATTTAGCTGACTTCAAGGTGAGTGTTTAAATGTATATTTTGGTATTTTTTCATGCAAACATTTTTTTCATACACCACTGATTCTCCTCCATCAGAAGCATTTATAATCCAGCAAACCTTGATATCCCTTTAATGTGTAGAACTCTTTTCTTTCTTTTTTCTTCGAAACCATTTTTTTGCAAATCCCTCTGGAGGGGTTCTGATTTAATTACCTTGCACAACTTTGTGTCATCAGCAAAAATTGAGACTAAACTTGAGACTATACTTTCCAGTCCTACTTCAAAGTCATTAATAAATATGTTAAAAAGGAGAGGACCTAATACTGAACCCTAAGGAACCCCACTTACCACATTAGTCCAATCTGAGTATGTTCTATTTACAACAACCCTTTGCTTCCTGTCCTTTAACCAGCTATCAATCTATGAAAATATATTTACTGCAACACCTGTATCTCTTAGCTTTCACAATAGTCTTCCATGTGGCACTGTATCAACAGCCTTTGTAAAATGCAAAAAGACTACATCCACTGAGTTGCCTTGATCCAAATTCCTAACGTCCTCATAGGAACTAATTAGATTTATTTGATATGACCTAGCCCTCATAAATCCGTGTTGACTCCTTCTTATAATCTTGTTCAAACAGACATGTTCTTGTATACTATCCCTTTTTAGCCCTTCTAAAAACATTCTTACTACAGAAGTGAGGCTCACATGTCTATAATTCCCTTGATTTGCTCTTCCTCTTTTCTTAAATATAGGTATCACATCTGATTTTCTCCAGTCATCTGGTAACAACCATGTGTTAAGTGAATATTCAAAATTTAGATATAATGGCTATAGTGGCTATTTGGCTATTACAGAACCCAGATTCCTCCCTACCCTTGGATGTATTTCATCAGGACCTAGGACTTTATTAACATTTATTCTTTCCAACCTCTTTTGAATTTCTTCCTGTGTTAACAAATTATTTGGTGAATGTAGTGTAGCCCCATTTTGTTGCAGTGTCCTAACCACTGGTACCTCCCTTGTGTATACCAAAGAAAATAATAGATTTAGTTCATCTGCCTTTTCATGGTAACTAATTTTCAGACAGGCTGTGTCACATTGTAATGTTCCTATAGCTTCCTTCCTGGCCTTCTTCTCATTAATATATTAAAAAAATATTTTAGGGTTAGTCTAACTCTCCTTTGCAACTAACTTCTTTTTCTTTTCTTTTTTTTTAGCCAATCTAATAGCCCTTTTGCAAGCCTTGTTGATTTCCTTGTAGTCTCTGTCCCCACTTGTTTGTATAATTTAAATGCTTGTTTTTTGTATCTTGATCTTTAAATCATTGTTAAGCCACATGGGATGTGATTTACTCCTTTTACTTTTATTTCCACCAGGTATATGGTGATAAGTATGTATATTTAGTAAGGATTTGAACTTTGACCATTTATGTTCAGTGTTTTTACCTATCAGTTCCTTGTCCCAGTCTATACTTTGTATTGCTGCCCTTAGACCGTTAAAATCTGCCTTACAGTTTTGCTTTTTTAATTCAATCTTAAATGACACTGTGTTGTGATCACTGTTATTTAAATAAATAGTAAACATTTGACATAGGAGTTAAATATTATACATATAACCATACCATAGCATGTAGCTGGGGTAATATTAATTTTAGGCATCTGGTCTAGTAGGGGACAAATGACAGAACTAAAGACCAGGTATGGTTACAATGACAGCTGTTGATTTATATTTTCCCTGAGATGCAGGCTATTGCTGTGTTACAATTTCAGATACCAACCTAAAAAGTGAAAATTCACCTATATGAAAGACCAACAGCCACATTAAAGTCTAAGTCCACAGCGGCCCTATTACACACACAAAGCCTGCGGATCGGATAGATATAACAGGAAAATTAAACATAAAAGATATATTTTTTTATTGCAGATTTGTGTACCTGAGAATGTTGTGCTATTCATTTTAATACCTCACATTACTTTCCCGTTTAATTTAAAATACAGTATTGTTTTTATATTTGCATTTACAGTGCTATGGGCAGGACTTTAACCCCCTTGCGGGTCCTCTCTAGTACCCGTAGGATTTTTAGCTCCATTTGCCGTTGGGTTTTAATTGGGGATTTGTAGCAATTTGCGATCCTAACATTTACGGGCTTCACAGATCAAAGGCTTTGGTGGGATGTAGGCCGGATTTTGACAAGGTTTTTCCGCATGTAACCCGCAGATCGTTTGCGGGTAGCTGAAAGAGGCCAATTTAATAGCTGTAACTCTTGCGGGCTCCTTAACGGGCTATGATTTCTGCAGTTGGAGGAATTTATTGGGGCAGCAAATCTCGAGAATTCTATCTATTTAACAGTTGTTAAACAAATCCAGTTTGCCAATTACTGCTCAGTGTTTGTATCTTTAGTTCAAATGGTCAAGAGGTTATTCAAGAGATAATCAGGCTACATCTGTAGTTCTAAACTGTGGCATTTGCATTTTTTCTATTTTTCATCAGTTCATATCACACAGAAATGCTGTAATTTTTATACAACCAATATATGCGTTTTATTCTACTCTTTAATATAAGACTAACTTATCATTTAACACTAAATATGTAAATATGATAAACAATAATAACAATAAAACTGTTATTATAACTTATTAAAATTGCTCCTAAACTCACTATTTAAAGTTTTCTGTACAAAACAATATATATATTTTAAAATGCAAATAACTTATTACATCATCTGGTCAGAGAACACAATAATACTGAAAATTAATATTTCAAAATCCCATAACATTTTATTTCAGAACGACAAGGCAGAACACAGTGATCTGTAAAAACATTTTCTTACTCTGTCTTCTAGTTTGAAAAAGTAGACACTTTAAAGCGATCAATAAAACAATTGTTTTTCTAATTGCTTTTTCAGAAAGAGAAACCAAGCTCCTCCAAATGTCAAATCTTCTGTAAAAAAGTAAAACAGGAGGTCATGTAATTTGCTTCTTAGGGAAATAAACCACAGTTTGCTGAGCATTCACCTTAATTTCTTTTCATTTTTGAAGATCCTGAGTGATTATTGTAAACAGGGGTGAAGGAGCAGCAAAGGAAGAAATTACTTTGCTGCTATTTTTCACAACTGACAGCTGAGCATCTGTACTTAAGTTAAAACAGCTGCACTGTGTAGAACTGCACGTCTCTCCACACAAGCCTAGTAAGGCTGTTGTGTGAGTAAGTCCAAGTTGTTTTAATTTTTGTTTTAACATAATGTAGTAAAAAGTAAAGAATTCTGTCAAGATAACTCTCCAGTCATAGGAAACAAACTCTTTCAATAGCCTGAGAGATGACTCTTTACATGGACATCACCAGATGGACACGATAGAAATCAGATTGACTATATGCTTTGTAGAAAAATATTGAGGCGCTAAAACTAGACATGCAGCTGACTGGGGATCAGATTATAAACTTCTTGTTGTAAAGTTCAAAATTAAACTGAGGAAAAGAGGGAAAATCGTCAGATTAATCAAACAGAAAATAAATAATATCCCCTGTAAATATGCAGTGGAGCTGAAGAATAGATTCAAGGGATTAGACTTGGTAAATCAAATGCCTGAAGATCTTTGGACAAAAGTTTGTAATCTTGCCCAAAGACATCAAGATATACCCAAAAGAAAGAAAGAAAACTAAGAAGGGAATTTGATGAGTCTTTGAAAGTTACCCAGAAAAGAAAGGAAAGAAAAAGTAGTGGAAATAGGAAAAAAGATTTGTCCAACTGAATACAGAATTTCAAAGAGATGTTCTTTAATGAGCAATTTAAAGAGATAGACAAAGAAAACAGAATGTAAAGTCAAGAGATCTCATTAAAAGGAAATTCAGGATTTCAAATTAATCTTTCATGTCAAAGTGGGTGTGACAAAAAAACAAAAATAGTAGGGGCCTAACAGAAGAGATGGAAGGAATACACAGAAGATCTATACAGGAGGGATCTTAACAGCAGTGATAACCTCAATGGTTTGAAGTGAGATGAGCCCTAGGAAGCCTTGCTAGTAGGCTGTAGGAGTTGACGAAATCTTAGCTGAACTGTTCAGAATCCTAAAACATGATTCTGTGAAAGTGTTGCTTGCATTATGTCAGCACATTTGGAAAACGTAAGAATTGCCAGTAGACTGAAAAAGGTCAGTCTTTATCCAAATCCCAAAACGGTAGTGTCAAAGAGTGCTCAAATTATCAAACAATTGTACTAATTTCACATGCCACCAAGGTAATGCTTAAGATCCTTCAAGCTCGGCTCCAACAATATATCGACCAAGAACTACCAGATGTTCAATAGATCAAATTGCCAATGTCTTCTGGATAATAGTGAAAGAAAGAAAGCTCCAGAACAGGCTAATGCTCAAATATTTTGGCCATATCATGGGAAAATAGGATTCCCTAGAGAAGACTCTGATGCTGGGAAAGATTGGTAAATGGATTGGGTAATGGCTTACCTATTAGGCCAATTAAGCAGCGGCCTAGGGGGCATTTCCATGTGAGGGAGGACACTTGGTTCCTGGCTTAAAAAAAAATAAAATGCTGCATTTCCTAGACTGAATACTACCGGGTAGCAACCTAGAACAAGAAAGTTACAAAAATGTGTATGTGTATACCTTGCATACTCACTCGCAGGGGCTCCTCCGCTTCACTGCCTAGGGGCTCCAAAAAGGTAGATCCGGCCCTGACAGCAGAGAAGGAGATGGATAGAGGACCAACTGGAACCAATCTTCATAGATGGGTTACAGAGCTTTCAATAGTAATTGTTACTTTTTTGCTTTAAATATTTTATCCATAGCAACCTACTCAACAGTGGGGTCTGAGAAAATAGGTATTGGCCTTCACAACAGTACATTATATCTAAAATTAGGAAGCCCAGAGGGGCTTGGGATCCCTATAGTATAATGTATAACCATCCCCCAGATTTCATGAGGTAGGAGGATAAAGGACTCAAGACATGCCCACCCTTTTCTTTTACTGCATTACATATTAGTGCATTTGTTGTACATTTGTTAACTTGATTATCTGTGGATAAATACTTTCTATCAAAATAAAGTTTTCTAATATCAGATGTAATAACTATATATCTTTAGCACAGCATAGACCACAGTGGAGGTGCATTTTAATAATACAAAAATGAGCAGATGGCTATAAACATGGCTCTGCTGCCTCCTTTTTCTAATAGTATGCCGTAGATAGCAAAATGACATGGAACTCAAATATTTTTTATATCAAGCTTTGTGAATTACAGTTTATATTGCAATTCACAGGTGTGGAGATAAGAAAAGTAATTATGCCATTGTGACTTATTCAGATTATTTATTGTTAGATTTGATATTTGCAACAATCTACTCATTTTCATATGGGCGAGGAATGAACTGTAAAAAAACATTGCAATAATGTAGGCAACATATGAATATCTAATATCTAAAGGAAATTATAATATCTAAAGGAAATTATACATAAATTGTGTAATAAAGATCATATAATTTAACATGTAATAATAATAATAATATATTATTATTATTATGAATGTTATTATTAACGATAATATATTTCATTAATACTTTATTCAGCTATACAGACCACAGAAAAATACACTGAATACAATGAGCATTTAACATGTAACATTTAAAGAATGTTGATCCAGAAGGAGTAGAAATTTCCTGAGTATGGCACATAGTGCACAAATGCTCTTGAGAATAGTCAGATTATGTTGCATTGTGATATGTAATTACCTATTATTATTAGGATTAGTATTATAATTAATAATAATAATAATAATAATTGTATTATTATTATTAATAATAATAATAATAATAATAATAATAATGATAATAATAATAATATGTCCCTCTATTGTGCAAAACATGGCAATCCCTTTCTGATTTTTAGTTATTGTTGTCCAACACCTTCACCTCAGGACTATTTGAGTTATATGGCATAACTCCATACCTTATGCCACTCACCGTCCTACTCACCAATGCTGCAAAGAATCCAGAGTCCACTGATACTGTCTAAATTGATGCATGACCATGTATTATTTCTTAAATAGCTTTAGTATGGGACATCTTAAAGTAATGAACACAAACATCCAATAAATCACATATGATATCAGCCAACTGCTTGGTCACCAATGACCTGGCATACCTCAGCTGTCTGGTACATTGTGCCGACACCTAGACTATCTGCATAATAGAAAAGACTGGATCAAGACAAAGCTGCTTTTTGAAAACATTTCTGACAGCCAAAAGAGCATACTGCATGATTATAAAAATGTAATAATTGAAACTAGATACATTTTAGAATGAAAGAAAACATAATACAGCCACTAATCTCAGTGGTAAAGCTAGTTAATGGAGGGCCCCGGTGCTAAAAAAAAATGTTGGCCCCAGGGGCGTCAATTTATTTGTTGTTGACCCCTATATACATACAGTAAACTCTCAGTTATCCGCAACCCACAGAGATTAGTAGATGCCGGATAAATGGAGTTTCTGGTTGCTTGAGAGTAACTAATAAAAGAGGCCTAGATGAGCTGCACATAGGATGCTCTGCTAAGTATATTTGTCAGCGAGGGCTGTTCTAGCAGCAGCAGCTTTCACTCCTCAGGGTGCCTAACCTGGGGAATGTGATGCCAACACTGCACTGGCTCGGTCACTCATGCATGTCTGCTTTCAGGTAAAACTGAATTGCAGAGACATACAGTGGATGACATCTAGGTGCCATCACATATTATAATTGTCAAACTGCGAGATGTCGTCACACTTTGCACTGTTGCTCATCGCCTGTGAGCCTCACGTAGCGAGGCAAGCAGTTGAGGCATTAAAACTCGCAGCACTTAGGCGATGAGCAGTTAAGCAGTTAAAGCATTGAAAGACGCGGGACTTAGACTAAATGGGCACTCATTCGAGCCTCGCAACGCAAGGCCAGTCATTGAGGCATTGAAAAACGCGGGACTTAGCCTCCAAGCACTTAGGAAATGCCTTAGCCTGCAAGCAGTTGAGGAACGAGGGACTGAAAAATACAACGTTAACAGCCGAACCGTGCAAATAAAAAAACACAAACATTTTTTAAAAAATAAAAAAAATCACACACAGCATGGGGGGACAGCTGGGAGTGAGGTTGCACACGAATTTGAAGAGTTTCCGCACTCGAAAATCGGCTAAGTGGCAAAAAAAAATCGCAGCCAAATAAAATTAAATTGAGGCTACATGACCCTGAACCACTCAAAACAACGGCAGCCACGTACAACTTTTACCCAGAGGCGTACAAGGTACAAAATACACTATTACAAAGGATGGAAAATGCTCGCGAGCCACGTAACACATACACAATACAACAATAACTTGCAACTAATAACATTAACAATCTAAAAATGCGCTTTACACAACTAAACCAACGGTTTGCCCTTGCGCACGCTGCCTATTCTAATGCACAATTGGCACATTGATGACACTTTCTCCTCAGGGCAGCTACAGTCCAACTGTATATTGTATGCTGCAGGAAAATAAAAAGAGATTGTTAGCTCTTCAGGCTATTGATTGCTGGATATATTAATTAGAAATAGGTAAAGTATATTAATGTATTAAGTAACTAATTAATTATTATTTTAAAAAAATATAGATATATAACTCTGTCTTTATGATGAGCGACGAACATGAGAGTTGCAAAGAACAAAACTGGAAGAACACGAGGGGAGAGGCTCGCAATGAGCGCCAAAGGTGCTCAGAGGAGCAAAAATGCATGAGAGAAGAGCCACGAGATGAGCGCCGCAAGCGCTCAGCGTGAGGCTCTCAATGAGCGCTGAAGGCCCTCAGAGAAGAAAAGGATTTACATTTTGTAGCAAACAGCATTGCCATGGCTTTACATTTTATTGCCCCATCATTTTTGACGGGCAAGTCCCTAGTAATAATATAAAAATTACATACATATATATAAATATAATATGTATTTAAACTTCTATAATATGTATTTATAATCTAATATGTATTTAAGCTTTTTCTTCTGTTTCTGTAATATAGTGGTCCTCGCCCCAGCCCCTTTGATGCACCAGCTACCCTCAGCCCCTTTGGTGCATACACGAGTTCCCACTGCCACCACTGACCCCATATGCCCACCATCACCAGGTTCACAAGGACACACTGTTCTGAGAAAGTAGCATACAGAATAGAAAATGCAACTCTGCAGTAAATAATAATTGCATCCTCTAGATTAAGGGTAGTGCATTATGCGCATTAAAAAAGTGAAAAATGTAAAAGTTGTTTGTATTTTTTTTCTCTTCCTTTTAATCTTTTCTTTTTTTATATACTCAGTTGAACTAGTATGAAGCCTATTTGCTATGAGAGCTTCATTGTACAGTACTTTAATAAATGAAATATTCTGAAAGGGTAGATGCACAAAATGAACATCAGCTTCCCTAAAAAGAGTGTTACACTGCTGTGATCACTGACAGTGTACCCAGCAATACTAAACATATATTGGAGTTTGGACAGCTAAAGTAAACCATCATCAGTAGTAATAAAAATGTTCTTGTTATTATATTAAATCATTAATAATCTCTAAGTCTTTCTGTTATGTTTACAGAAGTAATTAGCTCCCATGTTATAAACTGTTTGTTTTAACTGTGGCAGTAAGATCTTTGGATGTGTCCTTGAAGTCTAACCAGATGTCTTCTTTTATATCTAACTCAATTATATCAGGACACAGCTTCCTTTTCTTTACTGCTTGATGCTAGTAACACCAATATGATTTTTGGAGGCACCAGACAACACACCGATTATATCACAAATGATATAATAATAACAAATGTCTTAGGCCCTCATTCAATTGCGATTTTGCCAATTGAATACGGCTCTAAATAAGCACATAATATATATTTTTTAAAGAAGTTTTTAGTTAGTGAAAACCGTGCTTTTGGATAGATGCTTAATAACTAAAAACTTATTTAAAAAATATATGTGATGTTCTTATTTAGACCCCTATTCAATTGGCAAAATTGCAATTGAATGAGGGCCTTAGAATACAAATAAGACAAACATATATTCTGCGTCTTTCTTTATATTGTATAAAATAAATTGTAGGTGTATATCATACTGTGAATGATTTGTAACTTGTTTCTTTAGATGATCAGTAAATAATCTTGCACATAAAAACAAATGCACAAAACTAAAAAAAATTAAAAAAAAAGCACATCAGTGAAATACAGCATGTACCCAATAGTATGCCCACAACAGCAGAGTATCACAGACTAGATCAGCTTGATGCTATTGATTTGTTCTTATATTGAGCTAGCTGCTATTGTATTTTTTTTATATTGAGCCCACAATTAATATTTTTAATCATTAATACTTAATGCACTTGTGAGAATTCTTTGCTAGAAAGATGGTGGCGGTGGGGGGAGTGTATAACCTGACCTAGGCTTTGCAGTTGTACATTTCCAACCACCCAGCCATGGTTTGCTGGGTAATGCCCTAGCCAAATATCAGCTTCAAGGCAACCCTTACCTTGCAGCTAACAAAATGACACTATGGAAATAAAACAAAAATATTATACATCTTTAAGTACCTGCAGCTGAAGAATACATGTTTATGTGTCATATTATTTCAATAAAGGTAACATTTTTATTTTATTCTATTTAACATAATTTTTGTACACTTTTTTTTCTCTTGGTAGATACATTTTAACATTTTAGATCATGGGCAAAACTGTATATATACACGTGGTATGGTGAGAATTTACAATGATGTAGTATAGATATTTTTTTATACCCTATTCAATACAGGAAAAGGCAATTTTTGGTAGTACTGATCAAAGATCAACAATGTTCTAAAAATCCTCATTACAATGACCCCTTGTGAGCATCACTTATTGCATGGCATGTGACACGGTTACTCATCCCTCATGAGTTTTATCATGTGATGGCTTGTAAAACCATTCATTAGGCAGTGGTCTAGTGTGGTCTAGTTCAGATTAGTGATTGGTCATACCTTTAAGTGCTGTGTACAGTATATACTTTGTTACTCAGCCAAATGTCAGGATACAGCCAACATAAAGACATGCACTAATCTGCATGCTTAACACTGCATTCTGTGAGCCTTTCTCATTGGCATGAAAACAAACATTGTGTTGTTGCCAGCAGGAAAAAGAAGCTACTACGTGCAGACGCGAGTTGTGTTTCTATCAAGAAACAAATTTGTTGTAGAAGTTGTCTCACATTTTTTATTGTAGGCGATAACTATATAGATACATTACTTGGTTGTGATCTGTACAATATACAATAACCACCTAATCACAGAAGTGTAACTTTAAGGTTTTTGTTAGTTATTTATCACTACTGTTCATTGCACTGTTGCACTAAAACTTCCATAGCTTTCAACATGAGTTATACACTTTGAAAGGTAGTGAATGCTATTGTACCTTTTATTGAACATCACAATGTAGCATGTAAATGCTTTTGACTTGCATGACGTTTTCGTAAAAATGAGCCAAAGAGTTTTTTGTTTAACATGGAAAAGGAGCTGACAATCCAAAACAAGTTTGATTTAAATGCTTTTAAACGCTGGCTTTTGTTAGTCTAATAGGGTCTTTTTATTTATCTGGTTTACTTGTGTAGGAATTTTTCAGTTTATCAAGCAGCATGACTGTAACATTGCAGTTTTCACCAAGCAGATATTTTTCCATGGCAGCGGTTGAAGGCTGGCACTTACCCTAGATCTGGGATCGGGGTGATAAGTGTAATTAAATTCATTTCCAAAAACTGGATAGCATACAATCAAATACCTCACACAGGTTTCATCTCAATAGATATAATCATAATAAATGTCTTATAACGTATTTTGTTATATTGCAAAACATGCGTGCTCCTGCTGGCCCGCAATAGAGTGATGTTACACGCTTACTCTCAGATTCGGGATCAGACACAAGACCGAACGTTGACATTTACAAATACAGTGAAAGTGTTGTTTTTTAGATGCAACCATTGCGTTTCAAATTTTATTGGTGACGGAAAGATTACAGCATTTCTATAGAACAATAAAGTATTTACCTATATAAAACAATATCATCACGATGGTAGTGGTCATCCCAGTAAGGGAAACATAAAGAGAAGAAATAGTTTTTCTATAATCAATTTGAGTGCACTAGTTGAACTACAATTGTAAGGCTCCATATAATTGTTAAATCCGTAGGCTCCTATAACACTGAAAAGTCTGCCTCTAGTTGAAAAGCTATGATTGCAATGATAACAGCTTAATTCCAGTAACCATCAAAAGGAATAAGCAACTGGAAACAGTACTTTTTTTATATATAAGTGGAAAGGGGAATGACAAAAATCTCCCCCAGCACAGAATTTTAATACAAATATAGATGCCGATATATTAAGCATCCAAAAACACTTATAGTTATTTACCAAACTAAGGGCCATATTCTTTGGCCAATTAGTACATTTATACACACTTAAAACCACTCTGAAAATTGCCACAGATTCTATTAGTTACTCTCATTCCGATTACGAGTTACCGGCCCACAATGACTATGGGCCAGCCAAAGATGCAAAACCGACCTTAGAGCTTCATTGGTTTTAGCACAGCTCGAATATTACAAGCTCTAAATAATTAAAGTGACACAAAATTGATATTCTATTAAACCCTTAGTTCTAGATCGCAAATAAAGTCTAACCTGCAACTGAAAAAAGTATCATGTTTCTGTCAAAAATAATATGAGTACTAAATAGGACTTTGAAGGGCTTTTTCAAACACTTATTAAAGCTGTAACAGCTATTAATTGCACAATAGTCTCAACCCCACAAATATGCAATTAAAAATATTATTTCTAACTGTTATTTCTGAGTAATATCCCCCATCCACACTAATAGCAATAAACATGGGGTCTATTGAGACCCCCATGCCACTGATCGAATAATCCCATGCCAAAGGACCTCTGTGGTACCAAAATATTAACCCCTACCACAAGAGTCCCTAACGTACCCCCGTGGCATACATATTTAACCACTATGACACAGGGACCCTATAAGGGCCATCATGGCATCTAAACACTACGCTAGCAATGGAGGCTAGGATAACCCCCTATGCCATGGGGTCCTTTAAGGACCCCAGTGGCATCTACATTTTTGGGGAATTTAACTTGAACCAATCAGAATGCTTAGATTGATGGACATTATCAATTTAAACATTCTGATTAAGATTTCCATGCTAATATTCTGATTCTCATAGAAGGTGCTCCGTTAGTTAATTTTTTTTATAGAGCTAAAGGAGGATAGAATGAATTCAAGCAAGAAAGAAGAGGACCTGACACTATAATCAACATGGTTAGCCCGATTAATTGAGGGCAAAAGTGTGAGGTCTAGGGCATCCTTGATCATCGCTTGATGGACATTAGGGTAAGTATAATAATTTTAACTAACAGTAATTTTTTTTTTTTATTTAATTATGTTTTTATTTTGTGTATTTTTTGTCTTATTTTAATTTTATTATTTTGTATGTTATTGTAGTGTTTTTCTATTGTAATTATTTTTTGTGTAATCTAGTTTTCTATAATTTAATTTTTTGGTAGCAAAGTTTTCTTTTTTTTTTGTATTGAAGTGATTTTATTATTTTTTATTAGCATTAGCGTTTTTTTGTATTATTTAGGGTTCCATGGACCCCCTGCAGGGCTGGGCCTAATCAGTGGATGGATAGGAGACCACCTCAGAATATCAGGAGGTGTATGCTGTGTCCCACTGGATAAGGAACTGGCAACCCAATCCAGTATCTCTGCCATGAATACCAAGTGGATCAGTGTATTACAGTCAATGAGGTCACGCAGAGTTTGACATGACTGAAAAACACACACACACATGGACCCACATGGCACTTTAGGGGTTAAGTGTAGTTTGCCATGGGGGTCTATGTGGACCCACATGGTATAGGGTTAATTTAGAATACTGTACTAAATCCAATATATCTCACTTTCAGTAATATTTTCTGTTATTGCTTCAATCTTTTAGCAACAAAGTACATTGAAAACATATTATTTATCACATTCCCAACACCAATATGTTTTTTTAGAAACTGTTCAGTGTTATTTAGAGAACACATTCACTGATTTACAGTTCAAACAGGAAACTACCTACTTCAGCGACCATGGTGCACCCTGATAGTCAAGATAACATTCTTACATTTCTAGACAGACTGTGTAACAAGACATAATTTATCTAAATATATAAATATTAATACCAAAAAAAGTTTCAAAACACCCTCATTAATTAAAAAAAATGATTTAAAAATAACTTTTAGAACAATATGTATATTTGTAATGGTTGTTTTATGTATTCAGCATATATCCTATTTGCTTAGTGCAACAAAATATGTTGATACTTTATCAATAAATCACATATATAGTTGTGAGCATGCGGGCTGTTGCTAATGTTTGCGGGCTCGCATAGCGAGCCTGCGGCCTTCGCAAAGCCCTTTGCCAGCAACTGCGGACCTCGCGAAATTTACAGAGTTACGAAAGCAAAATACGAGACACGTTACGACCCATTACGACCTCGCAAAAAACGTCCGGAACTCGCGCTCATGAAAACATGAAAAACACAATAAATACACACAACAAATACATAAAAAGCATACCTACAGCAAGGGGGGCACTCAAGACCTCGTAAACTAAAGTTACACCTCAATTTAACTCCAAATAAAAGAGTTTAGACACTCAAAAATACCCTAAGCAAGAGAAAAAATGGCCGCCGAAAAAAAACAAAAACGAGGTTACAGCACTCTAAATACGCAAAACATCACCAAACACCTACAGATTTCCCAAAAAAGACGTACGAGATCCGAAAACAAGGACGCAACCCCCGCAACCCCAAAAACATTACAAACACAATAAATACACACAACAAACACTTAAAAAACTTACCCACAGCAAGGGGGGGGGGGCACCCAGGACCTCTGCAAGTGAAGTTACACCTCGATTTAACTCCAAATTTCAGAGTTTGGACACCCGAAAATCACCTAAGCGACAGAAAAAATGGCCGCCGAACAAAACGAAAACGAGGCTAAAGGCCCCTAAACACGCAAAACACCACCAAACACCTACGGATTTCCCGAAAAAGTCGGACGATATCCGAAAACAAGGATGCAAAATCAGCCACAGCCGCATACCACACATTAGGCGCCACTTTAGAACAATAACTTATACAATCCGGAAGTACACAGCTACCCTAACGGATTTGCCTCGTGCACGCACACTATTATTACACTGCACACATTCATGACGCTTACACAGCAGCTCCACAGCACTTATGATGCAGCAACATGAAAACAGATTGCCAGCTCTTCAACACAATGCCTCCTGCATATATTACTTCACAATAGGTAAAGTATATTCATTTCTTATTTTATTAATTGTTCATTGCTCGCAATGAGCGCCAAAGGATCTTAAAACACCAACAAAATGTATTTTGCACCCAAACAACATTACCTGCCTTACAATCTTATTGCCGTAATTTTTTGATGGGCAAGTCACTAGTGATAATAATAATAATAATAATAATAATAATAATAATAATAATAATAATAATAATAAAAATGATGTAAAATAATGCTATTTATACTGGAATGCAGGGAACTTATCATATGGGCATAACAAAAAGCATGTACGGAACCCAAGTGACGGGTATGTCTGATTGAGTCAAGTGATGACGAATGGTTGTGAGATAATGTCCTTAAAGTAATTAGTCACAGCCAGGATAAGGAATTTGCTTGCTTGCTAGAGGCAACATTGTTTATTCTGCTGGCAACAATATTTAAAATCATGAAAAGCAGAATTATTGTGCGTCCAAGCTAGTAAAAAGATAAGTGTGAAGACTATCATTGGTCTTTTAGTGAATTTGGCCACTTTAATAAAAGACATGAGTTTAGGAAGCCCTGAATTGTGCATGGGTTTGTTTAGCCTGCATAGTGCTCCTGGCTGTTTCTATATTGCACATGTGATACCGAAGAAACACTGACATCATACATTTATTATTATTTATTTAAAAAATTATGTTTTAAACATACAATAGTTTTTATTTATTTTCATTAGAAGCAAGTGAATGACTTAAAAATGATCACAAAGTTCAGACCTCATTCTGAATGTGTTAGCTTGTAGAGAGTAACTATGTTTTCCATTGAGCTCTATAATTTAACTGTGTCCTGACACACAAAACCTCATTCAACTGAGGCATCGGGATATCCGGGCTTCAGAAATGGAGGCTGTAAGCTATTTTGCTATTCAATTGGCGTCTTTTTTCGGGCTCGGACCGTGTTACGTGCTCCGGCCTATGATTCATTGCGATGGTTAACATTGCAAGTTAATGTCCCTACAAGCCTTTGATCATTCACGGATCCGAAAGCTAAAATCGCAAATCGACATTGCTCTGAGTCCCCCTCGCTAAGCAAGCCTTTAAGCCTGCAAATGGCAAAAGTCGAACCACAAGTTCCGGATTCAAAGGAAGACACGCAAAGGGCTTAATGACTTGTCCGTAGCACTGAAAATGCAAATATAAAATCAATACTGCACTGTAAATGATGGGGAAAGCGATGAAAGACATTAGAATTAATTGCACAACAGTCTCAAGCCCGTAAATCGGGGGTTATATCAAGGAATATCGGGAATCAATGAGTTAATACATATCAGGCCACCCATATGGACTAGAAAAGTATCGGCATTCAGTTTTATTATTTTGTACATTGCGGGTTTGCGGGTCTGATTGGATATCAGACCCGGAATCGCGAGTTGACTGACATGTCAACTCCATGTTGTACGGCCTTCATTCTGACGGGCTCCTTTTCTATTGGCTGTTTCATCCGGTCTTGTTTAATTGATTATGTTCAAGGTCTCAAATGTTCCATACGATAGCATGGTTTACGATTTGCGATATCGGGATGGTACTTGTGGGATTGGCCAATTGAATAGCACTGTAAGTCGCAGGCGCTGCGGGCCCATAGACTTAGGTCCTAAATCCCATGACTTGCGGGCTTGCAATTGTATGAGGCTCACGGTAATTAGAGTTTGTCAAAAGGAGGTCTGCACTTTGTCCCAAAAGCAGTTTGTGCCAATTACTTTTTTATTTTTTGTTATTTCGATTATTTTCATTGGTTTATGACAATCAGATAATAGTTGCATTAAAAGAAAAATGTGATATGGACTATAGTGATGCTCATATTTAGTTTGATATGTTGCATATTCTAATCTTTTGAACATTTTATCATTTATTGCGTAATCTGAGAAAAAAAATTGCTCCTGAATTTTGACTAAATATATAAAGTTACTTTTTCCTTCAATCAGCATTAAGACATGTATTTTAAAAGGGTTTCTTACAACAGTGTTATACAGTATTTCTAAATGTTTTATTCACTTTTCCTTTAAACCGTGTTCCATCATATAAATATCTCTTTTTTTACAAAGTAGGAAAATGAAACATTCCTTTCAGATATGTATTTATTTAATATAGCTCACGTAAATGCAAGAACTGGAACTTTGATATTAAAAAAATAAACTACATTTATAGCACTCAGCAGTTGCTGTTATTAAAATACAGAACATAAC
The DNA here is from genome assembly GCA_027410445.1 of Discoglossus pictus. Lineage (NCBI taxonomy): Eukaryota > Metazoa > Chordata > Amphibia > Anura > Alytidae > Discoglossus > Discoglossus pictus. Next base: position 95,833,072 of record CM050166.1, on the reverse strand, counting down.
TTCTGTTTTTTTCTAAAGACATTAATATTTTTGGATAGGTAGTAGGAAGATGGTGTGATGATGGAGCGCATGAGTAATGTTAAATAAGCATTTATAGCATAAGAGAAGCAATTCAATGTATAATTCACTACAGGGGAGGGTTTGTAGGAAAGTTTTGACTGTCATAACAATCAGGGAAGGAAAAAATCTGTGTTTTTCTCTTCCAGTGAGAGGGGACATGCACATCTTGGAACAGTTGTCTTAAGACTAGACTTGTGTTTGGTTACTATGGGAACCTAGAGTGTTATGGGCCCTTAAATGCTAATCCCCTATTCTTGATGTTAGAATCCAAAGATACAGACAGAGGAAAAAAGAGCAGCCTGGTACAATTACAGAGAATGAAAAGAGTGCAAATTAACAAAAAAATTACACAAATTGCCAAAGCATCTGGATTATAGTTATTGCTTGGTCTATAAAATGTGAAATGTATTGTATATCACTGTTCCCAAAAGAAAAATTTGAAAGTACAGGCAAAATTTTGGAGACAATAGCAGAGAAAATTGTCTCATGGCAGAATTTGACATGAATGGCAAGAAATATACTTAGAGATACAGAGCCTCATTCAATTGCAAGGCTGCAACTCACGGTATACAGGCTGTATGTCTGTGGGATTGTTGCGGGCTTGTACTCTGCTACAATTACAGAGCTATTCAACTGAACAAGCCTGCAAAAAGCCAAAAGCGTAATCCATGCAGTCGTATGTAGCATTTCAGAGCGTGAATATGATCAATTAAGCAAGGCCATAACTACCCATTTAGAAACAGCCAATAGAAAATGAGACCGTCATCATTACGGCAGTATAAGATGTAGGTTACATGTCAATCAATTAGCGTTTTGAGGTCCGATATGCGATCAGACTCGCAAACCCGCAAAATACAAAATAATACAAATTAATGCCATTACTATTCTAGTCCATATGTGTGGCCTGATATGTATTAACTCATTGATTCCCGAGATCGATATAACCACTAAATAAAACATAATAATTAATGATTTTTGATTGCCGATTTTAGAGCTTGAGACTGTTGTGCAATTAATTCTAATGTCTTTCGTCGCTTTCCTCGTCATTTACAGTGCAGTATTGATTTTTTATTTGCATTTACAGTGCTAAGAACAGGGGTTAAACCCCCTTGCGAGTCCTGTCTGGTACCCGTAGGATTTTCTTCTACATTTGCCATTTATGGGTGTGAAAACATTTGCGGGCTTGTGGAATTGTAGCAATTGAATATATATATATATATATATATATATATATATATATATATATATATATATAAATATAAATGTGTGTGTGTGTGTGTTTTGCTGGTCACCCAATATATTGCCAAATAAAAATGGGTGTGCTGTCTATACCAGAAATCTGTGAATATGTAACTTAACTACCTGGTCAGGGTCCTGCCAGGTCTTGCGCTGTAGTACTCACTGGGTCCTGCCTTCCAGCATGGCAAATGATTTATGAGATTGTGTACTATAGTACTAACCAGACCTGTACCTAACAGGAGTTTATTGTGTCTCACACCAGATTCACTGGACCTTTCCCAAGCAAGGATTTTATTTGATCTTACTCTAGTAGCGAATTGGAGGTTTTCATTTCTTACACAACAGGCTCACCAGACATTTATAAGGGATTTGGATCAGTTGAAGACTAACAGGATCTTGTATAGTAGCACTCACCTTCATGGTTATTGTTTTATTCAGTCCTTCAGTTGTGTCCGACTGTCGGTAACCATGTGGACGCAGCACACCAGGCACATCTGTCTGTGTTTCTGGTTGTGCTTAGCTATATGTTTTTTTGGACAAATATACTGGATTGGGTTGCCAGTTCCTTCTCTAGTGGGTTTCAATTTGTCTGGCATCTCTCTTATAATCTGACCATTTTAGGTGACCTACATGGTTTAGATCACAGCTTCATTAAGTTACACAAGCCCGTTCACCACGACAAGGTAGCAATCCAGAATGGGACACACCTGCATCACCTCCCACCATACAAGGAGTTACACAAGTTTTATAGATCTCTACTCAAGATTCAGAGGTTCAAGATTCAAGGTTCAGGACAAACAGGATCTTGTACAGTAGTACTCACCTGCATCTGTATACCGATCCCATCCACATTGCCAATTGTTAGGTGGGCAATAAAATAATGAAGAATAAACAGAGGCTAGTACCAGTGGCGGAGCTAGCAAATGGAAGACCCTGGTACAAAAAAACATTTTTGGGCCCCTTCCAAAATGGGGGTTGTAATTTTTTTTTTACAATGGCACTTCCATTCTCATACAAACTTTGCTCAGTGCCCTCCCGAAAGACCCCTTCCCATAACAGCTCCCCACCCTAAGACCACATATATACATAGCAGCCAGTTCCTTTCAGCAGCCATTAACACAAAGCACCCCGTCTCTCTTAACTTCCACCTCCACACAGCAGCCATCCCTCTTAGCACCCAACCCTACATAGCACCCAGTCCTTATCAGCCGCCATCCCCTCTCAGCATTCATCCCCAAATAGCACCGAACCCCTCCCAGCATTCACCTCACAGAACCCATCCCCCTGTACTTTGCTGTCATCCAGCCCTCGCTCTCTCTCACCTCTTCCTCAAACATATCCCCAGCATGCTGAACTGTTCCACACTGCCACCACTTGGAATTTCAATAGAAATGCTCTACAGGAATGAAAATAAAATGCAAAAAAAATTACACATCACTGGGCCCCAGAGGAGGGCTCTGGTGCACTGCACAACCTGCACGACTGGTAGCTCCACTCCTGTCTAGTATGTTCAAGCAGAAGAGTTGTTTATGTCACTCTGTACATGGAGGAATCTCAAAGCTAACATTGCTATTGGAGATATCTTCCCAAAAATATGACTGATCATGGAAAAAAATGTATTTTATTGAAGGATAGTGACCATATGAAGCCACTTATTATCACATAGGTGTTTAGCTCGTTTTTAAAACATAATGATAATAGAAATCACCCAAATGGCCCTGATCATAAGTTTGCATACCCTTGAATGTTTGGCTTTGTTACAGATACACAAGGTGACACACACAGGTTAATTTCCCACACCTGTGGCTTTTTAAATTGCAATTAGTGTCTGTGTATAAATAGTCAATGAGTTTGTTAGCTCTCACCTTGATACACTGTGCAGGTTAGATACTGAGCCATGGGGAGCAGAAAAGAACTGTCAAAAAATCTGCGTAACAAGGTAATGGAACTTCATAAGGATGGAAAAGAATATAAAAAGATATCCAAAGCCTTGAAAATGGCAGTAGTATTGTTCAATCACTTATTAAGAAGTGGAAAATTCAGGGATCTCTTGATACCAAGCCAAGGTCAGGTAGACCAAGAAAGATTTCAGCCACAACTGCCAGAAGAATTGTTCGTAATACAAAGAAAAACCCACAGGTAACCTCAGGAGAAATACAGGCTGCTTTGGAAAAAGACGGTCTGGTTGTTTAAAGGAGCACAATACGACGATACTTGAACAAAACTGAGCTGCATGGTTGAGATGCCAGAAAGAAGCCTTTGCTGCGCCAAGGCCACAAAAAAGCCCTGTTACAATATGCTCGACAACACCTTGACATGCCTCACAGCTTCTGGCACACTGTAATTTGATCAGAATAATTTGACCAAAACAGAACTTTATGGTCACAACCATAAGAGCTATGTTTGGAGAGGGGTCAACAAGGCCTATATTGAAAAGAATAACATCCCCACTTTGAAGCATGGTGGTGGCTCACTGATGTTTTAGGGGTGTGTGAGCTCTAGAGGTACAGGGAATCTTGTGAAAATTTATGGCAAGATAAATGCAGCATGTTATCAGAAAATCCTGGAAAACAATTAGCATTTTTCTGCATGAAGTCTGCCCATGGGATGGTCTTGGACTTTCCAGCATGACAATGACCCTAAGCACAAGGCCAAGTTGACCCTCCAATGGTTACAGCAGAAAAGGGTGAAGGTTGTGGAGTGGCCATCACAGTCTCCTGACCTTAATATTATCGAGCCACTCTGGGGAGATCTCAAACGCAAAACGACCAAAGACTTTGCATGACTTGGAGGCATTTTGCATAGAATAATGGGCAGGTGCACCTGCAAGAATTAGGGGCCTCATAGACAACTATTGCGAAAGACTGCACTCTGTCATTGATGCAAAGGGGACAATACACAGTATTTAGAACTAAGTGTATGTAAACGTTTGATCGGGGCCATTTGGGTGATTTCTGTTATCATTATGATTTAAAAAGGAGACAAACAACTATGTGATAATAAATGCTTCATATGATCACTATCCTTCAATAAAAAACTTTTTTTTTTTTTCATGATCAGTCATATTTTCAAAATAAATGCAAATATTTCACAATTTCTGTCAGGGTATGCAAACTTTTGAGCACAACTGTATGCTAAAACTAGAAGCAGAATATATTTAAAAGATAGCATATATCCTAACAAAAACTCCAAACTGGTCACCTATGGAGTTTAGGGATAAATTCCACTTGCCACAAAGAGAATGGCTTAACTTAGCCTCAATAAATATAAACATGGCTTATGATCTAAGGGAAAATAAACCAGCCAGGAAATCACCTTTTGCTGCATCTACAACTACAATAGAAAGAAAAATAAATCCATTCTGTATAATTACCTAAATGACCAGGTTACAACAGTCAAATTACCCTACAAAATATCCTGGCCAAAAAGAACTGAATATAGCACTTGACGAAGCGCCAAACGCTGCAAGCTCTGTCTAAATATAGTTTTAAGAGAGAATGCCTTTAAGATGGTATCTCAGTCCAGTGAAACTACAAATCTCAAATGCATCCCTGGATGGTAAATGTTTTAGAGGCTGCAACGAAACAGGTACACTGAGACATGCCTTATAGGAATATATAGGAAGAAACATACTCTACCTGTGGGGACTTAATATTCCCTAAAAAACAGAAGAAGCATTCCAAAACTCACTAAGGTATCACAATTCCTAACATTCCCACATTTGAAGAAGTTAAGAGAAAAATATATTACATATACACGTTGAGTATGATTTCAGCGGAACTAGATGAAAATTATTTAAAAAAAATGGGCATCCTGCTGGGACATGTGGGCCCCTATTCAATTCAGAAATTGTAAGTTACTGGAGCCCGTAAATTAATTTGTTATTCAATTGGCATCTTTTAGAGAGCCGCAAACAATCTACAGATTACAGGCTGAAGATCTCTGTGGTTGTCAAAATCTTAATTTACAACCCATTTAAGCCTATGATCTTTCAAGCCTGCAAAAGTTACAATCACTAAAATTGCAAATCGCTATTCAATTGCTACAATTCCTCAAGCCCCCAAATGTTTTCACACCCGTAAATGGCAAATATAGAAAAAAATCCTATGGGTACCGGATAGGCCTCGCCAGGGGGTTAAACACCTGTTCGTAGCACTGTAAATACAAAAAAAAAATTAACACTGCACTTTAAAAGACGGGAAAAGCGATGAAAGACATTAGAATTAATTGCACAACAGTCTCAAGCTTGCAAATGAAACTTGCTCAAGAGAGGCAACATAAACTGTCTGTTTATTAAATGATAACTGCAAAGTTCATTGTGACACATGGAATGTAAAAAACTATATTACAACAATTTGGAATACAAAAACAAATAAGGACATATCCCTGTAGCATAGATTTACTAAATAAAAAAAAAACTGTAATTTAGAAAAAACACTTCACATTCTTAAACATGCAATACAAATAACATAAGCAGCTATGAAAAGGGCATAAAATAGTTTTCTTGTAAAACCTCAATTTAAGTGACAAAGACATCTAATATGGAAAGTCTCAAGCACAGGTAGAGTCTACTAAAATGAAGGTTACATTTAAAAAATGATCTGTTACTATGTAGGAGCCAGGTGACTGATAAATTAAGGAAGGATCTAGCTAATAATACAAATCAAGAAAGATCACAACAAACTATGTATTTTAGCAAATGTGTTTCCGTTGCTTGCATGCTGACAGTTGTTTATTTTCCTCTAGGTTGAAAACTATTTAATCTGTCATTCTTTGAATCTATGCATTGATATTGGCCAAGGGCGATGGGAGATTGCAATTTTCTCACAACAATAAATGACATACTCATGTAAAGTAAAAAAAAGAGATTTATAATGAATGATAAGCCAAGACCCAGACCAATAAAACAGTCTCACCCTTAGACTTGGGCTTGCAGCTGCATGAAGTAACTAATAATGATTACCCAGCAATTCATGTGAATCTACTGAGATACCATAGTCATAGTGGTATTAACATTGCAATTTAGGAGAAATATGTATCTGTGATTTCACAGACAGAATTATATGTTACTTTTCTTTGCAAACTCTGCTCTCCAGCAAAGGTAAAGGCATTACATTCATCCATAAGTAGTGCATGAAAAGCATGTGGAGAAGTGTATCCACGTGCTTACAGTAAATTTCTAGATTATATTAATGCAAGCCAAAACAGACATTGGCCCCTATTGCTATTCAATTGGGGTCTTTTAGCTACCCGCAAACTATTTTCGGGTTACAGGCTTAAAATCCCTGCTGTCGTTAGAATCGTAACTCCGACCCAGCTAAGCTATTTATATTTCAAATGTTACAATCGCAAATTGCTATTCAATTGCTATGACTCCTCAAGCCCGCAATGGTTTTCACACAAATGTAGAAGAAAATCCTACAAGTACCAGATAGGACTCGCAAGGGGGTTAAACACCTGATGGTGGCACTGTAAATGCAAATAAATAAGCAATAATGCACTTTAAAATTTGGGGAAAGTGATGAAAGACATTAGAATTAATTGCACAACAGTCTCAAGCTCAATTTTGGTAATCAAGGAGTTAATACATATCAAGCCACCCACATGGACTAGAACATTTCCTTCATTCGTTTTTATTATTTGGTACATTGCGGGGTTGCGAGTTCGATCACATAACGAACTTCTAAATGCTCATTTACTATTGGCTGTTTGTAAATCGGTAGTTGCTTAATTGATCATGCTCTGAAATGCTACTAACAGGTTCATGGTTTACGGTTTAGGCTTTCGGCCAAGTAGTTGCAGGCTTGATAATTGAATCGCTCTGTAACTGTTGAATAGTGGCCAATGTTTGGAAGTAGACGTGGAAAAAATAATTGAATAAGAATCAGCCTTTCATTAACCAATGCTAATATGCTGGTTGTAAATCAACACCAAAGCAGATTTTTAAGAAAGAGTTAAACACGTATTTTTTTTAGTTTTGTTCAAAATAACACCTTTGTCACTTTACTTAGTTAAAATCACTCTGTTACTGGTTTAAGGCAATTACCAACATTGATTTGTGCTTTTCTAACATGGTACATGGTTGACAACATTACATCGACAATAGGTTACTGATTACAAATACACCACAGTAAGAAATCATTCCTGGTGCTCAACAGAAAGTCAGCCATTTTAAGTCACATTCAAGTTTCACATACTTTAGGCAAATTATGATCTGCTTGATATCCATGTGAAGTATGAAGTACAAAACAAAGTAGTTGCTACAATCACTGATCATGCCTCAAGCTTTGTAAAGGCTTTCCAAGTTTATCAAAGGGATGATGCCAATGCGGAGAGCAATGGTGATCAACAGGATGATGATGAAGATGATGAGGTTACCATCCCCAAAACTATAATTGATTTCTTAGATGAACCTTTAGAGCTGGAACGTGAGTCAGGTGATGATGAAAATGCAGTTTCATGGCCTGCTCATCAAAGGTGTATTGTGCATCCAATTACATAGCAGTGGATAACGCGGGGAATGGTGAATACAAAAGGTTAGCTTTTGGGAAAAATAGCGCTGTTTAACAAAGCACCTAAACATTCAAAGGCTAGTGGCAAGGCAAAGAGAGGTCAGGAATGGCATTTACAATTTGAAACAATACTATTGTCTGTTAAAAATCTTTTTTACAAGAGGACAATTGGTCATCATAATAATGCAGTTTGCATTATTCATGTCATCTATGAGAATTTAAGGGTAGCCAAGTTCTTAGAAGCTGAAGATACTTTTTATGTGACTATGTAGCAGTCATTGAACAAATTGCCATTATTCTCGCAAATTTAATGCAACATCATGAAGAATTAACTCACAGAACAGCAGAAAATCTTTTTAAATTGCTGTCTGAGAAATTATTGTGTCTTATCAATAAACGTTTTGGTCATTTGACTTAAATTAATGACTATATTTTGGAATCACTTTTTGACTTGACTGGATGTCTTCTGATGAGCTCAGAAGTGAGTATATAACACTTTTGGAAGATGCTACTTGAGATAAGACACAGGCTCAGACAACAGAAAACATTTAGAGATGCAGGTGAAAATAAAAAACACAAGGAGGTTGAAACTAAACAAATACCAGTATTTTCTGAATAGAGAAATATTTTTGCAAATCTTCTGATAGGGAATTTTTTTTCCCTTAACCCTCTTAATTTAACATGGGAGGTATTCAGTCTAGAGGGAGGATTGAGTGATACATCTATGCCCAACCCTAAAATGGAGGGAAAGGTAGAGAATAGAGGAGGGGGAGGTGTGTGAGAGAGAGAGAGAGAGAGAGGGATTATATGAGGGAGAGAAAAGGGGGAAGAATACCTTTTAATGGGTGGTGTGAGATAGAGGGGGAGATGAGGGGAAATGTGAAGGAGAAAGGGAATACAAGTGAGGGGAATAAGAAGGAAAGAGGGGCCGATGAGGGAGATAGAGGGGGTATATGAGACAGAGAGCGAGAAGAGGACATATGAGGGAAAAGAGAGTGAGGAAGATGCAGGAAATGAGAGGAGGATAGAGGGGACATGAGAGGAGGAGAGAAGGACATGAGGGTAGGAAAGAGAGAGATAAGGAGGACATGAGGGGGTGAGGTAACGAGGAAGTAGCATGAGTGTGGGAGATGACCAGAGCAGATGAGGGGCAAGATAGCGGTGGAGATGAGGAAAACATGAAGATCAGGAGGAATGAGTTGGATAGAGTGTAGGATAAGCAAAGTAGGGATCAGAGGAGAAGGGAAGAGAAATTGAGTGAGGGGATTAGGGGAAGAGAAAGGGAAGATAGATGTTTATCATTTAATATATTTAGAAAAATCTTGTTTATGGCATAATTCATGTTGGGAAGTTTTGACAGTATATTTTTTTATATGCTTATTTTGATATACAGGGGTTGTCTAATCTTTTTAGGCACAGGCTGTATAAAGTGTACTTATCAAGTCAATGAAAGCCTTCTCAGCTCTTGTCATTTCATGACCCGTCTCAGTCAGACATGAAAGTAATGTTACCCAACTTTATATCAGTGTACTCAGAAGATTCAGGGCTTTTGCTATTCGCTAAACTTTCACTGGTTGTACTGCTTTTAGGAAAAGTACAAAGCATCATTCCTTTCTTCATTACTATGTTTATTATTTTTTCTTTGCTATTTACATAAAACCACAATAACAAATATACCAATAGAAAGCTGAATATATATAGTAATTTAGTAATTATTTATATATATATATATATATATTGGATAGATTCATAAGGAGTATTGCAGTATTGGAACCCTCAGTTTGAATGTAAACAGTGATGCAGATAGAGTGGACAGTTCACAACTGCTTCACTCTTCAAATATACAAAAGGTATCATAATTAGTGATGTCGCGTACATAAAATTTTCGGTTCGCGAACCGCGAAAGCGAACCGCCGCAAATGTTCATGAACCGGCGAACCCGGCGAACCGCCATAGACTTCAATGGGCAGTCGGATTTTAAAACCCACAGGGACTCTTTCTGGCCACAATAGTGATGGGGAAGTTGTTTCAACGGGACTAACACCTGGACTGTGGCATGCCGGAGGGGGATCCATGGCAAAACTCCCACGGAAAATTACATAGTTGATGCAGAGTCTGGTTTTAATCCATAAAGGGCATAAATAACCGAACATCCCCCTCCATCATCATCCTCACCTGTATTTCTTTACCCCCTCCATCATCATCCTCCCCTGTGTCTCTTTCCCCTCTTCCTCATCACCCTCCCCTGTGTCTCATCCCCCCTCCCTCATCATCCTCCCTCATCATCCTCCCTCATCATCCTCCCCTGTATCTCTTTACCCCCTCCCTCATCATCCTCCCCTGTGTCTCTTCACCCCTACATCATCATCCTCCCCTGTATCTCTTTACCCCCTCCCTCATCATCTTCCCCTGTGTCTCTTCCCCCCCTCCTTCATCATCCTCCCCTGTGTCTCTTTCCCACCTTCCTCATCACCCTCCCCTGTATCTCTTTACCCCCTCCCTCATCATCCTTCCCTGTGTCTGTTTCCCCCCTCCCTCATCATCCTCCCCTGTGTCTCTTCCCCACTCCCTCATCATCCTCCCCCCTCCCTTGATGATAAGGGGGAGAAGAGACACAGGGAAAAGTGTGAGGGGTGTTAGGGTAAGGAGTGTTAGCAATAAGGGTGAGGGGGTTCGGTGTTAGGGTGAGGGGTGTTAGGGCTAAGTGTGAGGGGTGTTAGGGTGAGGGGTGTTAGGGATAAGTGTAAGGGGTGTTAGTGTGAGGCATGTTAGTAATAAGTGTGATGGGTGTTAGGGTAAGGGATGTTAGGGTTAGGTGTTAGGGTAAGGGCTGTTAAGGATACGTGTGAGGGGGTATTAGGGTTAGGTGTTAGGGTGAGGGGTGTTAGGGATAAGTGTAAGGGGTGTTAGGGATAAGGATGAGGGGGTTAGGTGTTAGGGTGAGGGGTGTTAGGGCTAAGTGTGAGGGGTGTTAGGGTGAGGGGTGTTAGGGATAAGTATAAGGGGTGTTAGGGTGAGGCATGTTAGGAATAAGTGTGAGGGGTGTTAGGTCTTAGCGATAAGTGTGAGAATGTTAGGGTTAGGTGTTAGGTTGATGGGTGTTATGGATAAGTGTGAGGGGTGTTAGGGTTAGGGTAAGGGGTGTTAGGGATAAGTGTGATGGGTGTTAGGGTAAGGGATTTTAGGGTTAGGTGTTAGGGTAAGGTCTGTTAGGGATACGTGTGAGGGGGTATTAGGGTTAGGTGTTAGGGTGAGGGGTGTTAGGGATAAGTGTGATGGGTATTAGGGTAAGGGATGTTAGGGTTAGGTGTTAGGGTAAGGGCTGTTAGGGATAAGTGTAAGGGGGTATTAAGGTTAGGTGTTAAGGTGAGGGATGTTAGGGATAAGTGTAAGGGGTGTTAGGGTGAGGCATGTTAGGAATAAGTGTGAGGGGTGATAGGTCTTAGGGATAAGTGTGAGAATGTTAGGGTTAGGTGTTAGGTTGATGGGTGTTATGGATAAGTGGGAGGGGTGTTAGGGTTAAGGTAAGGGGTGTTAGGGATAAGTGTGATGGGTGTTAGGGTAAGGGATGTTAGGGTTAGGTGTTAGGGTAAGGGCTGTTAGGGATACGTGTGAGGGGGTATTAGGGTTAGGTGTTAGGGTGAGGGGTGTAAGGGCTAAGTGTAAGGGGTGTTAGGGTGAGGCATGTTAGGAATAAGTGTGAGGGGTGTTAGGGTGAGGGGTGTTAGGGATAAGTGTAAGGGGTGTTAGGGTGAGGCATGTTAGGAATAAGTGTGAGGGGTGTTAGGTCTTAGGGATAAGTGTGAGGGGTGTTAGGGTTAGGGTAAGGGGTGTTAGGGATAAGTGTGAGGGGTGTTAGGGTTAGGTGTTAGGGTGAGGGGTGTTAGGAATAAGTGTGATGGGTGTTAGTGTAAGGGATCTTAGGGTTAGGTTTTAGGGTAAGGGCTGTTAGGAATAAGTGTGAGGGCGTATTAGGGTTAGGTGTTAGGTTGATGGGTGTTATGGATAAGTGTGAGGGGTGTTAGGGTTAGGGTAAGGGGTGTTAAGGATAAGTGTGAGGGGTGTTAGGGTGAGGGGTGTTAGGGATAAGTGTGATGGGTGTTAGGGTAAGGGATGTTAGGGTTAAGTTTTAGGGTAAGGGCTGTTAGTGATTAGTGTGAGGGGGTATTAGGGCTAGGTGTTAGGGTGAGGGGTGTTAAGGATAAGTGTAAGGGGTGTTAGGGTGAGGCATGTTAGGAATAAGTGTGAGGGGTGTTAGTTCTTAGGGATAAGTGTGAGGGGTGTTAGGGTTAGGTGTTAGGTTGATGAGTGTTATGGATAAGTGTGAGGGGTGTTAGGGTTGGGTGCTAAGGTGAGGGGAGGATGATGATAAGGGGGGGAAGAGACACAGGGGTGTCCTTGCAGCAGAGATCAAAAGAGTCCTTCAGGACTGTATTGCACACTGTGTACAGTAGCCTAGCTATGGTTTTCCCTATTGATGCAGTATCACCTACACTCTCCCTCCTCTCAGTAAGACTGCAAGTTAGTTATGATTCCAAAATGGCTGCTGTCCATGAGGTAGAAGGGTCTGGAAGGCAGGGTATGATGCTGATTGGCTGGAATGTGTCTGCTGACTGTGAGTTGCAGGGTCAAAGTTTGCTCAATGATAAAGTATAGGGGGCGGATCAAACATCGCATATGTTCGCAGTTCGCCGCGAACGCGAACATGCTATGTTCGCCGCGAACTATTCGCGACATCGCTAATCATAATATACTTCAATACTCATTATCAATATATATATAGACTAATGATTAACAAATTACTAGATTACTGGACATTCACAGCTGCTTCACTATAAATATATAATTTCCATATGAAAATACAAATAAGCTCACATGAACCTTGTCTAACCAGATGCATAGCACAATGTTGCAAGTGTTTCTGGCCTCCTGGGCAAAAAAAAACTTCTGAACCCATAGCACTGAAAGTGTGAAACACAACATTAGCTTCCAGTGCTGCAATTGTACTCCTTTTTAGTGTTGAGGAATTAATTTTCTTAACATGATGTAATCATCTTGTAGGGAATTTTTTTCAAATGCAAATTATACTACATGGCAGTATAAAATACATGTTTTATTATTGTTACTAGAGACTTGCCCGTCAAAAATGACGGCAATAAAAAGTGAAGCCAGGCAATGCTGTTTGCCACACAATGGCAGCCTCTCCTGCTCTACTCTACTGGCCTTTGGCTCTCATCACGGGCCTCGCAATGAGCGCCTTTGGCGCTCATTGCGAACCACCCCACACCTCTCCCACATCTACTTTACTGTCGTCGCTAATTGCGAGTCACTCCCCCTGTCTACTTCCTCCCTTATGTCTCATTTCCCCCTCCTCTACCTCCCTTGTGTCTCCTTTCCCCCTCCTCTCCCTCCCTTGTATCTCCTCGCCCCCCCCCCCCCCCCGTGTTTTTACCTCCCTCTCCCTCCCGTGTCTCTAACACCCTTCCCTGTGTCTCTTTCCTCCCTGCCCCCACTGTGTCTGTTCCCCCCTTCCTCGTGTCTCTTCCAACCCATTTCCCTCCCCTGTGTATCATCCCTCCTCCTTTCTCTCCCCTGTGTCTCTTCCCCCTCCTCTCACTCCTCTGTGTCTCTTCCCCCTCCTCTCCCTCCCCTGTATATCTTCCCCCCTCCTCTCCCTCCCCTGTATCTCTTCCCCACCTCTCCCTCCCATGTCTCCTTCCACCTCCCCTGTGTCTCTTTCTCCCCCTCTCCCATCTTTGTCTATTCCCCCCTCTCCCCCGTGTCTCTTTCCTCCCATGTCTCTTTCCTCTCGTGTCTCTTTCCCCCCTATGTCTCTTCCCCCTCTCCGCCCATTTCTCTCCCCCCTCTCCCCCGTGTCTCCTTCCCCCCTCTCCCCATGTCTCTTTCCCTTCTTCCCCCGTGTCTCTTTCCCCCCTCTCCCTCCCATGTGTCTCTTTCTCCCCCTCTCCCTCTGTATCTCTTTCTCACCCTTTCCCTCTGTGTCTCTTCCCTCTCTCTCTCTCTCTGTGTCTGTCCCCCCGTGTCTCTCCCCCTCCCTCTGTGTCTCTTCCCCACTCTCCCTTTGTGCCTCTTTCCCCCCCCTCTCCCTCCGTGTCTCTTCCCCCCTCCTCCCTCTGTGTCTCCTACCCCCTCTCCTTCTGTGTCTCTTCCCCCCCTCTGTGTCTCTTCCTCCCCTCCCTCTGTGTCTCTCCCCCCCCTCTCCCCTCTGTGTCTCTTCCCCCCTCTCCCTCTGTGTCTCATCCACCCTCTCCCTCTGTGTCTCTTTCCCCCTCTCCCTCTGTGTCTCTTTCCCCCCTCTCTCTCTGTGTCTCTCCCACACCCTCTCTCTCTGTGTCTCTCCCCTCCTGTGTCTTTCCCCCCTCCCTCTGTGTGTCTTCACCCCTTTCCCTCTGTGCCTCTTCCCCACCCCTCTCCCTCTGTGTTTCTTCCCCCCTCTCCTTCTGTGTCTCTTCCTGCCATATGTCTCTTCCCCCCATCTCCCTCTGTGTCTCTTCCCTCTCCTTATGCGCCACGCAATGTGCAATGCGCGTCTCACGCCGCGCTCTGTGCATGGCGTGTATTGCGCATGCGCGGCTTGCGTCACGCATCTGCCCATGCACGGCTCGTGACCCGCTCTGCTCATGCATTGCTCGCGTCGCTCATAGCGCATGCGCGGCTGATGACGCACAATGCACATGTGCCCGATCCGATCGCCTTTGCAATTGGATCATTGTCAAACTGAGATTCGTCACAAGCGTGACGACGAATCGCAGTTTGACAATTATAATATGTGATGATTATTATAAGGTTTAAATATTTCTACAAAAATTGAGAATAACCAAGGGTGCACACAAAACTGAAATATGCAAGGCCCAAGATCAAGAAAAGAATTCTGTTTTGACACACTTTACCATTTAATATAACATTTTTTGTAGCGCTATTTACAAGGTAGAATAGAGTACAGTGGGTTCAATTAGAAAGGTGATTCAATCTGTATTATGTTGTTATAGATTAAATATTCAGGGGTTTTGTGTTCACCTATTAGACCTAAAGAAATACCTAAAGAAATATTGCTTTTTTTTAAAAATTATTTCAGTGTTAACTTTGTGCTCAAAAGTTCTGTAAAACAATGTCTGGTGCTCCATGCAAGATCTCACCTCGTGGAGTTTCAGTGATCATGAGAACGGTGAGCAATCAGCCCAGAACTACAAAGGAGGATCTTGTTAATGATCTCAAGGCAGCTGGGATCATAGCCACAAAGAAAACAATTGGTAACACATTATGCCGTAAAGGACTGAAATCCTGCAGTGCCAGCAAGGTCCCCCTGCTCAAGAAAGCACATGTACAGGCCCATCTAAAGTTTGCCAAGGAACATCTGAATGATTCAGAGGAGAACTGGGTGAAAGTGTTGTGGTCAGATGAGACCAAAATCGAGCTCTTTGGCAACAACTCAACTTGCCGTGTTTGGAGGAGGAGGAATGCTGCCTATAACCCCAAGAACACCATCAAACATGGAGGTGGAAACATTTTGCTTTGTGGGGTGTTTTTCTGCTAAGGGGACAGGAAAATTGCACTGCATCAAAGGGACGATGGACGGGGCCATGTACCATCAAATCTTGGGTGAGAACCTCCTTATCTCAGCCAGGAAATGAGAATGGGTCGTGGATGGGTATTCCAGCATGACAATGACCCAAAACACACAGCCAAGGCAACAAAGGAGTGGATCAAAAAGAAGCATATTAAGGTCCTGGAGTGGCCTAGCCAGTCTCCATACCTTAATCCCATAGAAAATCTGTAGAAAGAGCTGAAGGTTCGAGTTGCCAAACATCAGCCTTGAAACCTTAATGACTTGGAGAGGATCTACAAAGAGGAGTGGGACAAAATACCTCCTGAGATGCCAACTACAAGAAACATATTACCTCTGTGATTGCCAACAGGGGTTTTGCCACCAAGTGCTAAGACGAAGGGGTCAAATACTTATATCAATTTATAACTTTTTTTACATGCGTTTTTCTTGGTTTTTTTTGTTATTCTGTCTCTCACTGTTAAAATGCACCTACCATTAAAATGATAGACTGATCATTTCTTTGTCAGTGGACAAACATTCAAAATCAGCGGGGGATCAAATACTCCCCCCCCCCCCCCCCCTGTACACAACTAGTTTTACTGTTTGTTTGTTTTTTTGTCAGTCAAGTAAATTTTGTTTGTTTTACATCCATGTTTTATATATATATATATATATATATATATATATATATATATATATATATAACAGCTGAAAGTATAATGTTATTGTGGTTTGGAAATGTGTAGTTAAAAAATGCCAGCTGCCGGATTTAAGAAATATAAACTTTTCAGTACTTGTACTTAAAGGATTACTTTTGAATAGCTAAACTTCGTAATGGGCAAAATGTTTTTTAGAAACTAAAAAAAGCATGATCTTTGAATATTTCATCCTCCGACTAACCAAAAAACTTAATTTATTAGACAATGGGAATTAGATATAGGAGTCACATGGGACCACCAAAAATGGCAAAAGATATGTTCAAACATAACTAAAGGATCAATTTACTTTAGCTATTTAGAATCAGCAACTAAAGTCCTACATAGAGATATTTTACCCCAGACAAACTGCATAAACACAATCAAGCCCTCAATAGACCTTTGCCTTTTAGGTATACCTAACCCCCACATCACTAAAAATCAAAATAAATGGCTCCAGTTTGTAATGCTGGTGGCCAAAAATAACCTGGCCAAAAAATGGAAATCATCTGAATTAATCAAAAAAGACATAATTAACAAACTAAATAATATAATGATTTACGAAAGATTGACCCCCACCCTTAACAACACATACCAAAACTTTCTAGAAATCTGGGGAAACTGGATAAATTCAACCTATGTGATCTCCATAACTTAAAAATTAACGAATACCTCACCTCTCACATAAACATCTTCCAAAAGCGAGCATAGCTCCAGCTCCAGTGTAGACCTCAAATCTTAAAATAACCTTTGACTACAATTCCAACAACAGGTAAAAAGCATTGAATAACTCAGAGGAAAAGTGTCTTTACTATTTTTTATGTTTATTTTGATTTTGTTGAAAAAGGAAAATGGATTTGGAGAAGTTATGATGTTGTCTGTATTATACAAATAACTAAGAAACCAATTCTGTATATAATACATAAATATACTCTTTGACATACATATCAGATTTGCTATACATAATACATACGTTATCAAAATTGCTATATCTAAATGAAACAGACTCTTGTGACAATAAAAATCTTTGAAAAGTAACTATTTCATTTTATATGAGTTTTCTTCTTTCTACAGTGTGCCATTTGCTTGTTCTGGACTGCTTCTTGTAGCTTCTCGCTTGGGTGTGACCCTGTGATCGAATGGGCTTATCATTAGTCCTAATGAAAACTTGCCAGTTGTAGATGCCACATGACATTCCCATTGTGCAGACAGAAACTTCATTTCTATTCAAGGTCTCCCCCAACTCAGGATTTAGTTCAGCTTAAATCAAAATAGCAGAAAACATTGCATTAATGATATAGAGGCTCTATTATTTGTGTTTTACATTCTAAAACAACAAGAACAGTTTTTAAAATAATATGTCTAAAATATAACCAAAGTGGCCTTTTATACCTAAACAAAAACACTGAACCAGATCTTAGTAAATTAAGTTGTCAATTAGATATTACTAAAATGTAGCAACTATATAGGTATACATCTTCCATATTATAATAACATACAAAAGAAAACTAAACTAAATGAGTTACTGACACATGTTAAAACATTTAGGCTCATATGGAAATTGGGGATGGCCGTAATTTCAACACTTTAAAGACCACAGTTGTGTAAAGTTAGACTTATAGGAGATCAGGACTTCATTCTCTGTAAATTAGTATCTAGAAGACAACTTCATCTGTCACTTTTAGATTTTGTAGTAGTAATGTGAAATTAATGCATTTTTATTCATCAAGTCAAAAATATTGAGGTTACAGAATAACAGCCCTATTAAACTGGGGCTACATGTTATTACGTAGCTCGTAACTCCAGATTTACGTGTTACGGGTATTAAATTAGCCCTGTAACTTTGCTCGCAGCTGCCTTTGCGTGCTAACACGCAGGACGGCCGAGAGTAGGCTACGTGCTGAGCAAGGTTGAACTTCGCGTACGTAAATCCTTTGATCTGACAAGCCCATAACCGCTACTTGTTCAATACAGGTATTAAATTGCAACTTGGTCCTTCGCAAACAAGCACGTAACATGCAAATGGAGCCCAAAGTCCAATGTGTGCTCTAGAGCACCCGCAAAGGGGCCAATAGCATTTGTAATGTAAATAAAATCACTTTACTGTACATTTTTTTCATAATCGAATGTGAAGTAAGGTCTTAGAATTAATAGCACAACATTCTCAAGCCTACAAATCAGCCCCGAAAGATACTTTATTTCATGATTATATTTTTTGTTATATCTATCCCGGCAATCAATGTGTTACTCCCAGGAGACATCACATAGAAAATTGTTGCCGAACGTAGGGCTGGCAACATCTTGAGAATCTCTTCCCTGGACACTCAGACAATGAGTCTTCCATCCCCATTAGCCAGTGGTGCATGGCTATTGCCAAAATAGTATAAACCACCAATGTTTTTATGGTTGTACCAGATGCTTGAAAACTTCTGCTCATGGGAACATTTTGCCGGCTTTTCCATTGAAAGCCTGGGTGTGAATGCATCTCCCAATGTAATAATTGATTTGCTGGACCATCCTGCTGCAGGAATGTCCACCTTTGGGGGGTTTGTTCTGGATGTCTACCTGTCCTACCGAGGAGAAGTGGTATATTTCATGTTCTACAGGCCTGGAAGATGTTAAGCAAAAAGAAATAACACAAAATGAAAGAAGGGAGGGGGCATGCCCATTTTACAAATGCAACATGTGAGTCTGTTTCAATATGTACATACACTATTAAAAATGTTAAACAATATATGGTTACTTGTACTGGGACATCACAGGAATATGAGCATAATGGGGGCCATTTTGGATGCAAGCTAACTCATAGGACTGAGGGCTGATGGCCTATGTAATGAATTCTTGGTTAGAAAATTCACTAATGGTCAGGAGAGTTTGTTAAATGAAGTCAAGGCCCAGGAGGTATATATTTTAAATATATTTATATTTTGGTATAATCGCTTTTTAAATACATGTACTTAGAAGGAGACATTCTTCAAAAGAACATATTGTGAATATGACACTACAGTGGTCCTTTAAGGATAGTGAAGCTTATGAGGTCAGGGAGGCTGATAACCAAGACCAGTTTAACAGCCAAACTGTGAGGGTAACACTAAGACTAGAGCTCCCAAATGGGTTATTGCACATAACAATGAGAAGCTTTTGAACTTGGTGACATTGTACAGCCTAGTGAGCATCAAGCAATACTTCCCTTTTGCATGTGATCTATGAGCCTAAAAATCTGCAGTAATCCTAAAGAGCAAAACTGTCAGGAGACACTGAACATTTTTAATCAAGTATTAATGCTCAGATACTCGCTTAACACTGTCTGCATGGTACTTTTGTGTTCTCCTATTCAAATAAAAGTTGTTTGTTAAAATATTACCTAGTAATTTAGGAGTAGTCTTAAATAATTCATCCTTCAAACTGATTTGGTTTCTTTGCTAACTACATAATAGGGACCTCCTTCAAATGTGATTCGGCCAATTAAATAAATAAGCACATAGTATATTTTTTTTACAGAATTTTTTAGTTAGTGAAGACCTTGCTTTTGGATAGAAGTTTGCTAAATAAAAACCATCTGTAAAAAAAATATGCTATGTGCTTATTTAGAGCCCTATTCAATTGGCCAAATCACATTTGAATGAGGCCCTAACTGTAGTGATTTATTTTTACTGTTACTTTCAATTCAACCATTCTACTGTATGTGAATTGTGTTCATATGGCTAAGAACTGCATGGGTTCTCTTCATAGTAGCCCTAAAATATATTTATTCAATGATTAAAAATCAATGAACCCCATTTAACATCCCAATTCCCCCTTTCAATGAACTTATTCAAATGGGAAACCATGAATTAAGTAAATTAAATAAATGTATTTTGCACCCTGTTGCATTTATATGTGTGAAGTCATGGCCATATATATTTATTACTATCCAGAATTTGGGTTACATTTAATATGTTTTACAGTATTATACAAAAAACTAGAAATCATTATTTTTATCTAGGATTGGGCTTCAGGCTTTCCTTTTGGAGGGAATATTAAATATTAATTTCTTATCAGAATTGCAAATTTAGTTGAAAATTGTCAAGATGAAAACTGAATGTCTCTATGTGCATTGTCAGGAGTCCAGTCTTCAATCATTAATTCTTTAAGACTTTTAAAGTTTTAACAGTAGATATAGTGGAAGGAAGGGGGGGGGGTAGGAAAAGGAGGGAGATGCTGATTGCAGGTTCACATCAATAGGCTATATAACGTACTGAAGCAGTACAAGTTTTAGTTTTGCTCTATTTATAGTGCCTGCATTTTCGGTAACATTATTATTTACAATGGGAGTAAAAAAATATTAGGTGTACATACAATACTTGAAACAATGCATACAATAATTCATCAGACAAATGAATGCAATGGGAATGACCTGTCTGGTCCTCAAAGCTTACAATCTAGGGAATCTAGAAGGTATGTTTGGAAGTGAGAGACTGGAATGTAAAACAGACAAATGATGGACAGCATGCGAATCAAGATGCTGAAGATGATACAAAACAGGAACTTTGCCCTAAAAATCATTCAAAGTTTTCCTCTTTAAATTCTGGAAGGGCCCACATTCCACACTGGGGAAGAAAGCTGCAGGAGACTTTTTTAGAATATATCAAGTCAGAATCACTTCATTTTTACAAGCAAGATGCAGAGAGAGAACAGAATGACAATGGGCCCCAACATCCGCCAACTTTATCTTGTCAGTAATACAAACCTTCCAGTTCCACACCACTCTGTCACATAAAACACGTGTTTTGGTGCATTCACAAAATACACATAATGTCAGCAGCACTGATGAACAAATATCCTAAAATATCAGATTTCTTACTGAAGTACTGAAAATTAACAATGTCTGTAAAAGGTAGAAATACCAACCATAGCTCTCATCCCATAGACACGGTCTGACTGGGTGTAACCATGCAATACCCTATCCCACAAAACCTGGTAGTGAATACACTAAACACAGGCATGGGTGAAATGTGCCATAGCATTTACTGAAATCTAGCAATTACAATATGCTGAAAGTTTCAGGGAGGAGTCGGCATACGATACATCTGTCTTACAGCTGTAGGAAGGCAAAGGAAAGCAAAATAAATATGTTTTTGGAGGGGGTTGGATAACTTACCAGCGTAACCAGCTGGGGGGAAATGGCAAGCCCTCCGCATCACTGCTTGGTGGACCCCTTTAGCATTGAGAAACATTACTCCCTCATCCCAATTTCACAAAATATTCCAATGACAGACCCTTCTGCTCCTCTCTTACACCCAAGCCATATCCCTTACTTTCATACTCAACTTTTGTTGCCAACTTTTGTTTTTTACCACTCCACCTTAACTGTAATAAAACACACCTTCAAGATCTATCTATCTATCTATCTATCTATCTATCTATCTTTCTATCTATCAGTATGTGTGGCTGTCTATCTATCTATCAATCTGTCTGTCTATCTATCTATCTACCTATCTATGTCACTTTACTGTACATTTTTTCATAAGGGAATGTGAAGTAAGGTCTTAGAATTAATAGCACAACATTCTCAAGCCTACAAATCAGCCCCGAAAGATACTTTATTTCATGATTATATTTTGTGTTATATCTATCCCGGCAATCAATGTGTTACTCCCAGGAGACATCACATAGAAAATTGTTGCCGAACGTAGGTCTGGCAACATCTTGAGAATCTCTTCCCTGTACACTCAGACAATGACTCTTCCATCCCCATTAGCCAGTGGTGCATGGCTATTGCCAAAATAGTATAAACCACCAATGTTTTTATGGTTGTACCAGATGCTTGAAAACTTCTGCTCATGGGAACATTTTGCTGGCTTTTCCATTGAAAGCCTGGGTGTGAATGCATCTCCCAATGTAATAATTGATTTGCTGGACCATCCTGCTCCAGGAATGTCCACCTTTGGGGGGTTTGTTCTGGATGTCTACCTGTCCTACCGAGGAGAAGTGGTATATTTCATGTTCTACAGGCCTGGAAGATGTTGAGCAAAAATAAATAACACAAAATGAAAGAAGGGAGGGGGCATGCCCATTTTACAAATGCAACATGTGAGTCTGTTTCAATATGTACATACACTATTAAAAATGTTAAACAATATATGGTTACTTGTACTGGGACATCACAGGAATATGAGCATAATGGGGGCCATTTTGGATGCAAGCTAACTCATAGGACTGAGGGCTGATGGCCTATGTAATGAATTCTTGGTTAGAAAATTCACTAATGGTCAGGAGAGTTTGTTAAATGAAGTCAAGGCCCAGGAGGTATATATTTTAAATATATTTATATTTTGGTATAATCGCTTTTTAAATACATGTACTTAGAAGGAGACATTCTTCAAAAGAACATATTGTGAATATGACACTACAGTGGTCCTTTAAGGATAGTGAAGCTTATGAGGTCAGGGAGGCTGATAACCAAGACCAGTTTAACAGCCAAACTGTGGGCCTCATTCTATTATCGGCCGCAGCCGCTGCGGGGCCGCAAGGACCGGCCGCAAGCTATTCTGCTATTCTATTCCCTTACGGCCGTAGGCTCCGGCAGGCTTGCGGCCGGTGCCTTGCTATCTCTTGCGGCCGATCGCGCCGGAGGAAAGCCTTTGATCTAAAACGGCCGCAAGAGATTTGCAATTCAATTGCTCCGGGAAACCTCTCTGCAAGGCTAAAAACGAGCCGCAGTTACTTGCAGGAAAAAGGTCTCGCTAGCACCAATTAAGCACATAAAATAGCTCAAATAAAGCCATCCTGCACTTTGAGAAGACTATAAAGGGATTTTAGGTGTTAGAAAAAATAGCACATAATTATCCTGTACTCAAATCCGTAAAATATTTCATTTTTAATATCCGTAAAATATACATGTAAAAAGTCCAGAGTGCTTGGAGCACTTCAGACACACCCACGCCGCAGCCGGCAAATAAACAGTTAATTTGAACTCGGGTTTGGGCAGATGTGCAAGCTTGAGAGTGGGTTCCTTTTATTCCTCATGTCCCCCAATATGATCCCTAGCATTTACAGAGCTGTACAGTGCAGGCTTGAATTTATTTTTGAGTTTTTATATTTCACAGTTTACGGCCGGTTCCAAGATATGCGGCCGGCCGTAAAAGGAGATCCTTGCGGGGCCGTATAATAGAATCCCGAGTTAACTGAACCCTCGCAAGGAATCGCAGCCTTACGGCCGATTTACGGCCGATAATAGAATGAGGCCCTGTGAGTGTAACACTAAGACTAGAGCTCCCAATTGGGTTATTGCAGATAACAATGAGAAGCTTTTGAACTTGATGATCCTGTGTAGCCTAGTGAGCATCAAGCAATACTTCCCTTTTGCATGTGACCTATGAGCCTAAAAATCTGCAGTAATCCTAAAGAGCAAAACTGGCAGGAGACACTGAACATTTTTAATCAAGTATTAATGCTCAGATACTCGCTTAACACTGTCTGCATGGTACTTTTGTGTTCTCCTATTCAAATAAAAGTTGTTTGTTAAAATATTACCTAGTAACTTAGGAGTAGTCTTAAATAATTCATCCTTCAAACTGATTTGGTTTCTTTGCTAACTACATAATAGGGGGCCTCCTTCAAATGTGATTCGGCCAATTGAATAAGTAAGCACTTAGTATATTTTTTTTACAGAATTTTTTAGTTAGTGAAGACCTTGCTTTTGGATAAAAGTTCGCTAACTAAAAACTTCTGTAAAATAAATATGCTATATGCTTATTTAGAGCCCTATTCAATTGGCCAAATCACATTTGAATGAGGCCCTAACTGTAGTGATTTATTTTTACTGTTACTTTCAATTCAACCATTCTACTGTATGTGAATTGTGTTCATATGGCTAAGAACTGCATGGGTTCTCTTCATAGTAGCCCTAAAATATATTTATTCAATGATTAAAAATCAATGAACCCCATTTAACATCCCAATTCCCCCTTTCAATGAACTTATTCAAATGGGAAACCATGAATTAAGTAAATTAAATACATTTATTTTGCACCCTGTTGCATTTATATGTGTGAAGTCATGGCCATATATATTTATTACTTCCAGAATTTGCGTTACATTTAATATGTTTTACAGTATTATACAAAAAACTAGAAATCATTATTTTTATCTAGGATTGGGCTTCAGACTTTCCTTTTGGAGGGAATATTAAATATTAATTTCTTATCAGAATTGCAAATTTAGTTGAAAATTGTCAAGATGAAAACTGAATGTCTCTATGTGCATTGTCAGGAGTCCAGTCTTCAATCATTAATTCTTTAAGACTTTTAAAGTTTTAACAGTAGATATAGTGGAAGGAAGGGGGGGTAGGAAAAGGAGGGAGATGCTGATTGCAGGTTCACATCAATAGGCTATATAAAGTACTGAAGCAGTACATGTTTTAGTTTTGCTCTATTTATTGTGCCTGCATTTTCGGTAACATTATTATTTACAATGGGAGTAAAAAAATATTAGGTGTACATACAATACTTGAAACAATGCATACAATAATTCATCAGACAAATGAATGCAATGGGGATGACCTGTCTGGTCCTCAAAGCTTACAATCTAGGGAATCTAGAAGGTATGTTTGGAAGTGAGAGACTGGAATGTAAAACAGACAAATGATGGACAGCACGCGAATCAAGATGCTGAAGATGATACAAAACAGGAACTTTGCCCTAAAAATCATTCAAATCTTTCCTCTTCAAATTCTGGAAGGGCCCACATTCCACACTGGGGAAGAAAGCTGCAGGAGACTTTTTTAGAATATATCAAGTCAGAATCACTTCATTTTTACAAGCAAGATGCAGAAAGAGAACAGAATGACAATGGGCCCCAACATCCTCCAACTTTATCTTGTCAGTAATACAAACCTTCCAGTTCCACACCACTCTGTCACATAAAACACATGTTTTGGTGCATTCACAAAATACACATAATGTCAGCAGCACTGAACAACAAATATCCTAAAATATCAGATTTCTTACTGCAGTACTGAAACTTAACAATGTCTGTAAAAGGTAGAAATACCAACCATAGCTCTCATCCCATAGACACGGTCTGACTGGGTGTAACCATGCGATACCCTATCCCACAAAACCTAGTAGTGAATACACTAAACACAGTCATGGGTGAAATGTGCCAAAGCATTTACTGAAATCTACCAATTACAATATGCTGAAAGTTTCAGGGAGGAGCCGGCATACGATACATCTGTCCTACAGCTGTAGGAAAGCTACAGGAAGCAAAATAAAAGAGTTTCTGGGGGGGGGGGGGGGTGGATAACTTACCAGCGTAACCAGCTGGGGGGAAATGGCAAGCCCTCCGCATCCCTGCTTGGTGGACCCCTTTAGCATTGAGAAACATTACTCCCTCATCCCAATGTCACAAAATATTCCAATGACAGACCCTTCTGCTCTTCTCTTACACCCAAGCCATATCCCTTACTTTCAGTTCAATATCTCAGTTAAGGGATGGTTAACGTATGAAGCCTTTAGAACCGTTACTCGTCAATTTAATATTCCCCTACAAATTGGTAAAGAACTTAATTCTATAGAAAAAATTATTCTTAAACGGGAAAAAAAACATCTAATATCCAAGTGCTTTAATATCACAAGATCCTTTGGAGAACAACCTAAAACCAAGGGTATGTGTCAATGGGAGGATTCCTTAAATTTAGCATTAGAAGTCAAAGATTGGGATACAACCTTAAAATTAACAAACAGGTTTATTAAACAAACAACATACAGAGAAACATTTTTTAAAATAATTAATAACTGGTATTTTACACCTGTTAAAAACGCACAGATTTCCCACAATCCTTTGGAAAAAATGTGTTGGAGAGATTGCGGTAATACCGCTCATTTACTACATATTTTATGGGAATGCCCGAAATTAAAGTTTTTTTGGGAAAGTTGTTATAATTTTCTGTCTAGTATTGTGGGAAGTCAATTTCCTTTTAGTGCAGAATGTAGTCTGCTCCATATTTTTCCAAAAGGTATTAGTATAGAGAAAAAAGCTTTCGCCATTTTGGTCTTTTCAATAGCTAAAAATATAATAACTTCCAATTGGAAAGCGAAAACTGCTCCTTTTTTTGCTGATACTGTTTGGAAAATAAAACATATCCGAGAAATGGAAAAAAATTTTATACAGAAAGGCTTAACCAACGTTGACCCTTTAAAATGGAAAGCATGGGACCAAAAACAGGATAAATTTGATAGCATCAAACTTTATAAGGGTTGGATGAAGTTTGAAAGTGAGTGAATGGTAATGTATTTAAGGTATGTATATTCTGATATGTTGTTGTAAAAAAATTTTCACTGATGATTTTTCTTATTTGTTAAATTTGTTTTTTTGCAATAAAAAAAAAGAAAAGGAAAAAAAAAAAAAAAAAAAAAGAGAAACATTACTCCCTCATCCCAATGTCACAAAATATTCCAATGACAGACCCTTCTGCTCTTCTCTTACACCCAAGCCATATCCCTTACTTTCATACTCAACTTTTGTAGACAACTATTGTTTTTTACCACTCCACCTTAACTGTAATAAAACACAGAGTCCTTCAAGATCTATCTATCTATCTATCTATCTATCTATCTATCTATCTATCTATCCATCTATCTATCAGTCTGTATGTCTATCTATCTACCTATCTATGTCCAGTAATCTAGAGATAAATAATCAGAGTATTGCAGTATCACATATATAGTTGTGAATCTTACGATGTTGGTCATGATAAAAGTTACGAGCTTGCGCATCGGAAGATGATGGAAAGAGACACAGGGGTGAGAGAGGGTGGAAAAGAGACACAGAGGAGGGAAATAAGGAGAGAAAAAAACAGGGCAGGGAGAGGGAGGAAACAGACACAGGGGTCAGAGAGTGGGGAGAAGCTTGCAATGAGAGCCGAAGGTGCTCATTGCAAGGCATGAAAGTGGCGGGTTGCCCGAGGCCTGCAATGAGCGTCTCATTGCGGGGCCCATAAAGTAGACTGGGGGAGAGGCACGCAATGAGCACTGAAGGTGCTCATTGTGAGGCATGAAAGTGGCGGGTTGGTCGAGGCCTGAAGGTGCTCATCACGAGGCCCACAACTTAGAGGGGTGAGAGCCTTGCATTGTATGGCAAACAGCATTGCTAGCCTTCAAATTGTATTACCGTCATTTTTGACCGGCAAGTAGCTAGTATCACTATAATAGTTTTCATAGCGTGTAACGCTGATATCATCGAGGGGCGTGGCCATGATGTCATCGTGGCGGGGTCTAAAAGCAGGAATTAATAGCAGCCGGCAGCCATGATGCCGTTGAGAGACAGCACAGAGAAAACACAGCACAGATGAGTGAGTGAGAGAGAGAGAGGGAGTGAGTGAGGTACAGAGAGAAAGAGAGAAACACAGAGCGACAGACAGCAAAGTGTGACAGATAGCAAAGTGAGTGAGAGGGAGAGAGGCACAGAGAGAGACACACACAGAGAGAGGGGTAAAGAGCGAGACACGCAGACAGAGAGAGCACAGACAGCGCACACAGAGAGTGCAGAGAGACCGCAGAGATAGAGAGTGCACAGAGAGAGAGCACACAGACAGAGTGCACAGAGAGAGAGAGCGCACACAGAGAGAGAGAGAGCACAGAGAGAGAGACAGAGAAGGAGGGGTACAAAGAGCGAGAGGTACAGAGCCGATAGTGCACACAGACAGAGAGAGCGCACACAAACAGAGCAGACAGAGAGAGAGAGAGAGAGTGCACAGACAGAGCAGACAGAGAAAGAGAGAGGGAGTGCAGAGACAGTGCACAGAGAGAGAGACAGAGTGCACAGACAGAGTGCAGAGAGAGAGAGCACAGAGACAGAGAGTGCACATACAGAGCGCACAGAGAGAGCTCACAGAGAGAGAGCGCACAGACAGAGAGTGCAGAGTGATAGCACACAGAAAGAGCGCACAGAGAGAGAAAGAGAGGGAGTGGTATAGAGAGAAAGAGGTACAGAGTCGACAGTGCACATAGAGGGAGCGCACACAAACAGTGCACACAGAGCGCGAAAGAGAGCATACAGACAGAGCACACAGGAGAGAGAGTGCGCAGTGAGAGAGACAGAGCACACATACAGAGCGCACAGACAGAAAGTGCAGAGAGAATATGTTTTTATTTTATTGTGAAGCAAACAACAAATAGGACAAAATAACAGAAATAGTAATTGTGCATAACTATTCACCCCCCTAAAGTCAATACTTTGTAGAGCCACCTTTTGCAGCAATCACAGCTCCAAGTCGCTTTGGATCAGTCTCTATAGGCTTTCCAAATCTTGCCACTGGGATTTTTGCCCATTCCTCCTTGCAAAACTGCTCCAGCTCCTTCAAGTTGGATGGTTTGCGCTTGTGAACAGCAATCTTTAAGTCTGTCCACAGATTTTCTATTGGATTGAGGTCTGGGCTTTGACTAGGCCATTCCAACACATTTACATGTTTCCCCTTAAACCACTCAAGTGTTACTTTAGCAGTGTGTTTGGGGTCATTGTCCTGCTGGAAGGTGAACCTCCATCCTAGCCTCAAATCACGCACAGTGGTACAGGTTTTGCTCAAGAATATCCCTGTATTTAGCACCATCCATCTTTCCCTCAACTCTGACCGCTGCTGGTGTTCTTTGGGTAATGTGATGTGTTGGGTTTGTGCCAGACATAGCGTTTTCTCTGATGGCCGAAAAGTTCAATTTTAGTCTCATCAGACCAGAGCATCTTCCTCCATACATTTTGGAAGTCTCCCACACGCCTTTTTGCAAACTCAAAACGTACCATTTAGTTTTTTGCTGAAAGTAATGGCTCTCTTCTGGCCACTCTGCCATAAAGCCCAACTCTATGGAGCGTATGGCTTATTGTCATCCTATGTACAGATACTCCAGTCTCTGCTGTGGAACTCTGCAGCTCCTCCAGGGTTACCTTAGGTCTCTGTGTTGCCTCTCTGATTAATGCCCTCCTTGCCCGGTCCCTGAGTTTTGGTGGGCGGCCGTCTCTTGGCAGGTTTGATGTTGTGCCATGTTCTTTCCATTTGGTTATAATAGATTTGATGGTGCTCCTGGGGATCATCAAAGATTTGGATATTTTTTTATAATCTAACCCTGACTTGTACTTCTCAACAACATTGACCCTTGCTTGTTTAGAGAGTTCCTTGATCTTCTTGGCAGTGTTTGGATAGTGGTGCTTCTTGCTTAGGTGTTGCAGCATCTTGGGCCTTTAAATAAAGGTGTGTATATGTAATGACAGATCATGTGACACTTAGATTGCACACGGGTGGACATCGTTTCACTAATTGTGTGACTTCTAAAGGTAATTGGTTGCATCAGAGCTTTTTATGGGATTCATAACAATGGGGGTGAATACATACGCACATGCCAATTTTCTGTTTTTAATTTCAAAAAAATTGTTTAATGTACCGTATATATTTTTCTCATTTCACTTCACCAACTTAGACTATTGTGTTCTGATCCATGACATAAAATTCAGATTAACAAAACATTAAACTTAAGGCTGTAACGTAACAAAATAGGTAAAAAGTAATGGGGGTGAATACTTTTGCAAGGCACTATATATATAAAATAACTGCAAAGAAAATACAAACATATATAAACTGAATAGTCAAAACTAGTATTAGTCTTTAAAACATAACTAAATTGCTAAAGATATTTATAAATGTATTTTGGCCTTTCTAACTACATTATAACAACATTTAGTTCAGTGAAACTCAAATGTAGCAGCAATATTTCAAGGTGGGGCCTTAGGTACACGTTTTAAGATACCAAATTTAAATTGACTGTGTAATTATTTTAATATGACTCATTCAAAATTGCTTGTGTTTCAAAAACACTCCCCATAATCTAAAAGCTAATAAAAGCAGCATTTTCATGCAAACAAAAGTCACTCTAAATATAGTTTACTGACCTATATTTCAAACTTTATTTTGCAAGCTTCTCTTCTAAATACTAAAAAAAACTCTGAGACTTCAAAAACTGAATTTCACTTATAAAAATAACACAACATATTGGATATTTAGTTCTAGAATTATAAATAAAAGTATAACCACTTCAACATATAAAATTGTGCATTTATATCAAGTACTTCAGTGGCTGTGAAAACAAACTTGAGCATGGTGGGGTGAAGGGAAACTTATGAAGCTCTCTAAAGGGACATAACATAGATTCCAAACATGTTATAATTTAAAACTATGCATAATAAAAAGTAATTTTTCAATTAAATGTTATATAATTTTTTATTTTCTTACAGTAACCTTACACTGAATTCTGTCTTGTCAGTCAGTCTTTCTCACCAAGCATAATCAGTTATCTCATTATTCTTAGTGATGGTTGCCAGTAATGGCTTATTTCTCCTTGGAGACTCTGCTTGCATTGTTTTAAGTATAAAGTCACCGTACAAAAATGCATATGCAACCTAAATGCCAAATATTTTAGACTAAAAACAATGCAGGCAGATGCTTTGGGGTAGCGTTTAGAAATGATTGGCAATCATTCTGAAGAGCGAGTTACCATTTTATGCTTGGTGGGTGGATCACAAAGACTGATGGACAGGTAACATTACAAACTGTAAGATTTCATTTTATTTTAAAATAATATTTAAAAATTATCATTTTGTTTAGAGTTCCTATGATAGACATTAAACATGTTGAGACATCTGGTTACAATTTTAAAATTGTGATCTTCTACAGTGTACATCCTTTCTGTGGAATTAGATTGATAATACAGCTAAGCAATGGAGATTGTAAATGAACAGTTATCTGGTTTGAGAATTAAGCAGTGGATGGTCAGTATACAGCATATGGTATCCACAAAGCATATGCAAAATGTTGCTTGAATTTTCAATGCTGGATATTTTCAATGCATAGGATGCTCATTGCCATGCTTAAAATTGTATTGCTGTCATTTTTGACGGGTAAGTCGCTAGTTATATTAATAATAATTATTATGATTATTATTACTATTATTATAATTTTGCATTATTATTACCACATATGAGTCATTATAGTATTGTTATTATAATAACAGTTGTCAAACTGCAAGTTGTCGTCACGCTTGCAAGCCTCACGAAGCGAGGTGAGCCGTTGAGGCACGAGCTCGATAAAAATACGACTTTAACGGCCACCACCGAACTGGAACAGATGCCGAAAACACACCAATATGCCTCAAATTCACTTACACACTAACACACAGCACAAGGGGAGGGCCGGGTACACGGTGAGTGAGGTTGCAAGTTAATTTGAGGCATATTTTGTCTTTTTTAACGATCGAAAATCGTTGCAGCAGGAAAAAAAGAATGGTGGCCGAAAAAAACGTCAAAATTCTGAAACAAGATAAAAACGAGGCTCTGCCAGACCAGGCATGCAGAACTTTGAAAATACACCACGCAAAAGACAGTAACACTTACACCAACAACGCCAGGCACGCGGGACTTATGCAGGTACGCCGGACTTAGAAAATACACAACGGAAAAGACAGTAACACACAAACAACGCCAGGCAGGCGTGACACAGACGAACAACGCCAGGCACGCAGGACTAAGAAAATACACCACGGCAAAGACACATACTTATACCAACAAAGCCAGGCACGCGGGACTTAGAAAATACACAACGCCAAAGACAGTATCAGACCAACAACGCCAGGCACGCGGGACACAGACGAACAACGGCAGGCACACAGGACTTAGAAAATACACAACGACAAAAACACTAACACTTACACCAACGACGCCAGGCACGTGGGACTTTGAAAATAAAACCAGCGGCAGTCAGCGCAAGCCACGCAAACATTCAGCAGAGACACAGAGGGGAAAGACAGGTGGGAAATGGTGGAAAGAGACACATGGCAAGTTGCAGAGGCCTGTAATGAGTGGGGAAATAGATGGCAGGAGAGGCTCGCGATGAGTGCCGAAGGTGCGCAGAGGGGGCAGAACATTGCATTGGGTGACAAACAGCATTGCCATGCTTCAAATTTTATTGCTGTCATTTTTGACGGGCAATCCGCTTGTTATATTAATAATAATTATTATGATTATTATTATTTAGGGATTCGACTTACATACAAATCCGACTTAAGAACGTTCTCAAGAATGGATATCGTCCTTAACCAGGGGACCATCTGTAATTGAAATAATGTAGATTACAGTAATGTTCTGTTTTATAAAGGTTTTTTTTTGTAAGTATATAAGGTATATTTCTGGACAAAATGTAAACCAAGAGTTTTAGGTTTGTGTGAAATGTTCCAAATTGTCACAATAAAGTACATAATGGTGGGCGGCCTAGATCAGCAGTGTTTAGATATACTACTATGGTGGAGCATTCCAGGTTCCTCAAACCTGTGTCAAATTATTTGCTTTGTAGTGAGTTGAAAAAATCTATTGTCAGTGGATTAAAATACTGTGTTTTTTTATTTTTCCAAGCAGTGTTTCTTTGTTAGTGAACAAGGCAGGGGATTAGTGGAGCATCTGTCACTTTATGCATTTCATTACAGTCTGTTCCCTATTTCTTAAATCACGAGGGGTATTTGGTAAGTCTGTTAGATCTGAAAGTACAGAAAAATGTTTCAGACTTACAGAGGGGAGCTTTTGCTATGTAAACTACTAGTTTTCATAGGTGATAACTTTAGTACAAAGGAATTTGATGATGTCATCAGGTTTGTCCTTATTTTCATAAAAGCAGCAGCTATGTTTGTTACTGTTTTATTGCAGTTTGTCTCAGTGAGTTTGTCACAACTCTGAGATGAGGGGCCTTGTGCACCCCAAGACTCTCCTACCTTACAGGAGCTATCTCCAGTTTGTGAATTTATATTCCTCTCAGCACCCAGCATACCAATTCAGATCAGAACATCATTCATGGAGAAGCAGGAAAATCAGATCCCTATGGTGTGATATTAATACTAAGACCTAACATCATTTTCCCTTTTAATAAAAGTACAGTAGAGTGTTATATATGTGTTTACAGTGCTCCATACATGTCATTAAGCTGTTTGCGAGACCTCCTTCATATCACTGACTTGTGGTTGGACTTTTGCCTTTTGCGGGAGTGACGGAGTGGTTTGCAAGAGTGAATCGGAGCAATTGAATAGCGATTTGCAATTTGTTTCCTGAGCTAATTTTACATTATACAGGTGGTCCCCCTGTTAAGGACGTGATATGTGCCTGAGAACGTCTTTAAACTGGATTTGAATGTAACTTGGATCCCTGAGGAATAATAATAATAATAATAACAATACTATAATGGCTCACATGTGATAATAATAATAATAATACATTGTAATACTATAATAATAATAATATCTCCGGAACTGTATAACAGTGAAACAAACAGTTTCATTTAAACTAAATTTTCTTTTATATTAATGAACATTCTTATGCTATGGAACTGACCTAATTTGCCACTTATGCCTGCATTTTTGTGTAGAGTGGAAACAGCTTTTTTATATAAGAGAAATTTATGTTAGGTGAAAATTTCCCTTTAAAGGGACATTAAAAGCATTTTTGTCATTGTTACATCTGAAAGCAGTTTTTTAATAACTGATAAATTGTCTATTTTTATTATTCAAATGATTCTTTCAAAGCAGAACAAAAATTATTCAAATATTTAACTGCTCTGGGTGCTTGCCAGAGAGCATGAATATAGCTGTATAGCTCAGAGGTCTTTGCATTTCCTGTAAGTTTCAATAAAGTTTAAACATGTTTTACTCAACGTTTCCCTGTAAAACACAACTTTTGTAATACATAAAGCATGATTGTTTAAATGTATGAAAAAATGAACTGTGTTCCATGTCCCTTTAAGCAGAGCTAATACTGAAAGTTGACAAGAGCATCAATTGTAATGCTAACATCAAACTATCTCAAGTTTCCTCATCCACAGAAGAAATGCTGAGTCAGCGTAACATTTAGTCTAAGAAAATATAGATTACCAGCCAGAAACAATTAAATTATTGAGGTTATAGGGAGGATCCTGAACTTAAAGTGCTAAGGGTTTTCATGTCACAATAACATGAGCTTACATCAGCAGAAAACATACCAGTCACATGCACATTATAACACGTGGGAGTGGTCTACATAACATTTGATCTTGCGCAAATAAATATTGTTGTTGTAATTAGGTTTAGGAAAGTGCTAACTAAGGAGGTAAGCAATTAAAGATAACTTTGCATATGATGCAACCTAAAAATGCAATTGATATGAGTTTTTTCCAGGACACCTTACCATATTGAATTGAATTAGGGAAAACTGTGGTACCCAAAGACTCTGCTTATTGTAATTTGATGGATCAAATTAGAAAGCTAAAGTAAATATTAAGAGAATTTATTCTCAAAGACTTCAAGGATATGGTATGCTCAGTGTAATTAAACAGCTATAATTAATAACTACATGTTAAAGTTTAATATATTGTCTCCACAAATTGTCTCCAAAAATATTCTGTCACTTACCACTCCAAAACCTATTTGCCTGTCAGACAACTATGTGTGTCCTGACGACCCTGTTTGAGAATCTGTCTAATGCAGTGATGTAAAAAGAAGTTTATTTAAGTGTGTGGAGAAGCAGTGACTGTCGACAAACAGCAATGGGCAAAGAAAGAGTTGTAGTAAGAAAAATAATTGTAACTGAACCGGTAACATAATGGGCTACTTGTACTAAAGAGTGGTATGTTGGAGGTCAACATTAATATATACTTTTCACAGGATGACATAGCAATGGAGAGGTTTTCCAATTCTGCACTCTTTAGAACAAATAGACCAGGGGTGCACAAGTTCAATCCTGGAGGGCCATACACACACAAGCCTGGATTTGAAGATATCCTTTCTGAGCACAGGTGAGCAATGACTGAAGAAGTGATTGACTTACCTGTGCGCAGCAGGGATATCTTCAAACCAAGGCTTGTGTGTGGTCCTCCAGGACCCAACTTGTGCACCCCGGATATAGACCATTTAGTATGAACCAGGAAAACATGAATAGGTTCTTTATCTTTCAGGAGCTGACAATAAAAGTAGCCATTGTGTGGTTAATTTCCATGGACTTCAATCTATGAGTCACTGTGATAAAGATGATCTGTTTAAGCTGATTTAATTCTTCACATTGTATAATATAATTCTTGACATTGTATTAGCTTGCATGACAAAAGGCTTAGTAAAGTGTGGACTGTTACTGCTCTGATTCAAAGAGAAACAAAGAAAAGCACAAAGCAAAAGAGAGTCAATTCAAAACACAAAGCACTTTTCTTGCAGCAGCTGAATTAATAAATTGTCACTTGAAGCTGGATTGCTTGTTATAACTTATGTGCTGGCGGTTATAAATAGATAATGAATGGTATTGCATCCAAATGTATTATCAACTGTCGTTCAATTGTAGAACTATTTTTACCATACTAGTAAAGTAAAGTTTTATATTTGTGGCCCCTAGAAGGATTGTCTAATTATTTCCTAATTGTCTTAGCCTTAATACAGAAAAATGCATTAAATAGTATATGTACGTTCAGATCTGCTCGTTCTACATGATTTTTGATCTTCATCTATTTCTTTTTCATAATATTCGTTAACGTCTTTGTGGGTTCTTTCATGGTTTGCTTTGGGATCAAAATCAATGATTCTCCAGTGCTTGACAGGATTTCAGGAATTCCTGGTAATGTGTAGGTGAGTCAATCACTGCCTCAGTTACACTGAATTCCTCACCTGTTCACAGATTGGAAATACTGAAGTCTTGGCCTTTGGAACTGGAGGATGGAAGAAGCCTAAAAGGTTTCACACCCTATTTGAATCAAAATCCCCCATGAGTCATCCTTAGCTTTCTAATATTTAACTCTCATATAACCATTGTCTAATTAGTATTACTGGCTTTACCATAACCACCACCAATTTATACAATCAGTCTTTTAGCTAAGCCAAACTTGTGCCTTCAAGACTTTCTTGTAAGTTGGGAAATTGCCAGATTTTATATTAATTGAACACAAAACTAAAATTGATGATGGCTACCTCTCATCCTCCCATACCTCTTCTGTATTAATTATTTCCTGCCCACTAGCATTTACCCACACTAATTCAAGTCAGCAGTCATTATTACTCTGCTTAAGAAACCTTAACTCAATCTGTTCTATCTAATCAACTACCAGCCCATCTCCCTCCATCCACACTTTCCAAATTCTTCAAACAACCAGTCCAATCTCATCTAATTGGCTTTTTAAACTCTAATTCACTATATGCCCCATTTCAATCTGACTACCGTTCCTTACATTCCACTGAGACTGTACTTCTCTCTCTGCAGAACCACTTGGCCAATTCATTTCGTCCGGTTCTCTCCTCAATCCTCATCCTCCTTAATATATAAGCTATCTTAGCCAGCATTGATCACCTATTTTTAATTTATTTTGCTCTATATTTATTTTATTTATCTCTTGTCTGGCATCAGTCTTACCTGCTCAGATGCACAGCAACCATGGCATTTAAAGACTATAAGCCTCATTAAATTCGGAGGCGCAAGTTATGGAGGTATAGGTCGTGTTTCTGCGGGCCCACAGCGTTCTCAAGTTATGATAGCGAAATTCGGAAACCATGCCATTGTATGTAGCATTTGCGAGCTTGAACAGATCAATTAACCAAAGCCGTAACTCCCGAGATAGAAACAGCCAATGGAAACAGAGATCGTCGTCATTATGGCTTTTAAAAATGGAGGTTGGATTTCAAAGTCCTACGGGCTTGAATTACGAGTTACGATCCGACCCACATTCCACTTACAATGCAATATTGATAAAACCGTAAATATGATATTATTCATTATATGTATTAACAAATTGATTGCAGAGATAATATATAACCCGGATATTAAACATGAAATAAAGTATTTTTCTATGCCTATTTGAAAGCTTAAGAATGTTGTGCTACTAATTTTAAGACCCAACACCACTTTTATAGTGGTGCCTTGCAAAAGTATTCCCCCCCCCCCTTGACTTTTTATCTATTTTGTTACATTACAGCCTTATATTCAATGTTTTGTTAATCTGAATTTTATGTTGTGAATTAGATCACTATAGTCTAAGTTGGTGAAGTTAAATGAGAAAAATATATACATAAAACTATTTTTTAGAAAAAGAAAACAGAAAATTGGCATGTGCGTATGTTTTCACCCCTTTTGTTATGAAGCCCATAAAAAGCTCTGGTGCACCAATTACCTTCAGAAGTCACATAATTCGTGAAATGATGTCCACCTGTGTGCAATCTAAGTGTCACATGATCTGCGATTACATATACACACCTTTTTTGAAAGGCCCCAGAGGCTGCAACACCTAAGCAAGAGGCACCACTAACCAAACACTGCCATAAAGACCAAGGAACTCTCCATACAAGTAAGGGACAATGTTGTTGAGTACAAGTCAGGGTTAGATTATAAAAAAATATCCAAATCTTTGATGATCCCCAGGAGCACCATCAAATCTATCATAACCAAATGGAAAGAACATGGCACAACAGCAAACCTGACAAGAGACAGCCACCCACCAAAACTCACGGACCGGGCAAGGAGGGCATTAATCAGAGAGGCAGCACAGAGACCTAAGGTAACCCTGGAAGAGCTGCAGAGTTCCACAGCAGAGACTGGAGTATCTGTACATATGACGACAATAAGCCGTATGCTCCATAGAGTTGGGCTTTATGGCAGAGTGGCCAGAAAAAAGCCATTACTTTCAGCAAAAAACTAAATGGCATGTTTTGAGTTTGTGAAAAGGCATGTGGGAGACTCCCAAAATGTATGGAGGAAGGTGCTCTGGTCCGATGAGACTAAAATTGAACTTTTCGGCCATCAAAGAAAACGCTATGTCTGGCGCAAAGCCAACACATCACATCACCCAAAGAACACCATCCCCACAGTGAAACATGGTGGTGGCAGCATCATGCTGTGGGGATGTTTTTCAGCAGCCAAGTCTGGGAAACTGGTCAGAGTTGAGGGAAAGATGGATGTTGCTAAATACAGGGATATTCTTGAGCAAAACCTGTACCCCTCTGTGCGTGATTTGAGGCTAGGACAGAGGTTCACCTTCCTGTAGGACAATGACCCTAAACACACTGCTAAAGCAACACTTGAGTGGTTTAAGGGGAAACATGTAAATGTGTTGGAATGGCCTTGTCAAAGCCCAGACCTCAATCCAATAGAAAATCTGTGGTCAGACTTAAAGATTGCTGTTCGAAAGCGCAAACCATCCAACTTGAAGGAGCTGGAGCAGTTTTGCAAGGAGGAATGGGCAAAAATCCTAGTGGTAAGATGTGGCAAGCTCATAGAGACTTATCCAAAGTGACTTGGAGCTGTGATTGCCACAAAAGGTGGCTCTACAAAGTATTGACTTTAGGTAGGTGAATAGTTATGCACATTGACTTTTTCTGTTATTTTGTCCAATTTGTTGTTTGCTTCACAATAAAAAATAAAAAAAACATCTTCAAAGTTGTGGGCATGTTCTGTAAATTAAATGATGCAAATCCTCAAACAATTCATGTTAATTCCAGGTTGTGAGGCAACAAAACACGAAAAATGACAAGGGGGGTGAATACTTTTGCATGGCACTGTGTA
This sequence comes from Discoglossus pictus, assembly GCA_027410445.1. Lineage (NCBI taxonomy): Eukaryota > Metazoa > Chordata > Amphibia > Anura > Alytidae > Discoglossus > Discoglossus pictus. The sequence continues at coordinate 95,794,430 of CM050166.1, read as the reverse complement.
TGCATTTAAAGTGCTCTGGACATGTCATTAAGCAATTTGCGAGTCCTTTTTGGTACCCGTGACTTGTGGTTCGACTTTTGCCATTTGCGGGCTTGAAGGAGTAGTTAGAGAGGGGGAATCGGAGCAATTAAATAGCAATTTGCGATTTTAGCATCCGCAATTCTTGCGGCCGTGAAAGATCAAAGGCTTAAGGGGGGGGCATTTACTTCCGATGTGAACCATCGCAGTAAATCGGAGGCCAGAGCATGTAACCCAATCGGAGCCCGCAGAAAGATTCCAATTGAATAGCAAAATAACTTGCGGGCTACATTACTAAAGCCTGGATCTCCCGAAAGCTCAATTGAATGAGGTTCCTTGTGCCCAATGCCCCTTCCATTCGTTCCCTTCTTGCATCCCTTCCCTGGAATAAAATCACACTTCTTTAAAGACACAGTTGGTCTCTCTTTCCAACCGTGACACAACCTAGATTCTCTCACCTCACTTCTCCTGATCGCTTGGCTTGACCTACTGAGTTAATTACTTTAATCTTAGCACTATTTTGGCATCCTTATTATTTATAGCTTATATTCATCCTATTATGTTGCATGTTTCCAAATTTTATTTTCTTTATCTAAAAAATAATGATGTATCTATGTAAAAACTTTGGATAACGGTGCTGTATTTGAAAATAAAATAGAAATATTTTAAACTATTTTAATTTGAATGGTGCTTCTTGGACAGACAGGTTTTAACTTTCTAAATATATTTTACTAGTAATCACATTGTAATCTACAAGACCTGCAGAAATGTTAACTACTCTTTTATATATTAAGCCTTTACTAAGGTATCAAGGATTCCTCCATGGATTAGCAGAGGCGCAAACATTATCAGCCTTATTAAATTGAGATACTGTAATTTAAAAGGGCTCTATTTAAGCACATAGCATATTTTTTTTACAGAAGTTTTTAGTTAGTGAAGACCTTGGTTTTGGATAGAAGTTCACTAACTAAAAACTTCTGTACAAAAATATGCTGTGTGCTTAAATAGAGCCCTTTTAAATTTACCGAATTTTAAATTTAATAAGGCTGTATATTTTTAACTATAAAACTAGCTTTATGACATTTCCCTGTCCAATAATGGCCTCAATTACATTAAATAGCTTGACCTTGCAAACTTTTTAAAAAATATGTTTTTGCCACTCTAAAGTTTCTGAAGAGCACGTTATTATTACATTACTAGCTACTTGCCCGTCAACAATAATGGGAATAACATTTTAAGCCTGGCAATGCTGTTTGTCACCCAATGTGAGCACCTTCAGCGCTCATCGCGAGCCCCGTGCTGAGCGCCTTTGGCGCCCATCGCGTGTCTCGCAATGAGCGCCTTTGGCGTTCATTGCGAGTCTCTCCCCCTGTCTACTTCCTCCCTTGTGTCTCATTTTCCCTCTTTTCTCTTTCCCTTGTGACTCCTTTTCCCCCTCCTCTCCCTCCCTTGTGTCTCCTTTTCCCCCTCCTCTCCCTCCCTTGTGTCTCCTTTCCTCCCTCCCCTGTGTCTCTTCCCTCCTCTCCCTCCCCTGTGTCTCTTTCCACCCTCCCTCCCCTGTGTCTCTTCCCCCTCTCCCTCCATTGTGTCTCTTCCTCCACCCTCTCCCTCCCCTATGTCTCTTTGCCCCCCTCTCCCTCCCCTGTGTTTCTTCCCCCCTCTCCCTCCCCTGTGTCTCTTTCCACCCCACCCTACAGTGTGTCTCTCCCCCCCTTTCCTCCCTTTCCCCCCTCTTTCCCCCTTCCCCCTAATCCTCCTCATCCTCCCCCCTTATCCTCATCTCCAATTACCCCCCCCCTCACCCTCCCTTTTAATTACTGTGTTCAGATTAGCTCCTGCTTATCTTTCCCCTGATGCGCATCTTCAAGGGAGGGAGCAGCAGGAGCTCATCTGATCACAGTATTTGGAGTGAGAGGTGGGCTAATTGGAGAGGAGGAGAAGGGGGGAGGAGGATAAGGGGGAAGGAGGGAGGAGACATAGTGGGCCTGCAGCTGGGGGTGATGCGAGCCCTGGGGGCCTTGCGATGAATGCCTTTGGCGGTCTTTGGTGGTCTTTGCAGCCCCCATCGGTGTGTGATGAGCCGTGGGGAGGCTTTGCCACTCATTGCGCATGCGCAACAGCCTGACCAACATCTAAGCGTTCCCCCACACTGACAACTATATATGTGATTACTATTTTTTATTAATAAAGTGTCAGCATTTACAAAGGTAAAAAGTACAGTGGGTACAACTGGCACATTAAGATAAATATATGTTATTGTATAAAAATGAAAATATGACACTAGACATGTTGGTGCAATAGATTTGTGTGTATAAATATGGATATAGGTGTCACAGCTCACAACTCAGCAGCAGCTTTGTTGGCTCTTGAGCTGACATTTTAACTTTTGACCAAATAAGGTAGAATTTTAAATGTCAGTGACAAAAATGAAACTTAAAATGGCAATAGTAGTAGCTGGGCAAACTAGGCATACTCCTTTCTGAAATATGGTACAGCAGTTGTGTAAGCCACGGGCAAAAAAATATTTGGGGGGAATCTGAATGTTTAAGATTCTTCTTATGAGTTAATGAATCCATTCTGTTTTTTACATCACTTCCTATGAGCTGGGTTTTTGTATCTATCAGCGGAGGGAAAGGTTGGGGAACAAGGGGCTTTGTTAGATAAACTGACACAACACCCCTTTCCCTTAACAGTCCCAGAAGCTGACAGTTTGCATACATCAATGCAAGCATGGCTCTTCAGGAATGTTTTATATATATATATATATATATATATATATATATATATATATATATATATATCACATATATAGTTGTGAGCGTACGAGTTGTTGCTAACGCTGCGGGCTCGCGCAGCGAGTCGCGGGCCTCGCAAAGCGAGGGCCGCGACTCGCGCAGCGAGTCGCGGGCCTCGCGTAGCGAGGGCCGCGGCTCGCGCAGCGAGTCGCGGGCCGCGCGTAGCGAGGGCACTGTGCCAGGTTCTCAGTTGCTGGCAGGGAGCGCCGAAGGCGCTCCTTGCCAGCAACTGAGGACCCTCGCGAAGCGAGGGCCTCAGTTGCTGGCATGGAGCGCCGCAGGCGCTCCTTGCCAGCAACTGAGGACCCTCGCGAAGCGAGGGCCTCAGTTGCTGGCATGGAGTGCCGCAGGCGCTCCTTGCCAGCAACTGAGGACCCTCGCGAAGCGAGGGCCTCAGTTGCTGGCTTGGAGCGCCGCAGGCGCTCCATGCCAGCACCTGAGGACCTCGCAAAGGGAGGTCTTCAGTTGCAGCAACTGCGACCCTTGCAAAAAACAAATTTACGTCGCAACACATTACGACACTCGCAAACAACATACGACACACGTTCACACACATTACGACACTCGCAAACAACATACGACACACGTTCACACACATTACGGCCTCGCAACACTCGGACGCAACTCGCGAACATTACAAAATTACAAACACAATACATACACACAGCACATACATAAAAAACTTACCTACACAAACAGGAAGCACCCAGGACCTCAAAAATGCAACTTACAACTTAATTGCACTCAAAATAAAAGAGTTTAGACACTAAATACTTTGTTAAGCGACACAAAAAATGGCCGACGAATAAAACGAAAACGAGGCTACACACGCAAACACCATACGAGACACGTTACTACACATTACGACTTCGCAAACATCGGACGCAACACGCCGACATACAAACATTTAAAACTTAACAAAGACACACAACAAACACATAAAAAGCTTACCTACAGCAAGAGGAACCAGCCAGCACCTCAAAAAAACAAGTTACACCTACATTTAAATCAAAATAAACACTTTAGACACTAATACCATCGCTAAGCGAGAGAAAAAATGGCCGACGAACAAAACGAAAACGAGGCTTCAGACGTAACTACACTACACTTACTCGCAATAATGAAACACATACTATGCGGAACGTATCACAATCATATTAAACACCATTTTGAACAGTAATACGCCTAAAATGGCGGATGGAACGCAAATTGTAAGCTGGAACGCAAATAGCGCATGCGTATTGCGTTCTAACGGTCTCACTTTCCAGAACTTTCTACAAGTTTATAAATACTGCCTATTTCCAACTAAAAAATACATTTCTCCTCAGGTGATCAACGGAGTGACTTCTGCTTTTACTTGAGAAGACAATTCTTTACTAATTTACTACTTTACATTGTGCAAATTACAACTGACAGGTAAGCTATAATATATTACATTTTATTATCAGGTCAGGTCAAACAAATAAAAAAATAAACTAGGATTTATGTAGTCATCATGTATTGCACATTTATGTGTATAGGCTCACAAAAAAAAATAAACTGAGCTTTATGTATAGTGACCTCTGACACGCACATATATGTCTATAATGTATAGTCACATGTGACACGCACATATATGTCTATAATGTATAGTCACATGTGACACGCATATATATGTCTATCATGTATACTGACATCTGACACGCACATTTCTGTGTATTGCCCCTTCATAGTGACATGTGACACGCACGTATATGTGTATAATGTATAGTGACATGTGAGACGCACATATATGTCTATAATGTATAGTGACATCTGACACGCACATTTCTGTGTATTGCCCCTTCATAGTGACATCTGACACCGACATATATGTCTATAATGTATAGTGACATGTGACACGCACATTTATGTGTATTGCCAATGCAACAAAATTAGCTTACAACAAAATCAGTAAACAACTACATTTAAATGACATTATATCTCATGTATACTAATATGTCACACGCACATATATGTGTATCATCTATAGTTACATCTCACACACACACATTTATGTGTGTTAGAAATAAATAAAAAATAAGGTTACTTATTTGAGAAGACAATTCTTTACTAATTTACTACTTTACATTGTGCAAATTACAACTGACAGGTAAGCTATAATATATTACATTTTATTATCAGGTCAGGTCAAACAAATAAAAAAATAAACTAGGATTTATGTAGTCATCATGTATTGCACATTTATGTGTATAGGCTCACAAAAAAAATTAAACTGAGCTTTATGTATAGTGACCTCTGACACGCACATATATGTCTATAATGTATAGTCACATGTGACACGCACATATATGTCTATAATGTATAGTGACATCTGACACGCACATTTCTGTGTATTGCCCGTTCATAGTGACATGTGACACGCACGTATATGTCTATAATGTATAGTGACATCTGACACGCACATTTCTGTGTATTGCCCCTTCATAGTGACATGTGACACGCACGTATATGTGTATAATGTATAGTGACATCTGACACGCACATTTCTGTGTATTGCCCCTTCATAGTGACATGTGACACGCACGTATATGTGTATAATGTATAGTGACATGTGACACGCACATATATGTCTATAATGTATAGTGACATCTGACACGCACATTTCTGTGTATTGCCCCTTCATAGTGACATCTGACACCGACATATATGTCTATAATGTATAGTGACATGTCACACGCACATTTATGTGTATTGCCAATGCAACAAAATTAGCTTACAACAAAATCAGTAAACAACTACATTTAAATGACATTATATCTCATGTATACTGATATGTCACACGCACATATATGTGTATCATCTATAGTTACATCTCACACACACACATTTATGTGTGTTAGAAAAAAATAAAAAATAAGGTTAATTTAACCATTTAAATTTGACTCATGTATACTGATATGTCACACGTACACTTCATGTATGTGACATATGTGTGTAGACACCAACAAAAAATAAGGTTAATTGAATTCATTTACTGCAATTCAATAGATCATATAAAGCTGAATCTTTCTATTTCTTTTAATATTCAAACAGACTCTGCATCAACAGCGTCTCTCAACAATTTGCACCGTGCACTGTGAAGCACAATCCCTTTTAAAGAACACCAACAAATTTGAAGAGGTAAGATACAACAAGACATTACATGCTCAAAAGGCCATGCTTTGCTAGATGAAAAATTATAAATATACAAATAACTATTTCACTTTCTTTTTCAAACAGACACTACAAGAACACCGGCGGATTAAGATTGCCAGGAAGGCACCGTCTGTCATTCAAAACTTCTATCAAGGTAAAGTATTAAGTATAAACAAGAAAGAACCATGAGCCTTATTCAATTGCAACTTTCTCAATTGAATAGAGCTCTATATAAGCACATAATATTTTTTTATACAGAACTTTTTAGTTACTGAACTTCTAACCACAATCAAGGTTTTCAATAACTAAAAAGTTTGCTCAAGAAATATGTTATGTGATTATATAGAGCCCTCTTCAATTGGCAAAATTGCAATTCAATGAGGACCTATATATCTTTAATGGCCAAGGGCCTCACTCAAATGTGATTTGCCCATTTCAATAGGGCTCTATATAAGCACAGAGCATATTTTTTAAAGGAAATTTTTCTTTTGTGAACACGTTCCTTTTGGATACAAGTTCACTAAATACAAAATTCTGTAAAAAATTATGCTCTGTGCTGATATTGAGCTCTATTCCATTGGTCAAAACACAATTGAATGAGGAGCTCACAATATAACAAATGCAGTAACCAAAGGCCCTCATTCAATTGCTATTTTGGACAATTAAATATGCCTATAAATAAGAACTTTTAGGCCCTTACTCTATTTTAACAAATATATGTCATGTGCTTATTTACAACCCTATTCAAATTTATACATTGCAATTCAATTACGGCCTTAGAGTACTATTACATTGTAAAATATGCAATTGAATGAGGGCCAAACTATGCAACATATGGTACACACAAAGGCCCTCATTCAATTGCAATTTGCCCAATTGAATAGGGCTCTAAATAACAACATAACAATTGCTTAAAACTAAGGTTTTACTTAATAAAAAAATATCAAAAATACAGTTTTTCAATGACTACAAAATTATTTTAAATAATATGCTATGTGCTTATTTAGGGCACAATTCAATTAGCCAAATCGCAATTCAATAACACACAAACTGCTACACACAAAACAGATTTTCTTATTAAATGTTTAACAACCTATAAGCCTTACAAAGAAGCCAAAATAAGAATAACAAAAGTGTTGCGCACCTAATAGCATTGTACAAAAAATCCCACAAACACATAGGAAACTACATTAACATTCTTCTTTAATGTTTAACAACCTATAACCTGTACAATCAAGAAGAAATAAGTTTTGCACAAGTGATGCCCACCAAACAGGATTGTCAAAAACTAACACAAACACATAGCAAACTACATTAATTATATTATTTCATGTTTCACTAACTATAACCATCCCAATAAAGGTTAAATAAGTATACCACAAGTGGTGCGCACAAAACAGGATTGTACAAAAACTAACATAAACACATAGCAAAATAAATTCATATTCTTATTTAATATATCACAACCCACAAGCCTTACTAAGAACCTTAAATAAGAATAACAAAAGTCATGGGATTGTACAGAAAGTTACAAAAAAATTTTTTGAAAAAAATAACCATAAATGATACAATACAGCCTAATTCATACATTTTTAACTTATTTAAAAGACATTTCACTCAAACAACATTTTCTATTTTACATTACAACAGATACTGCGTGAAGACAATCGGACGAGGACTTTTGCCACAGGACCGGACCATCGGACGAGGACTCGGACCAGACCAGCAGACGAGGAATTTCAACACAGGACCAGACCAGCAGACGAGGAATTTCAACACAGGACCAGACCATCGGACGAGGACTTTCACCAACGGACCACAACATCGGACGAGGGATATCGCTACAGGACCACAATATCGGACGGGGGCTATCGCCACAGGACCACACCATCGGGCGAGGACTTCCAACAGAGGACCACACCATTGGACAACGATTTTGAAACGAGGACCAACAAACATTCGGATTTAAATCACACTTCAACCAAGGTAAACTATAATAAGTACTAAAGTATAAAACTAAAGAAACTGCTTTCAGTTGCATCCGTGTCAACAGAAAAATAAAATAATTAATTTACTATCTCCCTTATTTTATTTCAATTGCTACTATGCAATACATAGCTCAATAACCACATCACTTTTTTTTTAAGCAAAGAAGTTTTGCAGTCGTAAATATGTATCCACAAACAAAGTTTTTAATAAATAAAACCATTATTTTAAATAAATATGTTACATGCTTATTTACAGCAGTATTCCATTGCCCAAATTCTGAGCCACTGAAGACAGGAATTATAAATTTAACTAAATATCAATGATACATTCATGATTTGCCTTTTATTTCAACAATTGTGCACAATAATCTTTAACAGGAATTACAAATTTAAATATACACAATTACATTTATTTGTTTCCGTTTACAGATTAATATGGCTGATAACGAGACCAAAGAAGACAAGAAAAGACGTCAAACTAGAGAAAGACAAGAGAGATGGGCCGCCCAGCAGACACCGGAGGAGAAAGAAATTCGAAGAGAAAAAGAACGCAAAAGACTTGCAAATAAAAGAATATCAGCTGCAAAAATGAAAGATAGAACCAAAAAAAATAAAAAAATAATAAAGCATTTACAAACTGTTCCTAAAACATCAGATGACATTTTACAACATACCAGTCAAGACAGACCAAAAAAAACAACTACAAAAAAAAAGCATTTACAAACTCTTACTAAAAACTTACAGGACATTTCAACCGAACAAGTCCAACATATACCAAGAAAAGCTACGAAAAAAACTAAACATTTAGAACCTGTTGTTGAAACATTTCAGGACTTTTCATCTGATGAATATCAAAGTCAACATCCAATATGCGTTGCAAATTGTCCTTTAATGAAGTCTTTAGCAGTAGAGGTTCATAGTTGTGGGGACATGACTACTCAATGTCAATTTTGTGAGGCTTATTATTTTAAACAGGAGAGACCTCGAGATGGACAATTTATTAGTTGTTGTCAAAAAGGAAAGTTCAAACTTCCACAAAGGAAACAATTTCCAACCTATTTACTAAATATTATGACTCAACCTACTTTTCCAAATTACAACAATTTTAAGACAAACATAAGATCCTACAATAGTGCCATATCATTTGCATCTATGGGGGCAACATTGGCTGCTAATGTACCAGGACATGGTCCTTACTGTTTTAAAGTCCAAGGACAAATTTATCATCGGACTTCACATTTACATCCAGAGGAAGGAGAGCAAAGAAAATTCGCTCAACTATATGTCCTAGATACAATGGAAGCTGTTGACCAACGTATGCAGATGGAAGAAAATAAAAAATGCTTACCCAGTGTTTTTATAGAGCTAAATAACATTATGGACAACAATCCCTACAGTAAAGCTTACAAAAAATTGGCAGAAGTAGAAAATGAACAACTACTTCATGCACAAAGACATCAATTACCCATGCCAAAGGTTAATATGGTGCTTAAAAGAGACAGACATACTGATAAACGTCGTTATAACTTGCCAACATCAAATGAGGTTGCAATGGTCTTTCACAATGATGAAGGAGAACCACCATTTCAAAGAGACATTAGAGTATATCCCAGAAATGAGGACCAACCATTTATTAATATTAATATCTTAAGTCCAAATTTAGATCCAATGACATATCCCATCTTTTTCCCACACGGAGAAGCAGGTTGGCAACCAAAATTAACCCTTCCCAGTTACCCAAATGCTAAAGCCAGAATCCGAAATAATGTTTCTATGCTTGAATTTAAAGTTGCTCAAATTGCCATTAGAGATGATTTTAATCCCATTTTATGTGGTGGAAAACTAACACAACAATGGATTATTGATTCATATTTGCAAGTTGAGGCAAATAATTTAAACTTTATAAAATATCAACAAGATAAACTACGTGTAGAACAATATTGTGGACTCATGGACTATGTTGCTGACGTGGCTACAAGCAGAGACATGACAGCTGGCAAAGCCATCATTTTACCATCTTCCTTTCAAGGATCTCCTCGAAATATGAGAGAAAGATACAATGATGCTATGGCTATTGTGACAAAATTTGGAAAACCCGATTTATTTGTGACATTTACATGTAATCCACAATGGCCAGAAATTCATCAAAATCTACTTCTTGGACAAAGTGCTTCAGATCGACCAGATTTAGTAGCCAGAGTTTTTAAGATAAAATTAAATGAATTAATACGTGACTTTACTATAAATCAGTTATTTGGCAAATGTCTTGCTTATGTATATACCATTGAATTTCAAAAAAGAGGCCTTCCACATGCACATCTTCTCATAATACTTCAAGAGAAAGATAAATTAGATACTTCGGCCAAAGTGGATGCAGTCATAGTTGCTGAACTACCGGATCCAGAACTATATGGTAGACTATATGAGATTGTTACTCATCGCATGATTCATGGACCCTGTGGAGACCTTAATCCACAATCACCATGTATGGAAAATAATCAATGTTCAAAAGATTTTCCCAAAGATTATAGAGACAAAACATATGCCAATTGTGATGGATATCCACTTTATAAAAGAAGAGAAGGAGATAGTGCCATTATTCGTGGAAAAAAAGTGGACAATAGATATGTAGTACCCTACAATCCACATTTACTCATGAAGTACAACGCCCACATCAACGTAGAAGCCTGCACTTCCATCAAATCAATTAAATATGTCTACAAATATATTTACAAAGGTTACGATGCAGCTACTGTAGTCGTCAAAAGTGCAGACAACCCTGAAAGTAGTGAGTTAGTACATGATGAACTTGCATCTCATGTAGATGCTCGCTATGTCAGTGCGCCAGAAGCTATGTGGCGGCTTTTAAAATTTGAAATGCATGATAGATCACATGCAGTATATAGGTTAGCAGTACATTTGCCACAACGACATTTAGTCTATTTCCATTCTGGAAATGAAATGAATGCATTGGCCCAAAGTGAAGATCGTCACACTACACTAACTGCATGGTTTGCATTAAATTCCACTGATGCTCAAGCAACACAATACTTATATATTGAAATTCCATATCACTATGTTTTTGTGAATGGATTATGGAGAGCAAGAAAAACCAGAGGCAATAAAATAATTCCACGAATTTACACAGTCAGTCCAAGAGATGTTGAACGATTTTGCTTACGGATATTACTTTTAAATGTTCCAGGAGCACAAAGTTTTGAACAATTAAGAACTGTTAATGACATTGTATATGAATCCTTCCATTTAGCTGCAAGAAATAGAAACTTACTCGCTGATGATACAGAGTGGGAAAGATGTTTAGAAGAAGCAGCACAATGTCAAATGCCACGACAGATGAGAGAACAATTTGCTTTTATTTGTATCTTCTCAAATGCTCCAAATGCATTAGCTTTGTGGGAGACTTTTAAAAGTAATATGGCTGAAGACTTTATGCGACGATACAATGAACCCATTGCACACTTAAAAGCCTTAATGGAAATTCAAGAAGTCTTTTTAACTCATGGATTAAGTTGTGCAAGTTTTAATTTGCCTGATCCAGGTCTAATAGATGACATTAACTTTGAAGACTATGACATTCAACTACAAGCAGAAAGAACACAAGAAAGACTTGCAACTTTAAATACACTACAATTGCAAGCATTTCATGCCATTAAAAATGCTATAGATGATGACATGGTGACAGAGCGTTATTTCTATCTTGATGGACCTGGCGGATCAGGGAAAACATATTTGTACAATTTATTAATGAGTTCAGTACGAGCACAAGGACAAATAGCAATGGCGTTTGCCACTACTGGAATTGCTGCACTTTTATTAGAAGGTGGAAGAACTGTTCATAGTGGATTCAAACTGCCAGTGCCTATTTTGGAAAATTCAGTGTCAGATATTCGCATGACATCCTTACAAGCAAAGAAATTGAAGAAATGTAAATTAATTATAATAGATGAGGCCACAATGATGTCATGCTATGCCCTCCAATGTATTGACCGTTTGCTTCGTGAAGTCATGGATAATATTTTTCCATTTGGTGGAAAGGTAATTTTGTTGGGTGGCGATTTTAGACAAACATTACCTGTCGTTGTACATGGAAATCGAACAGACATTATTGAAACATGTATAAAGTCAAGTACAGTATGGAAACATTTTACCCATCTTCAACTGCAACAAAATATGAGATCAGAAGGCCAAACTGATTTCAATGATTGGCTTATTAAAATTGGAGAAGGAAGAACAGAAAAAATACTACATTTACCTGACGACACTGTAGAGATCCCACCTCATATGATTTGTCAACAAGATATTATATCGGCTATATTTGAAGGGAGCATAAATAACGAAGAATATTCTGAGCTTGCCAACCAAGTCATACTGACGTGTAAAAATAAAGATGCATTAATACTCAATAATGAAATCTTAAAAAAAATTAATGCACCACAAAGAAATTATCACAGTGCTGATTCTGTACTTGCTGATGACAATGAAAGTCAGGCAAACTTTTCAACTGAATTCATTAACTCTTTAACTCCTTCTGGAATGCCACCACATATTTTGCAGCTAAAGAAAGGTGCAATTATCATGTTACTGCGAAATATGAACCCCAAAAAAGGCCTATGCAATGGCACAAGATTAATTGTTCAACAATTAAAGGACCATTTTATAGATGCTGAAATTTTAACTGGGACCCATAAAGGAGAGAGAGTTTTCATACCAAGAATAGATTTAGCACCAAGTGAAAGTAGTCTCCCTTTTATACTTCAAAGAAGACAATTTCCCATTATTATGGCATTTGCCATGACCATTAATAAATCACAAGGTCAGACTTTCAAATCTGTGGGTATTTACTTGGAAGAACCAGTTTTTGCACATGGTCAATTGTACGTTGCGTTGTCACGGTGCAAAAATCCACAGGCTATTAAAGTTTACATTGAAAACAATGAAAGTCAAGGTGATTTATTAGAAGATGGACGTATTTTTACTAAAAACATTGTCTACTATGAAGTACTATAACTTTGCAGGATACAAACTAAAGCCATGCAAACATTTTGGAAAAACATTCAAAAATACAAAACAATTGGTTGTTTAATTCAGTCATAATTAATGGAAGTCATGTTTATGGATAATTCGCCTCACAAAATACTTGCCTTGCATTTCTATGAAAAATTATGTTAAAATGTTAAGTCACTATGTTAATGTTTCATTCATGTTTATCGCCAGTTTATGTGCTCAGTAATGAATTACTTTAATTACGTACGGTTTAAGGAGAGTTTTTACTGTATGCCTTCCTCTACATTCAATGTATATTAAACTTAACAATTATTCTGATACAAATTGCATGTTAATACTGATTAATTTAAAGTTAAACTGTTTTTACATTCAAATGTTAATACTTTTAATTCAAAATTATGTTACAAAATGTATTTACTATGTTCCTGTTTATAATGTTCAAAATTACACAAATGTTTTGCAAAAATTCCAAAGTTACATAAAAAATAAAGTTCAATTTTAAAAATATATACTTTCAAGGTTATTCCTTACATATATTTTAAACTTCATGTTAAAATTCGGCACGTTGCAAAAAGTCTTTTTACTTTTTACTTTCCTCTGGATTCTATGTATATTAAAGTGAACAATTCTTCAGATACAAAATTCATTTTTAAAAACCATTACATCAACGTTTTACAAAAATACATCTTCATATCACAATACTTACAAGGGTCAAAAATATATTTAAATAACTAAACAACTTCACAAACATATACATCACATTGCCGTCATTTTTTGACGGGCAAGTCGCTAGTATATATATTAATATTGAGTATTGCAGTATACTGTGATATGATTTGTATTGTATCCAAGAGGTTCAACCTCTCTTTATCAAGTATGAAGCAATACTGACTGACATGAGCTGGAACTTTCAGTTTGAAAGTAAACAGTGATGCAGTGCCATAGAAGACAGCTTTTGACATCTTGAGGTAAGCATACATAGGGTATACATACACAACATAGTGTAGGAAACATATACACTAAAACTATTTACACATATACATCAATATATACACGGAAAAAAACTGTAATTATAGTTCACTAAGAGTAACAAGCCTGTTATAAACATGAGATAAATTGAGGCAGAAGCACAGGAAATTGTGATTATGTGTTAGAAAACCCAAGTCTATGTTCAGTCCTGTATCTTTAGTGTTGATGAATGTTATCATCTTTATTTCAAATGCTTTTTTTTGTTCTGGATAACATTGACATTTCCTCTAGTATTTTGATTTGTAGGTTTTGGGTGGAGTGATTATTTTGATAAAATGGTGTCCAACTGGAGAACAGTAACTGTCTTCATTGTGTTTTTTTTAAAGAATGTCTGGATAGGTTCATCCTTAGGAGCAGTTTTTGACTGGTTTCTCCAATGTAACAACCAAATTCATAAATATTTCATTGTATTATGTAAATCACTTTGGAGGATGCACATCAATATGACCCTCTGATGTAATAGGTCTTGTGGTTATGTGTGGCTGTGTCATCATTACAAATGTGTTGACATCATTTACAGAGACTTTTGTTACAAGGTTTAATTCAATTTTCTCTCTTCAGTTGTTCGCTGGCTAATCTTCTGCTGACAAGCTTCTGTTTTATGTTTGGTTGTTTTTTAAATGCAAGGATTAGAGGCTTGGGAATATATTTTTATAGAATATGGGACAAAAAGCTCCAGATTCAACACTCATGTGACTCAAACCACCTACTAAGATCTACCATCAAGAATATTTTGGCTTAACCATGATTTTTAATATTTGTATTTATTCAAAAAAATAAGCTCCTCCCAAATGTTCAGATAATATATCTAATCGATTTGTAAAAAAATCTCAATAAGCTCTCAAAACACGCACCTTTAGGCCTCAGGGCCATCTTTCTATGAGGTTTCTTACACTACACCCCCCCTGTACTGATATTTGCTGACTATTTTCTATTTTAATAGTATTAATATTATTTTTGACTTTTAGCTTCAAATAATACAGAACTCAGCCACCAATGGCAAATATAATGATGTAGAATAAAATTTCAAAACAGTTTTATTACAACTTGTGTGTAATATAATATTATACTATAGCAGTGAACTTTATTATGGATGTATTATAAATGACTCCTGATCATGTTACAGTGGCATATTAAAAAAGGTGGTTGAGTTAGTATCACAGACCTCAATAAAATTAAATAATCTAAATGAATACCGAAAAGTTGAAGACCCAAGATAAGCAACAAACTATTGTAGCCCTCACATTGAATCTTTGTAATTGCATTATTCATTAATTCAACTAAAGCTTAATATTTTATGAATCTAGATGAAACGAACAAATAAGTATACAATTCTAGACACTTCATGATAACAATGAGCACATAAAACATAACTCACTGCACAGTATTTGTTACCCAAACTAAGGACATATTGACAAATAAATTGTTGCTTTTTTTAGGCCAAAAATGATGGCACTGTGCCTTACAATTTGTGTTTATTCCACATGATCTGAACTGGAGCTTGTGTTTTCCTGCCATATCGTTCAGAGTGTCAAGTTGCATTTTGAATTATATGATTGATGAAGATGACGTTTTCTTTAGCTGTGTCAAGATTATTTATTTAGACATTCCACAAAAATATCTGTAGTGATCTCTGTAAGGTTAAATCACAATCATATATAATTAAATTCCTAATAATGCCAAAGCTTATAAAAAGGTTGGTAATAAAGATGCAATTTAGTTTATCAGGGTTAAGCTGTCAGCTTGGATTAAACACAGTAATATTTTTTTCAAGCGGTCTGTCTTTTATTGCCCTAAATTTGGCATTCCATTGAACAGCATGCTAACACATGATCCCATAAATAATACAATAAGATATTCATAGGAAGTTTCTGTGTCTTGGAATGTGGGCCTATGTCTCAGTCACTCCTCAGCTGCTGTTGCTGTCTCAGCTATGTGCATCCTTCACCAGCAACTTTTAAATGATAAACAACAGTTGTGAGCTGACCTGATGTCAAGACCAGAAATGTATTTATTGTATTCTCACTTTCAAGCTAATAAATCACATCATATTCCCTAAAAAAATATTGTAATATTTGTATTATTAGGAACCGTACTTGTGTATGAGTACAAATGATTTGTATTGTATTAAAGAACATGTGTATACATACAAATGCCAAAGTGCTTAGTTTTCTTCCACTAATGCATCATTGTTTGCTTCATGAGTTATTGTCTTACTCCATAAATTCCAGCATATAAATGGCCAAAGTGAGATACTTACATTCTTAAAACATTAGCACTATTAGGTAACAGCATTGCATAGCTAGAACTTTCATAGAACTGACACTCTAGGCTTCCTTTTAGTGTTAGGCTTTAAAAATAAAAATAAGAAAGTGGTAAAAGTTAAGTTTTATTACAACTGACTAACACAGCACTACACTCCACTGCTCTTAAATTTTGAGAGAAAACCATAGGAGTAAATGGGGAACATTGGACATGATCTGAGCTGGGAAACAATGTTTTGCTCTTAAATGTGGACTTTCAATCAAAAACATGTATATTTGGGAAGTAAAACGTGGCAGGGGGTGTCCCTGAGAAAAGATGATATATCCTTTCAAAATAGCAACTTTTAGGGGCACCTTATGTTTCATATGGGCATACCTCCCAACATTTCAAGTGGCTAGCAATCCTGAATACTGAAGCTCTATATGCCAGCATTAACACAGTAACAGTGCTAGCAGATTGGGAAACATGTTTGAAGTTTAAAAATGTATATGTGCACAAAGTTCAATATTCTTACATATAATGCAGAGCACACATTCTTTGTTTAGAGGCTGTTTTTCTCTTAGTGAAAACAACCATAGAGGATTTAGAGAAATAGGGACATATAATAAAAATAAAGGGATATCTCCTTAAATGTGCGACTGCCCCTTTAAAATAAAGATATTTGAAGGTATGAGAGGAACTGTCAGTCCAAATAGAGAACAGTTGGGATGAAAATGACATTAAAAAAAAAAAGTGCCAGTTGTAGGAGCCACCATACTTCTGCTCTACGTATCTATCAGTATGTATCAATTACTCTTCAACCTCCCCTTTTGTCCAAGGTTTAAAATATAAGAGATGTTGCAATTTAAGATCCAGAGTTGCATAATATATTTGTAATTGTTTAATAAAGTATATAGGGCCCTATTAAATTCCAGCCTCGTAAATAAGAGGCTTCTACTTAAGCCCTACGTACTGCAAAGTTTCTCTAACTTACAATGCTATTAAATAAGCCCTGCTGCGAGCAACGTATGAGCTACGCAGCAGGGCTGTACGTATCTACACTGCGTAAATGTACATGAGGAGTGACAGCCTGCGAGATGATATCGCAGGCTCCCACTCCTCATCAATTGCTGCGGGGGTCCTAAAAGGGACCTCCGCGGCAGTCCCCCACATAAGCCCTGCTGTGGGGGTACTCCGAATACCCCCCCCGGCACCTAAAATTAACCCCCCCTCAATGCGGGGGTCCCCGTCGGGACCCCCGAAGTGTCCTCACATGAACACCTTGCTGCAGGGGTCCATAGGAACCCCCGCAGCCCCCACACATTAACCCCTTGCAGCGGGGGTCCTCGATTGGCACCGATCAGGCCCTCCGCTGCATTTAAAACTTTTAAATTCCCCGCCGCGGCTCCTTAAAGGGGCCGCGGCACACTATTACCCAATCCCGGCCGCGGCACTTAAAATTAACCCCCCTCTATGCTGGGGGTCCCCATCGGGACCCCCGAAGTGTCCCCACATAAACCCATTGCAGGGGGGGTCCCCGATCTGCATAGGTCAGGCCCCCCCGCTGCATTTAAAACTTTTAAATTCCCCGCCGCGGCTCCTTAAAGGGGCCGCGGCACACTATTACCCAATCCCGGCCGCGGCACTTAAAATTAATCCCCCTCTATGCTGGGGGTCCCCATCGGGACCCCCGAAGTGTCCCCACATAAACCCCCTGCAGCGGGGGGCCCCGATCGGCACCGATCGTGACCCTGCTGCAATTCAATTTTAAATTTCCCGCCTCGCGGGTCCTCAAAGGACCGTAAAGGTCCTGAAAGGACAAAAAACTAAAAATATTAACCCCAGGCAACTATAATTACCCCATTAACTCATAGTGGTCAATCCAGACCACCATAAGGCCTAAATTAACCCATTAACTCATGGTGGTCAATCCAGACCACCATAAGGCCTAAATTAACCCATTAACTCATGATGGTCAATCCAGACCACCATAAGGCCTAAATTAACCCATTAACTCATGATGGTCAATACAGACCACCATAAGGCCTAAATTAACCCATTAACTCATGGTGGTCAATCCAGACCACCATAAGGCCTAAATTAACCCATTAACTCATGATGGTCAATCCAGACCACCATAAGGCCTAAATTAACCCATTAACTCATGATGGTCAATCCAGACCACCATAAGGCCTAAATTAACCCATTAACTCATGATGGTCAATCCAGACCACCATAAGGCCTAAATTAACCCATTAACTCATGATGGTCAATACAGACCACCATAAGGCTCTATTTAACCCCATCAGTCCCATAAGGGTATATTATTACCATTATGGGCCTGTTACAACCCAACATTAACCACATAAGTGCCATGATGGTCCTCAAGGACCATCATGACACTAACTACAAACACTACACTATAACCCCCAATAAACCATTTAATCTAAACTAACCCCCCTCTACACTAATCTATTAACACTTACACTACCTACCTACACTACCTACCCCCTAATAAACCTCCCCAACACTCTAATTACAAAAAACAAAAAACTTACAGCACAGAAAACAAAAAACCTACAGTACAAAAAACAAAAAAACCTACAGTACAGAAAAAAAAAAAAATTACAGCCCCACCCCCCACTACAGAAAACAAAAAAATACATTACAACCCCACCCCCCACTACAGAAAATAAAAAAAATTACACACCTGAAAAGGAAAGACAGATAAACACAATACAATACATACATATAATACATTACATACATTACATACAATACATGACATTACATATAAGATATTAAATATAATATATTACATATAATATATTAAATATAATATATTAAATATAATACATTACATACAATACATGACATTACATATAATATATTAAATATAATATATTACATATAATATATTAAATATAATATATTACATATAATACATTACATACATTACATACAATACATGACATTACATATAATATATTAAATATAATATATTACATATAATATATTACATACATTACATACAATACATGACATTACATACATTACATATAATATATTACATATAATATATTACATATAATACATTACATACATTACATACAATACATGACATTACATACATTACATATAATATATTACATATAATATATTACATATAATACATTACATACAATACATGACATTACATACATTACATATAATATATTACATATAATATATTACATATAATACATTACATACATTACATACAATACATGACATTACATACATTACATATAATATATTACATATAATATTACATATAGTCCTAATCAAATACCCCCTATCTATCTAACATACAATCTATTTAATTTAAAATAAATCCTAACTATATCAAATACATCCCCCTATCTATCTAATATACAAAAAATCCTAACTACATACACAGACCCTTATTCTAAAAAAAAAAAAAATAATTACAGTCCTAACTACATACACAGACCCTAATTCTAAGCTAAAATCAATAAATTAAGACCACTTACCTTTAAGATGTTGCTTCAGATCACTAACCTATGGGTCAAACAAAAAATAAAAATTAGTACAAAACATTAACATCAAATAAATAAACATTCTATACATTCTAAATATTCAACTCACCTTTACAGCATGTCCAGTCACTGTTTAGCTCTTCCGGCGCGGCCCTGTTAAAAAATAAAACACAATACATGAATACATGAATACAATATAAACAATAAATAAAATACACAAATAAACATCTAAATATACATTTAACTTACCTCCCCGCGATGTCCCCGGCCTGTAATATATTATATGTAATGTATGTAATGTCATGTATTGTATGTAATGTATGTAATGTATTATATGTAATATATTATATGTAATATATTATATGTAATGTCATGTATTGTATGTAATGTATGTAATGTAATATATTATATGTAATATATTATATGTAATATATTATATGTAATGTCATGTATTGTATGTAATGTATGTAATGTAATATATTATATTATATGTAATATATTATATGTAATATATTATATGTAATGTCATGTATTGTATGTAATGTATGTAATGTATTATATGTATGTATTGTATTGTGTTTATCTGTCTTTCCTTTTCAGGTGTGTAATTTTTTTATTTTCTGTAGTGGGGGGTGGGGTTGTAATGTATTTTTTTGTTTTCTGTAGTGGGGGGTGGGGTTGTAATTGTTTTTTTTTTCTGTACTGTAGGTTTTTTTGTTTTTTGTACTGTAGGTTTTTTGTTTTCTGTACTGTAGGTTTTTTGTTTTTTGTAATTAGAGTGTTGGGGAGGTTTATTAGGGGGTAGGTAGTGTAGGTAGGTAGTGTAAGTGTTAATAGATTAGTGTAGAGGGGGATTAGTTTAGATTAAATGGTTTATTGGGGGTTATAGTGTAGTGTTTGTAGTTAGTGTCATGATGGTCCTTGAGGACCATCATGGCACTTATGTGGTTAATGTTGGGTTGTAACAGGCCCATAATGGTAATAATATACCCTTATGGGACTGATGGGGTTAAATAGAGCCTTATCGTGGTCTGTATTGACCATCATGAGTTAATGGGTTAATTTAGGCCTTATGGTTGTCTGGATTGACCATCATGAGTTAATGGGTTAATTTAGGCCTTATGGTGGTCTGGATTGACCACCATGAGTTAATGGGTTAATTTAGGCCTTATGGTGGTCTGGATTGACCATCATGAGTTAATGGGGTAATTATAGTTGCCTGGGGTTAATATTTTTAGTGCGAGTCCTTTCAGGACCTTTACGGTCCTTTGAGGACCCGCGAGGCGGGAAATTTAAAATTGAATTGCAGCAGGGTCACGATCGGTGCCGATCGGGGCCCCCCGCTGCAGGGGGTTTATGTGGGGACACTTCGGGGGTCCCGATGGGGACCCCCAGCATAGAGGGGGGTTAATTTTAAGTGCCGCGGCCGGGATTGGGTAAAAGTGTGCCGCGGTCCCTTTAAGGAGCCGCGGCGGGGAATTTAAAAGTTTTAAATGCAGCGGGGGGCCTGATCTATGCAGATCGGGGAACCCCCCTGCAATGGGTTTATGTGGGGACACTTCGGGGGTCCCGATGGGGACCCCCAGCATAGAGGGGGGTTAATTTTAAGTGCCGCGGCCTGGATTGGGTAATAGTGTGCCGCGGGCCCTTTAAGGAGCCGCGGCGGGAATTAAAAAGTTTTAAATGCAGCGGGGGGCCTGATCTATGCAGATCGGGGACCCCTGCTGCAAGGGGTTAATGTGGGGGTGCTGCAGGGGTCCTGATAGAGACCCCTGCAGCATGGGGATGTGTATAGGGTGCAGGGGGGAGCCTCACACTGCTGTCTCGGGCTGTTCCGAGGCAGCACGTAGAGGCTTTCGGATCCCTTGCGTGGACTTTTTGTCCACGTAGGGATTCTTACGATATGCGAGACTCGTGCATAGATTTAAGGCTACGTAGCTCTCTCGGAGCCTATTCTCTGCCATTTTCTCGCAGTCATATCGTAAGGCAGGCTGCGAGAGATTCGGTTCTCGCAAACAGCAGGAAAACTGCCTTTTGCGAGCACCGAGAGAACTACGAGCGAGAATTTAATAGGGCCCATAGTTTGTAAGTTTCAGAGTTTTCAATCTTGCTGAGTGCTTTAGTGAAAGCACTGTGTGCGTTTAATTTTAAGCTTAAAGACAGGGCCCTCCATTCTTTTGCATTTTGTTAATATTGTCATTGTTTTTTACTTGAACTTGAACCCAGTATAGTGCTATGGAATAGGTTGGTGCAGTACAAATAAAATAATCACCTATAACAGTTTTCATAGTGTGGAACGCTCCGGCCATGCAAGCGCATTGGCGGCGGGAGGTTACACAATATGTAAATGACGCATGCGCAATGTGCAGCATTAGCTGGTCATGAGCATTGCGCAATGTGAATAGCACATGAGCATGCACATTGCGCGCAATGAGTGACGCATGCGCAATGTGAGGGTGGGAGAGACGGGGAGAGACAGGAGAGAGGGTGGGAAAGAGACATGGGGGAAGGGAGGGGAGAGACATGGTGGAGAGAGACAGGGGAGAGGGTGGGAGAGAAACAGGGGGAAAGAGACAGGGGAGAGGGTGGGAGAGAAACAGGGGGAAAGAGACAGGGGAGAGGATGGGAGAGAGACAGGGGAGAGGGTGGGAGGGAGACAGGGGAGAGATAGAAAGGGGAGAGGGTGAAGAGAGACATGGGGAGACTGGAGAGACAGAGCAGAGGGTGGGAGAGAAACATGTGAGTAAAAGAGACATGGGGGAAGAGATGGGGGAGGGAAGAAGGGGAGGGTAGCATTGTGAGCTGGGGTGAAGGGAGGAGAGGGAAAAAACACAGTGGAGAGAGGGAGGAGGGGAAAGAGACACAGGGGATGGAGGGGGTAAAGAGACACACAGGGGAGGGAGGGAGGAGAAAGAGACACAGGGGAGGGAGAGGGAGGAAAAGAGACACAAGGCAGGGAGGAGGGGGGAAAGAGACACTGGGTTGGGAGGAGGGGGAGAAAGAGACACAGGGGTGGGGGGGGGGGCAGAGACATGGGGGAAGAGACACAGGGTAAGGAACAAATTGACCACAAAATGATAAAATAAGGCAATAACAAAATTATTATCCACTATATGTAAACAAAGGTGACCAAACAACAAATTGCCCTGTGACAGCTCAACTGAAAAAAAGTGCCAGGAAATATTTAAGAATGACAGGAATACCCTGTTTAGAGTGGTATATGCGTGCCTGCATGTAGGAGCACTATAAAAAAAAAACACGCTAAACAGGGCATTTTACCCACATAGTGTTGAACAGCTCCAAAAAAACTTGCTAAGCAGTGATTTAAATGCCCACAAAGCGCTTTCTGGGGACTGGGACCGGAAAGAGCGCTATCATGAATCATCGCTCAGTCGGGTAGCGCAAACCGGGGTATTACTGTAATGGCAAGTGTGGTATAGTATATCATATTTTCAGATGCAAATTGTGAATTTTATTGAAAATAGTGAAAATATATGTCACAAGTTATATCAAACTGACTGTGAAAAGCAACCAAAAAATAGCCTGATTCTACCCAGTACATAACTACTGCTTTACATCAGTTTTCTGTCACTCCTAATGTATATCTGGCCTTGTGTGGCCAGGAAGTAAAAATGACTGTGTCTAGCAGCACGTGGTTACCATAGCAACCCATTAGGTTTTAACCTGACTGGAGCCATGTTGTGACCCTGGCTACATCCTATGCGTGTTTTATGCTGAAGAAGCTATGAAATTCTCTTTAACAGTTTTTCCTTCCATCAAATGTGAGTGGTTTGAAAATAAAGTGAAGCTCTTCATTTTCATATTAAGTGTTTGTGGATAATAATATTTACAAGTGGCCAAACTGAATTCTGTAACTGCTCATTAGTTCTGAAGATTTTAAAAATGTATTTTATTAATTTAATAAACACATAATCAACATGTACACTCAAATAAGTATGCAGTTAAGTTGCAATTTTTTTTAAATTATAATATTACTAGCGACTTGTCTGTCAAAAATGAAGGGGCAATACAATTTGAAGCCATGGCAATGCTGTTTGCCACACAGTGTGAGGCTTTTGCTCCTCTGAGGACCTTTGGCGCTCATTGCGAGCCTCTCCCCTCATGTGCTTCAAGTTTCCTGCTTTGCAAAGATTCTGCGACAGTGAATAAATAAACTAATATGAATTAATAAATGAATATACTTTACCTATTTATATTTAATATGTAGCAATCAATATCCTGAAGAGCTAACAATCTCTTTGTATTTTCCTGCAGCATACAATGTACAGTTGGAATGCTGATCACCTGAGGAGAAAGTGTCAGCAATGTGCCAAGTGTGCAGTGTAAATAGGGTGAGTGCGCGAGGCCAAACCGTTTGTTTAGGCGTGTAAAGCGCCATTTTATAATTGTAATGTTATTATTTGCAAATTAGTGTTGTAAAATGGCAGATTTTTTCTATGTGTTACTTGGCTCGCAAGCATTTTCCGTCCTTTGTGATGGTATAATGTGTATCTCCTATATTCCTGGCCAACTCGTACGTGCCTGGCGATGATTTGCACGCTTCGGTCTCCTTTAGCCTTGTTTTCATTTTTTTCTTCCAATGTTTTTTTTCTTGGTTAGACGATTTTTGAGTTCCGAAAATTTCGGCTTAAATTCACCTGCAACCTCACTCCCAGGCATCCTGGCGTTCCCCCCTTGCTCTGTGTGAGTGTTTTTTTAGTTAATTTTTTAATTTTGTCCTTTTTTTCGTGTTTTTCTAGTTACGCGGTTCGGCCGTTAAAGTCGTTTTTTTGCGAGGTCTGACCTCCTGCGTGTTTCAAAACCTCAACTGCTCGCCTCGCTTTGCAAGGCTCGCAGGGCGATGAGCGCCTTTGGAGTTCATCGTCTAAGTGCTCCGAGCTCAGAAGGCTTCTATGCGTTAACCGCTCGCCTCGCTTAGCGAGGCTTGCAGGTGCGGCTCGCAAACATGACGACGAATCGCAGTTTGACAATTATAATATGTGACTAGTAACTTGCCAGTCAAAAATGGCGGCAATAAAATGTAAAGCCTGGCAATGCTGTTTGCCATCGAATGCAAGGATATCACGTCTCTGAGCCTTTGGCGCTCATTGCGAGCCTCTCCCCCTGTGTACTTTATATGCCTGTGTTGTTTAGGAGCCTACTGCCTTGGGTTAAGTGTTACTGCTTTGCGTTAAGTCTTAGTACTTAGGGCTCGTATTTACGTCCTTCTGCCTCATTGTACGTCCTTCTGCCTCGTATTCGTCGTGTTTACGTTTTTTCGGCAGCTGTTCATTTTCTCGCTTGGTTGATTTTGAATAGTGAAGAAAGGCAAAATATGAATCAAATTAACTTGCAACCTCAATGACAGGCTCCCTGGCTCTCCCCCTGTGCTGTGTGTGTGAATTTGAGGCATATTTATGTGTTTTTGCATGTTTTTCCAGTTCAGTGTTTTGGCTGTTTTGTGCTTATGGTCCTAAGTCATACAGCCCATAATTTTTGCCAAGTACCACGTGTCTCGGGATGAGCGTCAGCTAATTTCAGCTAAGTCCCGCGTGTCTCGGGATGAGCGCCAACTAAGTCCAGCGTGTCCAGCCAAATTCCTGCTCAGTATGCTTATGTGTGACTCAATATGCTAATGTGTGGCTCAGTATGCTAATTTGCAGCTCAGTATGCAAATATGCGGCTTAGTATGCTCATAGGTGGCTATGTATGCTAATGTGCGGCTCAGTATGCTAATGTGAGGCTCAATATGCTAATGTGCAGTTCAGGATGCTGATGTGCGGCTCAGTATGCTAATGTGAGGCTCAGTTTGCTAATGTGATGCTCAATATGCTAATGTGCAGTTCAGGATGCTGATGTGTGGCTCAGTATGCTATTATGCGGCTCTGTATGCTAATGTGAGGCTCAATATGCTAATGTGCAGCTCAGGATGCTGAAGTGCGGCTCTGTATGCTAATGCACGGCTCAGTATGCTAATGCGTGGCTCGTTATGCTAATGCACAGCTGAATATGCTGATGCGCAGCTCAATATGCTAATGTGCAGCTCAGGATGCTGAAGTGCGGCTCAGTATGCTAATGTGCAGCTCAGAGTACTTGAGTAGGGTAAGAGAGAGTTTTAACTGCCAGATAACATTGGGGAGCTTTTTTGGCCACTACAGATACAGTCAATCAGACTTTTATCCTAATTAGTCCATCAAAATTTGCATTTAAATACAACAGCAATATAGGATTTCTTAGGATTGATTCACTTTTGGGGGAAAAATGAATAACACAACATATAGTCAGTTTTTCATGCTCTTTATGAAAAAACTAAAATGCACCTTGAGTCCCTTTAAACATGTCCATCATCTTGCATTTTACTATTTACAAGATGTGTAAACATGAAATGAGAGGTTATTGTAACACTAGCTGCCTTACTGTATGAAAGCACATTTAGCTTTGGGGGCAGTTATTATTATGATAATACATTCTGGATGATTACAACATAATAATAATAGTCGAATAAAAGGCTTTCTGTAGGTACCCGCTGAGGAAATAATTAAAAGCCTTTTTTGTTGTGATACAAAAGCTGACCAGTAGGTGGCGGAAATAGTTTCTTTTGAAAAACTAATTCCCAATAAAACACAAAAAAGAAGAAGCATGATGTGATCCCTCCCCCTCCCCAGGAAGTGGAAAGGGCTGAGCTGTTCCTGCAGGCAGAAGAAGGCAGCTTTAATTCACAGTTGTGCTGGTCTGTGTCTGAGATCATCTGCAAGCTGCTTGCAAACACTGTACCATCGGATTTGGGTTCTGTATTCGCCTCTTCTGGTGCAGCCAGTTTGCATCATCATGGACTTGTTCTCCTGATCTGGAATTGGAAGGTGGAAAGGTGAGCTTTGTTCTTAGATCTTGCATTTGTCTTGAATTAAAAAAATAAATAAATGTCTAGTTCCAAATAGAAATGATCAGTTACCCAAACTGGTAATCTGTATTTAGCTCAAGGCAAAAACTAAAATCTCATTGGAAATCTTCCATGTGCATTTAAATTCTTAGCATGGCTTAATTGCACAGCATGCCTTGTAAGTGCAGCCCTATTGTACCACAATGCAGTAAAAGTGCACTGCACAGGTCAGTCTAATTAGCTGCATTATTTCATTTACAACTAAGGTAGCTGATGAATTATCCAAACCCAATTGCAGAGTAAAAACATTAATGGGAGAAAGTGCTGCCAAGGTTATTTGACTAGTCACAGCTTTGCTGTTCATTGATTGTTCCCATTGTTTTTCTTTTTTTCTGTTTCCTTTTCCTTTGTCAGTGCCCCTTTAAATAGATTGAAAAGCATTAATAGTAACTTTGGTGTTGAGTATTTAATATGGATTTCCATTTTGTCGTTTTTTTTTGTTTTATGCTTATTTGTTAGTTTTTTTTTATTTACTGCAAATTAGAATGACATCATGTGTATTAAAGAGGCTCCTACAGGTACAATACATAAACAGCTGTTGCTGGATCCTTAGTAAGATGCCTTTGTTCTTTACTAGGACCAATAACAATGATTTCATTATAAATAGTGACATGTGGAATTAAATATTTAATGTAACTATGCATCCAAACATGTTTACTCTTCTAGTGCTTGGTATGACATCGCCATTTTTTGTAATTATTAAGAAAAATGCTTAAAAAAATGAAAGAAAAACTTTTTTTCTAATACATATATTGTATTTTAATGGCCTCACAAAGCACTTTATTTACATTTGCATGGAATTTTGGTTCCTCTTAATGATTGGCATAATGTGTAGGAAACTACATGGTCCTAAAGCCACACTGCTTTGTTTTTATATATAGGGCTAACTGCTGTGGATTTCTGACATTTGTAATTGATATACATTTACTGATGTCCGTATATGTAAAAGAGCAGTGATGGTGGCTTTTATGCCGATTGTTGTCGTTATAACACCTCATCAAGATATTTCAAGAGTTGGTCATTTTTTTGGTTGCCAAATTACAGTATATTAGCATATTCCAGTTGATTCCTAAAGTAGTTTGTGATGTTAATTAACTTTTTATATAAAATAAAAACAAAATCTGACACGATTTTGGTAATAGCTAATAAATGATTCTTGCAGTTTGACACCAACACCACAGTCATTAAGATTGTGATAACATCATGGTGATATAATGTTATGTACAAAAAAATTGTTTTTCCCATTTCTAAGAAAAAGGAAGATTTCTACTATCCCATTTTACTGAACATACATTGGTAATGATATTTGTAATGCTGCTGTGAAACCACAAACAACCCAGTCATATGTGGGGGATGAGGGGACCATCAGGGGGATGAGGGGACCATCAGGGGGATGAGGGGACCATCAGGGGGATGAGGGGACCATCAGGGGGATGAGGGGACCATCAGGGGGATGAGGGGACCATCAGGGGGATGAGGGGACCATCAGGGGGATGAGGGGACCATCAGGGGGATGAGGGGACCATCAGGGGGTTGAGGGGACCATCAGGGGGTTGAGGGGACCATCAGGAGGTTGGGGGGACCATCAGGGGGTTGAGGGGACCATCAGGGGGATGGGGGGACCATCAGGGGGATGGGGGGACCATCAGGGGGATGAGGGGACCATCAGGGGGATGAGGGGACCATCAGGGAGTGTAGGGAACCATCAGGGAGTGTAGGGAACCATCAGGGGGATGAGGGGACCATCAGGGGGATGAGGGGACCATCAGGGGGATGAGGGGACCATCAGGGGGATGAGGGGACCATCAACAAATTTTCACTAAATATGTTCTCGCCTAGATTCTCTAAGGTGCACAGTGCCTACAAACTAGTTCTCTAAAGGATGCAATATCTACTTTTAATGGGAAAATTTGCCGGTGGAGTTCTTTGCCAACCCTTGCCGTAACATAATGAATTTACCCATATTTTAGATCTGCCAATAATACCATCTTGTATGCTGTCAACACATATTAATGGTTGATAATGTAGTGCCTTACTTTTAGTGCTGAACTTTTATTTTTTGAGCATTATAAGATGTTGCATATAGTAATGAAAAATACTAGAACTGGTTAAAAGTTCAGTAGATGCAAAGATTAGTTTTGGCAATAAAAAAATGATGCATCATCAGGAATATGCAGCAAATTCTTTTAGTGAGTCATCTCTAACGGAGGAAGTTTTCTGATTTCAAAGTTGACAGAACGTTTCTATTGTAAGCCGGCTCTTTGAATGTGTGAGTTATTGTTCTTTACTCTGCATCCCCACCTAACATGCTTATTTAACCTATTGTGAAACATCTGACTATATTTGATCCTTACTATTATTTGATGGGGTTGCATTATAAGCACCAAATAAAACAACCACTGAGTTAGTGGGTAATGGGAAGAGAAAACGGGCAATACAACCAGGTGCTAATTGATTTAATTATTAACCATGTCATTGTAATGTGTTGAATGTCCCAACAGTAGTAAATGCCTTTTGTATGCCTGTGTTTGCAAATATGTTTTATTGGGGATTTAGACAGCAGTAGCTTCTTTCTACTTGGGGATCTTTCTTATCTTGTTTTCAAAATCTGGTGCTAATCTGTTTCATAGTTGGTTAAATCCAACTTCTGACACTTTCCTTGGAAGGAAGCCTCTATGGTGCAAAGAGTAGTCACGACTAATAATAAAATAATTATTTAACTTTTAACATTACTGCTGGTTTAATACTTTCCATGTTCCTTGCAGATCTAATGTATTCCAATATACCATTTCACTTAAATGATCAATGTTTAAGGATAAACTGATGTGTTGCGAGTAAAATTGCAGTTTTTTACTTTAATTTGGAACTCTTCCCATGTAACAGACTAGTTCACGTCTCTAAACGTTGCCACTAAAACTACAGTTATGAGGCAGCTGGGGGAAGCAATGGTTTCCTTGCTCCAAGCATTTGTCAAGTCTTGTAGAGGTTTTGGGATCTATAGTAGATGTCTTGTGATTGTTTAGATGTTCTACGGCTAGTCAAGATTGGAATCAGAGATGTAGTCCGGGGTCAGGTCAAAGTCTGTAACAGAGCTGAGCCCCTTCACAGTAATCAGGACTGGCCAATGGCAGCCTAGAAGGGTTCATGAATAGAAAGGCAAGGCGTATCATCCATTGGCAAGACAATATGCAGGTAATGAGGAAATGGACCACATCTGGTAAAATATCATCAGTAATTGGTAAAAGATGAAAACAGTGCTGAGACTTTATAGTTGCTGTATAACAAGTGTAGAGCCGGAGCTCTAACCACCTACCAAACTCTCCATTTTCAAGAGGGAAGCCAACTCATGATTTGAAATGCTGGGTTTTGTTATAATATGATGGTCACATTCTGGGGTCTTCTTGGAAATTCTCCATCTGCATATCTTCAACACACTTTCTCTTGCTATTAAAGGTTGTCTAAATTATCTGAAACTTAGCAGCCAGCCTGACATTTTTATGAGCCAGGTTATGGATCATATGTAAAATAACAAAAGAGTTCGTAGCCAGAAATACAATTTTAGGAGCCATATCTCCCTGACTCCCTTGATTTGTCCCAAGCCCTGCCTTAGGATTTTTTTTCCTTTTCTGCAGATGAACTTCACATCTTACTATAATGAGGATTTTATTGAATTTTCCTTCTGTCAGGTCAAGTGACCACAGTGTTTCCCCCCAATAGAGGGCATATCTTGTTTCAAGAGCATTTTTTACTTATTGAAGGGTTAATAGTCGGTACTGAAAATGAAGATACACTGTAATTTTTACATTACAGTTATTTATATTATTACTATTGTGTGTGAAGTGCAGGATGGAGTTGTCTGCCAAGAAGCGTGCTTTCTATTTTTCAATTGCTGGAAATGAATGTGTGTAAACCTAGATGTTTGTGTTTTTTTTTTTTTATTGTTTTTTTATTTTATTGTTTTTTTATGATGAATAATTGGCCAACATAGACCTATGAACCCTGTGATCGTGTACTACCAAAACATAATAATTATTTAAATTGCAATTAAAATATGTTTACAAGCTGTGGGTGTGGACCTTCTGAAAAATGTATATCGCTGAAAAGTAGAGGGGTGAGAAGTTCTTAATGCTGATCCTCATTTGAATGTTTGGGGGGGTTGTGTGTTAAAATGTTCTATTTTTTACACTAATAACAGCAACAAAAAAAAATCTAAAGTTTTAAGTCTGTTTACAAACACGGTCTATTCTGCATACTGGCAGTTTTATGATTACTATCAGACAGCAGAGCCATGCAGTGAGAACACTGATAGTTTTTCCTCTGAACTCAGGAATGCACTCAAAAGTTATCCCATAGCTGTCCTGTTTAGGTGTTTCCAGCCTTCTATGATCTGCAAAGATTGATTTGTTGAGGGTTAACTTGTTATTTTGCTCACTACAATGACCTGAAACTGCATATCTAGGTGTGGGCAGTCAGTGACTCATATAAACACAGACTTTATTGAATTTTCAGTGTAAAATGCATGTTTTTCAACATGCTTTTTGGAGATCTTTACCAAATTGTGCTAAATTAAGTGTCCCTTTAAGCTGCTGCTGTCACTGTCCAAAATGACAGTTAAGGGTTAAAGGGACATGGAAAGTTTCCTGATTTCACTAGGGGTATAATATACATATGTATTTCTTTAATTTTGTGTATTTTATTTAATAACGAAGCTCTGTTTTTCTATTTCGCCGATCTGCAGCTCATGTAGACAGTGCACCAAATCAGTGGCAACATTCTGTAACATGCTCCTTGAGAGAGGTTATTTACAAGCTAATTTGAACCATTGTTCTTCACAGTTTATTCAGGAGATCCATTAGTTACATAGGGCGGACCCAAATGGGTACAAATTGTATGATTTTATGCAGAAAAAACAGAGCTTGTAAGCATTTCTTAATAAAATTGGGTACATAAAAGTATACAGATTCATAGGTATATTATATTCCTAGTGAAATCCAGAAACCTTCCATGTCTATTTAAGCTTTTTGGATAGAGTCCATGTAGGCCTCCATCCAATGGTGCAGAACAAATTGTGAGTTCAGTGGTCCTTTAGCACTGGCATTCTTGAGATCAGCTTTTTATTACTAGTGTGTATACAAAGGCAACACATGTGCGATACAAACATTGGATTCCTCTGTTTGCAAAAGTGCATCCGTGTCTACTTACAGGGGTGAACTAATATTCAGCTTTTAATCTTTGTAATTGGCAATGATATGTTTTCTTTATTGGATTGCTGACAGTCCTATGTCTTATGCCTTGCGGTATGTTTGAGTCACAAGGCATTTTTTCTATGCCAAGTAAAATTCCTATTTCTGTAATTTGTAGTATAGGCTGCCAGGTCATGATAAAGTAGTTTGTGAGATTTTATATGTACTGAATATAGTGCAAGAGCATATAATTACAGGAGAATAATTGCAAGACTCAACAGTGTTATCTTTCAGTGTATGAGAGCAATGCATACTTATTATATATGCTATAATTTACCATCATATGAGTAAGTTGTTCTTGTATAACCTTTCAATGAGACCAATGAGTATTATGTTGGAAGACAAACAAATGAGGTCACTAAGAAACAATTATGCTGGATATTTCATGTAAAGAAACAACTACTTTGCATCTCAAAAGTATGATAGCGCAACTCTTTACTGTGTGCGTCGGCATAGATCAGGGCTGGAATATCCTTATAATCTGGGCTCTTAATATCTATGATCTAGATGATTGTTGTTGTTGTTATCTTTTAAAACCATTCCTGTGCCATGTCTTTCTAGTAAGAAACATAATACTGAAGAGTGACATCATTGGATGATCTGTTGTACTTTGGTGTAGGAACCATGTTGGTTTTATGTTGCGCCCCAATTCAAAACTATGAGAAATAATAATTGTTTGTTTTTTCATCTGTTTCAGAGTATCAACTTCCTTTTATTTTATTTTCTTATCAATTGAGTCATGAAGTAATCTATTTGTACTTTATTAACACTAACATATACAGAAGTAAAATATGCAGTAAGACCCAAAGTGGCTGAACTAGGAACAAAATTGTCTTACATGGAACTGCAAACTGCTTTAGGACATCTAAGATACACCTAGGCTTGGGTTGTTTTAGTGACTTCATATTTATGATATTGGATTTGGCGTATGAATTGGTTTAAATGCTTTTCCAAAAGACACAGTAGGTTAATTTTACAAAGTGTCCCTGGGGTGCAGCAAAAGCGGGCATTGTGGCACCTTCTAAGTATCCTAGTTCTTATCCACTCCACAAAGGACATGTTAAAAGGAGTGTTGTATGTATAACACTAGCTGTGATCACTATCTGTATATGCTATTCTTTTTCTCTAATCTCACTGTGGAGTGTGCAATGTGACCTATTGAAAATAGAGTTGGGATAGATATATTATTACTATATAAACTTTTTTTTTTTTTCTGACTGTACATTTGCTGCAAATTCTAATAAATATTTTCTACAAATGTTTTTTACTTTATAGGCATATCTAAGTTTTCTGCATCTAATAGCGGAGAATTTTTGCCAGTTGAAAATCAGGCTTAACACCCTATCCAAACCCAGGCTAAATTGGCATTCATTTAAAAAAAAAAAATGGTTTCGGCCAATCAGGAGGAAGCAGAGGCTGAAACATTTGGGGTTGCAAAGCAGCCTGGTTTATGTAGTCCGACTCGTATGAAAATAAATTGTACTTTCTAACGTGCCAATCTGTGCAGCACATTCACACTATACACCTGGTTTTTCTGTGCCCTGCATCACTGCTGCTGGTGTTTACATTTCCCACAAGGAGACAAATAAGAGAAAATAAGCTGTGAGCCCAGCAGCCATGTGACTGGCAGCACTTCCTATGGAAGTCACAACCTGTACCCACTGTTATGTAACCCCCCTAGGGGTGTGCAATACCAGGTAGCAGTACCCAGAATATAAATATGTAAGTACATTCACCATTTCAATGTAATACATATTTTTCTAATAATCAGTGGCTATTTTTTTTAGGAAAATTCCAAGAAACTTCTGTATACCTTTTTTAATTTTATGCCTCTTTTTTCTGTTTTAATAGTTTGTAAGGTAAAGCTGTTTTCTATTTGCACTTTTTTATTTATTTATTTATTATTATGTAAGTCTAATAAAGTAATAAGATTCTCCTTATTCATCAGCATTAGCAATGAATATAAATTTCTACTGTACCATTGATCTGTATTTTGTCCTGACAGTGAATGTCTTATCAGTACATTGATAAAAGTTAGTGAATAGTTAAAGCAAACTTGACAAATTCCAGCTACCAGAGAGGGTCCTAAAATGTTACCTGTCTCCTAGCATTTTTGGTTATTCATCATTTTACCTATAAACATGTTGCTCCCTAATTATTTAACTGGCCTCCAAATTAAATTTATAAATGCCTATGTTAAACTATCTTGTACCTCATTATAATAAGGCTGTCTTGGTGAACCCCAGATATGGAGCTGAAATGCAGAGCTGGATTAGACAGTGATCCATTGTTGTGCTTCACAACAGTAGTTGACAAATTTATATTGAACTTATGAGCCCAACAGGATTCACATATAGATACATATTGAAATTTTCCAAAAAGTTAGGAGCCAGAAGTAACATTTTAGTACTCTCTGGTGCCTGGAATTATGTCAAACTATTTACCCACTTTTTCTGATAGCCTAGCCCTTTCTTATCTGCTCTTTTTTTTTTTTTCTCGTTAATTACAAAAAGTTTTTTTGTTTTTGTTTTTGTCATTTTTAAATCATGAGAATGAAAGAACAGACCTTGTTTTTTCTAATACTGCTGAAATAGATTTTTAAATTGCATGTGTTGGCTAATGTACTTGTGTCACTAATTTATCAATCACTCGTTATGAATCCATTACTCTTATGCTATTACATGCAACAGCCATTTCAATTCTTGGCTCTCTTTTTCTTTCTCTTAATGTAATTGATGTACATGGGGCGTCTGGTGGGTATTTTTGTTCTTTGGTTTATTAAGTACATTTGATGTAATATCAAGACGTAGGTTTTGTACAACATTGAGATGCATGTTTTCAAACTTGCTGCTTTTATGTGATTTAATTCTTGGCAATAACTCAATAGAAATATGGCCTAGCTTGCATTTTCACGCTGTGCCACAGGCTCCCTTGGCAGGCATAGCACCACTTGGCTAATTTTGCATGCCCCTTAGATCCATGTATACATACAAATGGGCTCATTAATAGTTCTATCACACCTAGTTGACAAAATCCAAGCACTCTGGACTTGTGGGAACACATCTGGAAGTATGTCTTCTGTTTATCTGGTATAGATCCTAGATTTGTGACTGTCTGTCTGTGCTAATTGTTAACACATTATGGCCCCTTGGCTAAAAACTATTAAGGTTAAAACTGATATCTTCAGTTATGACCTGAAACCATGTGCTTAATGTCTTTGGAAACAGAGGAAGAAAATAACTCATTTTATTAAAAGTGATATAAACCATCCCATATTATTTGATTATGGTGCAGATAGAAAACTTCTCGAGAGAGAGACCAAAAAAGTTAGGAATTAGAGGAAATTATTTCCTACAGGCAGATGGGTTTGTCAACTACTGGTTTATATTTAAACTTTAGTAACACTATTTCAAAATCACAAATTTTAAAATGTGCTACACACTGCAAAAGTATGTTTCCCCATGAAACGTGAGAGGCAGCCTTACCATATGGTTGTTGTGCCATTTAGGAGGTCTTATTTAGCAAGTTGACCGCTTAGAGGTTGATATTAATTTACAATATTGAATACGTCATTCACCACCCTTAAGTGTACTTTTTTTTTTTTATTATAAACCAAAGGCTGACCAATTTATCTGAAACTTAGGAGTCAGCTAGGTTGATTGAGCCAGCCAAACATTTTTTTCTAGCAGCCAGGTTATGGATTGTATATAAAATATATGAACAAAAAACTAAAAATCTAGGAACTAGCAGTAAAATATTAGGAGATGCGACTCTTTGGCTCCTGGGATTTATTAAGTCTGGCTCTAAACTATAGCTCACATTTAGTAAGGATTGTATAAAACAACATTTCCAAAGCATTTATGTACAATTTGTAACTTCACTTAATGTTGGTTTCCAATTGTCTTTTATTTACATTTCTTTAAAAATGGCCATACCAAAATCTAGCTTTTGTCATATATTTTTGACAAGTCTGTGTATTTTCATCATATGGTTACCAGAATAAGCACTAATGTTCAAGTCACTCCAGCTTTAACACTTGCCAGGGTTAATGATGTTTTCTGGCAGAGTATTGAAGCGGTATGTATTATAGGCAGGTGGAGAGTTCATTCAGATGCGGCGTAGGAAGGTGGACAGTCTAATCACACTGAACTAAAGAAATGGCCTGAAAATTATGAATAGTGTCAGCTCCTTTTTTTATATATATTTTGGCAATCTTCCCAGCAGCTTTTCTTTTTCAGAAAATGTGGGTCATATCAAACTACATCTTTTTATGAACGTAGCTATTGTATTTTCTTTAGACTGTACAGAGCAGTCCTACACTTGAGATGGTAGGCCATACTGGATGCAGCTGGTGAAAGCACACACTGAGTTACAGTATATACTGTTCAAGTAATTGCTTTCCTTGTTCTATTTCATACAAGAGGTGCAAACAAAAAAGGAAAGCTCCATCCTTTATCTAATGTAAGTGCTTCACATTCCAATTTTTTTCTCTTATTCCCAAAAGTACATTTACTTCAATGTAGAATGTTTTTTTTGTTTATACACAAATATATGCTTCTGTATATGCACCTATGGGAATGTATTATCTATAACTGCCAGTGCTTTCAATATTAATACAGGTATAACATCGATTATCTGACATCATGCCTTCAAAAGTGTTTCCGGATTAATGATTTTGCCGGACCAGCAGTGGTTTCAATTTTTTAAACTAATACTGCAGTTCTATCTATTTATTTAAGGGAATGATAGTTCAGAAAATAAGTTAACTCCATTATAAAGTGTTCCTTTGAACCCATGCTTTCAACATGTTTAATGAAAGTCTCATCTATATACAAAGCTGATTTTTATTTGAAAGCGATGAAAATAAACAATTTCTGCTAATTAAAATATATTCAGATTAAAATAGATGTCAGATTATCAGACGCCGGATAATCTTTGTACCTGTAATGGAATGGCCATAATTTGAACTAGCACACCCTCCAGAGACCGTGAGATGGGATCTGTGGAGAAATGAAAACCAGCAGCAAAGAAATTATTTCATATACAAGTTAAAAATGTAATGGTTGTATTTATTTATTACGTTCAAAAACAATACTCATGCTCAAATTGTTATTTAAGTAACATATAGAAAAACTAACCACAGTAGTCCTGAAAAAGAAATCTATAAATTCATAGCCAGTTGTCTATGATATATAATACAGTTGTCCAGACTAAGTTGTCCGTTAACCCCCATTCTGTTAACTATTATACTTTTTTTTTTTTTCTCTATGTACTTTTATTTTCTTTCATATTTCCCATACCATTGTGTTACTCTATTTTTTTGGTTTACCAGAAACTACCAATAAATGAAGCTTTTAATAGCGACATATAGAGAAGTTAATGGAGCATTGATACTAAAACTATAGCGTTTAGGGACTAAATGAAAAACTAACTGCTGCTTCATCACAGACATCATCTAACAAATGGGTTGGGACATCAAGACCCTGTGTCTGCCTCATTAGGCTTTCATGTCATTCTGTTAAGCATTTTGTGTTATGGATGTGATTGTAATAGTACATTTTATAAAGACAAAAATCCAAGTGTACTGTAACAGTTTAATTTTGCTGATGTGAATGTGTTCTTAAAATCAAACAATAAAAACCTAGTGAAGATGAATAGAAAGACAGATCCAAATTATACAAGAATATAATTCCATTGCCAAATATTGTCTTTAAGGGGACACTGCACCTCGGCAGGAATTTGGTTGCATCTTAACATTAAAAACTGACTTCATATTGTACTAACCTTTTTTATCTATACTAGATCACTCCTGAGGTATTCATAATTGATTGTATGGCTCATTTATGCTAATTTTGCTTTCAAGAGTACTTTATAAACATGGGAATGGGATCTAACAACATGGTAACCGGGGGACATTGTTAAATGCTTGTGTCTGCAGCTTACAAAGACACAGACTCTGCTGTACTTGCTGGTGACTGACTCATACTAACCAATCAGTGACAATCTCTCTGAAACATGCTGCTGAAATGTGGACTCTGATTGGCTATGACACTATACTGCACGTCCAGCCCTACAGAGTCTGTGCAGACCAAAGCAGGTAATATGTGTTTGATTTTAGGCAGTAAAAACAGAGCTTAGAACCAATTTTTTTTAAATAAAATAAAGTACATAAAAGTAATTAGATACACAGCTATATTATGTACCTAGCAAAGTTCAATAGCCTCCAAATAAACAAAAAGAACAACAACCACCACCACCAACCAGACAAACAATGCTTGTAGCATTTTGCCCTAAAGAGACAACTATTTCTCAAAAAAACAATCTATCAATTAGTCACATTGTAATTGTCATTAGTAGACGTTGCGATTTTCAGATGCATTGTTTAGTCTTGTTCTTGAAGCATTGGCTTCCTTTTTAAGACCATTTGATGTATGGAAATTTTAAGTGGTTTCTTAACCTCTGGGATATTGTCGGGAAAAAAAAATTGGAAATGTTGCTTTTCTTCTCATTTATACGGAGAAAAGCAAGTAGGTTTATTTTAGTTCTATAAAGATACCCCATAAGTAGGCTGTCAGAAGTGGTCAGTCAATCAAATGTAATTATATATTATATGGATGGTTAGGCCACACTGGCATGTATATAATTTTTTGATGTTTTACCTAAAGGCAATGATCATAAACGTCAGTGGACACCCCATTTAGGTAAAACTATAGATAGTATTTTTTATCTAGATCCATGTGATCTTTGCTTGAGTTGAAAGGAAAAAGCAGAAAAAAAGCATTTTCAAGAACAAATATTTAAGAATATTGCTGCTAGGCCTATATAAATTTGCCCTATATAGTAGTAGTGGTTTCTGTCAAAATTATATTTAATAACACTGTAAAAAGTAAAGATTATTCTTAATGCATAAAGTACGGTTTGGAAATGTTAGGATGTATGTATGTAAGAATTGTTTGCATTTTTGCATCAGAAAAAGGGTATTTGATAATGTGTCCGAGTGTTTTTTCTTTTTTTTACAAATAAAGATCTCAGTTTCAATGAAGTCGAAACAGGTTTTACCTAAAGTAATTTAATTTGCAAAAAGTACTTTTGTAATGTTTAAACATAATCTCTTAAATTTTTGAACAAAAACCATTGTGTTCCATGTCCCTTTTAAGAATAATCACCTAAAGGAACCACAAAGCACTACCCAATTTAATCTTATTGGCTTACCATTTTGCATCTTAAACACATACATATGGAATTGTATTCTTTTGAGTTATGGAAATCTTTATTGTGCATAAAAGGTAGATGACAAATTGCAACATTTCTAATTTTCTAATTAAAGTTTTTTTTAAAGGCTTTTTGAATAACTAACCTTGATAAAGGACAAAAAAACAATTTATATTTTTATGAATGTATTTACATTGGAGCTACTGAAAAATCTGGTAGTTGTAGATGCCAAATTTCCATTGCACAGATAGCAAGCGCCTGTGTGGTCAAAGTTTTCTCCCACCTCAGGACACAACAGCATAATTGCATTTAAAAATGTAATAAAGTAGAGGTTGTATTCTTAATAATATATTGCCTTTTCCAAGTGTATCTTGAATGTTTGATTACAGTGGTTCTTTTTAAACATGTCAGAATAGTACTTTACTAATCATAACAGAGTGTTTGAATGTATGATTGAAAATAATGGACTCTCTCTTTTAGCATTTAGTATAAACTACTCTTTAGCAGCTAGAAATAACAGACTTTTGCTTTTATAATAATTAACAATATAGTAATAAGCTAATAAATGTTTAGAGTCCATTTTTTTTATCTATCTGGATTAGTATTCAGTTTTCCATGGCATAATAAAATGATATAATTTGCTGCCTTACATCTGTTCAGTGACTGTTAAGAGATTGTGGAGTGTTGACGTTCTTACCGGTTGATCCTGTAATAAAAAAATATGTTGAACGGTTAAACTTTTTGTGCAACCTGCCTTTAAAGTTACCTGAAACTG
This sequence comes from Discoglossus pictus, assembly GCA_027410445.1. Taxonomy (NCBI): domain Eukaryota; kingdom Metazoa; phylum Chordata; class Amphibia; order Anura; family Alytidae; genus Discoglossus; species Discoglossus pictus. The sequence continues at coordinate 95,754,445 of CM050166.1, read as the reverse complement.
TTCCAATTTATTAAAGAAATTAAAACTACATGTAAAAATATAACTGGTTGCAATTAGGTTAGATTTATTTTATGTATAAATTAATGGCAAGATCCACCCTCCGAGCCAAGGGTTTTATCAACAGTAACTAATGCAAATAAAAAAAACAATACTGCACTGTAAATGACGGGGAAAGCAATGAAAGACATTAGAATTAATTGCACAAGTCTCAACCCCGCAAATCTACAATCAAAAATATATTTTTTTTATGTTTCAATTTGGGGTTTCATCTATCTTGTGAATCAATGAGTTAATACATATCAGGCCACACACATGGACTAGAACAGGATCGGCATTAATTTTTATTTTTTTGTGTTTTGTGAGTCAAATCACATGTCGGACTTCTAAACCCTAATTGATTGACATGTGACCTCCATCCTCCTACTGCCGTAATGATGACGGTCTCATTCTTTTGGCTGGTTTAAATTGGTAGTTACAGCCTTGCTTAATTGATCATGTTCACTCTCTGAAATGCTACGTACGAGTGCATGGTTTACGGTTTTGGCTTACGGCCTGTAACTTGCGGGCTTGATCAGTTGAATAGCACCGTAAGTGCAAGCCTGCAGACATACGGCCTGTATACCGCGAGTTGCGCCCTTGCAATTGAATGAGGCTCCATGTTTTTAAAATACAGGAGGCGCATCTACAAAATAAAATCAGAATTTATAAGCTAAAATAAAATGTTTCAATGTTTTTATTCAAAATGAATTCCGATTGTCCTTTAAAGGTGTATGCAAGTGAGCTGGATTATGAATGCATCTGAGAAGAATTAGTGTATGAAAACATGTGTTATATAGAAAAGTTCAGTTTACTTACAAAGTTATTTGCGCAAAAGTCAAATCCAGCTGTTCACACCCACAGGACACTTACATAAGCCGGGTACACACAGGAAATACAGCAGGGTACATATTTTGACCTTTCTGGTACAGAGCACAGGAAGTAACTGTTGCAGTTCTTGTACTGAGCACATGCCAGAAGCCACTGAGGTGAAGAATGATACAATGTATTATCCTGATTCTAAATTTGAATGTTATGCTAATTCAGGCGGGATTTTCTAGGGGTGTACACCATCACATGCAAATTAAAAAAAAACATAGGACATTTTGCTAACTTCAAGGTAAGCTAATTAATGTTTATTTTTGGATATTTTCATGCAAAACATGTTTTCATACACTACTAATTCTCCTCTATCAGATGCATTCACAATCCAGCTCACTTCCATATCCTTTTAATATCTACATAAAGGCACACAGGAGTCATTAATGACTGTGCCATCATGTAGATTATTCAAAATAAATTATTTTGAAACACTTACTGCGCTTACTGTTGATTACTGTGCATCAACAGGAGTCATATTGCACTGCAGGAAATACAGAGCTTAATGGAACATTATCTCTGAATGGACCACAAATGACAAGCTCCCTCAATACTTCTCTTCACTGCAATAATTTCACTTTTTTTTCTCTTTTTGAAATAAGAATTTATAGGAATAAGCCTGCATGAAGAAAAAACTCTTGCCATTTTCAGGATATTTGTGATTTTTGGTCCTTGCAGAACCTTCAAAGAGAAAAAGTGCCCAGCGTGTACAACAAATTGAGATGTTAAGTGGTTGATATAAAAAACACTGAAACAGTGAATTAAGCATCTATTTTGAAATCTATATATTATTATTATTATTTCCTTTATTTGTAACGCGCCAACATATCCCGTATCTCTATACAGGGGTAAGTTCAAGCCAAAACAATATAAAAAGATATTCCAGTTGGTTTTTCAATTGAGTTGTACAGTTTATAGGTCACATTAAAGGTGGAAAAAGTTCTGAAATTATTTATCTTTGTCTCATTTTTTTACAGCACAGAAACCTGATATTTTAACAAGGGTGTGTAGACTTTTTTTTATATCCACTGTAAAAATATATATTTCCATGCGGTTCTCTGATGTGGAGCAGATAAATGACATGTGCCTTTAACATGTTTATATTGAAAGTCCACTTCTTTATTTGTGACCTATAAATAAATACTTTTCTTTACACAAATGCATAAGACAGGAAGGCAAAAGTACTGAAAGCAAATGACATTGAATACAGAATAAATAATCCGACATTGAATACAGAATAAATAATCGTTCCACCCAATTGTTTTGGGGCCTGTACTCTACAAGCCCTGGACAGAATACAACTCTGAATACCGAGGAGATGAATACTTGGCAGTTGGGGATGTAGTTCTTTTGTGCCAGAAAAATAATTTGTAACATAGAATCTCTCGTGAACATGATGCTACTGATTTTAAAAGAATCTAAGAAACAATATGAAGTAAAGATCAAAATCTACTGCAGTGTGCAATTGTTTAATTCCTAGTACTAAACCATGCTAAATCTTATGTAATCTTCGTATTATTGCTTTTTTTAAAGACACATTGCAGTGGTAAAATATGTCATGAACATTTTATAAGTTGTAACTAGGCCAGCACTATCTTACTGGCCCACATAGTCATGTGCTGCAGGCCACCACATGACTGTGTTGGCCAATGGGAAGCCATTTGGCCATGATTTCTACACTAGAAGCTGTAATATGGAGATCTGTCATTTTTATGCCTGCCTACACTTGGCAAGGCCAATATGGCAGCCTCTTAGAGATGACCAGAGGAATATTTAAAGATAAATTCCTATCTTTATATCATTGGGCTAATAGTGCAAGTGTCATGGCTTGTTTTATCATTACAATCTTCATTTATAGTCCTAAATCCTATATTATTGTTTTCCAACGTAATTCAACTATTGATTCTATTTTGACTGGCAAAGATGTGTTTAAAAGCCTAAAATGTTTCTTTGGAAAACTATTCCAACATAATAAAATGGTTACTGAATGTACCATCTAAAAACTTACAGTTTTAAAGTGAAACTTTTTATGGAATTTTCTTTCTGTAACCTATGGCCATGGAAAATGGAATACAAGGGTTGGGGAAACACCGGCTTAGATGTTGTCTATTACCGTGTTTGTCAGTCTATTGAACTATGCTATCTTTTATATCCATAAATAGTTAGAATCATTTCACAGGAATTTTTGCTCTTGATGATAATATTGTGGTTAATGTTCATTAACACAGACTTGGTCTTGCCTACTGCACATTAGCATAGCTATGCCTGCTATCAATTCATATCTCCCATTGATTTTTACTTTACCTTCAAATATTTCTTCATAGGTACATATACCCCTGTGCCTGAATTCATATTTGAAAATGTTATATAGTAGTTAATAAAATATTTGCAACTTCCCATTTGGAAAGCCCCCCCGCCATGTTCCAACATGCTATACTGTGTGTTGTAGTTTATAAAAATACGTTTATTTAGGTGCTATCTCCATTTAATTTTCAGTCTCAAAAGTCAAGTTGTTTACATATTTCTGTGTAGAAGGTTTATTTACACCTTATATACGGGTGCATTGTTGCAGAGATTTTCACCTGAAGATGACGTTTAAATCGGCTTTGCAAATTAAAGTGTAAATCACTAAACCAAATCAGACCACTCTCTCTCTTCTGGCAATGCTTTGTAATTAGTTTAAGATTTATGTGTTTTGCCGTTTTCCTGAAATAAGCTTTGTATTCCCAACTATAATATCATTGTCCACAAACCTTTAAATAACAAGAAGGTGGTAGATTAAGCAAATTAGTGATTTGCATCTCAAAACTTATTGATTTAGTTTGTTTTTAAGAAATTCTGTGGAGCAACATAAAAATGCTTGTGACACACAAGACTAAAACAACTCATTTTGTTTAAGAAATAGATAAAAAAAAAAACTCCTTTTATTCTTTACGTATTGCTTAGAATTAAGTATGTCTACAGCTTCAGATTATAGCAAGCTGTAGTGTTCAAATATCCCATGCCATTGTAATGATGATTAGATTTAGTTGTGAGTAAGAACGTGCATTTAAGGTATGTTACCCTGTATCTTGGGGTTTGGCGTTTGGTGTAGTATAGAAAAATCTATATGACATAGGTAGGGTGCTTCCTTAAACCTTTAGCTCTCTCAAAACTTGTTTAATTTGAGCCTTTGTGTATGTTTTTTCTCATACTAGCCAATTGGGGGCAAAGTCTCTGCAACATATTTCTGAGCCATGGTCTCTGGTTAGAATGATGTTGCACAACCAGTGCTACAGAGTCTGTGTCTTCATGAGCTGCAGAGGTCTGACCCAAGCATATATTATTTATTTGATTTTAGTTAGTAAACAGAGCTTGTAAACCCTGCTTAATAAAATAAAGTGTATAGTAGTACTTAAATACATAGGTATATTAGGAACCCTCTATGTCCCTGTAATAATATTGCTAAACTTGATATGTTATGGTTGACCAGAAATGGAGAGACTGTGACATTTTCAGCCTTTTTAATGGTAAACGTTAAATGGACGCCTTACACAGGAAACTCATTTATCACATACTTTGGATTCAAACTTCATTGTTTTGTGCTTGAATATAAATACAAGTTTACTAATGTTAGTTACTATTAGTCCTAAGTAACTCCTACGTAAACATTATCAAGCTGTAAATTATCACTGAAGTATTAAAAAAAAAAATTCTTTAAGGGAAATCGGGTCTTTTTTTTTTCTTTTTCTTCATCCTGTGACGAATTCATATGTTTTAAATTAGACCGAGACAGGGTAGCTGATTAAACATCTTTACTTCCTTTTTACTGTCCTGCTCCTAACCTCTGACAGCAGAACTAAATGCTTTAGAAAAACAACATCATTGCCAGATAAGTGAGTTTAGATTAGTAAGAAGATGGAGAAATGGTTATTTCTCTTATCATTATTTTCTATACATATAAAGGGTTAACTGTGCTGCTTTTTTATATTTGTGTACAATGTTAAATGCACAATATGGAAAATAACACATTTATTCTCTTCTGGAAAGGCACATTTATATAACTGAAATGTTTGTTTCAATTTAAAAAAAGATGATAGTGGATTTTTAAAGTGTTGTAGTATTCAGTAATGCTCTATGTTCTGAAAAAGTTATTATTCTTTTCATTTAAAACTACTAGTATAAAAAACCCGTATTGGAGTAAAGTTAGATTGTTATCATAATTTAATTTAGTAGAACTACAAATGAAATCCTCTGATTCGTCCTATAACTATGTAAATCCTCAAACTTTTCTACAAGTGGGGTTGTTGCCCTATTGAAAGTGTCATCTACTACTACAGATCCTGAGCAATTTTGCATTCCTATGTGATCCAGTGGTGCATATATATGAATGTATGGCTCACTCAGACATCTATAGGATAAGTGCTCTGTAGGAAGTAAAGTTAGATCATAAAAGGTTGAATACTACAATGCATGTTTTTCCAATTTACCCCATAGTATTTCTGCAATAAAATCTACTACACAAGTTTACTATCACCCATCAGTTAGAAATGTACATTTTTCCTTTTCTGTTGCAAGCAGTTCATACATACTAAACAAAAATAAGAAACAAATTTGATCTTTAAGCAGGCAAGCACTCTGATTTTTTTAAATTTTATTTGGTAGTATAATGGTATTAAATATACACTGGTAAATCAATCAGCCCCTTCTGGATCGCTACCTTGTCGTGGTGAAGAGGCTTGTGTAACTCAATGAAGCTGTGAGCTATACCATATAGGATCACCCAAGATGGGCATTTCATAGCAGAGAGGTCTGACAAACCGATGTTCACTGGAGAAGGAATTGCCAACCCACTCCAGTATCTTTGCCAAGAAAACCATGTGGATGTGTATAACAAGACACAAATGTGCCTGGCATGCTGTGTCCATATGGTTACAGAGAGTCGGGCATGACTTAAGGACTGAACAACGAAATGTAAGCGGGCATTTCTTAGAACGCCCTGTCCATACTCCGTGCAGTATAACTGTAGATGTCCCACAACTCAGACATAGGAGTTGTGCAAAATGAACAGAGAACAAAGTGCACTGCTGCATTCAAGGATTGTTGTAACACCCTAACGACATGAGCTAGAAGTTTTAATTAGGCATTGATCATGAATACAAATCCTATTCAACAAATTGAAGGTCAATTGCCTGGTTCTTTAAATATTAAATCTATGTTCCATTCCCATTACACCAAAATACTTGTTTTCTGCTCACTCTCCTCATATCTTACCCTCTTCCTACTCTCCTTGCCCAAAAGTCTTCTCGCCACCTACAAAAACCTGTTATATGCATAGGCGTTTAAGTGACAAAAATGTGGTATAATTTGAAAATATAGGTAATCCCAAGTACTTCATAAACTGTATGTTAGTTAACTGCAGACATTTTTTTATTTTATTTATTAATATTGAAGTGCATCATTTTAAACTGTCAGGCTTTCTGATCTACTTGCAGTTTATAATATTTTGTGAATTAATTATTATTATTGCCATTAATTATTATTATTGCCATTAATTACTGATACGTCTGATGCATTGTGGCAGCTGTCAATAGAGTACAGTTTCCTGCACACAAAAAATGACTAGGAATAGGTATGCCTGCATCAAGACCCAATGCCTCAGAGACTTGTCCGTAAATAACCCCCTCATCTTAACAAATGTTTGGAATCTCTTTTTGTGATGTTTTCCAGCTGACTGACACGTCAAAATGGCAAACTTCATTGTTAGTTAACTGTAGGAAAATACATAAAAAACCCATTATTTTACTATCTATAATATACTACTATGATATACTGATGTTCAGTAGTAGTCAATGATGGCACCATTCTGTATTTGATAACTTGACAATACACGTGTATAATATTGTGGAGAATTAATTTGTATAACTAAACAATAAAAACACATTTAAAAGAAAATATTTTAAAACCATTCATCTGCATTTTACTCTTTAGTACATGTGTTCCACTGTTTGTTTTGAGAATGGACCACATGGAGGCCAGATCTTACAACATTCCAAGATTGATACTAATGGGGTATAATAATAAGCTCACAATTTGTCTGCTTCCATGTAAATGGTTTGCAAGGAAACCACATATTTAATGAAATTAATGGTTTCCTTTTATTTAGCATTTCTATAGTTTCAGTAATATAACAGCATTTTTTTTTCCAAATGTGACCATTTATGATGATATTTATTCCATCTATTCTGTAAGTTAAATAATTTTCAGGTAAGCAGAGTCTGCATTTATAGGAACATAAACACTTTTTATAAAATAATTGGGCATTGTATGAAGTTTTTTTTCATTAAATTATGTTATGTTTCAAAAAGCAAGAATGCACATTACATAGACTTGGAAGATGTGTTGTCAGGACTTCTTAAGCCTTTTGAGTTGGTATAAACGCTCCATTCAATCTATCTAGTACAGCACCTGAACGCTGCAAAATAATAACATGGAATGTCTTATTTCACTGATAGTGAGCAGCCAGAGAGAGCCTGGCTACCTACTACTAACTTTGTGTGGTCTTTCATATTTGGTTGTCCCCCAATATTGCTTCAGTTTGAAAAAAGAAAATTCACTCTGGTTCCCATGTTCTTCTGCATAATTAAAAGGGCTGCAGAACTACTCTACATCACCAAACCACACTTAAAACCAAGACCGATAAGTTATTACCCAGAATCAGCCAGTTAACCATTTTATTTCCTTTTTATTAAGCAAATTCTGCAAGGGTGGAAAATCGCAAGCACTCTTTACAAATAGCAATACTTTCTCATTGTCACAACTGAAATCATATAATCTTATTTGGCTTCTTTAAATATTCTTAATGTGGTATTCATTATTGCAGTGAAAAAAAGTATGTAAGTTTTTAAGGGAGGCTACTTTTATGGCACTTTGAGAATTACCCCATAAGCTCAATAAATTCTTCCGTGCAAGACAGACCCCTGCTGACTCAATTAAAACAAGATTTGTTTTTTGAGTGCTATAAAACTAAATATATAATAATTTAAAACCATAACAAAGACATTAAAAGCTTTCAATTAAACAGTACTGACATTTTCTGCTTGATTTTGATTGCTCTGCATGATGGTTTATTGGGTGTATTTGTGAAATACTTAAGTGGCACCATATTCCAATGATATACATGGTATACTTCAGTTTAGATTAGCACAGTAGAGGTCCCAAATGTGATATAATTTAAAGCTATAGGAAATTACAAGTACTTTATCAATTGGATGTTTTCTTTTTAATCCAATTTTCCTACAGGAAGGTACTTCAGTTTTCAGTTGTTTTCATGTCAGTCACAGCCTTTCTGATCTCTTAATTGCAGATCATTACAAATAATAGGTAGATGCCCCTTAGGCTCTGAATGTATTCTTATGTAAAACAAAATCCTGGTCATGCTTACACCCCAGGGATTTACTCTAATAAGCTTAGTTGTTTGTTTTACATATGACTTACACTGAAGAAAATGCATTTAAAGCCCAGGGGACGAAGGAATATTCACTTTTATAGTCTATGTGGACCAAAACTAGTTGCTTGGGCAGATTATAATTTGCCTATTGTACAGGACAGTCTCTGCTTCATCAGCTAATTGTCAGTTTTAACGGTGGGAAATCATAATATTCATGATAAGCATTCATGACAAAACATAGTTTTTCAGCATCTACCGTATGCCATTTTAGAACGGCATATCTGTAGATTGTAAATTTGTGAGTTTTCAGTCTTGCGAGGTGCTTGGGGAAAGCACTATGAACATTGGATTCTAAGCTCAAAGACCGGGCCCTCCATCCATTACTACGTGCTGATACTGCTATTGTTTTTTTTGCCTTGAACTTAACCCTGGTATAGCGCTATGGAATGTCTTGGCGCGTTAAAAATAAACAATAATGATAATAATAATGCTGTGCTACTATTTACTATGTATTCCTGCAACCTATTGAGGCTCCACACAAAGCCCTCATTGTCACCCCCTACTGGCCTAAATTCACTCAAGTAAAGGAAATGTAATTTACTAGTTGATGCTTGAATAATCTTGATTGAAAACTTTTTTTTTTTTTTTTATTATTATTCCTAAAGACTAAATTTAACCGGTAAATACATTTACTTTGCATTGTTTGTTCCTTGACTGGGGAAAGCTTAGAATTGAGGTTGCTTATTAAAGATTTAGCATTGATGGAGACAAATTGAAGTTAATACTCTATGACCTATCTAATGTAAGTAACTAGAGTACCTTAATGTGTATAGCACACTTTTTTTTGGATGACTCGAACAGAATGTGAGCTCTTACCTTTCATACTCAAAGGCATCTTTTTATCCTGTTACACAGAATTTAATTAGAGTTCAAAAACTAATGTTTGACAGCTGTAGCAATATTATCTTATGCTCTCTGTTCTTCTGGAAACGCATGCAAGGCTTTTTTTTTACAAATCTTTTTCTATATTTTATTTTGTGTAAAATATTATCAAAGTAACATTTTTATGTTGCTAACTAGAGATGTTTTATTGATTGATGCCCATTTAAAACACCATATGAATAATCAATATTTACATTCACTGTTTCAGCCTAAACTTCAGCTGATTATCTCCACCCATTTAAAGCCTTAAATGGGTATGTGTGGTTTGGTTGAATAAATTGGTTGAGTAGACTGTCCCCACAGTAAAAGCTATTTGCCAATGGAAACGACTCGGTCAGTCTTGAACCATTAGTGATCTATACCTAATTTAAAACTTCTTACAATTGGCCTTGAATGCAACAATGTATTTTCTTCTCTGTTCATTTTGCAGAACTCTTAAAGGCAAATTAAGGTTTCCTGGATTATGAATGCATCGAATAATCAGTAGTGTATGCATGAAAAAACACCAAAATAAACATTTACAAACTCACTCTCATGTTTGCTAAATCTTTTCAGTTTGCAAGCTGAGGCTTTTGTGCGTTGACACCCCTGAAAATCTCAGCTAAGATTAGCATAGAATTCATAGATTTGTTTTGGCCAATCAAGAAAAAGCAGAGGTTAGCTGATACATGTGTATCCTACTCTTGGGTTCCTGTGTTGCAAAGCAGCCTGGGATATGTAGTCTCTCTCTATCCTTGTGCTCTGATTCAGCTGTGAACTCGGACCAGACCCAACCCAACCATCTGATTCATACTCTGAGCAAGTTCTTCCCTTGAAAGGTCAAACTCTCTGTACCTGGCTGCTTTCCTGTGTGTACTTGGTTATGTAAGCTCCCTATGGGTATGCAAAGCTGGATTCTACTTTCCTGCGTATAACCATGTACACTGAACTTAACACACATTTTTTCTGATAATCACTGCCTGTTTCTTACCAAACATTTGAAACTCCGAAACTAACTAACTCTCTATCTATCTATCTATATATATATATATATATATATATATATATATATATATATATATAATTACACCCCTTTTAAGCCTAATTTATGCAACATCTACAGCTATGATGTGGGGATTATGGACCGGGAATTCTTTTAAATGCCTGTTAAAAAAACTTTTAGTTTTATGAATCCATGGCAATACTCTTATTGATTTTCCACTGGATATTTACTTGATACATACCATGATACCGCCAAATAAAAAGTCTGAGCGCTTGTCTGCTTAAAGAACAAACTATTATTCCTATTTTTATTTTGTATGAATAAACTGCTTTCAAAGTTTGCCCTTTTATTGAGTGTTTGTTATTCAAACAAAGCCCTTTAAGTAAGTACAGGGAAACTGACTTAAATCCCCTTTTCTAATGTTTGCCTATTAGCTTAATATCTTTTTTTGAGCAGAGCTCAAGCTCTACCTTTTTGTGTTTTTGTATTGTGATACCCCACTGAGTACCACTTTGGAAGATTTTGTAGCTTCATAAATAACTATTGACTCTAACAGTGAGTCAGCAGCTTGGAAAACTCAAAACAAGTATTTCATATAATGTGAAGTATTTTGTATAATGCGGTGAAGCCAAGAAAAGGGCATAAACAGGAAAATATACAGATATGTATACACATCTTTTTTTCCTGTTTATGTGCTTCACAGAATGTTGTGTGTGTTATTTATATATTACAAGATAACCCTCTGTAATAATAATAATGCAGTTCATTCTGGGATAAGCATTATACACATGCTATAAATGTTTCTGCTACACATGGGACCATCTGCAAATCTGACCCATACTTCTTCTCCCTAACCAAGTGTCCCTCTCTATTTCCTTCTTAGATTATACATTTATACAAGCAGGGACTTAACAATATTTTGTAATTCCCAAACTAGTCACCTTTTAGTGCTGAAAAAGATATATATAACTGATGATTTATTTATATACTAGTCGTTTTAACTGTTGACGGTATAATATTACATGTGTCTCTCTCCCCCCTCTATGTCTCTCTCCCCCCTCTATGTCTCTCTCCCCCCTCTATGTCTCTCTCCCCCCTCTATGTCTCTCTCCCCCCTCTATGTCTCTCTCCCCCCTCTATGTCTCTCTCCCCCCTCTATGTCTCTCTCCCCCCTCTATGTCTCTCTCCCCCCTCTATGTCTCTCTCCCCCCTCTATGTCTCTCTCCCCCCCTCTATGTCTCTCTCCCCCCTCTATGTCTCTCTCCCCCCTCTATGTCTCTCTCCCCCCTCTATGTCTCTCTCCCCCCTCTATGTCTCTCTCCCCCTTCTCTTTCTCTTCACCCTTCTCTTTCTCTCCCCCCTGTATCTTTCCCCCCTCTCTTTTCCCTGTGTCTTCCCCCTTAGTGTCTCTTTGCCCCTTAGTGTCTCTTTGCCCCTTAGTGTCTCTTTGCCCCTTAGTGTCTCTTTGCCCCTTAGTGTCTCTTTGCCCCTTTTCGTCTCTTTGCCCCTTTTCGTCTCTTTGCCCCTTTTCGTCTCTTTGCCCCTTTTCGTCTCTTTGCCCCTTTTCGTCTCTTTGCCCCTTTTCGTCTCTTTGCCCCTTTTCGTCTCTTTGCCCCTTTTCGTCTCTTTGCCCCTTTTCGTCTCTTTGCCCCTTTTCAAAATCCGTACACATTGTTTTACATGTGCGCCTGCGCTCCCACTGGAGAGTTACCTACACTTTTCAAACTATATTAGTGATACCTTCCAATCCATTTTAAAGATTAACCAATGCATATTTCTAATCTTTCTCAATTACATTTTTCTGTACGTATCAAGGTCTAATTAAATGTGATCAAAAACACAAATGTAGAACAAATACATAAAAGGAAATCCTCTTTAGAGTATAGTGAGTGGTTAGTGTATTACAAATACTCCGTTATTTAGAAGCCAGAAGTATATTTCTTCCATGTGTATTTATGTGAATTGTAATATCATATCAAGCAGTCTTGGACAATAAATATAAGGTATCAGTGTAATTTTTTTACAGCCAGGAACACTGTGCTTTCACACAGATCAATATTATAGTTTAGCTTTCAAATATATATTATGCACAATATTTAAATTTTATTGGAGTCTGTTCTTCTTTATTAATCTAGATCTATCATGAAGAAAACCATTTTAAAAGTTAATATTCACATTTTAGAACACAGTATATACCATTTTAGTAATTAGGCTATTTTGTTAACATTTTTTATGTGCGTATGAAAGAAACTGAGCAAAAATGAAATGTATCTGGAAAATGAATTGCATGGTTGAATACAGCTGTTACATGAATAACTATTGGCACTGTATTGCTTCCTGTGTAAAGCAGGTTCAGAAGTTATGTTCCTACTGGCTGTCATACTATTGATTTATGTTCACATCTCTGCTCTCAGCTTCATGCCTCAAATCTCCAGTTCCACTAATTCTACTAAAGTGTATAAGAATTTACATTTGCTTTTCCTGTTATTGAATATTGTGTTTTTCACATGTATTGTCACTGAGCTGTGAAAAACAGAAGCTGTCCGATGTCTATAAAAGTGCATTGGTCTTTAAATAATACCTAGATTGTGTGGAAATCTAATATCTAGGTGGTTATTTTTCCAATCTCAAGTCCAGTTTTATAAAATGCATAGTTTATATTCATTAAAGAAAATGTAATTCTTCTAGCGTTACACACTTTTTAGAAATTACTACTCATTTACACTTAAACATTTAATGAGACAAACGAAAAATGTGTCCGCTTGGGTAAAAAATAATTAAAAATAAAGGCATATCTAAGTTTCCTGGATTATGAGTGCATCTGATAGAGGAGAATCAGTAGTGTATGAAAACATTTTTTTGCAAGAAAGAATCCCAAGATAAACATTTACAAACTCACCCTGATTTTTGCTAAATCTCTTGAGTTTGCAAGCAGCAGCTTTTATGAGTTGTCTCTCCTGGATATCTCTGCTAAAATTAGCATACTATTCATAATTAGTTTTGGCCATTAACAGGTAGCGAATACATGGGAATCATGGGCTATACAGTCGCCCTGTCAAAGGAAGTAGGAGTCAGAAACTGATCTGCAGATATTTGCATTGAGCTACTGCTAGCTTGAAGGTTAGTAAAGGGTTATAATCTACCAACATGCAGTGTTTCTATTGGGAGGTTCACTGTGCCTATGTAAACAGCTCTAAGTTGTGGGAAACAAGTATTTTTAAATAAAATAAATCTGTATGTGTATAAAATCATGCAATGTAATGTGTGTTTCTGATATAAGCAGCATTTGTTACATTAGAAAAAAGGTAAAAACAGGGAAACCTAGATATACCTTTTTTAAGCTTATGCCTAAAAAATAACTGAATGAAAATAAGCACCTTCAAAATGAACACACCCATAAACATTGCTCCCATATCACCATTATATCTAAGTAAACAGAGATGGCTGTGGCACGAAAACAGTCCTAAAACAGATAAGAATGATTTAAGATATTGTATTTAGAAGCATTTCTGCTTCTCAGTGTCTTATACATTTTTTATGTTTAAAAGGGCTGGTGGGGTATCAGGTAAGTAACCATTTACTTGTACTTATATAGGCCCTTTTTATATACCATTTTTATAAACCATATTACCAATTGTTTGTTTTAATAAAGTGTACATTTTTCATATTTATTTTTGCTCTGTATACAGTCAGGTCCATAAATATTGGGACATGGACACAATTCTAACCTTTTTGGCTCTATACACCACCACAATGGATTTGAAATGAAACGAACAAGTAGTGCTTTAACTGCAGACTTTCAGCTTTAATTTGAGGGTATTTACATCCATATCAGGTGAACGATGTAGGAATTACAACAGTTTGTATATGTGCCTCCCACTTTTTAAGTGACCAAAAGTAATGGGACAATTGGCTGCTCAGCTGTTCCATGGCCAGTTGTGTGTTATTCCCTCATTATCCCATTTACAAGGCGCAGATACAAGCTCCAGTGTTCATTTCAAGTGTTCTATTTGCATTTAGAATCTGTTGCGGTCAACCCTCAATATGAGATCCAAAGAGCTGTCACTATCAGTGAAGCAAACAATCATTAGGCTGAAAAAACAAAGCAAACCCATCGGAGAGATAGCAAAAACATTAGGTGTGGCCAAATCAACTGTTTGGAACATCCTTAAAAAGAAAGAACGCACCTGTGAGCTCAGCAACACCAAAAGACCCAGAAGACCACTGAAAACAACTGTGGTGGATGACAGAAGAATTCTTTCCCTGGTGAAGAAAACACCCTTCACAACAGTTGGCCAGATCAAGAACACTCTCCAGGAGGTAGGTGTATGTGTGTCAAAGTCAACAATCAAGAGAAGACTTCACCAGAGTGAATACAGTGGGTTCACCACAAGATGTAAACCATTGGTGAGCCTTAAAAATAGGAAGGCAAGATTTAGAGTTTGCCAAACAACATCTAAAAAAGCCTTCACAGTTCTTGAACAACGTCCTATTGACAGATGAGACTAAGATCAACTTGTACCAGAGTGATGGGAAGAGAAGAGTATGGAGACGAAAAGGAACTGCTCATGATCCAAAGCATACCACCTCATCAGTGAAGCATGGTGGTGGTAGTGTCATGGCGTGGGCATGTATGGCTGCCAATGGAACTGGTTCTCTTGTATTTATTGATGATGTGACTGCTGACAATAGCAGCAGGATGAATTCTGAAGTGTTTCTGGCAATATTATCTGCTCATATTCAGCCAAATGCTTCAGAACTCACTGGACGGTGCTTCACAGTGCAGATGGACAATGACCCGAAGCATACTGCAAAAGCAATCAAATAGTTTTTTTAAGGGAAAGAAGTGGAATGTTATGCAATGGCCAAGTCAATCTCCTGACCTGAATCCGATTGAGCATGCATTTCACTTGCTGAAGACAAAACTGAAGGGAAAATGCCCCAAGAATAAGCAGGAACTGAAGACAGTTGCAATAGAGGTTTGGCAGAGCATCACCAGGGATGAAACCCAGCGTCTAGTGATGTCTATGCGTTCCAGACTTCAGGCTGTAATTGACTGCAAAGGATTTGCAACCAAGTATTAAAAAGTGAAAATTGTATTTATGACTGTTAATCTGTCCCATTACTTTTGGTCCCTTAAAAAGTGGGAGGCACATATAAAAACTGTTGTGATTCCTACACCGTTCACCTGATTTGGATGTAAATACCCTCAAATTAAAGCTGAAAGTCTGCAGTTAAAGCACATCTTGTTCGTTTCATTTCAAATCCATTGTGGTGGTGTATAGAGCCAAAAGGTTAGAATTGTGTCCATGTCCCAATATTTATGGACCTGACTGTATATTTTACTATAGACCATTTCCAGATAAATTGAATTGATTGGAAAATGAATAATAAAACCTATTGTAGAATTTTCTCTAGGATGTGGTGTTGCATGTACGTTTATTTTTTGAAGATTTGACTACGATTTAATCTTGTGATCTGGCCAATTTTATTTTATTTTTTTAAATTTACAAATGAAAAGTTGTTTTTATCTTTCATTGTGTATTAACATAGGTCAGCACAGCAGTCATTGTTGTAGATCAGATGTACGTAACAATATTCCTTGTTAATTCTGTGACTGACTCAACTGTGCTCTGCAGGATATTCACCTGTGCACAGCAGGAAGATCCTTTGTTTGCTTCTCGAGGAGCAATGTTGCCTAACCTGGCCCAGATTCACAAACCTGAGAGCTTTTCTCTCTATTGACTCTCTTTTTTTTTTGGTGCACATTACGTTCATATTTTAAAAACAGGTGCCTTGTAAACTAGGTGCCATCTGATCAACCAAATCCTACACATTTCAGCCCCTTTTTAACATTTCTTCTACCTCTTCTTAAAGTAATGATTTAAGATAATTTATGTTTTTTTAGACTTTTTTTTTTTACATTTCTTTTTTTTTCTTTAAGTTTTGCTATTATTATTATTATTAATTGATTCTGTTGCACAGACCGTTTTATACATTGTCATACAAATATGTTGATTTTACATAGTCATATAAATGGTAATATACAATATCTTTCTTTAAAAGATATATGAAGAGAGGAAAGGAAGGGTTGAGAGAGGTGTCTCTGGCCGGGTGAGATTTGCAACAGGAGCATTTTCTTAAAGTGGGCACCTTGGTTGAACCGAGAATATGTCTGCTTTTCCAACAAGGCTGTTTCTTAAATTTTATGAAGTATTTGGTGCCACGACAAGTCTGGTGATTTTCCATTTTAAAACTATATGAAATTTGGTAATGCAAATTAGGGTAGATAAAGGCTTTTTTACAATCAGATTTTCATTTAATTTTTTTTTATTTTTATTTCATACATTTTAGAGAGCATTTTCCTACCGATTCTCTGGGTCACTTATTGACACCACCATGTGTGGTAATGTGTGCCCACTCTGCATCCATGAAAGCATTGTTCTGGTTCGTTGGGGTATATAATGTGTAGTCTACGCAGAACTAGATGCATTTTATGCAATTCTTTGAGGTTACATTCTAAAGTAATATTGTGGCATGTGCTGTGGCCAATATCATTTTACGCATTTATCCAAATCTCTTTGTTTGATTTCTACGTTCAGTTCCTTTTCCCTTGTTTATTTTTATTTATGTAGTTGATTTTTGCAGTGGTGGATTCCATAGCTATAGATAAAGCTAATATCATCTTTTGTAAAATTGTTGTTACAAGCACTCTCATATGGTGTTGGTGGTCTGTCTGGGGACGGCACATCCACATGGGATTTTATGTATTGGGTAATTTTTGCATATATGTATAAAAGTTCTTTAGGACTTAAAATGTGTGGTTCAGCAGGCTTGCGAAATGTCAAGGAAATGACATATTCTTGCTTTCCCATTTTCTGTCCATGGTTTAAATGGTCCTGTGTTATTACCCGATGGGAAGTGCAGTGGTGTTATTGGGTAGTTTAATGTAGATAACTTATGTTTTATATTTTAGTCTATTCTAGATTGTTAGATAATATCTATTGTAAGGGCTGTTATTAATGGTCTTGAGGTATTCACTTGATAGGCACATTATGTCTTGGATATTTTTCCTTGGACGCATTTGATTTTTTTTATTGATACCCAGCCTAGAGTATCTGTAGACTACTAATACATGACTATTTGGTTCAGTTGGGCAGCCTCCGCGTATATTTTAAGGTGGGTACTGATAAACCCCCCTCATTTCTATGTGTATGCATGAGTTTCCTACTTGCTCTAGGATGTAATGTCTCCATATAAAACTGTTGTCTGTCCAAGTCCTTGTGTTTAATCTGTGTTGGGAGGGTCTGAAAGGTACAGTATTTTGGGGAGGAGGTCCATTTTAACCTTGGCTATTCAGATATTTAATAAACATTGGAAGTTTCCGTGTCTTTTAATGTGCTGCTAATGCAGCATTTGCATTTCATACATTCATTTGTATTATATAGTAACCAGTCAAAGATAGACATGCTGACCTCTACCACATATCACTTACTATTTTTTGACCATTCTGTAGAAACACAGCCACCTTAATGTAGCAGACCATATGCATATATAGTATGTATGTAACATTCAGGTTTCATCTGATGAGAAGCACTCCTTGTTCTTTCTGACTTCATTTCATAGGTGCCACAGGGAAAAATGTAAAGCGGGGCTACAGTGGTACAACATAAAGTTTAACTGGAGAAGATGATGACACTAATATTTTAATGAAAATTTAGATTTAAATAGACATAAGTTAATTATTAACATAAAAGTATTTAATTATATATTACTCACTTGATCCAAAATTAAATGTTAACATTAATGCCCCTTTGTTAGTGCAGTGCCTGAAACTGCAAGCTTTTAAAGAAGAATATGCTGAAATGAAACATTCCTAAAAACTTAGTATTTGTCCTTTTTTTACTTTTAACCTTTGCTTCTAAATAATATCATAATGAGTAATCCATATTGTTTAGTCTATGATCAATGATTTACAGAATTCTGTGAATGTTTTTTTTTTTTTTTTTGTAGTTCAAGGATTTTTCTAAAAAGTGTAGATAAATTGAAAATAAATAGGCCACAGATGTATATTTTTCTATATTTATAAAAAGAATGAATATAAAGTTCACAACCAACTTACTTTTTGTTTGTCTTTTGATTAATCACGTTTTAGTATATGCTCTGTATGTACTGTAACAAAAAACAGAAAAGAAAAAAAAGAAAAAAAAAAAAATATATATATATATATATATATATATATCCAGTTGCATAATAAAGTGACAAGCTTTTTTACTAAAGAGAGACATTATCTCTCGAAAGCTCGTCGCTTTATTATGAATACGTTTGTCCAATAAAAAAGGTATCACTATTCACTGCAATACTCTTATTATTCAACTATATAACACAACCTGATTCACCAACTTTATGGCAAGAAACAAAAACGAAAGCACCAAATACTATCCCTCCTACAAAACTAAGAGCACAAGACACAGATGACGCTGAACAAGTGGAAAGTGAAATGCAGAATCTACAGATGAAACCGCAACATTCATCTTATAAAGAAGATAAAGAAATAACTGAACTGCATCTCTCAAACAACAAAGAACAGATGCATGGGTAGAGAGGTGGAATGACCAAAAAACAACTGTGATTTCCACTACCACCACCAACACTTCTCCTGAACACAGCTCCGAAAACACAGGAATTATAAACTTATCGAACCACCAACTGACACAACCAGAGATTTCTGGTCTAAAGGAATAGCATTCTGTCCAAGCACAAAACTGGATAAAATTCAATTGTACTCCCACCTGGAAGAATTCTTCAGGAGGCTGAGGCTCACAGAATACTTCCACAACAAAGAGGATACCACACCCATATTGAATTACAACAGCAAGAAAAAGAACACACAATTCACCCCTCAACCTGGACGCAACCCTACACTTGACCGTTACATAGAATGCTTCTGTCTGAGAACTGCAGCCTTGGTAATAAATCAACAGAAAAATTGGTTTATATAATCTCTCTCCATTAGAAAGAGCTGCCATAAAGGGCTTAAAAGGTAACCATCAAACCAGCAGATAAAGGGGGCGCAGTTGTGATTTTGAACACTCAGGACTACATACAAGAAGGTAACAGACAAATGACAGACAGTATCTACTACAAGAAATAGGACCAGGACCCCACAAAGGAATATGCTATCCAACTCAGGAAACTCATCCAAACCTTCCCTAAGAGTGAACAACACGAATTAGAGCAGCTCATACCCACCGATCCTAGAACTGGAACTTTTTACATGCTGCCAAAGATCCACAAACCAGGCAACCCAGGGAGACCGATTATTACAGGTATAGACACACTGACTGAACAGATATCTGGACTTATTGAAAAATACTCTTAAGCCACTAGTTACAAACCCCTCTGCTATACAGGACACCACTGACTTTCTTAACAAACTTGGCCTAATTGAGGACCTACCTACTAATCTACTCATAACCATGGACGTTAAATCTCTTTATAGCCACATCCCTCACAAAGATGGTACCTCTCGACGCACGCCCAGAGCCATAAATATAACTCTGATACCATTGTGAAATTACTAGAATACATTCTGACCCACAACTACTTCACCTTCAATGAACAGGCTTACCTGCAAATAATGGGGGGCTGCAGTGGGCACCAAAATGACACCACAATATGGTAATCTATTTATGGCTGACCTGGAACAGAGATTCCTATTCACATATATACACAAACCTTACAGTTACTACCATTATATAGATTACCTGCTCATCATATGGACAGAGGAAGGAAACAAAACTCAGACTCCCACACTGCCTATAATACCTTCCACCCATCTATGAAACTTAAAATTGATTACTCTCCTGAACAGGTTAACTTTTTGGACACTACCATATCCATCACAAATTCTAAACTTCACTCATCTGTGTATAGGAATCCTACAGACAAATATAGTTACTTCCACAATTCTAGTTTCCACCCCTCCCATACCAAACAAGCAGTAATTTTTATAGTCAAGTCATTAGATATGACTGCATGTGTTCAAACACTGGGGACGGCGACAAACATTTAAATACACTATCTGACTCTTTCAGGCAGAAGGGTTACAAACCCTGTATATTAACACAGAAAGGTACCCCGGGAACACCTGCTGCAATACAAAACTAAAGAAAGTTCTTCACGTACACCGCTGGTAACCACATACCATCCGGCTCTTGAAGGAATACGCAAAATATTGAAGGATCTACAACCATAACTAACAGGTGATGCTTATGAAACCTATATTTCACAGTCCTATCATTCTTGCATTCAGACAACCACCAAATCTGAGACAAACATTGGTGAACAGAAGATTGGCCAATGAACAGCACCACAGAGAGAATGGCACAAAAACGTTTAACAAACATCGCTGCAAATTTTGTCAACACATCTGCAAAGAGGACACAGCCACACAAAACAAGAAATACAACATCAGAGGATCATATTCATGCACATTATCCAATGTGGTGTACATGATACAATGTACTCTATGTGAAAGTGGATGCTACATTGGGGAACATACATTTACGGATGAATCTGCACAGAAACTCCATCACAAAGCACAAAGATGACACCACTTTTCACAAAACAACCACTCCATCCAAGACTTGAAAATAAAAATGCTCAGAGGTCATTTTAAAAACACACAAGAAAGACATTTGAAATAAAAATAACACACTTTAATAAATAAATACAGGATTTGTAAATTATGGAATTTTTCTTGCATTTTTTTTACTTCTTATAACCTTCTATATTCCTTATTATGCTTTTCTTTTTTTCCCTTGTTTTTCCTCTGGTTTCTCAATATATACAAATTCAATTGCTCATAATTCGTTCCCAGCAAAAACATCAAAAGCATCCTTTTCTCTTAACATTTATCTTCCTAACAATGGTAGAGTTTTTTTAATGGCCGTGCCAAGACTGTAAATATAGTGTTCACTGCTTGAAATGTTTATGGTTTACGTAATGAATGAAATTAAAACCATATGTATGATAAGTCATGGGAAAGTAATTTGCGATTTATTTTTGCAGTTGTACATTACTTGGAGGCAAGACATTGCTATTATTTAGTTCCAGTGCATAAGAGTGGGGTTTATCTGTTCTAGCATGACCTTCTGACCTCTGTGAAATGTTTTGCTCCAGGCCTTCGTGATCGGAGTCCATTAACAATACATACCCATAGCTAAATACATTGCTGCAGTGATAAATAAGATGCGTGTGTTTGATTTATGGAGCTGCACTAAACAGTTTACTATAACAGTGTTGTTCTCTTGGTCTTAATGTCTTGTTAATTGCAATTACCTAGATAGTTAATGAGCACTTTTGTTTTCACCTTGTTAACAGTCAGCATTCATTCTAGAACTGCTGAATCCAGGGAGTGTAGTTTTGATTATTAATATGACTCTCTTTGATTAGTCACAGTCAGTCTGGTTGTAAAATGGCAGTGTTGCCTAAAAAATGTAATTGATTGTACATTATGTGTCGGTTGAGAATTAAAAAAAAAAAAAATCTAGTTGTAAAGGGCCTCTAGATTAGGCAAAATGTCATTTTTGTGATGTATGGAACAATCTAACAACATTAGCAGCTATGTAAACCTTGGGTGTAAAAGAATGTTCAAAGAAAATATTCATTTGCACAGCCTCTGTTATTGCATGGAAGCTGCCATGACAGTCATAATTAATTTCCAAGACCAACAAAACAAGCAGGGCTTGCAAGTTTACAAGAGGTTTTATGGGGAAGATATGGGTTTAAGTTTTTTTATGCTGTTTATAGGCCCATGGCCAACTTGCTGCACCTCCTTTGTCATTTCTTTATCTCAAATCATAAGATTATATATGTACCGTATGTATCAATATGTGCATGTATACAGACAGAGATATCACTGCACACATACATTTCTAAAACTATATAAAAACATAATGCTAAATATAAAATAGTAACAATTTATTGGTGTGAATCAAACAATGCCGCTGGTTAAAATAGGACCATCATCTTGAAGTAGGTATTAACCAAAGTATAGTAACAGGCTATCAATCATGGCTTACATAGGGCTTCTCTCAAGGTCCTCAATCATCCTACATATAATTCATCATATCTCCATTATTCCAATGGTAGAAAAAAACACTAATAGTGGTAAAGAGGAAAGTCTATGATATCTCTGCATCCTCCTAGCTGGAAGGCTCAACTTGTATGAAGCCCCAAATCTTGTTAGGGACCCTGCCCAATATAGGTGTAATGATTGCTATTCAGGTATATACATTTTATGACTGTTTACAGTAAGCACAAACCTTTGCGGCTTCATACGTGCACTGAATCATTCCAGGTTCGGAAAACTGGACAAGTACTTATGTAAATTGGACACAACAAGGTTCAGTGTCCTCAACATATTCAACATCTGAATAAATATAATACTTTTTTTTTACTGGCGTAAGAAATATTCTACATACAGTGGATATAAAAAGTCTACACACCCCTGTTAAAATGTCAGGTGAGACAAATTTCAGAACTTTTTCCACCTTTTAATCTATAGGTCACCTATAAACTGTACAACTCAATTGAAAAGCAAACTTAAATCTTTTAGGTGGAGGGAAGAAAAATTATAAAAATTAAATATGGTTGCATAAGTATGCACACCCTTAAAATCAAAAGGTGCTTCAACAAAAGTATTTGTTTATTACAGCACTCAGTCTTTTTGGCTTTTGTCTTGCCACTCTACCCCATAGCCCAGACATATGAAGAATACGGGAGATTGTTGTCACATGTACCACACAGCCAGTACTTGCCAGATATTCCTGCAGCTCCTTTAATGTGGCTGTAGGCCTCTTGGTAGCCTCCCAGACCAGTTTTCTTCTCATCTTTTCATCAATTTTGGAGGGAGCTCCAGTTCTTGGTAAGGTCACTGTGGTGCCATATTTTTTCTCCACTTGATGATGACTTCACTGTGTTCCATGGTATATCTAATGCCTTGGAAATTCTTTTGTACCCTTCTCCTGACTGATACCTTTTAACAATGAGATCCCTCTGATGCTTTGGAAGCTCTCTGTGGACCATGGCTTTTGCTGTGCTGAACTTTATTTGGGGCTAATCAGAGGCACTTTAAATTATGGCAGATGTATGCAGGTTTAAGAGGGTGTGCAGACTAATGCAACCACATTATTTTTTCTTTTCTTTTTTTTCTTCCCTCCACCTAAAATATTTCAGTTTGTTTTTCAATTGAGTTGTACAGTTTATAGGTCACATTAAAGGTGGAAAAAGTTCTGAAATGATTTATCTTTGTCTCATTTTTTTACAGCACAGAAACCTGACATTTTAACAGGGGTGTGTAGACTTTTTATATCCACTGTATGTATGTGTCAATAAATACACTGCATAGTCTTATGCAAATTTTTCCCCATATTTCAACTGACACAAAGGTTAGACAGATGTGTTAAAAATTTAGGAGCCAGCAAAGATTTTTTAATACGTGTCGTGAGAGTATAATAAACTATAGCTGAAGCTTAGTAGCCAGCCAGATTAAGAGCCAGTCGAGTATTAGGAGCAAACATTATCAGCCTTATTAAATTGCGATTCAGTAAATTTAAAAGGGCTCTATTTAAGCACAGAGCATATTTTTTTTACAGAAGTTTTTAGTTAGTGAACTTCTACCCAAAAGCAAAGTCTTCACTAACTAAAAACTTCTGTAAAAAAATATGCTGTGTGCTTAAATAGAGCCCTTTTAAATTTAACCAATTGCAATTTAATAAGGCTGTATAATTTTAGGTGGTTGGGCCCTGGCTTAAAAGTAATATACAATTTGCTTCCCATTTACTATGAGCCTTCTTGCCTCACTAACTCTGTGCCCAATATGCTGCGCAGGGGAAGAGTTTCATCCTCACAGCCTGTATCTTCACGGATCTCTCCCCTTCTCTGTGCTTGGCTGGGCAGGATTTGACATGGTCAGTGCAGTGTAATCCTAGACGTTGGTTCACAGCTCCATTAACTAATGAATTTTACTTTCAAGAGGAAAAAAAATACAATAAAAGTACATAGGCTGCTAAATCTTGTAGCTGGCTAGGCTTTTGTGGTCGCCATGGCGACCTGGCGCCAGTCATTTGTCAAGACTTGGCTTACAATCATACATTTTGGAACCAATTTTCAGTTCAAGAAAAGGGGACTTGCTATACAAAAACAATATTTGTGACACTTGTTATTCTCAACTCATCATTATCCTCACACTCAAAATTTAATTTTTTATAATTGTCTGGTACAGTCCATTTCAGATAGTGTCTCTCCTTAGTTTTTCCATTAAGTAAACCAAGGCAATACAAAATGGTGCTCAAATAGAGCATGCAATATTTTCAAAAAAACTAATTTTACAGAAAACTAGCCTTTAAAGGTCATCTGATACGAATGTATTGAGAAATAGAATTGTAGTGGATGCCAACATAGTTTATGCTACACATTACCTTATATTGAATTCCATTTGGTGCTATTTTGGCTATTTCCTTACTGCCACTGAAAAGCAGTTTCAGATTTAGCTCCGGATCAAACCTAGATATGACATGTCCTTTTCAAACCAGCTGCAAAACATTTCCTTATCCTATCATCATTCATGAGAATACATCTAGCAAGAAGCATTCCTTGGTCCAGCAGTCCCAGTATGTTCTTCTACAGTAACATTAATCAGTCCTATGCTCTGAAGCTCCCGGCAACTTACTACTGCTATGGTCTATTATAAGCTGCAGAATGTAATACTCTAAAAAATAACCTGAAGCCAATGTTTTTTGAGACCAAACAAAATATAGAATTTCTCTTTCTGACCTAAGCTAAACGTGTTGGAAAATAATCCATCATTGAAAGCATTCAAAAACCCCACTGAAGATCCACATTTGTAGTGGTTTTTTTCAAAGGATTTTGCAAAGGAAAATGTTTTTTAGAAACTAAAAAAGACATATAGATTATAAATGAAGTGTTGAATCATACTGTGCTTTTACTGGTGACAGACATTTTCTTCCCTAATCTGATGTATCTTTGACAAGGGACCTTGAATGCAAATACGCCTATCCATTCAGTTTTATGGAAAGAATCTCCATATTGTGCAGCGTGCAACAGGATTCAGTGGATTCATAAAGATTTAAATCCAAATGTGATTTAAAAAGGATCACCCTCCAAAACCACAGATCTGGTAAGCAAATAAAGGAATGGATGCCATCAATGCAGAATAATTAAAAAACAATTCATTCACTTTTTTTTTTTTTAATTATCAATACTATC
Organism: Discoglossus pictus; assembly: GCA_027410445.1. Lineage (NCBI taxonomy): Eukaryota > Metazoa > Chordata > Amphibia > Anura > Alytidae > Discoglossus > Discoglossus pictus. The sequence goes on along the minus strand of CM050166.1, from coordinate 95,728,883 downwards.
TCTTCACCAAAATACAATATAAACATGGGAGTTATTTATTTTGTATTGCTGATAAAGTGGGCAAAATGATTTTAAAAGCTAAATTAAATATATTCCCCAATAGCACAAATATATTTCCTCCCACTTGGCATTTTTCATAATATTATCTCTAATGTCCCTGACTTAATTCTCAACTATTTATCTTAACTTGATAAAACACAATTATATACATTATATTATTTGTCTGTGTGTGTGTGTGTCTCTCTGTCTCTCTCTCTGTCTCTGTCTCTCTCTCTCTCTCTCTGTGTGTATGTGTGTATGTGTGTGTGTATATGTATATATGTATATATAGATAGATAGATATATGTATTTGTTGTTAAGTCGTGTCTGACTCTTGTTGATCATATGGATGCAGCACTCCCGGCACAGCTGTGTTTCTGGTTGTGCTTATTCATATGGATTTCTTGGCAAAGATACTCGTAGGTTGCCATTCCTTCTCCAGTGGAACACGATTTCCCTGACCTCTCTGCTATGACCTGCCCATCTTGGGTGACCCTACTTGGTCACAGCTTCATTGTGGTACATGAGCCCATTCACCACAACAAGGTAGCGATCCAGAGGGCAATATCTATCTATCATATGTTCTTTTATGTTATGTAAAACTGTTATTTATCTAAACGCTGATAATCGTATTATGTATTCTCACACATTTCTGTTTTTTAGCTTTAAGATGTGACATATCTGTCTTTAAAATACAGAGCCAAACATACTCCAACATAATCATGTGGCCTCTGTTTAGTTTTAATGTTACTCCATTAATAAAACTATGCAGGGCAAGCTGTTTTTCTTTCCCATTGGTGTTGAATAAGAATAATTTCAATCTGCTTGACCATGATCTTTCTTGTGGCTTTTTTTAATGGTCTATTCCCAGTGGGAATATCTGTTTTACTTCCTTGCTGTGAAATCTACAGGAGGGAGGATTCCAGTGTAATCCTGGAAAGTACAATGTATATACACATCTGTTTTCACATAAGGGTAGCTTGAATTGCTGCTTTTCTTAAATGTTAAACATCCTTTAGATTTCCATTATACGAAACCAGTAAGAAAACACACACCGATGCATTTACATTTTCTGTAAGAGAAACAGATCATTTATTTCATTTCGGTTACCAAAGTAATGATGTAATGTTTTGGATACAAATTTGCCGCGTATTCGCTTACATTTCCGCTGTAACGTTTTGTGGTTCGCTAAAACCATAGCAAAGCTCTGTATCCTACAAATCATGAAATGCTTCTATTCCCAGATGCATTTTGCCTTTTTGTGAAAGAGTTATAAACATGCAAATAGGTACTTCTGTTTGCCACAGCTGGAAAAAGCAGAGGAAAAGCCTCCTATAAAAATATGTACATGGAAACCATGGTAAAGAGTCAAGGTAGCCCTTATAGTTTGTTCAAGTCAGGTTTTTTTGTGCTAAACGAGGGGTTAACACATTTTTTATACAAAATTTAGAAACTGGGTTAGGAAGAGGCCAGCTAAACTTTTTTAGTAGCCAAGGAAGGGATTATATATAGAATTGTATGTCTAATAACTAAAAAGGGAAATTGTAGGAGCCATTGCTCCCAGGATTTGTTAAAGGCATAATTAAGTTTTTAAGTTTATGAATGCATCTGATAGAGAAGAAGCAGTAGTGTATGAAACAATTTTTTGCATGAAAAAAATCCCAAACAAACATTATTATACTAATCCCAAGGCTTGCTAAATATCTTTAATTTGCTAGCAGTTTATTTTCAGTTAACACCCCTGGAAATCCTTGCTAAAATCAGCATAAAATTAATAATTCATTTTGTACAGTCACAGGCAGCTAATATAATGTATCCATCTATGATGGCAGTTTGTGTTATAATGTATCCATCTGTGATGGCAGTTTGTGTAGCAAGGAATCATGGGATGTGTAGTCCCTGGTACAAGAAAGCAGGAGGTCCAGTAACTGCTGTGTGGATCTTTTGCATTGTGCAGCTGTTGGCTTGAAGCTTAGTAAAGGGTTAAATTCCATACCCAAATGCAGTGTTTCTATTGGTAGGTACACTGTGCCTATGTAAGTAGCACTGGGGGTGTGGAAAACAAGTTTTATTTTTAAATAAAATAAATCTGTATGTGTATGGAATGCCTCCATGTTATGTGCGTTTCTGATAAGATAAAGGTTAAAAAAGGGAAACTTAGATGTACCTTTTTTAAGCCCTGTTCATGGTTAACAAACAACTGATGTCAGTCATAATAACACCAAAAGTAGTTTTACATTTAAAATATAGAAAATAAAATAGTGCTTTAATTATGTGTAGCGGGGCAATTTGCTAGATGGTAAATACATCTAAAAGTACTGTTCAGTTTATTTTTCCTTAAAGGACCACTGTAGTTTGTGGAAAAGTGTCACTTTGTGAATTATGTAACTAAATGAACATTATAAGCATGCATGCATTTTTAGGGACAATCTTTAATTTTAGCACACTTGTATCATGGCCACTTCCATCTTGGACTGATAATGTCCCTGAAAGCTGGGGTGGGGTTATCCGATTGGTGATTGCCCATTATCAATTAAAGTTCTTCATAAGAGCATATTTATAAATATGAAATTTAATTTGTCATTTAACTAGTTAGTCATAGAATGGTAATTGAATCTCAATTCGTGTTTGAAAATAAGTCTAGTACTGGTATATATTTATTACTATGGCATTCTATTCATAATGACATTTATGACCTAAAAGGAGGATCTATACATCTTGTACATCTAAGACACAGTTGTGTATGTAGTGGCTACTTAAATGATTAGTCATTATCTGTTTTCTGCCACTGTGCCAGAGCATTATCATTTAAGCTTTAAGATGTTGACCTGCTTGTTTTAAGACGCGCTACTTCACTGAAGTCCGACATGTTAATTTCCTTCTTGCTTATTGGAATTCAATGTGACCTGCTGTTTTATGTTTCAACCATACACACAAAGTATGCCAAGCAACTATAGGTACCTTTTTGTAATTAAGTCTATTACATTTTCTTTACTAGATGTAAAATGGAGACAACTGTGTTTAATTTGTCGTGGTCTTCTTTTATGTCTTTACCATTAATAACAGACCTTGTCTTTGTGTTCTTAAGTAGTAGACTGCCTGTGAAGGAATTGGACTATAGCCATGACTAGTCTTTTGTGTCTGCTGTTTATGATAATGGAGAGATATCAGTGGCATATTTCTCTCTCTCTAGCGAATGTTCTCCGGAAAAAAAATAAAACCCAGTTTTCTTGTTTTTATAGATATGATGAGAAACATTACTGGTACTTGAAAACAATGTGAAGACTGTGTGATTATGATTTCAATAGCAACAATATATTATTCTTTATCTTTACTATGGCTTTGTAATTCACACTTTTTTTTCTAGTATTTTGTCTGTAAGCAGTAAAGAGAAATGAAAGGCATGTTTAAGTTTTGTGGATTATGAATGCATCTGATAGAAGAGAATCAGTAGTGTATGCAAACATTTCTTTTTGCAGGAAAAAATACTAAAATAAACATTATTATACTTAAGCTAAATTTTGCTAAATCTCTTGAATTTACAAACCCCTGTAAATTCCTGCTAAAAGTAGCATAACATTCATAATTTGTTTTGGCCAATCACAGGCAGGTAATAAATTGTATCCATCTATGATGCCAGTTTTGTTTTGTTTTGTTTGTTTTTTAGCAAGGAATCATGGGATGTGTAGTCCCCTGCACAAGGAAGCAGGAGGAGCAAACACTGCTCTGTGGATTTTTGAATTGTTCTGCTGCTGGCTTGAAGGTTAGTAAAGGGTTTAAATCCATACCCAAATGCAGTGTTTCTACTGGGAGGTACACTGTGCCTATGTAAGAATCTCTCCATGAATCCATGTAATGTGTGTTTCTGATATAAGCAGCGTGTGTTAATTAGAAAAAGGTAAAAACAGGGAAATATATATATATATATATATATATATATATATATAATTTCCCTGTTTTTACCAATCGTTAACTGCAACAGAATCTGTGTATAGTAAAAAAAAAAAAATGTAGGATTCAAGCGTCACCAAGGTTGTCTATATAGTATGTAGTTGCACATTTATGTTACATAATGAGTGTATTGTCACTATGCCTTGTAACTAAAGCATAAAGTATTCCTTTTTTTTAATTAATACTTAAAGATATTTGTAAGTGAGCTGGTTTATAAATGTATCTGATAGAGGGGAATTAGTAGTGTATGATTACGTTTATTTGAATGCACTATGTGTTTTTTTTAGCTTTGCATTTAAAAAAATATATATGGTTGCAGGTGATGTTTACATCCCCGGGGTTGAGCTAGGCTCCTGAGAGGGTTCATTTTTGTAAAAATGTACCCTGTCTCTTATGTGAGCATGCTCAGCTTTGCAGCCAATCAGCTACACTGTGTCCTTAAAGGGCCATAAATCGACATCAAGTAAAAATGCTTGAGTGTTTACACGGTTGTCCTTTAGAAATACACCCTCTCCTTATAATTGTACTGAAACCAAACATTTCAGCTTCTTTTTCCTATTCTAATACATATTTTAGGCAAATGAGCATTTATGCTTGATTTATGGTCCTGCAACGTTTGAGCAAGAGAATTTTCATGGTCTGTGCACATGTCTCTGTGTGAGTCCATGCAATTCACTGGGGCTGGGGAAATTTTGGGGCAATTCACTGGGGCTGGAAGAGGTGATGGGGCAAATCACTGGGGCTGGGGGGTTACGGGGACAAATCACTGGGGCTGGGGGGACGTTTCACCTGGGATGTAGATAAAACACTTGGTGAATGAAGGGACACAGACCTTGTTCTGGCTACTACAGAAATCTAAAGAAAAGCTGCAGCTCAATTCACAGACCAAACAGATACAATGTATTATGTATGATAATTTTCGCTGGGATTTTCAGAGGGTGTCAACATTGATAGAAAAAAGTTTGTAAATGCAAGAAATTCAGCAAACTTTAGGATAATTGTTTAAATGTTTATTTTGGTATATTTTCATGCAAACTATTTTTTTTCATACACTACCAATTCTCCTCTATCAGATGCATTCATAATCCAGCTCACTTGCATATACCTTTAACAGATACAATAATAAAGGACCACAGTGATGCTCTAACATGAGCTAGGTATTTTAATTGGGCATTGATCGTTAAAAAAATGAATATTAAATTTTTTTGTTGTTGTCATATTTAATATTAAATGGACACAGACACCCCCACAGGAAGTTGGTTCATCTGAAAGGACCATTGTATGAAAGGTTTTCTTAAAAAAGCATTTTTTATTTTTAAAGCATTCTATTTTATTATTTTATGTAAATTATAGGGGCGTGTGCATGAAGCAGAGAGCTGCTACTGAGCTCCATCTCAGAGCGTCAAGAAAGAGTGTGTACTAACACATACCCCCATAATTTACATAGAAGCCACTTCGCATGACACCGCAACAAAGAAGGACATGTAATACTTGATCATAGCTGTCAATGCAGTCACAGGGAATACAAATAAAATGTTCTAAAAAAAAGTAATATTTTTTAATAATCTGCTCAATTGTTACTGCCTATAAGAACCAAAGCAACAATCATAATGTGGTCCTTTTAAAAAGCAATAAAAACTGTTTATGCATTGTACTATATGTTAGAAAACAGATACATATCACCGATATCTGAGAAAACTAGGTCAATAGAGTGGGCCTCAAACTAAATGATTGTTTGGCCTCTTACTAGAGTGTTCTTAAACGCGTTTAGGTCTATCTTTCATTATGGAGGCAATTTTTCAGCTCAGGGCTTATACTTATAATATTGTTTTTATAGATTCATTACATAGGAATGCTCCATATAGAATAAAAAATAGTTCGGTTTGGTAGCCTTTTTTTTTTTTTAAGGTGTTTACACCACATATTCTTTGTTTTTTAAAGGGACATGAAACTCAAATATTTGTCTTGCATACACTTAAAATACCTCTATTGGCATTCTGTAAACTCTCTAGAATAAAGTAGAAAATCCTGATTTTTAACACACAAAGCCCATAATACATGTGAACCTGTTTATAACTCACTCTCTTATAGCTTTTCTCTTGCTGCAGGATTGTTTAAAGGATCACTGTAGAGCTGTGGTGGGCAAATTCGGTCCTGGAGGGTTACACGCAGGCCTGGATTTGAAAATAACCTTTCTGTGCACAGGTGAGTCAATCAAGATGAATTGTGATTGACTCGCCTACGTGCTGCAGGGAAAATCCAGGTATGTGCAAGGCCCTCGAGGACCGAACTTGCCCACCCTAGCTGTAGAGCACTTAGAAGTAAAGCTCGTAAGTTTGTTGATTGGGCGTACACTATTAAAAACAGTATTCCGTAAAAAATAAATGAAAGTTAATATTTTTTCTTACTTTTGAACATGTCTGTTTTATTTCAAACACATCTGTATATCTCTCCCTATCTGGGTGTGGCCACCAGGTTACAGTACATCTGTAACGATGAGGTGGAGCTAATAATGTCATGGGGTGGGCCAGTGACACCATAGCCCAGCCATGATAGTCTAGCCCCCAGGTGGAGCTGGTTATGACCCCTAAGAAAGCAAAATAAGAAAAAATACTTGATATTTTATTCTAAACTGAATGCTATTTTTAATAGACTGTGCCAGGTCTGTCTCATATTTTGCTGTTTTTCTATTTTCCTGTTTCTCTATAGAAATGCATGCATGCATAAGCCCTTTGAAGGGACTGTTTGGAAAGGTTTTCATACATTTTAAGTCTAGATTTAATACATCATTGAAAAAATGGATGCTTCACATACAGTTGTGCTAAAAAATGTGCATACCCTGGCAGAAATTGTGTAATTTGGGCATTTATTTTGAAAATATGACGGATCATGCAAAAAAAAACATATTTTTATTGAAGGATAGTGATGATATGAAGCCATTTATCACATATATAGTTCTCAGCAGCGCAGGCTTGCCAAAAAACGTTGGTAACGCAACATTAAAACTGCGGGCAAAGCGAGGGCCGCAGTTGCGGCAGGCAAGGAGGGCCAAAGGCGCTCCTTGTGCTGGTGGAGATAAGCGACATAGGCGCTCATCCCTATGACCCAGCACGACTTAAGCATCATACCTACGATCCGCGGGACTACAGATCAACAGAAAACTCAAATACACAATTCACAGTGCGAGACCCGTAGCACTTTGAAAAAATCGCCTGCAAAAATTATGGTCCGAAAAGGAAACCGGCACTTGGAGAAAAAAATATATGACAAACACGAAAAAAACAAAATACATCAGACACGAATTTGCAGAGATTCACCAATGGCAGCGGAAAAAAAAACGCCGCTTTACACAACTAAACAAACGGTTTAGCCTTGCGCACGCAGCTTATTTACCAATACACTTATTACATTGCTGACACTTTCTCCTCAGGTCACCAACAGTCCAAATGTACATTGTATGCTGCAGGAAAAACAAAAGCGATTGTTAGCTCTTCAGCTGGATATATTAATTACAAATAGGTAAAGTATATTTATTATTTAATTAATTATTATAGAAAATATATTTATATAAAAAAAGAGCAGAGGAGAGGATCGCAATGAGCGCCAAGGGTGCTCAGACGACCAAACGTACATGAGGGTAGAAGCTCGCAATGAGCGCCGAAGGTACTCCGAGGACTAAAAGCCTTACATTGTGTGGCAAACAGCATTACCTGCCTTACAATTTTATTGCCGTCATTTTTTGACGGGCAAGTCACTAGTTATCACATAGTTGTTTGGCTCCTTTTTAAATCATAATGATAACAGAAATCATCCAAATGGCCCTGATCAAAAGTTTGCATACCCTTAGTTCTTAAACCTGTGTATTGCCCCCTTTCGCATCAATGACAGCGTGCATTCTTTTGTAATGGTTGTCTATGAGGCCCCTAATTCTTGCAGGTGGTATAGCTACCCATTCTTCTTGGCAAAATGCCTACAGGTCATGCAAAGTCTTTGGTCGTCTTGCATGAACGGCACGTTTGAGATCTCCCCAAAGTGGCTCGATGATATTAAGGTCAGGAGACTGTGATGGCCACTCCACAACCTTCACCTTTTTCTGCTGTAACTGTAGGGTCAACAGCCTTTTGCTTAGGGTCATTGTCATGCTGGAAAGTCCAAGAGCGTCCCATGCACAGCCTTTGTGCAGAATAATGCAAATTGCCAGTATTTTCTGAGAACATGCTGCATTCATCTTGCCATTAATTTTCACAAAACATCAGTGAGCCACCACCATGATTCACAGTGGGGATGGTATTCTTTTCACTATAGGCCTTGTTGACCCCTCTCCAGACCTAGTGATTATGGTTATGACCATAAAGCTCTATTTTGGTCTCGTCACTTCAAATGACAGTGTGCCAGAAGCTGTGAGGTGTGTCAGGGTATTTATTCTCTGGATCTCCTTGCCTCGCTCCACCAGATTATCCTCTTGCCTCAAAACATTTAAAACCTCACAAAAAAAAAATCTCTTTAAAGAAGCCTATCACCTTCCACACTAACATGCTTTTTTTTTTTTTTTTATACCTTAGATTTGTAAGTCTGCGAGTTTCTATCCTAAGTACTTTGGGAATGCACCATGGACATTGGATTCCTAGCTCAAAGACAGGGCCCTCCTTACTTTGCTATATATTAATTTGTATTTATCTTTGTCTGAACTTAGCTTATGTACAGCGCTACGGAATATGTTTGAGCATTATAAATGAACTATTGTAACCAGACTTCTTTCTGGCATCTCGACCATGCAGCTCATTTTCTTTCAAGTACCGTCGTATTGTGCTCCTTTTAACAACTACACCATCTTTTTCCAGAGCAGCCTGTATTTCTCCTGAGGTTACCTGTGGGTTTTTCTTTGTATTCCGAACAATTCTTCTGGCAATTGTGGCTGAAATCTTTCTTGGTCTACCTGACCATGGCTTGGTATCAAGAGACCCAAGGGTTTTTCACTTCTTAATAAGTACTGACTGGCATTTTTCAAGGCTTTGGATATCTTTTTATATAATTTTCCATCTTTATGAAGTTCCATTACCTTGTTACATAGCTCTTTTGACAGTTTTTTTCTGCTCCCCATGGCTCAGTATCTAGCATGCTCAGTGCATCTACATGAGAGCTAACAAACTCATTGACTATTTATACAAAGACACTAATTGCAATTTAGAAAGCCACAGGTGTAGAAAATTAACCTTTAACTGCCATTTTAACCTGTTTGTGTCACCTTGTGTGTTGTAACAAGGCCATACATTCAAGGGTATGTAAACTTTTGATCAGGGCCATTTGGGTGATTTTTGCTGTTATGATTTAAAACGGAGCCAAACAACTACGTGATTATAAATGGCTTCATATGATCACTAACCTTCAATAAAAAAAACATATTTATTTTTGCATGATTATATGTTCAAAATAAATGACAAAATTTCACAATTTCTGCCAGGGTTTGCAAACTTTTGAGCACAACTGTATATTATCATTTATTCTATGTGTGGGCCTCTGTAGTCCTCTTGTTGAGGTTTACAATTGCTCAAATTTGTTTTACTAAATAAAGTAATAATAAGCCTTGGTTGTTATACCAGCAGATGTTCATTGGCCATTAGGACTGCTGATACAACTTTGTTATGCTTGGATTGAAAAAATGTGAGAAATGGCAAAATCTTGCATCATGAACAAAAAGGAATTGTCTTAGTAAATGGGTCAACAGTTTTATTTTTCTACTTTTCTTAATACATTTCTTTTTCTGATATGGCCAGATTTTTCCTCTGTTCCAAAAAAATAATCAAAATAATCACATTTCTCACTACAACTAGAAAAGAATACCCTACTGTACTATTCACATAAGAGAATGGGTTATGCACAGATGGGATATAAAGAACATTTTAACTGGCAAAAGGTAGATGTGATTGTGAAACGAACCTTTCCGTTTATTTACTTGGAATGTTTTTGTCACTTACTTATTTTATGAATTTGGCAGTTCTTGGATGTGTATTTCTAAAAGCAGATGATTTTCGTTTAAGGAGTTACATGGTAATTTGTTATCACATATAATAGTTGTCAAACTGCAGAACGCTTTGCGTGGTGCGTACGAGTTAGGCAATGAGCGCCACAGGCGCTCATTGCTTGTGAGCTTCATGAAGCGAGGCGAGCCGTTAGCACGTAGCACTTAACACGTACCACTTCGGCGATGAGCGCAAAAGCGCATAGCGAGGCGAGCCATTAAGGCACTACAACTATCAGCACAAACACGATGAGGCAATGAAACACGCGGGACAAAACACTTCCTAAACGTGGGATCGCCTTGGCCTGCAAGCGGTTGACAAACGCGGGACTTAGAAAAAAAAAGATACTTACAAAAGATTTTGGGATTAACTGACAAACTGCAAAAACGAGCCTATTTATTATGCACACTTCAAACATTCATTACTCTTTATCAGCAGGGCACCAACACTCAAAATGTATATTCTATGCAGAGGCAAAATACAAACAGATTGTTAGCTCTTCTGCCTATTGCTGGCTGCATATATTAATTATACATACTTAAAGTATATTAATTTATTCAATTAATTAATTAATTATTACTTTACTACATAAAACTATATATCTCTCTTTATCATGACTCATGAAGGTGTTCAGCGAACCAAAACTAAACGACAGGAGAGGCTCGCAATGACTTTGGTTGATGGTATAAATTCCTGTCTGAGGCCGATCTCTTGCTTGGTTCTGTCCACCTAATAACAATACCCCAAAAAATCTCAATGGTAGTTGTTTGAATTCAGCAGTTAAGTCGTTCGGTAGCGTCCCACTCTCCTTGACCTATGGACAGCATGCCAGGCACCTCTATTATTATGTAGCTGGTCACACTTTGCCAAGATAACCTTATGGATAAGATACTGGAGTGGGTTGCAAGTTCTGTCCCTAGTGGACCCCAATTTTTTGTTTGGCCACTCTGCTATGACCTGCCCATCTTAGGTGAGCCTAGATGGTATAGCTCACAGCTTCAATAGAGTACACAAGACTCTTCACCATGACAATGATAGCGATTCAGAAGGGGATTTTATGGCATAGGTTTATTTAAAAAAGAAACTCCTTCATGTGGGATAAAAACTAGGGTATGTTTTCTTAATTTATTAAGTTTCTTGTATATAGTCTTATGGGTTCCTTGTGGTTAGGATTCAGTGCTTTCACCTGTGACTTGGGTTTGATTCCAATCAGGGAACCAAGAGGTCACATCACCCTTTTAACCATGCAGGGTTGGGCCTGGTCAGTACTTGGATGGGAGACCACTTGGGAGAATACCAGGAGCTGTATGCTGTGGCCCACCGGAGAAGGAACTGGCAACTCACTCCAGTATCTCTGCCATGAATACCAAGTGGATCAGCATGGTGTGTTGAGGTCATGGAGAGTCAGACAGGACCGAGCAACACAAACACATTTAGTCTTACTAAGTTACTTGTTGCTCACTCATGTGTACAGCCGCATATTTATATATTCAATTTGTTAATTGATTTAGAATTTATACTTGACTTTTAGCAGAATTGGTGACCAATCCTAACTCTAGTTTTACTAGCAAGATCAATTCTAAATTGGCCACCTCTTTATATTGGATCTATATCCAGTTCATCAAGTAAAGCTGAGATTGCTGCTTTATACCTGTGGATCATACAGGTTCTGTTTCCCCTAGGGATGCCATTTAGACTCTCTAGTTTGAGAAGTGCTGGTGAAAATAAAGGGATGAAAAACTGCATGGTATGTGATTTTTATGTTCAAGGAAGCTATTGAACTTAAATAACTGAGTAACTTGAAGTGGATAAGTTGCTGTAAATCAGTAATAGACAACTAGTTTCTCTCCGCAGCATTGGAAACCTGAAAGTCCTAATAACTTTAAAAAATACCAGTTTTGTGCGGTTGGAATGTGAGTTGAAGAAATATATATTATAGATCATCATGTTGAAATAAAAGATGAACTAATCATTAACGCTCATAACTATTTAAGGAAGGTATTGGCTGTAGGTATTAACCTAAGCCTGATTATCTTTCTTATTCTTTGATCACTTATCTTCTTTCAGTGGCACTAATAAAACTTGATAAAGTATATCACTGTAAAAAAGTTCCTTGGTGCCTAACACCTAAACAATGGTAATAATAGTAGAAAAAATATATATAGGAACTATAGGGTATGGAATGGATGATTCCTTTAAATGAGCTACTAGCTAGTATATTCTTAAGTTCCTACAGTCTTCCCTCATATGGCAAAATGAATTTGCTAATCCTTGGGAGGACAAAAGTATGAAAAAATATATAAATAGTGTTTAGCTCAAAAAAGTGTGGTTAAAACCAATGTAGAAAAAAGCGCATGGAAGTACTTTACTGGTTATGAAAAAAGGTTGAGGAGGGTTTATAAAAAATATGTATAAATAATGTGTTATAGCATACAATAGTGATGCAACTCCTGTTTGCCTGAGACTACTATATGTCATTAATGCTGACTGGCAATTCACAGTAGTCACAAGGAGTAAAGTAAAACAGGCAAAAAAATTTTGCTCAAACATATATAAACCTCTATTTTGTGATCAATAAACCAAATAACTAGAGTACTTGCGCTTAGATGATAGTCCCTATCATCTTAGATGATAGTCCCTATCATCTAAGCGCAAGTACTCTAGTTATTTGGTTTATTGATCACAAAATAGAGGTTTATATATGTTTGAGCAAAATTTTTTTGCCTGTTTTACTTTACTCCTTGTGACTACTGTGAATTGCCAGTCAGCATTAATGACATATAGTAGTCTCAGGCAAACAGGAGTTGCATCACTATTGTATGCTATAACACATTATTTATACATATTTTTTATAAACCCTCCTCAACCTTTTTTCATAACCAGTAAAGTACTTCCATGCGCTTTTTTCTACATTGGTTTTAACCACACTTTTTTGAGCTAAACACTATTTATATATTTTTTCATACTTTTGTCCTCCCAAGGATTAGCAAATTCATTTTGCCATATGAGGGAAGACTGTAGGAACTTAAGAATATACTAGCTAGTAGCTCATTTAAAGGAATCATCCATTCCATACCCTATAGTTCCTATATATATTTTTTCTACTATTATTACTAATAAAACTTGAGCGCACTTCAGGAAACTGAAAAAAAAGTATGAAAGCATGTTCTATTTAACACCTGTTTTTATTTTTTTAAAGGTATAAAGTGTCTATTAGCAGATGTTCCCAAGCTCTTGCTACTGAGTTAAGTGATCAACTGAACGATGGGGATTACAATAGTTTACAATATTGAAATGGTATTTATACTTATTTTAACTACATCATTATGTAGTTATACCATTATGTTGGGCATTAAAAAAAGAAATTTGTGTAAATATTTGTATTTTTTATTTGTTATGGTTTAAAATAAACTAAACTTTTCGATTGAATTCCTATTATTTCTGAAACAATTTTTTTTTTTTTAGGTTCCAAATATGCTATAATTGTAAAGCTATATGTAGTCCTTTATCAATTTTAAAATTGCAGTTTATTACAATAGTTACAAACTTTAGTGTTTCCTGTACATTTCTGATATCCCCCCAAGCTTTTGCTCCTTGTTAATTTAGGGTCTGGTGGAGCATGTGTTAAAGGGACTCTGATTATTCTATTCTTAAAGCACTGGTTATATGTTGTGTTATCCATTTTTTTTTCTATGGTGAATCAGTCCTGTGAAATTGGAATTTCATGTTGTTACTGCATTTATATGCAAATGAGTGACTCATGCATATTAATTAGCTTATTTGATAATAGTTAGGATTATAGCCTGTGTATCTAGTGGCCAAAATAAAGACCTGCAAAGTTACATGGCAGTTAGACCCTTCTCCCATCCTTATCAAGCCCTCTGTGTGGCACATTGGCAAAATCAATTCTAATTCTTTCAGAAACGATTTATAGAAAATAGCTGCAAGTATAATGTATATCCACTTTTTTTTTTTTTTTATTGAATCACCTCCTGTTGTGGTGATTGTAGCAAGTGGATGAGGGCTGAGAACAATGTCTATTTTCAGATATCATGCACTTACTTAACCTACTGTGACCATGGGTCGAATCCCCAATTAGGAATGAATATGCTTAAACACAAACATAAGAATCGGGCCTAAAGTAGATTATCAGAAGTGCTAATTGGTTGACAAAATGGCAAACTTTCATATAACATTAAATTGATAATGTACTCGTTAATAAATATAGGTTTATATTCTACCCTATATAAAAACCTTTGCTGTGTTGCTTTAAGTTGCGATCATACATTATTCACTATATATGTATTTTATGTGTACAAAAAGGTCCAATATTGATGGCAGGTCCTAAGAAATTTACTTTAGTTGCCATGGGAATTTCCCAAGTTGAATCTTCATTTGCTTTTGTTTTCGGTCTCTTTGGAGAAATCAGTATGGCTGCCGTCCAAATATATTTCACAGTCTAAGAAAAGAACCGTTTCCTGCACTTTCACATCACATTAACCTTTGAGGTGTTTTATTGTAGTGTTGAATACTATGGTTTCACTATTTAATATTAGTAATTTAACATGTGACATCTGTTGCACAAATATAACCTTTAATTAAAGTTGTATTGAGCTGAAATTAAATTATTTTGCTTTTTTATTATACGGTTTCTCTTAAAAAGGCAAAAATAAATCTCCATGGGTGATTTGTGGCTGGTTTGGATGCATTTTTCTTATAAAGGAGTAATTTGTTTCCCTGTTATACATACTAATTTAAATGTCTAACTTGTGTGAATTTGTACTGGCAAATTCTGTTTTTATTTTAATTGCACTTGTCACATTTGGTACCGAGTCTTTTTGTGTATTTAATCCCTGCCCTACCAAACAAAACACAAAATTGATTGTTTACTTCTTGTATAGCTATTCATATGCAAAATGCTGATCCTTCTGCCTAGAAGAAACAAGGCGGCTTTTGAAGTGGAAGAGAGGAACAAAGATTGTTTTTATTGTTGTGTGGAATAGTAATCATGAAAGCAAAATGGTATTGTCCAGCGCAGGACCAGATTTCCCATCCTCTCAGTGAAACATGTTCTGCTATTAGCCTGAAATAAGAAATCATTGTTTAATTGGAGGTTTTTATATTAGATGTGTTTTTTAATGTGTCCCACAATATATTTAGCTGGTATATCTGCATATCTCCCAACATTTGGAATGGCTCAAAAGGCTCAATCTGTCAAGTACATTTTTGTTTTTTAGAGATGCTCACATTCACCATAACTGGCATTCTAATTATAGGCTTCTGTCATTCTCTTAGAATTTGTAAGAAAACAGGCGGAAATGGAGAAAGTACAACACTGCCAATGTTTTAAAACAGAGTTTTGACCTTAAATGCTTGGCTTTCCTTTAAAAGAGAGGCTAGGAGGGATAGGGTTTCATCCTGAAGAAGAGGATATGGAAGACAAATGTACTCTTTATTTACTGTATGTGTGTATATATGTGTCTGTATGTCTGTATTTATTTATGTCTGTATGTGTGTGTGTATGTATGTATGTATGTATGTATGTGTATATATATATATATATATATATATATATATATATATATATATATGTATATATATATATATGTATATATATATATATATATATATGTATATATATATATATATATATATGTATATATATATATATATATATGTATATATATATATATATATGTATATAAAATTTATATTTATTGAAGAGTGGACATTCACGACGACTTCAGTTATCTAGTAATTTAGTAATTATTAATATATATATATATATATATATATATATATATATATATTATTGCAACATAATTTGATACCTTTTATATTGAACAAACGTCTTATTTATAATGACGAGCTTTCGAGAGGCTTAACCTCCTTTATGAAGTCTGAAGCAATACTAATATGAGATGGAACCCTCAGTTTGAATAATATCAGCCGATACAGAGAGAGTGGAAACAGCATCTGACATCATCAGGTAAATACATATATGGGGAATAAACACAACATAGCAAAGGAAATATATATATATATATATATATATATATATATATATATATATATATATATATATATACATACACAGATTATATACACATATACATGAAAAAGCAGAGCACTGTAGTCCACAGTGATATCTTTCCTGTTGGACAAACACCTCACTAAGAGTGCCAAGTCTGTTATAAGAGGGGGAAAAAAAACACATGAAATTCTGATAATATGTTAGAAAACCCAAGTCTATATTAAGTCCTGTGTTTTTAGTATTGAAAATGTGATCATCTTTATTTCAAATGCTTTTCTCTTTTGGAGGATTTTACATTTTCCTCTGAGTATTTTGACTTTTAAGTTTTGGATGGAGTGATCATTCTGGCTAAAATGGTGTCCTACTGGGCTACAACAACTGTCTTCATTATGTTTTCTTATTGAATGCCTGTGTAAATTCATCCTTAAATGCATTTTTTGTCTGGTTTCTCCAATGTAACAGCATGTGTCACATAAAGTACATTGTCCAATGTGGTTTATATAATACAATGTACATGAATATGATCATTTGATGTTATAGGTTTTGTTGTTATGTGTGGCTGTATCATCATTACAAATGTGTTGGCATAATTTACAGGCACGTTTGTTACAAGGTTTAGTTCAATTTTTTGAATTCAGTTGTTCATTGGCCAATTTTCTGCTGACAAGTTTTTGTTTCAAGTTTGGTTGTTTAAATGCAAGGATGGGAGGTTTGGGGAATATATATTTTAATTCAGTATCTTCAATTAGTAATGATTGAAAATCTTTGATTATTTTCCAAATTTTCTTTAAAATTGGATGGTATGTGGTCACTAGAGGTATACGTGAAGTAGTTTATTTTGTTTTGTAGTTTAATAGGTGTTCTCGGGGTATTTTGATGGCAGTGGTTATTTTTTGGGTAATAATACAGGGTTTGTAACCCTTTTGTTTGAAAGATTTAAATGTTTTATCACGGTCTCCAGTGTTTGAGCAAATTCGATGGTATCTAATAGCTTGACTATGGATGATGGCTTGTTTGGTGTGGGAAGGATGGAAACTGGAGCTGTGTAGGTAACTACATCTGTCTGTAGGTTTCATATATACAGATGAGTGTAGAGTGCCATTGGTGATGGATATAGTAGTGTCTAGAAAGTTTACCTGTTCTGTGGAGAAATCCATTTTAAGTTTTATAGATGAATGGAAGGTGTTGAATGAATTATGAAAGTCTCTGAGTTTGCTTTCTCCTTATGTCCAGATGATGAACAGATCATCTATGTAACGGTAGTATTTGTATGGTTTGTAAATGGATACAGATAAGAATGTTTCTTCTAGATTGGCCATAAATAGATTTTCGTATTGTGGAGCCATTTTGATACCCATGGCAGTCCCCATCATCTGTAAGTAGGTATCTTGGCTAAAAGTAAAATAGTTGTGGGTAAGGATATATTCTATTAGTTTAACAATAATGCCAGGGCCATATTTATTGTTTTGCTTGTTTGTTAAAAGAAACCTAAAGCATGCCTCCTTGCCATCTTTGTGTGGGATATTACTGTCTCCTTTTCCCCTCTCCCTCCCCTGTGCCTCTCCACTCCCTCCCTTGTGCCCCCCTTCTCCCTCCCCTGTGCCCCCCCCTCTCCCTCCCCTGTGCCCCCCACTCTCCCTCCCCTGTGCCCCCCTCTCTCCCTCCCCTGTGCCACCCTCTCCTGTACCTCCTTTCCCCTCTCCCTTTCCCCTCTCCCTTTCCCCCTTCTCCATCCCCTGTGTCTCCTTTTCCCCCTTCTCCATCCCCTGTGTCTCCTTTTCCCCCTTCTCCATCCCCTGTGTCTCCTTTTCCCCCTTCTCCATCCCCTGTGTCTCCTTTCCCCCCCTTCTCCATCCCCTGTCTCTCCTTTTCCCTTCTCCATCCCCTGTCTCTCCTTTTCCCTTCTCCATCCCCTGTCTCTCCTTTTCCCTTCTCCCTCTCCTTTTCCCTTCTCCCTCTCCTTTTCCCTTCTCCCTCTCCTTTTCCCTTCTCCCTCTCCTTTTCCCTTCTCCCTCTCCTTTTTCTCCTTTCCCCCGGGTCTCCTTTCCCCCGTGTCTCCTTTGCCCATCGCCCTTGCCTATATCTCCTTTTCCCCATCGCCCTTGCCTATATCTCCTTTTCCCCATCGCCCTTGCCTATATCTCCTTTTCCCCATCGCCCTTCCTCCCTCGTATCTCATTTGCCATCTCACTCCCCTCTGTTTCACCTCCTCTCCCCTCTCTCTTGATTCCTCCCCTGTGTCTCCTTTCTCCTTTCTCCCCTGTGTCTCCTTTCTCCCCTCTACATTGTCCCTTGTGTCCTTGTCCTCCTCCTCCCCCTTTCCCTCTATTTTTTTTCCTTTCCCTCCCTGCCCCCCCGTGTCTAGTACCTGGTACCTGTATTGATCCCTGCCAGTAGCGCCGCACTCACCTCACCTCATTGGCATGTCACTACCAATACCTTAGCAGCAGTGGGAAATAGGTCTTGCAATGTGTATGAGGCATGTACGTTTATGCAAGATGTTGGGTTCTTTCTTGCATTTAACCCCATGTTATAATATCTAAACTGTACTTTTTAAATGCATGATGAAAATGTTCCATGTCTCTTTTAATCGATGTATTTTTTTTAAATGTAGTCAGTAGTTTTTTGGGTTTTTTCTTATTTAGGTTACAGGCTCCTGAGATTTGTGCAGCCATATGGTGTTTTATGATGAGCTCCATATTCAGTGCATCAGAGGAAATTGTTAAATGACCACTGTGGAACATTTTTTTTCTTTATGGTCTTCTAAATAATTTAAACTTATTAATGACCAAAATGTTTTAGAAAGAAATATACCCTTTTAAACATTTTTTTTTTAAGTTTTACATGCAGTTATTCTTTACTGCAGGGTTCCATTTTCTTTTATGACCTGATTTTATCTACTACTTTCTGTTGAGGGTGGCTCTTTTTTTAAACTATGAACTTAAACAATGCACTTTCCATTAGTTCCACTGGAAGCACTTTCTGTTGTTGTTGCCACATTCTCATTGTTCAGATAAATGGTTGCTGAAATCAAAATGGTAAATTTAACATCAGCATAAACAAGAAAATACAATGAATTGATGTAAGCGATACAAAAAAGGTCACAATTTATGAAAATGTTAGCTTTATGTAAAATAATTTTATTTGCCTTTGCAAACTGCTGTAGAACATAAAATATTGCTATAACTTTAGTAGGTATATTTAATATTTATAATATTCATATATAAATCTCACATAAATATATACGTCTCCCATCACGTAGTTCTGCAAAAGCATAACAAAAGGACATTCGTGTCCTTATGGACCGTAAAACGCCATTCTGACCCACTCGGAATTTATGTCCGATATACTAAAGTATGTTACCAGTTCCTTCTCCAGTGGCTCGCAGTTTACAGCTCCTGGTATTCCTAGGTGGTCTCCCATCCAAGTACTGATCAGACCCAACCCTTCACTGGAGGTAGTGTGACCTCTTGGTTCCCTGACTGGAATCGAACGCAGGTCGCAGAGGTTAAAGCACAGAATCCTAACCACTGGACCACCAGGGAACCCCTGACCAAATGTAGGGCTCTGCTATTCGTGTCCAGTAAAAAAGCTTTCAGCTAGGATCGATTGGCCACCAGGGCAACCAAGGAGCTTGAGGCCTGGATGAGGAGTCATGGAACAGTCCTCTAACTTGTATGCTGACAGAGTGTTTTATTTGGGCCTCTGTTCACTTTTAATACACAAACACACAGATAAGTTAATTACAGGTTCAAAGCATGGACTAAAACAAGTCTGGTCTAGACTGGAGAAGCTTGGAGACCAAGAAGACTTTTTTGCTAAAACCTTTTGCTTCATATAAAATTGTATCTAGACTTCTTTCACTATGTTGAGCGACCTTTTATAGATTCTCCGCTTCCATACCCCCCATTCTTTCTTGCAGTCGGGCGTCATGTATATCTGTGTCCTACAGAACTATTTGTGTGCTATGGACATCCCAAAGCAGAGGGGATTCACACTACGGGTGTCCTGCTTTATGTTAAGATCCAAATAACACTGACCTGGCAACATTTTCAATTATAATCCTCTACAGAATGTAAAAATCCTGTACCATTTTACTGTTTATGAAAGGTAGCAGCACCGTGAATCATTTAGGAGTAAGTAACATTTATATAAATACATTTCTATAAAACAAAAAATATTTGCCCAAAAGGAACCTGTCACAGGCTGTATCTGATTATCCAAAGAGGGACCTGAAGTTCATTTACCCCTCAAGCAGTTTGCATCTCCCCAAGACAACAGGTCTACCTACATTGGACATCCACTATGAAATAGCCCACATAAATGTATGGTGGTAAATCTACATGAAACTGCACCCTCCATTTAAAATAATAGCCCTTCTAGTTTGGAGACCCATATGGGAAGCTCTGCTGTCCCTTGACAGTGGGGCCATGTAGCTGAAAGGCCTAGTGGGACTATAGACTTGCCTTCAGGTTAAGATATATGATGAGATGTGGATTTAAATAGCTCACTTGCTGCAAAGAGATAAGAGGGAAATGCAAGAGGGAGCATCTGGGGAACACATTTCACACACAAAAATATCTACTTTACATGTATGTTTTTTTTTGTTTGTTTTTTTATAACATGATTACCTTTTTTACAAGTCATTGCTGGTATGATTTTTTTCAATTGGTGTATTTTTTTTGGTGTACCTTTTTTAATCAATTCTATAGCACATGGAAGTATATTCTTAGTGGAAGAATCCATTGTGTCAATCCAATGTAAAAATAGACTGACCATAAACTTATCTAAGAATTGCAGCTAGCATTTTATCATAATTTGTCTTTTTTATTTAGTTTTTATGCATAACTATTGTAATTTTGTCTTCCCATTGCTGCATATACGGAAACGACTTGCAAAAAATATTTTTGGGTTGGTGAATAATTAATTATACAATATAACATTTGTGTAAGTTTTTACCCCTATAATAACCTTAAAATTATCAATAAAACACTCAAGTCATATCCTGCAGTTCAGAGTTCTTGACATTATTTTAGGCATTGCAAAACGGACCTGCTTTATTTTGTTTTACACTTATTGTGCATACAAGTTTATTGCTGACTCCTATAGACTTTTTCCGCCTTAAGAAACGATGGAACCCAGATCTGGGGCGGTTCCATTAGGGTAGAGGGTGGGGGTTTGCAACATTTATATATTCGTAATTATATATAAAGGAGATATATTTATAGAAGATACTAATATTTAATGAATTAAAAAATGTATAAAATTGAGAAATAGTTGGGGGGTGAGGGTATCGGGTGTTGCCATCAGTTGGGTAGGCCTAGGCAGCTCAAATCCTAAATATACCACTGCTCACTTCTCCTCCTGGAATTTGCCAGTGTTTTAACATTGTGTGATAGACAACACAAGTCAGTTTTATTTTTTTAATTTTATTTATTAATGTTACTTTTTTTTATTTTTGTATTCATGTTAATTGTCTATTGGCCTGGAGGAATATGGTCCTTTTAAGCTATTCTTTTTTGTGAAACACCTTTTTCTTAGTCGGTGGAAGCCATATTGACCATATCCTTTGATTAAGTAACCTGTGATGCAATAAATCACTAACCTTTCCTTCCTGGTACTGAAGTCATCAATAAATAAATAATAGTCTATTTGTGCACCTGGTGTTACAGCACAGGCTCACCAAGATGATTTGTGCCTATATTTTGATTTAATCATTTTTATTACTGTATCAATACGTTTAAGGCTTCTTAATTTTTAATGATCTGTCCTCGAACTGTCTGTACTTTATCTAGGCTTGACAAATTAGCACATAACTATCACTGGAAAAGCTGTTTATAGCCACCCAGACTTCCTAATTCAGCGTTGCCACCATAATTTGCATTGTTTTTGTGTGTTTTAGGAAAATAGCAATAGAAAGTCACTTCTTACTAGCCTGAAGACTGAAATTTCATGTCCATTGTTGTTGGTGCATAACATGATGGTTTTTATGTTTTTAGCAACCAAGGGACATCCTGTGTAGAAGTACAGCTAGGCAATTTCTGTGGTTACAAATATGTCATACTTGGCATATTGCTATAGTTTCATATTTTCAATACAATATTAGAAAACTAATGTATGTTTTTTTTTTTTTTAACATTTAAAACAATATATTTAATTTATTATCTGTTTAATAGGCTTTCTTACCCAGTTTGTCTTGTAAGTGCTCCCTCGAGGGTGTATTTAGATACACTATTCAGACACGTGTGCTCCCACTTCCAATGTCAAGTACACTTAGACTTAAATATCACAGACATTGCTATGCCTATACAAACCTATTTCAATGTGTGTGCTTAGTTGTTCAGTCTTGTCAGACTCTTTGTGACCTCATGTAACGTAACACACTATGCTGATCCAAGTGGTATTCATGGCAGAGATACTGAAGTGGGTTGACAGTTCCTTCTCCAGTGGGACACCGCATACAGCTCCTGGTATTCCTAGATGGTCTCCCATCCAAGTACTGACCAGGCCCAACCCTGCATGGCTTCAGGGTAGTGTGACTTCTTGGTTCCCTGACTGGAATCAAACCCAGGTTGCAGCCGTAAAAGCACAGAATACTAATCATTGTACTGTACTGAAAATGTGCTACTTTAGGCCTGGGCCTCATGGGCCTAGGCGGAAACACAACCATGAGCTCCCTCTATCTGTATAGTATTCAAATTTCAAGGGACCTTCCTACGTGAATGACAGATGATGAGACAATGCTCCTGTTACAGACTTCATGACAATATATGTATAAAAATTATAGTACTATTTTTTATGTTTTTAGAAAGTTAAAAGAAAATAAAACCTTGTTTAATTTTGGTTTCGTAACCTTTTATAAACCTGATCTTTAGTGTGTGAATGTAAATCCGTCTTTAACAATACAGAATATATTTTTGCCTCAAACGCTAGCAGATGGACAATAATACTACTCATCCTGCTTTTTACAGCTTCTGTCTCAACAGTGTGTGTCCTTGTAAACTAATGAGCTTCCATTAGACCAAATCAAAGCACTGGTAGTTGTAGTTGTCATTGGAGGAGACTTTGAACAAACCTTCCTGTTTGTTCAAAGTCTCCTCCTACCTCATGAAGTAGATCACTGGAAACAAAACATAATAATTGTATATTAAAGTAAATTAGAGGTTGTACTTTTTTCACCTTGTTTTTCACATGTTGCATATTTTCAAATGTTGTTCTTCAAAAGATGCTGTTTTATATTTTTTGTCCATATCAGTCTTTTAAAAAAACAAATGAAACCCTATTGATGCAGACTGTTTCTCTTTCAATGTGTAGATGATGGCTTGAGTCCCACACACTTTGACTTCTAAATGAAGTAAAGTAGTTTTGAGCGACCAGTCTACCTTTCAAATAGTTTTGACTACTTTCTTTTGGTGCAAATCTTTTCAGTAGTTTCTGGTATTACTATCTCAGTTCTGCATCTGGTATTCACACTAATTGCCAAGTTGGTTTCCATACCTTTTACTTTTACTATATTTTCTAATATTTTTTTTTTAAGGAATTTCTACAAGACCTGTAAGAGATTCCTCCTAATTTTTACTATTATTTGGAGAAACCATGTTTTGTTTTCTTCTCTCACTTGATCAAATGTCTTTTTCTTTATATCCGTGTCAGATGAATCCTAGTACAGTAGACTTGGTTATCCGTCACCCATGGGGATTGGTGGATGCCAGATAAATGTAGTTTCTGGTTGCTTGAGAGTTGCTATTAAGAGGCCTAGATTAGCTGCACATAGGATGCTCTGCTAAGTATATTTGTCAGTGAGGGTTGTTCTAGCAGCAGCAGCTTTCACTCCTTACTTTCTACTATCCTGCGAATATGTATATGGTTTTGCTTTTTGAATTTGCTTGTAAAATGTATTAAATTTAATTTTTAATAGTTCATGAAAATTTTGAGCTAAACTGAAGTGAAAAATAGTACAACAGACTTAGAGGAGAGCAATGCTTGGAAAGTCCTACTTTATACTGCGGATAAGGATGGTCAGTAAAATTTAGATTAATTTTTCATTCTAAAACTCCTCTATGTAATGTTTTAAAACATGCTATTTAAATTGAAAACAACATTTTGTGGGAGTTAAAAATCCTTTGAGAACTGAACATTTTAATGTTAAAATATATGAATATTGTGTTTTGTTTTTTTTTGTATTGAAGTGTTTAGATATTGGAGCTTATTAGTTGGGAAACGTTTAAAAATGACATGAAAAGATACTCCCTCTTGCCTAATGACTTTCAGCCTCATTAAATTGGAGCTACATGTTAACTCTTAGGGCCATTTGCGTGCTAAGATGCCTCGTAGCGTTGCTCGCAGGACGGCCGAGAATAGGCTACGTGGAGAGTTACGTTGAACTTTGCGCACGTAAATCCTTTGATCTTTCATGCCTGATGCCTGTAACCGCTAATTGTTTAAATCAGCTATTAAATTGCAACGTGGTCACTCACGAGCAAGCACGTAACACGCAAATGGAGCCCTGAGGCCAACGTGTGCTCTAGAGCTGCACATGTATTAGAAGGGAAAGTGATGTTAGGTCTTAGAATTAATAGCACAACATTCTCAAGGCCGCAAATCGTCCCAGAAAAAATACTTTTTCATGATTATTTTTTGCGTTATATGGAGCCCTGCAATCAATGTGTTGCGACATATACTGTAAGTCGCATGTAATAGAATATCATATTTACGTAGGACTTGGAAATCTCTCCTCCCCTTTTTCATTTGACGTGCTGGAGAACTGAAATTTATAGTTGGGTATTTAAAGGCATATTTACATTTCATGGATTATGAATGCATCTGATAGAGCATCAATAGTGTATGAAAACATTTTTTTCATAACAAAATCCCCAAATAAACATTACTAAACTTACCCTAAAGTTTGCAAAATCTCTTTATTATATTCTATTATACAGTTGTCCCGCTTGCGATGTTGGTCATGCAATGTTAAATAATTGTGATAATTGACGCCCCCCAACTGCGAGGCCCGCAGGACTTAGGCTGCAATGAGCTTCAGTGTGTAGTGAGTTATTCAGATCCTGGAAGGGTATCTGGAGCCATGCAGACTGCATTGCAACACATACAGCTGCTGTAGAGTGCGTGGTGGAGGATTCCTATGGCAAACATGGAGATTGAGGTAGTTCTACAGATGCTCGATGGGCATAGTCTGGGGAATTTGGAGGCCAGGGATGTCGTGTTCCTCCAACCACTCATGGATAATTCTGGCTGTATGACGCATTGCATTGTTCTGCTGGAAGATCCAGGGCAGACAGTCAACCTGTATGGGTGTACTTGATCTGCAAGGATGGCTAGATAACTCAATCGATTGAAAGTGCCTTCCAGAGTTATGAGTGGACCCAGACAATGCCAAGAAAAAAATTCCCGCGCCCTAACCCTGCTGCCACCAGCTTGTGTTCTTCCAACAATGGTTGCAAAGTGTTTGTTCTTGCCAACGCCTGTCCAGTCGATGGAGCAGACAACGTGACTCATTAGAGAAAATCAGAAGAGGTCCAATTTTGGTATCATCTTAAAAATTGAAGACGTTTCTGTTGATGAAAGGACTTCAGCGTGGGTGCAGTGACCAGCCGTTTGCTTTGGAGCCCCATACGCAACAGGGATCGCTGTACTGTAGTTTTAGACACATGTCTAGTCGCCCCCTGCTGTTTGGATGGTGAGTTACCCAACTGTAGCGTGTCAATTGAACCTCACACATTTTCAGCCGACGTTCACCTCTAACATCAATGGCACATGGTACTCCACAGTTTCAACGCTGTTTATTTGCCATGGTGCCATTTGTCCCGTCACGGTACACTTTAACCACAGCAGCATGCAATTAGTTCACAAACTGCGTTCTTTCAGAAATACTGCCACCCTTGGCCTGAAAGCCACTGATCATCCTCTTTTGAAAGTCAGATACATCACGCTTTTTAGCCATGACTGTGATGGTTGATATGGTTGCAGAATGCCTACATGTCACCTTTTTATATCTGACAAGCCTGCTCACTACGTGCCGTATTTAGTTGGCGAAGTGCTTCTGACATCAAAAGTACCGGGTGTGTATTATTTATATATATATTTATATATATATATATATATATATATATTTATATATATATATATATATATATATATATATATATATATATATATATATATATATATATATATATATATATATATATATATATAAAATCAATATACTCATGCTTTTAATTTTCGCTTCTGCAATAACTGGGAGTTTTTATGTATCACTTTGTTATATCAAAAACCTCTCTGAACACAATAAGGAAAACTATGCTCCATAAATCAAGAATATGAATGAAAGTCCACTCTGTATCTATTAATCATGCCACCGCAGTGCTTGCCTGTAGTACTGTCATGTTTGTGCCATGGTGTTGACATCTGTCCAGTGGAAGCCGGTACTAGTCTGCTCCGATCACATCTTCCAAACGTTCTGTAACAGCTAGAAGGCAGTAATGTCTACCAGAATCCAGACCGAGCCAACCTAAATGTCTCTGTATCCTGGTACTTATCCCTTTGGCAGGATGGTGACACATAGCTAGCCTGTCACAAATGAGTCGCATTTGACACTAAACAAGTAGTGAGGAGTTAATACATGATCTCTTTTGATAGAGAGCAGTTGGAAGTCTTTGTAATAATAAACTATATTTTAAAAGAAGAATAAAAAAATATTCAATCAAAAAGCTGAAAAAAACAAGCAGTGGCCATAATAATTAATGTTGCATCCTAGTGATTTTATAATAAATCAATTAAAAAAGATCGATTACCCTTTATAACATG
Source organism: Discoglossus pictus (assembly GCA_027410445.1). NCBI lineage: Eukaryota > Metazoa > Chordata > Amphibia > Anura > Alytidae > Discoglossus > Discoglossus pictus. The sequence goes on along the minus strand of CM050166.1, from coordinate 95,702,015 downwards.
GAGAGCTCACCGTACTCTTGTTTTGCTCTTTAAAAACAAATCCAGGGTCTTTTACAGATCATGCTATGTGAGCACAGTGCTAATGAATTATATATATGCAGGTTAAAGTGACAAATGCTTTAAACAGCAAAAAAAAGTGATGTGTGGCAGCTCAGTTTCACACAAAAAGCAAAATCACTTGACCCTGAAGGCTGAATTTCATATCGGACAGGAATCTTCATATCATCTAAAGGCTTTTACTTATTAAAATGTAATTTTCTCTTGGGCAGTGCTTCAGTAGTATAATGCTAGCAAATGGCTATAATTAGATTAGAAGGCTGCTAAGCGCTGGTGACAGTATCCGAGCCTCAGCGAGCATGTGCTGCTTTCTGCATGTGCCGGGCTCCCATTGGATGCTGATGTTGCTGCTTGCCTCTTCCATAGGTTTTCACTGTAATCTTTATGCTGCATTAGAGACAGAGGTATTGTGCTCTCGCAAAAGAGGTGGAGGTGCTTGAAGCAGAAAATAAAAGAATAGACCCGGGGAGAAATATCACTCCCCCCTTGGAAAATGTTACTAGTTTTGGTCACTTGACAGCGAACCGAGGTCATGGAGGAATCTACGGTACTTGGTAATTACTTTCTGGTCGTTATCTCTCCCATTACATACGGCCATGCATGAAATTAATACCGTGATCACACAATCGTTTTTTTACTTTCATTAGTATTATTTATGTTCCTTTAAAAATGTCAGTGTGCACGAAAGGTTATCATCATTATTATACAGCCTTTATAGGCATGTGTTTTTGTTTAAAGACCTTGCCTTTCGTAACAATCATTATGGCCTGGCTGCATTTGTTTGGATGTGCGTAGAACAATTGGATAACCGAGCGTGTGCCTGGGCTTTTGCAGCATCATCATATATACTAATCAATGTAAGAATACCATCATTTAAACCCAGACTATAACAAGTGTACGCAATGTGTTGCACTACTTAGCTTGCTAATAAAATATGCATGTGCATGGATGCAGGCTTATATTTCTATTGTGTCTACGGCTTTTGTACTATACGGCTGTAGGGTTTATTTTGTATACTGTAAAACTTCTGCCACTTAAAATATTTGTTCACATATTTTCCCAGAGCCTTGTTTATTTTAAGAAAAGCGTTTCCCTTTTACTACGTATGTGAAGGTGGAGGATTAGGTATTGTTTATACTTAATATTGTATGTCACAAAGAAAGATGTATGCATCACAATGAAAAACTTCTTAACAATTACCTAATGATTGAGTTGTTGAGTTTTAAAGGACTTGTTCTGAAATAAGCTCACATAATATAATCCATTGTTATAAAAAAAATGTGAAGATTCTGGGTTTAAAATGACTGGTGGGTTGCTGTGAATAACTTATTGCAACTTAGTCATTGCCCTTGTCTGCGTCATTAAATACGCTGTAAATATCTGTTTTAAGTCACTAGGTCATACTGTTGGCTTGCTGCCACCATGCGTCTGAAGTAAGGTGGCTTGTCTCCATAAATATAAAAAAGCTGAATGGTTGCATTATTTGCGTCTAATGTCAGTAATAGAGATTATACCTCTTGGTGCTACGCAACAAAGGCAGGAACTGATGTGCGTCTGTACCTGTATAGCATCAAACATAGAGACACAAAATACTTTCTTTTTTTGTAAACATCTACACTTAAATGCTGTTCTGTCTTGCTCATGCCTAACTACACCAGAAATAACTTTTCTTGGTGCTCATAATATAGTTGATGTCCTTGCTTGGCTTTAGGAGCCTGAATGATAACACAAATACTTAAAATAAACCATTTTTGAGAATCTTTTTTCCTCAAAAATATATTTGTACTTCAATGTTGACCGTTCTTTACTCCTGACATGTCTTAAATACATTATTATGTTTGTCCTCCATCTTGTGAAAACACCCACAATTATAGACTCATGTATTTATATAAAACATTGTAATGTCAGCTTTTGCTCAGAATAAAAGGGACAGAGCACCATATTACAAGTACCTGTAATTAATAGATTGGCATTATGAATGTGTTAAATAAACTTTATTTGAAACATCTTTTGTATTTAAATATGATTATTACCCAGATATCTTAGTGTGGTGTACATGCATATTCTAGGCTTTATTGTGCTATGTTTCAAGTTGCCACTTGTGTTTTTATTACACCAGATTGAGATGGCATGTGCTATAGAAAGAACATGCAGCTTGTACGCACCGGCTGCTATAAGTTCGGCCATTTATATCCTAGAAAACAGGCACATTTTATGTAGCTACTGTTGTTGGTTTTGTGTTTTTAATTTTTTTAAATAAAGTTTCCACCATACTACATCATTCTAGTTGATTCAGCTCCCTTGATTTTATTCCCCCACCCGCCCTCTTTGTTCTACTAATGACCTTCTTCTTTCTACAACTCTTGTCACCTCCTCTCACTCCCGCCTCCAGGACTTTTCTCGCGCTGCCCCTAGTCTCTGGATCTCCTTGCCTCGCTCCACCAGTTAAAACGCATATCTTTAAAGAAGCGTATCACCTTCCACCCTAACACACTTATCACCTCTCTCTCCCTCTTTTACCACTCACTAAACCTTAGATTGTAAGTCTGCGAGTTTCTATCCTAAGTACTTTGGGAATTCACCATGGACATTAGATTCATAGCTCAAAGACAGGGCCCTCCTTGCTTTGCTATATGTTAATTTGTATTTATTTTTGTGTGAACTTAATTTATGTACAGCGTTACGGAATATGCTGGCGCGTTATAAATGAACTATAATAATAATAATTCAGCTAAAGCATCTCTGCCAACAGCTAATGTGTTTGTTTTTATGGATTAATACTGCGGTACTAACATTTTATCCTTACCATTAAAATGCTGCTTATTTCACCCAACATTGCTCTCTGTACTGTTAATGGTAATCCCCATCCAATGGTCATTTGCTGTAATCCAATGGAACCTCCTGAATGGAATCACCTGTTATCATATATAGTTAGATCTGGGTTTAGTCCAAATTGTATAGATGCTACCATGTAATTAAAATGATTCTCTATTGTTGCTGCTTGGATTGTAATCTTTGAATATTCTTGCTTGAGCTTCTTGGCTGTGAGAGTGCGCAACTGGGCTCTTGGAGTCCCAAAACGTATGCACTCGAAATGGGTGAGATGATGCATCATGAAGCAATTCTTTGTAAGGGTATTGGAGTCATTGAGTACATTCTCAGTGTGTTTAGTCATTTTTTAAGAGGACACCACACAATTTCGGCATGCTGGTTAGTAATGCTCTTTTTTCTTCTTCTTTTTTTTTTTCTTGAGCTTAGTAGAAACATATTTTCAGTTGGTTGTTGCTTTCCCCACGTCCATTTGAGTAACAAAAAAAAAGCTAACCAAATGTCTAATGATAATATGTGTGACTGAACTCACTAGATTATGTCTATGCCAGTCCTGTTGGTGTTTCAGTTGCTCCTCTTGGCATGGGTTGAGTAAAAGCTCTTTCTACATGCAATTTAGACATCTAAGTAAGATTTTACATTTTAACGCAAGTAATAAATGTGGGCTGGTTTTAAGTATTTATTACAATGGCTTATATTAATGCTGACTTTTCACTGTCCCTTTAAAAACTGTTTTATTGCAAGCTTCTAAATGTAATTTAAAATTCATGAGCATGGAGTCCTATATTGGTGTAGACAGTGAATTTAGCAATATTTATCTCTGCTTAATAGGGTATATGTGCAGTTATGCATTGGATCACAGTATCCTGAAACTCACTTTCAAACAAAACAATACAACATAGCCTTATTCTTATTTTCTGTCCAGTAGATAAGAATTATAGACATCTGCTGTTGATCTACTTATGGAGAATATAAAAATCTATTGGTAACTCGTATTATTAAATTACAATATCAGGGCATATAAGCACCTTAAAAGGAAAACCTAAATAAATGGTAAGGGAATGTAAACCGCTTGCAGTAGATTTGTAGTTATCATACAGATTAATTTGTTTTTGTTTTTTAAGTTTTAGAAGCTAAAACAATATTATTGGCTCTTATTGCTATCATATTTTGTATTCATTAGAATCAAACAAATGTTTATCAGCCTACAAAGACGGATTTTGATTGGTTGTTTTTTTTTTTTTTTTGTCAATTGCTCACAAAACAATTGACACAGTCAGCTAGGACAGGGATTGACATATTTATGTCAAACTTTTTTTAGGAGCTAGGAAAGGCATTATATTTAGCGATTTATATCTATAATAACTGAAAACTTGACAGCTAGCAATAATATTTTAGGATGCCTGCCTCCAGGGATTTGACAAGTTCTTAGCTAGGGATAATTAGGCTTTAAATAGAAAATGTTTGCATAAAAAAACCTTTTTGTATATATTTGTTAAATTGAAATAGTGCTGCAATTAATAAAAAATGAAAAAACATGTTTTTACGATTGTTGCTCAGACTGCAGAGTTCCAAATATGGGTTTGTGCTTCCTCTGTTTTGCATGACATGGTTTTTAAACTGTAGAATAAAGTTTCGGTACATGGTGCAAAAAAGTGCTTTTATACTGACATTTTATATTTACACTATTTTATACAATGTTTTGTACTGCTTTTATACCTAGCATATCTGTTTTCTGTGAAATAACAATAATATATATGATAGATATATATTGTATGAATAATTGGCAACTTCTTTAATAACCTACTTTTTAATATTTTTTAGGTCATCTGAGCTGCTCCTCTATGGACTAGAGAAGAACTCCAAGTAAGTATGCATGCAACTAATGACGAAACATATTGTATATTTTCCAGAAAACAGTCATCTAAAGTCTTATAAAAATAGGAGGATTGTTGCATATATAGAGTAAAATGCTTTCAAAAGCTTGATAACGCTCATGATCCCCCTGCTCTCCCCTCCATTATTAATGGCTGCTTGCCCATAATTTGTTCAGGCAATTACAGGTAAAGCAGTTTCACCTGATGGAGAAAAACTGTGGCATCCTGGGAGAAGAATATCCTGGGATGTTTTTCTAGGACTGATTTGACTGACTAGCAGACCATTTGATTAGGTGTTAGAAAGAAAACTGCAAAAGAAGGATATCTTACTCTTGCAGTTGTCCTACTCTGTCATGTTTTCCTTCATCTAGCCATTCCTTATTATAATAAATGCACTAATCCTATGTTTAGATAACTGCAGAATCTTTGACGGAGCACCTTTTTTAAATGACCATTTACCTCACTATAAGTGCTCAGGATTGTATATTAAAATGATCTATTGTTTTTTTTTTAATTATTACTCTGTAAACATACTTAAGACTTTAGATTTTTAGCTGTTATTAAACACACTTCTGGCTGTTCCATGATTAACAACATCTGCTGACACCAATAGGTAAACACAAAGATTTATAGTTTTTCTCTGAAATTCGGGGATGCAGCAGGAGATTTTAACTCAAAACTATTTTATTTAGCGATTCCAGCAGTCATTTCTCTGCACCAATGAATTTGTGAAGGGTTAACTCTTTCTGCTTATGCTCACTGCATGGCGCTGTTGCTGTGGGTCTGCCTGGGGGCTTGTTAGTGACACATCTAAACAGAGATTTAATTTATGAAGTTTTCTGTGAAAAATGCACCTATTTCAGAAATTCTAAAAGTATTTCAACATGTTTTTAGGACAACTTTACAGTGGTGTGCTCCAAATAGTGCTGATTAACTGGCCCTTTAAGCATTTTCACTCAAAATCCTTTTTACAATAACGTAAGTGCTTGCACTATAACTCTCCATTGTACATGGTTCAATTTACTTCTGTTAGCAGCAGTTGAGGTTGACTTTTACTGAACATTTCATTATAATTAAATGTAAAATACTTTTTTTTTTTTTTTTTTTTTTAAGTATCAAATATCAGCCAGTCAATTTAAAGTTAGGTTAAATCATTATCTTTGATTTGGAAAATGTATGTTTGGAAAGATTTACCATCCAATTCATTAGTAAAAAGCAGGGTATTTCTGCTGTGCAGCACTGCAGTCCACAATATTTATGAGTTATACCATATAGTGATTTTTATTTCAGTCCGGTCAGATTAATTATGGTTCAGTGACTCCTGCTTGTATGTTGTTTATTACCATAACTGTACTCTCTTCCCCCTCAAGTTATGTCATAAACTATATAATCAATTCTCTTCTTAAAATAAAGATTGAGGGGGTGGAGATGTCTTAACAACTATCTGAATGAGCCATAAGGGTTTCATCTTTTATTTTTTATAAAAGAGCAGCATTATCTTATATTCACATTAGACTTTTTTACTAAATAGTTTGCAGATCCTTTACCTCTCAATTACTTTTAGGAATTGTATTCTCCTTAATGTTTTCCTCCCCTATCCATGGTAACTGTCATCGCGAAGACATAATAAGGCTGGCACATAGCACTCCGGCATTAGGCCTCGGTAAAGCCATATGAATTTATGAAGTTTAAAATAAGCAGATGTCCATGTCAATAGAAATCACTTGTGCTTTGGTAGTTGCTGAATAGTATTGAAGTACCGTAAAGGTTGTTAATGTGTTGTATTACCGTATATATGGTCTTTTGTATAACTAAACCTAATACACAAAATTGATTGATAAAGTTAAAATAAATGCAGCCCTTAAAACCTTTTTTGTTTTTTGTTTTAATATATGCAATTATGTTTTGTTTGTTTCCATTTTCTTTTTAACGGTTTATCTGCTGCTTTCTCTAGAGGGTGTGCCGTTGTAAGCATCTGAATGCTCCATAAGCCTAATAAAAACACTGGTCCCATTCTCATCGTGCAGATACTTTCTCTTTGTCCAAATTCTCCTCCCACCTCAGAAAGTTGATCAGCAAAAATGAATATGGTAGCTTTCACATGCAATTATGCTGTTGTGAAATAAAATGCATTAGAAGCAGTTTTTTTGTTGTTGTTTATAAACATTTAAACTATTCAATTTATTTTTAAAAATAGTATATTTTAAAGTTTATTAATATAGTGGTCCTTTTTAAATGGACATTGAACTCCCATATTTAGGTTATGCTCTTTTAAGGAACTAAAATAAATAACAAAGGTTTTTTCTAGAAAGATAAATGATAAAAAAACATTTTTACTTGCTTGCTTACTACTTATTTTATGCCATGCTGAGATTTTAGCCTCTCCGGTGACATGTGATGAAACAGTGATACCTTTGTTTATTACTCATAAATAAGACAGCAGTGTTTCACTACTTAGCACCTGGCAAATCAAATAACGGATTTTAGCTTCAGTTCCCAAGATTTTCTCAATTTACAGGACCTATCAACAGACTTTTACTGCATGTTTATAGACGGCAGTGGAGCTCTCCAGCAATGCGTAGAATAGACAGTGTTAATTTATAAATGTAAGTGTTGTCTGACACCAATTAAATCACTAAATATTGTTGTAAAGAATATATAAAACAAGGTTGTATGAAGCTGGAAGGATTTATTATACTTAAGAAACGTTGGTTGTAGCAGCAGTGTTATTAATGGGAATCGTTGGGCAAATGGTTTTGTTGTCTCTAAATATTGTAACTAGGTATACTTAAAGGGCCACTTAATTCAGCATCATTTGGACTGCATCACAGTAAAGATTTCCAAAAAGCGTGTTGAAATACTTTTAGATTTTTTTTTTTTAAATGCATGCTTTTTTTCTCTTTAGAATTTGATAAAGTCTGTGTTTACATGAGTCACTGACTACCCCCAGCCAGACACACACTACAGCTCTGTGTAATGAGCAAAAGAAAAAAACAGATTTAACCATCATCAAATCTATATATGCAGAGCATCGCATGCTGGATTTCACCCTTTCTGCCGGTTTACTCTCCTGCATGTTGCACTTATGTCACATGTAACCTTGCTTTTTGTAAGCTGAGGCCACTCTTACTCTGACCTGCTGTGTGTTGCAAAGGCACGCTAAGTTTTCATCACCAATTATATTTAATAATGTATAATAGTACATTACTGGTATAGAATGCAAAAAAAAAAGGTCTACTCCATGTAGTTCATGCATACAATGATTCTATTAGTGCTAGATGTACTAGCCAATCACAAAATGTCTCAACAGCATCTTGTTGAAATGCTGCTAAGATAACCTGTGATTGGCTAGCACAGTGGTAGTCAACCTGGTCTCTACCGCCCACTAGTGGATGATTCAAGCTTTTATGGTGGGCGGTGGGGTAATCGCTAGGTGGCATCACTGATGAGTGACGCCACATGTCGGAGACCTGCAGCACCATGCTTGACTAGTTGGAGAGCTGGTGAGAGATCCTAGGAACAGCAGTCAGGACATGATCACTATTTAGTAAGTACAGGGTGATACATAGCTAGGAACAGCAGTCAGGACATGATCACTATTTAGTAAGTACAGGGTGATACATAGCTAGGAACAGCAGTCAGGACAGGATCACTATTTAGTAAGTACAGGGTGATACATAGCTAGGGACAGCAGTCAGGACAGGATCACTATTTAGTAAGTACAGGGTGATACATAGCTAGGGTCATATGATTTGTTTAACCGGAAATGAGAGAGGGTAAATTGAGCTACTGCAGCACAGATGGGCTGTAGGATGACCCATGGACTAGTACATGTATTACCATAAGAAACTGCGTACATGAGCTAAAGGGGACAGACTTTTGCAGAAAGTATTTTGAAGGATAAAGTGAGAAAAATTGACGTTTTAAAAACATGTTAATAAAACAAAGTACTCAAAAGATTCATAAGTATATTAAATTCCTATTGAAATCAAGAACTTTCCATGCCCCTTTTAAAAAGTGACTAGCTCAATTGTAAAAAAAAAAATGAAAGAATGGGAAACTACAATGCAGTGTAGTCATACACATCCAATTGAATAATAATCAAAATTGTGCTGAATAATTCTGGGTAGTTTGCTATCTGCTGTATTTAATTTGAAAGTTTGCGAGTTTTCAATCTTATGAGGTGCTTTGGAAAAAAAACAGTAAGGCCATATTCAATTCGAAGCCCGTAACTCATTCGCAGACAGCCGAATGTCTGCGTGTGTTTTGCGGGTTACAGTTGGTCTTTGATTGAGATGCTACTCAATTGCTAAAGGGCGCAAGTTACGGGCCCCAAGCCAAAACCATAAACCATGCACAGATTCCTAACAGTTCTGGGCGGGAACCTGATCAATTCAGAAAGCCCGTAACCGCCCATTTCGAATTGGCCAATAGAAAATGAGATTCATTATTAAGGTAGTGAAACATGGAGGTTATATGTCAATCAATTAGGTTTGGGGTCAGATATGCGATCAGACTTGCAAAATAAATAATTAGGCAAATTAATGGCAGTACTGTTCTAGTCCATATGTGTGGCCTGATATGTATCCACTCAATAATTCCCGAGATTGATTTAATTCCAAAATGACGCATATTAAATAATTACATTTTCTGCTAATTCGAGAGTTTGAGACTGTTGTGCAATTAATTATAATGTCTATCATCACTTTCCCGTTATTTACAGTGAAGTATTGATTTTTTTTTTAATGCATTTACAGTGCTACGAATGGATGTTTAACCCCCTTGCGGCTCCTCTATAGCACTCATAAGATTTTCTCCATCATTTGCCATTTACGGGTGTGAAAACATTTGCGATCTTGAGGAATCATAGCATTTGAATAGCGATTTGCGATTTTAGCCTTGCGAAAGGGAGAGATCAAAGGCTTCTGGAGGCTGTAAGTTACGAGTTTGATCTGTGCCATTTTTTCAAGGCCGTAACTCGTAAGCCGTTCCGAGCCTGCGAAAATACGCCAATTGAATAGCAAAATAGCTTACGAGCTCACTTACGTGCTTCCGGATCTCAAATTCCCTCAATTGAATGGGGCCCTATGTACATTTGATTTTAAGCTCAAAGACAGGGCCCTCCATTCTTTGTCATGTATTGATTTTGATTTTGCCTTGTACTTTACCCCTGTATAGCGCTAAAGAATATGTTGGTGTGTTACAAATAAAACATAATAATAGATGTGACTATAAAGTACTTGTAAGTATTCCATGGTAGGATCAACATACCTGACCTAACTGAAAACTACATTCTGATTTCAAGCTTTTTCTTGTATTCTCTTTATTCCTGAATGACATTGACTCTTCGTGTTTTGAGTTGAATGATGCTATACAGTGTGCTGTGGCCCTTGTGTCTCATTATGCTACTCAATGTCATATATTTCTCTGTGACTTTAGTTTTTTTCCTATTCTACTCTACTTTATTGCAGAAGTTATCTACAAAAATCCCCCTTGAAATCTAAGGGAGTTTTGTGATATAAAATTTGAAAACTTCCTTCCACCTGTAGCAAAAGTACCTCATTGTTAAGACAAATACATTAGTTTGTTGTGTCACAAGGAACACACGGTGCAGGGGAGATTATTACTGTGATATTATCAAAAAGGAGGCATGCTAGAATTAGGAATAAAACCAGACCAACACTGCTAAAGTGTAAAAGAGAGGAAAAGGACACAAAGTGGTTATCAATAAAATATAATGCATACCATTACGGAAGAAAAGGGAATTATATGAAACGCATTACCTTTTGTGGTTAGGCATTTTATGCAACTCTTATTAGTTACACTCCAAGTAAGTAATAAAAAGTGCATCCATAAAAAAATAAGAAGGTGATTAGATAATGGGTGCTTCCTGGACGTGATGACTCCATGGAACTATTAACAATTCATGTTTAACTTTATAAGGCTTTTGGTTTATGTTGTTTTTGTTCAGACCTTCAGTCATGTCCGACTCTCAATGATCATATGGACGCAGGACTCCAGGCACATCTGTCTGTTTCTGGTTGTACTTACCATATACAGTAGTTTTCTTGGTAGATACTGGAGTGGGTTGCCAGTTTGTTCCTGCCCATCTTGAATATCCCTACATGGTATAGCTCACAGCTTCACTGAGGAACACAAGCCTCTTCACCATGACAAGGTAGCGATCCAGAAGGGGTCTTGGTTTATACGAAGATATTAATATACCAGAAATGTACCCTTAATGGAGCTTGTTTGTGATGAATAAGCTTATAAGCATTTAAAGCCTCCAAGTTCATTCTCATTGGGGCATGGGTTTCCTGCTAATCACCCCAATGGTGACTGTTAATTATGTACCCAATAACAGAAGTAGGTCCAGGTAGTAGGATGGTCTTTCTGTCCAAACCCACACCATTCAAGATGAGACATTTAGATTTTTATTAAAAACAACCAAATGCAAACATTCTGATTTATAGAATGAGTTTTAAATTCTGCCTTATTTTAGACCCTGTTTTGTGTCTCTTTAAAGGGATATTTAAATGAGCTGGGTTATGAATGCATCTGATAGAGAATTAATAATGTATGAAAACATTTTGTTGCATGAAAATATCCCAAAATAAACATTAATTTTTGATTGGCTTACCTTGAAGTTCGCAAAAGTTCCTATGTTTTTTGGAATTTGCATGTGATTGTGTACAACCCTAGAAAATCCTACCTGAATTCGCATAACATTCAGAATTAGGATAATACATTGGATAATTTTTCACCTCTGTGCCTTCTGGCATGTGCTCAGTGTGAGAACTGCAACAGTTACTTCATGTGCTCTGTACCAGACAGGTAAAAATATGTACCTTGCTGTATTTCCTAGGTGTACCCTGCTTATGTAAGCTTCCTGTGGGTGTGAACAGTTGGATTTTACTTTTCTGTAAATAACTTTGTACGTAATCTGAACTTTTCTGTATAAGACATATTTTCATACACGACTAATTATCCTCTTATCAGTTGCATTCATAATCTAGTTCACTTACATATCCCTTAAATTGTTCCTTGGTGGTCCAGTGGCTACTATACGGTGCTTTCATCGCTGCAACCTTTGTTCTATTACAGTCGGGGAACCAAGAGGTCACACCGCCCTTAAAGCCAAGCTGGGTTGGCCCTGGTCAGTACTTGTATGGGAGACCTAGGAATTCCTGGAGCTGTATGCTATGGCCCACTGGAGAAAGAACGAACAACCCACTCCAGTATCTTTGCCATGAATAACAAATGGATCAGCATGATGAAAAAATATGCATGGTGTGTTACGGTCCATGAGGTCACGGAAAGTCGGAAATGACTGCACGATGAAAAAAAAAAAAAGTTGCTTTTACCTGTAATGATGATGTTATTGTTGATGTTGTTGTATTCAAAGGAAGGTTGATGATGATGCAACTGAAAAACTCTTGCAGCTCTGGTACTCTTCTTTGGGACATCACAGAGAAAAGACAGTGATGTGAGCTAATTATACTTGAAGCTCTGATACTCTTCTCTCCCTTATATGGGACATAACTGAGGAATGACAGCTTTGTTGTCAGCGTATTATACATATACAAGATAAGCTTCACCTTTCTCTATAAAAACACAGTGGCTGTAAAAGAAAAATTACCAACCACAACATATATGCTGTAACTGGACTCCAATTCATGCCATAATTAAACATCATAAAAGCCACTGAGCAGAGTTCCTTTAAGTTACATTGTTCATAGTGCGCCTTCAAGAAGCAAGTGTGTAAGACTAAATAGAAGGTAAAAAACAATTGTATAACCAAACATAAAATTAATTATTCATTTTGGCCAATCAGAGGCAGGCACAACAGTCTCTGCAGCAGAGCATCATGGGATTTGTAGTCCCCAAAACGCACCTCTCCCCTCCTTTAAAGTGACACACAGTGCTACTCTGGATCTCTGCTTTGTGTTGCTACTGGCTGGAAGGTAGTACCTGAAGTCAGTGTTTCTATTGGTAGGTACCAGTTTCCTTTGTATGCATTTCTGGGGGTGTGGAAACCATTTTCTTTTTCTTGAATAAAATAAATTTGTGTGTGTTTAGAATTAATCAATATAATGTGTGTTTCTGATATAGGCAGTAGGTGTTTATATGCACATCATAAGTTAGAGACTTGAAAATCATGTGAGGAAGTTGTATATTTTTAAGACTTTTAGAGAATTTACTTGATTTTTATATAAGATTTTGTTATTGCTTTTATAGCCACTTCTAGTTTGAAAATATTTCAACTCATTTATACATTTTCTTTTTTTTTTTGTTTTCAGACTTTCATGTGTATCTAAGTTTCCCTGTTTTTAACTTTTTTTTAATGCATCTGTATGTGTATAGAATGACTCGGCACAGTGTACCTACCAATAGAAACCTTCATTTGGGTACCGTTAGCCCTACACTAACCTCCAAGACAACATCAGCACAATACAGACATTCGCACTGCAATGTCTGGGCTGGTCCTTGCTTCCTTGTGCAGGGAACTACACAATTCCTTGCCAAACAAACTGCCATCACAAATTGAAACCATGTATGGCTGCCTGTGATTGGCCAACACAATCACCTGCTTGCAAACTCGAGTTTTAGCAAACTTGTGGTATTTATTAATGAAAAAAATGTTTTCATACACTACTGGTTCTCCTCTATCAGATGCATTCATAATACAGGAAACTTTAATATGCCTTTCAGAATTCACATTGATTTTTCTCTTGCATTGGTTAGATTTTGTTTGACAGATACAGCAACCAATCATAGACTATCTCCACCAGAAGATATATGTGCTAGATCACTGTGTTAATTTGTGAGCATGCAGGAGCGAGCATACATTTAGAATAGCTTATTCATGCCATTATGTATTGTTGGTTGTAACAAGTACATTGACCTCACATTAACATGTATGCAGATCCTTAGTTTAGTCTTTCTGAATATAATGATCCTTTGGAAAAAGGAGTGGAAAATCTGAGCCCCAAGGGCCACACGATGTGGCCCTTTGCCTAATTCCATTAGGCCCTCTGCATGTTTGGCCCAGTACATGCACATATTATTACTTGGGTGAATCCATTACAGCCTCTCTGATTCCAAGAGGCAGCATTTTATTACTCCATTGTGTACAGTCAGCAAGAGTCAGCAACTGACTTAATGGAACAGCACTGCCTTGTTGCAAAGAAATATAACAAATGAAATTGTTCATACCTTTAGCGGCATCTCTGGCAAATGGAACGATTCTGTTAACAAACTGGAAAAATAGCATTTATCTGAAGGGTGATGATAGCACCCAATATGTGCTTTAGATCTCCTAGTGTTGGTATATTAGGTAAGATTATTTGTTTATGCAGTGTGTTGTTATGCATTATTGTGGTTATGATGTGTACAATCAGAATTTTTATTTCAATGGGAAAAAGATACAAAAGTGTATTACTATCACAGCGGGTCGTGCAGCCAAATAGGAGTATTTCCCCTGGCTATGCAGCTGTTTCATGGAAATTCTGTCATTTTGAAGTCTTTTTATTTCACTGATTGCTAGAAAATGCAAAAGTATGGCTTGCTAAAGTCTGTAATAATATGGAATAAATTACAACTTTCAACAACTCTCAACTCTCTTGCAACCTATATAAAGTCAGAAACCAGAAACTACATTTATTCGGTTTCTACCAATCCACGTGGGTGCCGTATATCAATACATAGATCAAAAAATGCATAACTAATGAAAAACACCATGCCAACAGCTTATGGTAAGGGACATTTAAATTAAACCTCGTAAAGGAAATTTGGGTCTCACTGATGAATATTATTATTATTATTTTTTTTATTATTTTTTTCTCTCTGCATATATTATATTTAACTATATATTTTAATATAATATATGCAGAGAGAAAAAAATAATAATAATACCCATCAGTGAGAGCCAAATTTCCTTTACTATGTTTAATTTAAATTCCCCTTACCTTGAGCTGGTGGCATGGTGTTTTTCATGAATTGTGAACTTTTTGCTCTATGTAGGGATATACGGCACCCACGTGGATTGTTAGAAGCCGGATAAATGTAATTTCTGGTTGTTTTGAGAGTCCCTATTAAAAGAGGCCTAGATCAACTACACATAGGATGCTCTGCTAAGTGTATTTGTCAGTGAGGGCTGTTCTAGCAGCAGCAGCTTTCACTTCTCACTTACACACAGGTGGCTGGAGGGTGCGGTGCTGAACCCAGGGAATGTAACGCCAACACCACACTGGCTCAGTCACCCATGCCTGTCTGCTTCCAGATAACATTGAATTGCAGAGACATCTGGATGACATCTAGTGCCTGTAAGCATTTTGTGGCATCACAACCTGGCTCCTGGCATTTGTTGAGCCCTCTAAAATAAAATTTGTATTTAAAGTACAGTATTACTAAATAGTTGCCTATTTCAGTGATGGCAAAGACCATGTATCCCAATATTATCCATACAGATAGATCACCTCCCCTCTCCTCGTTCACATTGGCATACTGATACCCATTGTATTCGTTTTATTAGAATAAAGGAGTCAAATAAACAGTGTTGACTATCTCAGAGATTTACTGTAATAGGAAAAAATGACTAGTACAATGTAATACTCTTCAGGATGAAATCAACATAACAGTATTACACATGGACATGTGTGCCTTTATTCATACTTGTCTTTTCACTCTCAAAAATAAGTGAGAGCTTGTTTACATTTATTTTTCCGTACTAAAATCAATTCTATAATACTTCTGGAATATATTCTGCATATAGTGTTTGAGATCCGGCCTATTCATTTGGCTAATGAAAGTGAAATGCATATATAACTGACTGAAGGTAATGAGAGGGGGGGGGGGGGGAGTATTTTGCCCGTTTGTCTCCTGGAATATACAATACCAGATACAGAGACATGAATTAGAGGACATCCGAATGCCACTTAGTCACTAATAAGTTTTTTAACAACTCGTGTCCTACAGATCAGCCAGGATACAATAAAGTCTCTTCTTTGTGGATTATGGCTTATTTGTCTGTGATACTGCATATTTGTATTACCTATGAGCAACATACAGATCTATTGGTAGAAAATGAATGGTATGTTATCACTATTTACTATCTAATGGTTATTTTGGCTTCAAAACACAAAATGTCAGTGGTTGGGCCAGATGGGGCTTAACTGTGCCTTCCATCTTGTTCTCTGAGGTGGGCTAGAAAGTGCATATTGTACCCCAAACACCAGTCATATCTCTCTTGTGCCACAAACACCCCATCTATGTTCCTTTATTACACCTTAATTCAGTGTTAATTATTAGTTATTATTTATTTATATGGTTTATATGTATTATTTTTACCTTTTTGAAGATGCTTCAAGTGAAATAGTGCCTCCCATGTTGTCAATTAATAGTCAGGCAATGTAAAAAAATCTTCCTTGGAGAGCTGGACCATTACTTTGTGTTCATCATCATTTTAATAAATTATATGGAAGAATGTATTGACAATATGGCAAACTTTGTGCTGAGTATGCATCACAAACAATATGTCAATAGCTAAAGCAGCATCTCTTGATATGGTACATGGTAAAATGTGTTTTAGATTGAATTCCTGGATTGTCACTTAAGCGATCATGTTGGAGAACGGTCCTGGCAAGCACAGAAAGCTTAGTAGGAGGGGAGAGACAGGAAGGGCAGAATAGATACAAGGGGGGATAAATATCAGGTTCGAGCGGATAAGATAGTAGATAAAATGGCAAAAGCAAATGTTTCAGTTTTTAAATAGGAAAGCACTTTCTTTATTGTGTAAAGCATAAGCATTTTGCACTGTGGTATAAAGAGAATTACAATGAATCCAACAAATATTTATACTGTTATAGTAGTCAAGTGCCCTTGTCTCTCTCCGTTGTACCTGCAATGTGAAACCCATAGATGGTGTTTGTAAAATGAACAAAAATCCTGCCTACGGATTAAATGCCTATTTTAATTCCACTTGATCTCACTACATTTGTATTTAAAGAGATATGGAATATTCCTGAATTTTACTAAATTTATAATAATATATTTGTATCTAAGGTGTTTTTACTTTTATGTGCTTTATTTTATTAAGAAGTGCTTATAAGCTATGTTTTTACTGTCTAAAATTAAATAAATAGTCCCTAATTGTACTTAAACTCCAAGGGCCTCATTCTATTATCGGCCGTAGGAGATGCGGGGCCGCAAGGACCGGCCGCAAGCTATTTGCCTATTCTATTCCCTTCCGGCTGGGGACTCCGGCTGGCTTGCGGCCGGCGCCTTGTTATCCCTTGCGGCCGCACGCGCCGGAGGAAAGCCTTTGATCTTAAACGGCCGCAAGAGTTTCTGCCACAAGAAAATCCTGGTTGCTATTCAATTGCTCCGGGAACCCTCTCTGCAAGGCTAAAACCGAGCCGCAGCTTACTTGCAGCAAAAAGGTCCCGCTAGCACACAATTAAGCACATAACAAAGCCATAATAAAGCCATCCTGCACTCTGAGGAGACTATAAAGTGATTGTAGGTGTTAGCATTAATACCACAACATTCCCCTACACTCAAATCCGTAAATATATATATTTTTTAATTTGTCACATATCCATGTAAAAAGTCCCGAGGGCTTGGAGCACCTCAGACCCGGCCACGCTGCGGCCGTAAAATAAACAGTTAATTATATCTTGGATTTGGGCTAATGTGCAAGCTTGAGAGGGGGTTGCTATTAATCCTCATGTCCCCCATTATGATCCCTAGCATTTACAGAGCTTTACAGTGCCGTTTTGAATTTATTTTTGCTTTTAAAGTTTTCTGAGCTTATGGCCGGTTGCAAGATATACGGCCGGCCGTAAGGGGATATCCTTGCGGCGCTGTATAATTGAATTGCAAGGTAACGGGAGCCCCGCAAGGAATCGCAGCGTTGCGGCCGATTTACGGCCGATAATAGAATGAGGGCCCAAGAAATTATTAAATATATTGTACATACTCTAGGTGTTTTCATGTAAAATGCAATGTCAGCAACCTACAGTATCTTCTCAAAATGGAGAAGTAATTGGCGTACTAGGCAAAATGCAACAGGATGCAATGATGGAACTAAATTGGGCAAAAAATACATAGTTTTACTATATTGTGAAAGTTGCTTTTTTGTTGTTTTTTTTGTTCAGTCGTTTCCAACTCTCTGTGACCTTATGGACAGTAACACACCAGGGCATCTTTATGTCCATGGTCCACTTGGTATTCATGGCAGAGATACTGGAGTGGGATGCCAGTTCCTTCTCCAGTGGGCCACAGCATACAGCTCCTGGTATTGCTAGAAGGTCTCCCATTCCAGTACGGACCAGACCCAACCCTGCTCTGCTTCAGGATGGTGTGACCGCTTGGTTCCCTGACTTGCAATAGAACCCAGGTTGCAGAACGGAGTCCTTACCACTGGACCACCAGGGAAAAGTTTACATTAAGCTAATTTTAGTGTCCACACTTAGAAATCATGAGGATATAGAAATTATAAAAATCATTCTTTGTGAACAGACACACCGTGCATGCTCATCATTTTAGTTGTTATATTCCTGTACAAGATCTTCTTGTCTCACTTCACTTTGTGAGAGAAGTGTAATAAGAGAAAGGAAACTTATACTTCCCAGTAGGTTGTGCCAGTGGTCAGCCAAAAAAAGTTGCAGCAATATTTTAGAAACCATTGAGCTGATGTGCCAAGTTACAGCAACAATCCCATCCCAGGAATGTGAAATATCTAACATTTATTGTGTGAAGCCTTTTCTTGTAAAGAAATTGCGGGTAAAATTAAAATGTATTTCAAAAAATATTTACATTAAGGAATAACTAAGAAGCTTGTAAAATATTAGGACATCATTACAACAGATCTGAAAAGCCAATTTGTTATATGTATGCAAAGAAAAGCCCCATCCAGCTGATATGCTAAAATCTGTTTAAAAAAAAAAAAAAAAAGTGCACGGATGGTTTGTATTTAAAGCTCTTTTGGAAGCCTGATCTAAATCTCTTACAAGAATTTTTTTTTATGATCCATCATTCTGGAGAAAATGTTTTGCCAGATATGGCACAGTGAGATGGGTTTCTTGGCAATTTTTTTCTATAAAGATGATGGTAAACGTACCACAGGAAAAAACAAACTAATTCTCTCATATTGCTAATGTTATTGCCTATAGTGATTGAGTGCGATAAATAATCAGAGGCCAAACACGAACAACGCTATATGATAAATTATGATGTATGAAGAGGGCATATGCTTAGATATAACATGTATGTATGTATGTATGTATGTTTCTCTCTTGCGCTCTCTCTTTTTCTTTCTTTATCTTTATCTTTCTCTCTCGCGCTCTTTCTCTGGCGCGCTCTTTCTCTGGCGCGCTCTTTCTCTGGCGCGCTCTTTCTCTGGCGCGCTCTTTCTCTGGCGCGCTCTTTCTCTGGCGCCCTCCCTCTTTCTCTGGCGCCCTCCCTCTTTCTCTGGCGCCCTCCCTCTTTCTCTGGCGCCCTCCCTCTTTCTCTGGCGCCCTCCCTCTTTCTTTGGCGCCCTCCCTCTTTCTCTGGCGCCCTCCCTCTTTCTCTGGCGCCCTCCCTCTTTCTCTGGCGCCCTCCCTCTTTCTCTGGCGCCCTCCCTCTTTCTCTGGCGCCCTCCTTCTTTCTCTGGCGCCCTCCCTCTTTCTCTGGCGCCCTCTCTCGCCCTCTCTCGCCCTCTCTCGCCCTCTCTCGCCCTCTCTCTTCTCTCTCTCTTCTCTCTCTCTCTGCGCTCTCTCTTCGCTCTCTCTGCGCTCTATCTGCGCTATGATGTCCTTTTTAGTCAGTCCCAAAAATCAAATCCTGTTGACGTCTCCCTGTTCTCTCCTACCCCCCACTGATAGATAGAAAAACCTACCCACATGATCAGGAAATTATGTAACAAAATGAATTCCTCTGCTCATAAACTTAACTTTTGTCTTATAACATTTTATGTCCATGGCTGAGTAAGCTGCTAATGTTGGTTGTTAGTTTGGTACAAACTTGTCAAACATTGCCTTTGTTTCTTCAACTACAGTGGTCCTTTCAATGCCTCAAATCTCCACCACCTTGGATATCTGACTACTTATGAAACCACTGAAGAACTAGACTTGGTAATAGGCAAAATGTCTTAGAAAGTATATAGCTTATTGTAAGCTGTGGGACCGAGCTGATTTTATTTAACAGCAATGCTTAGATTTAGATGTCTGTGTGTCAGATTGCTAAATGGTCACCTCCCACTTTTGAATGCGCATAAGCAGAAACAAAAAGGGCTTCCCACTAGAGAATAGTTTCATCGTTTAAGAAAAACAAAACTTTTTTTTTCTATAAACATTTTTTACATTGTGTGTAGTGTTAAACACTCTATGTGACTACGGTGTCTTTTAACGCTAAAAGCCCTCCATGTTGGCATAGCCTGCAATTAATACATGTCTAACATCTCAATGCTAAAGTATGTGTTTTATTTTAATAGTATTTTGTTTTTATCTAAGAAACAAAGGCCCATTTTAGTTATTTACATAAGGAAGACTCATGCAGAGCTATAGTTTATGGATGTTCCTTTTGTATTTTACAGCAATTACCTTGTTTTCATCTTAAGTGGGCACTGGCTCAGATCCAGTGTTATGCTTCAGATACCCTTTTGTCTCCTCTATTGAATTAAATGATAATGTGGAATTGGCACACTGGAAGGGTAGGCAAAACCAAAATGAAACCCTTCAATTTAAGTGGCTTTGTTTAAAAGCTTTATTTACCTTTTAGTTTACGTCCTTAGAAAAACATGTTTTATTCTCCATTAAGCCTAGAAAAAAAGGATGACTTGATATTTAGTATTTTTTGTTGTTTTGCTTATTGTGGTATCATTAGTACTTTCCACAAAAGAACAAAGAAGAAAGCGTTGTTCACAATTGTAAGCCTCTTGTAAACAAGTATTGAATAAACTCCTCTCTAGGAATCGGTTTATTACAGAGTATGTGGAAATTATCCAAACTGCTACGTAACACAATGCATACTGAAAGCCACATGTCTGCACTTTATTCTTCGAATTACAATATACGGTATGTTTACTTTGAAAAAAATAGTAGTATATGAAAGGGAAGAGTACAACATAATGCAGATTCATTTGTCTTTGTAAGCAAAAAGTTAATGCATATAGACTAGAGAAGAGACCATTCCATTTTAAAGAAGTATTTACCAAACCTTTTGGGTCTTCCAAGTTATCAAGTATTGATTGAGTCCCAGGGTCCTAAAATACTGGGAATTTAAATATTTTTTCACTACCCCCAAATGTCTTCCTAAGATGCTAAAACATGGATGAAAACCCTACAATCTGTCATTCTCCCATATCCCGGACGTTCTCAATTGCCCTGTATAACTTGTTCAGTCCCTCAGTTATGTCCAACTCTCGGTAACCATATGGACCACAGCGTCCAGGCACATTTGTTGTGTTTCTGGATGTGCATATGATATGGTTTTCTTGGCAAAGATACTGGAGTGGGTTGCCAGTTCCTTCCTTCTCCAGTGGATCGCGATTTGACCTCTCTGCTATTACCTGCCCATCTTGGGTGGCTCTACATCAGGGGTGTCCAAACTCGGTCCTGGCGTGCCGCACCCAGGCCTGGATTTGTGGATATCCTTGCTGCAAGCAGGTGAGACTATCGCTTCTTCAGTCATCCTGACTGACTCACCTGTGCACAGAAAGGAAATCCTCAAATCCAGGCCTGGGTGCGGCCCTCCAGGACCGAGTTTGGACACCACTGCTCTATATGGTACACAAGCCCCTTCGCCATGACAAGGTAGAGATCCAGAAGGAGCCTATATAGCAAAGTACAGGCAAAAAAAAATATATTGTGCTCACACAAAATGGATTACATGGGTTCAGCTAAACATAATTAGGGACTGCGTGTGGTAATCTATACAAATCTTAGAATTCTAACCGTATCATGCTGCGGTGAATACATCATTTTCTATTGTAAAGACTGTATGAAGTTTGTTTTTTCATTATAGATATGCATGAAGAATTGATGCTTGTATGCGTTTTGAAGGGGCTCATAAATCCCAAACTCTAATAGGTCATTTCAGAGTGGGGGGTATTTAGCAATATCTGTCAAAGCTACAAAGAGCTTTAGAAGACTTCTGTTATGTTGTTGAGACTTCATCCGGCCTACAAAACACGACTGGGGTATTTCCAAATGTATTCAGAATAAAGTCTTCCATTGACACCCAGCTGCAAGGTGACTGGTGCATATCTGTAAGTGAAATCTCTGAAGACAAATTCTGCATGTCTAAAAACAAACAAGCTGTCTTCTTGCTGTCTCAGACACTTAAAATCTAAGTATCTAATGGATCTTATAGGTGTTTTGTATTAATAACTTACTGCATTAAAATAATGCTCTATATCTGTTGGTACTGTATGTATTCTTCAGAAGGCTGAAGTATATCTTTAATTTAAAAAAAAAAAAAGTAGGTTCCAAAGAGAAGTTTGCAACATTTTTAGAAATATAAATGTTTATTAATCAAAAAATATAGTGAATCCTCTCCTAGATTATTGTGTTAAATTTTTTATTCGTGCAGGCAATGACGCTTCAGCAACATAAATTATTGATTCTATGCAAGTAATATTACTCCCCTAAAAGGGTGGTCTGCCAGTTAGACATATATTGATTTAAAATTTTGTGCGAGGAAAATGTGTGTGTTACATTAACCATTTATCTTCCAAGAAGAGGTTTTACTTGCATGGCCATTGTTGTTTAGTGGTTCAGTCGTGTTCAACTCTGTGACCCTTTGGAAGGCAGCACACTAGGTACATCTGTCAGTCACCGCCTCTCTGAGCTCGATTTAAGTTCATCACTTCAATTACCTCATCTATCCACCTCCGCCTTGATCATCCCCTTCTTCATGTGCCTTCAATCTTTCCTAGCATTAGAGTCTTTTTTAGGGAATCCTGTCTTTTTATGATATGGCCAAAATATTTGAGCTTCAGCCTTATGATCATAGCTTCCAGTGAACAGTTTGTCTTGATTTCCTGAAGTACTGATTTATTTGATCTTCTCGCAATCCAAGAGATTCTAAGCAGTTTTCGCCAATACCACAATTCAAAGGCATCAATTCTACGGTGCTCAGACTTCTTTATGGTCCATCTCTCACAATCGCATGTTACTACTGGGAATACCATAGTTCTAACTATGCGGACCTTTGTTGATAATGTAATATCTTTACATTTTACTAGCTTGTCAAGACTTGCCATAGCTTTCCTCCCCAGAAGAAAACGTCTTTTAATTTCATGGCTACAGTCTCCATCTGAAGATATCTTGGATTCCAGGAAAATAAAATCTGTCACTGCCTCCACTTCTTCCCTGTCTATTTTCAGAAACTTATATTGTCGTTTGCCATGATCTTTGTCTTTTTAACATTGAGCAGCAGGCCAGCTTTTGCACTTTCTTCTTTTGCCTGTGCATGGCCATAGCAATAGAAATTGATTAATTATGGCTCTTCTCCTGTAATAGATATGCTTTGTAGCAGCAACTCCTCCCTTTATTAAGACGAAATTATTACTAAAATAGACCTTAAACTTCAGTGGAACCCCTTTATTTATTAGCTCCTATATTTGTCAAATCCATTATTGGTCACACTTTTTAGACAATAAAATGCTCCTATATTCAACCAAAAATCCAATATTAGTCACAAAGTTTAAAAAAAAGACATAAGCAACATTGTACAAGTTCTTTGCTAAATCGAGTGCTAGTGAATTGTCTGAGAAGGGAGAAAAAGTACATTGACCACCAGAATTGGAGTTACCCCTTCTGCTCCTCTTCAGCTTCTGCCATCGTCACATTGTAAAGGTACAGATCTGGTTACATTTTTATTTACGTATCGGGTTCATGGCTGGGATTATTCCTATTTAAGTTCATTCCTATAGAAAAAAGTATTCTGTATTCATCCAATTCAGCGACGATCCATCCCTCAGGAACGGATTAATGATAGAGGTTCCACTGTAAATATAATGCATACAGTATTATTTACATTCCTTATTCATGTGCACTAAGCCAATAGAGTGAACGTAGGAACATTTTTATGTATAGATATGTTGCACAAATACATATAGATTGTAGGTACATAACTTCCATAACCCATAAAGAACTGAAACATTGGTTTAAGATTTTTCTCAGGAGAAAAACATAATTACTTTTACTAACTTAACTTTTACTAATATTTAGATCATCACAAATATTTAGCTCATTGTAACCTCAATAATTATAATTAACAAGGGATCTACTATAAGACTGGTTTATGTTGATGTTTCACTTTGCTGTGTTCACTGGTTTCTTAATTGTGAAATTTGTGCAAATGAAAATACACTATTTTTTATGAAATTATTTTAGGTTTCAAAGCTTGTTACACAATCAAAAATATGACTTATCATCTACATTCATTCCAGTGCATTCTCACATTTCATATTCAAAGGCTCACAGTGTAATGGTCTAATTGCCGTTATTATTCAAATTGGACACATGTTGTATACATGACTAGTGAGCAGCTGTGCATTTTGTGAAGGAGCAGCTATTATAATTGACAGATGAACACCTATGTGTTTTTAGGAGTGGTTTTCTCCTTCTTTAGGCTGTACCTCCAACAAACTTTGACAGGAAGTGTAGCTCATATCATCAGGTTCTGCCAGTATAGCTGTGCAGTAAATGGGCAGCACCGGGGGGGTCTCCAATGGCAACCGGTTGCCCACAGACCATTCTTTGCCTACAACTAAGCTAATACATGAAGATTAAAAAAAACACTGAAACTGTTTTACTGACAATTTTTTTTTTTTTTTGAAATATGATACATAGATTTTGAGCTTTAAAACATTTCTTTAAATTTCATACCTTTTCGAGAACATTTTCTACTTTATAGTCCAATTGCCCATTTGAAAACTGTCAAAATGAATGCATTTTATTTAATATTGATCAAAAAGGTTTTTTTTTGTTTTGTTTTTATATTTTGATCACACATTCATGAGTATTTTTTTTTCTTGCAGTTTTAGCAACTTTGCTTTTTCAAGCCCAGACAGTTTCAATAGTATTTTTGGCAGACATTAAATGCATGAGAACAGGGATATTTGATAGTTCACACCTACTTAGTGTGGTTTTAGAGTTAATAAAAGTATATATAAGAATGGCTTGCAGAAGAGGACGGCTCTGTTTGTTTTTGTAAAAAAGTTCTGACCTTAAACTCGTTTGGATGAGCAGTTGCGGTTGTAGCAAGCATGGTCATATATTCCATAAAAATTGAGGAACTATGAAAACCTTCAAGGGATTCTTGGGCCATTAAATGTAAACTAAGGCCTTTGCACATCTAGGAATCATGGTTCCTGTAATTTAATTTGCGGATTCCTAACTTTTTTGGTAATTCAACATATACTTATATGTTTAAACCATTCTCTGGCACAAAATAGTTGGTTTGTCAGCAGTTGGACTGGCTTCTAGATTTAGTATGAATTTGTTAGCCCCTGTATGATCGGTTACAAAATGGTAAAGTATTTGAGATATCAAATGTCAGTATGTATCCCCAATTTGATAGCAAAGGAATATAGAGTTAATACAAGAGTACTCGAACACTTACAGGGAGACGCCGATTTAAGCGCGGCGCAACAAATGCTGATCCCTTTACCTCCTAGCCTACAAGTGGCCCCCACTATTCCTGAATGCCGTCTTGTCCCCCCAGACTCACCTGCCTACTCTTACACAGTTGCCCTGTTGCTCCCTCCAGCTCCTGGCCGCCCTGTTGCCCTGGGTGGCTTCCTGCTGGCGGGTGGTCCTGGCATGCCCTGGGGGTGGTCATGCTCATGGGGATGGGGGACACATACAGGGATACTGTGGGGGGCTAGGAATCAGCGATGGAATCCGTGAAGGCTCCTATGGGACAGGCGGGGGTCCTGGTACCCAGGCTGTGGGGGTTGGTGTGAATGGGCTGGGGTTCCTGGTACCCATGGCGGAGGGGGTAGGAGGGGGCAATGACACCCAGGCTGAGGGGGGCTTGGGGTCCTGGGTGTGGGTCCTTTCTGGGGGTCCCGGTACCTGATGCTCCCAGCCTCAGTTCGGTTCCTTCTCCAGGCCGGTCCCAGTCTCCCCACCTCCCGCATCTCTGTCCCCCCTGCAGGACCCTCAGTATGCGGACGGCACGCAGTTGTAGGGCTCGCGCTCTTGTCGGGTGCACAGTTTGTGCGGGCGCTGATGATGGCGCGCTGTTGTGGAGCGTGCTAAAGCCTTGCTACCCTTACAGTGGCATGGAAGGTTTCTGGATTTCACATGGAATATAATATACCTATGTATCTATTACTTTATTAAGAAGTGCTTATAAGCTCTGTTTTTTTTTTTGTCTAAAATCATACAATTTGTACCTGTTTGGGTTATCCCTCTGTAGTTCATGCAGCTCATAAATAGACAGACTGTGAAGTGCAGTGTTTCAAATTATTATTATTATTATTATCATTTATTTGTAACGCGCCAACATATTCCGTAGCGCTATACATAGGTTAAGTTACAGGCAACTTGGTTAAGTTACACACATTGCAAAGAATGGAGGGCCCTGTCTTTGAGCTTGGAATCCAGTGTCCATAGAGCTTTCCCTAAAGCACCTTGCAAGATTGAAACTCGCAGATTTTATAATCTAAATTAGCCTGTCAGTGACCATCTCTCAGCTGCACATTGCAGAATCTTTCCACTGATTCGTTACTATGAGACTCTGCACACTGTCTTCATGAGCTGCAGAGGGGAAAACCAATTATGAACTATTTGTAAGATTTTAGTTAGAGAAAAACGTGTGTTAAGCATTTCTTAATAAAATAATGTATACAATATTAAAGATACAGTGCCTTGCGAAGGTATTCACCCCCCTTGACTTTTTACCTATTTTGTTACATTACAGCCTTACGTTCAATGTGTTGTTAATCTGAATTTTATGTGATGGATCAGAACACAATAGTCTAAGTTGGTGAAGTGAAATGAGAAAAATATATACATAAAACTATTTTTTAGATATAGAAAACAGAAAATATACATGTGCGTATGTATTCACTTTGTTATGAAGCCCATAAATAGCTCTCGTGCAAGAAATTACCATCAGAAGTCACATAATTAGTGAAATGACTACCTGTTTCCACCACAACGACCACATCTAAGTGTCACATGATCTGTCATTATATATACACACCTTTTTTGAAAGGCCCAGGAGGCTGTAACACCTAAGCAAGAGGCACCACTAATCAAACACTGCCATGAAGACCAAGGAACTCTGCAAACAAGTAAGGGACAATGTTGTGAAGAAGTACAAGTCAGGGATAGGTTATAATAAAAATATCCAAATCTTTGATGATCCCCAGGAGCACCATCAAATCTATCATAACCAAATGGAAAGAACATGGCACAACAGCAAACCTGCCAGGAAACGGCCGCCCACCAAAACTTACGGACCGGGCAAGGAGGGCATTAATCAGAGAGGCAGCACAGAGACCTAAGGTAACCCTGGAGGAGCTGCAGAGTTCCACAGCGGAGACTGGAGTATCTGTACGTAGGACGACAAAAAGCTGTTCGCTCCATAGTGTTGGGCTTTATGGCAGAGTAGCCAGAAGAAAGCCATTACTTTCAGCAAAAAAAACAAAAGGGCACGTTTTGAGTTTGCGAAAAGGCATGTGGGAGACTCCTAAAATGTATGGAGGAAGGTGCTCTGGTCTGATGAGACTAAAATTGAACTATTTGGCCATCAAAGAAAACGATATGTCCAGCGCAAACCCAACACATCACCCAAAGAACAACATTCCCCCCCCCCCTGTCATGTTGGTGGCAGCATCATGCTGTGGGGATGTTTTTCAGAAACCGGGACTGGGAAACTGGTCAGGGTTGAGGGAAAGATGGATGGTGCTAAATACATGGATATTCTTGAGCAAAACCTATACCACTCTGTGCGTAATTTGAGGCTAGGACGGAGGTTCACCTTCCAGCAGGACAATGACCCCAAACACACCGCTAAAGCAACACTTGAGTGGTTTAAGGGGAAATATGTAAATGTGTTGGAATGGCCTAGTCAAAGCCCAGACCCCAATCCAATAGAAAATCTGTGGTCAGACTTAAAGATTGCTGTTCACAAGCTCAAACCATCCAACTTGAAGGAGCTGGAGCAGTTTTGCAAGGAGGAATGGGCAAAAATCCCAGTGGTAAGCTCCTAGAGACTTATCCAAAGTGACTTGGAGCTGTGATTGCCGCAAAAATCTTCAAAGTTGTGTGCATGTTCTGTAAATTAAATTATGCAAATCCTCAAACAATACATGTTAATTCCAGGTTGTGAGGCAACAAAACACACAAAAAATGCCAAGGGGGGTGAATACTTTTGCAAAGCACTGTACATAGGCATAGGAAGTCCCTGGGTTACGAACGAGATACGTTCCTGAGAACGGCTTTAGGTTGTATTTTTATGTAACTCTGATCCCTGAATAATAATAATATTAATAATATAATGGCTCATGTGGTAATAATAGTTGAATACTGTAATAATAATACAATGCACTGTAATAAGTTACAGACGCTATTGTGCTCTTTGTTTTTGTGTTCTGTTTGTTTAAATAAAATAAAATAAAAACTCATACAAAAAGCCTGTTAAGTACAGATTGTCTTTAGAGTGCCAGTTAATTCAGCACAACTTGGAACACTGTAAAGTACTCGTAAAAACATGTTGAAATACTTTTGCAATTTTTGAAATTGTTTTCTGTGAAGGCAGCACCTATCATAAATGAAGTGTCTGCTTACATGAGATTCTGGCAAGTCCCCCAGGCAGACTGCACAGAGCTTTTGTTATAAGAGAACAGAAAGAGGGTTAACTCTTCCAAAGTGCAGGGAAATTACTGCTAGAAACTCACAAATATGTTGCCTGTGGGTTAACTGATGGCTGATTTACATTCCTGAATGTAGAAAAAAAGCATAAATCTTGTGTTCACCAAGCTTGCACCGTCTGGTGTCGGCAGATGTTGTTAATCATGGAACAGTCAGGAGTGTGTTTGTAAACAGACCTTAGATTTTTAGCTGTTGTTAGTGTAATTAAGAAAAAACAATAGATCATTTTAACATAGGATCTTATGTTCTGTCACACCATGAAAAGCACTTACAGGGAGGTAAATGGCCCTTCAAATCAGGTCGTCTGTAACCCTGGGACCACTTGTATATTATATTCCTAGTGAAATCCAAAAGCCTTCCATGCCCCTTTAGTCGTTTAGTTCATCAATTTCTCATAAACCTATAATGAGATAACTTTAATGCCCGGTGTGATTTGTACAAAAACATTTTTTTTCAAAAGTTTGTCTATGAGCATAATTATGCAAAGAAAGTCACAAAGCATTTGTTTTTTATAAGATTAAAAAATGTGCCAGGCCTAGAGGCATTTATGATACTTTGGTGGAAGTTATGTGAGAGGGGTATTTACATTTCTGGAGGGTAATGTTTACATCTATTGATGCATGCTGTCTGCTTCTAGGCATATGAGGAGGCATGGGTGTGCTATTAATCTCAATCTGATCCAATGGTCTAACAAAGCCTACTGATATCTGCCTGTTCTCAACTGTCTATTGGTAAATTTAAAAAAATATATACATTCCCACCTTTTAGAAAATGTTGCGACAGAGACAAAATGGATTCCTCTATTCATAAATATCTGATGTTTTCCCCAAATATATTTTGTCAGTGGCTCACACAGCTGCAGATATTGTTAGTTTATACATACATCAATCACAAATCGTTTAAACTTCCCAACCCCCTATTATTTGTTACGAACAGTTATAGATCTGCCACCAGTAACCACTGCTGGGAAGGAGGAGGGTAAATGCTCTTAACAGCCCCCCCCCCCCCCCCCCCCCCCCAAATTAGACCCAATTATCTGAACACTACAGTCACTAAATCCGTAAACACTTTATTATATTTTCGTGTCCCTCCCTCACATTTTTAGATCATAATTGATCTGCTTCACTGCATTTCCTATAAGGTTTATAATATAAAAATCCATGTTACAAATTCTCAGGAAAAATAATTGTCACGTTGTGTTGTAATTACATATGTGTTGCCATTTTCAGTGTTGCATGATTAATATTTAGCAATTTTTAATATAAACACATTTTTAAAATTGTGAAAACGTTTTGTCTTTCAGATCTCTAATGCCTTGAACAGACTGAAAACGTCTGGGAGCATCTGGTCACCTCATTACAGTTATTCAGATCTTGATATTTTTGCTTTTCTAATGGTAAGTATAACCGTATAAAACAGATCATATTTTTATATAGGACAAGACAAGATTTGTGGTTAAGTCTGTGGTGGATTGATTTCTTCAATGGAGTAGTGAATACTATCTTTACACAAAGCAGCACAGTGATGATCCGTGTGATATGGAATTCCACAATTTTCTCTTATATAGACGTTAGAGCATATGTTGTTCAGTTGTGTCTGACTCTCCGTGACCCCATGGGCTGCATCACGCCAGGCACATATTGTGTCTGGTTGTTCTAATCCATAAGGCAAAGCTACTATAGTGGGTTGCCAACTCCTTCTCTAGTGGACAGTGATGTGTCTGCTATGACCTGCCCATCTTGGGTGACCCTGCATGGTACAGCTCACAGCTTCACTGAGGCACACAAGTCCCTTCACCACGACAAGATAGAGACCAAGAAGGGGAGAGCATATACAAAGCCTTATTAAAAGGGTCTATTATTGGACTTTACAAAAAAAAAAAGTGGGAATTATGCAAGAAACTAACATCATAAAAGTGCATAAAGGCATTTTTAGTGAAAAAAAGTTCAGCAAATCTCCTAAAATGCTATATAATCCCTTCCTAAAGGAAAATGTGGTTAGCTCCATAGTAAACTGGCTAGTTTTTTAATTAACACAATTTGTCTATTGCTTGTTTATGGGATTCCATGTTTTCTCACTTCCGCAGTGTCTGATGGCTTAAGGGGGGAGGTTTGTTGTCTACTTTATTAATGGAGGTGATGGTGGAGGGATTTGTTGGCTCATTTGGTGATTTAAGATTTTAGTTTTTCTCACCTTCCCCACAGAAGCAGACAGTAACTTTTCAAACTGCAAATCTTGCTGCTCCTGCTCTATATCTACCTCCTCACATACCGGTAGGAAGGATAATAATCACTTCAGCCTGTATAAGCAGGAATCTTGTAATATTAGGCTTTTCTGTGAAAGGGATTGCCTAGGCATGGATAGCCTTTGTTAAGATTGAAGTGTGGTGCATAGCGTTTCATTTAACTTACAAAGCACATTATAGTTACATGAAAGTTCTTTAATAATATATTTACATGTAACCAGTGCCCATTGGTGTATTTTATGCCCTGGCCAATAAGTCTCGGCCTAGGGCAGCAGATTATCAAAGGTTGAATGCTGCCTCCAGTTGCCAGTGCAGAGTTATGGAATAGTGTATATTCCTCTTTGTATACAGTGATATATATGTTAGTACATGTACATGATAAGCGGATAACGGTGCACACATCTGTGTATAAATCTGTTCCCATGATATACAATCTAAATATGCCCCTGCCAATATTGACATATTTAAAAAGACATGAAACTGAACTGTTTTTTTTTTTTGTTTTTTTTATTTGTTTGTTTCAATCCTATAAAAGAGAACCGTTTTAAACATTAAAAAAATGTATTTATTTGCCTGAAAAAAAAAATTTATTCTGTAGATCTTATTGGCTGGCACCTAACAACATAAACTTATAAATAAGGTGTTGTGCTCAGATACCTTTATTTGAAAAAAGAAAACAAACT
This sequence comes from Discoglossus pictus, assembly GCA_027410445.1. Classification (NCBI taxonomy): domain Eukaryota; kingdom Metazoa; phylum Chordata; class Amphibia; order Anura; family Alytidae; genus Discoglossus; species Discoglossus pictus. The sequence goes on along the minus strand of CM050166.1, from coordinate 95,670,448 downwards.
TAGGCACACTATCAAATACTCTATCTGACACAACAAAGAACATACATATTTCCATGTCCCTTTAAAGGGGGCATTTATTTCCAATCGTCCATATATCTCATTGCAATGCTCATTTCTCCTTGCCTTGAGGACCCGAGAGTATTGAGGAACACAGACTTAGTGCATCCCTCACCCCTAAGAGAAAGTTCTCTTTTTGTTTGCAAAAGAGCAAAAAAAAGAACCAGGTCCCTTTATGAGATGGTACATGTACTAGTATTATTGTTACATGATCACCAGCAAATATGGTTTAGGGAAAAGATGACTTGAAGCATTCACATGCATTCAAAGAAGATGAGCAATCAGCCCAGCACATTCCTATAGACACACACCAGTCATTCTGTGGGCGTATTCAGAGAGAAGATATGCTGCTATGGTTGGGATTAACACATAATTATTTGATGATCATGTTATTGAAATGGACAAGTTTGAAGCCTAAAGCAAGCAGGGAGTTGAAACACACTTGCATAAAACATGGAGCTGTCCTGAGTATAGAAGAAGATCCACAATCTGTTCTCTTCTAAAGCTTCAAACCAGGTAGGAGCCGGATCATACCAGGAGTGTCATGAGATCCTCATGTGCCATCAGATTTAATTGTCATAAATGCAAATAGTTTGCTTTATTCGTAATTTATTTCTATTGTTCCTAATTCCTTTTCTCGAAAGTTTCAATGTAGAGGTACTGTATATATGTACCCCGGATGACCTATTCACAAGGTTTATTTATACTTTAGAATATATTTCAGTTCTACACATTAGTTAGTTGGCTTTATGGAAATGTTTTTCATATGTAGGGAAAAATATATTTTGTTGAACTGTTCAACCTCATTTTGCCTTAGGGTCATGTTCTACATTCTTGCAAGACATTTCTGCGTCTGATGTTTTTATGCAGACAAATGAGTATTTGCCAAATTAAAATTACCGTTTTTGATGTTCGCAGTTCTATTAAATCTATCTATATGATGTACAAATTTATATATTAAGTATAAAATGTATATATTAAGTTATATGATATTTTTTGTTGCTGTTGTTGTTTTTCTACATTGTTTTATCTGCCACCAATGTGCATAGCTCAGTTAAAGCTAGCCATACCATTTTCTTATGTGTATATAATTCTTATCCTTCTGAATTTGCATAGGCGCCTTAAGCACCAGTACTTTGCACCAAAGTATCGCTGCAATCCATTTACAAGTAAAACTCATATGTTTTGTTTGTAGGTCATAATATTTTTTTCTTACTTTTGAATTTGTCAGTTTTCCTCCCAAATAGAGCTGCTTCACTTCACCCACATGGTGACTATCGATGGGTGTGGCAAGCTTTGTCTAAGTCCTGAACTAAAAAAAAGCTTGACCAGTCTAGCTTCTGGTTAAGACTGAGCATAATTGGTAAAGCAGGACGAGGAATGTAGTGTAGTTGTTGGCACCACCTCCATGATGTCACTTAGAAGCATTGAAGGTAAAATCACCTCGCTGCTGCAATGTGGACAGCGGGGCCAGAACCAGTGACACCACAGGGTGGGTCTACCATCATAGCCCTGTCTGCTCCCAAGTTCCATGATAGGCAGAGTTGGTCACACCTCTAATAAGGCATATGGGGATGGAAAAAAGCAGTTCTGCTTGGGGAGAATACAAACAATTTACAAAGTTAGTTAGTTATTTTAAATTGTGTATGGTTATGTAATGGTATCTGTCCACCAAATGACCTTTTACTTTAAAATTGATTTCTGTGGTTCTTTCACTTAAACATTAAAATGACATAGAATGACTTTCCATGAAAACCTAATTTAATAATTCAAGCCATTATTCAAAAAAAGATTAATTTACCATCCGAATTAAAAATGTTGCTTAATTTGCATATATTATCTGACTCCCCTTTGCTGAATCTGAAAAATTGGAGTATCTGAAAGTTAAGTTAGCTGTTTTACTTATGGGTGTTGGCTTTCCTAACTCTTGGCTCACATTTCAGACAAATTATAACAGTAAACGTTTTATCTTCCCATTTTAATTTGCTGTGCAAGACATTGCTGGATTTACATTCCAGAGAAGCTGCGTCATTTCAGTATATTTTATGGAATTATACATTTTCATTGTAGGATGGCAAGAGTATTGCAATTTAATTTAAGTGCAACTCATTTAGCTATTTCTTTTTAAAGTTTATATGGTGACTGAACTTAAAAATAGTAGTTCTCAAGAAGCAATCTATAACCCTTTCATCCTAGTGAAATCCAGATATAACCGTTTACTAGTGAAACCCAGATGCAAGCCTTTTAGAATCTAAAAATATAATGTCACTGTATGTTGTGGTACTTTTTTTTTTTTTCTTTTTCTTTTTTTCTTTTTTTTTTATAACTTCCGCGGTCTAAGACTCTGTAGAAGAACCTCCCTTGAATAGAATTGGGATGTGGGTGAATTCAGCACATACATAAAAATAAAAATATAAGCAAAGATTACTCGTTGTTATTGAAATGTAGAAACCTATTAGATGGATGTATAATGCACAGTCAAATACAATATGTTGCGCCGTGAGGGTTAGAGAGCATAACATGTCCACAGTATATGAACATTTGGATGAAACCTCATAGATTTATAGTTGGAAATCCAAAGACTTGGCTGAAAAATGTGAATGGAATGAAGATACAAGGCCACATAGGTGACATGCTTACAAGAAGATGCAAATAGTTTGCAAGTATGTCATATTAAGTGAACTGCTAGAAAATTGTAGTGACATAATGTGTGAATGAGCATACAAATCTGGTTCAAAGAGAGCAGTGCGACTTATAGGTCACTCATTCATTAATTACTGGCAATTTACAAATTGTCTGACTTAAAAAAAAAAAAATGCATGTGTTTACCAAGTATTTGTGAAATGACTAGTATACCAAGTATACTAGTCAGTTGCAATGTATTTTTTTAATCTTAATTGTGTTTAGTATTTAAGTTTAATCTTCAAATGACTCTATGATCAGTCTACGTAGAAAATAATGGGAAATAAGAAGTAAAATTAAAATAGTTTTGCTATTACAACATGCCATTTCATAAAAAGAGAAAAATTCCAGTGTACTATTTACTAACTTGTTATTTAATATAAGCAGGCAAAATAGTACATTTGTATGTACATTTGCATGTCCAAGTTAATAAATATGCTTCCTGCTCAAAACCTCAAGAAATAAAGTGTTTTGAGATGAATTCTGGGGAAACTGGGCAGGGTCATGCAAATGAGCTCATGATATGGTACATATGACATAGCAATGGGTGGATGTACATGAGTTAAGTACCCACAGATAGTACTGTTTTGTGGGGCTCTTTCCCCATTAATGTTTGAATTAAAAATTTCTGTGTAATGTATTTAATTAATTTGCATATACCAACACAGAATGTCCTGCAAACTGTATTTATAGAAATTATGCACATTTTCAATTCTACAAGCAAGTTAATAAACTTGCTTCCTGTTAATAAACTACTTTGCTTGCTGTACCCTGTATAGTGGAGGGTTTACCATTCTTTTCCACCATAATGTAAATTAATTTGTGGTTAATATAATTACAAATAAAGCTACAGTGGTTAAAAATATATAGACGTTTTGTGGATTATGAATGCATTGGATAGAGGAGAAACAGTAGTGTATACAAACATTTTGCATGAAAAAAATCGTAAAGTAAACATTACTGATTTTCCTCTATCAGATACATTCATAATCAAGGAAACTTAGATATACCTTCAGTGTATGCAAACATTTTTTGCATGAACAAAATGCCAAAATAGACATTTAAAAACATATCTTGAAGTTTGCAAATTCTTGTAATTTCTAACAGTTTAAAATTAGAGTAAACACCCCATTGAAACCCATGCTAAATTAGCATTCAATGCATAATTTGTTTTGGCCAATCAAGAGGAGGCTCAAGCAGCTGATATATTTAAATTTTCTCTGGGGCTGTTTGTGCTGCACCGCATCCTGGGATATGTTCCTTGTCTGTGTTGCCCCGACATTCACCACAGGTTAGTACAGACAAAGAATAGACACTGAACCTGGAAGAAGCACATCCCAGCAGAGACTTCAGGGCTGACATCAGTGCTCCCCTATTGGCTGAGGAAGGCAGAGAAGGTAGTTACTGAGTTACAAATTGCTCCCCTAATGCTGCATGCTGACTGGGGGGGATCAGGGGCTTGTGTAGACACCCCATCTTGGTGTCAACATAATAATTTGAGTGATTTTTAGATATTAATAAAAATAAAACTTTTTATGAAATGTGCTGCATACTTAAATGATGGGTTTACTGGAAGGATTGCAGAATTGTACTAACCCATGAAACTTAGATATGTCTTTGAAGAAATTTGCAGATTTTAGCTAAATGTATTAGTTTTCTGGCAGTTGATTTTGAGAATGATGCCCCTGAAAATCCAAGCTAAATTAGCAGAAAAGTCATAAGTTGTTATGTCTAATCAGAGGCAGCTACAACATAGTAGCAGTGTATGAGATTAAGTCTCTGCAGCAAAGCCTCGTGGGATTTGTAGTCTCTTGTTGCCACACAATTCTCTCTCTCGCTCTCCCTAGGAAGGAAAAATGTTCCTCTTCTTGATCTCTGCACTTTGCTGCTGTTGGCTGGGATTTTAGTATAGAGTTAAAAAATTTACTTGAATGCAGTTTTTCTATTGGTTAGTATGAGGTGCCTAGGGTTGTGGAAGCAATTTTTTAAAATAAAATATATCTGTATGTGTATAGAATAAATCAATGTAATATGTATTTCTGATATATAAGCTAGTACTATAACAATTTTGAATACTATAAATATTGAAAGTCTCCATTTCTGCCACTTAAGATGTAAACGAAAGATGTGTAAGGCCTCATTTGCTTGCTTTTTTTTTTTTTGGGCTACTTTTTATCTAGGATTTGATTGAGATACTAGAATTAATTAACCTGATTCTGTCTCTGCTTCAGACTAGGATCTGTTCTGCTGACTAGAATTATACATTATTAGTGTTGAAGTATAGTAGCAGATTCAGGCCAACTATAATTATAAAACACGTACTGAAAGTTTAAAATGATTTTTATGGATGGGCTTGCATTCTAATATTTTTAATACAGCTATTTAGCTATACATTAGATATTTATATTTGATATAATAGATTAAAACATACAAATATGGTTAGAAGCAATATTTGCTTTGATATCTAATCTTCAATGCAATCAATCACTTATTTGCAATGAGAATTTGTACAGCAACCGAATAATGTGTGTAACCGAATAATTCAATATTGATATTTAATGTTGCTTTACAACTATGAACACAAGGCGAGGAAGTGGGAAGGCGAGAGAGGGAGGGAGTGTGTAGGAGAGAGAGGGAGGGAGTGTGTAGGAGAGAGAGGGAGGGAGTGTGTAGGAGAGAGAGGGAGGGAGTGTGTAGGAGAGAGAGGGAGGGAGTGTGTAGGAGAGAGAGGGAGGGAGTGTGTAGGAGAGAGAGGGAGGGAGTGTGTAGGAGAGAGAGGGAGGGAGTGTGAAGGAGAGAGAGGGAGGGAGTGTGAAGGAGAGAGAGGGAGGGAGTGTGAAGGAGAGGGAGGGAGGGAGTGTGTAGGAGAGGGAGGGAGGGAGTGTGTAGGAGAGGGAGGGAGGGAGTGTGTAGGAGAGGGAGGGAGGGAGTGTGTAGGAGAGGGAGGGAGGGAGTGTGTAGGAGAGGGAGGGGGGGAGTGTGTAGGAGAGGGAGGGAGGGAGTGTGTAGGAGAGGGAGGGAGGGAGTGTGTAGGAGAGGGAGGGAGGGAGTGTGTAGGAGAGGGAGGGAGGGAGTGTGTAGGAGAGGGAGGGAGGGAGTGTGTAGGAGAGGGAGGGAGGGAGTGTGTAGGAGAGGGAGGGAGGGAGTGTGTAGGAGAGGGAGGGAGGGAGTGTGTAGGAGAGGGAGGGAGGGAGTGTGTAGGAGAGGGAGGGAGGGAGTGTGTAGGAGAGGGAGGGAGGGAGTGTGTAGGGGAGGGAGGGAGTGTGTAGGGGAGGGAGGGAGGGAGTGTGTAGGAGAGGGAGGGAGGGAGTGTGTAGGAGAGAGAGGGAGGGAGTGTGTAGGAGAGAGAGGGAGGGAGTGTGTAGGAGAGAGAGGGAGGGAGTGTGTAGGAGAGAGAGGGAGGGAGTGTGTAGGAGAGAGAGGGAGGGAGTGTGTAGGAGAGGGAGGGAGGGAGTGTGTAGGAGAGGGAGGGAGGGAGTGTGTAGGAGAGGGAGGGAGGGAGTGTGTAGGAGAGGGAGGGAGGGAGTGTGTAGGAGAGGGAGGGAGGGAGTGTGTAGGAGAGGGAGGGAGGGAGTGTGTAGGAGAGGGAGGGAGGGAGTGTGTAGGAGAGAGAGGGAGGGAGTGTGTAGGAGAGGGAGGGAGGGAGTGTGTAGGAGAGGGAGGGAGGGAGTGTGTAGGAGAGGGAGGGAGGGAGTGTGTAGGAGAGGGAGGGAGGGAGTGTGTAGGAGAGGGAGGGAGGGAGTGTGTAGGAGAGAGGGGGGAGTGGGTAGGAGAGGGAGGGAGGGAGTGTGTAGGAGAGGGAGGGAGGGAGTGTGTAGGAGAGGGAGGGAGGGAGTGTGTAGGAGAGGGAGGGAGGGAGTGTGTAGGAGAGGGAGGGAGGGAGGGGGAGTGGATAGGAGAGAGAGAGGGAGAGTGGATAGGAGAGAGAGAGAGAGACAGGGAGGGAGTGGGTAGGAGAGGGGGAGTGGGTAGGAGAGGGGGAGTGGGTAGGAGAGAGGGGGAGTGGGTAGGAGAGAGGGGGAGTGGGTAGGAGAGAGGGGGAGTGGGTAGGAGAGAGGGGGAGTGGGTAGGAGAGAGGGGGAGGGGGTAGGAGAGAGGGGGAGTGGGTAGGAGAGAGGGGGGCGTGGGTAGGAGAGAGGGGGAGTGGGTAGGAGAGAGGGGGAGTGGGTAGGAGAGAGGGGGAGTGGGTAGGAGAGAGGGGGAGTGGGTAGGAGAGAGGGGGAGTGGGTAGGAGAGAGGGGGAGTGGGTAGGAGAGAGGGGGAGTGGGTAGGAGAGAGGGGGGAGTGGGTAGGAGAGAGGGGGAGTGGGTAGGAGAGAGGGGGAGTGGGTAGGAGAGAGGGGGAGTGGGTAGGAGAGAGGGGGAGTGGGTAGGAGAGAGGGGGAGTGGGTAGGAGAGAGGGGGAGTGGGTAGGAGAGAGGGGGAGTGGGTAGGAGAGAGGGGGAGTGGGTAGGAGAGAGGGGGAGTGGGTAGGAGAGAGGGGGAGTGGGTAGGAGAGAGGGGGAGTGGGTAGGAGAGAGGGGGAGTGGGTAGGAGAGAGGGGGAGTGGGTAGGAGAGAGGGGGAGTGGGTAGGAGAGAGGGGGAGTGGGTAGGAGAGAGGGGGAGTGGGTAGGAGAGAGGGGGAGTGGGTAGGAGAGAGGGGGAGTGGGTAGGAGAGAGGGGGAGTGGGTAGGAGAGAGGGGGAGTGGGTAGGAGGGAGTGGGTAGGAGGGAGTGGGTAGGAGGGAGTGGGTAGGAGGGAGTGGGTAGGAGGGAGTGGGTAGGAGGGAGAGGTAAGGAGGGAGAGGTAAGGAGGGAGAGGTAAGGAGGGAGAGGTAAGGAGGGAGAGGTAAGGAGGGAGAGGTAAGGAGGGAGAGGTAAGGAGGGAGAGGTAAGGAGGGAGAGGTAAGGAGGGAGAGGTAAGGAGGGAGAGGTAAGGAGGGAGAGGTAAGGAGGGAGAGGTAAGGAGGGAGAGGTAAGGAGGGAGAGGTAAGGAGGGAGAGGTAAGGAGGGAGAGGTAAGGAGGGAGAGGTAAGGAGGGAGAGGTAAGGAGGGAGAGGTAAGGAGGGAGAGGTAAGGAGGGAGAGGTAAGGAGGGAGAGGTAAGGAGGGAGAGGTAAGGAGGGAGAGGTAAGGAGGGAGAGGTAAGGAGGGAGAGGTAAGGAGGGAGAGGTAAGGAGGGAGAGGTAAGGAGGGAGAGGTAAGGAGGGAGAGGTAAGGAGGGAGAGGTAAGGAGGGAGAGGTAAGGAGGGAGAGGTAAGGAGGGAGAGGGGGGGAGTGGGTAGGAGGGAGAGGTAAGGAGGGAGAGGTAAGGAGGGAGAGGGGGGGAGTGGGTAGGAGGGAGAGGTAAGGAGGGAGAGGGGGGGAGTGGGTAGGAGGGAGAGGTAAGGAGGGAGAGGGGGGGAGTGGGTAGGAGAGAGGGGGAGTGGGTAGGAGGGAGAGGTAAGGAGGGAGAGGGGGGGAGTGGGTAGGAGGGAGAGGTAAGGAGGGAGAGGGGGGGAGTGGGTAGGAGGGAGAGGTAAGGAGGGAGAGGGGGGGGAGTGGGTAGGAGGGAGAGGTAAGGAGGGAGAGGGGGGGAGTGAGTGAGAAGGAGAGCAAAGAAGGGAGGGAGAGGGTGCACAAACTGTTTGACATTTCAGGTAATCATTACATCAGTAAGTAGTAGAAGGAGGGCAGAAACTCTGGGATACTTTCATGGATGGGAGCATTGTGACATATACAGTGCCTTGCAAAAGTATTCACCCCCCATTTGCATTTTTCGTGTTTTGTTGCCTCACAACCTGGAATTAACATGGATTGTTTGAGGATTTGAACCTCCGTTCTAGCCTCAAATCACACACACAGTTATACAGGTTTTGCTCAAGAATATCCCTGTATTTAGCACCATCCATCTTTCCTTAAACTCTGACCAGTTTCCCAGTCCCGGCTGCTGAAAAACATCCCCACAGCATGATGGTGTCACCGCCATGTTTCACTGTGGGGATGGTGGTCTTTGGGTGATGTGATCTGTTAGGTTTGCACCAGACATAGCGTTTTCCTTGATGGCTGAAAAGTTCAGTTTTAGTCTTATCAGACCAGAGCACCTTCCTCCATACATTTTGGGAGTCTCCCACATGCCTTTTCGCAAACTCAAAATGTGCCATTTTTTTGTTTTTTGCTGAAAGTAATGGCTTTTTTCTGGCCACTCTTCTGGGCACTCTGCCATAATTCCCAACTCTATGGAGCGTACAGCTTATTGCCTTCCTATGTACAGATACTCCAGTCTCTGCTGTGGAACTCTGCAGCTCCTCCAGGGTTACCTTAGGTCTCTGTGCTGCCTCTCTGATTAATGCCCTCCTTGCCCGGTCTGTAAGTTTTGGTGGGCTGCCGTCTCTTGGCAGGTTTGCTGTTGTGCCATGTTCTTTCCATTTCCATATAACCTAACCCTGACTTGTACTTCTCAACAACATTGTCCCAGTGTACTAAACCTAAATACGCCAATTTTATATAAAGATGACATTTTATTGACTATTCATTGTCTGAGGACTTTTACGGGGGGCGAGCATGAATTCAATGCTTCTCTGTAGGACAATTTTACACTTACCCGTATGTATTACGAGACTGAGAGCTTGTAGAGATGTCAGATCTTGGCAACATGCCCCAATGGAGAGGTTCTTCAGCAATACATCATCATTTAGTGCATATATTTTAAATGTTTATTTAATCTATATAACCTTTTATGTTAAATTCCTGCTGCTTTTACATGATTCTTGAATAGGCATGAACGTGTGCTTTAAAACAAAAATAAATGGTACCCGCTATTGCAGGTACCTTGTATAACACATATATTACTATATGTACCAAATGAAACTGGTTAATCTCTAATATTGTTAGAGGAAACCTCCTTAAAAGTCACTAATAGCAAAAATTAGAACGCAAAAAGAAAAAGGGCAATTTTTTATATGATGTTGGCCAACATCAGATTAGAAGTTTTTCTTTTTCCGTTCTACATTACGTGCTTTACCACATCTGTTTATGGTATACTTGTGATTACTACTGTATAGTATGCAGTTGCTTCTAATTTGCTAGATATCATGAGTTTGTAAAGTATTAGTGTATACAATGTGATTTGTTACTGAGAGATTTGTTTATAACACATTTAATGAAGTATATCTCCCACTTAGAATGTAATTATAAGTTGTTGTCTTATGTGAACGGAGAATGCTGACCGGATGGAGGAGACTTTGCAAGTCTGTGGGGGTTGTTTGCTCCTAAAATGACAATATTAAAATTTGCTTTGGTACTGTGTTGCGCTGCAGATATTCTTTGTAACATGATTCTGCAGTTAATTATTCTTTTGGTAAAATTACAACATTTCTGATAATATTGGAGAAACTTAAATCATTATTTGACATATCCCATTTTTCTTTATATAAACGGATTACTTTAATGGACTACTGTTGTTTGGGAAAGCTTTACTTTTGAATTGTATAACTAACTAGCAACATTAGCAGAAAAGTAACTGATAATCAGAAGTGTTTATAAAGAAAATCACATATATAGTTGTGAGAATGCGGGCTGTTGCTAACGCGAGTTACGAAACAAAAATACGAGATGCATTACGACCTCGCAAAACCCGCGCACATGAAAACATGCAAAACACAATAAATACACACAACAAATACATAAAAATCTTACCTACAGCAAGGGGGGGGGGGGGGGGGACCCAGGACCTCGAAAACTGAAGTTACACCTCAATTTAACTCCAAATAAAAGAGTTTAGACACCCGAAAATCCCCTAAGCGAGAGAAAAAATGGCCGCCGAAAAAAACAAAAACGAGGCTAAAGAACCTTATACACGCAAAAAACCACCAAACACCTACGGATTTTCCGAAAAAGACGTACGAGATCCGCAAACAAGGACGTAACCCGCGCGACATGAAAAACATTACAAACACAATAAATACACACAACAAGCACATAAAAAGCTTACCCACAGCAAGGGGGGCACCCAGGACCTCTGCAAGTCAAGTTACACCCTGATTTAAGTACAAATTTCGGAGTTTAGACACCCGAAAATCACCTAAGCAAGAGAAAAAATGTCCGCCAAACAAAACGAAAACGAGGCTAAAGGACCCTAAACACGCAAAAAACACCACCAAACACCTACGGATTTTCCGAAAGTCGGACAACATCCGAAAACATGGACGCTAAATCAGCCACAGCCGCATACCACACATTAGGCGCCATTTTAGAACACTAACTTATACAATCCGGAAGTACACAGCTACCCTAACTGATTTGCCTCGCGCACGCACACTATTACACTGCACACATTCATGACACTTACACAGCAGCTCCACAGCACTAATGCTGCAGCAACATGAAAACAGATTGCTAGCTCTTCAACACAATGCTTCCTGCATATAGGTAAATAGGTAAACATATATAGGTTCATAATAGGTAAAGTTAAATTTCTTATTTTATTAATTATTCATTGCCATACCGAAAATAAACACCAACGCTGCTCATAGCACACAAACAGAGAGCCACACGGTGAGCGCCAAAGGCGCTCAGCGCGAGCCTCGCAATGAGCGCCGAAGGATCTTAAAACACCAAACATGCAAACATTACCTGCCTTACAATCTTATTGTCGTAATTTTTTGACGGGCAAGTCGCTAGTCATAAATATATATGTGAAACTGTGTATTGGGGGTTCCATCTTGAACTGCTAGTCTGCCTATTGCTTGAAGGACAGGATTATTCTATGGGGACTCTTCTATTTAATTAAATGTCTAGTGGTATTCTTTCAACCAACTTCATAGAATTCATATCAGGATCCATGTTCCTCCCATTCATCAAATATTTCTAATCCTGTTGCAATAAAGGCAAAATGTCTGCTGCCAATAATACAAAATTGAGTACAGTAGTTTTGTAAAAATATTTTGCTTTTTAATCAAGTTAAAGTTTTTTTAAGAGCATGCTTTAATACCAGCATCCATTGGTTCAAGTTCATGTGCAAAAGTAAATGCATTGTCTTGTCTTTTTGTATTTGCACCTATAGGCTCTGGATCCTAGTATTGCAGTCATCTAAGCTGTAGTCCACAGAAAAACACAAGGGAATAAGATTACCCATGCAAGCAAGCACATATATGCTATTGGTAAACAGCCAGTTGGGTCCATAACAAATCTTCTCTGGAGAGTTGAACTTTCAGTTTATTTTCCAAACTTCTGGCTTCACTTTGGAACCAAGTATTAATGTCCGCAACCCTATAAAAACATGCTTCTGCTGTCATTGTTGATATCTCAGTGCTATATCCTAACTCTGAATGTGGTAAACAGGATAATCCCAAAATACAGTTCCTGTGACTCACTTAGGGAACATAATAGGCATAATTGTACACTACGATGTCTGGAGGGCTCCAGTTATGTAAACTAGTGCACAGAGCCTACATATTACTGTAGTTTGTATTCAAATTAAATATATAAAGGGATGAGGGGACACAGATGATTCCAATGCTTCAGTACATTTTACTCGCAGCGCGTTTTGTTGCATTGTGAAACTGTTTATGCTTTTTTTAAATTATCGAATTAATCTGGGTTTCAATTAAATATATTATTGCATGCATTGTCTGTTTTTGACTAGTGATGCCCCTACTTCTATTACTATAGATAATTCCACTCTAGTTACACCTGACAATGGGAAATGCTTTCAGAATGTAAATATAAATAAACAGAGCCTATAATTTTAATAACTGTTATATTCAATCTGTAGTGGGAGCCACCATTTTTTTTCTGCTCTTTTGCTTCTATATATTACTGTGCATCCTTTTACTATAACTATAGGGCTGCTAGTCAGACTCTGATTTGCACCAATATTATTTTAATACATCAGCCAGAATCAGCATTTCAGGTTCTGGGGGAATATAGCCCTTCACAGAGGATCTGTAACATCTGGGAAATTACCGTATATTTAGAGTTAATAAAGTAGAGCTCTTAAGCAGACAGGTCTAGTGCAGTTTGTCCTTGAACAAACTCATATTTTGCCTACTCCGAAAAACAAAACAAAGTACATACCTATAATCTCCCCGGACAACACAGACCATCAGGAAGACCTTGTGTAGCTCCGTTGAGCCTCCCTACCCTACTTAGGGAATTCCCATTGGGGACATATGTATGCCAATCCCCACAACCCCTTACTGAGCATAGATTTCTTGTAAACAATTTCTTGGCACAAATAGTCTCTCTTCATCTACACAGAGTCCAACGCATCAGTAAATAACATGTCGATTGAAATCCAGGGCAATCACAGATGACTATATTAAAGTGACTGAGCTGTTATATCTATTACTTGTGTTGAAATGTGGCAATCCCTACACAAGGATTTTCCCTGTTGGGGTGGCAGTTCAAGTCAGTTGGATCAGACAAGACCCTGACTTCTCAAGGAATAGTTGCACTGAATAGTTATTTTATTTATGGCTGATTATTACTGTATTTTTTTTTTTTTTTCTAAAAACACTTTGCCGATTTGATCAAGTCTAGTACTTCAATAGAGCATTTAAGTATGTAAGTTATATTGGTACTTGGACGAAAGATTGACATTGGATCGAAACTGAACTTGGTCCAGTTATCTTATATTAAAGTTTGCAATATTTAACGTTCAATTAGCCCTTCTAATCCTCCCACCAAAGACAGAGTGCAGTGTCTTTCTTATGGGGTCATTAATGTAGTAGTTGCTAATTACTCCTTGGACTTTTGAACCTTTTGTATTCAATGTAAGTTATGTGCAAAACAAAAGGCAGTACATGCTCATAGCTCAGTGAGTGACATATCTAATCCGCTTTGTCACTCCCTGAACACAATAGGTTCAAAGCTCCAAGTGTAATTCGTAACTACTGGCAGTAATGGTCCATTAGAAAAGACATTGCAGTTAGTCTTTGGTGGGTGGATAAGTATGAATAAGTAACAAAGTTCCACGGGCATTCTACCTACTATGTCTTGTCCCTTAAATCTATTCTTTACCTCCACTGCAAATTCACAGGGGATATTATTTATTTTTATCTGCTTGATCTCACATTTTCCCCTTTTTCCCTCGGTTTTATTCTGAACTTTGCAATAAGGAGCTCATATTCTGAGCCACAGCCCAGGTCTTGTTTTTGCTGACTGTATAGAGCTCTTCCATCTGTAGCTACAGAGTATATAGTTTTATTTTTATATTGTCCATCTGGTGATATCCATGCACAGAGTCATCTCTGAGGCTGTTGGAGGAGGATGTTTACTATGACCAGAGTATTATCTTGACCGCATTTTACTAAGCTCTAACCTGCTTCCTTCTGTACTCCCAAGGCTGCTGTTCTGGATATATTTTGGTTTCTTTCTTTAGCATTACAATCCCCTGTGATCTCCTCTTTCTTGGTGTTCTATCTAGGAGGCGTACAATTGGACATTTTCACCCTCTTCAGCATCTGTGGTTGGAGTATAGACTTGGATCACTGTGATATTACATGGCATGAAATCTTTCATTTATCTGATTGCAAACAAGCGCTGCTTTTGCTACCCTTGATTGATTATGAGGGCTACTCTGTTTGTTTCTTCTGCTGGATAATTTACCACAGAAGAAGAAGATCTGGGGATGTCTGGTATGAAATGTCCTGTTCAAGTCCAATCGAGTTCAAGAATTCCCAGGATATCAATGTTTAATCTTGTCATCTCATATTTGACTAAATCCAGTTTGCCTTGGCTCATCGTTCCCTGTTCCTATGCTGAATAGTTCTTTGCTGCAGTGGACTATGCTTTCCCCTCCTGACACATCTACAGCAGAGCGCCCTTTCTACTTTGGCCCAACCACTAGAGCTATTCATACTCACCCTCTGCTCTTCCCCAGTAATGTGGTAAGCACCTTCATACATACCTTCTGAATGCCATATCTTTATGTCTTGGCAAAGATGCTAGGGTGGGTTGCCAGTTCCTTCTCCAGTGGATTGCGATTTGTCCTCTCTGCTGTGACATGCCTATCTTGGATGACCCTACTTGCTATAGCTCACAGCTTCATTTAAGTATGCATTCTGAAATTAAGCTTGAAGATAAAAATCCTATAATTTATGTGCAGCAGCTAGACGTCACATTTTCCTATGTTGCGGACTTCAGGGGTGACGTTTAAACTCTTGTATAAAAAAGACCATCATCTGAGAGGACTTGCTGTGTCTGTCTGTGACCCTTTACAAGAAACTTGAGGAACCATTTTTGTTTTTATCCATTATGTGAATGCTATTTCTACTCTGTACCTTCTAGTTTAATTACATGCAATTGGATAGCCATTTCATTTTCTGTCTTGTTAATGTTCGCTGCATTGCTATAGCATAATCAGCCACTTTTTCGTATTCATTTTTTTTTTTTTAATTTTTTTTTTTTTTTTTATCCTGGTACCTTTTTAATAATTTCAGCGGCATGCCCACTCATACTGCCCCATTTTATTCCCCTCACCCATAAAAGACGGGGAGAAAACAATAAAGTGACTTGTCTGGATGCCAACCATGTGAAATTAGTTCACTTAGTTAATGCAGTCAGTTACCATAGTAACACACTAGTTGGAAATCCCTTCAGGCCTATTTCAAGGGAATTAACTCTATGTAAGTGTACAAAGTAATATTAAAATACCACTCTGCGTGTGTTCTTCTTCTCCTGCAAAATAACTATAAAACAGAGGTGTATTATTAATTACCAGTATGTGAACCAGTGTGTTATTTGGGTCCACATTATCTTGTCTTTATCCAATATGAAATCCTCTTCTAGCAGAGAATCTATGGTTAGCAATGGATCTCCACTGTTGTAGCAGTTGATCAGCTGATAAAACCACAGTTATGGTGGCTTTGAACACAGCTGAGTTATTCTTGTGGTCTAAATTTAAAACCACAACATGCCAAACTTCTTTTTTTATCTCCAGTTTTCCAGAGCAGTGGTTTGCATAACCAGCACATATGCTGTTATAGCGAGATAAAAGGGCAGAATGTAAGAAAACTGAACCCTCAATCTGATTTATTGTAAGGATTTCACCTGCAGCCGCATGCGTTTCGCCTGCCCGCCTGCTTCTACAGCCCTAATGATACACACATCTTTGTGCAAGTTTATAGATGCACTACTGCAGCTTCTTGTCCTTTTCTAACCAGTCCCTTCATATGAACTTCTGCAGTAGATCCTGACATGAATCTGCTGACTTCAGAGCATGCTCATTTGATTAGCCATGTGAAAACACCTAAGCTAGTTTTTCCCTTCTGTAACCTCATTTGCACCATAGTTACATATTTTTAGCCCCTGTCTACAGTCTCTATTTATGCCCTTAAATCTCCAGATCATGTCTACTCAAAATATTCCACAAGTTTAGTTTTTTTGCTTCTCCCTTCATCATCCTACTTGATTGATTACTTTAGTGCATTTGCAAGTAAACATCATATGTTTGTTGGGCAGAGACTATTAAAATCAGTATGTCGTTTTTACTAAGTAAATCATTTGAATAAATAAAAAGTAAGAAAAAAATATTAAACTTTTTAATTGTCTGTTTTTTCCTCAAGCAGAGCTGCCTTTCTCCACCTCCCTGAGGCCTTGTCAACCCTACCTGGTGGTATATCACAATGGGGCTTGAAAGCAGGCTGGCCACTGAGCCCCCCTCCCCTATCCCCCCATGACCTACAGAGAGGTAACAGCTGTATTGTAATCTGATGTTTGCTCTGATGTAGACTAGACCTCAGATTTACTCCAGTTAGACACCAAAGCACACAGCAGGAAGCCTGCCCCTAATTATACAAAAAGAGGCAAAGCACTGTGCAACAGGCAGAAACCTACAAAAGTAATAGCTTTAATGTAAAACTACTAGTTTTACAATGTTTAAACATTTTAAGTCAAGTAAACGTATGCATGTAACTTCATTTTAACAGTTTTTTGTTTTTTTTTGGTTAGTACAGTGGTCCTTTAAGGAAACTAAGAATATAACAAATAGGCACTGGTTAAATTAATCCGTGTATAGAAATGTAAGAGCTTGGAAATTTAGGTAAGCATTATAGTGAAAACCCCCTTCATATATATTCATATCTTAAAAGCCAGTCACAACCAGAGGCAAAGATATGATTTATTTCTTACAGTTCATGTCTTTCATGAAATAATGTATCTACTCCCAGGCCGCGTCCTTAACGTGCAACAAATGTTTAACTTTTATTTTCCTCTGTTTGGCTCCCACCACATGTAGGTCAAGTCAAGTGGATACTCCCATTTCTTAATTTACTGCCGAGTATATTATTGTGTGCAAAACAAGTTCTTGTCAAGTGAAAATATATTCTGCACACTGCTTCTCTAACTTGCTGAGTATGCTGTATAAGCTCTATGCCCATAATGGACAATCCTAGCACCAAGGCTTACTCCCAAGCTAAATACATGTTGACCTTTTCTGAAGCGTCCGGAGTATTCTCTCCAGTAGCAGTGTACTTGAAATTCTGGATTAACCTGCTTTCTGCAGATATTTACTGATTTATAGAATATTTATAGCACTGAACAAATTAGGTTGTTGTTTAGTGCAGTTCTAGTCATAAATAAATACCTCTAAAAGATTTCACCCAATCATTTATTTGAGTCATCCTATTAAAAACTGATGCACCCATGACAGATACTCCTGTCATTTTGGGAGGCGCTAGGCAGACAATAAAAATATATGTATTTTTGTACTAAGCTGTGACTTATTAATTGCAGGCACTTTGTGCTTTAATACAATATTTAATACATGTTGAGAAACACAATTATGATTCTTGTCACCTCTGTGATTTATTCTGTTGTTTATTGATTAGCACAAACTCTAAAAGAACAATATAAAATGGTTGTGTATTAACAAACATTTTGGTCTCTCTTGCATTTTGCCCCTGCTTTATTCCCAAGCTACAGTGGAAACCTATTTCTTAGGACCTTGAGCCTAATGCAGGTATGCGTGCTCAAACAAATGCACCTGTAATGAAACACAGATTCAACAGTAGATAAGAAGCAAAAAAAGGCCCATCCGGTCTTCCCATTCTATCTTCCTAAACACTTGACTTTAATTAAGCCTCAGGATAGCCTTATGCTTATACAAGGCATGCCAAATTCCTTAACCGCGTTTGACTATACCACTTTTATTGAAATGCTGTTCCACTGATCTACTACTTTTTTCTGTAATGTGGTACTTTCTCATATTTCCCTTAAATCTTCTACTTTCCAACTCTTGAACTCTTGTTCTTGTATTTCTGTCTTTATTGAAGACTTTTTCATCTTCTACTTATCATCATATGATACGCTATCTGTACTGTCATGTAGGTAAACATTGGTTAAACAATTGAATTTGTATATTTAAGGTGTATATGCTCCACAAGACTGGATCCTAAAATAATATCTTCCCCTAAATACGTTTAAATGGATATGGAAGTTTCCTGCATATGTAATTTACCTATGTATTTATTATTTATTTACTTGTATGTAGTTTGTTCTATTAGGAAACCATTATAAGCTCTGTATTCACTGCCTAAAATGTAACAAACCATAGCAGGACCCTGTACGGGTCTCCCCGCTGCAGCGTATTCAGACACAGACAGTGTAGTGTCCTATTCTATCAGGGACCTCCTCTCAGCATGTTGCTGAAATAATGGTCACTGATTGGTTAGTATGAGACCCTGCACAGCCGGTACTACAGAGAATGGGCCTGCATTCGCTTTAGTGTGCAGACCCATATAGGAGCTTTTTGTTTCTTTTTAAATAGTCAAATTAGTGTTAATTAAGACTTATTAAGAAAATATAGCACATAGAAGTAAATATATAGATACATTACATATCTAGTCAAATCTGCAAAACTTCCATATCCATTCCTGAATGACTTAATGACTAGTTAATAGTATTTACTTGCACCGTACAATTTATGTAGGTCTATATTTTATATAGAATGTATTCTTCAGATACCAGAAAAAAAATATTCCAAACCCGTTCAAACAAACCTGCTTGGTGCTTTTGGAGTAACATAGTAATTGAGGGGAAAAAATACTTTTAGTCCATCAAGTTCAACCATTTTTGGTCTCCTCTTATCCTTGTAATAAAGTAATTATTAATTGATCCAGAGGAAGGTCAACAAAAAGAAAAACATTGAAGCTCTCATAAGGGGAACACAAATCCTTCCTGATCCTGATTGAGATTGAAGCAATCAGATGAAAAACCCAACCCCTTTGGAAAATCTGATCTTACCAAAGAATAAAACTCACTTGATCTCAAAAAAATTTAACATATTGAGATCTCAGCTAGATGGAAATAAACCGTAAAAATGGGACTCAATCCCTCACCAGAAACAATAATATTTTTACTGTGCAACTTTCCAAGGAAATTACAGTTGTTTTTTTTTAATTACAATTCATAATCGTGACCAATTGCTTATTGTAAATAAATGGAAGAGTACCTCTAATACCTATGTGGAATGAGGTCAAAATGATTGTAAATAAGAACCGCATCTTAGAAAAAAAAATTCAAAACTTGGCAGTAATTACAGTTTCTCCAATTTATTGGAAAGTATGAGATAAATATCTAAGCTAAATTTAAGTTCTAAACAATTAAAAATATTGCACAGATTCCATGCTTTCCAGGAATAGGATCCTCAAAGCTTCCTCCCTGGAAACTGTCCCAATCTTTGTCTTGCTTTATATCTATTAATGTATTAACTAAAGGAAGTACTTTCCTGTATTGGATAGGAGATATTTCTAGCAATTCAAATGGTGTAATATGGAGCAATGTAAATCCAGATGTAATCTTTATTCTTGCATCATACGAGTGTACTAAATGTTATTTATTACAATGTATGATTATACTCTTTTTGATAAAATAAAATACTATACAAAAGATCATAAATACTGACAACTATATTACTCCCTGAATCAATACCCTTTTTCTCCAGTTAAGCAACATAACCCTGGATGTGCTTTTTGGTCAACAATATACCCAACCCTTTTAAAAATTATTTATTGACTGCCATTACTTTTAATAACACTATTCTTTCTTTAAGGTGGAATCTTTTTTTTTTTTTTTCTTCTAACCTTAATGGATGACCTCTTGTCAGTTGAAAATCTTTTGGCACAAAAAGTTCCCCAGACAAATCCTTATACTGCCCCTGGAGACATTGACGTTTGAATAATTTTTTTTGCAACTATTTGTTTATGACTTTGAGATAATACCGTTTTTACCCTTGAACATTATTAAGCAGTGCTTTATAGCACGTGAACAACCTTTTTTCGGTGATTGAAAGCTTATGCTAGAAGCTATTCTAATGAGCCTCAGAGTGATTTAAGACTGCTGGTATATTTTAGGCGCTACTACTGAATGATTGATATTCTAACATTTAGAGATCAGTCACCTATGAATATTTTTTTTATTATTCTTGATAGTTGTGCTCTTGAAATTTTAAAACGCTTTAAATAACGATCTGTTTGTAAGCAGCAATATTGTGATTTAGCCAAGCTTATGGTTTTGTCTAGCGTGTTTGCCATTAATTAAGTATTTCCCTTTTAATTCTGCCTGGCCTTCTTAAAGGGCCAGTGTAAGCATTTATCATGTTAAACCTATTTTATTTTAGTTATTCATTAATCAACATTAAAAATGCATGTGCCATCAGCAGCAAAGTCATTCTTTAGCCATAGAACAGTAGTAAAGCAAATCTTTAGCCAGAAAATATCATTTAAAAATTAAAGTTAAGTTAATGAGCACAGCTGTATTGCTCCCTACCTCTCTTTGTCCTGTGCACTATTGAAAGGAAATGCGAGATTTAAACAGATATATCATTATTCAAGCCTTACCATGACCGCCTAATTAAGGTTATCTCTAAAACTTCATTTCAGTAGTGTTCAGGACAATGAGAGAGGTATGGGTGGGGCAGCAGTGCCTGTTAA
Source organism: Discoglossus pictus (assembly GCA_027410445.1). Lineage (NCBI taxonomy): Eukaryota > Metazoa > Chordata > Amphibia > Anura > Alytidae > Discoglossus > Discoglossus pictus. The sequence continues at coordinate 95,649,820 of CM050166.1, read as the reverse complement.
TGAGGTAAGCTGTTTTTGTAGTTTTTGTTTTTTTTAATTTTTGTTTTCTGGCCAAAGATTTGATTTGATGCTGCTTGCACATAAAGCTATTGTTTAGTTAAGTATTAATTAGCATTAAAAATAAATACAGCATTAAAAAAAGCTTACATCTGTCTTTTTAAATCACTTTGGTTAACCTTTTTCACATATTTAATTATATTCTTCAACTATATGAATGTATACAGTCTGTAGTATTTATTTATAGACCCAGACATTGACTCTTTTCAATCAGACTTTGTCTAAAGAAAACTTCACATAAACCAATCTGCTCTGCATTGATTGAGAATTGCAGTTTTTAATAGATTATTTGTTTTCGGGTAATTTCCTTTTTTTGTCTGTTTATGGAGGACAAATGTTTTAAAGTAAATCAATAAGTGTAATGTGATAAATGTAATTATAATATTAAAGGGATCTTTCAGTCCTTAAAGGATAGATGGTCTTTTTGTAATGTGCCAAGCAAAAATGGTTTAATATCACTTGAATACCTTATTTTAAGTTTATTACTACCTAATTAGGCCATTCACATTTGTGCTCTCCCCTATTCCCAACTTGCAGCTCCTTCTTTCCCCTATCTACATTATACAAATATAGGTGTGTATGTGTTCTCTGCCTTTCCTTTTAGTTTCAACAAATTAAATTAGACTTTAGTTAACATTTACATGCAAAAATAAAAATTAGTTTTTTTAAAACTGCACCTTTAAATGCATGGACAAGCAGCTGTGTATCATGTCCTTTTAATGATTATTATATTCAAGCTTTCAACATCATATTGCTCTTTGTAGGTTGGAAAATGGGTTTAGTATCCTTAAAAGAGGGTATTTTTATTCAACATCAACATTTTTATTCTATCCATATTTTTTCAAGTACTTTAAATAGTTTTATCTTAATTGGTTTTATTAACTACTATTACCTACTGTTGTTGTTGTTGTTTGCATCACTCAGTCGTGTCCGTCTCTCTGACCTCATGGACTGCAACACACCATGCTGATCCACGTGGAATTCATGGCAGAGATACTGGAGTGGGTTGCCATTTCCTCCTCCAGTGGGCCACGGCATACAGTTCCTGGTATTCCAAAGTTGCCTTCCACCCAAATATTGACCAGGACCAACCCTGCATGGCTTCAGGGTGGTGCGACCTCATGGTACCCTGACTGGAATCTAACCCAGGTCTCAGCGGTGAAAGCACCGAATCCTAACCACTGGACCATTAGGGAACCCACAATACATACTACTGCAGTAACCTAGATATGGACAATGGTTATTCAAGTGACCCTGTAATTTTAGGGTTATTCTAGTGACTCTACAAACTGCCTTTTATTTTGTGGCTAGCCATATTTCTTGAAAAGATGCATGTATTTTTTTTCTCACTATTGCCATAAATGGACACTTATAGCGTAGCAGATCTGGTGGATTTAAGTTCTTGTGATGTTCTGTAGGATACTTGTGAGTTCACATGATGCTGGAACCATAGTTAGAAGTAGAATACAACCTACTGTGCTTTCGCAGACATACATACATTACTGAGGCATTTTGTTTTAAGACCAAGTATTCCTTTGTGAAATGTGACTGCTGTATGTTTGTTCTAAAACATAAATGTGAATTAAATATTTAAATACTGTAGGTCTTCTACTTTTAATTGGTATGGAAGTTACCAGTGTGATATAAAAAAAAACTGTGTAAGATGATGATGATTTTGTTGTTTGGTCATTCAGATGTGTCCAACTCTCCCTGACCTTATGGACATGTGCATGCCAGGCACATCTGTCAGCTACTGCCACTCTGAGCTCCATCAAGCTCATGTTCATTGCTTCGGTGACTTCATCTGTCCATCTCTGCTTCTGCATCCCTCTTCTTCGAATGCTTTCAATCTTTCCCTTCTCTATGGAATCCTGTATTCTCATGATATTGTCAAAATATTTGAGCTTCAGCCTCATGATCATACCTTCAAGTCAACAGTTTGCCTTGAATTCCTGTAGTACTGATTTATTGGACCTTCTTGCAGTCCAAGGGACTCTAAGCAGTTTTCCCCAACACAACCGTTCAAACGCATCAGTTCTACGGTGCTCGGATTTCTTTAGGGTCCAGCTCTCACATTCATATGTTACAACAGTAGACTCACAGTTAACCGGAACTCAAGCAACCAGAACTCTCAAGCAACCAGAAAAAAAAAATAATACTATACTTTAAATTAAAAAAATAATTTACAGGGCTCTGCAAATGCCAGGAGCCACGTTGTCATGCAGCAACATGCTTACAGGCACCTAGATTTCATCCACTGTACGTCTCTGCAATTCAGTTTTACCTGGAAGCAGACAGGCCTGAGTGACTGAGCCAGTGCAGTGTTGGGTTTAAATTCCCTGGATTCAGTACCGCACCTTCCAGCTGAACGTACCTTAGTGTGAGGAGTGAAAGTTGCTGCTGCTAGAACAGCCCTCACTGACCAATATACTTAGCAGAGCATCCTATGTGCAGCTAATTTAGGCCTCTTTAAATAGTAACTATCAAGCAACCAGAAACTCCGTTATCCGGCACCCATGTGTATTGGTAGATGCCAGATAAGTGTAGAGGCTACTGTACTGGGAACACCATCGTTCTAACTGCTTTGTTGATAATGTTATATCATTACTTTTTACTAGCTTCTCCAAGCTTGCCATAGCTTTCCTCCCCAGTGTAAGATGGACAATGCTTAAATTCTATGTAATTATTGAAATAGGCCTGCACATAAGATGTAAGCAAATTTATTTATAGCACTATTTAAGTATTTATGGCTCAGATTTTGCTTTTGTTCATGGCACCTTTGCTGTATAATTTCTAGAGGTAACTTGTCCAGTGCTCTGTGCCTGGTTTGAATCCATACAAGTTGGTCTCTTCATGTATAAGACTTGACAATCTAGTCCGTTCACATTCCCTAGATTTGTAAAAACCTACTTAAAGGACCATTGTAGTTCGAGAAAATGCTAGCAAATATTAGCAGCTGTATAAGCTATTGTCATAAAACTTTTTTTTTTTTTTTTTTAGAAAATCTGAATTTTTATAGACTGTTTAGTGTTCAGGAATACATTTTGTGTTTCTTACTAAACATCCTGTGAGCTGCATGATGGGGGGGGGGGGGGGGTTCTTAGCTATCAGCAGGGAAGGAGGGAACTCAAAAGCCTTTAAGATAATGGGATAAGAATGAAATTGACACCACACCCCTTCACTGGCCTAGAAGCAGGCTCTTCGCATCAAAGTCATAGCTCTTCAGAAATGTAAATGCTCCTCTCACACACACAAGTTCCTTGAAGTATCATGGATTCCTCCTGCAGAGGCATCAACAATTGTTTCTTTGTTTTTTTTCTGATTAAAAGCTAGCTGTATGACTCTCTTTTGCTGATCTATTCTCTTAGACTTAGTTTTCCAACATACATTTCATTGCTCAGTGGTCCTTTAATATAAAATATAAAAGCAAGCTAGTTAGTATTGAATTTCAAGACTCCCTTCCACGTCACAAGATAGATAAACAGCTAAAGGACATCCCGAGGAACTGTCTAACACTGCTTATAATGGGTAATAAGTACTATTTTTGTTTATATATTTTTTCATTTCTAAAGCACTTTCACCCATTATATATTATAGATCAGCACAAGAACATATTGTAGATATATGGATTTTGGTGTTTTTTTTTAATTCAGTCCTCTTTTTTTTTATCCAGACTTCTATTTATTTATGTCTATATCGAGAAATGTAATAGTAAAACTGCAAGACTACGTCTCTCTTTTCTACTTATAAACACTTGTTAGTGATGCGAAGAAATAATTGTGTAATATTAGGTACACATTAGATTATGTTGTGACACAAAATTACGAGCCTAGCAAAATGGTGTATGTGCCATGACTCGCGCAGAAGCCATAACAATTGGGTTTTACACCCAAAATAGCAGCTATTATCTTTAAACACATAATGCAGAAGACAGCACACAAGTGGATCTTAGGGCTATGTTCTCTAAATTGTAATTTTACTATGTGATTTCTTCATATTTGTATATTGCACAGAATTACATTATAATTGCAAGATGAACGTCCCAGGTTACCTATTATTATTATTATTATTATCCTTTATTTGTTGCGATCTACAGAGGTTAATTACAAGGCAAAAATAATTTAAACATATTGCAAAAGCATAGTGGGCCCTGACGAGCTTAGAATAGTGCTTTCCCTAAAGTACCTTATAAGATTGAAAACTAGCAAGCTTCCAATCGTAAGGATTTGGGTGTGCCACAGGAGGGTGATAGATGTGTATATTATCACTCATAGTGTGAGAATGGTACCTAGACCACTCTGTGGGACGCTCTTCTGTACTTTGTCGTATTCACAGTTTCAAATGTTCTCGGAAATTGTCTCTATTCAGAAAATCCTAATAATGTTTTTAAAATCACTTCTAAATGAAACCTTTTTATACTGGCCGCCTCATACCTCTTCCTGAGGCACAGTAAACCATTTATACATCAGATCCTGTCAACCATAACCATCCAAGCCTCCACCATAGCATGCAATCTAGGAAGTAGTTGGTGAACATGAGATATCATGGCAACAATCTCTTTCTGTTTTACTATAAATGCTACTATTTTTTTGTAAACCTCTTTTCCATATACAGATATTAAAATACAATTATAAGATAATTCCATTTATTATAATGTGCAAATGCATTCTTCAATGGAATAAAGAATAATATATAACTATTGCATACCAATACATTTTACTGATCATTAGTGATATAGGTAAAAGGTAAACTCATTTGGGTTCTCTGGTGGACCAGTGGTTATGATTCGGTGCTTTTCACCCGTGCGACCAGTCAGGGAACCACAAGGTTAAACCACCCTGAAGCCATGTAGGGTTGGGCCTGGTCTGTAGTAGGCTGTGGTCCACTGGAGAAGGAAATGGCAACCCATTCCAGTATATCTGCCAATAATACCAAGGGGATCAGCATGGTGTTTTACTGTCCATGAGAGTTGGACACGACTGAATGATGCAAACAAATTTATTTCCAGTAGTGATAATCACAGTAGGGCTTAAATAGTTTAATTATTGATTAGCAAGATAATCAGCATTTGAAGAAAAGTATCAATAAAACTTACATTTAAATGTTGTTCCCTTCACTATGCACTAAAATTATTATTTTTTTCATCTCCACTGATTTTTCATGAATTACTGGCTTTATTGATTGTTCCCACTAACCTATTCTACCCATTGCATGACCACTACAATATGAACATCTCCCTACTATCATCGATATCCTCATTACTACCCATATATACATCTGTTAATCTTAGTTTTTCTGACAATTAGTCACTATATCCCTTCGCATAATTTTGCTGGTTCTTGTGGATAAACAATAATAATATCCTTCTGAAATTCAGCCAAGAGTAGTAATGTCACTGCAAAGCCCTTGTGTCCTCTCTATGTGACCTTGAGCAAATAGTTATGAGAGGCGTACAAACTATCTATATTTAATAACACTGACATATTATAATTAAAACTCTGATAATTGTAGACTTCCCATTGAGGGTTGAAATACAGTAGCGCCATCTAAAATTACTGATGAAAGAGAAAACCAGTAATAAAATGAACTCTGCCATGATGCTTTTCGCAATGAACTGGCCTGAAATATATAGTTATGCACAGTGTATGCCAAGTAAACATAATTATTTTATTCATTTTTAATACTTAAAAGTAAAAAATTTTAATAATTACCCTTCTTAAAATTTACAAGAAATTTAAATATGCTGCTTTTCCAAGTACCAGCATTAATACGTTTGTATACTCCGAAGGGTTAATATAGATAATTATTTAAAATGTGTCACCATTACTTAAACAGGTTATTTACTAAAATGTTGTGTTCATACTATAGCCTAAGCTCTATAAGACATAGTTTTAGGCAGCAAATAACCTTAAAAAAGGATTAAACATATTGCATCATTATGAAGTAAAATTATTTTTTAAATGACATCGGATGTTTTACTCTCATCATGTGAAGCTGCTTGTGGAAAAAAGAAAATCTGAGCACAAAAAAAATGGCTATTCTTTAATTGCAAAAAGCATTGCAACTATATCTAAATCATATGATTAAGTTATTAAATCACAAAACAAGAGTGTAATCGCAGTTTGAAAATCATCTGATATCCTGAAGTTAAAGGTTGATAACCAGTTTAATGGGTAGTTAAAAACATATTTTCAACTTTTAGCTTTCTGCTGGATTATGAATGCCTCTAATAGAGGAGAATTAGTAGTGTATGCAAGCATTTTTTTTTTGCATGAAAAAAATCCCCAAATAAACATTTAAGCACTTTAATTGTGAAGTCCGCAAAATCTCTTTCTCTCTCTAATTTCTAATAGTTTAACATTAGGGTTAAAACCCTCCAAAACCAGGCTAAATTAGCATCAAATTTAAAATGATTTGTTTTGGCCAATTAGGCTAGCTGAAACTTTTGAATTAACTCTGGGTTCCTGTTTGTGCTGAAAAGCAGCATGGGATATGTAGTGTATCACGGAAATGTGCTTTGTATTGCTGCTGGCATACAGAGAGGAAGCTACAAGGAGATTGGCTGAGCATGCAACAGCAGGTAAATAGTGGGTTAATATTGCTAATCATTAGAGGGATTTGTAGATATTAATAAAAATAAAATGTGTAATGAGATGTGCTGCATACAAATAGGCTGTTTTTTGCCTAAGGATTGCAGAAATGTATTAATCCACGAAACTTGGATATGCCTTTAGGGACTTCTAGGTAGCCGGTACAAAATTGTTCTGAACAATCCCATTTAGTGGGGGTTCTACTCTTGTACGGTCATATAGACTGGGTCACATCCAAGGAGAATATTCCTAGTGTTAACATAATAAATGCTGTGGGTCTTGTGTGTTGCTTTTTTTTTTTTTTTTTTTTTTTACTTTTCGATGCTAAGGTAGGACTATCTCTTCCTGTTGCCTATCATAAATGTAAGTTTTAAATGCATCTATTTACTTTTAAGATGTGTGTCATTTACCTGCCCATATGTAGTAACTATTAAAATGACACAGAAAAGGTCCAATTTATTGCAGAAATGAAGAGTACACATAAGAAATAACATATTTTAAAGCTGGTTGTAATTTAAAAATTCTAAGTGGAATTGTCATACCGTTGACTTCTCTTTAATTTCATTTCTAAAGAAAATAATTCCAGAATTTCCCTGTTTTCAACTTCACAATAATCCCAATAGCAGAATATTTATTTCACCTTTCTTGAACACAAACAAAACTACATTTCATGTTTGTTTTATTTTTTGGTATGTTTTATTTTTTTGCCATATTGATATTTTATTAAAATGTACTTTTAAATGTTGAGAAGCAGGATACATACGTGTAAGTTTGCAAGTTTCAATCTTGAAAGGTACTTGGGGGAACACAATATATGTATGTTGGATTCTAGGCTCAAAGACAGGGCCCCCATTCATTTGCACTGGGCAGAGGGGGGAGGAAGACACAGGGTAGAGGGGGGGAGGAAGACACAGGGCAGAGGGGGGGGGGGGAGACACAGGGCAGAGGGGGGAGGAAGACACAGGGCAGAGGTGGGGAGGGAGACACAGGGCAAAGGTGGGGAGGAAGACACAGGGCAGAGGGGGAAGGATAAATTAAAAAATTATATCGTCAATTTACTTTTATTAAAATAAAATGAGTTTCAATGCTGAGTTTCACTAAAGGAATTTGCTACTTGCATTTATACTATTACAAGGAAGGACTGCAGGGTGCTTCTAAATCTTCTTTAAGCCTCTCTAAATGGTAGTACATCCCTCAGAAAATTCCTACTGCCAGAGACAGAATAGCGGATCAGAATGAATCCCTCCTTCAACCAAAGTGAGCTAATTGCAGTGACATGTTTCCTACACTAAATCTAGTTGATTGACACCATGCTGTTCTTCAAGGTTTTGGCCTCCGCAAATAATATATGCAATTATCAAGTGAGAGGAAGAGGCGAGGGGAAAATAAGCTCTCTTTTAACTATATCTTGTGTCATCTTTGAAAATATAATTTAACAGATAATACTATTTTTTGTGTGTGCCAGAGTAAAATTGTAAAAGAATAGCATATTTTTGATTTATAACTTTATTTGCAAAAATCTTCAAAGGTTTAAGTGCTATAGTTCTTTCAATTGGCATTCCTAGTAAATATAGTGTACAGTAAGCAAAAATACTAAGCATAATACTTTTAAATCAGTAGTTGAGTTTCTATAGTGAAAATATATTTTTTACAGCCCGTTAACGTTTATGAGCTTCTGTTGCTTGAGGCTTGTGGAGATAAACGAGCGTGCCTAAGTGATGATTTTCTATATATTAAATTAAATATTAAAAGGAACAATATTGAAGCATACATAACCCACTCCGCCGTTCTATTGTGAAAGAAGTACAATGTAGATACTGGCTCTCTCGCGGCCCTCATGTGGCCCCCTGTGGTCCCCGTTACCCTCTAGCGCCCCCCAGTGGCCACCGCGGCTCTCCCTCGGCCCACCTGTGGCCCTCCTTCCATGGGTCCCCTGCAGTGCCCTTTGGCTCCCTTGCCGCTCTCTAGTGGCCCTCTCGGCTCTCTGTGGCCACCGCAGCTCTGTGGCCACCGCAGGTTTTCTAAGGCCCCTGCGGATCTCTGTGACTCCCCCGAGTCCCCTATTGCCTGCGTCGGTCCTCTAAGGTCCCTGTGGCCCCATGGCCCTTTGTGGGTCCCCTGTGGCCCCTTATGGTCCACTGTGCCCCCTGCAGGCCATGTGGCCCCCTGTATTTTCCCTAAACCTCCTGTGGCTCCTCGCGAACGCTTCGGCCTCTCTCGGGCCCTCCACTGCCCCCTATGGCTTCCCTTGGAACTCTGCCTTTTGTGGACCACTTTTTTTTTATATTTTTTTATATATGTACTGGGGGCTGGGGTAGGTAATGTTGGGGCAATTCACTGGGGCTGGGGGGCAATTCTCTGGGGTTGGTGGAGTTCACAGGGCAATTATCTGGAGTTGGTGGAGGTCACAGGGCAATTCTCTGGAGCTGGGTGGCAATTCTCTTGGGTTGGTGGAGGTCACTGGGCAATTCTTTTTTATGTTTTTTTTATATATGTACTGGGGCTGGGGTAGGTGATTATCTGGGGTTAGTGGAGGTCACGGGGCAATTCTCTGGGTTTGGGGGGCAATTATCTGGGGTTGGTGGAGGCTGGGGGGGCAATTCTCTGGGGCTGGGTTGGCAATTCTCTGGGGTTGGTGGAGGTCACGGGGCAATTCTCTTGTGTTGGTAGAGGTCATGGGGCAATTCTCTTGTGTTGGTAGAGGTCAGGGGGAAATTCTCTTGTGTTGGTAGAGGTCAGGGGGAAATTCTCTTGTGTTGGTAGAGGTCACAAGACAATTCTCTTGTGTTGGTAGCGGTCACAAGACAATTCTCTAGAGCTTGGGGCAATTCTCTGTGGTTGGGGGCAATTCTCTTGGGTCGGTGCAGGTCACAGGGCAATTCTCTGGGGTTCATGGAGGTCACAGGGCAATACTCTGGGGTTGGTGGAGGTCACGGGGCAATTCTCTGGGGTTGGTGGAGGTCACGGGGCAATTCTCTGGGGTTGGTGGAGGTCACGGGGCAATTCTCTGGGGTTGGTGGAGGTCACGGGGCAATTCTCTGGGGTTGGTGGAAGTCATGGGGCAATTCTCTGGGGTTGGTGGAAGTCACGGGGCAATTCTCTGGGGTTGGTGGAGGTCACGGGGCAATTCTCTGGGGTTGGTGGAGGTCACGGGGCAATTCTCTGGGGATTGGTGGAGGTCACGGGGCAATTCTCTGGGGTTGTGGAGGTCATGGGGCAATTCTCCAGGGTTGGGGGAGGTCATGGGGCAATTCTCCAGGGTTGGGGGAGGTCATGGGGCAATTATCCGTGGTTGGTGGAAGTCATGGGGCAATTCTCTGGGGTTGGTGGAAGTCACGGGGCAATTCTCTGGGGTTGGTGGAGGTCACGGGGCAATTCTCTGGGGTTGGTGGAGGTCACGGGGCAATTCACTGGGGATTGGGGAGGTCACGGGGCAATTCTCTGGGGTTGGTGGAGGTCACAGGCAATTCACTGGGGCTGAGGGAAGTCACAGGGAAAATCTCGGGGGCTAGGGGAAGTCACAGGGTAATTCACTGTGGATCGGGGAGGTCACTGGGCAATTCTCCAGGGCTGGGGGAGGTCATGGGGCAATTATCTGGGGTTGGTGGAGGTCACAGGGCAATTATCTGGGGCTGGGGGAAGTCACAGGGCAATTTTCTGGGGCTAGGGGATGTCACGGGGCAATTCTCTGGGGCTGGGGGGAGTATCACCTGGGATGTAGATAAAACAATTGGTGAATGAAGAGACAGAAATCTAAAGGAAAGGAAAGTGTCTGAGCACCTGAAGTCTGCCCTACTGTGGGAAATCACATGATCTAACTAAGCATGTCTGCACAATCCCCAGGCAAAAAATAAACATTTTATAAATTATGCTAATTATCCCTGGGAATTTTTAGAGGGTGTCCACATTGAGAGAAAACTCTTTGCAAAAGCAAGAAAATCCGCAAACTTCAGGCTAACGGTTTAACTGTTTACTTCGGAATTTTTTTATGCAAAACATTTTTTTCAGACATATACATTCTCCTCTATCAGATGCATTAGTAACCCACCTCAGTTTAATATACCTTTAACTGTACTATGGACCTTCCTTGCTGTAGCCCTATCCCTATCCAAAAATACATGCATGGCTGCAACACCGTTATACAAAACTAACTGTAGTTTCTAATTGCAAATTCATTTGAATTAATTTCTTAATCCTTTGTGCACTCTAAAAACAGAATAATTTGTTGCAGATGTTTTTTCTTTTTTCTTTTTTGCGTTTGCAATATCCAATAGTTGTAATTGTGAAGAATTCTTTGAACAGTAGCCATGCCTCAAAATGGCAACCATGCCAACTATCATCTGTGTGTTTATTTACTTGTAGTACTTGTAAAGGCCCACTCTAGTTTGGTAATAACTTCACTTTTTTCCAAAGTATCTAACATTCATCATTAACGGATATGCAAGTCATGATCATAAAAGCATTAATATAGAGAATCTTAATTATAGCGGCTTCTGAAAGTGACTGGGGGTTCCATTTGGGTGTTAGTAGACTACTTATTTGCCTGGAGCTTGAAGAATGCTAATAATATTAAGTGTCTCCGCAATCTGTCAATAGAACTGAATATGAAACATATTTGAATCCAGAATCCCGAGATGTCTAACTATGGTAGGGAAAAAGGTAAATATGCTTCCCAATAAAGCAAAATTGAACATACTAGTTAAAATTAAAATCTATTTCTTTTTAATCCTTTTTGCTTTCCAAATTTTTTAATACCCTATATATATGACACTTCAGTGATCCTTTAGACAAACATCTTGTGTTCTCCACTTTTGTAAAACTGCTAAAATTTGTTTTTAAGCTTATTTATAAATGTTAAATCCTAGCAAACCATTGTACGTTACTTGGAGAGTTTGGGTTGGCTGCTTTCTTTCGTTAACATTCCTGGCGGTATGATTATTTCAGTATTTATAATGTTAAAGCGGTACATTCTGAAATACTGACATAATCATACCGCCAGGAAGGTTAACGACACCATTACCCCTCCCCCCTCTCCTCCTCCCTTTCCCCTTCTCCTCCTCCTTCATTTCCCCCTTATCCTCCTCATTCCCCCTTATCATCCCCCCTTATTCTCCTGATCCTCATCCTCCTCATCTTCCCCCCTCATCCTCCTCATCTTCCCCCCTCATCCTCCTCATCTTCCCTCTCATCCTCCTCATCTTCCCCCCTCATCCTCCTCATCTTCCCCCATCATCCTCCTCCTTTCCCCCTCATTTTTCCTCCTTTCTTCCTTCCTTTTCCTCCGTTCCACCCTCCTTTTCCTCCTTTCCACCCTCCTTTTCCTCCTTTCCATCCTCCTTTCCACCCTCCTTTTCCTCCTTTCCACCCTCCTTTTCCTCCATTCCACCTTCCTTTTCCTCCATTCCACCTTCCTTTTCCTCCATTCCACCTTCCTTTTCCTCCATTCCACCCTCATCTTCCTCCATTCCACCCTCATCTTCCTCCATTCCACCCTCATCTTCCTCCTTTCCACCCTCATCTGCCTCCTTTCCACCCTCATCTGCCTCCTTTCCACCCTCATCTGCCTCCTTTCCACCCTCATCTGCCTCCTTTCCACCCTCATCTGCCTCCTTTCCACCCTCATCTGCCTCCTTTCCACCCTCATCTGCCTCCTTTCCACCCTCATCTGCCTCCTTTCCACCCTCATCTGCCTCCTTTCCACCCTCATTTTCCTCCTTTCCCCGCTCATCTTCCTCCTTATCCTCCTCCTCTTCCCTCCCTCCTTCCCCCCCTCTCTTCTCTCTTTTTCTTAGCCTCCGATCATGCCTGCTGCTGATCGGAGGCTCGCAGCGTCTTATGCCTGTCTCTTGAACCGGCATATGCTAATGACGTGACGCGCTTGTGAGCTCTGGCCTCTACCCTGGTCCTCACAATACACTAGCAGCCTAGATTGGTGCTTGAGTACAGATTTGCTAATTGGTGACCCAGTAACTTTGATTGGGCACTTATACTAAGGTAGAGAGATTCTCAAATCTTGGCATGCAGGTACCTTAAGTGATAAGTACCTTAAGTGCTCTGCGGAGATCCATAACTCAGCTGGTGCAGCCTGATGTAAGATATTTCCAAATTAGATTATTTTTAACTTTTACAGTTTAATTTTTTTATGCAAATCAAACCCTCTGGAATTATTCATATTATATGCATGCTGTTTTATGTGTAAATTAGACAAATATACATGTTCCAATCAGACTTTACAAATGTGTAGAACTAGAACTAGATTAGACTATACTATATATATATATATATATATATATATACCTCACTATATAAAAGACTATACTGATTGTTTAGAAGATGAAACACTGTGACTGTAGGAGTACATGATTTTGTATATTAGGGCCCCTCAGATTTTTAGCAGACCCCAATAACGGATTTGAGACAAAGCAATCAATCAAAATCCTCTTGTAATGTACATTGATGATAACAAAGTTATGTGTATGCTTATAGCACTTGACAGTTGTAAGCAGTTTATCAAAATAGATACCCAATACAGATTACAGCATAACTCCAGTTACCAGATTATGCTGTGTTTACAGCTATTTATAAAACTACATCTGAATCTTATATTGGCAACACCGATGTCAGCAGAAGGCTTGGAACATAATGTAGTAGGCGGGCTGATCAATGTGATAAAGGCATCTTATCTGCAGTTTACTTATGAAAGTGGTGATGGTATTGCTCTGATTGAAAGTAAGGAGGAGGATATGATGCAAGATTTACAGGTCAGTCTGTGAATCCGAGCAATAAACATTTTCACTACTTTCAGAAAAGTATTATTTATTTTTTATTTAGTTAATTTGTGCTTGTTGTTCCTATTAAAACGCCCAGGATTTATATTCAGGAGCAAGAATGTAATTGATTGTAATGCTTTGTATGTGTAGATGCAGACTGTTATAGACCTAGATAGGTGTACAATTGTAGATAACAATACTTAGATACTCCAACTCATACAAATAGTTATTTTCAATAGATCAGATGTTAGCATTACCTTACAGCAAGTTACAGTCTCTGAGAATTGTTATTTAGATATTTGCTTTTGAAAAATAGATTTTCCTGCTTTTCACTCCATTCCGATCACTTGGCCTTTTTCACTAGGCTGACTTTGCTTTCTGAGAAAGGTACTTTGCATGTGTACAGACATGGGATTTGTTTATAACATTAAGACACTCTTATTTACTAAGAAAAGCAATTAAGGTAATCTTCTTTACCAAGATAAGCCTTATTGGTTTCTGTCTTCATGTTTAGGATTCCATTGACAAACTTAATTATGTCACCTTGGGATTGAAAATTCTTAACAAAAAATCGTCCATGAAAAGCAGAATATTTTTTTTTTCGATCTACACAAAAGGCTGTAACTGGCAATAATAGGCGTGTTGGTTAGTAACCAATCAGTGATTAATAATCCACATGTGAGAGTTATGGTAAACCAGTTTAGAAGTGCAGTTGATGATTCACGCTAACGAAATGGATATACCGTTGGTTGACAATACAAATTAACGATAAAAAGGGCTGGGTGCAATTGGAAGTATGGTGCTTGAAATTTTCTCAGTAAATGCTTATAAACGATTGGTCTTTGGATTACTTCAGTTAAAAGTACTGGTAGTTTTAGATGTCACAGTCCAGTTGTGAAGATTCATGTATGTTTATTGATGTCTCCGACCTCAGGAATTTGATGAGCAGAAAACAATATAGTAAAATCCAAAGCAACATATTTGCTTCTATAATTTTGTAAGCTTAGTTTATCAGAGTGTATTAAATATAGGATAAACATAAGCCTAAGTTATGCTACCTGCAAATTTGCGTGGAATAACTGCATTTTCATTTGCAAACATCTTTTTTGCAAACTAACTATTTTGGTTTGTTTCATTTTTTGTAAATGTATCTTAATTTATACAATTTAGGGAAAGGTGAAGCCACTAAACTAAACCTCATCTTTCCATGTCCCTTTAAGTTTTCTTGATTGAAAAAGTATTAGTCATTCTCGTCTGTCTCTGTGTGTGTAAGATTATGTCTTGTTTCAGGCTATCTTGGACTGGTTTAAATGTTGTATTACACCTCAAAATCCATTTTCATTATTCTATTAAGAAATCCAGTTGACTAACTAGATTATGGTTAGAGTCATCCGTGACATTTTGGCTTGGGAACTAATGTTGTCTTTCTATCTGCTTCTCGACAGCTCATTTAAGTGTTTACCTACCATAGTCCATAGGCCTGGATTTGAGGATGTGTACTTAAGTGCATGTGGCCCAGTCAAAATATCTGTGACACCTATTAGCACATATGAGGCACATCCTCTACTCTCGCCCGTTTCCTTGACTTAAATGCTTATTTAAAAACCACTAGTGGTGTCACCTATAGAAATCTATTCTACCATTTGTGTGCTAAGCTTGATTTTAACTAAGACCACTCTAAGCGCTTGCAGTCTGTTTTATCACTTTGTGTGATTAAAAAAATAAGTTTTGCCGTCTATAATGCCTTGCAAGTTGAGTATTTCAAGACAAAAATCACTGGTTACATTTCTTTTAAATGTTTCATTAGATTGTAAGTTGCGCTTCAGCAAAAGCTCCACACACGCAAGTTCGAAGACAGGGCTCTTCATTCTTTGCTATGTGTCAATTTTTGTTTTGCCTGATATTTAACCCTTGTTCAGCGCTATGGAATATGTTGGCGCCTTACAAATAAAGATAATAATAATCATTTCTATGTTTTTTGATACCTGCAGATCATAAATACATAAAACTATAAGAAAATAGCAGATGATTGTTAAATATTGATTTGCACTCAATTACATATTTTTGTCACAATCCTTAATAAAGTGTATTATTTTGCTTTCATATAACCTTTTGATACTGATATTACATAGAAAAACATTGGCCTTTTTATTTATCCATTCCAAAAAGAAGAAACATGTATAGTCCGTTTCACCTGTTAATTTATTTTGTCCTTACAAAAAGGAGAACTTATCTTTTCACTTCTTAAGGATCAGGCCATACTTTTGTGTAATCTGTGATCACGTAACCGTTTTACTAGCTTTTTATGCATAGTTAATATGGTCCTTCCCCTCCGTTTGTTGTCTGTCCATTAAAATGTTTTAGGTTTCTCTTGGTTTATAACAAAAGGAACCTGAGTCTCCTTCAGAGGATTTTTTCTGTAACAGACATAAAAGCACCATATGTCATACAGAATAAGAAAACAGCCAAGCATTTGATTGAATGCTTTCTTTAAAATACATTCTTCAGTTCTGTTTTTTTCTCTAATAGCATATTTATTAATTTTTAAGACAAAAGATTTATTCGTTTTTGAAGTGAATTATGTGTGAACTTCTGTGGAAAGCTGTTTTTTTTTTTTTTTTTACCAAAGTTTTTTTTTTTTGGCCCTTAATCAGATAGATTAAACTATAAGGTTACATGGATATAACATGTTAATTCAATGTTCTTAAAACACTAGCAGATGTAGCCTGTTAGTAATGCTTTATGCTCACACTGAAAAAAAGGGTAGCTACTTCTTTTCACTTGCTTTTGTGTGTCATGCTTTCAAATCTTAATTGTGTGTGTGTATGTGTATATATATAACACCTATCTATGTCTATAAGAATTATTTTCTTCTTTTCTGGGATGTTTCAGGATTTTACTAGGTATATAATATATCTGTGTATCTATTTACATTTATGTACTTTTTGTACATTCTGCAACATGAGACGTGATCCCTAATAGGCTAGGGCACTAGATTACCCATCCAGCCCTACAGAGTCTGTCTGCAGACACTACATTGCGCAGACCCAAACAGTGACGATTTGTTTGACTTTAGTCAGTAAAAACAGAATTGTTAAGCACTTCTTAATAAAATAAACTACATAAAAGTAAATAGATACACAGGTATATCATGTAACTAACTAGTAAAATCCAAAAAACTTCCATATCCCTTTAAGTTGGAATCTTTTTTTTCTACTATCCTCAAGGGATGTCCTCTTATCAGTCGAAAACATCTGGACTTAAAAAGCTTCCTTAACAAAGCTTTTTAATGACCCTGGATGTATGTTTATTAGTTGATCATATCCCCTCTTAGACACCTTTTTTTCAAGAGGAACTAAGTCTAATTTGGTTAGTCTTTCTTCATAGCTTAGTCCCTCCATTTCCCTTATACATTGTGTTACCCTTTTCAGTACCTTTTCCAGCTCTAAAATGTTTTTTTATTTATTTTTTTAAGTGGTACCTAAAATTGTACTCCATATCCCAAGTGAGGGCGTACTAGGTGGTTGTACAATGGCAGGTTTACATTTCTTCTCTTGCTTCTATACCCATCTTAATACATGCTAATATTTGATTTGCCTTTGCAGCTGCTGCTTGGCATTGAGCACAGTTACTTAGATGGTTGTCCACAAGTACTCCCAAATCCTTTTCTATCTCTGATACCGATAAAATAAGATTA